>OW964550.2:29280586-30677206 GCA_943138885.2 Tholera decimalis | reverse complement strand
TTGGGAATATCACTAGTGAATAGCGTGAAAACGAGGGGGGATAGTACGGAGCCTTGAGGAACTCCTGCGCGAATGGGATGGGGGGAGGAGAGCTCCCCCTCAATTCGATAACGAAAGGTGCGATTCGATAAAAAGTCCCGTAGGATGAGCACGAGACGGTCAGGCACGCCGAGTTGGTATAGCTTATAGATTAAGCCATTGTGCCAGACTTTGTCGAACGCTTTCGCTATGTCGAAGAATAAGGCTCCCGTTATTGCGCCCCGTTAGAAGCCGGCGCTGACGTGTTCTACGATGCGGTGGACTTGTTGGATACATGAGTGTTCGGTTCTAAATCCGAACTGCTCATTGGGTATTAGACTCTTTGCTTCGGCAAAATCTTTGAGCCGCTTATATATAAGCCTTTCATAGATTTTACCGAGGACGTTGAGTAAGCTAATGGGACGGTAGCTAGACGGGTCAGACTTGGGCTTGCCTGGTTTGGGAATACCTATGACGGTGGCCTGTTTCCAGTTTGTAGGGAACATATTATTGCTCAATGCGCCATTGAAGATGGCAGTCATTAGCACTATAAGCTGGGCGGGGAAAAGTTTGAAAACCCTATTGGTGATGCCGTCGGAGCCAGGGGCTTTTCGCGGTTGGAGACTTTTAATGATATCCTGGACCTCATCAGGAGTGATGGGGGCCAGTGGATTATCGGGATCTTCGATGGGCGGAAGGGAAGTTCTACGTTCGACTTCGGCGTTCACCATATCGAGGTGGGCTTGGTCTACTGGTTGAGAGCTGGGAGAACACTGGGACTCTAGGCTGTCGGCTAGGCATTCTGCTTTTTCAGAGTTATCGAAGGCGATACTCTTATCGGGACGAATGAGAGGAGGCATTGTGGCCTCTTCAGTGGATCGTAACTTCCTCTGAAGCTGCCAGAAGGCAAGATGGGTGGGCTCAAGTTCGCTCAGCATCTTGTCCCAGCTCGCATTACGCTGCTCGGTAATGCGTTTCCTTACAGCACGCTGTAAGTTGCGCATGTGAGCTTTGTTTGCGGCGCAGGGAAAAGCGCTGTACGCGCGGATGGCTGCGTTCTTCTCGGTTAACAGATTCCGTACATCGTCCGGGAGTTTCCAGCGGTGGTCTTCCACTACAGGAACTTCCCTTGAACAATCGTTCAGGACGGATTGTACGTGATCTGTAAGCGAGTCGATCGCCGCCGTCGTGTCAGCGACTGAGACTATGTGGTCAGGAATGGTGTCCAATTGAGGCGACGTGGTGGATTTCAGTTTTTCACTTACTTTCCTCCAGTCGGTGATCAATTGGGTCGGAGGAGGTTGGGTAGGATCATGGTTACCCGAACGGGAACCTAGGTGTAGGATAACGGGACGGTGATCCGAGTTAAGCTCGTGAAGCGCTTCTATGGAGTGTAAACGGAGGTTTACATTCTTTAGAAGCGCCACATCGAGGACATCGGGCCTATGGTTGGTGTCGTGTGGGTAGTGGGTGGGAGTCATCGGAGCGATGACGTCA
The DNA here is from genome assembly GCA_943138885.2 of Tholera decimalis. Lineage (NCBI taxonomy): Eukaryota > Metazoa > Arthropoda > Insecta > Lepidoptera > Noctuidae > Tholera > Tholera decimalis. The sequence goes on along the minus strand of OW964550.2, from coordinate 30,675,691 downwards.
TAGTTTAGGGTCGCGCCTAGGTTATACACGATTCTGCCTCTGGCATTTGTCGTGTTGCTGTTCCAAGCGGGGTGTTTGGCGTTGAGATCGCCCGCTAGTAAGACGGAGTCACTTAGGCCGAAGAGAGTCGTGAGATCGCTGGTGAGCGCGATAGGATCGTCTGAAGCAAGAGACGCGACCGCTGGTGGGGGATGGTAGGCAGAGATGATGGTTATCGGAGGATGACCAGTCATGCCTAGTCGACAGGCAGAGTACTCTAGGTGAGAGAGAGGCGCGGGTGGGGTCAGAGGGATGCAGTATAACTCCTTCCTATAATAAATAAGGGTACCGCCGCCGTGGCAGCGTGTTCTGTCATTGCGAACTAGACGGTAATTCGCAATTTTGGAGTCAGCGCGGTGGGGTTTCAAAAGGGTCTCCTGTATAAGGAGGACGTCTAATTGGTGGTCGGGGAGGAATTTAGTTATTTCGGCGCGTTGGTTGAAAATGCCATTGGCGTTGAAAAAACCTAATTTGAGGGATCGAGGCCTAGTGTGGTTTGTGCGTTGGGAATCCATTGGATCAGTCCATCGCATCCATCTGGTCGAGGCCTAGCACGACATCACTGTGTGTGCTGAATATTTGGCTGTACATTTCCGTTGTAATTTTGCCGTTATTCTGCTGCTCGGCAGCCAGAAGGGCATCGCGGAGAGACCTGGCTTGGCGGGTCATAAATATTTTATAGTGGCGCAGTAGAGTCTGGGCGCAAGACTCGCCGTTCCCGATGGGTGAGGGTTTGGGCGGTTGTTTGGCTGCAGGAGCAGCAGTGGTTTGAGGCGCGGGTTTGGGACTGGTTGTGGCCTCAGGAGCCACGTCTATAGGCAGGATCTGCGCTGCGATGGGTATATCCATCAGTGCCTGCAAAGGTTTGGCAGGGGCCAAGGGGGGAAAGGCTTTTTCGTGGTTTAGCCTGTTCCACGGGGATGGTCTCTGAGGAGCGAGACGTTGGGGAATTTGAGAGGAAGGTGCCTCTCTTTGTTGGCGGGTGTTGGCGCGCTTCGCTAATTTAGGAGCGAGTTTGGGGGCTTTGGGACAGCCGCGGTAGTTTGCCGGGTGACCGGTCTGGCCGCAGAGAACGCAGCTGGGTGGTTCCGAACAGAGGGTTCGGTCTTTGGGCCGAGGGCAGTCCGCAGTGCTGTGCTCGCCCAGACACTTGACGCATCTGGGAGTCGCATAGCAGTTGCTCTGCGCATGGCCATACAGTTGGCAACGGTGGCATTGTCCCACTGTTGCGGTTTTGTAGGGCTTTTCAATTGAGATACCGGATAGGGAGCAAATGGACTTAATCTTGAAAATCGGGTGATGACCTTCGGTTGGTTCACAAATGACAAGAACCATGTCGTACAATTCACCGCCTCTCGCTTTATGTAAGCGATGGACGGCGATCACTGGTATACCTTGATCGGCAAGGTCGTCTTTAATATCCTGTACTAGGATTTCTTTAGGGACACGTTTAATAATAACACGAGTGGGCGTGTCCTCGGGGAAGGAGAAAGTGTGAAAGGAAATATTCCTTTCACGGAGGGTGCGATATAGTTCCCTATAGTCGTTCGACGTAGGGACGGCGACTTTAATGCCATTTTGGCAGGCACGGGCGTTTGTGTAGTTGATCTTTCGAACAACACACATCTTGGACACATCAGTCCATTTCCCCTTGTCTTGGATGTAAAAGGGGGGCGGAGGGCGTTGCTTCCTTTGGGCTGAGGAAGTTTGGGCTATCGGGCTGGGGGGACGACTATTCTGCGCGTGAGTAGAGGTAGTTGGGACGGGGCTAGCGGGTCGTACGGGCGTTTGAGTTGGGGACGGGGGCAACGCGGTGGTCTTTTTGGCCTTGCTGGCCTGGGAGGTTTTCCCTTTCTTCCTTTTGCCGCCGGTGACGACTTGAAAGTCGTCTTCCGAGGACGAGGGGCATGATGACAAATCATTGTCGGAGTTGTTATTGGACACAGGTTCGGTGGTGTCCATTTCAAGGAATTCAGGTGCAGCGCACACCTGCGCGGCGTCCATTGTTCTATGAACAATGGGATTAGTAGGTGGGCCGGAAACAATGGGTGATTTCGGGAATCGGGCGATCGGCGCGACTTTGTCGGCGGGCGGGGGCAATAAAGGGCTATCTACCCGGAAGTCGTTCGTTGTTTGACGAACAATGGGATCGGAGTTAATAAATACTTCCGTGAATTGACCAACCGGAATGCCTTGATCAGCAAGCGGGGGAGATAATGGGCTGTCAAGCGCGTCACTAAAATCAGCGACGTTGGCTTCGGTAGCCGGGGGACAATTAGCGATTTCACGCTGGATTTTTCCGCCATATTTGGCGGAAATAGCAGGGTTTTCCCTAAGGATTTCTAACAGTATCTCCAAAATATTGGAGTTTGCCATGATTGGCGAATGGATTAAAAATTTAATTGGGAAATTTTGGAGATTTCTCTCCCGCGGGGGGCCTATTTAAAGCCTAACTGGCCTAACTCCCCGGATGGATGGGTCCGGGGATGTGTAACCCTCCCAGTCGGGTAGAGACTGGGAGGTGAGTACCTAATGGTGAGCCCTAAGCTTGTAACCGGTCGCCAGTCTTATTGTGCGAACCGGGCCCTATTGGGTCTAGTGCGAAGGGGTAGACACACCCAACCGACACTAGGTGTGTAGCTGAAAAGGAAACTCAGTAACTAGGTTTGACTCGGAGATCCCCCAAGGCCAAAACCTAGCACTCGACTCCAATTGACTGCTTCACCCTGAAGGGGATCAGCGGGTGCGTCGGGTCAGCACCCCCTTGGTATTGTTGACACCGTGAGGTTTCCAACCAAGGACCACGAAACTGTGGTTTTACCCTGAAGGGGCCAAACCAAATTGTTTTTGACGATACTCTGTTATAGAAACAGGATATCCTTCACCGCCTCGAAAAAGGCGGATCCGGACCAGGCGTCGTAGTCGGCGACTGCGAGTGACGTCACGGCGGGCGTGACGAAGCGTAGCGATGACTCAGGCACGGAACGATCGAGAGCGCGGAGCGGTACGACCGTCGACCACGAGGGTCGAACTCGTGTGGGGGTCACGATATGTTTTTGGAAATCTACTAATAGCAAACAAGAATCGCTTGTCGTGACCTTGAAGTTGTTTACGCACAAAACTTTCTCTTTTCCGACAGGTTCCGACCTGTCGGCCTTGGTACATCGAAACTCTCTCGAAGTTTCTCTTACAATAGGTATGATGAATTATAACGATTTTAACATGTGTTTCATTTACCTACGTACATATTCCTATTTCCTACTTACATATTGACCTAACCTATACTGATTTTAACTAAAACTAACTACCTTATGCTAAAACGTATTCTAAGTACATTTAGCTCGGCGTCCATTACACTTAGTTTATAACCATATAACAAATACTTTGTATATGTTACAGTTAAAACCAGTTTTTAGAAAGAACTCGTTTTCCCTAGTAACAGCCTAGTAGGACTATACAACGTGTAATTTAAAGGGTATATACATACCAAGCGCACAGCTTCTTTGGATGATAACAAACGATATAGCAAGGGTTTTGTAATCCTATGTCTACATGTGTATAGGAACTTATTAGAAATTTCAATACATTGATACTAGAGACCGAATTTTTAAAATTAAGAAGAACGAAGAGAATTATCGTTTTATTGACAAGTGACGTGGAAAGTGATGACCCTCATAGTGCTGTGACACGTTTGTTATTACTGGTATTCAAGAAACATATGAAACCAATAATTTGGGGTCAATTCTGTGAGTCACTTATTTTGAGCTGAAACTTTGCATAGAGACTCCATACCAGATGTTGTCTTTAGTCCTTTTGGATAGATATAGAGTTTCCGTTACACGTTGTATAGCCATCTGCGCAGGAGATATGATAGTACACAAGTATAGGCGCAGATATAGTTACTCTCTGCTCCTTTAATCTTATAGGCCCATGGACGGCAATCTGACACGATCGGAGACAGATCAGGCGTAGGACCAACGACTTTACATGTTTCCGACGCACGGTGAAACCGCGAACTTCCAAACTCCGGGCTACTACTGAGAAATTTATATTTGAAAAACCCAATAGGTCATAGGGCATTCATAGGGCACTCATAGGGCATCTTTTACCCGACCCTGGAATCAAACCCTCTCACCCTTGGTGTCAAGCGCAAAAACATACAACACAACCTCATCATCTACGACAAAATCTATATTTACTTATGTAGGGATAAAAGAACCTTCTACATTTAAAGCAATTTTCATTAAACATAAAGGAAATCTCAAGCATATAATTTCTTGAAATTGCCTTTGTAGATAAAGGTATTTTCTCATTCATCGGAAACTCAAATGCCTTTGTAACTAATTACTGCAATACGTTAGTAACGTGATAAAATTCTACTCATTTTATTTCCTTTGTTGATCTGGTAAATGTGAACCTCGGGTTAATGGATATATTTCGAAACTTATCTGAGCTTCAATTCGATTTTAATCGTCAAATCGTCTTTCAATGGAGCGGATCTTAGAAAAAAAATTGTGATTTGACTCCACACTAGGAATGTATCTTGAATTGTGAGTGCATTTTTACAAACAACCAGACCCGGAACAACTAAATATTTGTAAGATATGAACATATTTTTGAATACGGGAATCGAACCCACGGCACCCAACACAGCAGCCAATCGCTGAACCACGCCACCAACCGTGGCATTGATTCTTGTAGTACGTCGCAGTAAGATGGCGAATGCTGTGATATGGTTACATATCCCCAAATCCTTAAGGACATAACTATATATGTATGTATTGCCAGTTTTAACGTATTAGAGATAATTATAGATAATGGAGCGTATGACCTTGAAAGAGGACTATTATGATAGAATATATCATAGATTCGCGGTAGACCAACATGCTGAAATCTGAGAGGCTGATTTCCTGTAGAGACAGTTTAGAATTTAGTATTGTAGTCAGTCGTTATGTTTATTTTTTCAAAAATGGATATATAGATGTTTTTGTGATAATAAAATAATATTGGTTAACTTTTGGTGAAAAAGCAGAAATGAGGGGGCTATGGACTGCGGGTACAGGGTAGCTACCCTGTACCCGCAGTCGATAGCCCCCTCATTTCTGCTTTGGCCACTCTGGGCACCTGCCCAGTGGGAAATTTAGTCCTGGCGTAATGTAGACTTGATCTTAATAGACTTGACTTTTTTATCTTACTGTTTTTATTTGAACGGTTGATCATAACTTACTCAAAATATAACTATGACTCGATAAGGTGCACAATAAAGTATATAATAAATAGTAATAGATACATAATTTTGGATTGAGAAACAAACCACTTCCCCAAAACTATATCACAGCGTATAGCTGTATTCTTATCAATGTAACTAATGCTCCACCCACCTTACTGCAACTTATCTACAATTCTAAACTTAATAAATAAAAAAAAACTGAACTCAAAATGTTTTCTCAAGTTTACACAATATTAAAACACGGTTTTTATATGTTTGTGTGCCTGTCTGTGTTATTTTTCGTTTGTCTGGGCTAATCTTTGGAACCGCTGAATCGAATGTAATGGGATTTTCACTGGAAGGCCTAAATGCTATAGGCGAGATTTAAGGTAAAGCTAGTCAAAAGTAAAATTCCAAATTCTTAATCCCAAACGGCATAATGTTTATAATGTTCAATCCATTTATAATTTATAAACGCGTAAAAACGTGTATAAACGTGTCATTAAAAAAATCCGCTTCAAAGATTCCTAATAATATCTATGAAAAGACGATAAACCCCAGGTGCACTAATAATAAACTGGTGGAGGTTATTTAAGTATTAATTGGGCACCTGTTGAGATTTCAGGCCATGATATAGTAGGGATCTGGTGACCTTTTTTGTCCGGTGTATATCATGACTGGAATTTGGACTGGTAAAATTAGGTGCTTGGTTAGTGATTGGATGTATATATATACATATGTATATTCATGGAGACAATGAGTTCCTGGCGGAAAAATGTTAGTGTTTTATTTTTGGGCAGATTAAGTAGTAACGTAGTTCAAAATTAAATGTAATTCTATTTTAAGGCTATCCTATGTATGCTGTTTTGGATGCCTAATGATAAGATGTGGTTGAGCTTTATTTCTTGTTTATGTTTTTTTCAGGTTAAATTTCATGGAATAACTTCTCCCGCTCTGGGTGGAGTGGACGGGAGTGTCAGAATTCTACTGACTAAAACCCACCCTGTTCCTTCAGCTGCCCTTTCGTTCCGTAGCCGCGGCATTCGTTAGAATATTCCCGCAACCCCGGTTGTTTATGTTACCATGTTATGTTGTTGTATAACTTTATACTAGCTTTTGCCCGCGACTTCGTTCGCGTGGGAAGTTTTTCCCGCGTAAATCCCGATCCCGTGGGAATTTCGGTATAAAAACTATCCTATGTCTTTCCGTTCCTAAACTATTCCCAAGCCAAATTTCATCTAAATCGGTTCAACGCTTTACTTTGCTGTCCGTCTGTCTGTAAGACCCTTCTAATTTCGGGAACGCGTGTAGATATCGAGTAGAAATTAAAACCATGTACTTAGATCTACAGACCCATAAAGCTCCGAAAAAAAAGTCTTAAGTAAAATAAAAAAAAGGATACGGCACTTCATGCCGCAAAAAAACATATTATTATTTCGACATTCGAATCAAAATTGATAGCGTACTTCCCGTTTTTCTATAACTATAACATTTGGCGCACTTGTCCGGGTTTTTTTTCATACCCTCTGGTGTTCCTCTCTGTCTAACCCGACACGGCACGCAGGCGTGATGTTAAAATATTTATTACTTAAATATGGTTTTGCCCTTTTTGAGGTTTCAGTTCAGGGTTTCTAAGTCACTTAAGTCAATAGCCTTATAATTGTATTAATTAATTGTTATTCATTGTATTGTTAAATACAACTTGGTCGTTACTTGGAAACCCTAAATATTCAAATCCTAGAACTAAGTCTAGAATGTTTGCACTAATTTGATTGTTTTCAGCCAGTGTGACTGAGGCGGTAATTATAATACTCTGTTATTTCATATGTGCCTGGTATGTTTGTGGTTGCTTAGTTTATGTGATGTACTTAATTAGTAATGAGTAAATAGGTGGTTTGGATTATCTAAGTGAGGCTTAACTTGTACATAGAAAGTGAAGTACCCTATAGAAGATACTAAATCATTTAGTAAAGTACCTCTACATTGTTACCGACTTAGCTGTGAAATTAATTAGGTAAACAAACTTTTCGAGCTAATTAAGAACTTTGTACGGAAAGATTTTTGTTATATCTGGGAGGAATAGAATGGAAGTTTATTATAATTGTTAGGCTTGGCTATATTACGACAGAGAGGAGAAAAAAAATTGCGCTAAATGACATCATGTTAATAATATAAGAATCATTCTTAACTATGTTGGTGCCGGCTTCTAGCACAGAAATCTTAATAATAAGGCAATATTAAGATTTCTGTGGCTTCTAGTCTACTAGTGTTTTACATGGAGTGATAACGATACTCCTTCTACCCGTAACGATTGACAAAGATTTACCAATGCCGCCGTGGGATCTGGAGGCGGTAACCCTCGCGCGCATACACAATTGGCGCGCTAAACGCGAAACTCCGCTGCCGCGACAAATCGCGGCCCGGCAGACTGAGCTCCGGCGCTATCTCACGGCGGCATGGATAAAGCGGCTGTCGCAAACGAGGTCTGGGCACGTCGCAATCGCGGCGATAAGTCCCCTCTGAGGAGTGGCTAGAGAGACGCCACGGCGTTCTCACTTTTCGCCTGACGCAGTTACTGACCGGACATGTTTGTTTCGGGAGGTACTTGTTTCGGATACAGCGAGAGGATACGCGCGAGGGTCGTCATTGTGAAGAATCCGGAGGACACGGTGGAGCATACAGTGGAGGTGTGCCCGGCTTGTGCAGAGCACCGCCGTGTCCTCGAGGAGGCGATCGACGGCGGCGAACTCTCGCGCCCGTCCTTGGTTAAGGGGGCCATGGTGCGGAGCGAGAGGGAATGGGATTCAGTCACCTCCTTCCGCGAAGCAGTCATGCTAGTAAAAGAGGAGGCTGAACGCGTGAGGGAGAGACAACTTTCTTCCTCACGCCGAAGCCGCCGTGGGAGACGCCCCGGGCGTCGGGGATCGCGCGCCGATCTGTGGCCACCGTAGACGCGGGCACACGGTACGGTGCGGTGAGGGTAGCTCACCGTCCGACAAGGACCAGGCCCGAGTCGGCGGTGCGCCGTGCTCCGAAATTGATGATCAACCCATGCAGCTGTTATTATTTAGCTTCAAGTCTTCGAGTTATATTATATAAGAATAATATCCTTAAATTTCTTTCTTTCTTCTTCTTTAAATTGTAAAACAGCATTCAATTGAACAGTACGACGTCAAAGGTGAACAAAACAGTGAAACAGCTGATGGGACGAACAACAGATAAGCGTGTTTCAGTCTCGCTAAGTCGCAAGCATCCTCACAGACGGCTGTGTGTGCAGCTACGGAGCTGGGTAACGAAAACAATTCAAAGCGATCTCGCTGCAGATCATTACTGAGATTTCCAACTTCAACGATGTTTTAATTTTTTTTTTCCGCTCTCGCTATCAGATGCTGCTTCAAAGTAATTTGTAGAGAAACACGTTTTTCTTTAACGGTTTCATGGAAATTAATAAACTGTTGCGTTCCAGCTTGCGGTGTTGTAGTGTTTTGTTTTTTTTTTATTAAGTGGCAGCAACATTTTGTGAGTGAAATAGTCTACTTATTATAAGATCAATCATAATAGGTACAAATCCAAAAGTGAATTATACTAAGGCCTTTTTCAAAAGGCAAACTCATTTATGTCAGCTTAATCCGGCATCAGCACGCGACAATTCTTTACGTCATTCAACACACCTCAAGTACGCTTGATTGACAATCAGTTTATTCAGTTGGCAGCATGGCATCTAAGACCGAATCAATTATCCAGCCATCCGCAGTTTAATGTAAGCCAAAAAAAAGTCGAGAGCAGGGATTGGAATCCAAAGCTGACCGACGGAGTGAGGTAATTAATTACGCGTGGCCGTTTTTGCAGGCCGGTCGGAGGAAACAGCTCAAGATTTATTGTTTGCGCCACTTCACTTCGGCGTCTTCGAACGGGGAATTACTAATCTTTTCTTTAATTCTGATCCCTTGTTTTCTTCCGTCTGTAATAGAGCCGTAAGCCGGATTAAAGGGAATACTCATTCCAGACTCCTTCATAATGCATTGACTCGGTATAGCGGAGCAAGAATAAGCTGGAGGCATATTATGTACTGAGTACCTACGCAATATTTATAAGGTATTAACTTCTAAGATTAATTAACCTGCTTACAAAACCAGGAATCCGCCAATGATATGTCCTGTGGGCAAAGTAAAATTGTAAATTCAGCTATTTAAATAAATATGTTGTAATCCGAATTCATTAATAACAGTAATTAAACTCAAACGAATGAATTAGAAAGTTGGCCGGTTCGTTTATTTGGACTGAGTATTAATATGATTGGATGTTGGAATTGCTTGCTTATAAGGGTAATAAGTTATAAAAGTTCGATAATTTTTAATCGTATTTCAAAATGTTACTATATACAGAAGAGGGAAGTAAACGAGTGAATGCAAATAAGGAATATTTTATTAGTTAGAGATTCTGGCAGGTTCTATATTTTTATTAGAAAAGTACTATATAGTGAGGGTGTGTTTTATTTTACACTTAAAGCAACGATAATATAAATCGGTTGTAAAACAGATTTCAACCTTGACTGTTAAAATACAAATATAATACGTACGTAACTAATTAAAGTTTCCAAATGGGTAAATTAGTAAAATTTCAATATAAGGGAAGGGTCGAGAATTTGTCCTCCCATTTATTATGATACCCAAAGGACAGTCGACAAATAAACTTGTACACTAGTATCAAATTGGGCTGTTCCCGTAAGGGGCCACCTAGTTATGTGATTGAGTTTTCCCATATACTGGTATTAAGCAAATTACATGTATTATCCTATTTCTGATAAATTAATCCTCAGTGATTTATGTTGCATTTACTGTTTATTTGGGAGGTTTGTTTCTAATATATTTTGTCTAGATGGGAGATGTACCGACACAAAGCCTTGTCGATTTATTATAGACGTGGTAACACTAATTACGGATAGAGAATAAGAAACTGTAATTATTCTGACAATACCAAATGTTTTGGCTGTTTTGGTCAGTTGGCAAATGTTGTTCTCTGTATCCCAGTTCTCCGTAAAGCTACGGAGAAACGCAAAACCTGAAAAGAAACCTAAACCTCGCTATACCAGCTCTTTAGCGATGGGATCCTCGAGATAAATGTTGATAATTACCTGATCTGCATTGAGTCTAGTCAACAAAAAATGTAAGTAGTCAAGTTCACATTAATAAAATCGCAAAATATTATTCAAAGACGCAATAACAACGATTTATGTGAACTTAGAACGATACTCCATTTTTACTGTAAATAATAATTTTACTGTAAATAGTAATAATTTACTGTCACAGCATTGGTAGGCTATTCTTTAATTGAATTAGAGGCAAAAAGAAGTTTCTATAATTAAGTAAAACAAGCAAATTCGCATTTTTACTTATTGTCGTTATGTTTCAGGCTTGCAGAGGCGATGCGCAGTTGTAACATGCGCATCTATATGCAAGTATTATTATTATTATTAATCTCTTTATTTCTGTGTATATAGTATGTATGTGCTGTATTTGGATCGGCCGCACTAGTCCATGGGACTCCCTAGTAAAGGTGGGCCGATACCAGTCGCAAGTGCGTGGTGTTGCAAGTGTGAACTTTGTTATATACTGGGCTTTAAAATCGTGCTAACAGTAGGAACTGTAAGGCTTTAGTCGGTAGGAGTCCCACATAACACTTCGTTCTTATCAGACTGAGATTCATCATTATGCTCTGGTTCTGCTTTTCCAAACTATGTTGTGTTCGGCTTCCACTCTAATCTGACGTCTGACCACGTCAATTTTTCATACAGCTAAATGTATTGAGTATCTATCTATTTAGTAGCATCCACATAGATCGGGCACGCCGCAATTGCGGCGGTAAGACCCCTGTTTGAGGAGTGGCTAGATCGGCGTCACGGCGTCCTGACCTACCGCATGACACAGGTCCTCACCGGACACGGAAGTTTCTGGAGGTACCTGTGTCTGATGGGAAAGGAAGAAACACCCGGGTGTCACCACTGCGAGGGTCGCCCTGAGGACACAGTAGAGCATACGGTGCAGGACTGCCCCGCTTGGGCAGAGTACCAACGTGTCCTCACGGCGGCGATAGGCGGAGACCTCTCGCGCCCGGCATTGGTCGAGGCCATGCTGCGGGGCGAGAGGGAGTGGGAAGCGGTCGCCTCCTTCTGCGAAGCAGTCATGCTTCCGAAGGAGGAGGCGGGCCGCGTGAGGGAGAGGATGGCATCCTCCCTCCAGCCCAGCCGCAGTGGTAGACGCCCACGGCGTCGGACGTCGGTCGACGATCTCCGGCCACCGTAGGCGCGGGCATGCGGATAGCGAGTAAAGGGCAACTCGCTGTCCGACCATGGACCATGCCCGGGTTGACGGCGCGTTGTGTTCCACGCGCGCCTCAAAGAGCGTCAGCAATATGACGAGGCCCCCCCTGTAGAGGGCCGAAGCCTGCCGGGGTCGTGGGACTTATCCCATTACCGTGACCCCGGTACCTAAAGGGTTATTGAAGAAACACCGTGGATTTTAGTCAGTAAAAGTCTGACAGTCCCTCCCACCCTGCCCGGGGTGGGAGGACTTATTTGATAATTTTACCACGTTATAAAAAAAAGCATCCACATAGATCAAATAATAATAATTTATTTATTTCAGTATATTATGTGACATTCCATATTTTGTCGTGGTCAGATAGGCAGTTACTTCATCTACAACACTAATACAGAGTTGCATCCGATCTAGAAAACGATAAGCGATGATGGTGACTTGTAATTGACTAATCAGGTAACAATAATACACCAGTTTATTAACAATTACGCTCAGTAGACTGTTGGTGCTGGTGCGCTTGCGTCTGGTAGTTCAGTTTCAGTTTGCGTGTGCGCGTTTGCCAATATACCCGACGCACAGAAGTGTGGCAGCCCCAACCGCATTCAACGCGTTGCTATACTGGACAGGAAGAGCATTGATTACTTATAGAGTACAGCTATTATTGAACTTCAGTAAATATAGCTATATCGAGAAAACGACTGGCAAACAAGGTCCTCAGTATTCTGATAAAATCACGCTTCAGAATCCTTATTTAAAAACAATAAACTGGAAAGTTCTGCTTACGTAACGGTTTTGTGGAACTCAAGTCTTCAGTGATTAATAAAAAAAATAAACTGTTAGCTAGGAAAGTTTATCTGTGAGTCTTTAGAGTGCCTTAACTACTAGTCAACGACCACAATGTTTGTCCACGTGTATATATAAAGTTTAAATAAATAAACAAATAAAAAATTAAAGGTTTTTTTTTTAATAAACATTGCTTGACATCAGGAATGGCTCCTATTTCGAGACTGCAATTTTACAAACACACAGACCTGTAACAACTATTGGTCGGCTAATTTAATAGCCAATAGTTCATTTTCTGGTGCCGAAATCGAACCTCCGACACGCAGCGCTGCAGCCAATCACTTGGCTGGTGGTTTTAAAAGACAAATAAAGAGAATTCTTATCTATAAATGATGCGGGAAATTGTATTAGTTGAATATCGATAGATTTTTATACAAAAAAATAATCTTTCTATACTTAACCTTTGATGTTGCGCAACTCAATTTCTGGATGAAGAGGAAGAAATAAAAACCAAACTTTACCTTGAATCAAGTTTATAACAAAAAGCTTATTGAAAAGAAACGAATTAGATTTGCAGCAACTAATAGTTACTAATGAGCTCACAACTATGTTTGTAGGAAAATAAGGGGCAGGTTATATTGGCTGGGAAAAAACACTGGGGGAACCATCAATCAACAACTGCTCTGAAGTTTCTGAACAATAAACCTCACTGTAAGATGACCTTGTAGGGACGCTTCTATAAGTACATCAGCTAGGAAAACCTATTTATATCTTCACAACTTGTGTACTTGTAGTTTTAAATTTTCTATGTTTTGTATTTTGGGTTGTAACCTCTTTGTTATTTCCGTTTTTAATAGGCTGTTGATGCCACTTCAGGCCAGCTTATATAATCCATTAGCTTCTACTCGTGGCTTCGTTCGTGAGGTAAGTTTTTTCTGTCATCATAATCATTTATTGGTTTAATAAATGATTAAGTTTAAGTGAAAGAGATAGAATATCAAGGTCTTATCTACCTCTATAACAAAATCTATTAATATTGGTTAAGTGATTTAAACGTGAAACTGTTACCGACAGACAGACAGAAAGACAGAGTTAGTTTCACATTTATAATCTATAATACTAATATTATAAAGCGGAAACGTTTGTTTGTTTGCTTGAACGCGCTAATCTTCGAAAGTACTGGGTGGATTTGGATGCAATTTGGTATGGAAGTAGCTTGAAGCTTGAGGAAGGTTATAGGCTACGCGACTGCATAAAAGGAGAGTTGTGTTTTTACCGTGATAGAATCCACGGGAGCGAAGCCCCGCGTGAGTACTAGTATTAAATATTTGTTGGGATTTTATACAAACAGTTGTCATAGTTATTAACACTTAATCTGTTTGTATAACATAGCATATATATATTTTTACTTAGACTTGCTTACTACAGTCTCGTTAGCCACTTTTACTAAGAAGACAAATATATTATCTTCAAATCCTATTGAACTGCATTTACAATACAAATGTCAATATAAAGATATTTTCATGAAAATAATTAAATATTACTGACCGAGAATAACCTGATAAATCGTGTTAGTACGTCTCGGATTTATAAGCGGTCTGACATAGCATCGTTATAACGTTATTATGTTGCTAGGATTCAAATAGTAAGTAGGCTTAGTATCGTTAGGCTAAGGTCGTGAGGGCGCATGATTAGGTACGTGTAAAGGGTTTATTATAGCCAATCAATGATGCACGATCCATTACGTGAATCACAGACTCGTTGGCGCTAGTAAGACGCTTAGTGGTATGGCAATAGTACATACGAACACACACGCCAGTCAGACGTAAGCCTAAAACATTCAACCCCTAATTTTTCTCATCAATTCGTTTTCCAAAAGATATTCCCAAACTTTTGTCAGCTAATGGTTTATTTTTCATCCACAAGTACAATCTCTAATGAGGTATGGCTTTAGGTATTGTTGTTGTTCAAAGTTTAGTCGTTAATTAGTGAGTGGGGGCGTGCTGTGGAGTTGAGCGTCGGATCCCAGGTGGGATGTGCTCCTGCGTTACACTCTGTATTTGCATAAAAGTTAGTGCAGTTACAGAATATAGCCGCCAGTGTACCATGAACTACTGTTGACTGCCAGATAGTTTGCCTGCGCACAAATATTATTTGAAGTAAAATTGTTTTGCGACGGAAATGGGTTCCTTTCTTTATTGTTCATATGAAATGCATATTGGATCGGTTGAGAGTTCATGGAATAATGTTTACGGAAGTTTGAATACAGATTTGTATTTGTTTTCGTGTTAGCGACTGATATCTGAGCTCATCGGATATCTTATAAACTGTGGCCTTGCTTTTATACATACATATGATGATATCTAGGCACGTATTTCAGACTGTATTACACCTGTGTTTCCTTTGTGTATTGGGAAATTATTCGTACGATGAAGAAAATCTACTGTGGTACTTATAATATATCTGTGAAAGACACAGTCTTTGTTTATATCAAATTGGTGGAGTTCACAAAATTCTAATCATGGAAAAGAATGTGAAGAAAAATACATAGCGTGATTGTGGCTCATCGTCGCTTAAAGTCTCGCGTTTTGAAAACAACTTCATACTTCATCAAAATTCTTTAAATTCCCGTTTATTTAGATAAAAGCCTATTACTGTGTATCGCAACATGAGAGAACCTTCCTCGCAAACCGTTGACAATTATCGGATTTACAATTTTCTCCGTTCAAACTCGGAGTAGTTGTCTATAGGCCGCGGCGGCGTCTTGCAGATCCAGGCGAGCGTCGAATGAGAGCTAATGGTCCGTTAATAATGCTCGCCAGTCGGTCTGTTAGCAGCCTTCGTCGCCACGAATAACGACTTGGGGCTTACTGGTAAACTGCCGAGAATCGTACGCTACGCCCTACTCGCTAGCGCCGACTCGCCGAGCATTAATGAGACGTAGATGGGAGATCGCTGTGCGCTCATGTAGGCATGATTAGGTCGACGCCGCACCACTATCCTCACGAAATTATTACTTTTAGAGGCGGCCGGGGAAATGTTCGCCACACTTAATTATGCCAATATACTCTCCACTTCAACAAAATTTAAAATATCTACTCGTTTTACCGCTAATTTCCTGATTGTGTACTCCAATTTGCTATTGAAATATTGTACTAATTTCGCAGAATTTAATAATTTTAAAAATTGTAATTGCGAATCCTATAATTTGGTGTGATAGTTAGATGAGTGGAGTGATTAGATGCGATTACAATGGAACTGATAGTCGAGCATCAAACATTCATTACGGCGAGTCTTTGTGATGTAGAACAATAGTTTGGCACGGTGTCACACACAGAAGATTCTTTAAAGCGGGAAAGGAATTTATAAAGATAAATTGCTCCGGTTCCGTCGCCGGGTGATTATTTCGGCGATCTCCTCAATCGGCAGTTTTGTCTTTGTGTGCTGTTTCCTGACCTTCCTCCGACTCCACAGGTTTTCTGCGAGGCAATAATTTTCTTCACTCACGAGGCTCGTCCAAGCGAAAAGAGAAAGATAAAAAAGGTGGTCTCAGCTCTTTTGTCGTTCGACTGTGAGTGGAGCTCGATTTGTAATAGATATCTACGTTATGTAGATGTATGATCGTGCAACTTTTATTTTCTTAGCCACGAACTGCACTAGGGAAACTGCTTTGCAGTTTCGCTCTTTGTACGCTTACCTTTGTTGATTTAAGCGGTAAGTTAAGCGGTTTAGTTGACACATATAATAAGCAATTTGATTCAGTGGACATTATGTTTCTGAGTAAGAATGTTTTCAAAAAACAAGTATGTACAATCTTAAAAGATAAGGAAGCTAAAGCTAATTATGAATAATTATAATGTATATATGCTTACTCTATAATGTATGTGAATGTGTTTATATGTATCTATAAGTTTAGTTTTATTCAGTTTGCCCTAGTTTTTATTTTTTTTGTAAGCCTGATGTCTTGCAACTAGTTATTTTATGTAACAATCTGTGGATAATGTTGTGAGCAGTGTATTTGTTACATCTAACTCTTAAGCTTTTTTGTTAATTTTTAAATACTCTGTTGTTTGTTATCCCTAATAAAATAAAATAAAATAAAATAAAGTCTTCGTACACCTCTACCATCTTCTACAACTATTTAGTTTACTCATTCATGACATAGAATGACTTTTAAAATTGGCAATTGGCATTCTTTCAGGGGTGAAGCTATTTGTCGTTGAAGATCTTGAAGTAAATGATGTGTCAGTTTGTAATAAATGTGTATTATTATGATTAATTAATTTACCAATGAATGCACACGCATATATGTATAACTGAAATAAAAAATAGGTATAAAAGTGATGTATGTATTTTTTGAATTAATGGATTTGGAATAACTTAACCAGGTATTAAACACTCGCATTTGTCCTTAATTTACGTCATCATCAACATTTTTAAATTAATTTACTGAAATTATGGTCATTGCTGTCTGAAGTAATAAGGAGACAAGCTGTACCTTAATATTAAATGATATTTATTTTGTATATTGGTTAAAAATAACATTTTAACACGTCAATCTTTTTTGCCAATGAATTTAAAATTATGAGGCATGATGGATTTTCACTTCACCTGTAGTATCTTAGTTGTTAATACAAATCAGACTCATGACAGATAGAGGAGGAAAGGTCGTATAAACTAATCTGACCTGCAAAACGAGACGCCCCATTTTTTGTTTCAGAAATGCGTGGAAAGAGGTACAAAAAAGTAATAATCCTATTTGAACAAGTAAGTATAGCATCAACTTTTTTTGACAGGCTTTTATTGACAGGCCCGTTGGTATAGTGGTCAGTGGCCCTGACTGCTATGCGCAAGGTCGTGGGTTCGATTCCCACCTAGGACAAATGTTTGTGTGATGAGCACGGTCATTTGTTCTTTGTCTGGGTGTAATTTATCTATAATATGTATGTATTTAGAAATATATATGTATGTTTATCAGTTGTCTAGTACCCATACCACAAGCTCTGCTTAGTTTGGGACTAGATGGCGTTGTGTGGAAAAAGTTGTGGAATATTATTATTATTATATATTATTTAACTATGTTGATGTATGGCTAAAGTATATTCTACCAAGTACAAACGATATGATTAATAGAGAAAATCAACCATATGATTCTCTCAATTAATCATAAGATATAAAGTGTCATCACATTAGAAAAACTTCTCAAAAAAAGCGAACTTTAAAAGATTGAACTTGAAGAAGTACCCACAGGCACAGCACTTAAGACTGGTAGCAGTGTCTTAACGACCAAACAAGTTGACGTGGCGCGATCTGCGCTATGAAACGCTCCTTAATTTTATTGGACAAAACATAGTCTTTGTCCCAGAGAACAAATCGCTTGGGGATCGTATTATTTTCTGCGTAGATTTATCGGCGCAGGCGGATCGAGGGCCCCTTTGTTGGGCTTTTCCATAAATCTTTCTGCTATTTAAACGGTTATTAGGACAGGAGCGATTGATGTCCACGGGATCCTTCGTGGGATAGAGAACACTAAATTCTGTTTTGGATTACATTTGGGTTTCTCGTTGATTCTCGTGACGTAATTATAATTGCTATGGGACTCAGGGAGATAGTACATTATTACTGTTAATGCCCCTGTAGTACTTTGTCGTTTGCTATTATGCCTGCCAACATTTTATCGAAATACAAGTTAGAATAGCTCCGGTACCTATACAATTCATAAAAATGACGTGATATACACACATGTACGTTTGAGGTAAAAATTCAGTTCACTCTTATTACGACACCCGCGGGAAGAAACGGGGTAACCTATTATGGGAGTACACAGCGAATGGACCATAAAGCAAGGAAAGTTTTGTTTGTATATTCAGGGCTGATACGATTGGCTTGTCTGATTAATAGCAAGCGTGAAGGTAATATCGTTATCCTATGTAAATAGATGGCTGTAACGTTTATCTTCGGCCAAGTCACATTCGTCTTAAACTCACGACTTAATAAAAAATTAAAGAAATAAAACAGCGATTATGTCAATGAGCCTTATTTATTCTTCAGCTATATATAATAGGTATCCAACTTTTGAAAATTCGTAGATTAAATTACCACGTATTTATCAGATACTGTGCTTTACAATATAGTAACAAATATGTACTAGAAAAAAATCTTTCCATAAAACCGACCCAGAAAGTCGTGAAAAAGTTGCTAGACAATGCCTATGGTATTAAGTCCGCCATTGTAAATTTTGTGTTGCATAGTTTTGATAAATAAATAGAGAATTTCGCCGTTACTTGGTTACTATGCTGTCCAAGCACTTCAAAAAAATCCGTCATCATGACAATGACGTGTCTATACGTAAGAAAAATAAAGGTTTACATTGGGGAAAGTAGCCTGAGAAGCGTGACGTCCTTAGCCGCAGGCACGAAGTAGTATTCCTTAACCGTGTCTGAAACAGAAGAACACTGTATCTGAAAAGCGGAAAACTTAGGGTTATACTGAAAATACAGCACTTTTTATGATCCACGAAATGACAAGCCAGCTTTTACTTCAAACTAAACAAATCAAAACAAAAATGTATTAAATAAGTCGTGTTTTTCTGGGAAAAATCAATCTTGTAAAAAACATGATGTAAGAAGTCGGCAGTGTACAAGGGCACGTCAAATAAGCTGCGAGTGTCGTGACAGATCTAATACGCCTTTTTGGAGATTTACCTCCGTTATATTAATGTGGAAATGGCGGCGGACGAGTGTCAGGAATTTTGGGTTCTACAAATGACTGTATTACAGATGAAGGTAGCATTAGTGAGTGTGCGTGCTTTTAGTTTTTGAAATGTTTTAGGAATAAAATATACTTATCTTAATTCTTCCTTACTAATGTTATAAATGTGAAAGTTTGTAAGGATGGAGGCATAGATGTATGGATGTTTGTTACTCGTTCACGCAAAAGTTTCTTAACGGATGTGAATTAAGTTTGTTAAAAAAAAAGTTTCGTAAGTAGATTATTGACATCCTGAAATAACGCAAAGGCTACTTTTTATCCCGGAATTCCCACGGTATCAGGATTTACGGGGAAAACCCTCCCACGCAAACGAATTCACGGGCAGAAGCTAGTACTTTATATGTTGAAAAGAACCGACGATGTTCAGTATGAAAATGGAAAATTGATGAATAATAGTAGATTATTAATGATATATATGATAAAGCAGTGTCTTATGTCGCGGGTGACGATTTAAATCGCGAGCGTAACGAAGGACTCGAGGTTTACTCCCGAGCGTAGCGAGGGTGTTACAAACTTAAATCACGAGCGAAGCGAGGGATTTAAGATGAGTCCTGAGTGTAGCGAGGGATTTAATTTCACCCAAGACTAAGACAGCTTTATCACCGAGGAAAATACTCTACTTTTCGTACCATTTGCGAAAAAATTAACACAATAATAATATGAGAGAAGCATTTTTTAGAACATTAACTTATTTATAAAAATACGTTTATGTATTTGAAGAAAACAAAAACGCGGCAAATTTCTAGACTAATATGTTTTGTCGGAAAAGCAAAGGCATCAAGCTCATATGGCCTCGTCGGTTTTCGTAATTTTATTTAATAATCATAACTGCATAATAAATGCGTATTCCTTTTTCAAAAAGATGTGCAATGCTTTATATACAAACTCAATGGAGTAAACACAGATGTAGTTCAGTATACGGTAAGTATTCCAAAAAATCACATTCTCTCCCTAGAGGATGAATGAAATTCAGTACAATTTTCTTTCCCTGTTTTTAACAGATTAAAAATGACTATTGTTATGTTCGCTTTTTGTGGCATAGAATGTCACTTTTTTGAGCAAAGGGTACGAAAAACTCATTATTATCTTTTTTAAGACTGACTTCTATGGTATTACATTTGTTCATGACTTCATACATACTTAATCATACTAGCTGTGCCCGCGACTTCATGAGCGTGGATGGTTTTCCCCGCGCTAATCCACGTCCCGTAGGAATGGAATCACAGGTCAGCATCTTATACTTCAATAACATTTTCATGTATGGAATTTAAACACGCCTTTCTTCATTCTGAAAATAAATGCAACTGTTAGTTCTATTTATAAATTTAAATGAATAAATAACAATAACAAGAATAATACCATAATAAACGTGTTAAAGTTCGTTACTTCGGAACATTTCGCGGTTAAGATAAAAAACGTGTCAAAAATGTTTTTTTTTTCAACAAATTAACAAAACACGATAAAAAAACAAGTACCTGAGTGTTCTTTAAGAGAATCTGTCCTGCTGAGAGCACTCTGCTGTAATAAATTCACTCACAATTTATCTTTTTGCGGATTGCTTTGCTTGTAATGGCGACCGGGCCGTGGGAAATTCGGCAAAAAGCCCCCTGCGCTCTACAGTACTTTGCTGAACAGACCCATTACACAAAACATTATTCCAAATTACATTGGGCGCGTTACGATAATGTTTTTGTTCATTTGATAAGAGACGAAATGTTGTTTTTCAATTATTATAAAACAAAATTACACGGCGCTGTGCGTCTGTAGTTCGCAGTGGTCAACGACCGTCCTTTTAATAGATTTTCTGTCTCAATTTTCTTCGTAATGATTCCTTTTGTGCTTTGCTCGAAGTAACTGTAGCGTCCCGACCGACCACAAGATGTAATGTTTTATTCTGTTCAAATTTTTTTCCGTCATTCGTTTCGTTTTCTAGTGAGTAGTGTCTGCTATTAAATATTTTATAACCTTCCAACCTGTTACTGAACGAGGCCGTGGGGTAAACATTTGGTCGGATTTATGTACTGCATCTCCGCCTACGGAGAACGGTCCGACTATAATTTGACGTATTAAGTATTTGTAGAGGTCGCGGTTTGTTGAGTTCGTTGTTTATGACATGGTTCGGTATATATTAATATATATAGGTAAATTTTATTTTACAGAAAGATAAAAAAGAAATAAATGGAAAGCATGTAATTAATGATCTGACACATTTACAGACAAATCCTAAACAAGTTGAAACAAATGACTGCTCACAAAAATAAATGTTATGGCTATACTCCCGTAGCTAAATGGTTTCGTTCTTAAGCCTGCAATACATTTTGGCCGAGCGTAGACCAACGCGAGCGTTGGCAAATAGGTACAAGGCAAGAAATAATGTCCACACGTTCGACAAATTCGTCGAACGCCAATGCAGACGACCAATGTAGAAGGAGGGTCTGTAGAGCTGCCCACACGTTGGCCGAGCGCAGGCGAGCGCCTTTGATTTGTGACCAAAAACCGACACCGTTCCGAAGTGAGGCAAGTGATCACGAGCAACGGTGAGCGATGACAAGTTGCACCAAATGAACTCTATACACGTTGGCACTGGCCTTCACTTGGCCAACTAGGCATGTGACACCGAGCGATAGCAAGACAAGGCAAATATACTGTCTACATGTTGGTATTGGCCTACACTCGACAACGCTCGGCCAACATGTATTGCAGGCTTTACGGCTCGATTTCCAAGATTAAACGAGGCAACTGGCGTCGTCCCGTGGATGTGTGACCATATTAACATATTGAATTTCCCCGTGCCTCCAAAAGAACTCTAAAGCTGCGTCTACGCTAGGCGAGCCCATCACGAGCCGAGCACGAGCGGAGCACGAGCCGAACACAATTCGTCTAGTGTGGACCGACTTACAAGTCTCGAACGAGCGCGCTGCGAGAATTTCGTTCGTACTCGGCTGTGCTCCACCAATTGTCAGTTTTTTGACGAACACAAAGGGATTTGCTTCGCGCTCGCGTTGTACGTCCACACTTGACGCCGCGAACGACGAAGCCGAGAACGGCTCCGTTTGTGTTCGGCTCGCCTAGCGTAGACGCAGCTTAAGCTGTTGGTACGGGTAGTCAGAAGCCAAAAAATTCGACACCAATCTTGCAATGAGGTATCGTTTTACGAAGTTCTGGGCTGTGAAGGTTAGAAAGGCAGCCGCTTCATGTAGGTATAATACTGAACAGAAAGACGATCCCCATATAGTAAGGAAATGGCTCGATAGATAATGATTATTTCACACGGAAGAGTTACGGCTGATATATATTAGCTATAGATAGAACATACTTTATTGGACACCAAAATTTAAACAACAACTTTAAATACTTTAATTAAAGTGGGGAGGGCTAAATTAGTATACTTACTACATTACTGATAAACACAGAAAAAAATTAAGTATTAAAATTTATTTATTTATTTTGCAGCATTATCGTCTATATTAGTAGCATTATTAACCAGAGGAATAAACCTTTCCTTATAGCTATTGGTTCGTGATAAATCTCCTCAATACTCCACCTGTAAAGTCAAACTTGGGAGGACAAGCAATCCTTTCCTGGAATTGTTGAATACCACTCCCTTAGCTTAGTGTCCGATATAGGCTTGTTTCACAATTAACAAATGTATTAAAAAAAACTTTTTAGCAAAAAATAGAACCGACTTCCATATTAAAACACTACAAAGGCAAAAATAACTTTAATTTCGGAAGGCGGTGTCAAAAACGAAAATATATACAAAACTAAAGACACCGCCTTCCAAAATTAAAGTTATTTTTGCCTTTGTAGTGTTTTAATATGGAAGTCGGTTCTATTTTTTGCTAAAAAGTTTTTTTTTCACTCTTTTTAGTGGATCGGTTTGTAATTTATCTAGTTATAAAAGCCAAAATGTCAACTACTTATCACCTTTAACAAAATATTGCTTTTCCCGGTGCAGACCCGTTAATTTTTGAGGAGTTCTCCTGGTACATCACCATCAGCTCTATTTCACCATATGCATTGTGACGAGCATAAAGTGCTTAACATCCATATTCATGTAATCTAATCGCAATCAACGAAATACTTATTATTGAGTAGTTTCGGTGGCCATCTGGGGTCTTCATCATCAGTTCCACTTCCTCAAATGGTGCTTTTCAAGAGCAACTGTACAAGGTACTATAAGAAATACCCAAAACGCTATAGGTGTGCCTATAATATTTGAAGAGTTCCCTTGATTTCTCCAGGATCCCATCATCAGATCCTGATTTCGTAACAATGGGACCAACTAGAAACTATATCCATTCAAACGCAAAAAGAATTTTTCAAATCGGTCCAGCCATCTCCGAGTTATGAGGTAACATACATAAAAAAAAAAGTTCAAGACGAATTGTAAACCTCCTTTTTTTGAAGTCGGTTAATAAATTTAAAGTTTTCGATTAATTTGAAATAGAATTGAGATGAAAACAATTTAAGAAATTTATTAGTATTATACTGAAGTTTATTCATATTTAAAGTTATAAATTTTTAATTTATTTCGGCATTCGAATTGTAAATATAATATTAAATATTAATTTTATATTTTTTCTGAACTACTAATACTTACTATAACTTTAATAATACATAATTTTAATAACTTAACTAAAGTATTTTAAATGCCATGTACGACGTAGGTAATTTTCATTTACATCACACCATTTGTTCAACATTTGTTTTCCTCAATGCAAAATGTACGTGACCTGGCAGTGCTTTTAATAAATACTACGAAACAGTTTCAGAACCTTATAATCCGAAAGCATCCAGCTGGTCTTACTTTGGAAATTATTTACAACGACTACTAGAAATTAAGGTAATAAATAATGTACGGAATAAGTTATGGCACCCAATGGCCTCGATACCGAGACTCTATGGAACACCTACTTTAGACAGTATTTAGGCTTTTATCAAAATAAATTAATGTCTCGAACTTTTAAATGTTCATTTAGGATATCGGTTTTGCGATCTCCGAAATGCTTTTGTTTTTGTTAGTCGTTTAATTAGGTCAATATTAAGCGAGTGGTTTTCCTTTCCATAATATGGTGGTATATATTCTTTAGTTGATAATTTGAAAACATCATAAAACATCAAATTAATTGACATTTTCATTTTTTTTTTGTTGACATGTGTGTTGTGAAATTTTGTTTTTATTTTTTTCATATCATAATTAAAGTGTAAGAATAAGTAGGGATTTGTTATAATAAAATTACATTAAGTAATTTTTGTTATAATAAAATTATACAAGGTGTAACAGATTAAGCGCAATACCTCAGACAACCCAATTGGAATATTAAATTATAAGTCAAAAACAACATCCGTAACTAAATAAATTGAAACCAAACCTAGATATTTTTTACAAAATAGTTATCCTTACTAAACGCAAAACGTATGTACATCATACAATATCCTTACGCAGACGCATACACTCATGTAATATTAGCGACCGACACACATATGAGCGTTTTCCTGAATTAAGAATTGTATTAATTTCTCATGATACTGTGTTTCCATTTAAAGTTAAATGAAAGATGTTTCCATCAAAATTTAACATCTATTTTTTATGACGGAAATCGATGCAGAAGCCGATTCTGAACCAACTACTTTCAGGAATTGCGCTTATTCTGTTATACGTTGTATATAAAAAAAATGTTTAATCATAATAAAATTATATGTTTGTTATAATCAAATTACTTTATTGTTTTGTGCATTGTTTTTATAATATCTCAGAATAGTTGTATCTATATGTATTGTAAATAATGATGATAATAATGATGATCTTCAAAATCATCCTTGCTGTTACACCCTTTATGATACATGATAATATTTTGTAAATGGAATTTAAAAGACGTAATTTTTTTTTCATTAATTTAAACTAGATGAGGATGGTGCTTTGTGTGGTGGGATATGTTATGTTTTTTGGTGGGAAAATTATTATATGACTCGCCCCGCTTTTTATTTGTATAATATTGATTTTTCTTTTAAAGCAATGTTTGTAACATATTATAAGCCAACTTTTGATTAAAAAACTAACGCTATGGTGAAGGGAATGTCAGATTCTTACTGACTAAGACTAAAATGGGTGGGCCATATTCTTCGATTGTCTTTGCGTTCCGATTGCGATTTTGTGCGTTAGAATATTTCCGCAACCCCGGAAGGCATTTGCCCTATCGAGCGGCGTCAACTTAGGTGTGAGTGTGACCCTGGCTGGGAATGAACACTGAAACAAACTCAGAGTTTACCTTGAGACCTTTTTCACATTGTCTCCTTTTAGAACCGAATAAATTAAAAGAATATCTCTAGAATACAATGAAGCTGTCTTATTATCTCGCATGCATTTTTCTAGCTCAAAAATACAACAAAGGACTGTGGCATCGAAATTGATTTATACGACATCGAAGCCAAGAAACCGAACTCGGCTCACCGTAGCAATAAGCCCTTTATAATTTTCCCAGTAACAGATAGGCATTTCAATAAGATTTCTCAGTACAAATAAAGACGTTGGGCGAAGACTAATGGGGCGTTAATAATTCGCACGAGTCTCTATTCAATGGAGGCCTTCAAGATTTATCACTACAGGATTCTGGCAAACTGCCTCCTGGCAAGCGCTGATTATGCACTTTTTAAACGTTCCTACATCAAATGTTTCAAACGATTACTTCACAGATTTAAGTCGGAGAAATTAATTCTCGAATGTATTTCATAATACCTGAAATTTTAAATTCAGAATAATTGTGATCCCGAAAACTGTGTCTGGATGTGTCATCACCAAGCCTTTGATGTTTTCTTTGATAGAGTTATAAATTTAACGCCTTTGTGGTTTTAACGTGTAAACCGAACTATTTATAAAAAACAGATAAAACCATTTTACTAATAAGCTGTATAAATTAAATGGATTTCTCTTTTTTGGAACGCCTTTTGTCTATTAATTAGACAGGCCGGGCTCAAACAGTATTCCGTCGAAAATTATCGGTGATAACATGTATCAATTTACATAGTATAGTGTAACGTAAAACATATAATTCTGTCTATATTTACGCATAGTGCGAGTCAGCTTTATACCCGGGATGGGTTCCAGTGAGGACGAGAGGGGTAAGTACAAATAGTTGTCATCTGTCGACTAATACCTTGACAGATGAGATACTTAAGCATCGAGAATACCAGAACATTAATGTACAGTACCCAAGCTTTAACATCTATCTATCCGAGTTATACCAGTATTGGTATACAGATATTGTAAACGTATCTCATCTTCCGAGCTCTGACCTCGATAACGCAGTAAATGAGTAATGAGATACAACTTTGCAAGACTTAGTGACAGATTTTCCATCTTATTAACCGTATCGACTGCTAATTATGTACAAATGATAGCACGAACGTTTTAGGGACCTTTCCAAGGCAGGCAGGAGGTGTCTCAATAATATATTATTATATTCCATTTATTTAGTCTATGTACATATAAATTACATTTTTAAATTAATATTAATATAAAAAATATAAACATTAAAAAAATAGTAGCCCACCGGTATCGGGAACAGGGTGTAAGCTACCGGTGGTCAGGACTCTTGAGAGAGGAACCTCCTCACAATACGCGCCGTTTCCAGAAGTACTGCTTTCTGGATCAAGCCCTTGATCCAGCTGCCCAACGAGAGCCTCCTTATATGTTGGTCGAGGCTCTTATACGATTTTATTATATTATTATTATAAATATTTATATCAGACATAAGGCTATACACATTTATAGCACGTTCGTAGTGTTGTTAGTAGTTAAAACAAAAATAATACAAACAAAATATAGTTACTCATCCACTAAACAACTCCAGCAACTGTTGCTTAACCCGAAATATTGACCCATGTGGCTGTTATCATTTAGCCACGAGCTCCTTGAAGTATGTATTAAAAAACTTGTCACGTGGAGGTTCCTCTTAAGCACAGTGGTGGCCTAGTGAAAACGTTTCTAATTTAAGATTCGTAGGACTTGGTTTGGAACCTATTATTGTATAACACAAACGTGTGCCTTTTTATTCCTTATTTTTAGAGAGGCTGTGTGTTACTAATTCATTTGGTATGTCACTTAAGGAAACAGATAATTTTATTATTTATTTTTAATTTTGTTTCATTTGACTAAACATCGAATGATTAATTACTAGCTTTTGCCCGCGACTACGTTCGCGTGGGAGGTATATCCCGCGTAAATCCCGATCACGTAGGAATTCCGAGATAAAGTCTATGTGTTATTCTAGGATGTCGACTATCTACTTACCAAATTTCATTATTTCATTGAGATCCGTACAGTAGTTTTTGCGTGAAAAATACCATACATACATCCTCACAAACATTCGCAATTATAATATTAGTAGGATAAGTTAATACATATTATGAATTTAATGAAGATTCCGGAATTAACTCTCAAAATGATGTATACATTGTATTTTTATTCGTACCCTACTGTATAAGAACGGCGATACAAACAGAAAAAGAGAATAAGAAGCTTTCTTTAATAGAATAATAAAGATAGCTACAGGAAATGTTATTGTAACAGACATATTCTGTTTCCTCATACACCAGCTTGCTAACACACCTGGATATTTGTAAAGTTAATCCATTAGTCAAGTCATTACTAAGATTGATTATTTAGTTGATTATTTAAAAAAATAATCCAAACGATTAAATAATTCCTGTGACATCTTGCGCTAGTTAGTTGCTATGCATCAAATGAATAGTTCATTTTGTATTATTAGGTAATTGTAATTTATTATTTGTTTTATAGGTTAATTTAATTATATTGTTAAATTGTAGTGGACCGTGTAAGGTTACTTTTTTAACTGGTTTATTTAAAACGAACCTCTGTCTTATTGCTTTACAATATAGGTTTTTATTTAAGATATTATAATTATGTTTAAAGGTTTGCTTTTCGTGACCGTCCTCTGAACAGAGGATTACAATTAATACAAAATGATTTTAGATAGCCTCGTTTATAAGGGTTAGTATATATGTAGGTATCTACTTAAACCAAAACAAAACATTTACTTAAATCGACTGAGAATTATCAAATAATTATTATGAAGTGTCAAAACAAAAAGCTTGTGAAGGCTTTCATCTTTTAATTTAGAATTTAATTAACAAGTGTTTTACCTGAATGCCACCGTCACCATATTTGATTTGATTTTCTTTTTGTAAACTTTCAATATTTCGAGCAAATGTGAGTCTACAGGCATTGTTATTTAACGGTGATATATTATTTACGAAATACAATTTAAAATATACTTTTAGGGTTCGATAATGGAAGGGTAAAGAAGATATTTGATATTTAAACAAAGCTTGTGTTTTTATGACCACTATAACAACATTTGTGTGTGATTCTGACTCGCTCTTGGTCAGTCTAATTTTGAGTACAAGCTTAGTTAATTTAGTATTCCTAGAGATATTAGGTAATTATTTTGTTTTTTTAGTGAACATCTGAATAATAAAAACTATAAAGTGCAAGTATAGTTGATATAATTTTTATATTGGAAACCGGTGTTTTCTGTTTTTTTTTTCGTGTTTGTGGTTTTAAATAAATTTAGTGTTAACAATATCCGGAGCCTTGGAAATTATTTACTGTATGAGTTAGTTGGCTGCCTTATTTGTGATTGGGGGACCTAGAAAAGGCGCTTGGTATTTGGCGATGAAGGTCGGATTTTTATCTTACTAAAACGACCCTAGTCACTATCACCACAACACATACTGCAGTCACATAAAGGGAAGCTCGCGTCCTCTTAAGTGACTGCTCCAGAGCCCTGCCTTAATGATGACGTGAACGAGCTTCGTTTAACAGCCCTAGTACACAGGCTGGCACTAGTCCTTCCTTTACTCCTCAGTCCTCACTGACATCAAAGTTATCCAATCCGCATGCTAATTGTAATCGTTGCTTATAATACTGGTCTTCTGTACCGATATTACAGAAGACTCACAACATACAGCGATAAAAAAGTAAGTTAATATTAAATAATAAAAGTTACTGAATCATCAATCACAAGTGTTAACGCAACAGAGCTCCCTGAGCTTCATATATAACGTACTCTGTATAAAACACACATATTACCTAAATCCCAACTGGGCTAATAATTTCCAAGCAATGCGCTGTGTTTTTTCTTATTATGCTAACATGTAAATACTAGATATTTGCGACAAAGGATTTGGCCGACAAGCAGGTTAGGCGACGAGTCGTCGCAGACTAGACATTTGGCTGGATATTCGGCTAATTGTAATCGCGGCTATCAGCTACAAGATTAAGGTAATAAGAGTTCTTAATACTCGTGTTTTCCTTCTCGATGTGGAAACTATTTACCTACATAAAATATAAAGAAATAAATTACATTCTCAAAACAGATACCTATAAATATAAAAAAAATAATGGCCAAGTGCGAGTGAGACTCGCCCATGAAGAACTATCTTATTTACATTTTTTACAACTACGCCAAATAAGTTTGTTTTTCATAATGTTTGTATGAATTACAAAGTTATATTTGCGGTTTTAGAAAATATGCTGTATCTCAAAAACTGCTGACCCGATCTCGTTCAAACTAACTATGGTTGAAAGTTTACATTAAGATCTACAGATTTTTCTTTTAGATTTTTCACTCCATTGTTATAGAAGTTAGAGGACACATTTTACCACTTTGGAAGCGTATATCTTTTAAACGATTAACTTTATGAAAAAGTGGTTTTACAAACCTCAATGTCATTTTTAAAGACCTGTCTATAAATACCACACACGTATAGGTTTCATGAAAAAAAATATTTTCAGTTTTAATTCCGTGTATGGGGAGCCCCCTTTATTTTAAATATTTTTTTTTTCTTTAAATCGGAAAGCGTTTTACAGAATACATCTACCTACCAAGTTTCACATGTATAGTCTTAATAGTTTCGGAATAAAATGGCTGTGACATACGGATGGACGGACGGACAGACAGACAGACGGACAGACATGACGAAACTATAAGGGTTCCGTTTTTTGCCATTCGGCTACGGAACCCTAAAAAGACATAAAGACATACATAATAACAACAATTTAAGGAGAGAGATAAAGATCTCTTAGACACGGG
The DNA here is from genome assembly GCA_943138885.2 of Tholera decimalis. Classification (NCBI taxonomy): domain Eukaryota; kingdom Metazoa; phylum Arthropoda; class Insecta; order Lepidoptera; family Noctuidae; genus Tholera; species Tholera decimalis. The sequence continues at coordinate 30,645,455 of OW964550.2, read as the reverse complement.
TAGAGCATTCCACAGCCGTACTGCTTGAGCTGCGAACGACTTACCATAGAAATTGGCGGCGTGACTCGGTACCGCAAGTCTTGAGTTTTCTGATGACCTCAGAGATTTTGCATGTATGTTATGAAGGAACTTGAATAACACAGAATAATAACTGTGTCGCAGAAGGAGATCACCGCGTCCCACTAAGCTGCACCACCATAAAGTGAATCACAGTATGCCATGCCTAGTCATTCCGACAATTTGACGCAGTGGCGACATTTAGCTTCTCGTTCCCTGCCTACATAATTATGTGATGCAGGTTTAAGTAGACCGATCGTAAAGAGAATCGCCGGGTAGTTGCCCTCTGTAAATATACTGCCGAATAGTCGGCTTCCAAGCTAGTCTAGGGACTAGGCGGTACACTTCTAATACACTAAATACACATCCATACAAGTACTTCTACGTAGTACCTGTAGAGACACATAAACTTTGGTATCGGTAACAAAAGTTTCGTTTCCCTGAAACAGGGTCGTAACATAAAATTTTACAACAACTTTAGACGTTACGTTATTATGGCTTTTTGATATCTTGCCATATCTAATAATGGGTTTATTACTTGTAATTTGAACATTTTGCTACCTGTTTTATTCGAATTCTGATTATTTTTTATAGAAAGTAGCGTTTTAATGGGGGTTTTAATAAGTGGGGATTTTAAGGGCATTGTAAGATGATTATTTTGAGTATTTGTTTATAAAATCATGATAGGCCACAGAAATAAGATTCTCAGAAAAAACTCTTTGGAAATGGCTTGGTTAACAACAATGTGGGTAGTTATAACATAGATTTTTAATCACATTTTGCGTAATTCCTAATTACGGAAAACTCAAGAAACACACCTTTAAAGTATGTCACATACAGACACAGCTCTAATTGCCATGTGACGTCACTTTCAAGTTACACCATAGTGATTTAGTAAGATACAGAACGAACCACCGCGGTGGCACCGTTGAGTAGCAAAGATTGTAGAATAACTCGATAAACATGATTTTCTATTTCCCCAATGTTTTCTTTTGTTTAGGATCTGTCATATAGTGCAAAAGTGAAAAAGAGTAAGTTCAGTAAATTTGTAATAACAGCTAAAACTTTATGGACTATGTCTCAGATAAATGAATTTATTATTACTATTAAAGGAGACAAAGGTAGGAAGATGGTCATGGTGTATGTAGCTTAGTATTGCATTATCGTGTGGAATGTTGTGGAGTAGGTACATGCTTACTTAATACACGAACAATGCTCCTCTCAGTTCTAAATAATACAAAGCTGGAGTAAGCCTCCGCACTGCTTCCTTCCCCAGATTAAAATAAACACAAATATAATACTTATATTATGTCCTAGCTGTTAATCTATGTAATAAAAATGAATCGCTAAATGTGTTGCTAAGCGCAAAACACGAAAACAGACCGATTTGGCTGATTCCTTTTTTGTTGTGTTTGGTTTTGTCAGGAGAAGGTTCTTATGGAACAAAAATAAAAAAGTAGGAAAGGTCTCAAGGGTAGGGGTAGGGTAGGGTAGAGGTAGGGTAGGGGTAGGGTACGGTACGGTAGGGTAGGGTAGGGGTAGGGTATCGGTAGGATAGGGGTAGGATACCACACGAACGAAGTCGTGGTGGGTCAGCTAGTATGTCATAGAATGATCACCGTAACATTTAGGGCGTTCAATTTAAATATTTTTATTTTTGTATGAAAATCTGGTGAACTAAAATATGACGAATTTTTAAAAGTCATAGAACAAACGTTGTTTAATACGATGTTAGTAACATAGTCCTGAGAGGTTTTCGGTGTTTTACAATTAACCCTGTATATTCTACTTTCTATTAATTCCCATTTCTCAGCGAGACATACTACTATTTCATTCATAAGAAAAGAATCAATAACTCTATGGTTCTGATATAATTGGCTTATATCTTTATGTATGTGTAGCTAATATAATACAACAAAGGTGCGAGCGTACAATGGTTTATTCACTACACAAATGAATCGTGTATTCTTGATGGGTTATCTTTATTGTATTCTGTTATTATATGCGAAAACTAATTTTCGTACTTTCGAAGTGGCATATTAGGAAGATAGTACCTACCTCGTTTAGAAATGTTATGTGTGGTAAAGTGAATGCCACATTTCTTGTATATGGAAGTCTTAAAATAAACAAGGTAATTGTTTCTGCAAGGACTATGAGCTGTTAGAAATATATTCTGATTATGAGAGGTGTGAACACACCTCTCATAATCAGAATATATTTCATCCAAGTCACTAAAGGTACTTTAAATTGTTGAAATATTTCCTCAGTTTCAAATCGATTTGTGATTTGATTTGATTTCCATTTGTGATTTCAAAAACCGAAATCGGTTCGAAATAAATTGTTCTTACTTTTGGTGAAAAACCCTACAATGTTTTAAAGAACACTTTTGTAAAGAATAAAAGTTTAATATGAAATAGACACACAAATTTTAAAGAATAAAAGGGATGTTACAATGTACAAAGATTTCTAAACGTTATTCCGTTTTAGTGCATTTGAAGCCGATGAAAATGGACTTGGACATTATGTTGAGTAAAAATAGTTTCGTATGCATGCATAAAGTGTAGTAAGTTCGGTCCGATATTTCTCAGATTAAGACAGCAAAAAGGTGGTAACCCTACGTCTTTATTCTCTCAAGTTATAATAGTTCTGCAGTCAGAATATGTCAGCGCACGAGGCATAGTGCACAACTATGTCAGCATACGTTGTTTCTATAGTCCGTTAGTAGAACGTAGTTTCTTCACGCGCATAGTCCACAGGGACAACAATTCTATATTTGGTAGAAGTTTTATAACCAAAAGTCTATATAATTCAAACCGTCGAGGTTCTTCTATAATATCCACATAATGTTCGACGTAAACTTCATACAAAGCGATATCCAGCACCTATCAGTATCGTAAGCTGGCCGCAATTTAATTTTAAAGTTTGTAAGTAACGATGTCGCGGGAGGACTACGTAGATTTGCATATTTGTGCGTTTAAGTACAGCGGGCCCTCGAGTGGGGCGCGCTGAGTGATTGAATTATTAACTGACAGGCGGCTGCCCCACAGGTCCAGACGTGAGTCACATACGCGCCGTGGATTTGCGTGGCGTGGGCATCATAATTGTTATAATTACCCACTCTGTCTCCCTCCGATAATGGACGCACGTTTGCTGCCATAATCCCCTAGTACCATCTCTTCAGAATAATAATGGCCCCACATTGTTATTTATTGTATTTGTTATTGCTTATTGTATACTCGATTGTAGGCAATTCCCTAAACAGCCAACATCGGTTTTGTAAGATCGATTTGTATTTGTTCGTATTTAATTACAATATTCAGTTTAGGGAACAATCTGGAACAGGAAGCGGGCTATATAGGGAAATTGTTCGCTGTTTCCCTTTCTATTATAACGTGATATTTTACCGCTGAATAGTCCACATGGGACGACCCCCGACTATCAGGACACCACGTCAGGATCGTTGTCATGTAGGATTATTCGAAATTAGAGGGCCTGATTTTGGTAAACAAGCAATAGAAATGGACGAATTTTGTTTGATTTAACTAATTAGATTGGGTAGCCAGGAACCTTCGGTTGAGCGAATATACAAACAAGGGTTATACGCCAGTTATATTTCATCAAAGTTATAATTGAGGAGAACCAAACAATTTTAACGATTATTACATGTCCACTCAGTTTTTAAAGAGTATTTATTAAATAATTTATTCAGATTTCAATTAATTTGTGTTGAATTCCTGTTGGGTTTTCAAAGGTTGATTTAAAGCTGAATAATCATTACATTAAATTAATCGTGAACTCATTTAATTGTACGTGTAATGACATGGTTAAAAGATTAAATTATGCATTCAACTGGATACATACTACATAACGCATAGCACCAATGATAGGTACAGATACGGCGTTTCGTTGAAAATGAATATCAATATTTTATGTACGTACTTGTCAAAGAACCATTACGCATGTTTTCCTTAAAGGCAAAGGCAGTAGTGTATTTATTTACAAGCTGTTGCTTGCGACTTTGTTCGCGTGGAAATGACGCGTTTTCTGGGAATGAAAGTAGCCTGTTTGTTATTCTGGACTACAAACTATATCTATGCCAAAAATTAAGATCCGTTCGGCAATGTTTACGTGATAGAAACAAAAACACATCTAACATTTGAAATTATAATATTAGTAGGATTTAAAACTTTAACGACTAGCATAGATGAACAGACGACAGCCGGGACCAACGAACGGTTAAATGTGCTTTACGAAGCACGGAAGAATATGGTCACCAATTCTCGGGCCGACAGCGTTGCCATCAACTCGTGCGGCTATTATTAACCGACTTCTAAAAAAGGAGGAGGTTCTCAATTCGGATGTTTGTTTGTTTTTTTTTATGTTTGTTCGGGCATATCTCCGTCGCTTGCCAACCGATTTGAAAAATTCTTTTTTTGTTGAAAAGGGTATACTTTCCAAATGGTCCCATGAAAATTTTATCGAAATCGGACAAGCCGTGTCTGAAAAATAGACAAAAGTCTGAAAAAAATATTTACATAGACGATCTTTTCGTTTACTCTGCTGGTGAAGGTGATAAGTAGTCGACATTTTGGCTTTTGTAACTAGATTAATTAGAACTGATCCACTAAAAAGCGCGAAAATAAAAACTTTTTTGCAAAAAATAAAACCGACTTCCATATCAAAACACTACAAAGCCAAAAATAATTTTAATTTTGGAAGGCGGTGTGAAAAAAAAGAAAATACAAAACCAATAACACCGACTACCGAAATTAAAATTATTTTTGGCTTTGTAGTGTTTTGATATTGAAGTCAGTTTTATTTTTTGCAAAAAAGTTTTTATTTAGGCACAAGCTCCTCACTAATGGTTCTGATTTCTGAATAATAACTATATTTATAGTAAAGCCACTAAATTAACAAAGACAGCATCATAATGTTTCCATCTATTGAAGTTTCCACTACAATATTAGGGTAGCAATTGTTTTGTACTATAAATTATTTATGTTTAGGGTTTTGGGCTTAGGGACTAGATTCTTAGGGCTAACGCTGGAGAGCTATTAAGATAGGACTTTTGACGTTTAGTAGGTACGTAGATTACCGAGTCCGTTCGAAGAATATTTAACACCATGTATTGTATAGTGTTTTAGAAGTTGGTTGTAATATTTAAGGGTAATATTATGTTCCCAGTCTTGTTCCAGTCAACCACAGTGACGGGGCCTAATGAGGCAAATGCCTGCCGGGGCTGCGGAAATGTTCAAACGAGATCCTGGAACGCAAACAACTGAAGGAACAGGGTGGGAATTTAGTCAGTTGGAGTCTGATAATCGGAAGGGGGGGGGGGGGGGAGGACTTTTAATTAAGAAACGATAGCAAAAGGTTGACTGATTTTGACCTTACCATACGCGTCTAGAGAGTCTACTCTCTAGACGCGTACTGTATGGTATCGTACAGTTAACTGGGAATAGAATATTAATCTTAAAGTCATATTCTGTTAGCGGTAGCGGGGCGAAGTTCTCAAATCGTCAAGTAATCTGATTGCTTTTAATACCGTTGATCACGACATTCTCCTGGCTATTCTGACACAAATTGGGATGTCTCCATTGGCACGGGATTGGTTCTCATCACAGAAATAAAATCTATGGTTCTCATCATATCTTCGTGGTCACCAGCAATCGGTTCGCGCTGATCAGAGTTTTTCTGAATGGTGCGCCCTGGCCTGAAAACTGGCGTTCCACAAGGCGGTATACTCTCTCCACTCTTATTTTCTCTTTTCATAAACTCTATTACCACTGTCCTCAAATGCTCTTACCATCTGTATGCTGATGACCTACAGCTCTACGCGCAAGCTGACATTGACAACTTGGACAACTGTATCTCATTGCTGAATGCTGATCTATTAGCTATCAGCGATTGGCCAAGCAGATTTGGAGTTATGGTCAATGTCAGTAAATGCCAGGCTATCCTGATCGGCAGCTCACATGCGCTACGAAAATTGGACACTAGCCAACTACTCCCGCTTAGCTTCAACAATACCGTCATTCCACTCTCGCCACACGTTAAAGACCTAGGCTTATTTATTGACGACAAGTTAAGTTGGGACAAGCAGATTGCACAGGTTAGCCAGAGAGTAACATGCACACTGCGATCTCTCTATAGATTCAAGCATTTTCTTCCTTCTAGCACTAAAACCACTTTGGTCCAATCGCTTGTGCTTCCTGTTATTGATTATGCTGATGTTTGCTACTCTGATCTATCCCAAGAACTTCTTAACAAACTGGATCGACTTCTTAACCACTGTATCCGTTTCATTTTTGGCCTTCGCAAATATGATCACATTTCTTCCTTCCGTTCTCAGTTTAAATGGTTGCCTATCCGTCAAAGGAGATCCCTCAGATCTCTCTGCATGTTCTTCACTATTTTGAACGATCCTTGTGCTCCTGATTACTTAAAACAAAATTTTAAAGTGCTAGGCAGTTCTCATAGCCTTAACCTTCGCGCATCCTTCTCACCGAACCGGGTTTATGGCTAATTCCTATGCTATTTCTACCATTAAACTCTGGAACATGCTACCCCTTGACATCAAGAAGGCAGAGTCTATATTCTCTTTTAAGCGTAAATTGAGAAACCACTACTTAAAAGCCTCTACTTAAATTCATAGTTTGGTTTTCACAATAATTATAATTATTGTGAGTTCTCTTAGTCAGAAAGATTATTATGAAGCACCATATTTATTAGTCTATTATTTTAGCATTTATATTATGTGGTCCCAAACGTATTTTCGAACGATCTTTTTTGGTATGGCAATTATCTATGGTCTTTGATTTTGACACTTGACATTGATAACCTTACTTCTTGTTAGCAAAAACGTCCGCTTTGGGACTTTGATTTTTATTGTTTGTCATTGTGAATCGAGTTGAATCCCCTTTGCTATCGACAAGTTGGTCGCGATTAGTGATTCATTGGAATTTGTAACCCACCTTTGAGCAAAAACCTGGGATATTTTGAACAATAGTGCCGAATTGAGGTTAAATTTAGCCTGCACGTTAGTTGATGAAAAGAATTGTGATAGTTTGTGCTACACCCCCTACGGTCTGGACCACGCTGTTGAAGGTCGGCGTCTATTGTGAGCGTCCACACCACTTGACAACATTACACATTCAATTACACTTACACACACACACCACGGACGTGATCTGAGGACAGGTCGTTGCTTGTCGTCAACCAGCTTTGGGTAAGTGTATTATGAATATTTGTATAAGCAACGTAATTTAGGGCTCCGCGTAATCGTGGACAGTTCGGCCATCCAGTCTCGTTGCGCTGGTTGCGGGGTCGAACATCTGGTAAGCAGAGCGTGGTTTTCACATTAAAAAATCCACTAGGAAAATTGGAAGTTTTGAACATTTTTAAAAATAATTTAATAAGTTTTGAATATATTGTTGTGTCAGCCGGGCTCTCAAATTGATGTTTGTAGTGTAGTCCCTTGTTATTGTACTGACAATGTAAGATTTATTTTGTGGAATTAGGAATTATTAGTTGTGTTTTAGTACATAATTTGTATATTTGTTGTAATTAATCATTTAATGTCACTAATCTGAATTTAAAGTTTTATGCAAATAATAATCACACATTTGTTAACATAGCCTAACATAACAAAACTTGAATTGTGTTTATTGGTGTTTATTGTGTTTATTGTGTATATTATACATTCAATTGTTATTTTCTGTAACTAGCCATCTGTAGCAAGCTAGATTCATACTTTAAATAAGTACAGGGTCAGATTTAGGCTTGAAATAAATTGAATTTAAGTTTTATTTTGTTTAATTTTTTTGTTGTTTTTGTTTTATTTGATATTTGATTGTTGCAATGGCCTCATTGAAGGCCGTCAGGGAGTCTGCTGCCGGATTAACCTCAAAATTGAGATGGTTCACATCGGCAGCAGCAACGGTTGAGCGTTTGGATATGGAGGACGTCACCCTTGCTCGGTACGGGCGCTTGAATGAGAGGCTCAAGTCAGTTGATGCTGCGCTCACACGCTTCAACGAGTTCATCGTGGACGTGGAATTGGGGGTGATGAACCAGGCAGCCCGCGATAGGGTTTTGGGTGACTAGGACCAGATTGTCCACCTGGGGTGTCATTAGTCAACGAGCTTGGGAAATTTTGAAGAGCCGGGTGCCTGAGGTGGCCAAGCCGCAGACCTCCGTTGTTACAGGCCCTGGACTATTGGGTAGGCTGCCCACCCTGGAGCTGCCACATTTTGACGGTCGCTTGGACCACTGGCTGGGCTTCCTTAATCTCTTTGAGAGTCTTGTGGATGCACGCTCGGACCTCGGACCTGCCCAGAAGTTGGCCTACTTGTTGTCTATTTTGGAGGGCGAAGCCAGAGCCTTGGTGCAGCACTTGCCGGTGACGGACTCCTCCTACCCTACCGCTCTGGAACTTCTCTCCCGACGGTATCAGAACAAGCGCTGCCTGGCTGATGTGCACATCGCCCAGATTTTGGGGCTACCGGCCATTGCCAGCACGTCCGCGTTGCGCACTGATTTGTTGAACCCGCTGGTCTCAGCGACCCACGCCTTGCGACGCTTCAAGTTACCGGTGGACCATTGGTCCTACTTGTTGGTGCACATAGTGCTGCAGTTGCTCCCCGCGGAGTTGAGGTCCCGCTTTGAGCAGAAGTATGGTGGGTATAGTGCCACCCATCTTCCCCCCTTTGACGACCTCCTCAAAATTTTGGAAGACGAGTGTCGGTTCTTGGATAACACTCGTGGCGCCACGAGGTCACGCCCACTACCTTCTCGGCCTAGAGACCAGGGACGGACTAGGGCTAGGGGGCCTGTTGATGTTCGCCCCGCCCCCCGTTTTGCTGGCGCCCGGAGTCCTCATCATTGCGACTTTTGTAAGGCCACGGGTCATGTCATGGCGCGTTGCTCGGCCTTTTTGCACGTAAGTGCCCGTCGCCGCATTGTCAACGCACGCCGTTTGTGCTTCTCGTGCTTGGGGGCCCACTTCCATCGGGACTGCCCCAATCCCCGCCCGTGTAGAATTTGTAAAGAGTCCCACCTGGAGATTTTGTGCGCCAACGCGAACCGCTCCAGCAGACCATCTTCTGAGGAGGGTTCGCGCAGGGGGGGGGGGGGGGTATTCTGGAGACGAGCACCGGGCTGAGGCCCGCAATTCTGCACGCCGCTCTCCACCCCCCGCGCAAGTTGAACGGGAGCCCCGCGAGCGCCATTTGCTCTCCCCTCGTCAGGGAGAACGCGCGTTGGTTGCTAGGCAACAGTGGCCAGACCAGCACCGCTACATTTCCCCTCCGTTGACGGAACGTCCCCCGTTGGAGTCGCGCCCTCCGCCATATCCCACCGGATGCCTGACATCCGGTGGGATATGCCCCTCCAGCGATGGCGAGCAGCTCGGGACACCGCACGGACGAACCATTCCAATGTTACCCTCGTCGTGAACGAAGACAGCCTGGATGCGGCGATCGGTCGCCGCCCAGGCATCGCTAAGAAATTGACACCTGCCCCGCTAAAGGACCCCCCCGATCAAGACGGTTTTGTTGCCAACGGCCTCGGTCAAGGTCTGGGGACCCTTGGGTGACTCGATTTTGGTCCGTGCCATTTTGGACACGGGAGCCTAGGGTTGCCTTTTGTCGTCTTGGTTAGCGGGACAGGTTGGCCTGAAGGTGAACGACTTTTAAGGCAAGATTCGGGGAATTGGCAAAAGGGCTGTCACCACCGTTGAGGGAAGGACCTGGTTTGAGATCACCCCTGTGAGTTGTCTTTACCCTAAAATTGGTGCTCCTGCCCTTGTTATAACTGAACTTGGTTGGGACGAGCCACTTCGGGAAACCCTGTTGAAAGACTGGCTCCAATTTGTATCCGCACTCCCTGCGGTCAATGAGGTTGCGCTACCACGCGCCATCCTCCCCCCTGGGGTTTATACTGCTACCCTTCATGGGTTTTGTGACGCGTCCTCTCACGGTTATGCCGCCGTTGTTTGTCTGCGCACCGTCAGCGCCACGGGCCAGGTGAAGTTGTCACTGGTCATGGCCAAGAGCAAGGTGGCCCCCCTCCGGACGGCATTGACCATCCCTAAGTTGGAGTTGTCAGGGGCGGTGCTTCTTGTGCGTCTCCTAAACCACGTTACGTACACCTTGGGTGGAACTATTGACATTTGGGCTTCTTACGCCTGGACGGACAGTCAAATTGTTTTGTGTTGGTTGAAGACGTCCGTCCACTCTTTGGAGGTCTTTGTTGCGAACCGAGTGTCTCGGATTCAAGTTTCTGAGACGCCTTTGATTTGGAGGCACGTGCCTGGTGACCTGAACCCGGGCGACCTGAACCCGGGCGACGTGACCTCGCGCGGGTGCGTGGCCCCCCGCTTGATCGCTCACCCCCTCTGGTGGGGACCGGACTGGCTGACTCGCCCCGAGGACGATTGGCCTCGAACGCCAGTCTTGATGTCGGATCCTTTGCCCGAACTTAAGATGTTCGCTGTTGGGACGAAGGACCCTCCGTTTGATCCTGATTTCTTGTTGAATCGATACAGCTCCCTCGACAAATCGTTGAACGTTACCTCGTGGATCAGGCGTTTTGGCCACAATTCTAGGAATCCAGGGGACAAGCGCCTGTCACCAGTTCTCTCTCCTCAAGAGCGACAGGAGTCACTCCTCCTTTGGGTCCGCTCTGTGCAGGCTGCACACTTTGAAAGGGAGACCGAGGTCTTGAAGTCTGGTAGGGTTAAGTTGTCGGGAGCCGTTAGTAAGCTGAATCCCTTCTTGGATAAGACGGGTCTTTTGCGTGTTGGAGGACGGTTGAGGCACTCTAACCTTCCTTATGGGGCCCGTCACCCCCTTTTGTTGCCTAAGGAGGGCCACTTGGTTCAATTGTTGGTGACTGATCGTCACGTTAAGAACTCGCATGCCGGTTGCAATGCGCTGTTGGCCATTTTGCAGCGAGAATTTTGGATTTTGTCGGCTCGTCGTACTATTCGTAGCATTGTCTTCCGTTGCATGCCGTGCTATCGGACTAAGGCCTCCACTATGCAGCCCCTAATGGGAGACTTACCGGCTGATCGTGTCAATGAGGCGAGGCCCTTTGCTGGCGTCGGAACGGACTTTGCTGGTCCCTTTTTGGTGAAGACGTCTACACTTCAAAATAGTAAGATGGTCAAGGCTTATTTGTGTGTTTTGTCTGCCTGTCAACCAGGGCAGTACATTTGGAGCTGGTAACCTCCCTCTCGACAGAGGCCTTTGTGGCGACTTTGGAAAGATTTGTGTCTCGCCGTGGGTTACCTTCTCTGATTAGGTCTGATTGCGGTACGAACTACAGGGGTACAAGTAACCATTTGAAGGAGGTATACGCCTTCCTTAATGAGAGCCAGGTTGACATTGGTAACAGTTTGGCCCGCCGAGGGGTCACTTAGTTGTTTGACCCGCCAGCCTGCCCCCATTGGGGGGGGGTATTTTTGAGGCCGCGGTTAAAGCGGCAAAGGGACAATGGCGGAGATTGTTGGGAGACACCGTTCTCACCTTTGAGGAACTAGCTACGGTATTTTGCCGCATTGAAGCTGTGTTAAATTCGCGCCCATTGTGCCCGCTCTCTTCGGACCCGCACGACTTGGAGGCTCTAACACCGGGCCATTTCTTGATTGGACAGCCACTTGTCGCCTTGCCGGAGTACCCTCTTGTTGATGTGAGCCAAAATCGGCTTTCGCGGTTTCAGTTGGTGCAACAGCTCGCTCAGAGCTTTTGGAAGCGTTGGAGCTTAGAGTATCTGCACATCCTCCAGCAGCGCTTCAAGTGGACGGATAAAACTCACCCAAGATCGGAGACCTCGTCCTGATTAAGGATGCCAACCTTAAGCCTTTGTATTGGCGCAGGGGGCGCATTCTCAATTTAGTGGCTGGCACCGACGGGGTCCCTCGTTTTGCTGAGGTTTTAGTGGACGGATCCATCATAAAGAGAGCGGTCGCAACCTTGTCAAGGCTTCCAATTGATTAGCGGACGGGTAGGCCCGTCCGGGGGGGGGGGGGGGGGGGTAGATGTTTAGTCCCAAACGTATTTTCGAACGATCTTTTTTGGTATGGCAATTATCTATGGTCTTTGATTTTGACACTTGACATAACCTTACTTCTTGTTAGCAAAAACGACCGCTTTGGGACTTTGATTTTTATTGTTTGTCATTGTGAATCGAGTTGAATCCTCTTTGCTATCGACAAGTTGGTCGCGATTAGTGATTCATTGGAATTTGTAACCCACCTTTGAGCAAAAACCTGGGATATTTTGAACAATAGTGCCGAATTGAGGTTAAATTTAGTCTGCACGTTAGTTGATGAAAAGAATTGTGATAGTTTGTGCTACACCCCCTACGGTCTGGACCACGCTGTTGAAGGTCGGCGTCTTTTGTGAGCGTCCACACCACTTGACAACATTACACATTCAATTACACTTACACACACACACCACGGACGTGATCTGAGGACAGGTCGTTGCTTGTCGTGAACCAGCTTTGGGTAAGTGCATTATGAATATAAGCAACGTAATTTAGGGCTCCACGTAATCGTGGACAGTTCGGCCATCCAGTCTCGTTGCGCTGGTTGTGGGGTCGAACAATTATATATATACTATACTCTTTCGATAATAACAATTATTTTACTTGTACACCTACCACATTGTGGTCATTTTAACCCAAAGGTTGACTGGTAGAGAATGCCTAGTTGCATTAAGTCCGCCCACCACTATTGTACATAAAGTTTAAATAAATAAATAATAGAATGTTATGTGAGCAATCTTACACTTTGGCATTTCGACAATTGCGAACGCTCTGAAAATGGCGCTGTGTCTAGAGCATTTAGTTGTCTAGCCACTATTTGATCGACGTGGGCGGCTCCGTCCATCTTCAGGCACAGAAAAAACACGTTGATAAAAAACAAAACAACATTCCCGTCTAGTGTGTGGAGAATAGCTACCATGAATAGTGAATTTTTAAATGAATAGTGAAGTAAATGCCAACAAATGACGTACATTTATAAGTTAATTCACCTGTCTACCTTATAGACTATTTATGTTCCAGTTTGTGTGCAGACGATATAATTACATTGTTTGATCAAATTAATTTTGCCAATCTAGTCCGCGTGTTTATTCGCATTCTGTTAGCTTGTTTCACAGACTAGAATTGTATAACACATTCAACAATAATCACGCCTGCAAATTGATTTATCTACGTCAATACCATGGGAATAATAAATGAGTAGCGCATACTGGCCCATAGTTGATGAATAAATAATGTTGCCCATGATAATATTTTATAATAAATTGGCCACATTATAGCGAAGTAGGTGTCAAGGTCACAATGCACATTTGGCGCGATATATCTCCCATAATATCATGGACGCGGGAGGCTATAGGCGGCCCGGTGTGGGCGGTCTTCATGAATGTAATTTTACTAGGAGTTAGGACCCTCCCGTTCCCGGTAAAATAGCTCGCGCGGCCTGCATGTGTGGCATGACTACAGTGATACAAGATTCCTTTGAGGTGAAAAGGTCGTTAGACGTGAGTGTGACTGACGAGTACCAATGAAGTCTCGTCGATGCAGACAGATACCAGACGTAGTACTGAGTGTTCTTACGTCACTCACGTTTGACAACGCAAGCAGAACCTGCCACATTCACTTATAAATAGATGACAGACAATAAGGTTTAAATTGTATTTTATCAAATCCAATCTGCCATCATAATGCCTTTGCGTTTTCGGCTTTTAAATTGTAATCATAACAGTGTTCTGTTAACTAAAATGTGTGAACGCCGTAATATTTCACGATTCAGCAATCCAGACGTGATTAACTTAATTAAACGTATGGCGCAAATTATTATTCATATCATATGATTATTCACAAAGTTTTATATAATGTTGTCGGAATAAAAATGTTGGCACGTAAAGACTTTTTATGAATACCAGCCGGTAAATAAAAACTTTTTACCAAAAAATTAAACCGACTCCCAAAAAACACTGCAAAGTGAAAAATAACTTTAATTTCGGTAGTCGGTGTCTTTAGTTTTGTATTTTCGTTTTCGGCACCGACTTCCGAAATTAAAGTTATTTTTCACTTTGCAGTGTTTTTTGGGAGTCGGTTTAATTTTTTGGTAAAAAGTTTTTATTTCACCCTTTTTAGTTGGTTGATTTTTAATTTACCTAGTTACAAGAGCCTAAATGTCAACTACTTATAACATTTTACAAAATATTGCTTTTCCCAATACTGGGCCGTTAATTTTTGAGGAGTTCTCCTGGTACTTCACCATCAGCTATACATCACCATATGCATTGTGACGAGCACCAAGTGCTCAATAACCATATTCAAGTAATCGAATCGCAATCCACGAAATACTTATTATTGAGTAGTTTCGGCGGCCATTTGTGGTCTTCATCATCAGTTCCACTTCCCCAAATGGTACTTTTTGAGAGCAACTGCACAAGTTACTGTAAGAAATACCCAAAACGCCATAGGTGTGCCTATAATATTTGAAGAGTTCCCTCGATTTCTCCAGGATCCCATCATCAGATTCTGACTTTGGTGATAATGGTACCAATTTCGAAGTATACCCATTCGAACAAAAAAAGAATTATCCAAATCGGTTCAGCCGTCTTCGAGTACTCGATGATCATACATAAAAAAAAAAAAAAAAAAAAAAAAAATATACGCGTCGAATTGATAACCTCCTCTTTTGGTCGTCGGTTGATAAGGCAAAGGTCCCAGTCGTATCCATTTGTCCCCCCGGAGCATTCGTGGGAATGGGCAAAAACAAGTGAAAATAAAGTGAAAACATTGTTATTCTCGTGTGGATTACCTTGCGTCGTGTTATTCCAGCCGGTGTGCTGTCTCCTCGGATAACAAACTATGGACTTTCCAGTTCCATACATTTAAATTTAAAAATAATTTTCTGACTTGCGGAATTTGGAACGAGCGCTAATTGAGTCCATTAAAGTTTTGTGGCGCGAATTATTTTTGTTCATGATTATATTTTCGCAGCTATCTGCTCTCATAAAACGGGGGAGCGTAATTACTTAGGCACGCTAATGTCCGTTATTACGGGTAATAGGGTATAATATGAAAAATTATGTTTGTTATAATATAATTTAGTGGCATAAGACCGTGTGTAATCGGGGGGCTTAGATAAAACTTGTCGGCGTTTAATCCTGGAAAGAATTGGAACCTTTGTGTAGAATCATGAGAATTTATGAAGTACCTAATTGTGTATGCTTTTTGTGATACATGTTTCGTATCATAAAAACGCGAATGGCGAAATCCCGTGAAATAAAAATACGTTTTTAAATTAGAACACGACGACTGATATACATCCACAGTCAGCTCTATTTTGCCCCCAAATAAATTATTGAGTAAGTACAGAATAAACTGGGAACAACATTTTAGTCTTGTTGAGATTATTTCGTGTTATCTTAAACGTTTATTCTTTCCGTGCCGACATGACTATTCTGCGATGTTGATACAGTATTCACTTATCATTTTGTTTTTACTTCTGTATTTCTCTGTCGCTGCAGTAAACGTTTTATTAGATAAAAGCAGTATTCATGGTTGTTTATTATAATAAAGGTTTACACATTATTCGTTTTAACTAGATGGTATTTGAGTGGGCACGCCATTTATGCCCGGAGGTTTATTTTTTATTGTTTATACTTGCTGCTATGAGTAATTGGCCTATTTTATACATTCATTTTTATTGCTAATTATAGTTATTGGCTTAATGTAGTATACTAACTACCATGGGGTATGTAATTTAATTTTTCTGGTTACTTTTAAATTTTTTATTATAGTATTGTGAAATTTCAAGTTTTATAAATTTAACAGATAGATGCGTAGCTGGGCAGTTTGTCGCTCCACTTCTCTCCCAGCTTAAACATTAGGTACCTAGGTAATGCTAATGACGGACGGGTATTTAGAGGTACTGTCTTTATGTAACTTTTTATCGCTCAAAAAGTGTTGGCAGCTTTTGTTATCCAACATGGCCGTGTTGATACACAGACTTTTTAGGGTTCCGTAGCCGAATGGCAAAAAACGGAACCCTTATAGTTTCGATATGTCTGTCCATCTGTCACAGCCATTTTATTCCAAAACTATTATGACTATACATGTGAAACTTACTGGGTAGATATATTCTGTGAACCGCTTTCCGATTTTAAGAAAAAACTTAAAAATTATTTAAAATAAAGTGGGGTCCCATACATGGAACTAAAACTGTAAATATTTTTTTTCATGAAACCTATGCGTGTGTGATAATTATAGACAGGTCTTTAAAAATGATATAAGGTTTTCTAAAACCACTTTTTCATAAAGTCAATCGTTTAAAAGATATAAGCTTCCAAAGTGGTAATATGTGTGTGTGTCCCCTCTAACTTCTATAATAATGGAGTGAAAAATCTAAAAGAATATATGTCTGTAGATCTTAATGTAAACTTTCAACCAAAATTAGTTTGAACGAAATCGGGTCAACAGTTTTTAAGATACAGCATATTTTCTAAAACCGCAAATATAACTTTGTAATTCATACAAACACTATGAAAAACAAAGTTATTTAGCGTAGTTGTAAAAATGTAAATAAGCTAGTTTTAAGAATTTTTTAAGGTTTTTTTTATTCGTCAAATAAATATACACACATCAAAAGTGTCTAGGGATCAAGCATTTTTATGCGGATTTCTTGAGATTGAGATGTGGCTTTGTAATAAATTTATGATTTTATAAATTTATATGGATCCTTTTTGGTGCATTTCATAATTTGAAACAGGAACTGTTAATCAAATTCGAGTAAAAGATGAAAATCAGCTGTCAATATTTTCCCTATAAAAACATACAACGCATTGAAGACATTATTAGTGCTACTGTTTCCCTACTACTGATTAAAACCAACGTTATTATGGAGCGGCGACGTCATTTAAGCAGGGAAGAAATGCTCAGAGCCGTGGGAATGATAGAAGCTGGTTCCCGGCAACGTACTGTGGCTTTAGCTCTGAATACAAGTCAGAGTGTTATCAGTCGACTTTGGACACGTTACCGAAGCACTGGTACCGTGGCTGAGCGCCATGGAGGACGGTATCGCTGCACCACACGGAGACAAGACCGATACATTCAAATCTTAACTCGAAGAGCTCCAACAATAACCGCCATGATGTGAGCCGTGAGGCTTCATCACTCTTCAGGGAACTTAATTAGCGACCAAACAGTCAGAAACCGCTTGCATGAAGTGAACCTTCATTCCCGGAGACCGCTACGGGTACCACCTATAGCAATGCACAATCGTAGGATTCGATATCAATGGGCTCTTGAACACAGAAATTGGGCAGAAAAACAATGGCGTTTCGTGTGCTTTTCTGATGAGTCTCGTTTTGGTATGAGACCGGATACAAGACGTATACGACACTGGAGAACCCCTGGACGCCAACAGCGATTAAAATCCTGCCAGGAAGTCCATCCTTATAGTGGTGGAACCATCATGGTATGGGTGGGTATTTGGATCGGCGGAAGAACTGAGTTGATTTGGATCGACGTATACGACACTGGAGAACCCCTGGACGCCAACAGCGATTAAAATCCTGCCAGGAAGTCCATCCTTATAGTGGTGGAACCATCATGGTATGGGTGGGTATTTGGATCGGCGGAAGAACTGAGTTGATTTGGATCAGAGGCAACCTCAACGCTCAAATTTATGCTGAGACGATTGTATCTGACGTCATCGTTCCTCTACAAGTGCAAATCGGTCCCTTATTTCAGTTAATGCATGATAATGCACGACCGCACACCGCAAGAGTTGTAAGACAGACTCTCGCCGCAGCTAACATCAATGTCCTGCTCTGGCCTGCTCAGTCGCCAGACTTGAACCCGATTGAGCATGCATGGGATATGCTACAGAGAAGAGCTTTGCCGAATATGGAGGGTATCCAGTCGCAAGAAGATCTTTTTTTGTTGTTGCAACGAACATGGGCGGCCATTCCACAGCGTGATTTGGATGAACTCATTTTGAGTATGCCAAACCGATGTTCTTGTGTTGTTAGTGTTCGCGGTAGAAACACGGATTATTAATTGTTTAAGTTACACAATAAAATTTTAAAGAAAACTGTTATTTCAGTCTTTTTTTCGAACTTTAATGTTAGTGGTTCAAATGTCAAAAATCCCTTTATTAGGAAAATGGCAAATTTCTTTATTAATGCAAAGGTGACTTGGTTTATCGTTACTGTGACAAACGAAAACACTTTATTTGATGAATCCTTAAAGAAAATTTTAATTAATATCAATCAGGAGAAAAGTTATTGCAAAAATATATGTTGATCCCTAGACACTTTTGATGTGTGTACATATAATATTATATTATTATAGTTACTACGGAACCCTTCATGGACGAGTCTGACTCTGCTCACGGAGTAATTTAAGGCCCCGAGCTGGGCGGTAACTCCTGATATTGGCAGCCAAAAGCCTCCTCCTGACCTCCACAAGCTAACTTCTACTCCTCTTTCTTCTTCAAAGCTCTTCTTCAGGTCCACACTTGACACTTTACGATTCCGCAACGCCTGACTCACCAAAAAGCGGTCATCTATTGGTTCTGTGCATCGTTTTCTTCCCGAACCGGGTCTTCTTTTGACCGAACCGGTCTCTTGATACCATTGCCAAGTCCTCTGGACAGTTGAACGACTCACATTTAGCCGCGGAGACACGTAAGTTTGCGAACAACCTTCTTCAAGTAGGGCTATAATTTTACCGGCCCTTATCGCTTTATCACTCATATCAAAAAGTGGTATTTAATGTAAAAAGAAGGATTAAATTGTTTAATTTGCAGAAAATATCCAAAAAGTTTTAAAATATCGTAATCAGTTAAAAATCGTTTCAGCAATTCGCGCCATTAGTAAAGCAATTTTAGAATAATCCACAATAATCATTATTTTTCTTTTATTAATTTCAAATTTTAAATTTGGAACGTAAAGAATCATGCCAGGATGCTTCAAATAACATGCCAATACATCGTCAAATTAATAAAACCTATTTCTTGTTCTTCTTCATTGAAGTAGAGAAAAAATCTAAAGTGCCCGTTTTTTTTGCAAAAGAGTGTAGTAGGGCTGAGGTAATAGGTCATAGGTGTTTTTTATTTTTCACTTTAAATAATTCATATTTATGGCAAAACAACGTTTGCTGGCTGTGCTAGTGATATTATAATAATTTAATTGGTGATAGCACTAATCTAATAATAAGCATTGCACAGACTGTATCCTGTGAAATTTCATATCACTTTTGGAATGTTCACGGAAGATAAACCTGGATAAAAATATTTTTTTGCTAATGAAAAATAGAAATACAGTGAAATTGTTAGCAAAGTAGTTTACGGATTCTTTCACACAAACTGTATGCATATATTTTTACTTTTGTGTCACATGTAGGAGTTTTAGGACAATACGAGTGAATCCGAAGTAAATCGGTAGTAATAGTTTCAGCAACAGAATTTCGGTGTTAACACCTCAAGCTGGCCTGGCCTACTTTGAAATTTCTATACAGTAATAGGCCAACCTATACTGGTTTAATTTCCAGTGATGTGCGGTCTCCTGAATACTAAAATTATTCTCGAATTTCGTCTTAAATTGAAAGTCAATTTCCATCGAAATTAAAAGAAATTTCAGTATTACAATATAAACTAAAACTGTATTAAAGCCTAATATAGTAAGTGAATATTTGGCACTTTAGTGAATTTCCTAAGAACGAGAGCTTGCTAGTATTACTACATAATAGTTTAGTAAAATCATAAATTGCTGCGAATCTTTCAGTCGCCTATTTACTTGAAAAGTCTACATTATGTGATTCGACTTACGTTGAAGTTGTGTTGTTTGAATTTTACATGTTTTTGTGTGGAATATTTTTATGGAGCATTTGTTTTTGTTTGTCCTCACTCTAGCAATTAATCCTGTATCGTATTATAGTACTAGCCAGCCTATGCCCGGGACTTTATACGAGTGGGGGGTTTTCTCGCGTAAATCCCGATCCCGTGGGAATTCCGTGATAAAAATAGCCTATGTGTCATTCCAGGATGTCAACGTACCAATTTCATTCAAATCTGTTCAGTAGTTTAATTTACCATTATCAACAATCACAGCTTAAATAAATACCTGGAAGAACAATGTACAAAGAAGAATAGAGTTATATCTATTTGCCAACTTGACCACACATTAGCTAAGAAAAAAACAAACACACATCGCACCTCACAGAGTCACAGCATTTATCTAAAACATCATCGCAACGGTCGCAAGTTAGAGGAACTAGTGAATATTTATGGTGGCCTATATTCTAGGTCGCTATATGTACAATGGAGTGGTTGTCGGCCGTATTTGCGAGTGTAAATTGAAACATGTCGAGAGTTAATTGCGTCCAGGGCGGGTTGGGAGGGGCCGTGGATAATCCGAGGACCTGCGACCCGCGCCTTGCGACCTCTCGCCAAAGATAAACGCTTGCCTCACCATGCCTCGTATAGTGCAAATTAACAGCGAAAATTGCCGGTTTTAGTTTTTGGATTGCTGTTGGGGATCGCTGTTTGTAATAATGTGGTGGAATGATCTGGTTTTATTTAGCTGAAGGTGCTTCTGCGTTAGAGAGGGTGCTTGTCAGAGTGTTATTATTCTGTGCATCGTTTTCTTCCCGAACCGGGTCTTCTTTTGACCGAACCGGTCTCTTGATACCATTGCCAAGTCCTCTGGACAGTTGAACGACTCACATTTAGCCGCGGAGACACGTAAGTTTGCGAACAACCTTCTTCAAGTAGGGCTATAATTTTACCGGCCCTTATCGCTTTATCACTCATATCAAAAAGTGGTATTTAATGTAAAAAGAAGGATTAAATTGTTTAATTTGCAGAAAATATCCAAAAAGTTTTAAAATATCGTAATCAGTTAAAAATCGTTTCAGCAATTCGCGCCATTAGTAAAGCAATTTTAGAATAATCCACAATAATCATTATTTTTCTTTTATTAATTTCAAATTTTAAATTTGGAACGTAAAGAATCATGCCAGGATGCTTCAAATAACATGCCAATACATCGTCAAATTAATAAAACCTATTTCTTGTTCTTCTTCATTGAAGTAGAGAAAAAATCTAAAGTGCCCGTTTTTTTTGCAAAAGAGTGTAGTAGGGCTGAGGTAATAGGTCATAGGTGTTTTTTATTTTTCACTTTAAATAATTCATATTTATGGCAAAACAACGTTTGCTGGCTGTGCTAGTGATATTATAATAATTTAATTGGTGATAGCACTAATCTAATAATAAGCATTGCACAGACTGTATCCTGTGAAATTTCATATCACTTTTGGAATGTTCACGGAAGATAAACCTGGATAAAAATATTTTTTTGCTAATGAAAAATAGAAATACAGTGAAATTGTTAGCAAAGTAGTTTACGGATTCTTTCACACAAACTGTATGCATATATTTTTACTTTTGTGTCACATGTAGGAGTTTTAGGACAATACGAGTGAATCCGAAGTAAATCGGTAGTAATAGTTTCAGCAACAGAATTTCGGTGTTAACACCTCAAGCTGGCCTGGCCTACTTTGAAATTTCTATACAGTAATAGGCCAACCTATACTGGTTTAATTTCCAGTGATGTGCGGTCTCCTGAATACTAAAATTATTCTCGAATTTCGTCTTAAATTGAAAGTCAATTTCCATCGAAATTAAAAGAAATTTCAGTATCACAATATAAACTAAAACTGTATTAAAGCCTAATATAGTAAGTGAATATTTGGCACTTTAGTGAATTTCCTAAGAACGAGAGCTTGCTAGTATTACTACATAATAGTTTAGTAAAATCATAAATTGCTGCGAATCTTTCAGTCGCCTATTTACTTGAAAAGTCTACATTATGTGATTCGACTTACGTTGAAGTTGTGTTGTTTGAATTTTACATGTTTTTGTGTGGAATATTTTTATGGAGCATTTGTTTTTGTTTGTCCTCACTCTAGCAATTAATCCTGTATCGTATTATAGTACTAGCCAGCCTATGCCCGGGACTTCATACGAGTGGGGGGTTTTCTCGCGTAAATCCCGATCCCGTGGGAATTCCGTGATAAAAATAGCCTATGTGTCATTCCAGGATGTCAACGTACCAATTTCATTCAAATCTGTTCAGTAGTTTAATTTACCATTATCAACAATCACAGCTTAAATAAATACCTGGAAGAACAATGTACAAAGAAGAATAGAGTTATATCTATTTGCCAACTTGACCACACATTAGCTAAGAAAAAAACAAACACACATCGCACCTCACAGAGTCACAGCATTTATCTAAAACATCATCGCAACGGTCGCAAGTTAGAGGAACTAGTGAATATTTATGGTGGCCTATATTCTAGGTCGCTATATGTACAATGGAGTGGTTGTCGGCCGTATTTGCGAGTGTAAATTGAAACATGTCGAGAGTTAATTGCGTGCAGGGCGGGTTGGGAGGGGCCGTGGATAATCCGAGGACCTGCGACCCGCGCCTTGCGACCTCTCGCCAAAGATAAACGCTTGCCTCACCATGCCTCGTATAGTGCAAATTAACAGCGAAAATTGCCGGTTTTAGTTTTTGGATTGCTGTTGGGGATCGCTGTTTGTAATAATGTGGTGGAATGATCTGGTTTTATTTAGCTGAAGGTGCTTCTGCGTTAGAGAGGGTGCTTGTCAGAGTGTTATTATTTATGTAACATATTTTTGCATCTATGACAAAATATACTTGTTATTTGTAAATTATGCTATTAAGTAATTACACACACAACAATGTGCTAGTAGGTTCTAATAGAGTTGGATTTTCACCAATTATATTTAAGTGTTCTTAATAGCTTATTGCTATTAATTGGCTCCATGTATAGACTCCGATTTGCTAAGAAAAACTTAATAACACTATTCTAGACAGACATTACAAGCAAACTTGTTGACACCCCCTCTACGTTTGAGATACAGTGTGATTCATACAACGTATGACTACATTAACGAAACAAATAAAATATATTTTAAGCTGTTGTTTGTTTGTTATCAGAAGAACTTCTGTAACTGCGTCGCAATCGCAAGCTGTCAAAATGCCGTTTAATTTTCTAAAATTGTCACAAGTTCATGACATTGATTGACACTGAGATAATATTGGAACTTGACATTGACTTTCAGGTATAAGAGCGAATTTGAAGGAATCTCATCGGAATGACAACTTACTAGACCCTTGTGACAACGCTCTAGCGTGACAACAGTATCACATCAGTTGAACAGCTGATTATTTTGTCCACATTAACTTTAAGGCTTCGGTCATGAAGCCAGCGGTAGCCGGGCAGGGCGCGTTTCAATATACATACATTTATATGGAACTGAACTGGAAGGCAGCAACACAGGCAGCGGGCGGCGAGAGACGTAAGAGCGGTGTGTACTAATCTAGCGATGCCCACGCGTCTGCATTCATGCAGTATTGAGCTGTAGTAATGCCGTTGTAGCGCCAAGCGTTCTGCCCGCTGTCTCCGAGACCAGATACAGCGTTGCAACGCTGCACTCAGTGCCGCCGCCGCCGCCGCTCCGCTCCCGCTGACTTCGTGTCAGTGGCCTAAGGGTTTTTCTTTTTGATATTTCATAGAAGTACTCCTGTCGGCACATCATTACACTCTCAGGAAACAACGGGGAGACGTGGGGTCAGGGTATCGCGACCGGGCCACGCACAAGCCTCTGTGGCGTCGACACTTAGCTCACTCACACGCAATACTACGGACAGGTATTTTTCTTGATTAAAACATTGGCTCACGTTTAACCACCATCTCGCCTGATGGTAACGCATGATGTGAGCGAAGATGAAGCACGCTTACCTAGATGTTACCTATTCACTAAAGACATCAAAAGCCTCAGGTTATAGCTATCAGGAAACACAGACACCCGCAGGGAATTCAAGTTCTTACCCGTACGCACAATGAAGCTATGTCAAAAACGTTTGTACAGATTATTGTGACAGTAACCGCATTAAATCTGTTTTTATACAGTCTACTATTATTCCGCTTGAGCCTAATTACTGCTAAAAAGCTAGTAACACCATTTTTTTATTGACCGCGAGCTATTGCCCTCGACTTCGTTTGCGTTGCTTCTATAATAAAATCCTGTACCGAGCAAGATCCGTTTAGCCATTTTACGCAAATTCCCATACATCAATCCATACATAATACAAAACTTTTGTATTTACAATATGAGTATAGATTGTAATAATGAGGCAGTAAAGTGCTCATACATTTTTGAATCTGCTTTGACAGATTTCTTGATAACGAAGTAGAGTATGACTGTAATTTTTTTTACTACGTTATTGTATATCTCTCACATGAGTAATTTGTGCCATTTGTTGATACCAACCTATTTTAAGTAAGGTAAAATTATTTTTATTCGGGTATTCAGAAACTAGAAAAACTGGCACTGATAGGCTGTCGCTCCGTGTAAATCTCTAATACTCAGTGTCATCCAAATGTGAATGTGAAAATCCGAATGTACAGGAAGTCAACCTCAATATATTTGGGAAAAAGTCTAAGTAAAAGTATGGTGATGAATATTTCATTATTTAGTTTTTAGGGTTCCGTACCCAAAGGGTAAAAACTGGTCAAGTGCGTGTCAGGCCACGCGCAGTGTAGGGTTCCGTAGTTTTTATAACAGCCAAGTGCGTGTCATATTCGCTGACTGATCCTTTCCTACCATGCTCTAACTAAAAGCCAAACATGACTACCTAACTAATTTGACTTCCTATACAAATCCTCACCTGATCCGACAATTTTGCACGGAAAGTTTCAATTTTTTTTGAGATTTGTATAAAACTTGTCATAGCCGGTGTTTTGAATTTAAATACGGACACAGAGCTACACTACTCAATCGTCACAAGAAGCTAGCACGATACAACTGTTCGAAATTTTCGAGTCAAATACAATTGGTCGACTATTACTCGTAAACTTGTAAAGCCCACTTATGTGTGATAGTTTTCCTTTAAATTTCGTTATATATAGGTACTACTGCCGTGACATTTGAATTTCTAACTATAACCGTTTAGTTGATAGAGGGGGGGGGACACTTGACTCTAACGAAAATTGGTACTTTAAAGCTTGATAAGTCACGAATGGTTTACTTAATCAAAAAACAGTCTTACCAAACCCCTAATAGTTTTGAAAGACCTGTCCAACGATATCCCACACTATGGGAAGAACGAAAAAAAAAAATATCATCCCACTTTACATGTATGTGAGGTACCCTAAATAATTGTTTTTTTCAAAATTTTATTTTACCACTTTTTTGGCGTCATTAACGTGTATACTCATGCCAAAGTACAACTTTCTAGTACCAATAGTTTTTGAGCTAAACCGCGGACAGACGGACAGACAGACGGACATGGCGAAACTATAAGGGTTCCTTGTTGACTACGGAACCCTAAAAACGGGACCCTATTACTAAGACTTCGCTGTCTGTCCGTCCGTCTGACTGTCACCAGGCTGTATCTCAAGAACCGCGATAGCTAGACAGTTGAAATTTTCACAAATTATGTAATTCTGTTGCCGCTATAACAACAAATAATAAAAATAAATATTTAAGGTGGGCTCCCATACAACAAAAGGAATTCTTTTATGGATAATGGTACGGAACCCTTCGTGCGCGAGTCTGACTCGCATTTGGCCGGTTTTATTTAATTTTAGTTCCTATTTAATTATACATTTGTGAATCGTGTTGTTGTATTGAATCGAATAAAGTCTTATCCATATCTATAGGTTTTAAACATTGATGAGCTACCCCAACATTCTAGCTAAGCTCATTGTTTACATTTTATTCCGACTTTCTACTACATTTCATTATCCTGCTTACTGGCTTACGTACAAGGCTTGTACTCGTATACACCAGCGGCGTTCATTTACGAGCTGACAACTTTAAAAGATAAGGCACTCACTCCTGTTGCAGTAAAACATAGAAAGACCTCCTTTTTTCGCTTTAACTCTGTTGTCTTTGTGTATTCATCATTCTAGTTTATGGTGAAAAGAGTCTTGAAATGTACTTGTAAGTCCTTCTTTATGGTTAAAGCTTCAAGTAATCTTAATACAAAGGGTTTCTTATTTATTATAGTTTTATTGTTTAGTTGAGCTCAGTAACTTAAATAATATCGAGAATCTGAAACTGCGTTGTGCCCGAACTAAATGCTTTTGATTAGGAGCTGAGACGGCAATTCCTTGAATTTCTGGTTCATTGTGCCATCTGCTGCATTGCAAAGGATTTGACTAGCGCACTCGGAGTTGGCATCGGTATTATTAATTGATCGATTTTAGTATTAAATAGAGCTTTTAGTAAGCGAAACAATGGAAGTAAAAGAAAACATGACAAATGTTCCAATGTCTCTACCACAATCAGATCCTGCGTAAGTGCCTTCCTCAGGCGTTAGAAATTATATTTCAAGCATTTATATTTAAAATTTGACTTACATGGTGCAAACAGAAACTGCTATAAAAATAAATTCAAAAGGTTTTTATTAAACACACGATACAGAAAAATATACTTCTGTAGCAATTTCTCGTGTACCGTGACAGCGTTTACAAACTTACTTACGCAAACACCCGGACACGGAACTACTCTTTGTCAGTTATACAAACATTTGTTAAGTGTAGAAATCAAACAGACGACCCGCTGAGCAGCCCTTCGTTTAACCACTGCGTCAAAAGTGCCACCAAAAACATATTTTTTATGCATTCGAACATCAGTGACTCTATTTTCAAATGAATGTCAATGACTGAAAGCTGTTCATTTTCCTGAGTCTTTTCCCCCATAAAAAACAAATAACAACCTTTATTTTCGACTTGAAATTTTAAAAAGGAAATGCTATCCTGCCAGCCCTGCGCTGCAGTGGGCCACAAACTCCGCGCAAGCCTCCTCCCGGAGTGTCATCGAGTAGTAAAACAAAGGCCTCCTTACTACACAGGTTGAGCTCGTCATAATTTCAACAAGTTTATGTGCGTTCAACAAGAGTAATGTCGTACCTGATTTATGTTTGCCGGCTGTTGTAGACTTAGGACGGAACAGGTTTATGAATCTTTGCTACCGGAAACTTTAATGTAAGGAATGTGTTTTGTGCGGATTCCCTGTTGTAAGCATGGAGAGTCAAGGTTTGTTGGAATTGAATAGAATGGAATACAAAACGTTTATTCAACGCGGACACAACACAATAACACACACATGGGGTAAAATATACCCACCAAAAACATCCTGTAAAAAATTAGCCAAGTCTCGCCTAAGCTGCTTGTTTCTCTATAAAAAGTAATGAAATCTCTAAGCAAAGCGAAGCCAAGTCTAAGGATCTTTACTGCGATTTCTTTATTAATATAGTTAGATTTTATGTAACCGGCCGTACTAATAGTACAACTTTGCTTTTGCATAACTTACAAAATAAACAAGCTACAAACATGAAATTTTGTGGTTTAAGAGTGTGCTGGTAGCTTACTAGATAACGATAATTTCAGCGTTCTAAATCTATCCAGAGGTCCCCAAATAGGGGCCTGGAAATACGCCGAAATGGTTTCAGAAAAGGATGGTACGGCAGTGTTTGCTTTGCGCTCGACTTGGCGGAGGCACTGCCGTGCCTCCAGATAACACTAAAATAGGAATCTTTAAAATAATTATATGTATTCTGGACATCTATATCTATATATATGTATAGATATAGATGTCCTGTTCAGGACTGCAATAGGCCAGCCAACGGTAACTGGACGTGTCCGGAACCTTCCACGATACGTGGAGCGTACCGTTGCTTTTCAAACAATAAACAAGGTTATACAATAATGGTACCACTAACCTGAGTGCTGGGGACGCCAACTTCGACCTTCCAAGGTCACGCCCCAAGTGTGGTTTGTATGTAATATGAGATGAGTAATTGAAAAGTGTGATGTAAGTCAAGTATGTGGACGTTCACAAGGCGCCGGTCTCCAGATGGCGCGGTTCCAACTCAGCATCACACCCGACTCGTTTCCACCAAGCGCGTGCCACGAGGTGACGCAATAAGGCGATATGTTCCGACAATATCCCGGGGTTTTCGACAAAATGGGGATTTCAACTTCAAACAACAAATAATTCGCGACCCAATTATCGGTCTCAACAGGCGAATCCAACGATATTTTACCAATTATAATTAACTCAAGAGGGTCCCGATGACCGGCATTTTTTCCAAGCAAGCAAAGTCTATCTGTCAAAGTCAAGTAATGTCAAAATCAAATTCTTTATGTCAAAAGGGTGCGTTCTGTTTCACGTCGGACCGAACATCTACCCCCCCCGGACGGGCCTACCCGTCCGCTAATCAATTGGAAGTCTTGACAAGGTTGCAAATTCAACACAGCTTCAATGCGGCCAAATACCGTAGTTAGTTCATTAAAGGTGAGAACGGTGTCTCCCAACAATCTCCGCCAGCGTCCCTTTGCCGCTTTCACCGCGGCCCCAAAAATACCCCCCCAATGGGGGGCAGGCTGGCGGGTCAAACAACCAAGTGACCCCTCGGCGGGCCAAACTATTACCAATATCAACCTGGTTCTCATTAAGGAAGGCGTATACCTCCTTCAAATAGTTACTTGTACCCTTGTAATTCGTACCGCAATCAGACCTAATCAACGAAGGTAACCCACGGCGAGACACAAATCCTTCCAAAGTCGCCTCAAAGGCCTCTGTCGAGAGGGAGGTTACCAGCTCCAAATGTACTGCCTTGGTTGACAGGCAGACAAACACACAAATAAGCCCTAACAATCTTGCTATTACGAAGGGTGGACGTCTTCAACAAAGGGGGACCAACAAAATCCGTTACGACGCCAGCAAAGGGCCTCGCCTCATTGACGCGATCAGCCGACAAAATCCAAAATTCTCGCTGCAGAATGGCCAACAGCGCATTGCAACCGGCATGCGAGTTCTTAGTGTGACGATCAGTCACCAACAATTGAACCAAGTTCAGTTATAACAAGGGCAGGAGCACCAATTTTAGGGTAAGGACAACTCACAAGGGTGACCTCAAACCAGGTCCTTCCCTCAACAGTGGTGTCAGCCGGTTCACCAATTCCCCAAATCTTGCCTGAAAGGTCGTTCACCTTCAGGCCAACCTGTCCCGCTAACCAAGAAGACAAAAGGCAACCCCGGACTCCCGTGCCCAAAATGGCACGGACCACAATTGAGTCACCCAAGGGTCCCCAGACCTTGACCGAGGCCGTTGGCAACAAAACCGTCTTGATCGGGGGGGTCCTTTAGCGGGGCAGGCGTCAATCTCTTAGCGATGCCAGGGCGGCGACCGATCGCCGCATCCAGGTTGCCCTCGTTCACGACGAGGCCAACAATCAAAATAGTCGTCCGCGCGGTGTCCCAAGCCGCTCGCCATCACTGGAGGGGCATATCCCACCGAATGCCCGAATGGCGGAGGGCGCGACTCCAGCCGGGGACGTTCCGCCAACGGAGGGGAAAGGCAGCGGCGCCGACCCGGCCACTGCTGCCTAGCAGCCAATGCGCGTTCTCCCTGACGAGGGAAGACCAAATGGCGCTCGTGGGGCTCCCGTTCAACTTGCGCGGGGGGTGGAGTGCGGCGTACAGAATCGCGGGTCTCAGCCCGGTGCTCGTCTCCGGGGTACCCCCCCTTGCGCGAACCCCCCTCAGAAGCTGGTCTGCTGGAGCGGTTCGCGTTGGCGCACAAAATCTCCAAGTGGGACCCTTCACAAATTCTACACGGGCGGGGGTCGGGGCAGTCCCGATGGAAGTGGGCCCCCAAGCACGAAAAGCACAAACGGCGTGCGTTGACAATACGGCGGCGGGCACTTACGTGCAAATTCAAAAAATCCGGGCAACGCGCCATGACATGCCCCGTTGCCTTACAAAAGTCACAATGATGAGGACTCCGGGCACCATCAAAACGGGGGGCGGGGCGAACATCAACAGGCCCCCTAGCCCGAGGACTCCGGGCGCCAGCCAAACGGGGGGCGGAGCGATCATCAACAGGCCCCCTAGCCCGAGGACTCCGGGCGCCAGCAAAACGGGGGGCGGGGCGATCATCAACAGGCCCTCTAGCCCGAGGACTCCGGGCGCCAGCCAAACGGGGGGCGGGGCGATCATCAACAGGCCCTCTAGCCCGAGGACTCCGGGCGCCAGCAAAACGGGGGGCGGGGCGATCATCAACAGGCCCCCTAGCCCGAGGACTCCGGGCGCCAGCAAAACGGGGGGCGGGGCGAACATCAACAGGCCCCCTAGCCCGAGGACTCCGGGCGCCAGCAAAACGGGGGGCGGGGGGAACATCAACAGGCCCCCGGGCCCTAGTCCGTCCCTGGTCTCTGGGCTGAGAAGGTAGTGGGGGTGACCCCGTGGCGCCACGAGTGTTATCCGCAAACCGACACTCGTCTTCCAAAAATTTGAGGAGGTCGTCAAAGGGGGGAAGATGGGTGGCACTATCCCCACCATACTTCTGCTCAAAACGTGACCTCAACTCCGCGGGGAGCAACTGCAGCACTATGTGCACCAACAAGTAGGACCAATGTTCTACCGGTAACTCCAAGCGTCTCAAAGCGTTGGTCGCTGAGACCAACGGGTTCAGCAAGTCAGTGCGCAACGTCGACGTGCTGACAATGGCCGGTAGTCCCAAAATCTGGTCGATGTGCCAGCCAGGCAGCGCTTGTTCTGATACCGTCGGGAGAGAAGCTCCAGAGCGGTCGGGTAAGAGGAATCCGTCACCGGCAAGTGCTGCACCAAGGCTCTGGCTTCGCCCTCCAGGACAGACAATAAATAGGCCAGCTTCTGGGCAGGTCCGAGGTCCAAGCGTGCATCGACAAGACTCTCAAAGAGATTTAGGAAGCCCAGCCAGTGGTCCAAGCGACCGTCAAAATGTGGCAGCTCCAGGGTGGGCAGCCTACTCAATAGTCCAGGGCCTGCAACAACAGGGGTCTGCGGCTTGGCCGCATCAGGCACCCGGCTCTTCAAAATTTCCCGCGCTCGTAGACATATGACATCCCCCAGGTGGATAATCTGGTCATAGTCACCCAAAATCTTATCGCGGGCTGTCTGATCCATCACCCCCAAATCCACGTCCATGATGTACTCGTTGAAGCGTGTGAGCGCAGCATCAGCTGACTTGATCCTCTCAATCACTTGCCCATACCGAGCAAGGGTGAGCTCTTCCAATTCCACACGCTCAACAGTTGCAGCTGCCGATGTGAACCATCTCAACTGTGAGGTCAATCCCGCAGCAGCCTCCCTGACTGCCCTTAATGAGGCCATTGCAACAATCAAATATTAATACAAAACAACAACCAACAATCAAATATTAAACAAACAGCAATGACTTGTTAGCCGGCCAAATAATTTCAACAAATAAAAATTCAAATTCAATTATTTCAAGTCCAAATCCGACCCTGTACTTATTCCAAGTATGAATCTAGCTTGGTACAGATGGCTAGTTACAAAATAAATAACAATTCAATGTATAATACAATGCTGGATCAACCTCAAATAAATATCAAGAAGCACAACAATTGACTGTATAATATTGAGCCGGAGAATCTCTAACAACAATCCAATAATTACTATAAATGCAATAACCAATACACACAATTCAAGTCCTATTATGTTAGACTATGTGTAATTATTATTTAGATAACCTTTCAAATTCAGATCAATGACATTCAATTATTAATTGCAACAAATACCAAATTATGTACCAAATTATGTACCAAATTATACCAATAATTCCTAATTTCACAA
Organism: Tholera decimalis; assembly: GCA_943138885.2. Lineage (NCBI taxonomy): Eukaryota > Metazoa > Arthropoda > Insecta > Lepidoptera > Noctuidae > Tholera > Tholera decimalis. The sequence goes on along the minus strand of OW964550.2, from coordinate 30,613,627 downwards.
ATAAATCCTACCTGTCAATGCAATGAAAGGGGCTACAGTACAAATTACAAATACAACTTCAATTGATTCAACTTCAATTAGATAGCCCGGATGACATGGTAATATATTCAAAACTTATTAAGTTATAAGTTGTGTTAAGTAATCAAACCAAAGTTACTTTCAAAACTTCCAATTAAACCAGTGGATCTTACATTATAAGAGCCACGCCTATACCAGAATGAATCAGTGGATCTTATAAGAGCCACGCCTGCTACCAATTTGTTCAGGACTGCAATAGGCCAGCCAACGGTAACTGGACGTGTCCGGAACCTTCCACGATACGTGGAGCGTACCGTTGCTTTTCAAACAATAAACAAGGTTATACAATAATGGTATCACTAACCTGAGTGCTGGGGACGCCAACTTCGACCTTCCAAGGTCACGCCCCAAGTGTGGTTTGTATGTAATATGAGATGAGTAATTGAAAAGTGTGATGTAAGTCAAGTATGTGGACGTTCACAAGGCGCCGGTCTCCAGATGGCGCGGTTCCAACTCAGCATCACACCCGACTCGTTTCCACCAAGCGCGTGCCACGAGGTGACGCAATAAGGTGATATGTTCCGACAATATCCCGGGGTTTTCGACAAAATGGGGATTTCAACTTCAAACAACAAATAATTCGCGACCCAATTATCGGTCTCAACAGGCGAATCCAACGATATTTTACCAATTATAATTAACTCAAGAGGGTCCCGATGACCGGCATTTTTTCCAAGCAAGCAAAGTCTATCTGTCAAAGTCAAGTAATGTCAAAATCAAATTCTTTATGTCAAAAGGGTGCGTTCTGTTTCACGTCGGACCGAACATGTCCTAAGTGTAGATATCTACACTTGGGTGTGGAAGTGTTCTTCCACATGGCTGTGATACGGAAACGTGCCTATTTATCTATTACTTTTAATGCAAAAGTTTACTTTTGTTACTCTATCACGCCGAAATGGCTAAACGAACTGAATGAAATTTGGTATCAAAATAAGTTATAGTCTGAAGTAGCATAAAATATGCTACATTACGCCTTGTAAAATGTACGATACCAATAAGGAAAATTATCGAGCGAAGTCACGGGCAGCAGCACGTTGAAAATATAAATAAATGCAGATAACTACAAGCTTCAGTAGCTGATTTTTAGGGAAACGGAACCTTAATAAAATCAAAAGTGGATGTGTAGACGTATAGATAAAAATATAATGTTTTTAAATCAGTTTTTACGATATGAACAAAATAATTGAGTGAAGGAGCGAATTATATGTATAGGCGGGTATAGGTTATAACCACAACTTCCGGTAGGCGTTCACTGTTACAAAACCTTCTCTTCCGCTACAGTGAAGGCGCTTTGAGGAAATACATATTTCTATAATCATCACGATCCTCTCACACAAACCTAATCCCGATCTAAAAACGTCTTCGTAATGTAGGACACGCGCGGTGTCGAATTATTCGACTGTGAAAGAGTGATATTAACTCCACCAACTTGCTCCGCCTGAACTCCATCTTAACATTTCCCCGAAATCATAATAGCCTTCTTTTCGGCGCCGACTCCTCAATGTTGACTTTGAAAGTCGAATTCAAGAGGATTTGTTATCTTTGTCTTTCAAATCCGATTGAAAGAAGATTCTATTTCCTAGTATCCGCTTCAGTCATTTACAACTTGCATAATAGTGTTCGAGGAACATTAACTCGAAGCAGTCCTCATCGTTCTTTCATAAGTTTCCCAGCGTCTCATCGTTGCAACTTCATCCCGTTGTTCTTTAAAGCCTGGCTGGATGCAAGTCAAAGCAATTGCAACTATTCCATGATTCTCAAACGGAGCTCCAACTAGAATATTAACTGTGGATTTAGTATTTAGTCGAGAGTGGAAATTGAAACATGTTCGGAGTTAATTGTGACTAGGGCCCGAGGTCGCTTCAGTTCGCGCCAAATTTGGGATTCAGGGCGTCGACACAATGCTAACTTTGGCTTGTTGTTTGACAAACTCTTTGATGTGCTCATCGAATAATGAATTCTGTTGACTCACGGAAATAGATATTTTGATTCTTAACCTTACTGAGTTTGATAAATAAAAGTTTCATAAAATCACATCAAAAGCTTTTTTCAATTATAATCCGATGTGGCACTAAAACTTATCGACTTAATTTAGGAACAAAGCCAAATCCAAACAACGCAAAAAAAACACAAGAGTAACACGTCAAACCGTGAAACAAAGTGAAGTTATTCGACAGCGGGACGGTAAATTAAACAATTAAATAGATCATTAATGAACGAAGTGTGGATGGAAATGAATTGGGTTTCGACAGTTTGTTTGTTTTCACGGGTAGAGCGATGGCCCTTGACTGGGGAGCTAGCCGCGCACGTAACCAATTTAACATCCGATATGAGTGAATGGACGCATGCTGCTACATTAAAAGGTAACATTACTGTTTCCTCGTTAATTTATATTGGCTTTGAGTTAATCAGTATGGACGCTTAATGACGGAGAAACCGTACCGTGACCAAATTCATTCTGAAAAAACGGATATCTACCGAAAATAGCTGTTTGTTTATGAATCGAAATTCACGTTCGATATTAATTTCAGTTGAAAGGATCAGTTTTTATGAAGCAAAAGTTAATTAAACTCTCGTTGTGAATATGGAATACATAAAAAAACTGGTTTTATCGCTCTGAATTATACATTTGGGAGAATAAATATAAATTGTTCCATAGTATCTTCTTGTTTCTGAATGCTGCTATGGGCAGTTGGGTTTTCGGCCAGCTACAAGGCTCACTAACGTTGTTATTTAAAAGCAGATTTACTGAAAACGTTTGGAGCGAATATATTTACTGATTGGCTAATTCATTGACTCGTTAACAAAGATCTACTTAACGTAAAATCACGCTAGTTTTCAACGAATGAGGTCTAGTAGTACTCTCGCAATCTCTCTCTGACATAACTTTAAAATTAGCGCTGGCCTTTGCGTCCTCAAGAGTGCCGACTTAACCGCGTGTGAGGTCACGCGCCTCCACCAGCAGCCCGCCGCATACGTCACTGTGGGGGTGTAAATCCCCTTATACAGGACTTTAAAGGCCCGGTGACGCACGCCCCAGGATGCGGCGGAGACGCGCGACATCTTGCCCAGCCCAGCTGCAGCACGCTCGCCGATGGACAGAGCATGTTCTCCGAACGATAGGCTTGCATCGATCATCACACCAAGCACTCTGGTCGAACGTACGCTCTTGACTGAGGTCCCATCGAGTCGAATCGTGGGTGGGCGCTTTGACTATCCCCCCTTCATCGTCATAGAACATGACTTAGAAGGGGAGAAGCCCAGCCTGTTTCGAGTTCCCCACTCACTAATTAGGCCCATGGCGCACGAGGCAGAAGCCTCTATGCCGGATCGAGAGTCCGACTCGATGAGAACCGTAACATCATCCGCGTACGCGACCACGCTCACACCGGCTGGATATGGTAACCGAAGCAAGTCATCCAGTAAAAGATTCCATAGTGGTGGTCCCACTACAGAACCCTGCGGGCAACCCATCGTAGCAGTTTTCCACACAACCCCGCTGCCCGCGAAGAGACCTACCCTGCGGTTGGAGAAGTACGACGCCAGCATCTGGTAGATGTTTGGCGGGCACCCTCCCCCCTTCGCTTTCAGCAGGATCATGGGCCACCAAGCGTTGTCGAAGACGCCAGATATGTCCAGGAAGATGGCCTGGACATATTTGGAACTGCTCCTGTGTGCGGTGCCGACAATCTCATTAAGAGCCGTCAACGTTGACCTTCCCCGAGAGAACCCGTGCTGGCATGAGGACACCCCTCGCGTAACTGATGGTGCGCTTGACAACATAACGCGCTCAAGTATTTTCAGCGTGATGGGCCGATACGCTTTGGGATCGGTAAGGGGCTTGTCATTGCCTTTCGGCAGCACAATGAGCCTACCGTCCTTCCACGTATCGGGGAAGATCCCCTCGGCTACAAACATGCCAAGCATGTGCGTGAGTTCGGCGCTCGCCACCCGCCACACATGCCTGACAATGTGTGCCGTGACTCCATCGATGCCCGGAGCCGTGTTAGAAAGATCCTTAACTATTTTCTCCAAGACCTGACGCGACGGAGGGGGTGCGTCTCGACCCGACGGGATGCAAGCTGCCACCAGCCGCACCTGCCTGTGGTACACTGAGTCCGACGACGGATCGTCGTCGGGGCACAGTGCATGCACAAGTCAGCGCATGGCGGTGCCAACATCCGCGGCGAAGCCCTCCGCAAGCCGGGTGCCATTCACCACATTGGGTGGCGGCCTGACTCTGCCACTGGCAGCCCTGTACGCCAGGCCCCATGGGTCCTGGTTACCGGTGTCCACCAACTTGCGGAAGAAGTCGAGCTGCGCCCTCTCCATCGATGCCCTGTATTTACTGCGGCAAACATGAAATGCCTCTCGCGCACTCGCTTCCATTTCCCCTCCAACCTTTCTTGCATCTTGCCAGCTTTTCCTCGCCTTATTGTGCCTTTTACGCAAAGCCTACAGTGCAGGAGACCACCATTCGTACCCTTTCGCTTTCTTCCCGTCACCACACGTACCCAAGCACTCTGTCGCAGTCCACGTGATAATTCGCGTGAACTCCTTACATACATCACTAGCAGGCTTCGTCCAGTCAATCTTACCCACTCGCTCGTGGATCCTCACCTGAAATTGGTTCCAGTCCACACCACGCTCTCGAAACCTCCTTGGCGCCGCCGACGGCTCCGCAATAGGAGCGGGCTCACGGTTCCGCGCGCCACATAGCCTGAATGTGATGAGTCTGTGATCGCTGCAACTTGCGTGTTCGCGCACCCTCCAATCTTCGACCGCAACCCCCCGCGTTGAAAATGTAAGGTCGATGTTGGACTCCCCGTTGGACGTGGAGAAGGTAGAAGGTTGCCCAGCCACGTTGTGGACTATGAGATCATGGGCCAACAGGAAGGCCTCCATTTCCTCTCGTCGGCGAGCCACTTCACGGCCGCGCCCGATGTAGTGCCTAGGCACAAAGTGCCACAATGGAGAGTGCGCGTTAACGTCTGCTCCCAGGAGCACGGGGTGACCCTGTAGCCCTTCCAGCACTCTGGTAATATGTTGAAGATGTGGAGAGATGTCCTCAGAGTACTGGAAGTACGCGCTTACTAAATGAAGATTTGAGTGTTTCCAGGCTATGTGGCACACGATGCAATGCTCGCTGCTTGAATTTTGGAGCACCGCGCAGGTAACCTGTAGGTTGGCCATGAAGACCCCCACTTTGGGGCAGGGGCCCTCGGGCAACACCAGCTGCGCGTGCGACGCCACTGATCCCGGCGCCAACACGAACGGCTCCTGCACCAACACCACGTCCAGGTTGTGATCCTCCGCCAACAGAGAGCAGTAGGGAAACTAGCACTCTTAGAAAACACAAAAAAAAAACGCGTTCCGTATTCCGGCCTCGCCGACGAGGCCCATCGCGACGTCCGCGTACTTGTAATGGGAACCCACCCCGTCCTTTGCCAAACGAGCCAGCCCGCGATGCTGAGCCGGTAGCGATAAATAACCCCTTAAATAATATGACCCAGCCTGTCCCTTTGCTGCCCTCCACTAACGACCCCGCTATGCCGAGGCCCGTACTCCACAGTGAGTGCCCTTACCGTGCGGTTGTTTAGAATATAATTTAGTTTGTAAGCCCTGGCTGGGGGCCTTTAATTTTAGAGGTCACCACAGGATCGCTCGGTTGAGTGTGCTGAACTACGAGTGGCCCTACCTAAAAAAAAAAACATTTTGTTGATACTTAATTAATAATAACAAAATAATGTCTGATTCAATTAAATTAATGATTAAAATTAAGCAATATTATTATTCTTGTTATTAAAATTATGTCATATAGTTAAATTACTACAATTGTTAATTATTTTTCAATGTCTTATTAAATATTTCGCTTACCGAGTAGAAAGTCTTTTCGTTTAGCCATGCTTCAAGACACCTTAAAAATTTATTGTTTGGTAAGATTTTAATACTGTTAATTTTAATACTGATTTTAATACTATGCAATGAAAGCTCTATCACTTTCCGTTGAGTAGCCCCAGGTAATCAGACTATATCTCAATAGAGAATCAACGTAACCATAGTATGCAGATAATACTGTTTTTAACGCTGATGTTTTTGAGAGTTCGTATAGAACGTACACGAATTTATTTATTTTACTGCATACTTTATTGACGTGGGCCTTCCAGTGTTTATCAATTGTGATGCCGAGAAATGTCGTTTCGTTGGCTTCGTTTAGTTTAAGTACTCTATAATTAATGTCTTGTGTCTTATTTTGCTGTCCGGACGTACCAAATTGCATAAAATTTGTTTTTGTCAAGGCATGTTATTATTGATTCAATTGTGTTATTTGTGTCAGTTGTATATTTATTAATGTCAGGATTATTTGATGTCATTATTAACGATATGTCATCAGCGAACAGAAAACATGAATGATTAGTAACTTCCGGAAGGTCATTTATGTAGAGTAAAAACAGTAGGAAACTAAGGATATCGCCTTGGGGCACACTGGACTTATTATGTTTGTACTTTGACCTATATGTTTTTAGTTCTAGATTGCTGTAATTTTTTTCGATTTCTACACATTGCATTCTGTTATTTAATTAATTTTCAATCCATTGGAGTGTTGGGCCACGTATTCCATACTTGTCAAGTTTGTTTATTAGTAATTCATGTGATACGAAATTGAAGGCCTTCGTCATGTCAAAAAATATGCTCGTTGTTTGGATACGCTTATCTAACGATTGTGTGGATTAGGTTAAAACATACTAATGTTGTGGATTTTCCTTTTTGAAAACCGTATTGTTCATTCCTTATGATAGATGCTTATTAATGAAGTGAGTGACGCGTTCGTGCATTGTAGTTTCAAATATCTTGAAGATTATGGGTATGACAGTAATTGGTCTATAGTTGTCTAGATCTTCTTTGTTACCTTTTTTGTGGAGATACTTTACTACTGATTGTTTTAGTAGATCAGGAAAACATCTTGATTCAAAAGAGAGATTTACTAAAAATGTTATGACTGGTGTTAATTCAACTGCGCAACATTTTAGAATTTTTGTTGCTAACTCATCATTACCTACTGAGTTTGTATTGTTCAAAGCTAGTATAATTCTTTGTATCTCTTCATATCCACATGGATTCAGGAAAATAGTATCGCTAACAGACTGTTTGAAGTAACACGAGTATTACATTATATCATATTCATTACAAAGGTGATGATGATAATGATGAATACTAACGGGAGGTCACTTTATCTAGAACCACCAATACAAACACCATTTATTTATTATCCAACTTAAATCTTCTTTTACAGGTTTTTCTTTCAGGTTTATTCCTTGCCAATTCGATAGAAAATCTAAAATTATATTTACTATTCTCTGAATTTACTTAATTTATTTAATAAAACATGGTCCATCTGCATATCTTTATAAAAATGCAGATCTTTCCCCTTTAAAAGCAAGAAGCAAACCACCACTTACTTCACTTCGCAACTTGTACCAATAATCGGTAACACATCGTGTTACAATACACGTTTCACGCAGTCGAATGAGATTAGTTAGCTAGAGATAATTACACATTCCATTTGTCCGGTTAATCCGGGCCTAATCGGATGGCGCGTGATAAGGGTCGGCCCACCTTAGGTACGATATCCTGTGACGTCACTATTTTGTGTTACCTAGCTTTTATATGGGGAAGTATATTTCAAATTTCGCTGGCCAGAGCGATGACTATTGTTAAAATTCAATGTGCTCTAGTAGTTGCAATTTAGGTAAAGTAACAATTATTAAATACTTATTGTATATGCTTTAGAAGACTTTTATTCAGCTGCCTACTCTGACTAAATCAACAATGTTTAAGCTTGATGATCTCAACTACATAAAATAATGACATCGCTAAAAAGTCTGTTTTCTTCCTCTCTATAAGATGGAATGGGCCATTAACCATCAAACGGGCTAAGTGTGTGTTGGTGGATATACTATCTTAGGACATGACGGTTTTCTTGCGATGTTTTTCTTTACCGGAGAGCAGTGTTGATTCTATGCTTAATGAGAAAAAAAAAAACGACGGGTTGCACTCCGGGAGTGCCGGCAGAAGTGAAAACTTGAATATTAACGTTGTGCACTTTTGATATTTTGGAATGGTGAGGGAATAATTTTGCACGAATTGCTTTAATTATCAGTATAAAAGTACTATCATTTATGTGGTAGAATACAATATTTATTTATTGCGTTATCGTACATAAACATGACAATTTATATTACATTAAAAAGTTTGCGCAGGCATACATTTTCGCCGCGCCGTAGAAAGAGAGGGGGATACTTCCTCTCCTACGCCGCGCCGGCTGTCTACTCTCCATCCGTCTTACAAATTTTCGATCAGGTCACGTGTCCTGACGCGAGTTTAACATTTTTAACCCATTACAAAAAAGTGCACAACGCCGCTAAAGAAGTTTTCACTTCAAAAACTAATGTTATAAAGTTAACATTACCGTATGTACCGAGTGAACATATAGATGAATTGTCAAAAATACTTAGCTCTGCAATATTTGCCGATAGAAAAATTCCTGGCCTTACTGATATATTAAGGACCCGTTTTGTGTACTTTCGTTATTTCCAAAGTGTAACGTCATACGGCATTTTATTATGGGGCAATGCCGTCGGTATAAATACAATACTTGTCCTACAAAAAATACCTAATCGTGATCTTGAAAGACGTAAAAATAACAAGTTACATTTCTGAATTAGTCTAGGTAGTAGCCATTTTCGGTTGTAACACCTCATGAATATGATACCATCGATTTGGTGTGACTCGCAAAACTTTGACAGTTAGGACTGGCATTTCCTTTAGCCCCTTTTTATATAGAAATTTCACGGCTCGTAACCGTGAACGATTTGTGAATTTAACATAGGAAATTATTAGATTTTCCCTATCCTTTGCCATTTTTTTTTCACTTTCAAACGTGTCAGTGAAATATAGGTATATTTTTCTGTCGATATTGATCATCACTGGTTATTTCTTGCGCTCCGACATTTATTTTGGGAGAAATACTATATATTGCCGAATAAAATTTATAAAATAGTGTTTTAATTTAAATCACTATAAATGTCCATTTACGGTTTGACGTGTGTGTGATGTAGCGTCTGGCGAACATTATAAAACTGCTCTGGTCAGACGAACTATCAACTCAAATTCGACGTAAATTAATGAATTTTTGGTGCTATTGAAATGTTGCCATTATTAGGTCATACAATGTCGTTCTGGAAAATTATAATTTATGTCTAGAACATTGTCTACGCAGTGTGAGATGTATCATCATAATTTTTTAACTAAGTAATATGAAGTATATGAGTACCTCAACGTTAATTATCATTCGTAGCACTGTGTTTTTTTTTTCAGTGGGTCATCTAACGGCTAGGGAGGAGCCCGGCTCCTGCTCTGTGTGGAGCGGAAGAAAGTGTCAGATTTCTACTGACTAATAAACCCTGTTCCTTCAGTTGCCTTTGCATTCCGTGTCCGTGGTATCTCGTTAGAATACCCCGCAACCCCGGCAGGCAACTATGGCCCTATCGGGCCCCGTCACATGTGCTGAAGGCTCTTAGAAGTGCGCATGGAACACGACGCACCGTCGATGCGGGCCTAGTCCTTGCTGGAAGGTTAGCTGCCCCCAAGCCCGCGCCTACTGTAACCGGCCGTCATTGCTGTGCATAGGTCTCTCCTTTTTTGTGCCAGTCTTGAACAGTTTCTGACTAGGATGGAAACATTTTGTCTTATTCCTCCAGTCCTCATGGTCTGGAGGAAAAAGACAAAATTGAGTAATTGCCACGTTTCGAGTTGTCTATGAAGACAACTGGAAAAGGAATTCTCATTCAAAACTTTCACATTTTAAATATTACTATAATAGAGTATCATGGATCTCTAAAATAATACCCAGCGCTAAATACAGAAATCTCATTTGTAAATAATTCTAATTAATATTAATTAAGCTCGAAAGCTTTGTGACATTCCACAATTTTAATTACCTACCTTTCATTGTATGTTGTTTATTACATTTTGTGATCGGTTTTGTGATTAAAATTGAAAGCCAAATTCACTATGTAAATAAATTATTAAAGTTATTTTACGGTTTACCTTTTATGAAGTTGATGACATATAAGTAAAAAGAATATAGGCATAATTACTTTCTTTCAAAATTCAATGTCTAAAATAGAACAGCTTCGTTCCTTTTCAACCGACGAAAAAAACGGAGGAGGTTATCAAGTCAACGCGTATATTTTTTTATGTATGATCACCGAGTACTCGAAGACGGGTGAACCGATTAGAAAAATTCTTTTTTTGTTTGATAGGGTATACTTTGAAGTTAGTCCCATTGTCACCAAGTCAGGATCTAATGATGGGATCCTGGAGAAATCGAGGGAAATCTTCAAATATTGTAGGCACACCTATAGTGTTTTGAGTATTTTTTTATAGTAACTCGAGTAGTTTCATTCGAAAAGCACCATTTGTGAAGTGGACCTGATGATGAAGACCACAGATGGCCACTGGAACTACTCAATATATATAAGTAGGAATAATAAGTATTTCATGTGTTCCGCTTCGATTACTTGAACGTGGTTATTATGCACAATATGCTCGTCATAATGCATATGGTGAAGTGAAGCTGATAGTGAAGTACCAGGAGAACTCCTCAACAATTAATGGCCCAACATTGGGAAAAGCAATATTTTGTAAATGATTATAAGTAGTTGACATTCAGGCTTTTGTAACTAGGTAAATTAAAAATCGACTAACTAAAAAGAGTGAAATAAAAACATTTTACCAAAAAATTCAACCGACTCCCAAAAAACACAGCAAAGTGAAAAATAACTTTAATTTCGGAAGTCGGTGCCAAAAACGAAAATACAAAACTAAAGACACCAACTACCGAAATTAAAGGTATTTTTCACGTTGCAGTGTTTTTTGGGAGTCGGTTTAATTTTTTTGGTCACAGGTTCCTTTTGCTGGTACGAGTATTAAAACGTTTTTGACATGTATTTACATGCTATCTACATTGTTACTTTTGCACCCGTAAAAAGAAAATTACGATTAAATATTGTTACCTCTGAAAAATATAGACTTCACACGTGTATTTAGAGATCCACGAATAACACTAACTAATTATTAACTTATGAGAACACTTCATGATTAAATTATCTCTCGCATTCTCAAAGTAGATAAACAGTAATAAGCTACATACACATATTTTTATTTCGCGAGACGACAACAGCTTACACCCTCTAGCAAGATATTATGACGCATAGCTTCTGCAAAGGAAGTAAACAGACGTATCCTTAAAGAAAGTACACCTACCACGTATCGGAAATTAAGTATTAAGGTCCTATATATTTACTAGTATTGTGAGAGCAAATACAAAATGTAGGTTATTGAGAAAGGGTAGATAGAAAATCTCAATATAGCTTCCCTCATCAGATTTCTCACATCGCCACGTTTGCGAAAGTCTAATAATAATTCAATAAGCTTGTTTTTAGTTTTCGGGGAAAAATCATTTTCGGGGATAAATGCATTTTAAGTTATATGACGACGCCCGTATTTGTCTACCACTTCATGAGTTTAAGGAGTACGTCATAAGCGCCAGTTCTTTTGTAAGACGTAGAGTAGTCTATAACTTTTTGCAGTTCAAAGTGTACGGAGACGGTGTAAAAACCGCGAAAATAACTCATGTGTCGAAAGACAAGAAAATGTAATAAAAATATTCAGTGGAGTTGAAAACAAAAATATGGGACGGAAAATGAGAACAGAGGGGAAAATCGCATCAGTTACTCTCTCGCAACCTTACTGAATATTTTTTGAGAGTTTATTGAATAAATATACATAATTTCCCTTTGATGCCTCAAAAGTGCTTTACACTGGCGACGTGGTTGCTCTAATACCTTGCCGCCTACTGATAAATCAGAAATAAATACATCCAGCGTGTCAATGTTAGAAGCTTACGTTTGTAGACATATCTTATTAATGAGAGAGAAACATGTTTTGGTGTCAGCTTTTGTTATACCTTTACTCGTATCAAGAGGAAAAATCAGGAACGAACATTGCGCATCACTTTTGACATATTTGAGGTCGTTGATATTTTCTTCGTGGATTTCACTGTCTAAACGTTAACGTAACATTATCATCATCTGCTTTCTGTCTTTTTCAGTCGGCTTTTAATCTAAACTGATGCCGCTAAGTACCTACTAGTGTTTTATATAGACTCGACTACCTATCTGAACACTAAAGTGGTGTCAGAATTTCTCGTTTCTGACTACCCGTAACAACGGTCAAAGATATAAAATGACAGCCGAGAGTAACGGCTTAACGTGCTTTACAAAGTACGAAGGAATCTCGATATTTTAAAATGTTCACCCATCCATGGACCAACCTCGGCTAGCGTTGCTTACCCTTGAAGATCAACCCATGAAGCTGTTATTAATTAGCCACATAGATATATATATATATATTTATTTATTAATCAGACAAAAATATCCATACATTTGTTAGTAGGTGCTCTTAAATTAATGTTAGTATCTTAACTTAAAATTAACACACAGCGCATTACAAAATTATTTTAAATAGAATTAATCATTATAATAAACAGAAGAACACAATTTCGACACAATAAAAATAACCTAAAAAGTGGGGCGTCATATGAGTTCCAAGAAAGTTATTTTAACGAATGTAAACGTATACAATGCCACAGTATTGGACAGTCATATCGGCCTGCCACAACACTGAGAATGCTGTTACTACTGCCTCGGGTACGCCTGAGCAAGGATGCTGCTCTTTTTCTAATAATGGCATGGAATCCGTCAACATGAGCGTTTGCAAACATGCCCGACGCACTGCAATGCCTCGGCAGCCGCAACAACATCCTAAAAGCATTGTTATACTGAACGCGCAGGGCGTTGATTGTCTTCTGCGTATACTTGACCCATAGACTGCACATATAAAAGGATTGGCAAAATGCCCGAAACAAAGTTACTTTTACTGCTTTACTGCAGCGTGCAAATCTACGGGCCAGCATATTACATCGGACAGCCAACGCCCGGCGCTCCCTCTCAATATCTTCATGGTCAGACTGATTTTCCGAGACCCAGTGACCCAGGTACTTAAAACGCGAAACTCTGGGTATTGAAACGCCCTCTATGAAAAGGGGAGGTACGTGCGACACCTCATGACCGTGAGATGGTTGAAACACTAAGAGTTCGCTCTTCTTAACATTATACCTGAGCCCATGAGTCATATTCCACACATATGGCGAGGAGTTTTCGAACGGCACTTATAGAAGGGCCCAGCAACACCATATCGTCTGCGTAACTGATATTATTAATGAATTTTCCATCAATAGAGCAGCCAACTTGTGTATTGCTGAGCCCCTCAATGAGTCCGTTCACGTACAGATTGAAAAGGCGAGGTGATGTTAAACCACCCTGCCTTACTCCACACTTCAACCTGTACTCATCGGAAAACGCCCCCGCCCATCTTACAGCATTAAGTTGGTTGTTGTACCAATAATCAAAAATGCCAATGACTTCTTCCGGAACACTGGATTCTGTCCTCATTTTGTTCCACAGCACATCATAGGACACCAAATCGAAAGCCTTAGAAAGGTCTAAAAAGCAGGCGTAGACCGGAGTTTTCCTATCAGTGTAGTACCGGACAGTGTGCTTGAGACATAAAACTGCAGTTTCTGTCGACAACCCGTTCCTAAAACCAAACTGTGCGTCACTGAGTTTTATGTGACTGTCCAAAATACGGTCAAGCAGACTATCCAGCACTTTCACCACAGTTGTAGCTAACGAAATGGGCCTATAGTTACTGTTATCACAAGCATCACCAGTCTTATTTTTGATTATTGGCACAACCACGGTCTTCATACACTCATCTGGCAGGTAAGAGTGTCTTAAACAAAACGTGTAAAACATAGCTAGAACTCTCGGCAGGTGAATTCCCGCATGCTGCAAATGCTCAATACTGATTCCATCGTGACCTGGGGACTTGCCTCTCGTCATATGCTTTATAACGGTAGATACATTTTTAGCAGTAAAAGATGGTAGTACCGCACATCCAAGGGTATGCTGTTTGATTTCATCAGTATTAAGCATTTCCGGCCTGCAGGAAGGAGGTTCCAGCTGAAAAAGACCTTTAAACACGTTCGCAATGTCACGCGGCTCAGTAACACCATTAACATTTAAAGGGACTGTGGGTTTGCTGTTAAGTTTTCTCGTACCTTTCCAAAAACTTTTGAAATTTTTTTCTGAATGGTGTGATGCGAGAATATCCATCTTGATTTGCTCGGAATTATTTTGACACCATCTTAGTTTTGATTTAAAAATGCGCCGAGACTCCACCATGTTATTATAGATAGGTCCACATGTAGGCCTACTATATAGTAACCAAGTTTGAAAATGTTGCCTGGCTATTACATGAGCACCACGAACGTGTTTATTCCAGCCCAATACACGCTTTCGTTTCATTATGTTTTCCTTACAATTGGAACTAATGACAGCCGCTTCACGCATAGTCGCAATAATATCATTGTACATACGGTCTATAACTACTCTGTGTTCCTTATTCTGACATAAATCATCACAACACTCTGACAATTCCAATGGAAAATGAACCATTCGAAAGTGGTCATTGCATAAGCTATGGTACAGTTGTTTTTGTTGCTCATCCCTATCGGCCCACAGCACACCATTAGGGGTATTAACATGCAATACTAACTGTGGTTTTATAACAGCAATATCACAACATATTTCTAGGGGATAGTGGTCTGACCAAGTACAGTCGTAGTTCACCCTCACGCTTTGAATCGACCGCCACGCCGACTCCGTTACCACACAGTGGTCGAGCCAGCTTGTGCTACCGTGGGCATCGCTTACAAACGTAAAGGTGTCCGACAAACTTCCTAATTTTTCTAAGTCCGCACATACCCATTGCTGTTCATTACAAAATTTTTGAAGTTCTCTTCCAAATAAAGAACAAGGACTAGCATTAAAATCGCCTAAAATATATACATTAGCAACTTCAATGTTCTCAATTATAGCGCTTATCTCACTAAGACAGTCAGTAAATTCCACTAAGTTTTCATTTAAGTTCACAGGCATATACACAGAGAACACAACAAATGAGCGATCGCACACAACAACCCTAATTGCAGTGAGACGCACACTATTGCACGGGATCACTGTAACCGAACTAAACGCACTTTTACGCCACAGCACAGCAACACCTCCGTACGGTCTGCCTCGTACTAGACCAGCAGACGAGTCTATGGCCGACTTGCCACAGTAGTCAAAGTCCGGGTCAACTGTTCCAAGTATTGGCAAGTCGTGCGACAACAACCAAGTCTCCTGTAGTGCTATTACATCTGCTCGACGGCACAGATCTCTTACATGATCCACAGATCGCACAAGTGACTTACAATTGTAGGTTATAAACCTGCTACTGAGTGTGAGTTGACTAGTCATTTTGGTTATTTATAAACTGGTTTCTCTTTCTAAAGTCTATAAAACGCCTAAAAGTTATGCCATCCGGCCATGTACGCCCATCCATGAAAGTAGCCAACTTATGTCTAGGTATAAATATCTTATATGCATCATATTCCTTAAGTTGTTTCATTTTAATTTTTTCCAACGTTACACTAACTTGTGTCTTAGTCATAATATAGTTAGCAATATCCGCAGGTGACGTTCCTTTGTCAACATTATTTATAAACAAAGGGAGTCTAATGTCCGCAGCCTTAAACTTACATTGTGGTGTAGTAACAGCCACGCCTTTCTGTCCCATAAACCTATTCTTATACCTATTTCTCTGAACCTCCGTCCATTCAACAGTATTCTCGGATTTTTTCCATTCACCCGGCGCACGTGCAACATCGGCAAATGAATGGTAAGACAACAAACCGCTGTTGCTAGGCGCGCTCACAGCTGACTTATCACTCATGTCATTAGCGGGTTTTAATACGTCAGACACCGGAGCGTCTGTCCCACTCGCACTTCCTGACGCCGACACCACACTCGTTACCGTCGGTACGTTCTTATCAGCGTCCTGCCGCACTATTTCTTTGTTAGGTGCAAACGAAACAAGATTTTCGTACTCATTCACAACCTCTACGCTGTCACGCAACGGGGACGGACGATCACAGTCATGCTTATCAGGCTGATTATTTGAACTATTTATTAGGTTTGGCAGTGACAATGACGATAAGTGTGGAAGTCCCATGGGGCCACTATCATACGCAAAACTAGCTCGCATACATGCCGTGCCTCTCTTATGGTTAGTATTTTTGTAGTCATTCTGCACACAACTTTCATTTAAACTGTCAACCGTCACACCGCTAATACCTTTACCGACACAATTACTTCTCAACAATTCCTGCTTTGTTTGTTGCAGCTGATCAACGGTAGCATAGGTACTTTTGAACCATTTGACCTCGTTTTGTAAGATAACGATATCTTTTAAAAGTCTAGTGACATCTACATGATCAAACGTAATTGGGGGTAGTTTGTTTAAATCCTGAGCTACGAAAACAGGAATTTTCTCAGGATCTGTATTCTTAAAAACTTCTATAACGTCAAACAAATCTTTTTTGTTTTTCCCTTCTTTGTTTTTACGTTTTATTTGGCGTATATCAGTAGACACAGATTGAAACAGTAATGACTTAGCTTTGTCGATGTCCTCCGTTGAAAAGGCCGAACTGCATATCCTCACTAAGCTTTCACTATCCATCACTTCATGTTTATGTTGCACAAACGTTAACAGTTCATTAACCACGAGATTACAATTATTACATTTAAGCACATTAGCCGACGACATTTTTAACAAAACAATTAGTAGTGCGCTTCAACACCTGCACGCCTGGAGCGCTCAGCGGAGACGATATAATTGGTGTCAAAATATACTAAATAGCGCAGTCGAGGTATTCCTCGAAGCGCTATCATTTTGAAGCGCACCTAATGAAGCGCTCCTTTTTTATTCCTCGGAGCGCTCCTTTTCCGATAACATGGTATCGGGAGCGCTACTAAAAGGAGGAATAAAAAAGGAGCGCTTCATTAGGTGCGCTTCAAAATGGTAGCGCTTCGAGGAATACCTCGCGCAGTCCGCACGTTTCACGTTCACTGAATTTGAAATGTTTGGGGCAAACGAACACTTTCGAAAATTGCCGAATGCGTGGCAAGACCTCCCATAATCCAATGCTATGTCTGCCATTGCGTTGTTCGTACTCCATGAACAGACGACCCGTCTACTATCTGTTCTACACGCAATAGCATTACGTTATTCTAAAATTTTAAAATTGGTTCGAAAAATCTTCCTGCATCCTCATATCAGTTTTGTTAAAGCTAACAGCAACATATACTGGTACTAAAGTAATAATAATTCAAGCCAGTTAATTTGGCATTCACAATATTCTAGTGAGCATATTCCAGGTGACATGAAGTTTATTTTTAATTAAGCGCTTTTGAATTTGGAATGAATGCAGAACTCTATGCTGCGTATAAAATGCATGCTAATATAAACTTTTTGTTCATGTGTGTTGGCTATGATTTTAATATTTACCGTTTTATAGTTATAGTATTTTTGTTTTGTGAAAATTTGTATACATAAATAAACAGTTTCCATATGGAGGTAGGTAAAAGCTTTTTTAAATTTTTATTCATTTTATTTAGGTAGGTTCTCTTTTTATTAACCTTTGACTATAGTTTAACACATTCCCAAATAGGCATAAAATTCTTAGATAAATACCCGGCATTTCATTGCGGTTAAAATAATAATGGCGGTACGGAACGATATTCATAGTTAAGCAACTCTTGTGTAGAAGATTGGTGTCATCCTTCAGTTATCAAAACTACGCAGAGCCTTGGTAAGCACCACAGAAATCAAAAATACAGAGAAGTGGTAAGGGGGCGTATCGGTGTCCGCGCGACATGGCCACAGGGCTCATGTCACAGGCAAGTGGCCGTCTCCGCGAACTAGTGCGCTTTCGACGGCGATCGTGTTAACATATATGAATGCGGAGTTGTTCTGTGGTATCTTGTAAAAACCGAAGCCAAAATCAAATCTATGTGAATCATGGAATCACTTACCATATGTAAGTACAAGTATTTTACAATATTTGTCTTTAAAATCATGAAAAACAATAAATCGTAAAATATTTCTTGGTTTTACTATGTTATTTTTGTTTTCAAATATCAGAGCGACTGTACTCCTTTTGCTATAAATACATTGCTCCTTAACCACTACCTGAGTTCGTCACTAAGTAACTGGACAAGCAATGTAAACATAACATACGAAACTGTATTACGCGGATTCATCGCGTAGTGAGGCCGCCACTTCTTGCGACGAATTAGTGATGTGCTTGTGCAGATCCACTAACGTAAGCTATCGACAGCAATGTCGATTGACGAATTAAATATTGCTATTATAGTTTAGGCGTTTTTCAACCGATGACATAAAAAAGAGGAGGTTATCAATTCGACGCGTATATTATTATTATTTTTTTATGTATGATCACCGATTACTCGGAGACGGCTGAACCGATTTGAAAAATGCTTTTTTTGTTTGAAAGGGTATACTTTGAAATTGGTCCCATTGTCACCAAGTCAGGATCTGATGATGTCCCATCATCAGATCCTGACTTGGTGTAATTTTTTGGTAAAAAGTTTTTTATAACATACGGAAACCTCTAAGAAAATATGTTTAACTTTTATTTTACATGAGATGACAGAAATAAAAATACGTTGAAAAGTCAAGTGTACAAAAAAGTAAAAAAAAATAAACAATTTATTTTACGCCCGCAGCATGAGTAAGGACTTCCGACGTCGCCGTCGCTACAATAGTTTATTTTTCAATCTGTCAACCGTTTTAGCCCGGTTGGAAGATCGATGTAAATAATGTTTTTTTACTTATTTTGATTTTTTTACAGAGTAGTAGAGAAATGCGTAACCAATATTCGTAAAGTAAGTTACTTTAATTTTAGGTTAATAATAGGTGGTGTTTTTCGGTTTAGAATTATCGTATGTTATGCCTTATCCTCATGCTGTTTCTTTATTTTTTATGGTTTTTGTATTTTGCTTCCATTGAAGCTTCGAATGCGTTATAATAATCGGCATGGTTCAGATAATATATTTGTAAATTGAGCTTAAAATAAGTCAATATATTCATGCTATTTATTTGTTATGCATGGATGTGTGTTTGTTTTCATATATTTAACAATTTCTCTACTAACTAGGATTTTTCTTATAACAAAAACCTATTATAACCTACTAAACTATTACCTGCGGTTACCCCGCAGGTAATAGTTGCGTAACACACTTACAGTAGGAATCGGTTTCATTATGCTAAATCAACAACACTCACTGCGGTATTTACGTTGTTGAGCAGACCAATATTTCGAACATATGAAGCAATGGATTAGCAATATACGTCAAAATCATTCAGATCTTGATTTATAGTGTGTTACGTAATTATTGCGATGCTTATTATATGGTGACGTTTAGAAGTAGCTTAGGATGTATGTAAATGATAAATAAGTACTTTTCGTACTTTTCAGCTTCCCAAAAGATGGTAACATAAAAAAGGAATGGATTGATGCCACAGGCATGCCACCTAACTGGTACCCTACAAAAAATAGCACCATATGGTCGGTTCACTTCAACGCAGAAATGTTCTAGTCTCTAAAGAAAAGTCGCAGGCTTTTTGAATGGACAATTCCAAAATTAAGAGTAGAACTGATATTTGCAGAAGTGTGTTAAATTTTATTTTATTACTGGAAGCTATTCTCATGATTTAGGGTATTCATAAAATCAGTCATTCAACTTTTCAGGATTCTATACAACCTATACGGCTGGTATGTTCCGATCAAGAGCGTAATGTAAGTTAACATCGACTTCTATTTGACCTATCACTATGATAATTAAATATTAAGATTTAAGTCGAAAGCGCCAGGGTAGCCCTTAATACTTAGTAGGTAGTACTTAATAATAATTATGTAATGTTATGTTCTTAATAATATGTTTATTGTTATTGTAATATTTTCTGGACATGCCATTTTTTATTTGGTTCATTTTCAGGTGCCCAAAAAAAATTGTACAATAATAAATGGAAGAATCGATAACTTTCCGATTTAGTCAATCACTAGCGTATATGTAAAATAAATTGCTTTTGCACAGCACAACGATAGCGACCGATGTTTTTGTGTGGGTAAATTCTACGGTGCATGGTAAATACACGCCGTGTTTGACGGAATAAGGTTTATTATTGATTGTATAGTACGTTCTGATTTAAGAAATGCGGGTGTGTGCGCGAGTGCGTATCTATTGATTTTATTAAACTGCATGTGTAGTTGTTGCCCCGCCCAGCGCCTAACTGGAGACACACGGTTCCGATACAATTTCGTCTTCTGACCAAATCTACTTATTTATTTTATCTATGGTAAGCACATTGAGTCTTTGGTCACGGCCGTAATTTGTGAATGTGGTTTATAGTACATCTTTGATAGTGGATGCATCCACTATCAAAAATACAGCAGAACGTTGTACGGCAGTAAATCTGACGCCAGTCTTGCTAAAAGGTATCGCACCGAATAACAACCCAGTAACTAGTTTGTGCAAGTCATATTGACAATAACTTTATGTAAAGAACGCAGCTTCATACAGTTATACAGGAGTTTTTTTTAAATTGCTCGCGTTTGACCAACATCTCACCTGCGATGCTGAAGCGATGATGTGGTCGAAGAAGAAGTACGCTTCCCTAGAAGTAACCTATTCACTCTTGACTTACAAACCCCCAGCTTATAGCTATCAGGAAACATAGACTCTGGCAGAGAATTCCACTCCTTAGCTGGACCCCGGTTAACAAGACTTCTAATTTGCTACTAATGTGACTTCTACGCACATTGCTGATTAAAAAAAAAGAAACTGCGTAGCCGTACGCACAATGAAGTTATTCCCAAAAAATGTTGTGCATATGATTATAATACTATAGCCAAATCAAGTTATCAACAAAATGAATAAAAAGTCATTAAATAAATCTTCAATCCACCAACATCTGTACATAATATAATCCCTAATTGCGCACACAGACAGTTTCCTCGGGTTCCATACATAGGTTAGTCGGACAGGTAGGTATCACGTCAGTGCGGCAGAATCCGCCGGCGACAGATGGCGGGCCGGATTTCAGCGCCACGAACTGCACTCGTCCGCTGGCTTTGTTTCCCAAGTAGCTCATAAAACAAGCAACTTGTTTTATGAGATTTGCTATCCTCAATTTATTGTATTTGCATGTTTTATTCGGACTTTTGACTGAATTGGCGTGCATAACTCTAACATATCTACATATTTGTAAAATATTATAATTAAGAAAAGTTTGTTTGTTTAAATTAAACGCGCTACTCTTCGAAAGTAAGGCGTGGATTTGGATAAAATTTGGTATGGAAGTAGTTTGAAGCTTGAGAAAGCTTATAGGTTTTACAAGACTGCCAAAAGGAGGGTTACATTGGGTTATGTACTTACCTCACCCACCTATTTTGTAGCGGAGCGAAGCCCCGCACGACTAGTATTGGTGGCCGTACCAATTGTTAGTCAAACTCTGTGAGCTCATATAAAAACACTGAACCATAGTTTCGTTTAATTTCACCCGATTAGCTTTGTGCAAATAAACGCTGTGTTTACCTACCTAACAAAAAAGACTTTCCATTAAATATTTTAAGATGACGCCACTATTTTGGAAAGCCTGAGCTGATCAGACATCAAATTCAATATCGTGTAACGTTCGATAAATAAAGTGAGTTTGACCCCGTCTTTCGCGGTATATTTGTTATCATAATCCCCGTTGGCCCACATTCGTCATGTTTTGGCGAGGTTGGGATGCTCCTTCGACCTCACACTCCCAAGGTATTTGTTTCGTCTTTCAGTCGTCATTTGTTTTCTGACAGGATTTCAATGTCGCAAATCCGTGAAGATAATTGAAACGGAATATTACCTTTTTCATAAGATCGGACTTTGTACGTCAAATTCAGGCCACCGTAATCTTGTCAACGTTTGTATTTTGTTTTTAATATTATGGGTATATTAAAAGAAAGAAAACTACGAGAAAAGACTTGTTGTCTTTGATTAGGCATTTGTACAGGAATCAAAGTCCACCTACATTCAGATTCGAGGCCTTTTAGTAGCGCTCCCGATACCATGTTATCGGGAGCGAGAATCAAATCAAGAATCAAGAAGCAATCTTATGTTTCGAAGACTAATTACATCTGTTTCTCCATATCTAACCACTCTAAGCCATCACAAGATCTCGAAATTAAAATCCACACCTGCGGTAACTCGTCAAACACCAAATGCTATTAAAAGGTGCGCTCCGAGGAATAAAAAATTGGCCAAGTGCGAGTCGGACTCGCCCATGAAGGATTCCGTGGTAACCATAATAAATATAATATACATAATATATTTAATAAAAAAAAAAAAAAAAACCTTAAAAAATTCTTAAAACTAGCTTATTTACAATTTTTACAACTACGCCAAATAACTTTGTTTTTCATAGTATTTGTATGAATTACAAAGTAATATTTGCGGTTTCAGAAAATATACTGTATCTTAAAAACTGCCGATTCGATCTCGTTCAAACCAATTTTGGTTGAAAGTTTACATTAAGATCTACAACATATGGTTTTTTTAGATTTTTCACTTCATTATTATAGAAGTTAGAGGGGGGGACACACATTTTACCACTTTGGAAGCGTATATATTTTAAACGATTAACTTTATGCAAAAGTCACTTTAGAAACCTTAATGTCATTTTTAAAGACCTGTCTATAGATACCACACACGTATAGGTTTCATGAAAAAAAATATTTTCAGTTTCAGTTCCATGTATGGGGAGCCCCCTTTATTTTAAATGTTTTTTAAATTTTCTCTTAAAATCGGAAAGCGGTTCACAGAATACATCTATCTACCAAGTTTTACATGTATAGTCCTAATAGTTTCGGAATAAAATGGCTGTTACATACGGACGGACGGACAGACAGACAGACGGACAGACATGTCGAAACTATAAGGGTTCCGTTTCTTGCCATTCGGCTACGGAACCCTAAAAAGGAGCGCTTCATTAGGTGCGCTTCAAAATGGTAGCGCTTCGAGAAATACCTCTCAGATTCATCATCGGCTTAGCCTTCTTCCAACTATTTTGGCGTCGGCGGTGTTTTACGTGGAGCGACTGCCTATCTAACCTTTACAACCCAGTAACACAATACCCCATTGCAAGAGGAGTATCAGATTTTCTGGCTTTTGACTACGCGTAATGACTGTCAAAAATTTACAAATGACAGCCGGGACCAGCAGTTAACGTGCTTTGCAAGGCACGAAGGAATCTTGGTATTTTAAGAAGGTCCATCCATCCAAAGTCCAACCTCGGTGAACGTTGCTTAACCTCGAAAATCAACGCGTGTGGCTGTCATTATTTAGCCAAGAGCTCCTATTACTTACATTCAGATTCATAAATACAATCCCGTAAAGTGTAATTCATACAGTGTAAATAAAGAAACGAGTGTAGTTTACACTTAATGTAATATGCATTGCTTGACAACGGGCGCCCGTGAGAAGCTGCTTATCTAATCCGCGGCTCAGCCGAAGAATAATGAAACACACCCTCACTCACAGACACGAAATAAATTTCCTTGCTGAAGACTGCTACGGGTAAAATTTAATAAAGCAAATAGGAACGGCGTTACGAACAGGGGTGCTTAAGCATATTTTAAGAGATTTATAAGCGGCAAAACAAAGGGCGTTATTCACAATTAATTTAGAATTATGTAGGCAATGAAGTGTTAGTCAGACGGCTGAATATCGTTATCTGTATTCATTCTAAAAGGAAAAGTCAAGGTACTGAAATATTCTATAATGTGCCTTTGATGTAGGATATTCGATTACACATATTATTTCTCTGAGAACGTACTGTGGTTCGAAGCGGTTTTCCTTGTTTAGCTCATACTTTATTATATATTTATGGTTCCTGCGTTGGAAGGTATTAATGCATTGTTTCATTAAAATGGTTTCTAGCTTAAGATGAGGTATGTAATACTTGGAGAGTTATAAGTATATTCAAAGACTGGGTATAATGAGGCACTAATGTTTCGTTTCTTCACCCCGTGTATGATAAAATTGTTGATAATTTGCTTTTAACTTGTAAGTTCAATATGACATTGATCTGAGATCTTAGATAATTACTTTTTTTTAACATTTCCCGCACTAGGGACCTCTCCTGTATCGTGATTACATTTTTACAAACAGACAGACTCAAAACATCCGTATGTATGCCGTACAAACATTTATTCCAGTGCAGAAATCAAACCTACGATATGCTGCGCAGCAGTCAATCGCTCAACCAGTGCGCCAATCGTGTTGTCTTTTATCGACTGGTGAAATAGGAAAACGACTCGGAAATCGTCCTATAACATGAAAGCCCAGTTTATTCAAAACATCAAATTGACGTGTTAATCCCCAATGTATATTATCATATATTATCAGAGTTTCGAATTGGATTCATTCGCTTCAACTCTATTAAAAGTTGGCGACACGGACGTCAGGTCATGCGGCGCCAGCGGCAAACCAGCGCAAAGCGTCTGTTCCAAATGTCGCGGACACACTCCGAATCTACTACCATTAACATCATATTGTTACTGATTTAAATATAAATATTTATTCGTCGTAATAATAAATTGTAGGATTGCATAGCAGTAGCGGTCAATGACTTAACTATATTTGAAGTCAAACTCAAGGTAACAACAGAACTTAGCACCAATATAGATATTGATTATTGTTTCGGTGAAGTCGAGCACGATTTAGGTTTTTGATGGGATTAAATATTAAGAAGTTTCTTTAAATACATATTTTCACTACATTACATATGAGGATGTAAGGATTCGCATTCGCTTCTGCAAAATCCGTTCACCTTGTACTCATATAAGCTTGTATTATATCTATCATCCCCACTAGACAAAAAAAACATATGTAATTGCAATTCAATACAATAAAAGGTGCTGCTCAATACGATCTTATTTCATTACCAGGAAATTCTTTATTAGCCGAAGAAATCATTTTCGCAAAGATATCTGTCAGTGACTGACTTTTAACAAAATTGTTTCCGAGAATATTTACGTCCATTATAATGAATGCAAAAGTACTAACCTGTACCTCTGTATGTTACATCACGATTAACGGCTAAACTGAAATGATTGTTTGTTTACTACGCAAATTTTAGAAGAATTTTCTCGTCTGCACGATATAATCGAGTACCATACGGGTGAAGCCATGCGCAGAAAGCTAGTAAGGACTGTTTACGCAAGTACCTACAACGTAATGAATGTAACCTTAGTCTATAGAGCTGGTTGTCTATAGCCAGCTATTGATATGTATGTACTTAGATGAATACTCATACAGTCCACGAATACTGAACCAGCACCCCTACGCCTAGGGACTTCTGCAATTTTTTTGTTTCCGCTCAAGTATTGGTGTTTAGGCGTCACAATATTTTTTGGTAGACACTCAGTATATTGTAGAGAACATCCCACTAGCATTATAAACATATCTAGCTGTCTGTTTGTTAAACAATCAAGCATCAACGACTTCACGGATTTCTATTTTTGTATCGGATCAGCCATGTCCTAAATTTGGACGTTAAATACTTTTCATTGCGGTAGTAAATTCCCACGTAATAATTTTCAACTTTCACGTGGACAAAGCCACTAGCTGGAGCTAGTATTATTATATTACAGTTTTTTGTCCAAGCCCTTGCTCTAGATTTTGCTGAAGTGTAAGTGGGGTGATATTTTTTTTATTTGCCGACTCTGTAGCACCGTCAGGAGAACTTAATTTTTTCCTAGTTTCCGCGAAGTATAATGGCAACAATAGCTAATGCAGACTTGTATTTTTAACGCGGGTGTCTTATTAAAAGGGATTATTCTAAGGTAAATTGTAATATAAAATTATATAACTTCAGGTTAGTTACATATACAATATAAGTGAAACTAAAATTATGACACAAACATGATTCAGTGTACCTTTTTATAGCCGTGTGCAACGTCATGAAAAAAGCTACTAGAATTAACACTGCTAGTCCATAGATAGCGCGTAGGAATAAACTAACTTTGATTTACTAAGTATTCATTCTAAACTTAGTTTATTATTAATATTCAATAACCTGTAGAACTAAAAATGTGGGAGGTGCCACATCCATGCCTATATCCATGTATTAAATATAGGCTTATCAGAATTTCATAGCAAATGGGGAGTTAACGTTTGTGCTTATCATTTATCTACGCTAATAAATAATTATAAGTAGGGAATAATGTAATAAAACTTGCAGCTAGTTGATGGAAAATATGCTGTTTTGTGCACCTTGAGTGTGCACCATAACAGAATCAAATAAAGACTTAACAACTAAATGCGTTTCCCGATAGCTATAAGCTAGGGGTCTTTAAGTCAAGAGTGAATAGGTTACTTTTAGGTAAGCGTGCTCCATCTTTGACCACATCACTTACCATCAGGTGAGATAGTGGTCAAACGCGAGACTATTAACAATAAAAAAACCTTTCCACAGACAGTTCATAATAACTATTAAATCTGTGTAAAACATCAGGTTTATTACCTATTTTCAAAACGGAAAATGAATTTTTCAAAAGAACAAGTTGTTACATATTTTACTGAACATACCTTTATTAAGCACCAGAAAATTATTACAAATATTGGAATATACTTGCATTATTATCATCCTCTTCATCTGATAAATATAATGAAGATCATTTTCTATTTTCATCACAATACAATTGTTGACACATTTTGTCCACTCATCAACTCCAATTTGTGAGAAAGCTGCTTCTGATAATGTTTTACTCTCTCTTGCAGATCTATTAACATTCTCCTCAGCAACGTTTTGTTTCATTATATCCATTTTTAGTTCAGTTTCAGAGTGCAATGATAGGAGGTGATGGCCTTAAAACTTCGTGACCATGCGATTTCAAAATTTCGTTTAAAACTGTCCAAGTTGAGATTTTTCATCCCACCTTTCCTCTTTTTATCAGGCGTAGATAATTATAAACCGTTTTTCGATTTTCCTTCATCAAAATTTCATCTTTAGAAACCCCTATAAATAAACCATAAGTAAATAATTTACACAGACATATTATGTGCGTACATAGTCACGAAACATAAAAATAATCAAAACTAGTCAGGCCTACTAACCGGTCAAATTATAAACGCGCTTTAAAATCGCAGGTTATCGTTGATCTCCACCTTATTCCTGACAAATTTTATTGAAGATAATGAAAAAAAAAATATCGCTTGGAATAGCAGGGTGTTTTTCGACATTAAATAAAATAACAATCGCATATTCAAGAAAAGAAACAAAAATTCAAATATATATTTAGACCTTTAGACACAACGCGTACTTTCAATTCGCAGAAGATTATAGCTATTGTCATATGAAATTCTCTTTTTTTATGCCACGACATTCTGGTCTTAATATAAAATAAATAAAAGTGAATAAACTTTAAGCAAACGAGAATACCATCCATTAGCCAATGAAGATATTTTCAAAACTACATTCGAAATTTCAAACATCGAACTAAAATAGCAACGTGACAATCGAATAAAAACTATTTTCAGCCTCACCATGGTATAACAATATACTCCGAGCCTCACTAGCTCCCGATTGCCGAAAGTGTAAGGTGCGATTAGGAACTTTGTTCGAAAAACAAAATTTACTCGTCAAAATAAAATCTTCCTCATTCAACTATTTTTAAAGGTATCCAATGAAATATTCAACCAATACACATGTTTCTCCTATGACTTTTGATCAAATACCTTAAAAAATCCAGTGCCGTATTAAATCTTATACCTTGATTCATTAATACTACTACCAAAGACACTCAACGAGCTATAGAAAGAGCAATGCTCTGAGTTTCTCTACGTGACATGATCCAGAATGACAAAGTCGGAGGTGGAACTGAAGTTTGTTGGAATTAGTAAGTTGTCGCAGCAGAGCCGTGCTTTTAGATACGGGGAATGAAACCACCGTGGAAGCTTTTAGAATTGCGATCAGGAATTGTTTAAAGTTTTTGGGATATAAAATGGCTGCTAGAGGTTATGGGTCTTTAAAAAAATGAATGGCCATCAGATGACACGACTGGTTAGTCTCGTTTTTCTTTCTTTTTTTATTGGTTATAGGCTTGCCTTTGACCACCATCTCTCCTGATGGTTAGCGATGATGTGGTTGAAGATGAAGCACGCTTACCTAGAAGTAATCTATTCACTCTTCACTTTAATACTTCCAGGTTATTGCTATCGGGAAACATAGACTACGGCAAGGAATTCCACTCCTTAACCGTATTTCCAATTAAAAGTATTCCCGAAACATTTTGTAACTTCCTTTTTTTCTCCTGGTTTCAAGCATCTCATAAATAAAAACTAACAAATACGTTTGTGAGCTTGCTGTTTGTTTAAAGACGACTCAAAACGATAAAAAATCTTGTGTACGAGAGGGACAGAGCTATATATACATAACACTATTTCTCTCAATGGGTTTATAATGACATTGGCAAGTCTAAGCGTCAATAGCCTAAAGGCTAAGGTGTCGATCTTGTGACCAAGACGTCGCAGGTTCGAATCCAACCCATTAGATACACTGTTGTCGTGAACCCGCTCCAGACACAAGCATATTATATAGCTTAGTTTAGCTTGTGAATTCTACATACATTTCTAGTTTTCTAAGTATGTACCTACGTCTATGGGACCAGTGAGTAAAGTGTTGGAAAATCAATTAAAACGTAACCAACGTTTTCGTTTATTAAATCATAAAAAAATCTGGAGCACTCTATTATAAATACGTGGTTGCTTCTTTTCTTTTCTAGTTTACACAAGTACCTTCCTGTTTAATTATTGTGCCGTCCCGGAAGGGCATACGTTAATTGCGGTTCTGACACGAAAACATTACTTAAACCTTTGAAACCCGACCGCCTGGTTCTATTTCATTGTTCATTACATCGGTAGGTTTGTTCTAACAATAACGGTAACAATGTGTGTGTACACATCTTTGTGACAGGCACACAGGTCTTTTACGACACAAATGGAATAAATACGGAGCTGTGGCATAAATAAATAAACGCTGTGACTTAGCCTTACAGACTTCACACTAGGATTCAGTCTGTCTAGGGTGTCATTAGGTATCTACATTTACAAACATCTAGATTTCTGTTTCTGTTCTTGCAAACACTCGTCTCTAAACATAAAATAAGGACATAAGTAACTGTAGCACTTTTACAAATAAGCTAACACTTTCTACTGAACAAAATATAACATAAACGAATATTCAACCGAACTACTAAACCGATAAATAAAATACAACAAACACACTACATAATCTTCACATGCAAGAAGTTATAGTTAAATATAATAATTTTCTACACAACTTATTTAACTGTAACTGATCTCAATAATTATAAGTGAATGTGTTTTTCATTGTATTTATTTCATTTTAAATAATGTTATGGTTTAGTTTAAAGTTCTAGTTTTTTCATATTATTACTGCTGTGCCCTAACAGGTCCACAATTGTACCTTTTATCTTTATTTATATCATTTAAAGTATATACACTGTGAAAAGCAAATATATAAACATGAGTATGAAAACTTTCCAGCTCCTAAACTCTGTACATGTTTTCCAATACAATGGCGTTTCACACAAGAAAAGGCATTGCTTACATAATGTCTTCAGATTCACGTGCTTACCACACATGATTGACTTGAGGCCGTGTGACTTGACGCCCTCACGTAAACATGAATATTTGCGGAATCTTATATCGTGCGACGTTACCGATTGAACGCAATTAATTAAAGGCAGGCCGCTTGTAAAAATTAATAGCGTATTATGTATCTTTCATGAAGTGGTTGTTATGTGGGTCATAACAGTAGAAGTTTCTCTGCTGGCTGTGGAGTAGTTCCGTTTATTTACTATACATAGATATGTTTATATAAAGTTATGAGATACCACTCTAGTCGTGCAAAAAGTTCTTGTGTAGGTACTGCTGTGAAAGCGCACAACAACGGTATGTTTTCGCTAAATAGACAAACATTACAACTATTTTCGTTTGTTACACTTACATTTGTTGGGTCTACTAATTTTTCTCTAGAAAAAGTAGCCTACGCCACTCTCTAGCCCTTTAATTATCTCCACACCATAAATCATATCGATCCGTTGCTCTGTAAAAATGTGAAAGAACGTCAAACAAAGAAGCACACTTTCGCATTTACAGTATAAGTATGAATGAATTCCAAAACAAATGAATGATAACAAAATTATTAAAGAACGCCCACTCATAAAATTGGTCGAAGTTTAATTTGAGTCCATAGTTCACACTGATGAAATACCAAAAGAAATAATTTTATGAAGAAAGCCTTTATAAAAGGTGTTCATTTTACTGGACTCAATTTATTTCGATATGAATCCCGTTTTACGTCACGTAATTTTGGTAGATTACTTGACAGCAAATAGCTTTTAAAATTTTATTATGTATCTTGAACGTTCAAATAATAATAAAGAGCTTATGACAGGTCGTAAAAAATCATGCAACAATATTTTTTTCCAATTTATGTTAACAACTTGTTTTATAACTCAATATCTGAAGGCTTAGCGATAACAGATTTACACATCAATTATAACTTTTCCAGCCATTTGTTCGTTCGGTATGTTTCCATTCGACTTCGGAACGGATTTTCTTTGTCATATAATAACTCGTGTTGTGTGCGACCTAGAATCTCTCCGAACTTAAGATTTGTTGACATTAATTTTAGCTTCTTTGTAACTGGATCGTGTTTTATTTACATCAAAAGGGACAGATATTAAAATATCTTAAGTAAGCCATCTAAAAATAGGCAGCTTCAAAACTTTTTCCATTAACGAGGAAACCGTTTGGTGCTGCGGTAAATAAATAAATCAAGTGACAGCACATAACAATTTGGCTGTCAAATGTTCAGCGTCAGATATAGACGGGTTCGTAAATCATCGTTGAAAAATTTGCCAGTTACTGGTGAATGGGAGACTTGTGCGGATTATGCACGCGCCATTAGCACAGTTCGCGCCTTTGTGTGACGCTTCGTGAGCGACTCGGACTCATTGTGATTCGAAAAGGCCTGCACCCGAGAAAGACTTAATTACACGCGTCTGCATTTCCAGCTCCAATAGAGTTTAGTGTCCGACCAATTACATTGTTTACTAAATGCGGAGAGAATTTAAATTTAGAATATCAGACGCGTCTCGTGTTTGCAGATTGGGGGAAATTAAATACATGCTGTATACTTGTATTGTTATATGTTTGTTTTGATTTTAATTATAGGGCAATGAACTTCTTTGCTTTCAGACTTTCAAAATGCCGTTGTGTACCTTATCAAACACATTCAGAGTACAATTTGATCCTGTTTAAGTATCACTTTGGTAGAAATTAGTTTTCATTGACATCCACACCGAAATGCTTGGCTTAAAATAAGTGTTTGTAAAACCCTTTGGAATCGTACTCCCTCTGAGTTGAGCTTAGTAAGATGCTTTTGGGATGCACTTGAGTGTCATTTAGACAACGTTTGTAGGAGGATAGAGAAAAAGAAAAGAATGTAGGTAGGTACAAGCTCCTTTTATCCGCCCGTACCACCTACCCACGTAATACCTCGGATATCGTTTCGTTTTCCAATGTAGACTAGAAAACAGACTGATATAAATCGTGTTAGTTTGCATTAAATTGGTGGTAATAACTTTTGCAAGATAATGAATCTCGACGTTGCAAAAAAACATCAGAAATCTACTGATAGACAAAGTATAATATTCGGTCTGAGTCTCAAATTGCAATTAGTACACAAAACATTTTGGGAATATTTTCATTGTGCGTACGGCTAAGGAGTGGAATTTCCTGCCGGAATCTGCGTTTCCTGATAGCTATTAACCTGAGGATATTTAAGTCAAGAGTGAACAGGTTACTTCTAGGTAAGCGTGCTTCATCTAGTGGTCATTCGCAGGCCTATTTTAAAAGTTATTTTTAAAGATTCCCTAAGTAATGTGCTACGCGACTGTCACATCGCCTGAATCGAAGCGTAGCAAGACGCGTCAGAAATAGCTTCGGTATCCGTCTAAATATTTCAGTATTCATGTTTCAATAACCAATATCCGTCTAAAAGCAAAAGTTGAGGAGAAGTCAATGCAAACGTTTACAGAGAAGTCTCATCCGATACTGAATTGATAATGGCGCTACATTCAACGGTGTTGCCAGCTTTACTGTTTGTAGATATCTAAGTTTTAGGACGTGGTCTAATACTAGCTTTATTGTTCACCTGCTAAGTAGGATTTAACTCATAGGGTTTGTTCTGATAATGTGATTATATTGATAATACTTTTAGTGATTATTAATTTATAAGCAGGATTGGAGAATAGTCGTGTACCTATCTATTTATTTTTATTTATAGGAACGGGTGAGTTCATTGTCTACAATTGATACATATTAAAAATAATATTTTGGAACAAAGCTGAAATAAAAAAAGAAAGAGGTTCTGATTTCCTCTGTTATCTTTTGTGATTGTACAATGTTGTACAGCGATATTTTCGCCAATATCGCTGTACAAACACATATTAAGCCGGTGTCAAAAAACGTAGATACAAAATAGGAACACTGATTTCCGAAATAAAGTTTTATTTTTAATATATTTTTCGAGGACGGTACTTTTCAGTTTATCATCGTATTGTTTTAAATACTATGAAACACGATACCATCAGATTACCATTCATGATTCAAATTTAGTACACTGGACCTTTTTTTATAAATAAAAAACAGTGAAAAGCACACTTAAGCTATACGTGACAATCAGCGTAAAAGTAAACTGCACAATAAATGGAAACTCCCGCGATGTAGTTTTACGTATGCGGAGTTTAGCAACCTCCTATCAAATCTCAAATTGAGAACCCGGGAAGCTTACAAAGTGTATTGTCGTCACCTTGAAAACAATATAGCAAAAGATCCGCGTCAATTCGGGCAGCATGTTTCGAGACTGCAATCAAAGGGCGGTTTCAAGACAACTGTTATACACCTCAGTTGGACCCAACAAATGTTATCGTTTGTAGTGAAGGAGATAATATTACTATCCCCGTTTTAGACCCTGTGGATGTAGTTAAGGGAATTGCTAGACTCAAGTCCTGTAGTTCAGTTGACCCTGATAACATTCCAGCATTTATTCTCAAGAGATATCGATATGTTATGATACGATATCTTGGCAGTTCCTGTATGTCATATCTTTAATCTAACTCTCCAGTCTGGCATTTATCCTGATCAGTTTAAAATTTTGCGTGTCACTCCCATACCTAAAATTAGTGAAAAAACATCTGTAGAGGAACACAGACCCATCGCTATCCTGCCAACCATAGCTGAGGTCTTTGAGCACATACTGCATAATTTCATACACAAACGCATAGATATGTGTTTATCTGATGCGCAACACTGTTTTCGACCCGGTCGCTCCGTAAATTCAAACTTACTGATTCATGTTGATTACATATCTAGTGGCATGGACATAGGTAGGCATGTTGATGCGCTTTAACTCTATCGAAAGCTTTACGGAAATCGAAATAGCTATTTCGATTTCCGTAAAGCTTTCGATAGAGTTGACAATGATTTGCTCTTAACGAAGCTGGGGGCCATCGGTTTCTCGTCCGCTTGACTTAACTTCTTTTCTGACTACCTGCGGAATCGCAAACAGTTTGTCCGACATGGCTGCTTCGAATGTAAGCCTTACTACACTC
The DNA here is from genome assembly GCA_943138885.2 of Tholera decimalis. Classification (NCBI taxonomy): domain Eukaryota; kingdom Metazoa; phylum Arthropoda; class Insecta; order Lepidoptera; family Noctuidae; genus Tholera; species Tholera decimalis. Next base: position 30,579,711 of record OW964550.2, on the reverse strand, counting down.
GCTCGAGTGTGAGTCAAGGATCTGTTTTGGGGCCGCCTTTCTTCCTAATTATGATCAATGATCTTATTTCCAATGTCAAGTTTGCGAAATGCCTGCTCTATGCTGATAACTCAAAACTTGTTGCGCAAATCAAAATGGTCAATGATTGTAAACTCCTGCAAAAGGACTTTGACGCCATCTATGAGTGGAGCATCCAGAACAGGCTGTTTTTTAATATGAGCAAGTGCTATGTCATGACGTTCGGTCGGAAGGCGCAACCAATCCATTACAACTATTGTTTGGGTGGAGAAGCAATTACTCGTGTCACTAATATTAAGGACTTGGGAGTGACCTTTGACCGATGCCTGACTTTTAGAGATCACGTCTCTGTCCTTGCGAAATAATTTTTTACCACCTAGGTTTTGTACTAAGAAATGCTCGAGATTTCCGCAATCCCAATGTTATTAGGCTATTATAGACCACTTTCTTAAGGAGTAAAATTAAAAGCAGTGCCTGTGTCTGGTATTCAGACACTGAAATTCAAACATTAATTATTGAAAAGGTTCAGAAAACCTTCCTGAGGTTACTATTCAAAAGGTTATACCATTTCTTTCCCTATATGTACCCCACCAACTACATTTTAGGAATGTTAGGCTTTAATTCGTTGGAGGTGAGGAGAGGCTTTCATAAGCTAACAGTAGCCTGCAAGACCCTGAGCGAACGTATCAACTGTCCTGAGCTCCATGGTCTTTTCTGCTGACTATTTGTGCCTGACAAGTACATCGGATACCGTCAGAACCGCTTGCACAATTTGTTTGCTCCACCGACTTCAAAAACTGTCGCCAGAGCTGAATACCCAGTATGTCGTACTCTAAGGATGCTCAATGCCCTCCTGACTACCAACCCTGAATGTGATGTGTTTGCTGAAGTATGGAGTAAAATTATGCGTGCATGTCTGGTGTTCTGCGAGTGTCTATTGTTCCATTTTGATTTTAATTTTATCTTATATAATTTAAATTTTCAATCACCTTTATTACTATTCTTTCTTAAATGTATTTCTATTTCTATGTAAATTAATGTAGTTGGTGTTGTACCGTTATAATTAACTATAAATAAATAAATTAAAACAAACACTAAAATAGATTCACGTCCTATGACAGCAGTTTCTAGAATTAAAGCGATTTTTCTTTTGTTTTCCAGTAAAAAAAAAACGAATAAAGCTAGGAGTTTCCAGAGGTTTTTCCAAGTTGTTCAGAGTGTAAAGAAAGTTAGTCAGTTCAAGTTTAAAGAGTCAACTGGGGGCTGCTTGTTTTGGTGCTTGGTACGCGACGGGCAATCTGTTTCGACGCGCGAAACGCGTGAAACTAAACTATCACAATTTCAGATCGTTAAACCAGATACTTTGATATTTGGGGTACTGTTGTGATTTTTTGCTGAAAGTTTGCTTCCGGATCCACTTTTTCTGATGGTGTAACTTTTCGAGTGAATAAGCATCTTTTCTGTGATTTATGTGGTATACATTCGCGTACATATTTGAGGACTTTGCCCAGCACTAGGACTATTCTATATCTATATCTGTATTCTATATCTTCTCTTTCTCAACTCTTATTAAATACTCATATTTATATTAATATTTTAAGAGATATTTAAAGTTAGGTAAAGTTCTTTGTTTGTTACTATGGTAGGAGTAATCTTTGAACAATTGAGATAAATTATCTACGAAAATTCTTTCACTGACACCATGATTGCTTAGTACCAGAGACAGATAGGAAAAGGAAAATAAGTGAAAAATAAAGATTATTTAGAGAAATTCTTTCACAGAATAAACTAATCCTTACTAATATTATAAATGCGAAAGTAACTCTGTCTGTCTGTGTGTTACGCAATCACGCCTAAACTGCAGAACCGATTTTAATAAAATTTGGTACGGACATAGTCTAGAGCCTGAGAAAGGACATAGGCTGCTTTTTATTCCGAAAAAAGGGCTGTGAGGGGTTCAAATAGGGGATGAAAGTTTGTATGGAAATTACGTCCTTTATAATGCTAGAAGCTTGAAACTTATTTTTTTTTACTTTTGATTAGATATTAATAAATACGACATTTAAATTATGTATGAGTTTTATTTTTAAATTAATTAGCCTCAAAAATAAAAATGCTGCCGAATGTCACTATTCCGCGCGGACAAAGTCGCGGGCACTGCTAGTACAAAATAAAATCGATACCAATATCTACTCACGCAAACATACGCAGTCACTGGCTGAGCTATAATTTTGTCACCCAACTTATGATATTAGGCTATAGGTTAGTACTTACGTCAGTTATTTACTGCTAAAAATACGACCTGCTAAAAAGATAAAAAATACGCTAAAGAAAATAACTGTCTTTTCGAAGTATCGATCAGATGTAGAGCCATCAATATTCGACATCCCTAAAGATAAGCTTAGAACTCAACACCTTACCGCTTTAAACCCGAACATCTCATATGCAGCTTAGCCTCGTTCGGCCGCATTAAATATTGATGCCGCTACAGCTCTGTGCATCAACTAAATAACTTATTAACCCCTCTTAACAAACATATGTGAAATAGGGGATGCCGTTTTGGCGGCAGAGGATATTGAAGATAAGATTTATCAACGTTTTTATAAAGAATGTCCCCCAATTTTGTATTAGTTCAACCCAGAAACCAGCTTTATGAGTTGATTTATAGTGAGTTTATGAATTTAGTTAAAGAAAGTGTAGTGAGAATATAAACTAGGAAAAATACTCATATGTAGGTAAATTCAGAAATTGAGAGTAAGGTAAGTAAAGTGCGTAATTCGCATACGTAACGGGCCTCTTGCTTGTAGTGGAGCTAAAGAGCGTTCTCATACAAATCAGGAACTATTTCCTTTCTAATATCTTTTATCTGTTCTGTGGTTTACATACTATTAACCGGTTTGAGGGATGGGTTGATTACTTTTTCTTTTTTTTTCTGGGTGGGAAAATCATCAAATTACTCCTCCCGGTGTGGGTGGAGCGGAAGAGATTGACAGACTTCTACTGAATAAAAACCCACCCTGCTCCTTCAGTTGCCCTTGCGTTCCGTGGCCGCGGTATCTCGTTAGAATATTTCCGCTACGCCGTAAGGCAATGGCTCTATCGGGCCCAATATATGAATATGGTGACAAACTTAAAACTTCTGTTTTTATTTTCACTACATCTAAAAAGAATGGATTGCTTAGTTTTCCGATTGGTATTCTGAACGCATGATCCCAGATGCCGAAGTGGGACTTATACAACGTGTAACGTAAACCCCATAGCTATCCAAAGGGGCTGAAGACAACATCTGGTATGGAGTCTCTATGCACAGTTTCAGCTCAAAATAAGTGACACAAAGAATTAATACAAAATTATCGGTTTCATATGTTTCTTGAATACCAATCATAACAAACGTGTCACAGCACTACGAGGGTCAATAACTTTCCACGTCACTTGCCAATAACACGGTGATTCTCGTCGTTCTTCTGAACTTGAAAATTCTGTCTCTGGTATCAATGTATTGAAATTTCTATTATACTTCACACATGTAGACATAGATTATAAAACCCTTGCCATAGCGTTTATTATCATCCAAAAAAACCGTGCACTTCGTAAGTATATACCCTTTTAAATTACACGTTGTATATGTTGTTGAGGTGAATGTAGCTCCTAGTTGTACCTCTTATTTATAGGTAGTTGTTGTTATTTTATTTCTATTATAACTAAATTATAGTTCGTAGTAGTAGATTTTAATTTAGGTTTTTATGCTGTTGTTTTGTGATAATTTAAGGTTTTTTAATGAATTGTATTGAATTCGTTTACGCTGATTTTCTTTACTAAAACAATTTTCTTGTTTCCACGACAATTGAATAGGCCCTGTATCATTTTGCAGATGTGGTAGCATAAGTGAGGTATCGGCACAACCCTACATCGAACAAATTGAACGCAATCATTCTGTTCATATCACAATTGCCACGTCCAGACCGCATATATTTGACCCAATATTGGTGATATGGAAATGTGTTACAAAATTGAAAAATATTTTAATTGCTGTTGTTTCGAACCGACATGGGTTTTATTGAATGTACTCGTTCGTACGTTTAAACGATTACTTGCGATTTTCAATTATGTGGAAGGGTTATTGTTGATAAGGCTCACAAAGAATTAAAATAAACTTTACTTTTCTTTGCCTCGTTTTGTTCTATAACAGTCGATGTCATTATTGTTTACGATTTAATTTTGTTTAACTTTTATGTACAGTGGGAAACATTGTAATGGTTCAGTGGGAAATCACGCCTGTATATGGATCGTATATATGTGTAAAGTCACGGGAATGACAAATACCTCTGTGTAATCATTAATCAGCAATGTCTATTTATGGGGACAAAGAAATTGAAAAATAGTGCATGCGCGTCTCAGTGCGATGAGACGCGTATTCATTTGGCGTTTGCCTCCAGCTGTCTAAGACCAAGAATGATGACTCAAATAACAATGTAAACATTAGCATTAACGCATCATTGGTCCATAAGTAGCAGGAGTAAACAATAGCAGAATATTTCATGAACAGAAAAAATAGTACATTGCTCATCGAGGGGAGAAAGTGACCGATTACCATCGAGGGTGTAGTTTGAGGCCCGAAGCGCAGCTGAGGGCCTTAATACACACGAGTTGGGAATCGCACATTCTTCCGAGTGATACATAGTGCTTTACTACGAGGAAAATAAGAGAGAATAATAATAATAAAACGTGCCTTCAACGGTTGGGTCATACCAGTGTTGATATACTCTTTCAGCGTACTCAAATGGATTTAAACTGAACTTGACGCCTTGGATAGGAGAGTTCGTACATTGCTGACTGCATATTGAATGCATCACCCACGCTCGTCGGTGATGAGGCTGTGTATCCCGCGGAAATGTGGAGGTCAAGGCTTTTTGAATGCTAAAACTCTACACAACCGTGAGGTATGCAGTATGCAGTCTCAGGGAACATTTCCTTGTTTCCGAAGTGGGTATGCATCGAGATGTAGTAGCGGTAGACAAGGGACTCACCCCGCTCTCCTTGGCTAATGAGAACTGGCGCAAACCTGCAGTGCTAGACACTAACAATCGAAGAGGGATATGTCAGAGTAAGGAGCTTCATGGACGTCTTTTCCGTGCCCTACATGGGTTTGACGTAGACCAAGTAGCGTCCGTAGCTTGGTTGCGCTTCGGTGAACTCTTTGGGGAAACCGAAGGTTTTGTTTGTGTATTTATGGATGAAGTTATCATGACGAACAACTACCGGAAATTTATTGTGAAGGATGGCACGGTTGACAAATGTCGGGCATGTCACCGTCCGGGTGAATCAATCCGCCACATTATCTCTGGTTGTTCTAGTCTTGCTAACGGAGAGCACTTGCACAGGCACACCTTGCAGCCAATATAATTCATCAGCAACTTGCTCTGAAATATTCTTTTGTGGAATCGGAAGTGCCGTACTATAGGTATTTGCCCGACTCAGTTCTCGATAACGGCCATGTCACATTATATTGGGATTGGTCCATCATCACTGACAGGACTATTGTAGCCAATAAGACTGATATAGTGGTGGTGGACCGAATCGAGAGGCGTGCCATGATTGTCGACATAACCATCCCGCATGACGAGAACCTCGTGAAAGCTGAGAAAGATAAGCAGCTGCTTACGTATTCGTCCGATTTCGGAGCAGCTCGTCTCGATCCGTGCGAGCTTCGTACAGTCGTACCATATACATACACGTTTAGGTTCAACTAGTCGCGGACTCGAACTCACTCGTGGACTCAGTAATGAGCAGTTAGCAGCTAGTCTACACGCATACATTTAGTCGCACGCACACAAACACCGTGCCGAAGTCTGCCGAGCTGAAGCGACGTTAAGCCGGCTCTACACGTTGGCCAACACAGTGGCGAATGTAGTGGCCAATGCGTATTGGCCAACGTGTAGACGGCGTGTTTGTACATGTTGGGTGCACAAACACCCCCTCTACACGTTGGCGAATAGTCATTGGCCACTACATTCGCCACTGTGTTGGCCAACGTGTAGAGCCGGCTTTAGACGATGCACGGATTTCAACGCCGCCGCCGCTCGCACCGCTGTGCCGGTCGGAGTGGGGGGTGTTAGGTTTATTTTCGTTACGGAATTTCTTGATTCTGTCGCCGCGCTCAAAGCCCGCGATAAAAGCTATGCAATAGCTTAAAAACAGCGCGTTAGTAATGGAATTTCATACACTTTTCCCTCCCTCTCTAGTGTCTCCAGCACGTTGGTAATGAATTCTCATACACTTTTGCGACCCGCACATTTGTACTACAGTAATGACGTCCTTTCTGTCAAACTTTTCAAAAAGTAATAAGGCACTTTCCGAGCAGGTATAGTATAAAATAGTTTTAAATTTTTTACAGTAATCTTGATATAATACCGTTTATTGCAATAACAGCCAACGTTTCCAGTGCTGGGACACAAGCCTCCTCTCTATTCTCATAGAAGTAGTTGGTGGATGTCACATGTTTTTGAAGTTTTCGTTCTAGTACATGTCAATTTCTTCACGATTGTTTTCTTTCACTATTTTGAGAGCAATTGTGATGATATAATTTACCCAAAGCAATGTGCCTGAATGGTTTTGAACGCACGACCTTCAACCCGTGAGCCGGGCTCGTAACTTTTGGGCCACCGTGTCTCTAATATGACAGGCCTGCTGGTCTAGTGGTCAGTGGCCCTGACTGCTATGCGCAAGGTCGTGGGTTCGATTCCCACCCAGGACAAATGTTTGTGTTATGAGCACGATCATTTGTTCTTTGTCTGGGTGTAATTTATCTATAATATGTATGTATTTAGAAATATATATGTATGTTTATCAGTTGTCTAGTACTCATAGCACAAGCTCTGCATCTAGTCCCAAACTAAGACTAGATGGCGTTGTGTGAAAGACGTGGAATATTAAAAATATTTTATGATCAGACTATCATCTGCCGCATATCCTATGATCAGAAAAAAAAAATTATTAGATTTTGTACAGATTCAAATTACAACAGTTATAAGTGTTAAGCAACGCTTAACGAGATAGAACTTCACGTGATCGTGCCTTGGAAAGCATAATAAGCCGGTAACCATTTTACCGTTGTTACTGATTATTCAAAGCCAGAAAATCTGACACCAGTATTGCCAAGAGGTATTGTGTTACCCAGTAACTGGATTGAACTGATTGGACTGGATTGGATACTCGTATTTAGTTGCATTCGGTTAGATTGGAAGCTGACCCCAAGATCTTTGGACATAGGCGAGAAAGATGGTGAACAAAATTTGAATCCAATTGGTAGGGCTGAAATGAAATGAAATGAAATGAAATGAAATGAAATGAAATGAAATATTTATTTTGTAAATTGGTTATAAATAACGCTTTTACACGTCATGTTTTTTTTGCGTGTTAAGTTTAGTTTAGTTTAGCTAGATGAGGCCGGTGAAAGACTTGGGTTCTCGACTACGAGTAACGATGTTCAAAGATAAAAAAGATATGTTATATTATTGACTGGAGTGCTATGATCTTTTTGTGCTTATGTTAAGTTTGCAGGAATTTCTATCAGTAATATATGGTCACCGATTAACAAAATGATCTAGTCAAGTGTTGCTTAATCTTGAAGATTGAATTGAATAATAACAGCTGTGTTATCACTAACGTGATTTGTTTACATTTTTATACGATTTTAGTGATACTTTTCCCATGACACACCAATTAGTTCTTCGCAACATATGTTTCTAATAGGAAATCGGACTTTATTGAACGAACAGAATGTCACTAACCTTTGTAAACACAAATCAAGTTTATTCAATTAGCAATAATACATTCCACTCGCCTAGTTTAATATGTTTCTAATCAGTAAACGGTGCGATAGGGCTGCCCCACGTCTCCGTCTTTCTAGAATGTTAATTATCAAGTAACCCACATCTATACTGTACCCTGAAACCAAAAGCGGTAACTCAATTGCAATGTATTTTCAGATATTTCGTAAAAATATATTTCCCGTCTCCTTAAAAACATGAGTGAATTTAACTTCCTGTTACCTACCGCGGATAAAAATATATAGGTCTTTTTAAACTTGGTGTGTATTTTTTCATTAAGATCAGTTTAGCGGCTTTCTAGAATGTAAATAACGGTTATTTTCGTATAAATATTACTATATTTATGATGGTGTTTCCAATCGTTACGTACCATAAATAAAACAATAGAATTGTTAATTTGAATATTGTGTAAGTGATTATAGAAGAGGATTAGAATGCGAATTATGGATTATTCATTAATTCATTATTTTTTGTTTTCTGTTGGTTTGTTACTCTACTCATTGGAAACTGCTGAAAATTTTATTTTTATAAAGCACAGTCCATGCGTTGTTTCATTAAAATTGAATATCATTAAGAAATATCGTCATTTTAAGATATTATCATATGATGTGTACGAAATACGCGCAGGAGAGCATACGGATATTTATTGAAATTAAGTTGAGTCAATTTATTAAATATATAAACGAAAGAGATATACACCGAAATTAAAGTTATTTTTGCCTTTGTTGTGTTTTTATATAGAAGTCAGTTCTATTTTTAGCTAAAAAATTTTTTTATTTTTGTTTTCGATAGACTACTTTTTTAGATGTATTTGAGATATCGCCTTTTGCCTTCCGAGATTAGTATACCTATAGCACCGTGTTAGGGATGGACCTCTCCTATCACACGTGGCCCAACTTTCAGGGTTGGTACCTAATAGTTTTAATTAAACGTTAGTTAAGATTGCGCGAATAAATTGTGTTTTAATGTACTTTTGTACGGAGGTGCTAAAATTTTGTTGCGGAGTTTATGTGGAAGAAAAATTGTTGTAAATTAGTCTAAAGCGAATAAAAGAAGTTTTAAACCCAAATGGCGTTGTTTAATATATTTGTTTTATTACTGTGCTTGTAATGTCAAAAGTAAAGCAAATATCGCCAGAGTGATTATCTGCTGTCCAATTCTGAAAACACAAATTATTAATTTATTATAAAGCCTCATTCGTCATCAAAGTATCAAACGATAATTTTTCATTAATATAATTATTGTGCCAACTCAAATAAATGCTCATTGAACGGATGAATGATATTTATATTTTAATTAATGATTTCAATATTATAATGTGTATAGTAATCAGCTTATTATAATATTCATATCATATATTAATACATTTTCAAGAAATCTTGAAATTTGGAAAATTGCTACTTTATATTATAGAATATATTGTTAAGCAAATATGTTGTGTAGGCCAACGCCATTTTAACCGAAGCGCACCCGAGGTAATGAAACTTATTCATTTATCTTGGCACCAACTTCAGCAATGTGAGAAGATACCTAGCCCTAATTTTTAACGGAATTAGACATCCAATAAAACAACATTTAAGGTTATTTCTCTCTTTGTAGTGCAAGTCTTTCTTGTAAGTTTTGAAGTCGGTTCAATTTTTTGTAATAAATGTTTTTTTTGAGTCACTGCAGTCCAGCCACCCAGCGATCGTCTGTCTGGATTCGAGTGAGCTGTTAGACAGCTGATGTTTACAATAGATTGCTGCTATTTCATTACATTAAATTATGTTAATTAACAAATACAGGTATCGAGTTTATTGTATTACATTAAACTTATAATGCATAGATGCTATAGTATAACTTCAAATAAAAACCGTCCAGGTGTGAGCCGGACCATTTTTGTGAATTATTTTCCTTACAAATATTATGCACTTTCACAAATAAAATTGTATTGGTACCACTATTTATGCTGGTTACGGGAATGGTAAAACGGGATAACGCATGCAAGAGGGTGGACAAGGAACGGGCTTTAAACGCGTAGAAGATTGATAAAGCCTTACGCTCCCAGAGCGGGGACTCATTTAATGATCGTCCCCCTCTTAAAAAGTATTAAAATTGTGTAGTTTAATAGTCATTGAATACTTTACGGATAACTAGATAGTGTGTATAGGTAGCATAGGTAATGCCCCGCTTTTCGCATACTCTGTTATGTTCCTAGTTCCTATCAAGGGCCTATACTACCTCAAATGGCTTGGCATGATCCGCCGTTATGTCGAAAATACTGCAGCAATAATTTTGAAATAAATATAACTAAGCTAAATATGCATGTGTCTGGAGTGGGTTCACGGCAATGGTGTAATAGGTGGGGATCGAACCCACGACCTCTCGATTACCGACACCTTAGCCATTAGTATTTAGTAGTAGCCTGAGGATTCACGCGGGAAAAATATCTACGCGAACGAAGTCGAGGGCAGAGCTAGTTATATAAAGTGTAACGGAAACCCCATATCTATCCAAAGGACTGAAGACAACATCTGGTATGGAGTCTTTATGCACAGTTTCAGCTCAAAATAACTGACTCAAAGAATTGACACCAAATAATCGGTTTCATATGTTTCTTGAATACCAATCATAACAAACGTATCACAGCACTACGAGGGTCGATAACTTTCCACGTCACTTGCCAATAACACGGTGATTCTCTTCGTTCTTCTTAATTCGAAAATTCTGCCTCTGGTATCAATGTATTGAAATTTCTATTATACATCACACATGTAGACATAGGATTATAAAACATTATCATCACAAATTATTTTTCATCCAAAGAAACCGTGCACTTGGTATGTCTATACCCTTTAAATTACACGTTGTATATATCAAAACTTACATAAGCCAGACAAAGTTCCAAAAACCAAGACCGCAGCAAAAGAATGAATGGAAAGCATCGTTAAATATCATTTAAACGGTAGTGTGCTAACAACTTTAAGCCCCAGTAAGTACGCCTGAGCCCTAATGTGCCCAAGGCTTAATGAGTTCTAGAATTGTCAACAATACTTACCAAAACTAGTGGTTGAAGTTCACGAATAAATTATTGTTACTGACCTTTCAATGGTCAAGCATGCGCCATTTAACGCTGAGGTCAAGTTTGAATTAAGTGCCTAACTTCAATATTACTAAAATTTCACCTTTGTTTTGTGGAGTCGACTTTGGCCTTTACAGAATAAGTCATAGACATTGGAATGTCACTCTTCATTATTAGGAGCTGTAGACGTTTCTGTCCATAAGGTTCTATGTGTCAGAATGATCGAAGTGTCAAAATGTCCAGTTCTACAAAATGACTGGTATTGAAATGTCCAAATCCTTTCTGTTTGATACTCTGGTCATTTTAATAATCCAGTAATTTTGTGCAGCTTGACATTTTGAAACTTTGGTTATTTTGTAGAACTGTAAATTTTGACACTCCGGTCAATCTGGACCTTATGGACTGAAACGGCTGTAGCGACGTCTTTTGTGAGATCTATACTTACGTTTCTAATACAAACAATAAATGAAAGATAACTGTTTGTAAATTGATTGGCTGTTCACTTTTTAGGCGTAAACCATTTCAGCTAGTATTGAGGTGAATAAAGAACAAAATAAATAACCGTAAAGCATCACATCACGAAAGATTAATCTCAATTTTAAATTAAAATAACATAAATAGTATTATTAATTAACAAATTATACCGTGTCTTAAATAACTAATTGCTATACAGTCGCTATCAGGAAACGACATTTTATTGTTTACTTAAATATAAGGAGTGGAATTCCCTGCCGGAGTCTGTGTTTCCTGATCGCTATAACCTGGGAGTTTAGAGTGAATAGATTACTTCTAGGCAAGCGTGCTCCATCTTCGACCACATCATCACTTACCTTCAGGTGACATCTCACCTGAGTCCCCAACTATTATGTCTTCATAACAGCTAATAAAAAGTATTAAGTATTTAGCTTAACTTGTGTTTCTCATAATAAGTGAATTGTATTGTTTTTGAAAAATGTCTGAAATATATTCAAATTGGTCAAGCTATTTTAGAATTTGTGCAAGACAAACGCATATCCGATGATTGATCTATACTTTTTATTTCGCTTTAAGTTCTATTTGTTACATTTCGGGGAGTGCAAGACGGAATTGCACAAACTAATTCCACCAAGCCCGTTTCATCGTCTACAAGCGATGCGTCATTGATACATAGTGGACATCCCACTCATACGCAAAATACATTTTGGAAAAACTTTTATTGTACGTACAGCTAATGAGTGGAATTTTCTACCGGAATCTGTATTTCCTGATAGCTATAGCTCAGGGATTTTTCAAGTCAAGAGTGAATAGGTAACGTCTAGGTAAGCGTACTTCATCTTCGACCACATCATAGCTTACCATCAGGTGAGGTAGTGGTCAAACACGACCATATAATAGATCGATAGATTTTTTATTGTACAACAATATTAATACTTTACTTTCATAATCAATACTAGAATAAAAAAATGTTTTAAAAATACTGAAATTATTTTATGTAGGTTAATTTTGAGATATGTTTCATAGCCACTTTTAAACTTGTGGTGTCAGTAGCTTGATATTTAGTGGATGTACAGAAAAGTACGGTTTTTAAACTCTGCTCTAAATAAATCTAGCGGAGGTCGGCGAGACAGCTTAAATTCGCGCGAGGCAACATGACTGTCATTGTTTTACGGTTTTCATTAGTTATTGCTTAATTTTGGTCTGCCCGCCATACTGGATGTGGGCTGACAGTTAATCCCAGATGTTTTAGGTTGAAGCTGAGTAACGAGAGAGGAGAGTCTCTTTAAATTAGATTTAGAGTCTCTTCTTTACTTTGGCTCTGATAAAATAATATTGCTATGACTAACGGAAGTGAGTACATATCAATCACAATAAATTAAATCTATAGGTACTTATAGTTATCTTGTGAGAAAAAAAAAAATAAGTAGGTAACTACATATTTTACCTTAAAAGAAAAAAATCGAGGTATTCCTCGAAGCGCTACCATTTTGAAGCGCACCTAATGAAGCGCTCCTTTTTTATTCCTCGGAGCGCTCCTTTTAGTAGCGCTCCCGATACCATGTTATCGGGAGCGCTACTAAAAGGAGAAAGATTGCATGTTTAAGCCAACAATAGAAATGTTAAACAATACGACCACCGAAAATTTTTATAAATCTAATAAATAGTTTTATTGCATTTCTTTTCTTAAACTAAACGAATTTTAGTTATTTCGTATGCCTTAAAGTTAGGGAATAAAATGGATAACGGACAGACGGACAGGCATGACGAATCTATAAGGGCATCAAAGTCATGGACAGACCAGAAACAAGAGTCATAACAATAATTATGTCCCGTGTTTTTGGTCTGATTCAGTTATTTCTAATAAAAAAATTGTACTTCTAGGTTGTATAATCTTTTTATTTCAAAATTTACTTGGCATACGATTTTATTGTAGTTGGCGTACTATCACACCTTTTTTTCACCTGGCAGCCCTGTTTAGAGCTCGCCCACTCCACTATCACACTCTTAGCAAGTTTACGAGATAAAAGCAACAAAACAAATGCGACATAATATATGTACTTAGCAAAACCCACAGGGTACTTACAATTGACCTAGAATCATAGTTGGAAATAAGCTACACAGAAAAGCCGTATTTTTTAGTTTCGACTTTCGCTGTGGTCCGGATACGTGCCCAGGAGACTGTCAGTATTGCAATGTTTTAGGCAAAGAACGAGCCAGCCCTTCATACTTAATGAACTTTTACGAGCTTCTATATTGTGCGTGGCTCAACATTCACCCGTTTTTTTAATGCATAGAAAAAACTCTTTCAAAAAATGTAATCAATACAAATTGTTTAATTCAAATAAAGAACATTACTTGCTTTGAAATTTTACTTTAGCGGCCTGAACACAGGAGCCTGAACTAACACTACTATTTCGTAAGTAGTGAAATAGTCATGTGGGGTATCAAAATATAAGACTAGATGTATATAGATTAGCTTTCCTAAAGTTTAGTAAATAATATAATTATGTATGTAGCCTCGACGGAAAGAGACTAGACCACGACACAGGGAATCCTAGTGTGGATGTAGGGTGTTTTAAATTTTTAGCACATTGATGATTATTTATTAATTTATTCCTAATAGGTCTCTCATATTTGCAGTGGTAATCTTTCACTTACAATCAAGATGCAGTTATCTTCTTCTTCCTCTGCTTTTCTGCTGGAATCCTTACTTTTCTGCTGGAAGGGAAACGATCTTGGGTTGTCGTTAAAATCAATATGAATAAATGCTTAAGTTATTGAAGCTGTCACTAAAATGGTACGATTTGGAAATAAAAATAAAATTGGTATTAAAATAGAGAGAGAAGTTACGTGTAGGTATTTGCAGTTATCTTTGTGGCACTAAACATTTTTTCAAGTACTAGATAGCGTAAATTCAGTATGGCATGACTTGTCAGTGACGTCACACGCAATTGCGTTGCAAATTAATTAATTCTGTCTCTGTTTTTTATGGCTTTTAAAAAGCATGGCCATAATTTTTGAATAATCTAGACATACAGACTAGGTTTTCTTTAGGTCTATTTAAATTATTCTCCACTAGGTCTATGGCGGGATGGCGAGGGTACTTCCTTTTTAAATATACAATTATATTCCCCAAAAATGCCCGTTTCATAACAGCAAGTCTGACTCACGTTACGAGGCTTACCCAGTGTGCTTAGCAAGCAACAGTAGTACTTTTACTTAGACTTAAATACTTTAATCTTATTAAGTGTAGGTGGCCTCAAATTAAGACAAATTTTCGCTACGCAGGTGTTTTCTGCCTTTGCGAGTACGTTTTGGCTTTTCGTCAGATCTTTTTGATTAAAAGTTTCTCAATATCGTATAGAATGTTTTGGTGTCGGTTTTGTAATTTATTGAAACTTTATTTTATTACATAGGTACACATTTATATAACAGGTTTGATCTGTAGTAGGTAGATTAACGTTTCAGAATTTTAAACTCGTCGGATGCGGTTTGTCGTCAACTAATTAACTTACAATACTAACCATGATACAGCCACCAAAAAGAATGCGTTTTCTGGTACGATAAACATACAGGAATATCACCACAAGAAACGATCCTCCTCCATCTGTAAACTTTATTGAGAACACAAAAGAAAGAGTTCAATGCCTCTAAAAAAAATCCGGGAAAACAAACAAATATCTTATTCTAAAGTATGAAGGGTTGCACAGCACATTTCCCTCGGTAAAGTATTGGATAAAAACTCGGAACAATAGCGCCACTGTATATTTTTCAACCAACTAGCGAGGCACAGACACGGTCCGATAGGCTGAAACGTGTTACGTACTGACATTGACAAGTGCATTAACCTCTATGCATTCATACTGCGTCGATAAAGTGTTCGGGGAATAGAGATGCCAGTTCGAATATTGTGTGTTTTTGAGTTGTCTTTTGTGTACTCGAATGTACCGGTTCAAAGTTTTCCTAAGATTATGTTGAGCTTGAATTAAGAATATGAGTGTGAAATTGGATTGCTCAGATGATAATAAAATATTCCCGTTTGAGCACTGATTTGAAGAGAAACAAATAAATTCCCATTCCAATAAACAGGAATGCTTCATAATAATGTAATCCAATATACCTATATTTCTGTTTATATTTCCCGCAAAATTTTGATACTTTCCTATTAAATAACGTTTGTTTGAAAAGAGCTTTTAATTACAAGTTATTGTAAGCACTTAATAATAAGTTACAACAGTTTGAATAACTGCTACAGTTAAGTTTAGTCAGAACCAATTTTGCGTTCGTTGCCTAATATTACAGCGATGTTAAACATAAACCTAAGATCTACAAAATAACCCCAGTTTTAATGAGAATCTGTTCATTTGAAGCTGAGTACGACAAACACTTCAAACAAGAAAGTGTCAATTGAAACCGAATTCATTGAACTGCACTGCCAAAGTTCTATTAGGCTGGACATCTGTAAGGATGGATTCAGAAGTGCTCGAGAGGTGGGCAAATTTAAACAGAAAATTTATATAGCAATCTCTAACTTGGAGTTTTGCTGAACATTTAGATAGACATACCTATAACGTAGTTGAAGTTACCCCAGCAAGTTCACCTCATAATTATACACTCGCTATTATTTTATACATGTATGTTTGCGCACAAAGCAACTTCAGCTGCACTGTAAGGAGGTATCAGACCTCTTTGTGTATGTAAACATAAAATTGCTTCAGTGTTTGTTGAATAATATGTGTGCAGTAGTAGATCACTGTTTGATAGAGCTTGAAGCTTATAACATTTCTATTGTTCCGTTTAAACCGGCCACCAACACTGGGAAACTTGTTTGCATTTTCATTAACTATAAAAACTATTAGGACTGCCAACTATAGATAATTTGTTTGTTACAATAGATAGTTGGAATTATCTCGTGCAAAATAACTTTATTTCGCAATCGCAAGACCAACTTTTGTTTTGAATTGAATAGATTTTCAGTTTTCAGTAAGAATGGATTTAATATTTAGCGTCGAAATATTTGCGGTTGGATTTTATTTAATAGTTCAAGAGAGACCGACGATTCTATTAACGCTCGGGTATTTTATGTTTTCGATTCAGCACTCTTGTCCTCTATGAATACCTAACTTTGAGTTGAATTTTCTGTAAAGCGAATGAGCCGATATTCAAAAAAAGTCTTTAGAACGTAGCCTTTTTACGGCAGCTTTGACTGTTCTAAAAAGATCGTGGATCTTAGTCTTAATGTATATTACGGGTTCACAAAGTGCGGCATCATTAATAACAAAACTGAACCATTCAATACTGGATATAATCTCTGAGTAAATCAAATTGATTTAGGTATTAATTTCCTGTAAAGGAATGTTGACATTCTTCTTGATTAGTGTCACGTAGAAACACTTGTTACACAGTCAGCAAGCCTGTAGGCACTGTTGACATCAATCACTCTGCTTTGCCATGTTTAGATTGGCCAAATTAAGGGCGTTTGTAAGCTCCCTTTGTCTCGAGGAAAAATAATGGTGATTATTCAACTCTTCTCCTTGTTCTTTGAGCACATTCGTGATTCAATTACGTGTGTGTTATTGTGGATATATATCGATAGGTCGGAGATGCTTCACACTTTGGATTTTATTTTAGAATTTATAAGATATTGTTTTTGTTTTCCTAAGCTATGTGTTCTCATATATAAGTATATATTTAAGGATAAGATGCTGTCTGTTATTTTACAGACATGCAACGCACAATGCGTTTTTAGAAATTATTTTAATGTCGATTTATATTAGGAGACGAGAAGATTTAACTTGTTCATTCACAGGCCATCGTTTATGCAATGTCGTGTTGCGCTTTTTTTTCTTTTTTTTTTTTTTTAGGTAGGGCCACTCGTAGATCAGCTCAGTAAGGCTGTGCGTCTACTTAACCGGTCTGTCCTGTGGTGACCTCTAATAAATTAAAGGCCCCCAGCCACTGTCTGCGGAAACCTTTATAGTGGCGGCCAAAAGCTAACTACTTTTTTCAAATAAGTTAACTATTATCGAGTAATTTCTCGGCAGTGTAGGTCTGACCGTTTCGTACGCTTCGCACAAGTGGGTTATAGTGATTGACAGTTTGGGCTTAGCTAATTTACGCCCAATTACTTACCCCGTGATACAGCAGATTTCGAGCTTAAGAGCAATAACGTAATGAGGTCAGTTTAGGTGCAATGCAGTGAGATGGCGAGATAAAATAAGAAGCATAATTATTTGGTACACACCACAGTGTTTTTTGAGATTTGACTAGGAAACAGTAGAGAAGAAAGTTTTTATCAAATTTTGGTTTTCTGTTTTCCTTTTTGTTTTGTATGTGTGAATACCAGAGAGTATATAACCAATAGAGAGCGTATAGACTGATTTCTTTGAAGAACACGACTCACTACGTCAGGCCGGGAGATGACAGAGAAATGCAGAGCTGCAATTGGTCAGTTCAAGGTCAAGTTGCGTAGATATGCCTGGTTAGAGATTGGTCTATTTGATTGAGGGAAAATAGTTGATATCGATAAAATTGATTTTTACATTTTTTTTTTTTTTTTTTATTACCTATGGGTGGGCTCTTGACCTCATTGTAAAAATGCTGAGTAAAAATTCCATAATAAAAATATTTTCATTAAAATCAGTTGTGTATCAACAACTTTAGCTTCAGCAGGCACTCCGTAATTATTATTTTTTCCTGGGTGGGAAAATCATCGAATGACTTCTCCCGCTCCGAGTAAAGTGGAAGGGAGTGTCAAACTTCTACTGACTAAAAACCCACCCTGTTCCTTCAGCTGCCCTTAACTTCCGGGGCCGCGGTATCTCGTTAGAACATTACCGCAACCCCGGAACCAAAGTAACTTACGAGGGCGATATTGTAATGCAAAGGGCCAAGTTAATTAGTGTTAGAGTCCGTCATACTATTTGAAGCCTGGAAAGATTATTATTATAGGTATCTTATATTCACGATTTGACTTTTCTCAAGATTATATTAATAAAACCAAAACAAGAAACCAATTTTCCCTAGTAACCTTATCCATCCACTTTTCTTTTTAATCTGGAATCTTCGGAAATCTTAAATGAAAACATGCATGTCACACAGAAGAAAAAATATTAGAACTTCCTCCTTTTTTTAAAGTTGGTTAATGTAGATAGGTATTTTATGACAACTATATGAACAGATTAAAAAAAAATAAGTTTAATTTTATAATTATCGATATCGTATTCAGCCGTTAAAGGTAACAGCACAGATTTTTACGATAAAAATACAAAAGGAAAGAAAGAGATACAAGAATTAGAATTTCTTCATGAAAGAAAGAGACTTTTCCAAAAGACATCAACGCGCGACTCAATTGTGTCCAAACCACCACTTTAAATAGACCTTTGCGGTGGCTTATAATCTGATTAAATTATAAATAATTTTCGTATTAGGTATTTCATTACTGATGAATAGTTATGTCATTCATTTAGTATCTAGATGACGGGGAATGTTTTCCACACCACTTGAACGCGCATGAAGGCATTTTTATGCGTTATAAATAGCATACAAAATTTTAAAATATATAATTGTTTAGCATGCACACAGGTCTAAACTCTTGGTCACAACTAAAATGGTTCGCGTACCGTAGCCAATGTATAAGAGCAAAAAGACTCATAGTTTTCGTGCGTCGGGGCACTGTATGCGCGGTCAAGTGGTTTTATAGTCTTTGGTGAATACACAAATCGTCTTTGACAGTAGATAAGGTGGTCGAAAAATCTAACATCAGGTAGTTATACTCAAATGATAGTCTCTAAGTAGCACCATGGTGAAAGTTAGACAGCGACTTGCAAAACATTAAAAATGTCAATCGCTTATTGAGACACTTATTGAGACCAAGGGCCACGTGGGTAAATGATGAACAAATGGCGAACCACCAGCACAAATAAAAAACATAAAAATAGCCAAAAATTTAGTTTGAAAAATAATATACATATATTGTATATTTTCAGATTTGAAATAAAATTTTCTTTTTAATAACAAAAAAACTGGTAAAACATAATATACTAGCTTGAAGCCAGCGTATTTATTAACGCGCGCGATTCTTTATAATATATGTACACCTCAGCATCAAAAAAAAAAAAAAAGTTTTTAAACCGCGTTTGAAGTGGTGTCAGGATAGGCAAGATCAAATTAAGATGGACATTCTAACCTCACTCCATTCAAAACGCGAATTCCGTAGTTTTTGGAAAAGTACAAATAAGTTGCACAGCAAGCCGAGTTTCCCTGTGAGCGTCGGTGGCGTGACTGAACCTGAGGAGATTTCTAACCTCTTTAAGGAGCAATTTTTTGTGAAGTCTCCACTAGGATCTTCTCAGTCGGTGCTGAATGTTGAGTCTGGCAAGGAGCTAGGATTGAAGTGCAAATCGAAAGAGATAAGGCAAATAATAAAGTCGATGTCACGTGGCAAATCTCCTGGACATGACGGGCTCAGCATTGAGCACCTTAAATATGCGGGTCCCCATTTACCCAGAGTTCTTGCAATGCTGTATAGTTTCTGTGTGTCACATGGTTATATGCCTGGGGAAATGATACGGACTGTAGTTGTGCCCATAATAAAAAATAAGTCTGGCGATCTTGCTGACATAAATAATTATAGGCCTATCTCGTTAGCAACTGTTATATGCAAGGTGTTTGACAGCTTGCTTAATAGACAGTTAAATATGTATATAACACCTCATGATAACCAGTTCGGGTTCAAACCTGGGCTATCAACGGAAAGCGCTGTGTTGTCTTTTAAGCATGCTGTCACATACTACACCGACCGCAGAACTCCTATTTAGGCTTGCTTCTTGGACCTGTCCAAAGCATTTGACCTGGTTTCTTATGATATCCTGTGGGATAAACTAGAAAAAGCTAATGTCCCACCTGTAATAATTAATATATTTAAATTCTGGTATGGACACCAGGTCAACAATGTGCGTTGGGCAGGTGCTTTATCTGATCCATATAGGTTGGAGTGCGGGGTGAGACAGGGAGGGTTGAGCTCACCAATGCTCTTTAATCTATATATGGATGCGTTGATTGGCAGGCTCAGCAGCATCAGGGTCGGTTGTTATATAGATGGAGTCTGTGTTAATAATATCAGTTACGCAGATGACATGGTGCTGCTGAGTGCGTCAATCTGTGGCCTTAGAAAGCTGGTGGCCATTTGTGAGGAGTATGCTAACTCACATGGTCTAATTTACAACTGTAATAAAAGTGAGCTCATGGTCTTTGGGGCCAGGGGTAGGTATCCTGTTTATGTACCACCAGTTTACCTTAATGGTATGCCATTAAAGAGGGCATACAAGTTTAACTATCTAGGCCATGTACTTACCCCTGACCTGAAGGACGATGAGGACATTGAACGTGCGCGGAGGGCATTGTCGGTTAGAGCGAACATGCTGGCCCGCAGGTTTGCTCGTTGTTCAGCGGAAGTTAAAATTACTCTTTTCAGAGCGTACTGCACTACGTTCTACATGAGCAGCCTGTGGGCTAGGTACACTCAACAGTCGTATAGTGCCCTCCGTGTGCAGTACAATAACGCATTCAGGGTTCTGTTGAGACTGCCCCGCTACTGCAGCGCGTCAGGAATGTTCGCGGATGCACATGTGGATTGTTTCTTTGCCACAATGCGTAAACGCTGTGCATCCCTGGTGTGTAGGGTGCGGGGCGGTAATAACAGGATCCTGTCCCTAATTGCGAGCAGGCTGGACTGTTCGTACGTGAATCACTGCTCCACCATTTCCCATGGAATGGTGTTGCCGCGGTAAAGCGTCGTACAGTTATATGTAGTTCTTAAAATTAATTTTTTAGAGTATTTCATTTTGTTTAAGATTAAATTATTATTATATTATTACTAACATAGGATAAGTGCTACTAACAAATGAGTCATAGTAACTTGTAAAATAAAATAAATTGAATTGAATTAGGATATTGTCGGTGGGCTGCGGTCTTTCCATCTCTGGTCTAGAACCTCAAGCTTGCAAATGGGTATACCCAGCTACTGGTTTATAGGGAAGAAATAGGTTATTCTTGGGAAATAATGGTATTTAGCTACATTTGGATAATACTGGAACTCGAGGCAGGATTGGGGTCGCAATATAGGTATTTACTTGGAAAAAGGCTAGGTGGGCGAAAAAACTTTTTTTTGAGATATAGGTATTAGAGGAGAATAACATTAGCCTATAACAATACTGACTTCTGAAAAAAGATTACGTATTCGTTATTTTTAAATATAATGGACTACCTTTTTAACAAAACCAATCTAACATTTATTTATTTTACTTTTCTTTTTTATTCTTTACTTTCAATATTTCCAGCTTGCGTTACATTATTATCAATTATCTTTATGACATACCCTATATTATTCTAATGTTGATTCTAATTATAAAAAAAAATATATAATAAATTATACAAAAACGAACAGCTAACACGGTATATTTGTAAATAAGATTTTCTGTCTCTCTGATCATTTCGTGATTACTGAGGATCGTAATTACTGGCTTTCAATGCTTTGATGATGGTCCTACATCGGCTACATATCAAGCTAACTGCGAAATTTCTTTGAAGCTGATGTTGTATAATTTATAAATTAAAGAAAATATTGCCAAAATAATTTTTTTTTAACAAAAAATATAACCGACTTCCATATCAAAACACTACAAAGCCAAAAATAACTTTAATTTCGGTAGTCGGTGTTTTTGGTTTTGGATTTTCTTTTTTTTCACACCGCCTTCCGAAATTAAAGTTATTTTTGGCTTTGTAGTGTTTTCATATGGAAGTCGGTTCTATTTTTTGTTAAAAATTTTTTTCACGCTTTTTAGTGCGTCGGTTTGTAATTTATCTAGTTACAAAAGCGATAATGTCAACAACTTATCACCTTTTACAAAATATTGCTTTACCCAATGCATAGCTGTTAATTTTTGAGGAGTTCTCCTGGTACTTGACCATTAGCTCTAGATCACCACTCGTATGTATTGCGACGAGCATAAAGTGTTTAACATCCGTACTCAAGTAATCGAATCGCAATCCACGAAATACTTATTATTGAGTAGTTTCAGTGGCCATCTGTGGTCTTCATCATCAGTTCAACTTCCCCAAATGGTACTTTTCGAAAGAAACTGTTCAAGGTACTATAAGAAATACCCAAAACGCTATAGGTGTGCCTATAATATTTGAAGAGTTCCCTCGATTTCTCCAGGATCCCATCATCAGATACTGATTTCGTGACAATGGGACCAACTAGAAAGTATACCCTTTCAAACGCAAAAAGAATTTTTCATATCGGTCCAGCCGTCTCCGAGTAATGAGGTAACATACATAAAAAAAAAGTTCAAGACGAATTGAGAACCTCCTTTTTTTAAAGTCGGTTAAAAATAGAAAACCCAACTGCGAATACCTAATTAAAAAGATCTAAACAAATCATTTTTCAAAAAGTCTGTAGCAGTTATAAAGTAAAGTAAAAGTACATCACCCTTCAATACAAACACGGACTTCTGAAACACTCTGTAACTACGATACAAGCTGCAAACAAATCAAGCTGCAAGAATAAGTAACTGGACACAATAAGCCTTCTTGCGAAATACAGATCGATCGTTTATGTTGCAATTTTGTCATTGGGTTACTGTATTTCGATCTGGAAATAAAATAAATCGATTTCGTAAATTAAATGTTCAACCCAGGAATCAAACTAGTTTAAGTATCAATAGCATAATGGCTAAGGTGTTGGACTTGTGATCGTGAGGTCGCGGGTTCGAACTCCACCCATTACACTATTGTCGTAAACCGTTCGTAAAAGTTCTACCGAGTTACCGCGGCCCCGGAAATTTAGTGCAGCCGAAGGAACAGGGTGGGTTTTTAGTCAGTAGAAATCTGACACACCCTACCGCTTGACCCAGAGCGGAAGAAGTCATTCGATGATTTTCCCATCCCAAAAAAAAAAGGTACAAATGTGTATTGTGCCCACATTGCTGGTTATTTTTATAACAAAAAATCTTATTATTGACAATTATCAACGAGTGGCTGTTTGCAAGTAAATTCACCTACAACGTATCCAGAATTAGATTACTGAACCTGACAACAATTGATAACTTTCAGTGTACAATGAATAATTCATTGGTGAATCCATTAACGCAATTCTCCTGTTTATTTGATACTAAAATTAAATCATCACTTAATTGGATAACGCAATTTGATGCATTTGTAGTCGCGCTAATTAAATTAATTATCCTGAATGTAATGTGTTGTGGGTTCTTTCAATGGGTACAGTGGCATTGAAAGAATCACTTTCAATTAGATGTATAATGTGCGATTCACAATCATTGATCAGGAGAGTTGAGATTGATAAGTAATCTGGAAGTTCCAGTCTAACCGGTAGAAGCTGAGTACCAGAATTTAACACAGAGCGACTGCCTACTTGACCTCCACAACCAAGTCAATGAATAACACGGTACTTAGGCAAGATTTAAGTCAGATTTTTCGGTTCTGACTACCCGTAACGACTGTCAAAGATGTACAAATGACTGCCAGAACATCGGCTTAACGCGCTTTCTTTGGCATGAAAGTTCCTTGACATATTAATACCCTAGGACCGACCTCAGTCAGCATTACTTGACCCACAATCAGTGGCCACAGTCTAATTTTAAACCAAAAAGTGCCCATGAAAATATGCGAATTTAAATAATTAGAATTAATAAAATTACTACTTTTTTATGTCGTGTTTTATTTGAGATGCCAAAGAGTATAAAAAGTCCATTCAAGGAGGCCGAATAACACATATTACAATATAATCGGTGGGGAAGACGGACGTAATATTACGTAGTCGGCATCTACCATTCTTAACACATACGTAATATTGCGTAGTTGGCATTCAATTGGTTAACCTTGAAGATCGACCCGTGTGACTATAAATATTTAACCACGACCTCTTCGACGTCATACCAAGAATTGAATAAAATAGTTGTAACAATGGATTGTTACAACTATTTATACACTATGTTGAATTGCTAGTTTCGCATTATGCTCCCAACTGCATTCATAAATATGCTACAAATCTATACTCAATACTATAAAGCCGAAAAGTTTGTTTGTTTGAACGCGCTAATCTTCGAAATTACTGGGTGGATTTGGACGACTACTTTTTACCCGAAAAAAGAAGGACGTTGGGAGCGAAGCCCTGCGCGACTTCTACATAGTATTCGATAAAATTAACAATTAACTTAAAATTAACACGTAGTTTATCTAATAAAAATTACAATTTGTGCTATTTAATCCTAAGACCCCCACTTATCTTAAAGAACGATTCAAGTTCCTTCATGACACACATGCAATATCTCTGAGGTCATCAGAAAACTTAAGGCTTGCGGTACCGACTCACGCCACCAATTTCTATGGTAAGTCGTTCGCAGCTCAAGCACAAACCATAAATCTTCTTTCAAAAACTTAGTAAAAGATCTTTATCTCTCTCCTATTAAGTATGTCTTTGTTTCTTTTTTTTATATTTATATGTTTTGAGAACGTTATTTATTGTTTTGTATTTTATATAGATAAATAGTACACCGTGGATTACCCACGTATTTATTTTCTCCTTCTGTGTCAAATCCATCCAAAGGTTGTCTCTAAAAGATCGCTTTTAGCGATAAGCTTTTAGTGTTAAGTCCATAATTTTGTTTTACTGTTATGGTGTAAAATAAAGAATATATCTATCTTTCTACAATAAATCCTTAAAAAGTAGTCCTTAACGCTATGGGCTACTAATGAATGCAAGATACTGGCGGTATTGAGGTATCATTGGCCTTTTTGAAATTTTTAATCTTTAGAAGCCTAATAGGTAATTTTTAAATTATAAGGCTAAAGAGTAACCAACGGAACGCAGCGAATATGTGTCCCCTATACATAAAAGCCGTTTGTAATTGCCAAAAGTAAATGTAATAACATTCAGAACAGTTTCTAGCAAAATCCTTTCATAATAAAATAAAATTTTCTAAATACATTGTTTAGACTTTTATAGGAACACAAGTCTGGTAACGTAACTTTATAACAATATTAATGCACACGACGGCTTAGGCGAAGACTTATACAGAACTTTACTAAATAGACTACAGTTCTGTACTTATCTTGAGACTGTCTCCGGCTAAATAAAAATAGATATAATAAAAATGAATCGCTAAATGTGTTGCTAAGCGCAAAACACGAAAACGGCTGGACCGATTTGACTGATTCTTTCTTTTTTGTGTTTAGTTTTGTCAGGAGAAGGTACTTATTAAAAAAAAAAGTAGGAAAGGTCTCAAGGGTAGGGGTGGGGTAGGGTAGAGGTAGGGTAGGGTCCGGTACGGTAGGGTAGGGTAGGGGTAGGGTATTGGTAGGGTAGGGTAGGGGTAGTGTAGGGTAGGGGTAGGGTATCGGTAGGATAGAGGTAGTGGTATCGGTTGGGTAGGGGTAGGATACCACGCAAACGAAGTCGTGGCGGGTCAGCTAGTATTAAATATAAATGAGCTTCTTATGTTTTATTTCAAAAGAAATTGATTACACTTGCCGAGCTCTTGAATAAAATAATAACATCCGCAAGGTTAAGGTGGACTATTCGTGGGTGGGTGACATATCGAGATTATTTCGTGCTTTGGAAAGCACGTTGAGCCGTTGTTCCGGACTATTGTATGAGTATTTATGCTCCATGTAACGGATGGTAAGACAATTTCGTGGTCATACTGAGAAATTCTTATTCGGTTTTTGTTTGTTTGTTTACCTTACAGTTTACGCAGCATCTAAATCTACATCAACTTAAAATAACCAAACATCACACAAATCACACAGCACGCTGTCAGAGTTATACGATAGCGAACATCCATTGGACCGTTGCAGTTTACAATAGAAACAAGACCCGTCTAGTCGGAGGATTCTTTCCTTTCAATGCAGTTTGCGGGACTTTCCCGTCTGCTCCATGTACAAGCAGGTGGCTCAAATAAGTGAAAATTATCATTATTATTATTATTATTCATTATCAACCTCATTCTTTATATTCAATCAAATCTCTCTGATTAGGGTGGAAGGGAGTGTCAGACTTCTACTAACTAACCCACCGTGTTTCTTCAGTTGTTCTTTCGTTTCGGGGTTGGAGTATCTTGTTAGATCGTTCCTGCAAAAACTATGACTAACCTGGGGGTTGAAATGACACATGGATAAAAAAAAATATTATTCGGCGCAATCCACAAAGCCCGCAATATTATACATCTGTGACTTGAATACCAAATAATAATTTCTTAAATAACGTAATGTTGTAATTATACATGCCACGTCTATTAGTGTAGGCTTAGAGCTTAGGTTTGCCATCAAATGCCATAGGACAACACTTAAGTCATTAGTCGCAAATGGTTTGCGCACTATGCGTGCCGTTTCAATAGACATTTCCCCCACAAATGTTAGAACAGTTCCGCTATTACCTTTGACATATCCGAGCGGTTCCATCGATCGCACGGTCTCTTATCAGCGTCGGCCACCGACGTCAATTGCCAATGGATTAACGTACCTGTCACTCTGACCTTATCACTACATCGGAGCCTAAAGTATGCCTAGGCTGGCTGTTAAAAAAACTTTTGTTTTTCACCTTCGTATGTTGGTACCCTCATTTTTCACAAAAAGTTGTCTATAATCGAGTTCAGTTTTCATATTTTTTAAATAAGAACATAACATCAAAAAAGCTGTAACGTTGGGAAAATGTCAAAGCATTTTATTTAGGTGTCAATCAAAGAATCGATATCATATTTTTCATTCGATGACACACAATAACTTACCCCAAGATAAGTCCATGATTTTTTGGGATTCCGAGGAAAACAACAATATTATTATAAATTTTTGCCAGCTTCTCGTCTGTTTTCGGGTTTTTAAGAACGAAAATGGGATCCAAATCAATAATATAATAGTAATATTTAGAAAGTGCGCGTGGCTCGGCACATTTTTTTTTTGTTTCGATAACGAGTTAAAAGGATACTTACCTACATCCTAGTACCTGTAAGCTTTAAACGAAAACAAAAACTATCTTGCACATTTTCGATGAATTTTTGTCAGTGATGGAACACGCTCGCTTTGAAGTACTAACTTAATTTTTTCACCCTTGACTTGAAGACTACCAGTTCACTGGTACCAAAGAACTATCAAAGCAGTAATTTCTTCTTCAAAAGCCCTTAGTTTGTTAAGTTGTTTGGTTTTTAATTTCTCCAATATAAGCCATTTCCAAAATCAAACCAATAAACACAACTCTACTTACCCTTTAACAGTTCATAAGTTTGATATCCGTCCGTTGTTTAACGGAGAGTGCTCCACATTAGCACCATGACTCCCCGTCAGTGTTTTTGTTTCGCGTGATCGAATACTAATTGGCCCATCACTCCTTCCGTAGTACATGGTGGGCTCTCGTGTCAACAGACACGTAATACGAAAGTTAATATGATCGGCCACATATGTTAATATTTTAACACTAGTTGTGCTATAATATTAAATAACTTTAAAAAGAAAACTCATTGACATGTGCATCCTACCCGTCCTAACCTACAATGCACAAAGTTGTTCTCTCCCTGAACAACAAAAGTCTAAACTCAAGATTTGCCAGCGGGCGATGGAGCGCAGCATAATAGATGTTAAACGAACAGATCGCATTAGCAACACCACCATAAGGTCCATTACTCAGGTAGTTGATGTTGGAGCTAAAACAGTCAAACTGTAGTGGAAGTGGGCCGGCCGCGTCGCACGAATGCAACTGGAGACGTGGGCAAAGATCGTCACCCACTGGACCTGAAGGAGGACAACGCCGTCGAGGTCCGCACGGCGCCGGTGGCGGTGGGTTTACGATTTGAGCATGTTCACAGGGCAAACATGGTCCGAAATTGCCCAAGATAGAGATTGGAAGAAAAAAGGGGAGGCCGGAGGAGGGAATACTCAGCAGTGAGACAAAAATAAGCTAGTTGTGCTTGTGACTTTGTTTCCGTGGGAGGTTTTTCCGCGTGATCTGCAATAGTCTGGCTAAATATTTAATTGAACTGATTACTTACTTTTGGCAGTTTAGCTAATGCCATCCTATAGGAACTATACCATAGATTTAGTCGATGGCGTTTCGCAATAGAGTAGTCTTTCAACGAAAGCATTGTTGTTTGAGCCGTCAGAACGTATCCATAATATATTTAGGAAAAAGCTGGGCAGTTTGATTGGATCAGTTCTTTCGAGTTAGCTTTCATTAACAATCTTTTCACCCCTGAATTTGTTTTAGTTTAGATGGCGTAATTCTCGAGATCCTAGTCAAAAGGGATTAATATTTTAAACGGTAAGACAAGAAAGAGTAAAAAACTATTTTTCGATTGAAGTTTTAAAGTACGCTTAGTCTCGCTCACTATGATAAATGAAACAGAATATAAAACTGCAACTTATGTAGCGTAAAACTCGATATACAATTAGTGTAGTGAAATGGTTCAATTTTGTAAAACGTATGAATTTTAGTGAGTATAACGAAGAATAGCATTACCATTTATCACCCCCGGCAACATTAGCATAGGATGCCGTGAAATATTCAATTAGGTATTCAAGTCCTCGAGATACGAAGGTTTCGGATGAAATTAACAGGCAATGCGACATGTCCTTGATTTTATTATTTTTTGTAACGATCAGGATTTTAACGTACATTGTTCGGAAGAAGTTACATTATTATTTTGACTACATTATTTAGATACACGCGGAAGTTACTTCATCTGCAACTTTAAGAATACAATTAATTTCTGGTTCATAATCCACAGAACAAATCTCAAGAATGTTGCAACATAAAGTTGGATTAACTGCTGAAAGACTTTAGGTACTAAATCCATTACTGGTTCGTACCGTATCTGCTACCAAAGTTGCAGCTGAAGTGTAAGCTCTGGGAATTGTAACTTTTAAGTTGTAAATACTCGGCAACTATTTAAACTGTTTTATATGTCTCAAACAAGTCATTAAGTAAATATGTCCTCTATCGCTTACATACAATATATTATTTACAATTAAATTTATCATGCCCAATAAAAACTTTAATATAAATGTCTCTATTCAAGATAATAGCAATATACATGGCACATTCATTTACTTAAATCTTACACGATCTCGTAAATGTATTTAACAGTAAGTATCGGAGATGAATTACCATTATTTATATTCTTACAAACATTGGATATTCGCCTATTACAAACTATATACAACGTTATAAAACTAGTTATTATCACGTTACACGCTGATGGAATAAAAAACTATGGAACAGAAAATTCCAACTCTAAAAACAAAAATAACAATGCCTACAGAAATTATTCCAATCGAACGTAATTACAGGCTGTGAATGTTGACAATTTACCTGAATTATCGTCAAGACTAACGATGAAAAAGAAACATTTATTGTAGCAGTTATAATAATTATAGCAGACTTTTGATTACACACAAGAAGATTGCCATCGTTGTGGTGATTTTGGATGAGGCACCAGTTGCCGTGGTGACCGTGATCTTGCCATCATTGGAGTACCATTTGTTGGCTCTGTCTGGCACTCTGTTACTCTTCATGCTATCGACATCCTCATCATCATCATCGTACGCGTTGGTTCCGTATTCATCATCCGACGTAGCCCGTACATCAGGGTACTGGTAAGCATGCCTATCGTTCCCCGGAATCTCTGTGACACGAACAAAATGTTTGTTTTAAAATCGATCATGTGCCGTCACCTTCAATATTCACTCTTCAATATTCCGAGTTAATTTCGTTTTTGCATTTATTTAAAGTACACGTGAATCGAAATGCAGATTTGAGAGTCATTGAACACGTTTTATATGCGTTAGCTGTAGCAAATATTTGTGTTGGGTTCTACAAATGCTGATGTTTAAAGGTATGCGGAACTGAATGAAATTGTATTTAATTAACAAAGTTAGGAGAGAAATTGAATTTCTTAAAATAGAAAGTAGCGTACCGTATAATCTTATCTTGCTCTCAACGTCTCCGAGGGAATTCTTGGCGACGCA
The DNA here is from genome assembly GCA_943138885.2 of Tholera decimalis. Taxonomy (NCBI): domain Eukaryota; kingdom Metazoa; phylum Arthropoda; class Insecta; order Lepidoptera; family Noctuidae; genus Tholera; species Tholera decimalis. The sequence continues at coordinate 30,549,288 of OW964550.2, read as the reverse complement.
GATGTAACTGCCCAGGTCTTCCCGGCGAATGTTCTTGATGGTCATCGTCATTTCGGCTTCGAACATCGATTTCTGCCTCACTGACATCACATGGTGCTCGGAAGGTATGATCAGCTCACCTGCAGAACAGTTTATTACTTAAAACACACTTGTTTTCAAATTCAATATTAGAATTTCATCTTTCCTCCGCGGAAGTTTTATGAAAAATGTAAAAACTTCGTGCAGACACCTAGGAGTTTTATGGCTGCCTTATAATTTGTTTCGCTTTTATCGCGGATGCCTTACCTGCCAGCCAAGTTAATCAAACGGTATTAAAATTCGAATATTCAACTTTTAAAGCGTATTTATATTCAATCACGGATATAAGATGATTTTTACTTTTATTGCTGAACCGTAATTTTATGTTCATGCTCTTAAGTTACTTAAATCTTATCATTTGCTTCCAACGAGACGTGAAATTGAGATAAGATTAGGTACATCTTCATCATACTTTTTAATACATTTAAATTCCTAGTTTTGCGAAATGAGAGTAATTTCTTTCTAATCTTAAATAAAATAGTTATAGTAAATTCATTAAGTTCTTACCTGGATCTTTAACCCAGTAGTTGATAGACTTGGGTGAAGACTCGACGTAGCACTCGATGGTGACGTCAGTACCCAGAGGAGCTCCCACTAGCTGGTTCGGCACTTGAATCACCGGGTGAACTAAAACAAACAAATAAGCAAAATTGTTATGGCCTTAAAATCAAAGCTCTTAGATTCTGTTTTAGATTCACAAAATGAACCCAAAAATGCTAAAAGACTTTCACAAAAAAAAAATGCAAACAGAAAAGCACTAAATTATTATAATTATACCCAAGACTTTTTTTAAATCCACTACAGTTTTCCTTCGAGTGAGATTTGATACTTTGAGTTGTAAAAAAGTAAATCTTTTTATAGCTTCATTTGGCTTAATTGACGGCCGACAAAATACATAAAAAATTAGGCCACGTTTACACCAAACATAAAGCTCGCTTATTGTCAAACGTTACAATATGCGGTAAGTCGTTACGATCCAACCACTTGGCAAATAAGAGCTTGGCTGAATCAAGTGCCGGGAATGACAGTTACCGACATTTTATGCTCCAGATTTGAAAGAAAAAAGAAAAAAAAGTGGTCTGTGTTTTTTACGTAATCTAGATAGACTGGTGGATGATATCCTCGTTAAATGCACAGATTCGTTTGTTTTTCACTTAAATTTGTTATAATATTGTGCTTGTTATTTAATACCTATTTATTGGGCCTCAGTTATCACTTTCGATCATCAGATTCTTAGTTCTAATTGCTAAACTCTTGAACGGTTCAAACATAATTGGCAATACTCTGAATTCACAGTCAGTAACTTATTTTAGGTTCAGTTGGTGTAAACAATGCCTAATAAAGATCAACTTACAGTGTACACTGATGTGGATCCTTTTGCTCACGGTAGGAGGGACCCCATTACCGGCGATACATAAGTATGTGCCCATTTCCGAACGTGATATTTTCGTCAGCTTCAACACTTCACCCTGGTATGTTAGCACTGTGGACAAAAGTTAAACGTATCACTCAAAGTAATAAGTACAAGTAACCACATGTTCTTGGTAACATTTTGACTTGGAGAGCCTTTTTGTTCATAGCGTTATGTTGGATCGAGTTTGCAATACCCATACCTACTTACAAGGTTATGCTTCATTAAAAAAAATCATTAACATTGTATACAATGACAGACTTCATTATAAATTGGAATTCTTTTTGTTATGTTAATGTTCAACTTAATCAGTCAATAAATTCATAGCTCACTAACTTGTGTCTTCTTTGTAAGTAATAACCTATTTATTTGTACATAAATCTCAGTCTTATTTAATACTAGCTTGTGCCAGCGGCTTCGCCCGCGTGGTAAGTTTTTCCCGTGTAAATCCCGACCCCGTGGGAATTTCGCAAAATCCTTTCTTAGCGGATGCCTACGTCATAACATCTACCTGCATGCCAAATTTCAGCCCAATCCATCCAGTGGTTTGGGCTGTGCGTTGATAGATCACTATGTCAGTCAGTCAGTAAGTCAGTCACCTTTGAGTTATATATATTTAGATTTTGAAGAATTTTATACCAAATCATTGCACTATACGTTTTTAAACATCGCCATTTGATCAAAGAAAAGCAATGAATATGGATACAATGACGAATTGAAAGCATATAGCACTGGCTGAGTTTGTCACAGGTAGGTAGGTACATAGGAATTGTTACAGGAAAACTTAAGCCCATGCCCAGCTGTGAGCAAAGTCGGGCCGTGAATAATGGTAAAAATGCTGATTTAATATTTTCTCATTTATTTCTGTACCTCAGAGGTATACAATAGTAACTCCACTTTTTTTGAAAATATTTTTCTTGCACCATTCAAATCGCAAGAACCAGTTCTGCATAATGGTATATGTCATTAAGTCCTACGACTTCTATGAAAAGCAATATCCAATCGTATATGACATTAAATCCACTAATGTCCAATGGGTATAGGGGACCTCAAATGACGATAAGATAATTTACTTCTAAGGTTTGCGCGAAAGAAGATAAAAATTAACTTTATTGTAATTATGTGTAATAATAAAAAATACTGTTGAGTTTGTTTCAATATCATTAAAGTAACTATGTCAAAATTGTATTCAAAGTTTCACTTCGCGCATTTTTGCCTCTCCTGTAAAATTTTCGTTTTATCACATAATGTTGTATACCTCTGAGGTACAGATTTTTCTTTTTAGTTAGTTTAGTTTTGTTTTCGTTAGTTCAAACTAGGAGTGACAATAAATATTCTACCTACATAATTAGCTTTTGTTTGCATACAACAGAATGATTATACCTATAGAGTTATAAAGCTCTACCACATGAATGAAACAGTACCATCCGACAAGAGAGCAGTAGGGAAACCAGCACTCTTAGAAAATACAAATACAAAACGCGTTCCGTATTCCGGCCTCGCCGACGAGGCCCATTGCGACGTCCGCGTACTTGTAATGGAAATCCTCCCCGACCTTTGCCAAACGAGCCAGCCCGCGATGCTGAGCCAGTAGCAATAAATACTCCCCTAAATACGACCCAGCCTGTCCCCTTGCTGCCCTCCCAAAATGACCCCGCTATGCCGAGGCCCGTACTCCACAGGGAGTGCCCTTAGCGTGCGGTCATTAGCTTGTAAGTATATTTTAGTTTATAAGCCCTGGCTGGGGGCCTTTAATTTATTAGAGGTCACCACAGGAAAGACCGGTTAAGTAGTACATTAGCCTTAGAGAGCTAAACTACGAGTGGCCCTACTTAAAAAAAAAAAAAAAAAGAAACTGTGGCAAAATATGTTTATTTGTCAATTATATTATATTAGGTACTTTGAGGTATTCAGACAGCAAGTCTGGAATTACTGCATGTTGAAATGGACACATCGTTAACAATATAAACTCAATTTTGTCTTCATTACGTCACCCGTTTGACGAAAACTCATGAAAGTTGTTAGGAACAGAATAGTCAACTATTTAAGTTTAGGTAATGATGTCATTTATCATTAGAACTTAAAACGGGATATGTGTATCTTTTGTTTCGAGTTTCCGATAAATATCCCGTTTTAAGTTCTAATGACTAATGATACTGTCAGTGACCATGTTAGCTTAAAAATGAAGTCATTTGTATAAAATGCAATAATTGCAAGATAAGCAATTTATATTCATTTCTTTTTTGGTTGGGTCAGCTTTCAGTTTTAGTCGGAGGCCGCGTTGAAGAATCCTGCAGACTCCGGCGCAAGTGTGCGACGGACAACAAGGTGGTTTTAGTCAGTAAGTGTCCGACAGACCCTTTCGCTCGCCCTAGGGCGGAATATAATTGCTAGAAATGACGACACATAGGTACGTTGTACGCATGTTAAAAGCATTAGATATTGTCTTTCTTTCGCAACAAAACGCAGCAGCGGTTCGATATGTTTTCTGGCGTGCAGATAGTTTAACTGGCTAGGCTAGGCTACTTTAATTTCGCTGAAACAATCTTTACAGACGAGTGAAGCAGCGGGCCCAAAAATACATAGTTGTAATCTTAAAGTACGTAATAGAATAGATTTTTAGTAGGATTGTTCTCAAATTAACGCGGGTGAAACCGCGGGGTACAGCTAGTGTAACGTAATTTATATCAAAACTTGTGATTGTATTCGCGCCAAATTCTAATTCACTGGACCAATATTAGTAACATTGATGATATAGTGCTGCTGAGCCCATCGATTAACCCAATGATGAGGCTGTTCATGATATGTGAGAGGTACGTGAAGGCCCCTGAGCTCAGATATAATGTTAAGAAAAGCGAAGTAATAGTATTCAGTTCAGGCGCCAAAACCTACCCGATTGCATCACAGCTGAAACTTTGAAATCGTATTTGAAAAAGTATTTGAAAACTAAAAGATGGACATTGAGTGTGAGCGCTGAGCGTTGACTGTGCGCTGCAATATCTCTCGGAGTTGATATATATATGCTCGGCTACCGTAAAAGCTACGCTTTTCAAAGCATATTCTCAGTCATTCTATATATACAGTTTGTCAGTCGATTATACTCGCTGGGCATATAACAGCCCTCTGCGTTTTTAATACAACATGCTTCGATCAACAATTAATATAACAGCCATCTGCGTTTTCAATACAACATGCTTCGATCAACAATAATTGTTGATCGAAGACAACATGCAAGTAGTTTCTTTGCCATCGTGCTAGCGATTCGCTTTAAGCATCCGTTGGGGACGTGTCAGCCCCAACAGCATCTGAACATTATAGCAGACAGGTGGGAAAACGCTATACTGGGACATAGAAATCGTCTACATGCCACTGTTGTGTATAATAATTAGATGATCTCGCCTGATGGTAAGCGATAGATGAGGTCTAAGATGGGACGAGCGAGCCCAGAAGATGCCTATTCACTCGTGCTTTAAAGGCTGAAATGTCATAAGTGGCAGGGATGTTTGTATAATAACCAAATGGATATGTCCAAAATATTTTTTTTCGAAAGAAATTTATTATTATTAATAATATATACTTTTAAATTTGACTAACGGACCATATGGACATTTAAAGGAATCCAGGTAAGTTTTGAGTCTATTACGTGGTGAAAATTAATCCCGTTTATATCTTGTACCAATAGTAATATGATTAAAAATAATAATATAATATTTTTATGTTTTTTTTTATTGTCAATTTTATAATGAAAAATATTTAAAAATGTAATTTTTGAGATATAAGTAAAATAAAGGAAATAATATAATCATCACTGACAGGACTATTGTTGCCTATAAACCTGACATAGTGGTAAAAGACCGATTAGAGCGTCGCACAATGATTGTTGATATAGCGGTCCCTCATGACGAGAACCTCGTGAAAGCCGAGAAAGATAAGCAAATTGAGTATCTTGTGAGGATGTGGATACAGCAATCATTGAGCCGATAGTCGTCTCAGCCAATGGCATAATAGTCAAGAGTCTCGATAAACATCTTAGGAGGCTCTCGTTGGGCATCTGGATCAAGGGCTTGATCCAGAAAGCAGTACTTCTGGACAGGGCGCGAATTGTTAGGAGGTTCCTCTCTCAAGAGCCCTGACCACCGGTAGCTTGGACCCTGTTCCCGATACCGGTGGGCTACTGTTTTTTATATTTTTAAATGTTTTTTTTTTATAGGAATCTTTAAAAATGTTAATAATAGGTTTATAAGATGTAATAAATGAAATAATATAATAATATATAATATAATATTCCACAACTTTCACACAACGCCATCTAGTCTCAAACTAAGCAGAGCTTGTGCTATGGGTACTAGACAACTGATAAACATACATATATATTTCTAAATACATACATACCTATTATAGATAAATTACACCCAGACAAAGAACAAATGATCGTGCTCATCACACAAACATTTGTCCTGGGTGGGAATCGAACCCACGACCTTGTGCATAGCAGTCAGGGCCACTGACCACTTGACCAACAGGCCTGAAAATAATATCAATATTATTTAGTGGTTTAAAACAACCTACACTGAAGTTATGTTTTTTCCTATGAAGTTCTTAAAATGTGTAGTAAAATTTAATTACATTAATCGTCCAGCTTGGTGCTAAAGCGGCTGGGGGAAATATATTGCACTATTCAAGTGCGACTTTACAAGATAAAATGTTAGTTTATTTATGCAGTTTTTGTTTTTGCTTTATACGGTTTTATTAAGCTTGATTTATATGTTAAAATATTTGTAAGTGTTATTACTTGCTTTCAAGTTCCGGATAAAGAGCCGCCACAGACAATAAAAGTGACATTGAGACATATAACAAATGTGACTTTATATAGATATTCTTAGAAAAAAATCTGTACTTTCTTCTAGAAAAAAAATCTGTAGTGTTCTTACTTCTTTCATAGAAGTAAGAAATTATGTTGAATAGGTGTGTTTAAATTTTGGTGTAGGTATAATAAAGTATATTCTATTTACCTATCTATCTGTGTGATTAACTTTCGCGAATAATTAAAGACAGATATTATAGCAGATCAAGTTATAATTTATCTTTGTTAGTTAAATATTTATGATAGCAGTAGGTAGGTAGATAGGTACATTGGTTCATAATTGCATTTAAGAACATTATTCCATCGCAAAGGCAGCTGCCTAGCTTTAAACAAGATGGGTTTTCAGTCAGAAGTCATTTGATGATTTTCCCGCAAAAAAAAAGTAATAACTTTATTCCATGCCAAAAGCAAATATTCGAATTAAAAGTACATACGTAAACAACGAAGTTGTGGCTGATAGCTTTATAAATAAAAATAAATGTTTGTATGTTTGTCCTGTATGGGTACTTACCTACTTAAACCAACGATCAGATTGTGATGAAGACAGGCAACAGCTAATGTTAAATATAATTAAGAATGAAATGTCAACAGACGAACTACCTCTATTTGGAAGTGTATAGAAGAGTATTTGTAGATTTTATATAGCTCCGACGAGTATTTATATATGTAGCTATAGAGAGCTTTTCTGGGTGTATCTTTTACGACGAAAATAATGGTGCTTATACCAATATGTTTGACATTGATTATATTTGTGTAGCTAATATTCTTACAGATACGGGACAAACTTATTGCGATAAAACACAGCATTACACGTGTATATTTCTATATATATAACAAAAAAGTAAGTTCTAGAAGCTATAGACAGTAATTGTACACTTACCTTTTCCTAATTAACCGGTCATAAGGGTCTGTATTTACGTAATATTAACCCTTAAACTAACAACAAGGCCATTACTTAGGTACCAATAAATTATTTAAAGGTTATTCACCATTCGCATAATGAGACCTAGAAGTGTATTCAACAGCAGAACTCTACTAATTACGACAAACTTTAAACAATACTGGACGCGAAACTCATCCCGAGAATAGTCTCCGCGCGGCTCATTGTGGACCCACAAATGCGGTCACACAGACTTTCGTATTATACATATTCAGAAAAACAATGGCGTCCTTGCGCCATTCAAATAAACTAAGACAAATGAAATATTTTTTCCACTATCTGTTAAACAACTTTGGGATTAATGTTGCTTATTACTTTTGTACTTTTTATCTTGTATTATTCGCGTATTTACTTTCTCCTGCTGTTCATGTAAAATCCATTCAAAGGTTGTCTACAAAAGATAGCTTTTGGCGATAAGACCGCCCATTGTAACACCCTTTATAGTTGTTAAGTCCTTGTTTAATAGAGAGTATATTTATGGGCTTAAGCATTGAGTTCTATAAATAGATAACAATTATAAATGACTGTATTAGTAGTATTGAATACGCGTGTCTTATAGTGCATGCTAAAAAAAGCAAAAGGAATTTCATGATTCTAGGTCAGCGGCAAGTATTTTGATACTCGCTAAAGTTCTATAGGTTTAGCGAGTATCAAAATATGTGGCATTGTGAATGCTTGGTACTCCAAATACTAACCTAATCCAACCAGTACTTGGCAAGTTTGAATTCTATTTGTTGTTTGTTATATGTACATATATTAGTATGAAATGCAAATTATATTGTAGGTTAATATAATTAGCATTTTATTTAATAGATCAAAAAGAAAAATGAAGCAAAAGAATATTATATTATAGTTTTGTTGTTTTAGTAGCAATAGTCGTAAATAAAAACCTACATAGTCCGTAGAACCTACCTATTACGTTTTATGACATAGGTAGGTACGGCCTGCTTGAAGACTTGGATGGACGACAGTGTAGCTTAAGGCTTGTATTCATGCCAATAACCTTGACCATTTGGGCGGAGCTAACGACCCCTCTCCGCGCGCCACTCCGCGTAGCTCTCCGCTACCCGCATGCAACAGAAAAGAAAGGCGCGCTCGGCCCGCGCCTGCGCCGCCCGCATGCGTCGTCGCTTCGCCTAGTTTCGGCACAGAGTATCGAAATCACAGAAGGTCTAGTCATCGTGAAAGTTAAATTCATTTTTATTTGTACCGCATCAAAAGTGGTCAAATTTTGTTTTTATTTATTATCTATTGATATAGATGCACTTTGAGTATGTACTGTAGAAACTATACCTCTATTATAGATCAGCCTGGGATCTTTTTAACTAAATTATATATAAATAAAAATTAATGGCTAAATGTGTTGCTAAGCGCAAAACTCAGGAATGGCTGGACCAATACGGATTTTTTTTTCGAATATTCGTTATAGTCTGAGGAAGGTTACTATTAAGAGAAAAATGGTAGGTAGGTAGGTAAGGTAGGTATGTAGGTAGGAACTTAGAGTAAGGTAGATAGGTAGTATAATTATTACTAGTGTATGTCATATTATTTGTTACATTTTTTATAAACAAATAGATTATAACTAAAATTAACTGAAATTTAACTTTCTTTCACCAAGTATTTTTATTCTTTTGGTTGGTTGAACTTCTTAATCCTCATTTATTTCTCAGTGTTCACATATATTTATTTTTAGAAATTTTGATAGCCATATAAAATCTTGTTCTATGTTTTCTTTTCGTCCTTCTTCGTTCTCGTTTTCTTCATTTTTCTCATCAATCTATTTTTCTTTACTTAGTTCTATTTCCTTCTCTTTGTCGTTTTTTTCTTTCTCTTGTACATTATCTTAACTCTATCTCTCTATCTCAACTGGCGGCTTCGTCCGTACGAAGAGAAACCGGTGCATATCGGCTCAAGCCAGGCCTCGCTCAGACGAAGCGCACACACGCGCCTTGCTTGTAGTAAGTGTACCTATCATAGCGCAGTTGTATGAAGCTTACCCTCTGTCCGTTTACTCTGTGCTATCTACTTTTATGCGAGGTAAGTAAAGCGATAGTTTATAATGAAATGTGTAGATTAAACTTTAAACTTACCTTGATAATAAATGTATACCCTTTTGTTTGTAATATTTTTTTAGACCTCTCTTCATTCGTTTCTGCTTATTCCCATGTTTTACAAACTAAGTTTAAACACTACTAAAACTGTAAAATACTATGAGTTTATAACACTTACACTACTTATAGATACATACAATACTCTTTAACTTATAAACAAGAATCAGAAATAAAACTTTTTGACGAATCGAAAGTCGGTTCTATTTTTAGATAATAAGTTTTATTTCACGCTTTTTAGTGGGTCGGTTTGTAATTTATCTAGTTACAAAAGCCAAAATGTCAACTACTTATCACCTTTTACAAAATATTGCTTTTCCCGGTGCAGAGCCGTTAATTTTTGAGGAGTTCTCCTGGTACATCACTATCAGCTCTACTTCACCATATGCATTGTGACGAGCATAAAGTGCTTAACATCTATATTCAAGTAATCTAATCGCAATCCACGAAATACTTATTATTGAGTAGTTTCGATGGCCATCTGGGGTCTTCGTCATCAGTTCCACTTCCTCAAATGGTGCTTTTCGAGAGAAACTAAACAAGGTACTATAAGAAATACCCAAAACGCTATAGGTATGCCTATAATATTTGAAGAGTTCCCTCGATTTTTCCATGATTCCATCATCAGATCCAAACGTGACGACAATGGAACTAACTAGAATGTATACTCTTTCAAACAAAAAAGAATTTTCCAAATCGGTCCAGCCATCTGCGAGTAATGAAGTAACATCATAAAAAAAAAGTTCAAGACGAATTGAGAACCTCCTCCTTTTTCTAAAGTCGGTTAAAAAGCTATTCCACTATTTACAAAATTAATTTTTGCAGTAATATTTTACGATATTATTTCGTAGTGCTTGAGCTCTCGCAACGCGACGTACGTCCACCTAGCAACACGATGCGCCCCGCACTGAATTTGTGGACGAGTGCGGGGGTGATGTAAACGCAGTCTTTAATTGGACGCATTTTTAATTTATTGTAATAAAAATAATACATATTTGTAAAAAGTAACAAAACCAAATCATTTTCATTTGTATTGCAAATCAGTAGTATATTTTTTTATACTTTTTTGATAAGAAATTAAGGAGTAAAATGGTTTCATCTCAATGATTTGGAGGTGATTTGGCATTTTTTTTATTATTATGTGATACCGATAGAAAAATTGTGGCTAAACCAAATTACGGTTCATATCATGTAGATTACTAACAATTTTTTTCAGATGTACTTTCTCTGTGATTGCCGACGAAAAGTTGCTTCATCTGAATGCTTTTTTCAAGCTTTTTTCGAGAGAGCAGCCTTAAGGTCCCGTTTGTTACTCTTTGGGTGTGTTACCCAAAAAAAGAAAATAGGAGAATAACTACTACTCATGAAAACATATCTTGAATTATTAGTCTTAATTTAATTTACGTTAGGTTAAGTTTCCAGTCATCCCGAATGTTACAATGTTTCATTTAGTGCTGAGTTAGACAAGAGCTTTTTTTATTGTTTATGAATCAATGCATATCTAATACATTTTGTACAAAACCTACCGACACAAACCGTCGAGGGTTTAACAGCAGTGGTATCCAACTTGTAATTCGATCTAGAATCTAGAAGTATCTTTGGACTTTTCAATAGTTCTTAACATTAATAATATTGCAGATTTACAGACGCAAACATTAATATACGATGGTAGCATGCATTCAAACCATAGAAATATAAAATACAGATTCAAACTCTTTAAACACGTATCTATACTGCGATGTTATCGCAACGTTTTGACGAGCGTCATTGACGATAAAAACGTTAATTCGCAGCGATACAGTCGCTCTTGGCGGTGGTTCGTTACACAGCACTCCTTGGTACGCCTGGTACATGAAAAAAAAAACACTGTAACAGCAATGTATTGGTGTACTTTAAATGCCGTGGAAAACTGGCCGTTATATAATAATAAAAAAAAACTTAAGTGCTCAACGATTTGAAGAACATAATTATGTAACGTTGATATCTCAATCACGTTACTTAAAACAACCTAACAGTTTTAAATGAGAGTGAGTGTACACACTTTGGGTTAGTAGCACACGATAGGTACTGTGTAAAAATGTAGAACTAAGGTTCAGAGTCTGGTGCGGGGCGAGCGGGAATGGAATGCAGTCGCCTCCTTCTGCGAAGCAGTCATGCTAGCGAAGAAGGAAGCTGAACACGTGAGGGAGAGGCAACTCTCTTCCTCATGCCCCAGCCACCGCATGAGACACCCCGGGCGTCGAGGATCGTGAGCCGATCTCCGGCCACCGTAGGCGCGGGCTTGCGGACGGCGAGCAAGGGTAGCCCACCGTCCGGTAAGGACGCGCGTCTCAAAGAGTCGTCAAAATTGGTGACGGGGCTCCATAGGGCCATTTTACCTGCCAGAACTTAAGGGCAGTTGAAGGACCAGGGTGGGTTTTTAGTCAGTTGAAGTCTGACACTCGCTTCCGCTCCACTCAGAGTGGGAGAAGTCATTTGAAGATTTTCTCAACCGGAAAAAGAGACATTAAATAGTTTAGTAATTAATGGCTTATGACGATATACTATTTTTAAATCCAATAGTTCGAGCTCTGGAATACTAGTTCGAGTTCCTTAAAGTTGTAAGTTGAGCTTTGAAAAATGCACGAATGCGTTAACTGACAAATGATTACACTGTTTGGACGGGCCTGCTCAAATCTGTGTGATTAAATAAATTAAAAGTACCACAGACATAAACCTTCATGGTTCTCATATGATTTGACTACTACAGATTTTATGGACTACAAAAGAGACGTTGAGCTCTGGGTTTATTTCAATGCTTCTTCTCGGAGTAGTCAGTTAGGAAACACTGGCCTCATCTAGTATACATTTACGAAAAAAAAATGTCGTGTAAAACTGTTATTTATAACCTATTTGCAAAATAAACATGATTATATAATTATTAAATAATAATTGAGTTTATGCACAAATTCAATTCTTATTAGATTATATTGTGCATAATTATAGGGTTTGACATCTACTCATTTTTAAATTCTGAATTCCATTTAGGTGCACTTGAATTGTTAAGGTCATGCAGTCAAAAATATTAAGCTACATGCACTTTGAAAGCGCAGATTTCTATGGTGAAGAAAGTACAGAAAGCACTTAATCATGTTTATAAATCTCGTTTTACTTGAGTTACTTATAATCGTACTAGCTGTGCCCGCGACTTCGTTCGCGCGGAATAGTGACTTTCGGCAGCATTTTTATTTTTTTAGGTTAATTATTTTGAAAATAAAACTCATACATATACGGAAAGGAGAAAAACAGATGCTCCTGACCAGATCTCCATAATGAGCTGATTCGTCTTTACGTTCCAAACAACTACCTCCGTAGCCGAAAACACCGCTTACTAGCTGTACCTACGAGCCGTACTGTCGCCCGCGCTTCATCTCCGGTTCCCCGCGTCCTGACTGCTCTTAACAACCTCATGGAAGCTAACCCAGATTGTGATATATTTGCAGATGATTTTAATATAGTATTGTCTGTTTGCCTTAAAATATGCGAAAGCCAAATAGTTTAATCATTACTACTACTTTCTCATTACTACTTTATTCTTATTTTATTTTTGTTCTTGTATTGTGTTTTTGTATTATGGTATTGTAATTGGTTTTTTGTAAGCCGTTATAACATAAATAAATAAATAAATACATAATTTGAATGTCATATTGGATTGGAACACATGGGATGAGGTCTTTAATGCAGCGCAAACGGGATTTAACATCGTAAACAACTGGCTTCAACTCCACCTTTTAACACTCAACACTGATAAAACCAAATATCTAACTTTTAGTATTCGCCAGTCAAAATTAATTAGGAGCAACTACAAAATAGTCCCGCATGTATGTTGCTTAGATATAAACTGTAGCTGTAAACCAATTGAACATGTAGACAACATAAAATATTTGGGGGTCATTATAGACAGTAACCTTAGCTTTAGAGAACATATAAAATTACTCAGTACCCGGGTCAGAAAACTCATGTTCGTTTTCAAAAAGCTGAGATACGTTGTGGATGCTGTATTATTGAAACAAATCTACTTTGCCTTGTGCCAATCTGTAATATCATACTGCATCACATCATGGGGAGGAGCTCCAAAAACAATAATCAAACCGATTGAGATTGCACAACGTGCTATTCTTAAGATCTGCACTTTTAAACCGCGTCTTTTTCCTACCACCCTGTTGTACCAATATTGCGAAGTACTTAGTGTACGACAGCTGTTTTTACAAGGTATTGTTTTAAAGCAACATACAGTTTTAGAATATGACCCTAATCTAAAATATAGGCGAAGGAACAGGACAGTGTGTACTCGCAATCACCACCCTCATACGTCCTTTATTCGTAAATATTTTGCCTTTTTAGGCCCTTATATATATAACAAAATCAATACTTCAATTAATATCTACTCTCTGAATAAGACCCAATGCAAAACTAGGGTAAAAAATTACTTACTAACACTAACCTATGATGAGACAGAAAAGCTTATGGAAGTTACTGAATAATCAGGAGTCCTAATTTTTTCATTATTTCTTTTTTTCTATAGTTAACTCGAAAGATTGATACTCTTTGGCACAATGTAAGAATACAAACACTCTCATACACACTACACATGCACATACACCCTCACACGTACACTGACTCACACACATACACTCACCCTTACATCCATACTCATACACATACGAAATAAACATATAACTCACTTAGATTTTAAGTAAATTATTCCTAATTCTAATTTTATAATTATTTGTATAAAGTATTACTCTTAATTGTTCTTTTTAAGTTTAAAGAAAGACTGTACTTGCTGATTTAATAAAATTTCAATGTCATAGACTGAGAGGATTGGCGCTGTATGCCGAGATACAGGTGTTTACCTAGTTCGGCTGCAGATGATCCTATATTATTTTTACTGATACTTTTTTCTATGTGCTAGTTTTTAAGTAATATTGTAATCCTTTTTGATGCAAATAAATAATTGAACATTGAATTGAAAAAAAATGAAAAAAAATATTTATTAATATCTAATCAAAAGTCTAAAAAATAAGTTTCAAGCTTCTAGCTTTAAAAATGACGTAATCTCCATACAAACTTTCATCCCCTATTTCAATCCCTTACAGCCCTTTTTTCGCATTAAAAGGCAGCTAATGTCCTTTCTCAGGCTCTAGACTATGTTCGTACCAAATTTCATTAAAATCGGTTCAGTAGTTTAGGCGTGATTGCGTAATACACAGACAGACAGAGTTACTTTCGCATTTATAATATTAGTAAGGATTGGTCACGTTATTTTTTTAAAATTTTTATTATAGGATCGCGTTTGACCGCCATGTCACTTAATGGTAAGTGACAATGTGGTTGAAGATAAAGCACGATTACTTAACCTTTCGCGTGTCCTATTCAATTCAAAGTAACCTATTCACTCTTGACTTCAAGACCCTCAAGGAATTCCACACCTTAGCCGTACGCTCAATGAAAGTATTCCTGAAACGTTTTGTGAATTTGGGTGTTCTTATGTGTTAGAAAAAATACGAATAATTAAAAACAGTTCTGTTGAAATTTTAAATACAATTTCATTCGTTCAAGAATGTAACGCGTGTACAGTCGGCCAAGAAAGTGGTGTACCACCCTAAGGTTGAATATCGCTTGCAGATTCATAGGTGATAAAGATTAGTTTCGCTTGCAGATCGATCTGACAACTTCTATTGCTGTCTTTATCTGATTATTGATAACGACTATTACTGTTTGTAACGTGACAGCTGTTCTTAGTTTGAACTTGATGGAACCAATGACGTCGTAAAATCAACGGCGGGGGGCTGTAGATTTTGATGACAAAATTGTATCTACAAATTCAGAATTGTAATCAACAAGTTACATAAAATTGTAAAGGCACAAGGCGAGTCCACAAACCTACAATTTCTGTAAACTTGTAATTACAATATCAATAAAAAAACAAGCTAAAAATAGATTTATCCTTTTATTAAATTTCTACAATCAATTTTAAAATACTTATAACAAACAAAATCATAGCATATATAGTAATATTTAGCGGATATTGAAAATTTTTAAAAATTAGAAACGGGTGTAACCGCCGTTGGCCTCTATAACCTCTAAAAGACGAGACCTCATTGAACCAACAAGCCGTGAGCAAATATCGGTTCCCCGCATTTCCTCCCAGATATAATTACAGTGACTAATAAGAGCTTGTTTGGTTCTTTCATTTTGATGCGACCATCGTTGGACCATAAGGCCCCAAAGATTTTCTATCGGGTTGAGGTCCGGCGATCTTGAGGGCCACTGAATTACCCTTACGTCAGTGTGTGAACGAAACCAGGCTCTTACGATCCTCGCATTATGAATTGAACAATTATCTTGAACAAAATCAAATTGTGGCACTTCGTTCTCCGGGTAAACATTACGGACTGTCGGTAGCATTGCATTCTGAAGCACGTCGATATAATTTACGGCCGTCGCTCGAGGAGGTAGAGAACACAATTCTCCTACACCATCCGTACTCATCCAGCCCCAAATATTTACGGAAATTCGACCTGATTCTCTATTTGGGATTACATGATCATCTTTATACCGTGTTGAATTATATCGCCAAAGGTGAAGACGTCCATGCTGACTGGATTTAAACGTTTTTTCATCACAAAACACTGTATTAGACCAATCAAACTCTAAGTGCTCTCTGGCGAAGTTCAGACGAGCAAGTCTGTGAGCATCCGTCAAATATATTTTCTTGGCGTAATGCCTGTGGTGCAACCCCATGTAATGTAGATGATTCCTTATTGTTTGGGCACTCACATCGAACATCTCCGCAAAATGTTTTGTGGGCTTAAAACCATTGATTTCATATTCCCGTCTCATGAATTCTCTATCGTTATTGGAGAGTGCAGGCCGGCGACCACTTCTTCTGTGATCCAACAAACTTCCCTCCTCTCCCTCACGACGAATCCAAAAGCGGACAGAACGCCTCGATATATTCAAATTCCGGGATATCGCACTGATACTGCTTCCCTCATTAAATTGGGCAATTATTTGTGCTCTTTCGGCAATGGTCAAGTTGGCAGGCATTGAGATGATTTTATATGCAGTTGATTGAAAAATAACACGGAAAATATATCGATTTTTTGCATATATTTGACAAAATGTCAATTGTCAGTTTTCTTTTTCAAATGGAATTCGGTTGTCTAAATAGTTTTTATTACTTTTGTTTGGAAACATTTCAATTGCTTTGTAGAAACTAATGTCCTTTTCATTTATACTAAAGGTTAAAATGTCATGTACTTATATGTGACATATGACGTATGAATACTAAATACATAGGTTTACGTCATGATAATGTTGTCTCTTTCAGTAATATCTTTTTATAACGAACCTTGTTGTAATTTTCGATGACCGGGAAACTAAATCAAAACTGGTACACCACTTTCTTGGCCGACCGTACCTGTGAGCACTATCGAAACTATTTTGAATAAATCTTAAGCGCTACTGTCAGCGAGATTGATCATATTATTACATTGAAAGTTATACAACAATTTTACACCCGAAATTCATTCAAATATTACAAAACTAGCTTTTACCCGCGACTTCGTCCGCGTGGAATAGTTACTTTGGGCTAACGTTAAATTTAACCCCGATTTTGAAGCATTCTTCATTGGCGCTCCGCTCCTATTGGCCTTAGCGTAATGATACAATATAGCTGTGCCCGCGACTCCGTCAGCGTAAGTTAATGTATTGGTAATATTGTTTAGATCACGTTCACATGAGGCTTAAGTACCTAGAGAACGCTTCGACCGCGAGACGCGTCAAGCGCGGCGACCGATTCTCAAAAATAATCCTTATAGCATGATTCAGTATTCACGCGCGATGGCTTATTATTATTTTATTATTATTATTAAGCGTATTTCATGTATAACTTTGGTGTTTCTATACCGATTTATATGATTCTTTTTACGGTTTCGTAGCCGAATGGCAAAAAACGGAATCTTTATAATTTCGACATGTCTGTCCGTCTGTCTGTCTGTCTGTCCGTCCGTCCGTCTGTCACAGCAATTTTATTCCGAAACTATTAGGACTATACATGTGAAACTTGATAGGTAGATGTATTCTGTGAACCGCTTTCCGATTTTGAGAAAATAATTAAAAAATATTTAAAATAAAGGGGGGCTCCCCATACATGGAACTAAACCTGAAAATATTTTTTTTCATGAAATCGATGCATGTGTGGTATCTATAGACAGTTCTTTAAAAACGACATCGGGGTTTCTAAAACCACTTTTCCATAAAGTCAATCGTTTAAAAGATATAAGCTTCCAAAGTGGTAAAATGTGTGTGTGGCGGACACAACCTCTAACTTCTATAATAATGGAGTGAAAAATCTAAAAAAAATATATGTCTGTAGATCTTAATATAAACTTTCAACCAAAATTAGTTTGAACGAAATCAGTTCAGCAGTTTTTGAGATACAGCATATTTTCTAAAACCGCAAATATAACTTTGTAATTCATACAAACACTATGAAAAACAAATTTATTCGGCGCAGTTGTAAAAAATGTAAAAAAGCCAGTTTTAAGAAATTTGTAAGGTTTTTTTTTCAAAACAAATTTATTTGGCGCAGTTGTAAAAAATGTAAATAAGCTAGTTTTAAGAAATTTGTAAGGTAATTTTTTTTCGTCAAATAAATTTGCATATTATATTATAGTTACTACGGAACCCTTCATGGGCGAGTCTGACTCGCACTTGGCCAATTTTTTTATGGAATAGTTAATAATGTTAACTTTTTCAATTAGGGGTGACTGAGAGTGTTATAAACGTAAGAGTAGACAAATATTATAATCAGAAAGCTTCGAACTGCTAAGCTATCGAGAGTTACACGTGTTATTGTGAGTCAAACATAAAAGTTAGACATATGCTGTCGTGGGATATTTTTTATATAATTTTAAGGAGAACATTTCCGTCATGAAATGATTTGTGTAGCTTTAACCATTGAGGTTGCACACGCGACGGAAGGTTAAAAAATGGAGTAACTTCTCCCGGTTTCCCAACATTTCCCTTCACTGCTCTGCTCCTATTGATTGTAGCGTGATGAAAAGTATACTATAACCCGCTCAGGAGTATGAAAAATAATTGTACCAAGTTTCGTTAAAATCCGTCGAGTAGTTTTTGTTTCTATAACGGTTATACAGACAGACAGACAGACAGACAGACAGACAGACAGACAGACAAAAATTTAACTGATTGCATTTTCAGCATGAGTATCGATCCTTAATCACCCCCTGACAGTTATTTTGGAAATATATTTCATGTACAGAATTGACTTCTCTACAGATTTATTATAAGTATAGATAGACCAAACAATTGCTGTAACCTACATAAACTTCATATATAATTTAAACAGTTTATATTATGTATCAGTAAGCCACAATCAGACTGCAGCCACAAACTGCGGTATTTTTCTATCCGATAACCCTAACCGCTACAATGTTGTGACATTTGTTTGATAAATCAGTTTACTGTAGCAAACTGGGATTTTGATGTATCAGGTGAACAAAATAATAGAAATAACAATATAATTTAAGATGGATATTATTTAACTGCCCCATGGAAGCTGAAAGGTCTCCTTTACTGGTCAGAGAAATCCAACAGGTATCGTCATATCAACTGGCCCATACAGTGAAGTTCTGAAGCCATTACACTAATTCATCTGTTCTTCGGGAGACGGGGATCGCGTGCTGAATATCGGCCACCGCAGGAGCGGGCGTACGGAGAGCGAGCAGAGGTACTCGTAGCTCACCGTACAGTAAGGACTAGACTCAGGTCAACGATGCATTGTGTGCGCGCCTTAAACAGCAGCCAGCAGCAGCAATGGGGCCTGATAGGGTCGTTGCCTGTCAGGATTGTGGGAAAGATCCAACGAGAAACCGCGGCATCGGAACGCAAGGGTAACTGAATTTGGCCACATCAACTATCCATTCGGCCAGTAATTGTGCCCTGCACTGCATTTGAGTTCTGCACTTCTTCAGGCGGTCATCAAAGTTTGCCTGCTCACATCTTCATTTCTAGTTTGATGACCTAGAAATATTATACAACGTGTAATTTAAAGGGTATATACATACCAAGTGCATGGCTTCTTTGGATGATAACAAACGATATAGCAAGGGTTTTGTAATCCTAAGTCTACGTGTGTAGAACTTATTACAAATACCAATACAAATTAAGAAAAACGAAGAGAATTGTCGTGTTATTGGCAAGTGACGTGGAAAGTTATTGACCATCGTAGTGCTGTGACACGTTTGTTATGATTGACATTCAAGAAATATATGAAACCGATAATTTGGCATCAATTCCTTGAGTCAGTTATTTTGAGCTGAAACTGTGCATAGAGACTCCAAGCCAGTAGCTCTACCATGAGTTTAAAGCAATAGAAAAAAGATACTCGATACCGACTACGTAAATTTTTTGTATGGCAAATTTTACAGCGCCTCTAGCGGTAATTTATGGAACTAAAATCGGTAGTATGAGTTTACAAGTATATACTTATCGAATAGAAACTCGCTAGCGACTACAGTTTATAGCAGTTTCATAAAGGAAATTGGTACCATGAGTAACAAATTTGACAGGTGCTATCGAAAAAAACCGTTACTACAGTACTTAAGTAACTCACTAGCGTATTGAAGATGTTGTCTTCAGCCCTTTTGGATGATATGGGGTTTCCGTTACACACTGTATAAAAGCTTTTGATGAGGTTCATAGAAGTGCGGTAATTACACTCTTTCGGTTGGAAAATCATCAAGTGACTCCCTCCGCTCTGGGTAAAGTGGAATGGAGTGTCAGACTTCTACTGACTAAAAAGCCACCCAGTTCCTTCAGTTGCTCTTGCGGTCCGGGGTCGCGGTTTATCGTTAAAACATTCCCGCAACCCCAGCAGGTCGGTTATTATACTAAGATTTCCTTAGAGAGTGAAAAGCACACCAACTGTGGGTCGCTAATTTCTTTCAAGCTTTTGTAAAGTCTCATTGCGTTAGGAAACGTCGTTACTATACGGCATAGACTCACACACTAGTATTTTTTAAACATCATACCACATAAGGAATATCCCATGTATCATGGGTGCATGTTTATAAATACTCAGACTCAACTATTTGCAGGCTTGAAAACGTTTGTGCCGGTGCGGAAATCGAACGTGCGACACGCAGCGCAGCACCCAATTGCTCAACCATTGCAACAACCAAGTCATCAAAATATTGAAATCTAGTAGATACGTGATTTAAAAGAAAAAAGGAAAGTATGAAGTAAATCAGTTCAACGATCTCTAGTACAGAGAACGTAATTTCAATGGAAACGGGCATTCAATCACTATTTGCGGGTAGCGTGCTCAATGTTGATTTTATCGTTATATTATTTCGTTGTTCAAGGGTTCTCGCATTGCCTTTTATACCGGTAATTTGTGAAACAATACCTCCATCGGAATTTACCCTAAGCATTGTTATAATAACGTCTACTATAAGCCTTTCAGAATCGCCGTTAGCAATTTAATCAAGTCTCAAATTTGATCTTTGGTTAATAATTTTGTTTAATTGTTCACGATCAAGGTTGGAGAGAGGTATTCGGATATATTTTGCGCATAAATTGAGTATAATTTTAATTTTGTTACTTCATTGATTTGATTTTGATTATCATGTAGCTTAACTTGTAATAATACAATACTATCTTAACCGTATTCATTGCTTAATACACTAAGTAGTTATTTTGTTTATTTTACACAAAGTGAACTCAATTTTTACAACAAAGAATAACAATTAAACTCGATATTTAGTTGAGAATAAAAAGTGTCTTTTAAAAGGTTTTTTCTTGAATTTCAATTAGAAAAGCATTTTAATTTTTTTGTAACATAAATATGAATTGAAATGCTACTCGTTAGCGCAACACTTTTGCGTCCACTACCAAGACGCTGATTTTTTACAGCTTCAAGTAACTTATGTATTTTTATTGCAGATAGACTGCCTCATTGGTCTGGTGGTTACAAGCGCGACTGCTGAACAATGAGGGGTTGATTCCACAGTCGGGCAAAAGGTTATTGGGTTTGTCTGTAAGGAATTTCGCAGTGGTAGCATGGAGTATGGAAGTTGGTGGTGTAATACTTCCGTGCCTCGGAAACCAGGTTAAACAGTTCATACCGGCTGTCATCTGTATATTTTTCACAGTAGTTACGGGTAATCAGAAGCCAGACAGGTGGTCCAACTGGTTGCTTCATGTAAAACTCTAGCTCTCATCTGTATCCGCTTAGATTGAAAGCCGACTCCAATATAGTTGTGAAAAGGATAAGAATATGACGACATAGTCACGAGTTCAGAAGATGCTCAGCTTAAGAATTTTTTTTAATAGATAATTGGCTCGCGTTTGCCACCATCTCACCTGATGGTAAGTGATGATGTGGTCGAAGATGGAGCACGTTTGCCTAGAAGTAACCTATTCACTCTTGACTTAAAGACCCCCAGGTTATAGCGATCAGGAAACACAGATTCCGGCAGGGAATTCCACTCCTTAGCCGTACGCACAATGAAAGTATTCACAAAACGTTTTTTGCGTATGGGTGGGATGTCCACCATGAAACGATGGCGCATCGCCGTTTGTCTTGAAGTCCGACGATGGAACGTGCTTGATGGAATTAGATTGTGTAATTCCATCGCACACTCCCCGAAATATAACCGATAGAAAACCGATAGACTTGCAACTCGTCGTCGATAAAATAAGCTTTGACTGATAAACTACAATTCAACCACATTGATAGGTTAGGCTTTGTTTTCGATGGGAATATCATCAAATATATTAGTCAACAGAAGTCCAACATTGGAGACTCCCGCTCTTGGTAGAGCGGAAAGGAGTGGTCAGACTTCTGCTGACTAATAAAAACCCACCCTGTTTCTTCAGTTGACCTTTTGTTTTTTGTAGTATCTCGTTTAATCATTCCCGTAACCCCGGCACGCAGAGCATGACACTTAAATGTATATAACATTGTATATAAGATTATCGAAATTCATTCAAAATAGGTTAACTAACCAGGTTTTTAACTATCCATTTTGTTATACAGAAGTCGAGAATTTGTAAAATTAGCACCGTATTTAACAAACCAAATAAAGCAAAAGAGTTAATGAGAATATTACCTCCACATCGACATCACCAATCTAGAATTTTCCTTACTCCTTTCAGGAGCGACTTCCAGACTTACCGGGTGCGTAGCACCCCCGTATTATAAATGAGTCGACTGCCACGATGACAGTCCACGTATCACCATTGTCATAACACACAAAATTCTCATTTTCAACACAATAACCAACTAATTCACATAATAGTTGGCGGTAATAACCAGCAAATTGCAATAAATACGGGCTACATTGGTCATCAGTCACGCAAGCCGCACTTACTCGGAATATAGCGACATTAGTGGATAATAATAACAGGTTCATAACATTTGTGCACCCTCTAAATACATATCGAGTGTGTGTTGGAAGTGTGTCGAAAATGTTTTGTTATTTAAATATTATGTCGTTTTACTCCTAGCCCATCATTCCATACAAATGCTTCTATACATCAAGAACTCGGAATCAAGGACCGCCTCTCTTCTGTAGTCCAGGCTCGCATCTTCACTTTCTTTGTGCACATTTCAAGAAGGGACTATAATAACTCGATCGAGCACCTAGTCGTACAGGGTCGAGTGAAAAGCACGAGGCTGCGCAGGTCATCGATGAGATGGACAGATCAGATAAGAGCTGCTTTCGGTGACCAGGAAGGCTGCTGCAAGAGACAAGTGACGGCGCATTGTGAGGTGAGTCACAGAAATAACGACCACGACCACTGCCTAGAGTGAAACGGCGAAGAAGAAGAATCGTTTACTTATAGATGGGATATCAAAGCCGTCGTTGAGAAAATTGTGGTTAAAAGATCAAAGCCACATAGGTTGATCTTCACGGTTAAGCAACGCCGTGGGTGGTTCGTGGATGGGTTACCATCTTAACATATCCAGATTCTTCTGCGCTTTAGAAAGTACATAAAGCTTTTGGAAGCGGCTCTTATTTGTACATCTTTGAAGGTCGTTACGGGCCAAAAAATTACACCAGCCAAGGGTGCGTGTATAGTGCTATCCAGCCACTGGGTTGTGGAGATTAGATAGGCAGTCACTCTGTTACTCAGCTATCGCACTTGTAATCAGGTTCATATTGTTAGACTGGAAGCGGACCGAGCTAAGGAGGTAATGATGATCATTGCCACTGTTCTCAAAACGGTGAAGAAAAGTTCTATGAAGACACCAGCATGTACTAATACCAACAACTCCATGTTAGTGACATCCATCAATCTTATATCGGATTATGTCCTAGCAGTGGTGACGTTATACGAGTATTTCACAAATTTGTAATTTGTATTTGTAAAAACAATAATTTTGTTAATTTTATTGTACCTTCATCGAGATGCAACCAAAATCGAGGCATAATCAAGTACCAAATTGAGTGTGTTTGTTTGCGTTGTCTTATTTTTGTTTTGTGAATGCTGTTTATTTTTGTATTCCTACTTAGTTTTTTAAGTTTATACTAACAAGTTTAATGGATCCTTGGTCTGAAGTAAGAAGTATATTATTATTTCCTTTATTTTACATATTTATGTCTCAAAAATTACATTTTTAAAAATTTTCTATAAAAAAGTGACAATAAAAAAACATTTAAAAATATAAAAAATGGCAGTCCACTGGTATCGGGAACAGGGTCCAAGCTACCGGTGGTTAGGTCTCCAGAGAAAGGAACCTCCTCACAGTACGAGCTGTATCAAGGAGAATTACCTTCTGTATCAGGCCCTTTATCCAGCTGTGCAACGCCAGCTTCGACAGATGGTCGTCGAAGCTTTTAGCTATCAGCCCATTGACTGATATGACAACCGGCACAATGACAGCCCACATTCCATATGTCAACAACCTCATGAGCTAAGTCGAGATACTAATATTATTGTTTCATTTATTCAATCTATATATACATATTAATTACATTTTTATATATTAATAAAAAAAATATATAAACATTTAAAAATATAAAAAATAGTAGCCCACCGGTATCGGGAACAGGGTCCAAGCTACCGGTGGTCAGGGCTCTTGAGAGAGGAACCTCCTCACAATACGCGCCGTTTCCAGAAGTACTGCTTTCTGGATCAAGCCCTTGATCCAGCTGCCCAACGAGAACCTCCTTAGATGTTGGTCGAGGCTCTTGGCTATTATACCATTGGCTGTGACGACTATCGGCACAATAATTGCTGTCTCCACATCCCACATGACGACAACCTCGCGTGCCAGGTCAAGATACTTATTTTTTTATCTATCTCAGCTCTCACGAGGTTCTCGTCATGGGGGACTGCTATATCAACAATCATTGTGCGACGCTCTAATCGATCTATCACCACTAATTGTTATTATTATAATTTTTTCTTATTTGTTTTTTTTTTACACTCCCTTCGTAGTTAACGTCACCACAATATAAATAGGTACCATATATCCTGAAATAGTGTGCTAGAACCCGAGTTCCTTTATAAGATTAAATTAGTATAAATGACTAAGAAATACCTACCTAATACTTCTTCTTAATTAATGTTTGAGGTATATTTTCTCCTACTGTGTGTGTAAGATCTTCAGAACAGTATTACTTCTAATGCATTAAGACATGATACAGTCCAAATAAATAGTACGATGAGAAGATTTCGTAGAAATTATGGCAGTTCCCACTAGCCAGTGCCTAGTGTTGACTTTAGTCTCTGTGCGACCACAGTATACAGTTTGCAAAGGCCATCGTCGGCAATGCTACAGATTGAAATGAACAGAACAAACATTAGTACTACTCAGTAAATACAATACAAGTAAGACAAGTTTTCAAGCTTAGTTATATTTGGTAGAACTATTAATTTTTCAGGTTCTCTAACGCAAAAAGAACCCTTATAGAATAATCTTCGTGTTTCGTTCGTCTATCTGTCACCATCTGTTTAGCCTTATTCCAGTATTGTGGGGGTTAGTTTGCAGTCTAACGGGATACAGCTGAGAACTTGTGTTTTATATGAAGCAACCCTTGGACCAATGTTTGTCTTGCTTCTGATTACCTGTAACGACTGTTAAAAACCGGCCAAGTGCGAGTTGGACTCGCGCACGAAGGCTTCCGTACCATTATCTATAAAAACGGCAAATAAAATCACGTTTGTTGTATGGGAGCCCCACTTAAATATGTGTTTTATTTTAATTTCATTATTTATTTTTTAATTGAATACTTATATAACTTAATATGTTGTGAATATTTCAAGCGTCTACCTGTTGCCGTTATCAATATCGAGCAAAAACGAGCAAAATAATCACGTTTGTTGTATGGGAGTCCCCTTAAATATTTATTTTAGTCAAATTTTTAGTATTTGTTGTTATAGCGGCAACAGAAATACATCATCTGTGAAAATTTCAACTGATCACAGTTCATGAGATACAGCCTGGTGACAGACGGACAGACGGACGGACAGCGGAGTCTTAGTAATAGGGTCCCGTTTTACTCTTTGGGTACGGAACCCTAAAAATGTACAGATAACAGTCGGGATGAATAGTTTAACGTGCTTTCCGAGGCACAGAGTTATATTGATATTTTAAGATGGTCACGTATTCATGAACCAACGCGTTGATATACCTTTACCTTTTATCGACCCGTGTGGCTGTTATTATTTAGCCGCGAACTCGTGAGTAGGCAATAACAGCCAAAACAGTAATTTTTGGGAGTTAAGGCCAGATAAACGTCTTCAATTATGGCAATTTAACTTCACGTCTCAACCAGCAGTTGCTGTTTTATTATATATTCGGAAAGTAATATACAATTGTGTTTTCTAACAAATTTCCTTAAGAAAATTGTGACGTTTATTTAAATAGTGGTGTGTAATTAAGGCTATGTAACATATTACACGTGGATAGGAAAACGACAAACCCGCTAAGACCATCTCGCGTAGCATTATAAAACTATC
This sequence comes from Tholera decimalis, assembly GCA_943138885.2. NCBI lineage: Eukaryota > Metazoa > Arthropoda > Insecta > Lepidoptera > Noctuidae > Tholera > Tholera decimalis. Next base: position 30,522,844 of record OW964550.2, on the reverse strand, counting down.
GCCACCTCGAACAAAATATAATATCTATACTTTATTGGACGATTTTTTATTTTAAAATGATGTAATATTACGGTCGCGCAGGTGTGAAATACTCGTCCATTTTACTCACACACGTATATTGTTAGCTGTTAACGCCTTAAGCAGGGTTAACATCCTATTTTTTAAAAAGAACTATTAATGTGGGTAGATTTCACATTACTAGCAATCTTGTTAACCCCTCCAACTAAGGTAAATATGCTTGTGTCTGGAGTGGGCCGCGTTTCTCCCGCAATATCTCGATCCCAAGTCCGACACCTAAGGCATTAGGCTAATTGGCGCTTAATATACTGGTGATCTGGGGAAGAATGTTCAGGCCTTGGCTCTTAAAGATTGAGTGACTGTCGAAGGCGAAGAATTATTTTAAAGTATGATTTCGACTCGGGGATGAATACATGACTGTGGCTCCAGTGTTCATACCTTTGCTTTTCGATCCAGTTTGGTCCCGCACAACGATTTCCATTCCATCTTCTCGTTTCCACATTACCCTTGGCGGTGGTACGCCGCGGGCTTTGCACGAGACTCTGGCCGTGCCGCCTTCGGGAACCATCGTGTCTCCCGAAGTCTCTTCGGGGACGAAGTCTGGTGGTATCACTACATCTAGAAAGCCCATCTGGGAAGGAAAGAATAAAAGAATAAAGTATATTATCATTCCACATTTTCAGTTGAATATTACCAATCAATCAATTTCCAAAAGCCTCGCTTAACTCTCAGTAATATTTTTTTAGTTAAATGTACATAGGTCGAATAAAACAAATAACATAACCCAGTTCAAAACATACTTTAATAACCCCGATATCACAAAAAACAAATCAACTTTCAAATTAGATTACCAAAACCTAGTGCGGATAACATTCTAAAATCAACAACCCATTGGAAGTGTAAACAGGATCATTTAATTATCGAGAAACCTAACATGGTTCACATTGTTGATGAAATTAAATCTGAATTGTGCGGTTTCCTAATCGCCGAAGAGAAAATATTTACTCAAAATTGCTTAGCGGGATGCTCTAATCACATTTTGGTGCTAAATTGGTACTAAATTAAAGTCTTTTCAGATTTGCGTGCGATGTTTTGAATCGATAGCTATAGAAAATAAAGAGCAGAGGCAATTATTTTTATAGCTTCTGAATCATAAATGTGTTACATTCTAGTATTTTTTATGAAAAACATTTGTATTGCAGAGGATTCGTCGGAAATATTATAATTCTGTACAACAGATTTGTTCCGACTCCAACAGATTAATAAGAATGAAGAATTATTTGAATTGAAATAAGTTTTACCGTTTCTCTCATTTAATAAGTTTGTTGGATGGTGCAAAGTGTTCGAAACATCGCGTTGTTGAGACGAATAAAATGCTTCAATTAATTAATTTGTTTGAATGCTGTGGACGCTATTCGCGTAGTCATATTATTGTATAGTCATTTTTATTCGTAATCCTCTTAAGTAAAATGTTTAATTTTAATTTATCATAAAGAGGTGAGCAATTGATCTGTAGGAAAATGCACAGGAGAAACGAATCTGATTTTATTTTGTGTTTTTTTTTAACTGTAAGAATACACTGTAGCATGGCATTTGGAAAGTATACATTTAATAAACAAAATACCTACATTTAACTTCCATAATAGGCAACTAAGATGTAAAGTGTCAGTGCCTTTATTTATTATTTAAATAATATCAATTTCCAGATTGGTATTGTGTTACCTCACTACTTCAAATACATCACAAAACAAGATATGTTTTTCTTTTTCTCTTTTTTAAAGACATTGCCTAACACTAGTCATTACTCATGTATCATAAGTGAATTTTTCGAAAAACCCAAATCTAACTCCACACAGGGTCTTTGTTGTTGGTCTTACAAACATTTGTTCCGGTGCAGGAGTGGAACCCGCGATACTTAGGGAATCAGCCAATCACGCAACCACTGCGCCAACTGTGTTGTCACAGATTTGATACACACAGTTTTGAAAGCATACGCTTATCAAAAATTGAGACTGCATCGTTTTTCAGTTGCTGGACTTCAATATCAAGGACGAGTATCATTAAGGTACATATAGGTATTATGTTTCACGAATAGAAAACCTTATAAATTCCAAAGACGTCCGTTTACACTTTAAGGCAGACCAACTATTAACTTTTCAAAATATTAGTATAAAAATAAGCATTATCACGTTACCCTTTCAGGGTAAGTAGAGATCCGTGGTGAATCAATCAGCGTATAGAATGCTCTCGATGTATCTACGTCAGGGAGCACTCATGCCCAACGGCAGGTCAGCCAACACGTTAAGAATTTTATTAGTAACAGGGGAGGTACTTTTCTATGTTTTCTTTTTCTATTTGGAAAGAATATTATTAGATTATTTTTAGCTTTGAGTGTGTTGAAGTGAGTTTTACATGTAGGGATTGCTGGGCTACTTTTTTTTTGTCAGCGATATATCGCCCACTTGAGTAGCCTACGCGGCTACGCCATGTAAGGTTTTTATATATTTCGTGGAACTTAGTTTAGAAATTTAAACCTTATACGGTACAGATACTTTCTACAGTATATGGCATATAGTTACTGTAAACGTAATGTTACAAGACTGCGTGGTTCGTTAGTTCTTCTTCTTTTCGAGTCGATACTAAACCTCTGGAAATTGGTCCAGAGGTTTAGCATCGACTGGCTTAGCTGGTAGCTGCATATTGATGCAGCTACCAGCACAGCTCTCGTGGATCATGACTTTTACAGGGGCGCCACACTGGCATTGCGTCCGCGATGGGTCAAGCCCATTTATATTTACAACGGTCGATATTTAGTATTTCACAAATGATGCTCCAAAATAAAACTATGAACCAAAACGTTCACTCATTTCCTTTATCATTAATGTAGGTAGTTACTGCCTACTTTAAAAATAGTTAAAAATGCACGAGAACCATCCTAGTTACCGCATAAGTTGCAATTTATGTCAGTATATTGGTTAAAGTGCACTTCACCGCGTGACGCATTCTCGTTAAATTGTTCCTGAATTTTCAGCGCACCGCAGTCCATTACTTTGTAACAAGGATCTGGGTTGTGGTGTATTAAAAAAAGATGTTGAATTACACGCATGGTAGATTGTAGTGTAGTAGGTATAGTTTGAATAACTGAATGCTATTTGACTCAATCATGTAACTGTTTTATCTGAGAAAAGAAAAATTAACAAGCGTTAACGAAAAATTGATCACCATCATCATAATCTGTTTAGCCTTTTCTTAGCCTTTTTTTTAGAACTACATTAGGATCGGCTTCCATACTAAACGGATGCAGCTAAGTACATAATACCCTTGGCTAGAACAGAGTCAGACTTTCTTTAATAAGAACTCCTAAACTAATGAATGAGTTTTTTTTTATAGTGGTTGACTGCTATTGGTGAAATGAAATAATTTTTGTTGAAGTATCTGTCGATTTTCACGCAGCTTCAGACCTCACAACATCTCGGTCCCGTAAGCTTAATATACGTATGTAGTGACTACTTCCGAAAGTTACCGACCGTTTCCGAAGATTGCGATCCTAATACGCATCAAATTTATACCTCTCTGTCTACTATACTAATATCTACTCGTATGTCACTGCATAGTACAGATTTATGGTAGCGGGGTCTTGAGGAGAGTGCGTGTGGATTGTTATTTTTGACAATTAAAAAGAGAAACAAGCTGCCCACGGTCGAAAATTAACTATAATTTAAATGATTTCAAATGTATTATTACATAAAAACTAACTGGACTTCGTACCAGCATTTTTTTTCATTATATTTTTATAATTCTTTTATAAAAACCTTGTTCAGAAAAAAAAAGAATTATACAATCTGGTGCAGTCTTTCAGAATATATGCGCATAGTATACACTTCGGCGATTCATTTTAATTAAGGTATATAGATTCAGCTTTTTACACTCTTTCACTTTTAAAAATTACTGTGCCTTTCATACTTCTCATTCCATGCAATTTTCATAAAAAGGGATACAAAGTTTGTTCTTCACATAACTATATAGATAAGGTCTGACTCACCTGACTCTTCATAGGATCAGTATTAATTTGACACATGTATTGCCCTCTGTCTTCTTCTTGAACACTTTTGATGTGCAGATACCAGGTGGAGTGATCGCTGTGTGAGACGGACACCCGAGGGTTGTGAGTGATGACGTGTTCGTGGATCGCCTGGATCGCTTTCGTGTCTGCTTTCACCCAGCCCACCTAGAAAGCCAAAATTTTAGAAATGGACCATGGGACTGCTAATACACACAAATATCTGCAAATATACAACGTTTAATTTAAAGGGTATATACATACCAAGTGCACGGCTTCTTTGGATGATAATAAACGATATGGCAAGGGTTTTCTAATCCTATGTGTACATGTGTGGAGCATATTAGAAATTTCAATACATTGATACCAGAGGCCGAATTTTTCAAATTAAGAAGAACGAAGAGAATTATCGTTTTATTGGCAAGTGACGTGGAAAGTGATGACCCTCATAGTGCTGTGACACGTTTGTTATTACTGATATTCAAGAAACATATGAAACCAATAATTTGGGGTCAATTCTGTGAGTCACTTATTTTGAGCTGAAACTTTGCATAGAGACTCCATACCAGATGTTGTCTTCAGTCCTTTTGGATAGATATGGGGTTTCCGTTACACGTTGTATAGAGTAGCTAGTAGCTAAATTATAACAGCAATCCGGGTCGATCTTCGAGGTGAAGCAACTTTTTCCGAGGTCAGTTTATAGATGGGTGACTATTTTCAACCGACGACCAAAAGAGGAGGTTATCAATTCGACGCGTATATATATATATATTTTTTTTTTTTAATGTATGGTCACCGAGTACTCGAAGACGGCTGAACCGATTTGGAAAATTCTTTTTTTGTTTGATAGGGTATACTTTGAAGTTGGTACCATTTGTCACCAAGTCAGGATCTGATGATGGGATCTTGGAGAAATCGAGGGAACTCTTCAAATATTATAGGCACACCTATAGCGTTTTGGGTATTTCTTATAGTAAATTGTGCAGTTGCTCTCAAAAAGTACCATTTGGGAAGTGGAACTGATGATGAAGACCACAGATGGCCGCCGAAACTACTCAATAATAAGTAATTCGTGGATTGCGGTTCGATTACTTGAATATGGATATTAAGCACTTGGTGCTCGTCACAATGCATATGGTGATGTATAGCTGATGGTGAAGTACCAGGAGAACTCCTCAAAAATTAACGGCCCAGTATTGGGAAAAGCAATATTTTGTAAAATGTTATAAGTAGTTGACATTTAGGCTCTTGTAACTAGGTAAATTAAAAATCAACCAACTAAAAAGAGTGAAATAAAAACTTTTTACCAAAAAATTAAACCGACTCCCAAAAAACACTGCAAAGTGAAAAATAACTTTGATTTCGGAAGTCGGTGCCAAAAACGAAAATACAAAACTAAAGACACCGACTACCGAAATTAAAGTTATTTTTCACTTTGCAGTGTTTTTTGGGAGTCGGTTTAATTTTTTGGTAAAAAGTTTTAACATTCAAGAGTCCTCTGAGCCTTAGAAAACACGTTAAGCTGTTGATCCTGGCTGCTGTTTGTATATCATTGTCAGCCAAAAACCCATGTCCAAAACCAGTAAATTTGACACTGGTCTTCGGAATGGGATAAACTGTTATCCAGCTACTAGGTTGTGGAGGTCTTATAGATTGTCGCTCCATGTAAACCACTAATTGGGGAAATTCTAAGCAGATAATAATCACTGAGGTTTGCAGTTTGTTTTTCTTTTTGGCCAGCTTTTGTGTCTATTTTTAGGGACATACAGAACATAACTTCAAGCAAAATTACCTCATAATTTTGGTAAATGGGAGATTAAAATATATGTGAGCTGCATTTTTAGGTAATACTCATGTTGGAGTAAAAAAATGTTTCTTTTGTTACAATAACTCAGTTTAACTTAGTAAGTTAGAATAGTACATTGTTCACCGAGAGGAGAAAGTGACCGATTACCGTCGAGGGTGTCGTTTGAAGCCCGAGCCGTAGTAGAGGGCTTTAAAACACCCGAGATCGGGAATCGCACTTTCTCTCGAGTGATACATAGTGCTTTATACTACACCTACGAGGAAAATAAAAAACTAAATCTTTACTAATTGAAATTTATATTGAAATTGTAGCAGTTAGTGAAGCTTAATGTAACACTGTTTTCACAAATGGCGCCAATGGCGTCTGCAATTTTCACATGTTCTTTTTTCAAATTGTTTATTCTGCCGCCGCAGGGTCACACGGCCAGCCCGACACCATCCAACACACAGCTAGTGGCCAGTGTCATTTTGCGAACTTGGAGATAAAAACTCACTGTAAAAACTTTTTGGTTTTTGATATTTAGGTTACCGGCGCATAGTCTTACCCAAAATTAAAAAAGAAAAACCACGTAAGAAATGGATTTTCATACACTTTTCTCTCCCGCTCAGATGCGTTTTCTCCCCGCATATTTGTTCGATATACAATGACGTACTTTCTACCGTAAATTTGATAAAGTATCAAGGTACTTTCCAAGCAGGTGTAGTATAAATATATTTTGTTAACAGTACAAATTACTATCATTTGGAATTCACGAAAAACTGTCAAGCTATGAAACGACCGTCTGGATTCTACCTGTAAGTATCTAATATTAAAAGCGAGGCCTCTTAACACCACTCCAAAATTAATTGCGTTGAATAATGTAAATCAGTAAAGTAAATTAATTGAATAAGTAAATTAAGTAGGATGTTCTTCTCTTATAGAAGGGAGAAGCGTTCCAAAACAATGGAAATGCGTATCAAAAGCACAGGAATCAAAAGTCCGATCCTTTAAAATTCTTTGAAAAAATAAACATGATGTTTTGCTATGAATTTTTATATTCTTCCACATTTTTGGGTCAGAAATACAAATAAGAAAAGGGTTCGCTTAAATTTAACATTTAAAAATCTTATTAATTACGCATGCGGCCTTAGGTAGTAAGTAACCTACATTTATTTTTTAAGATTGCGCCTTCTGCTGTGAACTGCTATAACTTTTTTAAGTTTCACGCTCTTTGGATAACGTTGCAGACGAACCTTGTTGTATTCGCACAAAATTTTTAGGTTTACTTTTATCCGAATCTCAAAATATTATATATCAAATAGTCTTGACGCTAGTGCACGGTTTTAATTGGACACTTCTTGCTTTCTTGGTTACTCCTTGAGAAATAAAAAAATATATTTCTACATGACCGAGTACAAACCGTACATTGTGCGTTTGGCTAAGGAGTGTAGTTTTCAGCCAAGTAAAAAACTGAAAGAAGGAAGTGTAAGACTCTATTGAGTCCAATCTGTTCTTTCAGTTGCGTTTGTATTCCGGACACATATCTCCCTAGAAAATTCCTTCAAGCCCAACAGACCTTAAAAGCTTGAAAGCTGATTTTAAATTGATTATAATTTTTGTGTTTAGAACATATCAAATACATTGTAACAACTGTTTTAAGGCTAAATTAGATTGTCAAACACTGATATTTAAATTAATCATCAATAAATTCGCGGTTGGCGTCTGATTAATTTTGGCCCAGACTATATCTAAACATATATAAATATAAGTATAATAAGCTATTTATGATGTGGTATAGACAATCCCAGCTCGCTATCGCGGTCTATCGCTATTCCGGTGCCAAAACTTTCAACTTCATAATTTTACTGTTACCGCTAGTTTGTTCGGGCTAAAACTGTCTAGATAAGGGTTAGCTCACACTTAGACGTTAAGCGATGCTTTGTTGCTTGAATGGGCTGATAACAATGCGAATAGCATAGTGACGCCGCGAATTAAGAATTCATATTCGATGTTTCGCACATCAATGATATTCGTCACGCTGCTTTAATTACGCTTTGCATTGATTCGAGGCCAGGAAAGACGGTGGTTCAGTGATCACGTGTTGCCGTTCTCAGCGAGGCTCAAGGGACAACCCTTAACAGACTCCCTAGGGATGTGCCCTAATAGGCATTGCACAGAAAGGGTTTCGAAGTGGTCTTTTAAGAGTTAACGGGGCGCCTTCAATGTCTTGATGGTGATCACCGTGGTGGTTTTAATGCGCTAAAACTCCCACACTCCGTTTCCCCAAAAATCCAGGCGCCTTTTGAAGTTCCCTTGATAACAAACTAAGAAGGGCAAGTAAAGGTTGGCTGACACCTAGACGCGAAGCTATCCGCTGCACTGCGCATCAAGTTATTAGGCGAAACCACAGACTCTTTTATCTTTCGTTTTAATTTTTATCAATGAGATGTGTGATGTGTATAATGTAGTGAATAAGGTTCCATATTATATATCTGAAAGTCAAGTCTCGTCGCTTCGCATCTCTCTGTGACCTGCCTCTGATTTAAGTAACTAACATAATTAATATTCAGCCTCTCGACTTTATTATATAGTTGTTGGAGGGACGGAGCGAGCTTTTTGTCTGAGAGATATAGACTATTAATATAGATTGTTCAGAGTAATAAAGGCTAGATTTAGACGTGAATTACTTATTAACTTTGTCTTAATAAAATACCTGTGGGCTGAAATTCAGTAAAGCTTCAAGCCAGAGTTGTTATGATTTTAGATTGATATAATCGAGTTCAGTGTTTCCGAAACTATAGATGAATGATGAATTTTGGATGAGTCTTGAAAAACCGATGTTAAACTTAGGAAGTGAATATACCTTTTATTGAAATAGCATTTCTTGTATATAATTAAATCCTAATGACAAAGAGATAGATAGATAGAATACTCTTTATTGCACACCAATAATTTAAACACAACTGATTCACAATACAATGACAGTCTTATCGCTAATAGCGATATCTTCCAGACAACCTTTGGATGGACTTTAAGAAAAGAAAAAGAAAATAAAAAAGAAAGAGGGGACTTTTTATATTTAAGTTCTTCATTCACTAAGGCCAGCCCAGGAAGACGTGGCGAGACGACCTGGACGTGCATCATGAGGGTTGGCTTAAAGCGGCACGTGAAAAGAGTTCATAGAAGAAATTGGCGGAAGTCTTAACCTAGTAGTGGGACAGTATAAGCTAGAGGAACAAAAACCTTAAGCTATTTTTCTTTATTCCCAAATTTGGTAATATTTCTTACATGGGATGTAGTCCAGTCAACTTTGATTAAGTTTTCTAAAGGAATTAATTGGTTCAGTAAGGAGAATAAAACATTTTTAGGAAGAAGAGGTGACGTGGATTGCGTTATGGTATTAAACTATTCAGGCTTTAGAATAGTGTGATTAAATACGGTTCTTAATGCCTGCATTTTCCGAAGGTTTGAGCAAAGGTTTAAGTCCCATGTCAAATGAATAAATGTAACCACAAATGCTGGCCACAAATCAAGACTTCAAAAGGATAGTATACTCTGCAATCGAGTACTCGTATGTATGAGTATTTTAAGTAAAAAGACTCCCACAAACTAGTTAGACCCAACCACACGCCTGTAATTTTTTTGTCTAGCTTTTGCTCGCGGCTTCACTAGCGTAAAAAGTATTTTTTCAGCACGAAAAGTAGCTTTTGACCCAAATTCATCGGAAGAAGTTATGTGATTTAGACTTGAAAGTGTAAAAGACAGACAGAGTTCGCTAGTGGGGAGAAGGTAAGTATAAAACGCGTAACGAGATCACAAATTAATCAAAAACATATTAATACTCACACGAAAGTTGCCCAAATTGACAACGATGCATTCGAAAGTCGCGTCCCTCCCGATGGGCACTGTTAGGTTCGTTATGGGCTCTCCAAACTCTGGTACCTCGATACCTCCTGTCAACAAAAAAGAAAATAACATTAAACTTAAGAACGATCCAAAAGTTCCAAATTTGAGTTTTGTGAAACGTATTGATTTATTGGCTTTCAAATGAGCTAAGCAGGAAATGTACTTATTTATGGCTTTATTCGTGGGTAGAAGTTGGTTTAAAAGAAAAATAATACTTTCTAGCCCTTCAACTATATAAACATCCAGGAAACACTAATCCCTGTTAAACTATCTCCTTTTAAATAGAGCAAGGCCGCATTCCACAGTAAGTTTCAGTACCCAACACGGAAAAACAAAAGCATTGCGGTATCGCAGCTAACTGATGAGTGTAACGTCACCATTACTTAGAGCCGGTATGTAGGCGGCTTATCACGGATGTTGCCACAAAGTTGCCGGCGACGATACTGTCGCCAGCAGTTGCACCTAGCTAGGACCTTGTGCAACTAAGTGTCAACTAACCACTTCAACTTGTACCGTTATTCGCGGTCCAACTTTAGAAATGTGAAGTGACACGAATAACTTTGCCAAGTGATAGTAACTATGTCGTCCACAGAGCTGGGAGGTACCTCCGTGGCTACTGGTAGGCGGCTTTGTCTAAACTTTCATACAAACGTGTTAGTGAGTGTTGACTTATAGAAATCGACGGTATGTGACAATTCTGGCTAGCAGAATCGAAACTTGTACACAGCGCTCTTACGCGGGGACAAATACTTACTCAAATTAATAAGTAACTGAGCTACCACTCCAGCCAAGGGTTATCATTGATATTCACGCAATTGTAAGAAAGAAGACCGCTTCTTTATTTTGACTGAACAGAATACGAGGCATCTCCAATAGCACTGTGAAAATGCTTGCAGATCTATGCAACTCTCCGAAGATGAACAATTTTATTAATGTATTGGTGCGGAAAAACCGTGTCGCTGATGAGATTGTGTTTGTTACCAACCCTAAGACTTAAGTATCACTATTTCTGTAGCTTCATTCAATAAATTTATTATTATTACACTCAGATATTGGGTTGTGGACTTAAGATCTATGCAATCCAGAACTAGTGAGCTGTAAGACCACCTATCATCATCCTGACCTTATCTCAATTACTTGGATTCAGCGCAACACGTTTTCTTCTTCGATTCTCCCCTGTCAGACGTTATAGCATCATTGACTCCTTTTTTCTGTCATATCATTCCTCACACAATCCAACCATCTTTTCTTTGGCCTTCATCAATCAACATTTAAACCCATCACACTTAGTTTAGAACCATTAGTTACATGCGTGTCATCCCTTCTCATCACATGTCCATGCAAGACCACCCATATAGTTTGAAAAGGCGAATTTGTGTTTTTGATTGAATGGAATTAATGGCGTTGGTAAGTCGCAAAGCTTCCATGGTCTGTGTAGACGCTTGCGGCCACGATCTTGTTCGGGACAGCTGCGCTCTGATATAAATTCATATTCCCATGAATTTGTGAAAATAGAATATCTGTATTGTAGCGACATCTATCTCGCAACATACAAACTAAACGATAGAAATCCTGTATCGCGCAAGCAAAGATTACAGCTCAACTAGCCTACATACAAATCTCCCGATCACAAACATCGGGCAGTTGCCCGCCAGACAAAAACACTTGTCTGGTCGGAGGATCCTCCCTTTTCAATGGGAATGTGGGACTTAACACCCTGTTCCGCATATCCCCAAACTGGTGACTCCGGGAATGAACATTAGCACAGCCTTCGTGCAGAGCTAGTTCAGCGTAACGTCATCATCACTTTCTTCAAGCTTTCGAGCAGCGAGTCATACAGCCAGCCAGTACCCTCGTCTTCTACGGGTATCCTGACCACCAGCATGCAGCGGACGCGCATATCTGGTCATCACCCTCAGCCTCTTTAGTAACCTTGGCACAGCATCCTGCACTTCAGCCGGTCAGCAATCAGAGACGCACTTCTCTCCTGGTCGACGCAGCAGCCAGCCACTACGAAGCACTGCACTACTCCGACTCACTGGAGATAATGCAGCATCACTCCGACCCACTGGAGTATCATCCCGACTCACTGGGATATCACCCCGACTACTCCGACCCACTGGAGTATCATCCCGACTCACTGGGATATCACCTCGACTCAAAGGGGGCAGCACCGCAGACAGTTCCGACTCACCGCGAACTATGCGACTTCCGGTTCCGACTTACCGGAACCTACTTTTCACTGGCCCGGCAAGCATCACAAGATGTATGAACGACTCATCCTGCTACGATCTCCGGTCTCAGAGGGGAGTGATGTAGCGACATCTATCTCACAACATACAAACTAAACGATAGAAATCCTGTATCGTGCTAGCAAAATTTACCGCTCAACTAGCCTACATACAAATCACCCAATCACAAACATCGGGCAGTTACCCACCAGACTAAAACACCTGTCTGGTCGAAGAGTCCTCCCTTTTCAATGGGAATGCGGGACTTAACACCCTATTCCGCATATCCCCAAAGTATAATATATATAGTGGATATAGTGGATGGCGCTGTTGGTCAACATAATTTATGTGGTTGATTTGTAGTGTTTGGAGATTAATTAATGTTTATTGTAGTTATAAAGTAGCGAATAGTATAAGTCATAGTTGGAAAGTTTTCTAAAAAAAAAGTCAAAAAATGAACTACATTCTATTGGCCTTGACCTCAACCTTTCAAAATGTGAATTATTTTTAACAGATGACACTGACAGACTGCTGACTCTCTCTAAATTTAACGAAATAGCACCTGGAATTCAATTCCTTGATTCTCCAATCTTTGATACTTCCTTTCCCGACTTTATTGCAGAACAAATTAATAAATTCAATGACGTTTCGGAAAGATTGCTCCAAATCAATATGCACTCGGCCATCACTATAATTCGTTTGTGCTGTTTCGGCCCTAAATTAACATACTCTCTTCGTGCTTCCCATTTGTGGAAGCACCATCAACTTTTAGTTCAAATGGATCAAATTATCAGACGAACTTTGTCCTTAATTCTGAACGTGGCTTTGGATGACCGAGCTTGGGCCCAAGCCTCTCTTCCCATCCGCATGGGAGGGCTCGGAATCCGCAAAATTTCTAGTATTCGTTTCCCGGCTTTCATTTCCTCGGTCCACAGCACTGAGAAATTAATCAGGAATATCCTGGCTTCCACACTGATTGATTTCAATGTGCCGTGCTTCACTGAGGCTATTGATGCCTGGAATCTCGCTTGTCCGAATTCTGACCTACCTGTTATACCATCTTCCCAGAGGCGGTGGGACGAGCCGCTCTGCAGAGTAGTTCTGAATAATTTACTAACCACGTCTGCTACTTCTGCTGAGTGTGCTCGTCTGCTGGCTGTGGGAAAGTGGGAATCAGGTCTTTGGTTACATGCTCTACCGTCCTCAAATCTAGGCACTTTGTTCGACGACACCACTTTCCGCATCGCTGCTTCACTACGCCTAGGAGCCCCTTGTTGTTCCCCTCATCACTGTAATTGTGGGGAAGTGGTCAACAGCCTCGGGCACCATGGTCTCTCTTGCAGCCGTAGTGCGGGTCGTTTTGCACACCATGCCAACTTAAATGACATTATCCGACGAGCCCTTGTCACCGTCGGCGTTCCAGCCGTATTGGAACCCATTGGACTGGCGCGTGACGATGGCAAGAGACCGGACGGCATGTCATTGTTTCCTTGGAAGATGGGTAGGCCTTTAGTGTGGGACGCAACTTGTGTCGATACTGTCGCGCCATCCCATCTTCCCAGTTCATCATGTTGTGCTGGCGCTCCCGCTGCGGCTACGGAAAACCTCAAGCGGCGTAAATATAGTCATCTCGGTGATAACTATATTTTCGAGCCGTTTGGGGTCGAAACTCTCGGACCATGGGGCCCGCGTGCTCACAGCCTTTTTAAAGAAATATCGAAAAGGCTCGTTGACGCTTCCCGCGACCCAAGGGCTGGCTATTTCTTTGGTCAACGGCTAAGCATTGCCATACAACGAGGCAATGCCGCCAGTATCTTGGGTACGTTGCCAGCCGACAGTGTTGAGGATGAATTTTTTGATGCTTTATTGTAGTTTGTATTTTAGTACATAATTTTGTATATTTTTTGAAATTAATTGTTTAAATATAACGTATTTTTTATAGAATGTAAGTACTTTAAAGTAATTTGGTATATAAAGTTAGGTAAAAATAAGTCAAGTTTATAAAAACTGCTCATTATAGATGACTGAAAAAGGATCAGGAGGAAGGACGAAAAAGGAAAGATTTCAGGGAAAGGGAAAATGACTAGTATTCCACCCTTAATTTTGGTCTATATACCTATGTAGTCAAAAAATCTGCTGCAAAACATTTAGAAATTCTACAGAAACTGAGACGGTACTCAAGAGTGATTCTGACTTCTAGGCAAGTATCATCTATTGTCGACTACACAATCAACTACGATAGGATCATAAATTACTTAAAAAATGTATAAAAATTGCCTGTAGTTTTAATTCCGACAGCTTGAGCAGGCGATAGTAAAAAAAATTCGTCATTAGGTACTTTGTTTCATTTATCTAGCTTAGCTTTCTTAATAACGATCAGAATTTTTAATTACTAACACAATTTCAGTCTGAAAACCAAACTAAAAACATTTCAGTTCATGGATTATTTTGTCACACACCCTAATAATTTTGTCACGAGAGTAACAACATTTTTGGTATCGAATTTAGCATCCGATCATCACAAGCTATTTCGTCACGGTCGAAATATCCTATCTCAAAACCCAAGATTTTTCGTATGTACATATTACACGTTCATCAAAAACTTTCAAGCAAAAATATAGTTAAAGTATAATAAACCCAAATTACACTAACGTAATGTTACACAGTTTTAAGGCATAATTTAAAATACTATAAACAAAAACAAAATTCAAGTGTAGTGCAACTTTAGTGAGATAGTTTCACACGTTTTGCAAATAGCCATGGTTCCTAAGTGAGAAAATTGCAGTTGGGTCAGAGATACCGTGCGTTAGAGGGAACTAAAAACGATGTTTTGTCACCTTAACGAGCGTCTAGAGGCGGCAAAGTGTGAAAGCTCGCCTACCAACATTCAAAACATCATTTTGCTTTTTCCATTCCTTATGTTACACTTAGTCTGTGAAACTAAAAATCTACAGTACAAATAGCTCAAGTTTAAAGACTGATCATAAAAATCGCGAAAAATATTTTAAACAGACTTTATTTCCGCTTGATAAGATAAGATAAGATCATTTTATTTGTCCAAACATGAGTAAACATACAAAAGAAATGCATGCAAGTTGTTTAAAAATATTATACATAGGTCGTCATGTTTGCCATATTTATACAATGGCATACAAATATTTAAGTAGTGCAGATTATTATTGTTCAAAATTTGGTATTAAAATTATACAGCTAATAATATTATATAATAATCAGTAATAAAAATATAAAAAAAACAACTTTACATAATTCAATAATTAAAATATGTGTGTGCCAGTTACCAGTCGCCTGGAACTTTTGGGCATGGAGTTGACGTCAGACCTCAACTTCGGCTCAACCATCGAGTCCAGAGCTCAGACTGCAGCAAAAAAGCTGGGAATCCTACACAAGGTGAGGCAGTACTTCACGCCTGGACAGCTTCTAAATCTGTATAAAGCACAGGTCCGTTCTTGCGTGGAGTATTGCAGCCACTTGTGGGATGGCTCTGCAAAGTACCAGCTTGCTGCATTGGACTCGATCGAGCGCAGAGCTAAAAGGCTTATAGGCGACGAGGTGCTGGTGGACAAGCTGCATAGCCTGGCTCATCGGCGAACCGTTGCTTGCCTGTCGGTTTTCTACAGATTGTACTTCGGGGAGTGTGCGCAGGAGCTCCATGACCTGATTCCTCCATCTCCCTTTCACTACCGGCCTACCAGACGCACGGCTGGGTACCACCCACACTTGGTTGATATACCGTCTTGTCGTACCAAGCGCTTCTCTTCCACATTTATTGTGCGCACAGCCAAGCTGTGGAATTCTCTGCCAGCTTCTGTGTTCCCTGCCACTTATGACCTTTCAGCCTTTAAAGCACGAGTAAATAGGCATCTTCTGGGCTCGCTCGTCACATCGTAGACCTCATCTATCGCTTACCAACAGGCGAGATCGAGGTCAAGAGTGGGCCCATCGGTAATAAAAAAAAAATATATATATAACAGTCACTGTTCACACGTATAAAGTAGTCAAAACCCATAAGTAAAAGTTATTACAGTCATTTAAAGTAGATAGTCAATTAAATGTAAAATTTAGTTATTATAGTAATTTTAAGTTGTCAGAATTATTAGGTTAACATTATAATAGTCATTAATTAAAGTACTTTTCACATAAAAAATCATTTAACGAGTAATAAGCTCTTTCTGCTACGAATTTTTAAGTTTCAATTTAAACTGCCCATCACTTAAAAGCTTCCAACTTTTTGGACATTTATTATAAATTATTGGAGCCATGCAAAATACACTCTTGCGCATAAGAGCAGATCTAGCTTGTTGTAAGCAAATCTGAGTGTTATCACGTCTGTTGCATGGAAACACGTCAGCCATGCTCGGAAACAGATTAGGGTTGGACCTCACAAACATTGAATTTTCTATTATATAAATGGAAGGTAATGTCAAAATTTTATATTTCACTGAGTGGTTTCTAATTTAAACATGGACCTAATAATTTTTTTGTGCTTTGAATATAGTGTCCTTATCAGTTGAGTTACCCCAAAAGATAATCCCGTATCGTAGGACAGATTCCACCAACCCATAGTATGCCGTAAGCAACGCATCTACACTAGTTATTTCGGCTAGTGTGTAAAGAGCATACGCTGAGGAATTTATTTTCTTCGTTATGATCTCTATATGTGCTTTCCAATTTAATTTTGTATCGATAATTAATCCTAAAAGTTTTGTTGTGTCAACAGAGTCAATGATAATATTATTAAATATTATGTCAAGTTTATTAATTAATGTCAGGGGTCATTGTCTGAAATGAATGATTTTAGTCTTATTTAAATTAATTATTAGATTATTATTATTAAACCATTTTATTATTGAAATTAGGGATTTATTAATGTCATACTCATATTGATTTCTATTTCTACATCGTCACAACACTGTCATCAGCAAATAGGTAAGCTCATAGGTTGTTCTGTAGATTTGGGCAAGTCATTAATTTATAGTAGAAAAAAGGGAGGGCCTAATACAGTTCCCTGTGGAACACCATACAGTACTTCACGTTCTTGGGATACATGGATTTCTTCTCGTATCGTCATCAAATTTATCCTACTAGCTTTCGTAACTTGCTTTCTTTGCCGTAAATATGACTCAAATAATTTTAGAACATTACCTGGAACTCCATGTGCTTCGAGTTTCTTAACCAAGATGTTGTGATGAACATAGTCGACAGCCTGGGTCAAATTACACAATATAGCACAAACTGGAATATTATGACCCATGTTCGTCATCACCATTTTTAAAAAGTCGAAAATTGACATGTTTATTGTCTTTTTTTCTCTGAAACCTTTCTGTTCATTGCAAATAATATTATTTTTTTCTACATAAGAGTTAAGTTACCTATACATATATTTTTCAAATATTTTTGAAATTATGGGAATGAATGATATTGGTCTGTAATTTTGCATTATTTCCCTGCATTCCTTTTTTAACTGTGGCTTCACTACTGATTTATTTAACGCCTTTGGGAATGTACCGTCGGAAATGCTCAAGTTAATAAAATAACTTTGAATCTTGAACGTTTTAATTCATGGGTTTCTTATAAAACTATAGAAGTTTTGCTCACAGTTTCAGTTCAATTCAATTCAATCTTTATTGTAATAACATGTGTTAACAAGATCTTAATATATAGGTAATAGCTCACATGGACGCTGTGGGACACAGTAATTTAATATATTCTTGAGAAGGAAGTCAAGAAGTGTATGAGTTAAAAAACGTCTTACTTTTAAAGAACATTTGTCTGTATAACGACAAGTATGGCGGGATGTAACGTAACCGAACGGTCTTGTGGAAGGCAGTAAAAACTGCCATTTTGCAGCGACAGCGTCCACAATATCGTCACAGACTGGGACGCAGTAAAATGTTTACAAAATATCCTGCTTTTGTTGTGGGTGCCGCTAGAAGTGTTGGATATTGCTTTTGTATTACCGTTTTAGCGTAAACTCAGTCGGCCATTTTCCTGCAGCTGCGGTAATCGCTCTATTTTCGTGAACACTTGTACACTCGTCTGCAGGAAATCTTTATTCATGATTCGCGAAACATTACCTACGTGGGATTCACCTTTAGTGACTACATTTAAAAAATACGTTGTAGATATTATTTACGTGACATCATGACATCCAGAAACGGTAAGTCGACTCTTCATGTGACATATTGGCCTTTCGGCATTTCTTCGGACAACAAATCAGCCTGCTGTCCAACGTTGCAATGCTGGCAGTATTTTCTGGATACTTTTCCGTTGACGGAATTATAAGAAGAGTTTCTAAAGAGTATTAGTACTCTAAAGAAAAATACTGTCAAAAATATTTAACGATACTGTACATACTCAATTTAACTAAAAGATAACATCAAATATTCGTCCTGAGCACTGTGGGCTGGTAATGTGCCCCTGATGTTTTAATTACTTACCTATTTTTAGAAACGTTTGGTGTTCAGCTAGTTCCACACTAAAATACATATTTCTCTTAAAAAAACAACGATATTACCAAAACTTTTTAAAGGTTACATTACTCATAATAAAGCAGAAATCTAATATAACTTTGACTAACTTATTAATAATGATTAGTAGGTACCAAGTTTTCTCCAAACTCAAATCTTTTATGACACTTAAGAAGGATAATCGAATTAATATTTTCTCTCATTTTATTTGAGTGACTGCATATCTTACGCTAACGCTAACTCACGGTTCACAATTTCTTTATTTGCGATAAGTGTTGGTACAGTATCGGTCTTAACTTATAAGTGTGACATGCAAATATTTTGTTCATGCTTAATTAATAATATAACAAATCGTTAACAAAAAAGTTATGATTCTTTTAAATTAGTTCTAGAATTACAATTGAATAGCAATATTATTATTCTTATTAGAATTATGCGATATGTGGCAGTTAAATTATAACAATTGCCAATTATCTTTCAATGTCTTATTGAATATTTCTCTTACCGAGTAGAAATTCTTATCGTTTAGCCATGCTTTAAGACACATTATAAATTAATTGGTAAAATTTTAATACTGCCAGGCATAACATTAAATATACGACCGGACATTGCATAGTGATTCTTATTATATGTATAGTGCTGTCCTAGGAGTTATGGGCAAAACAATTCTATTTTTGTGTCTAGAACTTTTTGAATACAGATCATGAGCTTTTTTAAATAGTTCCTTTGCGTTCTAATAAATTTCGCGCATTCAAAGATGTGTAGATGTATTTTTCACTTGTGCCGAAAAGTGCGTCGGCCAGCTTTCATCAATTTTTTTTTTATTACTGATGGGCCCACTTTTGACCTCGATCTCGCCTGATGGTAAGCGAATTCCACAGCTTTGCTGTGTGCCCAATAAATGAGGAGGAGAAGCGCTTGGTACGACAAGATGGTATATCAACCAAGTGTCGGTGGTACCCAGCCGTGCGTCTGGTAGACCGGTAGTGAAGCTCCTGCGCACTCCCCGAAGTACAATCTGTAGAAAACCGACAGACAAGCAACGGTTCGCCGATGAGCCAGGCTATGAAGCTTGTCCACCAGCACCTCGTCGCCTATAAGCCTTTGCATATTACTACGGGTGGTCGGCGGTCAACTTTGATGAAAAAAGTCATTTTTTTAGATGAATTTTTTAATCATTTTTTTCGGGTGCATATGTTGGTACCAACTGTCATTCTGCTACTTATTGCAAGTCACTGTTTAGGACTTTCTCTCGATTCAGTTACATTTAAAAGGAAAAAAATAAAGGTCCAACAAACAATCATATTATTACTGGCAATGATGATTAGAGGTGGAATATCGCTGCTTGGCGATATTTGCGAAAACTTGGTTATTAAATGATTTTCAAACGTTATAGTTACAATAGTTATATATATATAGATTTGTCATGTTTGTCTGTCCGTCCGTATGTTACAGCCATTTTATTCCGAAGCAGATGTATTCTGTGAACCGCTTTCCGATTTTTATACATAAATAAAAAAAAAATAAGAGGGCTCTCCATACATGGAACTGAAAATATAAGTTTTTTTGTTTCATGAAACCTATACGTGTGTGGTGTTTATAGACCGGTCTTTAAAAATGTCATCGAGGTTTCTAAAACCATTTTTTTCTTAAAGTCAATCGTTTAAACGATGACACTTCCAAAGTGGTAAAATGTGTGTGTCGCTCCTTTAACGAATAAATAACAGAATGAAAAATTAAAAAAAAATATACATATTGATCTTAGTGAAAACTTTCAACGAAAATTGGTTTGAACGAGATTTAGCAGTTTTTGAGATATACCACATGTTCGGTCCTTCAATCAGCCAGCCAACGGTAACTGGATGGTCCGAACTGTCCACGGTTCGTGGAGCCCTAAACATTGCTTTACAAACACAATATGCTTTAGAGATAACAATACTTAATACTAACCACTTACCTTCTGAGCTGGGACGACAGGCTTCGACCTTTCCTGGGGTCACGTCCGTGTGATATGTGTGAAAGTATGTATGATTGTGTAATGTTGTGAAGTGGTGTCACGGCGGTTCCCAAAAGTCGCAAGCTTCGATGTGTGGTCCAGGCCGGGATGTAGCACAAACTTCGCACCAGATTGGAGCAGCTATTTATCACTAATTCACAATTACTTTCAACAAATTCGCGTGCCATTCGGTCTGGCGTCAATACGGCGTATTGTTCAAAATATCCCAGTATGTTACTCAATTCGGGATTCCAATATCAATTAATCGTTAATCACACCCAATTTGTCCTTAATTAACTGAGATTCAACAGGATTTTTCAATTACACAATAAATCGATCTCACAAAGAGCGGACATTTTTCAACGGAAGCAAAGGTTATCTGTCAAGTCAAATTATGTCAAGTGTCAACATCAAAGACAATAGAATATTGCCACACCAAAAATATGCGTTCAAATACGTTTTGGACTCAACACCACATTTTATAAAACCGCAAATATGTCTTTGTATTTCATACAAACACTATAAAAAACAAAGTTATTTTGCGTAGTTACTACGAAATCCTTCATGGGCGAGTCTGACTCGCTCTTGGCCAATTTTTTTACGAGGTATGATTTCCTAACAATTAGATATGTCTCGGGTTCGATTTCCGGGTCGGGCAATAAGTGATATTGGGTTTTTCTGAATAGTACAAGTAAGTGAGTAGGTAATATTCTACAATACTACCTACTTGTACTATTCACTACTACTACAAGAAATTTCTGAATATTAGCCAATCTGACACTGATCTGGTCTAGAACTATCATGTTACCCAGCTAATGAATTGTGGAGGTAAGATAAGCAGTGACTTCATGTAAAACACTAATAATTAGCTGCATCAAGTTAGACTGGAAGCCGACTCCAAATTAGGTGGGGAAAGGCTAAGTAAATGTTCATGATGAGTTATTATTTCCAGGTAGTTTATAAGAAGAAAAAGTCTATATATAGGCGAGAATGATTTGTTGGAAATATTCCCGTAGATATAATAATAATAAATAATAATAAATTGTTTATTTGGAACAAAAACAATAGACAAGCAAACAATTCAACGATGGTAGCTGCAAAAGTTAAAACTGTGGCGCAGCTACCAACGCCCAACTCCTAATGAGTAGCGTTGTTCCAGCAATAGCAAAATACAAAGTTCATTACATTAAAATAAATCAAAATCTAATAAATTAAAATGTAAAAACTTTTTAACAAAAAATTAAACCGACTCCCAAAAATAACTTTAATTTCGGTAGTCGGTGTCTTTAGTTTTGTTTTTTCGTTTTTGGCACCGACTTCCGAAATTAAAGTTATTTTTCACTTTGCAGTGTTTTTTGGGAGTCAGTTTAATTTTTTGTTAAAAAGTTTTTATTTCACTCTTTTTAGTTGGATGATTTTTAATTTACCTAGTTACAAGAGCCTAAATGTCAGCTACTTATAACCTTTTACAAAATATTGCTTTTCCCAATGCTGGGCCGTTAATTGTTGAGGAGTTCTCCTGGTACTTCACCATCAGCTCTACATCACCATATGCATTGTGACGAGCATAAAGTGCTTAACATCCATATTCAAGTAATCGAATCACAATCCACGAAATACTTATTATTGAGTAGTTTCGGCGGCCATCTGTGGTCTTCATCATCAGTTCCACTTCCCCAAATGGTACTTTTTGAGAGCAACTGCACAAGTTACTATAAGAAAAACCCAAAACGCCATAGGTGTGCCTATAATATTTGAAGAGTTCCCTCGATTTCTCCAGGATCCCATCATCAGATCCTGACTTTGGTGATAATGGTACTAATTTCGAAGTATACCCATTCGAACAAAAAAAGAATTTTCCAAATCGGTTCAGCCGTCTTCAAGTACTCGATGATCATACATTAAAAAAAAAATATACGCGTCGAATTGATAACCTCCTCTTCTTGTCGTCGGTTGAAAATACGTCCAAATCAAAATACAATAACATTAAAATAAGTAAAATTTAAATTCAAAGAAAATTATACCTATTCAAAATTATACAATAATAATATTATATTATACATTATTATTATAACGATAATATTACGTGCCGTGATTATGTGAGCGTGTTTGTGTGTGTGTGTGTGTGTGTGTGTGTGTGTGTGTGAGTTGCTTGGAAATCGTGAGAGTGTAGTATAGTGAGAGTGAGAGTTTTTAGCCAGAGTGTAAATATTATACCTCCACGAGGTTTTCTGTGGAGTCATAAGTGAGTGTTTTTAGCCACGTGTTGAGTTTTTTCTTGCACTCATTCCTGGTAATAGAGTAAATATTAATATTTTTGTTGATCCTATTATACACTTTGGAACTCATGTAAGTAAAATGGCGACGTGCCGTAACTGTTTTGCATGGTATAATATTACAAACTCTAGCAGAATGACGTTTACTGCTACATATGTGTGGATTATAGGGAACCAGGGTATGTTTCCGGAGTGTTATTTGCGATATGAATAACTGTCTCACTGTCAGGACTTGGCAGAGAGCGTAAAGTTTTTTTGTATGAAAACGGATAGGTTTCCTCGCAAGGACCTTTAAAACAGCTCTCTGTGCTCTTTCAATACGCATCATCACCGTCTTATGAGCCCCACCCCAAACTATAGGGGAGTTGCGTCGTAAGTCTTGTGGAGTGCGGTCGTAATTTCTTGGATATTAAAATTTGAAAAAAATTTTTTAAATAAATAAAACATAAAAGAATAATAGGCACACAACACTCAACCTTATCTGTGCCGAAACTAGTGCTAAAGTTCAGTGCAAGTATCAATAAATAAATTTAACAACACTTTCGCGCTTCCGGGAAGAATTCGCCACGAACGACGCAGGTGTGCCGCAGGTGCGCACGCTTAAATTCCACGGATTTTGTGCTACCGATATTTGTCATCAGATATCAAAACAAAAATAGATTAAAACAAATAATAACAATGGCTAATAACTGTGCATCTTGTCATAAGGCGCTGCGTTCTTCGAATGTAAAATGCTCCAAATGTGACCTACTGTTCCATGTAATATGTGCGAATGCTGGTAACCAGATCAAGCTAACAGGAGAAATGAAGTCGAGCTGGATTTGTGCATTCTGCCAAAGCAAGGCATCGAAGAGAATCACTACCCCCTCTCGCACTCCGGCACCCGAGGTGCCGAAGCCGACGGACGTCACATCGCCTAACTCTGCGGATTGTTACCACTCTACACCGTCACTCGACTCATCCTCCACTGCACTTACTGACTCGGAGATTCTACGTACACTCAGCTCCGAAATAAGATTACTTCGAGGTGATGTAGTAGATATAAAGTCACATATCACATCCCTGACCGAGCACCTCACACAATGCTATACACGTCTTGATGAATACGACTCTAGAATCAAAACATTGGAAAAACGTGAAGAAGACATAATTTCCCTCCACCACACCATCGCTAATCTCCGTGTGCAGTTGGACACACAAGCGCAATCCTCTCTGAAGAATGAACTCGAGATATCTGGGATCAACGAGATCAAGCACGAAAATCCGCTGCATATAGTGTGCGTATTTGCTCACAAAATAGGAGTACCTTTAGATGAACAGGATGTAGACTTCGTGACCAGAGCGGGACCACGCCGCCAACACACCAAAGACGCAGCTGAGGCTCCACCTCGTACTCTCGCCGTCCGTTTTGTGCGACGTTACAAGCGTGACGAATTTCTGAGGGCCGCTAAAACCAGAAGGCCTCTAACATCGACTGATATCGAGATATCTGGAGTGACGCGAAACGTCTACGTTAATGAGCGCCTCACCAAAGGAAATAGGCAGTTATTTCGTGCGACCAAACATGCTGCAAGCGAACATGGATACAGGTTCTGCTGGGTTAAAAATGGTGCAATTCTCATCCGTAAGCAGGAGGGTAACCCATCCATCCACATTCGGAACAATGAAGACCTGGTACGATACCTGGGTGCATCGACCTCAGTGTAACGTCACGTATCTGCGACCGCAGAACTTCAATGAAAAGACCACCTCGACAAACGGAAAACAGTACAAAACTTTTATTATTACATATCTATCTATTTTTAAAACTCATTTTAGTCTCAGATCTCAAATTACTTACAGTTATTTCATAATTGTTTTGTTATATGTATTTGTCTTATTTTTTAAATATACCTCTAACTGTGTAGTTTTTAACGCTTTTAGATCACAAATTATTTCTAGTTCTTATATTATTATTTTGAAATATTATTATTTTTCCTTATTCTATCAATGCGTACCTACGCCGTGTAATTTCTATAATTATGTCAGTTTTATTAACCTTTTATATGATTTTGCCCAGTGTCCGAAGCCTGAAAACATACTGTGTACCCCGATATCAGTGCAAATAATTGCACTTATGGAATCTATAATGTTTACTTCAATATTGGGATCAAAATGTAACTTTTATATCGAAAGAATTGATTCCATATTCGACACTTTTATCCACACAAACACTTCAATCACCGCTCATGTTAAAACTGCCCTTCAAAATACAAACAATACACACTTACAGACACACTTTAAAATAACTTTTTTCCTACATTCTTATAATCACGAAAATCTTATAGTAACAAAGCAAATATATACTATGAATAAAATCAACATTTTCACAAGTTATATCTATGGCTTTACTTGACATTATTCAGGATATCGAAGAAAATGTTACTATAAATTGTCACACACTTGATCAACTAGAAGAATGTAGGAATCTAATGCCAAATACTAACAGTTTAAAAATTCTATCGCTAAACATAAGAAGCTATCAGCATAATTTTGACGATTTTTACATAGCTTTCCAACGCCTTGATACCAATTTTGATGCTATTATTTTGACGGAATGCTGGCTAAGCGATGCTACATTAATAGAGCCACTACCTGGATATAATGCATCTCGCTCTTTTTCTCAACTTAACAAAAACGGAGGTGTGGTTATCTATACCAAATCCATATGGAATGTTTCCACCTCAGAATCTGAAATTGTAGACGCAGACAGTCTTCTTTTTTGTCTTCTCTTTCTTCTTCTTCTTCTGTTCAATTTGTATTTAAGTTAATTATTTTATATAAAGTGCACACGGTTGTTTTGTTTTACGTTTTGTTTAATGTTTTGTTTTATTTTTAGATATTGTTTTATTATTAAATTAGGCATTTTTTTTTAAATACTTTGTGACCATTGCATTCATATATCTGTTCAGAATAGTTATTTTTACCTTTTGTTAACGCAACTCTGGTCTCCAAGATACAGGCGCTGCCTAGTTTGGAGGCCGCTGACATTCTTTTTAATAAAACAAAGTTTAGTTACAGCAAGATTATATACTCGAAATGTTAATCATAGGTTAAGAAAATTACTGTAACTCTGGTCCAATAAAAAAAAAAAAAATTCTTTAATTTAGTATCCTAGTACCGATTGTGCAATTGCATAATAGATGGATATAAGAGTCTGAAAGTCGGCTGCACTTCTTAGTTTAATAAACAATTATTTTAAAAAATCTATTTATATTCATAAATATATAACGTTTATTTTTTTATTTTTTGGCAAAAACGCCTACCGCCGTACTATTCACGGGTGATATCGATTTAATTCGTATATATAACTCATTTAAACCATTAACATATTATGGTAATCTTCTTTTTAAGTAATATTCGTCAGTGTGCGTCGTTCAATGTAAATTAATTTGTTTGCAAATTATTTATTCCATTGTTAGTTATTACATTTGTTCGATATTGATTACATTTACATTATGTAGTGTAGCGACAACATTATGTGTTAATATCTGATATCGGAAATAGTGAATTGGCTTATTGAAGCAGGCACTTAAGCACATTTAATAAGGATATTGTAATACCGTATGATACTTATATAGAAAGTATTATCGTATCATCCGAATCTGAAAAACAATTATGGTACCTACTTACTGACTCATCATATGTCTAATCTTTTCCTTACTCTTTTAGAGTTGTATTTCAGCTTAACTTAGCAACTGGATACAACTTTGCTCCATAACAAGACTTGTGTCTGATTTTCTGGTTTCTGACTATTCGTGACTATTCGTGACTGTGACTATTCTGACCGTCAAATATGTACAAATGGCAGCTGAAGCCAGCGGTTTGGCGTACTTTTTGAGGTACTGAGGATAAGTAATATTCATGACAAAAATATTATTCATAAATGTAATGTAGCTCAAACTTGGCCAAAAACACCAGGTGTTTTGTTTTTGTTAATCAGTTAGGATGGCATTATAAATTATACTTACAAAATAACTTTTATCGCATGTCCATTTGAACCTTTTGTTGTTTCTTACATTACATTATATCTTGTAAAAACATGATTATAATATATCACAGTTGTATTATAGGCGTATCATATTTCATATTTCCACCATACGAACATAACTAACCGTATACAAAATTAAATACAATGTTTATCACAATTTTACGTACAAATTTTCAACGTCGCAATATCAACGGTGATACGTTCATAAATCCAATGAAACTACCCATCTTTCTGCGCTTCAAAGACGCCATATATTTTCTGGTGGAGACAGCGCCCTGCCATGTGGACCATCACGCGAATAATAAATCAGTATGGCGCGCAATATCTACTGAAATATCACAGTGAATATTTAAAGTTGGGCTTTTACGACGGCTTCAGTCAGGATGAACATCAGGCTGATAAAGGTCCTACATTGGAGAACATAACCTGTATGTCAATTCTGTATACCTAGCTCTTACGATGGAAACAGGAGAAGTGAATAGGAAGAAATATGCCAATTGATCCATTAATGATGAGAAGAGTAACAGCGCCTCTATTCATTTAATATCTCATCATGAGAACATACGTGAAGTGAGCTATCGGTCACCAGATTGTCAATTCTTTAACTATACTATCTTAAGATGGATTGAGCTTGAAGTGTACTACCATGCATATTACTTGCATATATTGAGCTTACATCACCTATACCAGGACTTTTAATTCGATGCTTTAGACTGACAGTTTCAGTGTTGTAAGATAATGACGACTACGAAATTGTGATGTAACTAAATTCATTGATTCGGGTATAAAATCGAATAATCACGTAATATTAAAAAAAAAAATATTGTGTGAAATTAACAAAAAGTAAAATGTGTGTTTTTTATTGTTAATAGGCTTGCGTTTGACTATCATCTCTCCTAATGTTAAGCGATGATGCGGTCGAAGATGAAGCACGCTTTGATTATGGATGGACGTGAAAACGAATAGATCATGAAATTAATTTTTATTTTTTGCTACATGCCCTTGTACCTGTACCCATTCCAATGAGGCTTATGTTGCAGTGGTGCGGGGGCAGTCGTTTTAATTTTTTAATCCTAAAAAAATTATCAAAATATTCATCACATGAAACAATTTGAAAAAAGGGGATTTTATTGTTTATTTAAATACAAATATTTTTAGTAAAAGTAGATTTATGCATAATAAAATCTAGTTACTTCTTAAAAATAAATGATAATAGTATAAATTTTATCATTCATTTATATTTCTCATAATTAAACATCGCTAATTTATTATTCGATTAATTGAATACATCACTATTAAGTTAAGCATAGTATCATTGTTTTTGTTTTAAATAGTGTCAATAATTAAGTCCTGGTATAAGTTTAAAACACTTCTGTAGTGCTATTCTCAATTAATTGTAATGAGAGGTCATTTACCTCACGTTGAGTTTATTTTCAGAGTCTTACAGCACTGAGAAGTACGGTTTGACAGCTGCACTTCATCAGTTTTAACTGTCAGATGCTTACTAGCAGAATAGCACTGTGATACCTGCATAAAGTGAATTTTTGCCATGTATAAGATTTGGTTGAACAAATCACATTTTCGAAGGTAGCCCTCGTAAATTTTATATATTATGCATTTTTAGATTAGTTGTTATAGTTGATTAAATGTCACTGTGTTTAGAGGGCCTCCTTATAATGGTAATTGTAACATGTTTGATTAACAGCTTCTCAAAGATCCAATGACTGTTTTTTATTTACTAACTGGATCTTCCTCAATCAACAAAGTCCAGCCTTTATTCTTATTATATAACGTGTGCTGCAGTAAAATGTGTCGTGTAGTAAAATGTAATACCGCAGCTGCTCGATGACAGCATCCAACCTAACTAGCTACACCTATAATAAATTAAATACAGCTTTCAACCTAAACCCATTAACAAAAAATAAGCTTTACACATGGTTTCAAACACTTGACTATTCGCAGACGGAAAAGTTATTGAAAGAACAATAGGCAAACAGCACAATTATAGGTCATATCGACAGAAGGACTACCACCAAGCACAATAATTACTCGTACACACACATACACACCTCTCAAAACACACACATACACACAAATATATCTATACATAGCGTTTCTCAAATGTAAAACCAAGACGAGACTTAGCCAGTCTTGGTTTTGGTCTTGCGTCAATACACCTGGTCTTGGTCTTTGTCTTGGTACTGCGCTCCTAGTCTTGGTCTTGGTCTTGCGCAAAAGTCTCGCAAGAGTCTTGCGATTAACGATTATCCTATTAATAAAACGGTAGTGTGATCTTAGAATAATGTAGGTAACAGAGTAGGTACATTTTGAGCTAGAATTGATATAGGCATAGTAAAAGCCAACCAAATTAATAAATTTATAAGAAATTCGAAATATCAACTGACACATCATCTCTGTGTGTTCAGACGTGCCAATGTTCTAATCAACTGTGCTACCTACCATGTCCCACGAAAGTCCGTTGGTTTCTTAATGAAAGTTTACATTTAATAAGCTTACATGTGCTACAATATGTTTAAAACATATTAAAACAAATTAATTACATTAATTTGATTGTATTTGAATATTCGTCACTCATGCCAAATTGTAAACTTATCAGTCCAAGAACAACAAGGATAAGAGTAAAAATAAGTATAACATTAAACTAGAAGCGAAGCTTAATTTGGATTTACTAAAATTTAAATAAATACTTCTATTTATAAGCACACGCCAAAATACCGATAAAGGACGGTATTCTTTGATAAAAATAATGATTCTTTGGAAGATTAATAAAACAGATATGCGTTACCAGATAGGTTTAGTGCGCCTACGTAGTAATAAAATGTAGATATTATGTAAATAATATTCTGTGTATTATGTTCTTCTTTTGATGGAATTAATATACATTAATTAAATATAATTTGCCTAGGTACGCTACCTACTGTATTTATGTAGGTACTTAATAACTACTAGAGTACGATAGAACTTGATAAACTGACAATGCTAATCTAAATTTTTGGATGTGTGTGATTTTAAAACACAAAATTCGCGACATGACGTCACTCATTTGATTAGTATTGTTGACAATTTTTACACACACGTATTTACAATATTTCCCACATGGGAGCGTGGTGCGGCGGCGACGATTGTATGCGATATCAATAGAAGCCGTCTGCGCGTGTACTCGTATCTTGACCTCGTACTTCCGAATGTGAACTTTCTTTGACAGGTTATAGGATCGACCCGACCCGAAAGCCACGCACTATAAAAGTGCCTCGATGGTCAAAACTAGGGATGCACTATTTTCTTTTAATCGATATTTTGTACAATGTATGTTTATGTTATTGTTCGTAATGTGCATAAGTCGATATCGTACAAAAATACACACAAGTAGTAACTAATCAAGATAATACGACACGATAAAAAATAAAAACAATTTGTAATAAAATCCAATGAAAACTGTGAAACAACAATACTGATTTATTTAATGCAGACGAGATAAAAGTATCAGTATCTGTATTTAGTTTAATTATTGAGAAAATCAATTGTCATTAATTACTTAAATACTTATATTAACGGAAAAAAATGAGATACAAAAACTGTTCCTAGGCAAAGGCACCGCCGCCGCGCCGCGGCTATCCTGCCCTTCATTGAATATAAGGTACTTGAAATTACTTTAAAATTTTAAACTCCAACAACTTAATATTATCCGCTGATTTCTTCTTTTAAAAACCATGGATCGAATATTGTGTGTATGCTAATCTTATGCGATTTTGCCGGACCTCTATCACTGTTGGTGGTAGTAATTTTAAGCAGCACCTACGTCAGAGCCAGGGAATTAACGTTCTCATCGAATAATCCGACTCTGGAGAACGATCCAAACTCTGAGAACATATAAATAGTTCTTTTAAGAGCTGCCTAAGTTTCATAGTTTCCCCCGCATCGCCCGCCCTTCCCCTGTGTTTTTGCAATTTAAGTTTTCTTATTTTAATAATAATTACACAAAGAAAACGACAGTCTGAACTAACTGCAAGACACAAGAGTCTCGCACGCTTACTCTTGTTCTTGCTTAAATCTTGCAGGGTAAGTTTTGGTCTTAGTCTTGCTAAAATTAGGCGGTCTTGGTCTTGCAAAAATGCAAGAAGAAGAATACACACACACACACACACCATATAAGAGCATGCAGCCATTACTTTTTGTCTTTAGATCATTTCTATTATTTTTCTGTTTTATTCATATAAATAATGTTAATGCAACACAAACGGGTGAAGACAGGAACTACCTACCATAGGAGTCAGGGCTACAATTGGAAATGTATTTATATCAATAAAACATTTATTAAAAACATTTTATTATTATTTATTATAACGGTTGGCTTCTTGTATAACCAGATGAATGTGAATTTGACATGGAGCGACTATCTTATCTCGCACAATCCAGTAACTGGGTAACGCGATACCCAGCAACGTTTGTAAATAAATGAAAGCCTACAAGGTTACAGCTGTCATAGTTACAGCTGTGACCTGACTGAACCTATTGATTGGTTTTCAGTGTTCTGGAGATGGATTTGAAGAAGTGATTTCCTTTTAGGCGTCTATAATCCGCTGGATTAGAACTAAGGCATTAAACTTTGGGTGTCTTAGCCGGAGGCGCTAAGCAGTGTCAACGCACTCGCTAGAATTTTAGGCCATCATCGTCTCTCGGGAAAGGATCGCGAAGTGAAATATTAAAGTGTTCGGGAATATGAAATATTAAAAAGATTATGAAGTAGGTACTTTTTTGCCTTTCTTCCCTAGGCGAGGAACCTATTTTTAAAATAAGAATCGCTGAATGACTTGTTAATAAGTGGGCGCTGGTGCTGTGTTCGTTTCATACTAATTTTAGATCTCCGACCAATGTAAACGTTCTTTAGTCTTGTCATACATAAATAGATTTATGCTATACATACTATGTATCGTACAAGTTGTGTAGGTACACGACGTGACCATTAGCCTATGGCACTCAACGCTTATAGACTGGACCTTTTATAAACATAATAGATGCCACCCACAGGGTTGCACACATGAAATTTGTAGTTCTTCCATTATTAATGATAGCCCAGATGTTATTCTGATCTTTGAACTGAATTACTGGAAGAATCTTACTTCTTACTTTTATATTCATACTATAATATTATAAATGTGAAAGTAACTCTGTCTGTCTGTCTGTTAGCATTTCACGCCTAAACCGCTGAACCGATTTAGATGAAATTTGGCATGGGAATAGTTTAGGACCCTGGGAAGGACATAGGATTTTATCCCGAAATTTCCACGGGATCGAGATTTACGCGGGAGAAACCTCCCACCAATGAAGTCGCGGGCAAAAGCTAGTAATATTATAAATGCTGAAGTTTTTGAGGATGATGTACAGATTTATGGATGTTTGTTACTCTTACACGCAAAAACCACTGAACGGATTCTAATGAAATTTGGTAAATAGATAGTTGATATCCTGGAATAACACATAGGCTACTTTTTATCCCAGAATTCTTACGGGATCAGCTTTTACGCAGGAAACCCCTCCCATGAGAACGAGGTCGCGGGCAGCAGCTAGTTCATCAATATTCGTTCAGCAGTTTTTGCGTGACAGTCAAACATCCATTCATCACCAAAGGATAATATAGGATAACGAAGCAATCGATGTTAAACCTCTTTATAATATTAAATATGATTAGGTAGGTATGATAAATAGGTTTTAGGTGTAATTACCGCATCCAATCTATTGTGTAGCAACTGTAGCTTATATCAGCGTATGCAACGGATACAGCGTGCCTACTTAATTGGAATTTTAGTCAATGATGTACGGACGCCAGCACATCAAGTTACAACAATCTGTCAAATTTCTTTAATAGATTTTCAACTTTATTGTTAAAGAAATTAGGTTCAAGATTGATTGGGAAAATTTTACAGTTTTGGGTAGCTTCATTGCGTAGACTTAATATGAAAAGCCGTGTACTGTTACAAGAGGCAAAATCAAACTTTATCTTGGTACCTGCCCATTGTCATTAAGAACGACACCTTTTTTTGCGGTGCGATAATATTCAAACGTTTCCTCACGCTTTGGGTGGAGCGGAAGAGACTTTCATTTCATTCATTTCATTTATTTATTAATTTAACAATTTACTTTGTATTCGAAATGTTAGACTTCTACTGACTAAAAACTCACCCTGTTCCTTCAACTATCCCTAAGTTCTGGGGCCACAGTATATCGTTAGTTTAAGAAAGATACGTAGCTTTTTTTTGTAACCGATATTTGTGGATGGACTGCAATTAAAGTTCCCTTTAGTGTAACTCCCACAACTACCCTAATATAAACACTCTTAAATAATATTATTTGTTGAAAGGTTCAACAAATAATATAGTTTAGTTATGCCTACTACTAATGATTAGGCGTCACTTTTGTAGTTTTGTGACTCAAACTCAAAATAGGCCTACAATACGTCAGAAGCTAATACACGGTTCGAAGTTGGTCGTTTCCTCTATAGAAGAACCTCCACAGTTATTCTTTTCGAAACATCATTCGTTTTCAGAATATATACACTAGGACCTATCCTTTTCTTACTGTACATCAACGATCTGTGCCTTCTATCAATTCCTAATTGCGACATATTTACTTATGCGGATGATACAGCTCTGATCAGTTATGATAAAAACTATAATAAAGCTAAATTAAGAGCGGAGCAAGCACTTCATAAAGTGATGGCATGGCTATCGGCAAACCTATTGACTCTCAATATCGAAAAAACTAAAGTTGTTTGTTTTTCTCTTCCCCATACGATTTCACCTCCCACGGATACCAGTACCGTCAAAGCCCATACTTGTTTCAACTCCCCGAACAACAGCCCCATCGATTGTAACTGCATCTCCCTCTCCCTTGTGCCAAACACCAAATATCTTGGAGTACTTATTGATGAACATCTTAGCTGGCGACCTCACATAGAAGC
Organism: Tholera decimalis; assembly: GCA_943138885.2. Classification (NCBI taxonomy): domain Eukaryota; kingdom Metazoa; phylum Arthropoda; class Insecta; order Lepidoptera; family Noctuidae; genus Tholera; species Tholera decimalis. The sequence continues at coordinate 30,489,074 of OW964550.2, read as the reverse complement.
ACTCTGCACCCGAATTAGGAAGCTCATATATATTTTCAAGGAACTCAGACATTCAGCTGACCGCGACACACTGTTCCTCATCTATCAGAGTTTGTGTGTCTCGGTCCTTACTTACTGTGTTTCTGCGTGGGGAGGAGCCTGTAAAACCTACCTTATTCATGTGGAACGAGCTCAAAGGGCTATTCTAAAAATAATGCAATTTAAACGCAGAGATTACCCAACCGCCTTGCTCTACTCTGAATCAAAAGTCCTCAATGTGCGACAACTTTTCATTATATGTGCTGTGCTACGCCGTCACTCCTTACTTCCCCTGGACGATCTAGTTCTAAAGAAACGCAAGGGTCACGCAGTATGTGGTACCGCCCCATGTCGCACCGCTTTCGCCGGCCGCCACTTTAATGTGCTTAGTACCCGCATTTACAATAAAATCCATCGACTTATTGACATAATTATATACCCTACCCACTAAACATCTGAAAACCAAGCTTGCTAGTTGGATGCAACAGTTATCCTATGATAGCACTGAACAAGTCCTAGAGAATATCTCGTGAATTTATTTCTCAGCCATAACTTTCCTTCTGCCCAATGCTTCATCTATTCTTCTCTCCAGAAAAGACACGCTTAAACACACTTGCTTAAACTCAACTACCCACCTCCTCAACCACACTCAACCCCAAACACACACACTACCTTCACGTACACACACTTTCATGTACACCTACCTTCATACACGTCATATATCATTCATACCATATACCTCTCCTTCAACACATCGCACCACACATATCCCCATTATAGTCGCTCATTATTGTAGTGTATTACATAAATTCGCGAGGACTTTGTAAATCGGGAGGAGACCTGGTGACCTGAAATACAGGCTTTTGGCCTAGCTCAGGCACCAGGCTCCCACAATATACGTAAGATTCCCATTATTGTATTACTATACATGTAATTTAAAGATATTGTGGTGAGTAAAATAAAGGCATTTATTTATTTATTATTATTATTTATTTATTTATTTATATCCGTAATACAGGTTTAATAGATATGAGAGGACTATGATTGTGACTATACTAGACTATGACGGCGAGCAGGGGTAGCTCACCGTCGGGTAAGGACCAGGCCCGGATCGGTGGCGCGTCGTGCTCCACACGTGCCTGAAAGAGTAGTCAGCTCTAGTGACGGGGCCATTGTCTACCGGGGTTGCGGGAATGTTCTAACAAAATACCGCGGCCCCGGAACGACAGGGCAGCTGAACGGCCAGGGTGGGTTTTTAGTATCTAGAAGCCTGACTCTTCCTCCTGCTTTATGCAGAGCGGGAGAAGTAATTCTCAAAAAAGAAAGCACTAGACTCTGCTTTTATTCGTGGCCTTTTGTAGTGTATCTATCCAGCGGATATAATTTACAAAATATTACTAGTTGGAAAGACAGGATTCCTATTTATTGGTTATAGTCATACTTATGAAATGAAATGAAATATTTATTTTGTGAATTGGTTATAAATAACACTTATCCATGGTGGACATCCCACCCATACGCACAAAACGTTTTGGGAATACCTTCATTGTGCGTACGGCTAAGGAGTGGAATTCCCTGTCGGAGTCTGTGTTTCCCGACAGCTACAACCTAGGAGTCTTTAAGTCCAGAGTGAATAGGTTACTTTTAGGTAAGCGTGCTCCATCTTCGATCACATCATCACTTACCATCAGGTGAGATGGTGGTCAAACGCGAACCTATTTTCAATTAAATAAAAAAAATTACACGTCATGTTTTTTGCGTGTTAAGTTTAGTTTAGCCAGATAAGGTCGGTGTTTCCTAACTCTGAGAAGAAACACCGAAACAAACTCAGACGTCAACGTCTCTTTTAAAGTCCATACAATTTGTGTTGGTCCAATCATATGAGAAACATGTAGGTTCATGTCTGTGCATAAGACTGCCTAATAAATATTTTTAAGCTAAGAAGCGCTGGTTTCGGTTGTAATTTACAGCCGTTACAGGTAGCCAGAAGCCAGCAAATCTGACACTAGACTTTACGAGGATCTGATTCAGACTTGAACATCTAGTTTTAGCTGGAGTTAAGAATGAATATTGTTCTGAAAAGTTTATATGCACGTTGAAATCGTTGTACGTATAATGAGAACAAGGGCTTGATTAAACACTTCGCCCTAAGACGTTAGCAAATAGGAGCGACGACAAAACAAGACTATGATTTCGCGTCACACGTATCTGGCGTAAAATAACGACCACCACTCGAATTGGCGACCCACGCGAACCTACTGTTCTGCAAAAACCAAAAAGTTTCCTTTGCCGGCGCGACAACGCTTTCGAAGGTTGAGAAAAAATTATCGCGACAATCACGTTTTTGCGTTAAGATCGATTTCTAAGACCTTTGACATTTAAATGGCGAACGAAACCTAACCAAGTGGTTTTAACCACTTTATACTGTAGGAACCGGTGCTAACAACTTACATTCTGTCAGCTTAGCGCTTTGAATAGTTTCCGACTATCCGAAGCTAATACCTCGAGTAGAGAGGAGAAATGTCGATAATATCGACATTACTACCTAGTACTTAGCAGTAGTAAGAATCATTAGTACCAAATGGGATACTTAACGTGGCTTCAAATGGTTTTCAGCTAATATTCAACGCTGTTTGAATTTAATGGCGTGTTTGTAGTATTTATGCAAAGAGACTGCGAGATGCGTTCGTTCTTATTTATTCATTAGTAAACGTTTGGTAATTTCCGATCGGTTTTATGGTCAAAATTCAGTGTTGGCCGATTTTTGACGCCATTTGGAACGTGTACAATGCAGTAGTAGGATACTGCGGGGTTGAATGTTAAATATTGATTCGGGGAATATTCTCCGTAGTCATTATAAATGACCGGCGATTTTATGTTGTGTATAAAAGACTACCTCATCGCTGTACAGCATAGGGTTCTATGGTCGGGTTCAAATGTTTAGGCATGGATGTTTATTCCCCAATCGTGCTACAATGGTTGAACAGATCTGGCTGACATTTAGCACAAGATTAGATTATAATTATACATATGCACCAAAAACGTAATTTAAATTATTATTATTTAAATTTATTTATTTTATTCGACATGATGTTAGTAAGTACATGCTTATAACTAACGTTAGTAAGAAAAATTGGCCAAGTGCGAGTTAGACTCGCCCATGAAGGGTTCCGAAGTAACTATAATAATATAATATAATATGTATATTTATTTGACAAAAACAAACCTTACAAATTTCGTAAAAGTAGCTTATTTACATTTTTTACAACTACACCAAATAACTTTGTTTTTCATAGTGTTTTTATGGATTACAAAGTTATATTTGCGGTTTTAGAAAATATGCTGTATCTCAAAAACTGTTGACTTGATCACGTTCAAACCAATTTTGGTTGAAAGTTTACATTAAGATCTACAGATATATATTTTTTTAGATTTTTCATTCCATTATTATAGAAGTAAGAGGGGGGGGAAACATTTTACCACTTTGGAAGCGTATATCTTTTAAACTATTAACCTTATGAAAAAGTGGCTTTAAAACCTCAATGTCATTTTTAAAGACCTGTCTATAAATACTACACACGCATAGATCAGTTTCAGTTCCATGAATGGGGGGCTCCTATGGGGAGCCCCCCCATTCATGGAACTGAAACTGATATAGTTTTTTTTTTCATGAAATGAATTTCATGGAACTTTATTTTAAATATTTTTTCTTAAAATCGGAAAGTGGTTCACAGAATACATCAACCTACCAAGTTTCACATGTATTGTTCTAATAGTTTCGGAATAAAATAGCTGTGACATACGGACGGACGGACAGACAGACGGACAGATAGACAGACAGACAGACGGACAGAGATGACGAAACTATAAGGGTTCCATTTTTTGCCATTCGGCTAAGGAACCCTAAAAGGGTATATGATTAATTTGTGTGAGTAGTTTTGTATGAGGGATAAACAGCTAGGTATTTAAATGTGTTTAAATGCATGTCAGTAAAATTCTCCGTAACAGTTTTCAGACGCAAACTCATCATGAGAAAAGCCGTTTTGTTTTGCGTATAACAGCATGCAAGCCATCATAATAATTTTATTTCTTTGCAAATATGGGTACAAATAAATTGATAGTTTTTGATACAATACAGATCTCCATATTTATGTTAGCCTAACTTGGGTTGCAAATACTTTTTTCAAAGAAATTTTGTTTTAAATACCTACTTAAATGAAATTTGAATTACATTAAACTAAAAATCTAAATACATATAACTCAAAGGTGACTGACTGACTGACTGACATAGTGATCTATCAACGCACAGCCCAAACCACTGGACGGATCGGGCTGAAATTTGGCATGCAGGTAGATGTTATGATTATGTATGACGTAGGCATCCGCTAAGAAAGGATTTCACGTAATTCCCACGGGATCGGGATTTACACGGAAAAAACTTCACACGCGGGCGAAGCCGCTGCCACAAGCTAGTAATATATAAGTTTTTAAGCAAACATGGTCACTAACTGTTCGGAACAATACAACCGAACAGCGAAGCACTTTTGCTTTCGTGCATTTTTATAAAACTAGCAAAAGTAATTATTAAACTCCGTACGTGTTCGACTACCAATCGCGTAACTCAAACCAAACTAGATCAAACCATCTTAGTGCTAATTTAGCTTAGATTTTCCATTTAATAATTATCACCAATATTCAATATATCCTTTATCGTATATCATTTCGTATCATTAAACCAGTCTAATATAACACCAAATCAACCAAATATCAACCAACTCAGAAGTTAATGCTAAACCAAACAAGCGTTAAATTCTACACTAACAGTATCCGTGATCTTGGCGCTTGCAACAGTGCTGAAATATCGGAAAAACGAAACAATAAATACACATGGTAAATGTCCTGGTTCATCATTAAAATGCCATTAAAATTGAAATTGAAATTGAAAACCATTTATTCGGTTATAAACACACACAACAACAGAAAATTACAAACATAAAAAAGAAAAAAAAAATACACTAAGAATTTCGCTGAGCATGTCTACACCGAAAGGGATACCAACTCAGCATTTGCTGGGCGAAAGACACCCAGCGCTGGTTTTCAGTTGGCACCCCGCAGTGACACACGGACGAGGGTAAATAGACTAATGTTAATAAATGTGTAGTGTATTAAATACATAAATAAAATAATATTGTAACGTTTAATATCGTGCTACGTACTAAAAATAAAAAAAAACCTTTAAATTGTAATTTGAATCTCGCCACCAAAAAGCGCGTTAGTTGCCTAGTATCAAACTGCCCGCCAGAGGAAAAAAAAAATTAATAACAAAAAACTGACAGAAAGAAAAGTTTTTAATGAAATACGAATTATTATTAAAACTAGATAAAATAAAATTGATCAAATAAATTTTAAATAAATGTTATATCATTAAAATGTCAGCCAAGTCACGAATAAAAGAAATAATAATAATCATATCGATAATGTCCAATGGATTAAGGTCAGTATTAAGTATAATAACTGAAAAAAAATGGGTACTGCAATAAAAATGCATTAAAAAGTCTGGCATGTCTTTTGACTGACATTTTTAATGCTTTTTTTTCATGACTGGTTGGTATGCTGATCTGTATGACGTTTCAGTTCAGCATATAAATCAGTCAGTAAATCATCATTAAGAAAATGGTCAATACTGTAATAAATTTTGCTTATTATTATTATCAGTTATGCATCAGTTTGGTGCTACGCAAATATCTCAGGTGCGCTACAGGGGGCAGTCTTTTTTTTTTTTTTTTTTTTTTTTTTTTTTAACGTGGTAAAATTATCAAATAAGTCCTCCCACTCCGGGCAGGGTGGGAGGGACTGTCAGACTTTTACTGACTAAAATCCACGGTGTTCCTTCAATAATCCTTTACATACCGGGGCCACGGTAACGGGATGAGTCCCACGACCCCGGCAGGATTCGGCCCTCTGCAGAGGGGGCCTCGTCATGTTGCTGACGCTCTTTGAAGCGCGCGTGAAACACGACGCGCCGTCGACCCGGGCATGGTCCATGGTCGGACAGCGAGTTGCCCTTTACTCGCTGTCCGCATGCCCGCGCCTACGGTGGCCGGAGATCGTCGGCCGACGTCCGACGCCGTGGGCGTCTACCACTGCGGCTGGGCTGGAGGGAGGACGCCATCCTCTCCCTCACGCGGCCCGCCTCCTCCTTCGAAAGCATGACTGCTTCGCAGAAGGAGGCGACCGCTTCCCACTCCCTCTCGCCCCGCAGCATGGCCTCGACCAAGGCCGGGCGCGAGAGGTCTCCGCCTATTGTCGCCGTGAGGACACGTCGGTGCTCTGCCCAAGCTGGGCAGTCCTGCACCGTGTGCTCGACTGTGTCCTCAGGGCGACCCTCGCAGTGGTGACACCCAGGCGTCTCTTCCTTACCCATCAGACACAGGTACCTCCCGAAACTTCCGTGTCCGGTGAGGACCTGCGTCATGCGGTAGGTCAGGACGCCGTGACGCCGATCTAGCCACTCCTCAAAGAGGGGTCTTACCGCCGCAATTGCGGCGTGCCCGACAGGGGGCAGTCTTAGGAAAAATTAATGAAACTTAGTATTTCTTTACTTTTATTTTAAAAACTTCACGCATTTTGCCAGTCAAATGTCAAGCGGTAAAGAGTTCCACAACCGAACCGCTTGCGCATTTTTTTTTAAATTTTTTTTTTCGTGGTAAAATCATCAGATGAGTCCTGAGATAATGAGATGAGTGACATAAACAATGTTAATTTAATTTAAAATCGACATCACACAGGTTCGCTCCCATTCCTTGCTCATTATTTAATATCGAAACATGTTAATTGTGTAAAATGTAATTACGAAAATTATTCCGATATTATTATAATGCAATTTTATTGATAAATATTTTATTTCTATAGTGAAAAAAGATTTTTATATCATAAAATTGACAGTTTGTAGCTAATTAAAGTATTGTGGGTTGAAATCGGTAACCCGAGTTTAAGTGACTTTTTCATATCTTTAATGTTACACATAAAACAATGATGAAATGCAAAGTACCCCCTTATTTTCACTTATGTTGCGGAATGAAATAATTTGTAATGAAATGTTTAAATTAATGCATTGATATCAAAACAGATATCCTAAATAATGATTTTTGGTCGCTTAATACTAATGGTAAACTAAATGAAAGTTTCAGCTGGTCATTTGTCATTGGACGGTGGCGGCGCATGCCGTTCCGCCGGCCCGCGCCAGTTCGCCGGTTCCGCCGAGTTCCGGTTGCAAGCTGCTTTTATTAATATTTCCAGCGCGAATCCACGCTTTATTAGCAAACAGCCGTCATGTGGCTGATAAATTATTAATGTGGTTGCAGCACAGCTTGTGTTATATGACCCGTTTTTTAAACAACAGCAACGTTACATGTGTTTTCGGCAGACTAATGTACTTAATTGATAGCCCCACGTAATTGCGTCGCAATAAGGCCTCATGAAATATGCAGCGAGAAAATTATAATAAAATATTCCTGATATTTATTCCAACGAAGTTAGTGTGAAATCGTTCCGAAGGAAAAAGTTCGCTTTGCTATTATAAGAGTTGCGTCTTATTTTTTGTAGCGTTGAAGAAAGCAGATGATATATCTACGTTTCGATGGCATCGTACCAGTAATTGGCATCTGAAAGTCTTGCTTGTCATTTCCAAGAATAACTTCAATATGATTGTGCTGTGTTCATGCAATGAAGAATACGTGTTACCTTTGTTCTTCTCTTCTACTTTTGCGTCATAACGACTACATTATGTTAGTTGTTTAACCATTTTCAAATGCAAAAACCGCACACGGCTGTTACAAATAAAGCTGCATTCTTCCATCAAAAGCGCTTTAAAGCGGAATGAATAGGTAGATACGTCACATTATTACGATGGATGACTTGTCCTTTCCATAGTTTAGCCGTCTGGCTACATTCTTAAAGACAGACGGAACCATTTATCATGAAGCTGAATGTCTAGGATGCAATTTTCAGCCATGCCGTCTGTTACTGTGCACTTTTGGTCACTGTTATAAATTGCTTTTTGCAACAGTAGGTTTTTTACAGAAAAGTCTATCAAATAGCATTGGAATGCTCCGTTGAGTACCTACGATAGTAATATTAATTAACGATTTTACGAAATGATTTATTAATACGTCGGATTATCTTGGTAGTAGCAAAAAAATATCTCTTGAAATTATTGGTTTTCCTGTCTTTCTAATGGCTACACCATTCGTATAGAAAATTATGCTATGCAATCATCTTACTTATATTATAAATGCAAAAGTTTGTGAGGATTTTGTTTGTGTGTGTGTGTGTGTGTGTGTATGTGTGTACTCTTTTACGCAAAAAATACAGATTTTAATGAAATTTGGTAACTTTTTTTATTACGAATGAACCCACTCTTTATACCTGCTCACTCTTGCTTTAAATGCTGACGGGTCATATAAGTAATAGTTCACATCCGGGAATAACACATAGGCTACTTTTTATTCCGGAATTCCCACGGGTTCGGGATTTACGCGGGAAAATCCTCCCACGCGACCGAAGTCGAGGATAAAACCTAGTTCTCTGTCTGTCTATGTATTTGTTTCCTTAATATTGTATTTTTTTTCAAGATAGAATTCTAGTTTTCTAGAAAACAATATTTTTAAAAACATTATTGTACTTCTTTGCGGTGCTGTCATATGTAGTAAACTTAAATGGATATTTAGGGCCGATTGTTCAATCCTCAGATAAAAAGTCAGGTAACTATTTTATGAATAGGTAGAGTTATCTCGCTGTTTAACTGACTGATAATTGGTCGCCTATTTTTCAATCGTTATTAAAGCCATGGATAACTATCTGACCGAATATTTAATCTCTGGCAACTCTAACTTCGGAGAGTTGAAACAAATATATTGCTTAAACAAGCGTTAGAGCAGGATAGACTATTGTATTCATTTCCTGTCAAGCAAGTGTCACTCACTCGTGTTATTTTGTGGTTACCTATGGTATTTGGTTCGACGACGCGACGTCTAGTTATTTTGATATTTTCAATTACTCTGATTTTATTGCAATTTGTAGCATCGCATCGCAATGCAATCTCTAAAAAGAGAGTGAAAGTTTGCCTTAGAGATGCTATAGTTTCTGTAACTTTTTTACAACACGGCATATAGTGGAGCTATGTATGCCACCAAAATCACCAACAGTTATGTAGAAACTCCCAGTGGCATAAAACCGCAGTGTAATTAGTAACTGTAACATGAGTGGGATACACTGGTTCCTATAACAAATAAAAGCGCACAGGTAAGTATTAGGTGGGCGCGTGGGTACCTATTATTAGGTTTGCACGTGGTAGTTTTTTTTTAGCCTAACCCATCATCATAAGTCACAAAACTGACCTTTGTGTTTCGTGCTTGATTTTATCTTCTATCAGGGAAAGCAAATATAACACAGATTCTTTTAAAAGTCTGAATCGGCGATGAAATTCTTTTGAATCCCACTCATTATAGTGATCAGGCCTAGATCTGACGATTCTTTCTTTTCTTTCAGGTGGATTTATATATTTATATATTATGGCCTTTTCTTCTATTGCCAGATCGTCAATAATATCGAAAATATTCATAATTATTATCACTTCGCTGGTTGTTTAAACAATAACCTCAAACCAAATGATTTTTTACGTTACGTCAACGTCAAACTTACCGATCGAATAAGCGGTTATTGGTCGGTCGAAGCAGCAGATAGATTTATTCCTCAGTTAGCGGAGTTATTCCACCGATAAGCCTTATCCGACTATTGAAATATTCGATATCTTGCTATCTGTTGAATAAAAGCTATCTGTTTGTTTATCTGGGGATTGAACAACCGGCCCTTAGTGGTATAATAATTCATTGTAAACGCTTTAACACAACCGAGATATTTCACACATAGGCTTATCAAAATCCAGCCGCGCGGTTTAATTTTAAATGAATGTAACTCGGGGATATTATCTAACATTATGTTTATAATTTCTCGTGATATTTTTTCAACGTAATCTTTGCGGTATCATTCTAAATATTATATTCACTCGTTACCTAAGTTTTAAGAGATAAAAGGGGTACTTTTCATGTATACATGTATAATTCAAGCGTTTCTAATAGAGATGCGCCGAAGTTTCGGCCGAATATTTGTATTCGGTACATTCGGCACATTTTTTCATGTTCGTATTCGGCCGAATATTCGGTTGATTTGCTGAATAATTACCGAATATTTAAATTATTGTTAATATTTAAAAAAAGAACATTTTATTAAACAACAAGGGTAACTAATTACTAAATAAGTGTGATTTATTCCGAAAGTTATACATAGTTTTTTTATAAATGAAAGAAACTCTTATTGTCCCGAACAAACTATTTATTGAAAAAATTAAAAAGATTAACTTTAACAATTAATTTAAATAAAATTATAATCAAATAAACTTCTGCTTTTTTTTACAAATGATAAATTAAACTAAATTAAATTTCTATGAAATTAACAATTTTAAGAACACTGCTGTTTGTTTGTACTCAAAGTAACAACTTTTTCAGGAACCATCTGTATGAACCAACACAAGTGTTAAAATATGTATAAAATAAAATTAAGTTTTGTTTTGTTTTGCTTAATAAAATTTATGAAACCTTTTTTCGGCGCAGAATTGAAACGAATGATTCGGCCGAATATTTGGTACGGTACATTTTGGACCGAATATTCGGCCGAACATTCGTATTCGGTTGAACCTACATTCGGCGCATCTGTAGTTTCTAGTGTTTTTACGTTGCTCATTTAATGTAGCTATGTTGAATGTTAGTTTTATTATGACTGGGATTCAGTAAATATAATACGAGAATATGAAAGATCTCATATTATTATATGATATATTACATAACTAACTTCTGCCTGTGGCTTCGATCGCGTGTAAAGTTGCATCTGGGTGTTCCCAAAATCAATTATAGGTTATGTATGGTAAGTTGCCCGGACTTAATAGTAAAACGAAAAAGTTCCGTTCAAATCCGTCTACTAATTCCGGAGATTAGCGTGTACAAACAAACAGACATGTTTTTTAAATTTATGCTCTTTTACTATGATAAACCTCCTTCAATTACTATTGTAAATGTATAGATAATCAGTTTTACTGTTTTATTTGAACGTAGTAGTAGTAAGGCTTCCTTTATGTTTTAAAGAGTCATAATAATATTAAACATTGTAATGTTATTTATAGAAGTACATTTTAGAAACTGAACGTTATTTTACTATATTGTTTGCGTGAACAAGTAATAAACTTCCATTGAAACATCAAGATTAGGATTTTGTAGAGAAAGAATGAATGATATTGAATTGTTGTCAGTTACCGTGTCATCATAATATAAATCAAAAATCTTGCGCCATCCAATCTTCCTAGCTCATCTCGCCGTGCTGGCACTGCCGCTGCGGCTGCAGAGAACCTCAAGCGGCGGAAATATAATAACCTCGGTGGTAGGTATATTTTCGAGCCGTTTGGAGTTGAAACCCCGAGATCGTGGGGTCCTCACAAATTATTTAAAAACCTTTCCAGACGCCTAGTCGACACTTCGCGTGAACTGGCTATTACCTTGGACAGAGGATAAGCATTGTCATACAACGTGGCAATCTCACGAATTTCTGGACGCTATATTTTAGATTATTTTTAGATATATGTACGTGTAACAGAATGAACGCAATTCCTGAAAGTAGTTGGTTCAGAATCGGCTTATGAATCGATTTCCATTATAAAAAATAGGTGCTACATTTTGACGGAAAAATCTTTCATTTAACTTAAAAAACTTTTTAGCAAAAAATAGAACCGACTTCCATATCAAAACACTACAAAGCCAAAAAAACTTTAATTTCGGTAGTCGGTGTCATTTCTTTTGTATTTTCTTTTTTTTGACACCGCCTTCCGAAATTAAAGTTATTTTTGGCTTTGTAGTGTTTTGATATGGAAGTCGGTTCTATTTTTTGCTAAAAATTTTTTTTCACGCTTCTTATTGGGTCGGTTTGTAATTTATCTAGTTACCAAAGCCAAAATGTCAACTACTTATCACCTTTTACAAAATATTACTTTTCCCGGTGCAGAGCCGTTAATTTTTGAGGAGTTCTCCTGGTACATCACCATCAATTTTACTTCACCACATGCATTGTGACGAGCATAAAGTGCTTAACATCCATATTCAAGTAATCTAATCGCAATTCACGAAATACTTATTATTGAGTAGTTTCGGTGGCCATCTGGGGTCTACATCATCAGTTCTACTTCCTCAAATGGTGCTTATCAAGAGCAACTGCTAAAGTTACTATAAGAAATACCCAAAACGCTATAGGTATGCCTATAATATTTGAAGAGTTCCCTCGATTTCTCCATGATTCCATCATCAGATCCAAACGTGACGACAATGAGACCAACTAGAAAGTATACCCTTTCAAACAAAAAAATATTTTTTCAAATCGGTCTAGCCATCTCCGAGTTATGAGGTAACATACATAAAAAAAAAAGTTCAAGACGAATTGTAAACCTCCTTTTTTTGAAGTCGGTTAAAAATGGAAACACAGTATCATGACAAATTAATACAATCCTTAATTCAAGGAAATGCGCTCGTGTGCGTATCGGCCGCTAACATTGCACGAGTATATCCGTCTGCGTAAGGATATTGTATGACGCACATACGTTTTGCGTTTAGTAAGGATAACTATTTTATAAATAATGTCTAGGTTTGGTTTCGATTTATTTAGTTATGGTTGATGTTTTAGACATTTAATTTAATATTCTAATTGGGGTGTCTCAGGTATCGCGCTTAATCTTGTATAGTTTAGGGTTTTTATTTAATTGTATAATCATAAATATTTATTTCTCTTCCTCAAAGGTGTCTTACAAGTAAATCACATATTATTTGATAGTTCAGCCTCTGTGGGATACTGGTATCTGTACTAGGATAACCCTGTTATACAGATTACCAGGCCCCCCTGGAGTAATTATGGCCTAATTGTGTATTAATTGTAATTGGCATTTTTCATAAATCATGTGTTGTCATCTAATAAATAAAACTTAGCAACTCTGATAAAACTCACCTTGGTTATTTCCACGAAATTATATTTTTTATGAACTTAAATTAAATGTTGAAGCGTAGGACGACCGTTAGAGAGATTGTTTTCATACTTATAATGAGTACCTTACGCTTCTAGGTATTTAGCTAATTGCGACTTTTTTTTATTTTAGAGCTGTAATTAAAACACCTTTTGGCTGTTTTTAATAAAAGCTCAATTAACTAAGGTAGTTCTTTTATTACATAATGGTCGAGTTTTATTTTCAGTTAGTATTGTATGGTGAGAGTTGAGCAAGAACAAGTCCTTACAAGCCTGATGTTGGAAGTCTGCGATATGTGTGACAAAAGTAGTTTGGGACATAATTATGTACACTCATAGAATGATGACAAACATTGGTGTCAAATACATATACTGTCTTTTTCAACCGACGACAAAAAAGGAGGAGGTTATCAATTCGACGCGCATATTTTTTTTTTTTTTTTATGTATGATCATCGAGTACTCGAAGACGGCTGAACCGATTTGGAAAATTATTTTTTTGTTTGATAGGGTATACTTCGAAATTGGTACCATTTGTCACCAAGTCAGGATCTGATGATGGGATCCTGGAGAAAATTATAGGCACACCTATGGCGTTTTGGGTATTTCTTATAGTAACTTGTGCAGTTGCTCTCAAAAAGTACCATTTGGGGAAGTGGAACTGATGATGAAGACCACAGATGGCCGCCGAAACTACTCAATAATAAGTATTTCGTGGATTGCGATTCGATTACTTGAATATGGATATTAAGCACTTTATGCTCGTCACAATGCATATGGTGATGTATAGCTGATGGTGAAGTACCAGGAGAACTCCTCAAAAATTACCGGCCCAGCATTGGGAAAAGCAATATTTTATAAAATGTTATAAGTAGTTGACATTTAGGCTCTTGTAACTAGGTAAATTGAAAATCAACCAACTAAAAAGAGTGAAATAAAAACTTTTTACCAAAAAATTAAACCGACTCCCAAAAAACACTGCAAAGTGAAAAGTAACTTTAATTTCGGAAGTCGGTGCCAAAAACGAAAATACAAAACTAAAGACACCGACTACCGAAATTAAAGTTATTTTTCACTTTGCAGTGTTTTTTGGGAGTCGGTTTAATTTTTTGGTAAAAAGTTTTTTTACGGCGCGCCCTGTAAGCTTTAATTGGATATATTTTAACAATTGAGATGAAATTAGATACCTTTTTGGGTAAATGCCCAGGTGACTTAAGAAGAATCTTAATCTCGCCTTTAGAAAAAGAAGTCTTATCTTTACGTGACAACCATGTGAGCTATCATTATAAAAAGCTTTAAAGAAGATTCTAGAATGTATGAAAAAGAAATTCAATGATAATATGTATTGTACATCTAAAATAACGATCACAAAAAGTTTCCAACTAGTTAGTTTGCAAGTAGGTTCATCCTTTTTCAGCAGAAAATGTGTGATAAAACTAAAACACGGTTAAATTAAGAAGGCAATGGTACTGCTATTCCTCGTGGCTCAATTAAAACATAATTAAATCACAAATCTATTTCCATTATTATAAGAAACGACATCTACTCACTACCCATGGTTGAAAAGGCATTAAGTCCACCATTGTTTTACAACCGACTTAAAAAAAGGGAGGAGGTTCTCAGTTCGTCTTGAACTTTTTTTTATTGTATGTTACCTCATAACTCGGAGACGGCTAGACCGATTTGAAAAATTCTTTTTGCGTTTGAAAGGGTATACTTTCTAGTTGGTCCTATTGTTACAAAATCAGGATCTGATGATGCGATCCTGGAGAAATTGAGGGAACTCTCCAAATATTTTAGGCACACCTATAGCGTTTTGGGAATTTCTTATAGTACCTTGAGCAATTGCTTTCGAAAAGTACCATTTGGGGAAGTTGAACTGATGATGAAGACCACAGATGGCCACTGAAACGACTCAATAATAAGTATTTCGTGGATTGCGATTCGATTACTTGAGTACGGATGTTAAGCACTTTATGCTCGTCGTAATGCATATGGTGACGTAGAACTGATGGTCAAGTACCAGGAGAACTCTTCAAAAATTAACGGCTATGCATCGGGAAAAGCAATATTTTGTGAAAGGTGATAAATTGTTGACATTATGGCTTTTGTAACTAGATAAATTACAAACCGACCCACTAAAAAGCGTGAAAAAAAAAATAGAACCGACTTCCATATCAAAACACTACAAAGCCAAAAATAACTTTAATTTCGGAACACGGTGTGATAAAAAAGAAAATACAAAACCAATAACACCGACTACCGAAATTAAAGTTATTTTTGGCTTTGTAGTGTTTTGATATGGAAGTTGGTTCTATTTTTGGATAAAAATTTTTTTGTTGCATTGTTTATTTATTAAAACTATATGTTTTAATAAATAAACAATGCTTAGACAAAGTGTAGTATAACAAAGTTTTTTTACTGATTACTAGCAATTTGGGTAGAATTCACATTACTAGCAATCTTGTTAACTCCTCCAACTAAGCTAAATATGCTTGTGTCTATTTTTTTTCTGGGTGGGAAAATCATCGAATGACTTCTTCCGTTCTGGGTTAAGCGGAAGGGTGTGTCAGACTTCTACTGACTAAAAACCCACCCTGTTCCTTCAGCTGCCCTAAAGTTCCGGGGCCGCGGTATATCGATAGAACTTTCCCACAAACCCCGGCAGGTAATGGCTCTATGAGGCTCCGTCATTGGTGTTGAAAGCTCTTTGAGCCGCCGACCCGAGCCTGATCCTTACCTGATATGCTTGTGTCTGGAGTGGTTTCGCGGCAATAATGTAATGGGTGGGGTTCGAACCCGCGATCTCTTGATCACTAGTCCGACACCTTAGCCGTTAGGCTATTGAAGCTTAAACAAGTTATGGACTATAGGCAAAATTACATCGCATTGATGACCATTGTCGAGATTATATTTTTTGTTTGTTTTTGACCTCGTGTTATATCTGTGGCACTAATCATTCTATAACGTATTTTTTTATTTATCAACAACTAGTACTCACGCGGGGCTTCGCTCCCGTGGATTCTATCACGGTAAAAACATAACTCTCCTATTTTGCAGTCGCGTAAAAAGTAGCCTATAACCTTCCTCAAGCTTCAAGCTACTTCCATACCAAATTTCATCCAAATCCACCCAGTACTTTCGAAAATTAGCGTGTTCAAGCAAACAAACAAACAAACAAACAAACTTTTCCGCTTTATAATATTAGTATAGATTATTGTCGCTGATAGGATGTCAATCAGTCAACACACTTAGACTATGTCGTTTTATAGGTACCCATGTAGGCTTATGTGAAATAAAACATTTTTGACTTTGACATCAGAAATCTCACCTTGTAATGGACACATTTAGGTAACAAGGTAAGGTAAATACATTTATTTCATATCCTCTCCAAATAAATTCGAGACGAATCGATACTAAAACGGCACTAAAGTATTAAAACCATTTGCAAATCTTACGTTCCGGGTTTTATCAGTCTGGTGTTGGACCAAAATCATTTATTATTTATTTCGTATCGTGACTTGATACTAAAATAATTCAATACTCCAAGTATTGTCTATACTCTGTAATATAACGTTTAATTAAAGTGGAAATTATATTTATTTTGACGGTATGCCTATCTCTATTCGGATTAATAATTTAGAAGATAATTTGGTATTCAATTTTGAACACTAAATTCTACGTGATATGTCATAAAGTTCGAATATTATTATTTCCGAATATATTATTATGTTCGAATATATTCATTTTGGGGTGTAATTAAAAACAAACTTAAAATATGATTTCTGTAGGTACCTATACCAAATTAATATGACTATACCCAAATAGGTAAATATATTTTTAGTAGGTAAACTATGTAATAGATATTTACCCTACATAATTATTCTAATCAAAGCTGTAATTACTTGTCTATTTATGAAATGGATGTAAATATCAAACGTTAAATTGTCCTGGTGTAACAATTTGATTCAAGCCTAATTTCCTCGTCTATAGTCTCAGCCAAGTGTGACTATGAAGATAAAAAGTTGTCATAATAGTTCGAGTATCCGACTTTTTCCGGGTACCGACAAAATGCTCGATTATCACAGGTTAATTTATGTGGCGTATTAACAGCGATTACTGAAGATACGAATAGTAAACTCGTATATGTAAACAGAATCAGTAACATATTTGTTTGTTTTTGGGCTATTTGGGCCCCGATATCAAATCGTTGAGTTTGTAAACACAACTAATAGGGTCGACCCACAATCCCCTTCGGTATTTTAGAAATAAATGCTTAAAACTTAACTGGGCGCCGACTTAATTAACTAAAACGTAGGTAATACATTATTCTCTGCTACGCCGAATACTTAAGAATTAATCCTAATTAATACAAAAACCACCACTCATACAAAATATTTATTACACTTTTAATTAAGATAGGCATTCGTTATTATTCAGAACGACTAATTTCAAAATTCTAATAGACTGGAAAATTTATAAGACAGCAATTCTACCATAACCAAGCAACATTGTTCACTTATTAACTTCAAAAGACCTTTTTGTATTTAGAATTAAGAAGGAAAATTATTTTATCATGACACAAAAAAGGTAGCCATTTTAGACTTCATTAAAAATTGCCAAAACTCTATAGCCACAAGAATGAACTTTTCCCATTTCTCATTTTCGTAATGACTCTTAAATCTCCTAATTGAAGAAAACGTTAAAGTGGGTAGCAGACTGCCTGGAATAAGACGGTTGGATTTTGAATATTTCGCAATTCTGGTTACGCCACAAACAAAAAAAAAATATAAAAACTCTAAAATAAAGTTCAAACGCGAACGTACATGTGTTCATATTTTAGGTTTAGCCCGAAAGAAAATTTAGTATTGACTTACTCAGCTATCAAAATAAAAATAAACATTTACTTTTTACGAGTTGCGATGGCCTGAATACAAATCAGTGAAAAATCATTGTAAAATCCTTGATGTAGATATATTTAGTGAAACTTAGCTTTAGGCGCGAGATCCCGAATAAAACGAAAGTCACGTTCGAGTGAGTGATATCACGTCTACGGCTCATCAGCGGCTGCGCGTGACGACTTTAGCGCAAACAGATTTCACAACAGAACCACTAACATAGAGCCGTAACGATTGCCGACTTTGAAGATATCTTCTAAAGAATTATAATAGAAATGAGGAGCTGTGGCTCTTGTTATAGTGGTGGACTTAATAAATACGCAAAAGAGCGCGCTGCTCCCGCGGCGTTGCCAAGTTTTCTTTATCCTAACTTTATTATGCCATTAGAGATCGCGTGACGAAGAATCGCACTTTCTCGCCTTAATATAATTTGTTTTGATGGTTGTATCAAACGCACTACCCTTTTTCATGTCTTGTTTTTGCTTGAGTACCTACTTAAGATAACCAATCAGGGGTGTAATGAGATTACTCGAATAAGGCCGTTAGTTGTTGAAATATCGTTCATATTGAGTCGTATTAAGATTTGTTTATACTCATTTTGTAATGAACTCTCACTGTGTATAATGGAGATGCTGTTATCGCTTGCAGACAATATTATCAAGCAAATTATAACATGATATTTCAGGATATTGCAATAAAGTACAAATAAAGAGGTACGCGATGCAAATAAGCCTGGTTGTCGGATCTTGTTCGCTGTAGAAAAATGTTACACAGCAAAATGTGAATAAAAATACCCTCTCGGATTTAAATCCATAAATCAAAAGCAGCAACCATAAAATAGAAACAAGAAACATATCATTTTAACACCTATTTCATTTCTATTCTGCCCACATCAACCAGCTACACCCATAAAGATTACTCAGTAACGATGAATAGTAAACCTTTAGAGCCGTCATTCCTTTTTTATTTTCAAAAGAGTGTAATAATACTCAAAGTTTCAAACAAGCTGAGGGTTATTGAAATAAAAGAATGGAGTAAGATCGTCTAGCACAGGTTTATTACCAGCTGAGGTGATGCATAGCACTACTAGCCTTCCTTAAAGGCGGTACATCGTGGATTTATTATTTTTTCGAGACATTTTTCGGGTGCTTAAGACATTTAAAAATACATGACCAGCTGAATTGCGCCTCTATGCTAACTGTCCCATCCCTACTATTTCGTATGGATGTAATATTTTGTTCGAGGTTATATGGCCCCTAAAAGGCGCCCGAATTTCCTGTCCCTTGAAAATGTCCTTCTTATATTTACGAACTTGTCCTTTAAAAATAGTATTTATCCTTAATAGCGTGTTAACATCTATAAAATGCGTCGTAATTCATTTTTTATGAAGCAAATCGTATACTCAAGAACGCTATTTATTGAGAGTATTATAACCACTTCTAACCTAACACTTTTTGTTGAAAAGGATGGATTACACTTTAGGTTTTTGCAGGCTTTCATTGGTCAAAAACGGTCTATCAAGAAACTTTTGCTACTTTCATCTTAGAGCAGTATACCACTTTCTTATCTATACATCTGATTTATCAGCTGGATGTCTGAACAATAAAAATGAAAGTCCTAACTATCTCAAGATCACAGCGCGTCCTATAAAAGATTAGTTTAATAAACTTGTTACTACTAGAAGAAGAGTAAACTTAGAGTAATTGACGTTTTCTTCCATTTAAAATTTGTTAGAGTTAATTAAATTGTTTTTAAACTTATTAGACGGCTTTAATTACAGCCAGGTCATAACAACGTGTTCTGACAGATTCTTAATTGAGTTACCTTCAGTAAATTTTAAAGTTTTTCTCTTAGGCAAATTTATTTATAGAGACGTCATGTCCATACGTTTGGAGACAGACTTAATGCCCTAGACATTTTCTACCTGTAAACAAGAGTGATGAAGAAAAAGCATGGCAAACGCATGGTTAAATAATGACGATAAAATTTTAATCACTAGAAAGAAAAAAAATCATTAGAAAGGCACATAAAGACATAATTATTTGTAACGGAATAACGATTTTGCTTAAATGCATACTGACTGGTGGGAGCTCAATTTAGAGAAATAGCCCAAAAATTTTATTTATACCAAAAGAACTCAAGTTTATGTTTGAAGTGAAGTACAAATTCAAAACAAACCCTTTCAATAGATTAGATTTTGCTATAATCAAAAAGGAGATACGAAGAATTAAACGTTTTCGAGTAACTTTATCAGTTATAGAGTAATTTGTTGAACGAGGTTTCGTGAATTCGGACCCGTGTTTATTGAAACAATAAAGCTGCGTAGTTTACAGTCATTATAATCATTAAAAACATCGGTTTATGATGGAAAAATTGTCTTCTAAACAAAACTTTTGTTAGTTCGTAATAGATATCACTTGCCGAAGTTTTGATCAGGATTCTAAAAAAACAACTATCATAATTCTACGTGAGTATATAAATATTGTTATTATTGATTATGTACATTAATACTAAAATAGTTACTAGCTACTTATGTCGTCATAAATATTGATTGAAAAAGAAATGAATATGTTTAATTTAAATTCAAATACGATCTAGAACACAACCCTAGCAAGAAGAAAACCTCAAAAATAAAAATATTATTGTTAATAAAATATAAATACTTTATCGTATCCAATTAGTAAAGATATAATAGAAAGAAAATGTCGATCATCTCCGATCACAAGTATTGTTAACGGCTACACGATGGGGTACAAATATACACCAAAAGATTGGGGCGGGTGCACGGTGGGGTACAAGTGTACACAAAGATTGGGGGTGTGATGTCATTAGGGAGTCTTCCTGTGCTTAATTGCGTCGATGGCGACTCAACAGGAAGTCAAAAGATTGCGTTCAAATAGCAAACGTTTTCAATCTATGTCTAGTTAGACGGAGCTAGAGTGAGAAGAAAATTGTTATATATACATTAATGTTCATGCAGTCTCCGATGGAAATTAATTGGTCATTTGGTAAATACGGTTTTGTAATTTGAAGCGCTTCCTTGCGCCTTGATTTGTTTTGTTATACCATGACAATAAGTTGGTTGGCTGTAATGGTTTTGAACATAAACATTCTTGTAAATGGGTGTGACGGCGATAAGGCAACGAAACAACAATGTAACGTGTTTTTGTAACAATGATTATGCGACTGAAGTTTCGATTATAAAATTGGCTAATATTAATTTGTTTAAGAAACACGTTTTAACAGATTTGCCCCTTGGCTAGTTTTGCTTTGTATTCTGTTTGCTTATTTAGTGACAATATTAGTAATTGGAAATACGAGTATATGAAGTCGAGTACGATGATATGCATATAATAAAACAACATAGAAATCTATTTTCAAAGCGTTTTATTTTAGTTAATAGACACATTCCCAATACGGTATGATATAATGTCTATGTATGTGGATATGATAATATGTAAACCCCGCCTGTTATGAGGACGTCATATCGTTATAGGCGTATTGTGTACGTAATGATGCATGTCTCAAAGGAGATAGAGGTTGCTACTAATTGGCATGTAAATTGCTTGCTCTTAACAGATGTGAGAGTACGTGTTATAGAAGTAATTCATATTTTTCATCGATATATTAAAAAAAAAACAAAGTCAATATAGTAAAAAAAATACAACATTACTTTTAGCATATTATATGTATAGTTCTAGCAGCCACACAGGCTTTCGCTTGCGTGGACTATATCATATAAAAACATAATCACCTTCTTATGCAGTCGGATAAAAAGTGATTCAAGGCTTCAAGCTACTTCCATTCCAAATTTCATCCAAATCCACAATGTACTTTCTAAGAATAGCGCGTTCGAACAAACAAACAAACTTTTCCGCTTTATAATATTAGTATAGACTAGCGATCTACCCCTGCTTCGTAAGGGTGCAATGCGGATACTAATAATTATGGTGTTAATGTGGAGTGACTAATAAAATCATCAATAGACAACGTGCAGCCGAAACTACTGGGCACAAGAAGCTGAAATTTGGCATGTATGTTCCTTGGGGTGTGTAGGGGTGTTATTATAATTATAAAGGCCGCTCTGCGTCCGCATATTAAATCTCTGATATCTTCTAAAATACTAATTTAAATGGTAAACTGTACGAGGCAATCTGGTCTACATTAAATTCACAACGTTTCTAACGTATTTTTTTGGACAAGCAAAATTACTGTACTGGTTAAAATTGATTTTTATTTAAAAAAATAGGTTATTTATTCTATTTTTTTTAATAAAAATTGATATAACTGTAGGTTATCATTAAGAGGTAGGCATATACTATTGTAGACATTTTGTAAATATTTTAAGTAGGTAAAGTATATACAATTTCGTTGTACATTTTTTTGAAATACCTCGTAAGGTTTAGCTAGCGTTTGCAATGTAAATGCGCAAAAATATAATTCTTTGGTATTCTCGGTTTTCCTCTTCTATAATTTATGCATGTGTTATACATAAAAAAGGGTTTAAGAAAGTGAAAATGATTTAAGAAGAAGGCTTCTTGAATCAATTTATCTATTTATGAAAAATGCATTAAAATTCGTTGCGTAATTCGAAGATCTAAGCGTACCGAGACAAGAAGTGACTGTTTTATACTATGTAACTAGCACTTGTGGACTTTGTCATGATAAAAACGTAACAATTTAACCTAATGGTATGTTAATACAAAAAATAAGACAAAAACAAATAAATAATTTAATGATAAAAAAATAGACATTCAACTTAAACCTATCGCTACCTCTATTCAGTGTCGCTGAATAGCGTAGACAAATCGCGCCGCAATTGTCTTGAGGAGGTCTCAAAACACAAATCAATGCAGTCTGAAAATAAAATGTACAGCCTAAACAACTTTTTACTTAATGATACGAAAAATCTAACATAATTTATGCCTACCCTAAGTCTCAACATTACGAGAGTACCGACCCAGTAAAAAAATAAACAACCTTTTTCGCCGAGCGGCGGGCAAGCAAATCCTAAACTGTAATTACTTCGAAATGAAAAGAAATAACAGAGCTCACTTTTGATAAGTAAATCCTTAGTCATAGTAATTATAAGTTAAGGGAAAAAATGTAAGGCAGTCGTAGGTAGCCATTTTATTTTTGCGTGGTCCTGTTCACTTCTGACAATGCTACTGACGTTGGGTTCAAGAGAAAGCGGCAAATGATTGATGAGGGAATTAATTAATACGCCACTTCCTTTTGGAGCTCGGAAAAAAACAAAATCAGCAGTTCACGGTATAAATACTTTTACGCTAGTTTCGCTTTGATTGAACAGATTTCACTCAGATATAAATCAAAATTAATTGGGTGTTCGTACAGTTTTATGAAAAGGTACCAACTATGTAAAGCTTTTCTGATTTATGGGGATGTAAAATGTATGTCATGTCATACAGATTGACTTCTATGACAATACGACATAATTTTACGCCTAACTAAATATTTTAGAGATCCGTTTCTCAGCGTGAAATCCGAAAGCTTTATACTTTTAGAGGATCACTCAAGTGTCTGTCTGTCCGTTTGTTACAGCCAATTTGAATCAAGTCGGCTGGATTGATTCTTTATATAGCACACATTTGAATTACTATGACACAAAACAGAGGCCTTAAGGTCACTTAAGATGGAGAAATACGAAAATATAAAACAAAAATGGTGTGAAAACCGAGTCGTGCAACATTATCAAATAAAATATGTGAGTGCCAGAAATATTTCATTTAAAAATTTACTCCAAGAAGGCTGTAATTTTTTTTAAATACTCCAAAACTAAAAACCTATAGACTGTTCGAATTATTTTGTTTAGTACAAGAAACATTATAAGAAATCTTGTATTTAAGGTTTAAAGAAAAACTTTGAATAATATGATTAGTTTGGAACTATTTGCACGCGAGTTTGAATCGCAATATTTTTTTACGGTGTAATCGTATTCTGTTCGCTAAACCAAGTAATGTAGCTAATTACATAGCTGAGTGCACTTCATACTACAACAGTCATAAGTTGTTTAAATACAGTAACTTTGTTATAACTATGTTTCACAGGTATTTTTTTAAATACCAGTGAAGCATATTTCACAGCAACAACAAGTAATGCGCTCAGAATATTTCCACCGCAAAATTGTAATCCGCATTTAACCGGGACATCTGCTAAGTTCAAACTGTAATATTCTAATTTGGTACCGCTAGAAGAAAAACTGTGGAAATTAAATAAGGCCACAGCGCCATTACTATCCACCAAATGCCATATTTCTCAACCCTTTTTCCCCCGCTGTTTCCAAAGTTTTAATTAGTGCCAGAGGACATTATCCAGGCTTTTCTTGCTTCTCTCTCTAACATCTTTTCCGATTTTTACTTTTATTGCGGATTAACTTCTTCTAAAAGTTCGACAGTATTCAGTATCGAGGAACATTTTATCTAACTCGTTATTGGAGTGACAGAAGAAAGAAATAAGAATGAATGAGCGTAATAGAAAACGAGGTGGTTGATAGAGGGTATCAAAGAAGGCTAGCACCAATAGGCAGAGTAAGCAAGCGGGAAGATTATCATGATGATTAAGTGGAGCTACAAGTCGAAATTCCTATTACTTATTACAACACTATAAAATTTTGTAATTATGTTAGTCAAAATCAAAATCAAAATTGTTTTATTTTACATAGGCCTAAATGGGCACACATAAAACGTCAGAAATTAGTGCACGGTTCGAAATTGGTCGTTTTCTATGGAGAAGAACCGGCAAGAAACTCCACGGTAGTGTAAACAATTATTGATTGGCTATTTAAGAAAACTTAAATAAAATACCGTTGTTGCAGCAAGTGTTTTAAATTTATCTACATAGTTCTCCTTTATGATTCTAAAAAGACTTGTATTTTTTATAATTAAAAAAATATTTCAAGTTTGTCACCAATATAAAATACAAAATTCAACCAACGTTCAAAGTTTTTAGGGTTCTGCAGATCATAGCGAGAGAGAAACCTGAAATCTTTTTAGAATTAATTGTTGCTAGTCGAATTCCCATTTTATTAATGCTTTCTCGCATTTATTTAGAGGTGAAAAAAATCTCAAACAAACCAAAACCAATAGTCTGTTGACCTAGAGTAATTAAATTCTACAATCAATCACATACAGCAAAAGTACGGACAAAAGTCCGAAACCATTAATTTTATTTATATATCACGATTTTTCCGATTACTAAAATATAGTACTGGTAGTTTGACCGTGAAGTTAGTACCTAAATAGATCTTTGATTATTCTTTTTATTGTAAATTTATGTTTGGCCTTTCTTGTCTTCATCTTATAGTCATAGTAATATTTGGTGCTTTAATATTTTATGAAGTTTAGTGGGTATTATAATTAATATAAAAATGCCGACCATTAAGGTTATTGGGGTCAGTCATAATGAAAATGTGCCCGTTATTATATAATTTTTTGTCCGTGGTAAGAAAACTACGGATTCCTACACTGTGCGTGGCGACACGCCACTGTCAGGTTTTATTTAAAAAAAAACTGTTTTACCTAATAATTTGCCAAAGAAAATAAGAGTAGACAACCTCAAATGCGTTTGAATTTTAAATGGCAAATAAATTTTGGGATGATCATTATAGTAGATAATCAAAATTCAAAAACACGTGGATTTTACGTCACGTTAATTTCTTTTTAAATATTATTGTTAGACTTGCTTTTGACCACAAATCTACGACATGAAAAGCAATTCCTCGCTATGATCAAAATCGTATTTTTTTAGAGTTCTTGACAGAACGTATCATAAATAAATATTTTGCCCAGAGTAGATTTAAGGAAAGGTACCAATAACTGGGGGTTCGTTATCAAGTTTAGGTGAAAGGGCGATATACCTTATCAACGTGAATAAGTCGATCAGATTTTCAGGGTAGATTCTGTTACGTACCTTTTTGTTCGAGCGCCCCGATATTACGATATTATATACCGAAACAATGAAACGGAACATCGTTTTTGTTACGTTACGTAAAAGATATCTTGGCATCTATAATGAAGAAATCCTGTCTTTTTAGGGTTCCGTACCTCAAAAGGAAAACACGGAACTCTTATTGGATCACTTTGTTGTCCGTCTGTCTCGCTGTCAAAACCCTTTATTTCGGAACGCGTGGGGATATCGAGTTGAAATTAAAACCATATAATCAGGTGTACAGACCCTTGATACGTCTATGTATGTCGTAACAAACACACATTTTGACACTCTTAAGGGAATCTAAATTGTGTGTATATTACAAGTTCAAGAAAAACCTGAAAACTATAAATATTTGTAGTTAAATCATAAAAAAATAAGACTTAAAAGGGTTTCAAATTAAGAATTGAAGTGGGGTATCATAATTATGAAAGAGCATGATGTGCATATTCCAAAATTCTTATTTATAATGAAACTAGCTTCCGCCCGCGACTTCGTCCGCGTGGAAGAAAAATCCCCCGATTTTGAAACATTCTTCATTAGTGCTCCGCTCCTATTGGTCTTAGCGTGATGATATATAGCCTATAGCCTTCCTCGATAAATGGGCTATCTAACACTGAAATAATTTTTCAAATCAGAACCGTAGTTCCTGAGATTAGCGCGTTCAAGCAAACAAACAAACAAACAAACTCTTCAGCTTTATAATATTAGTAT
Source organism: Tholera decimalis (assembly GCA_943138885.2). Classification (NCBI taxonomy): domain Eukaryota; kingdom Metazoa; phylum Arthropoda; class Insecta; order Lepidoptera; family Noctuidae; genus Tholera; species Tholera decimalis. Next base: position 30,462,385 of record OW964550.2, on the reverse strand, counting down.
AGATATACCAAAAAACGCCGAGTTCCGTACTGGGAAGGACCCAGTAGGGAACCCTCGGCGGGCGAGTCCGACTCAGTCTCTCTGATTAAAACCACTCAATGTTCTCTACAGTCACGTTCCTCCTCTTTGGCCAGATATTATCAACATCTGTTCCGAGATGAAGTGATGGCAGAGTGGAGCGAAAAATTAATGCGACCTGGGGCTGGTGTCAGGACCATTGAGGCTCTCCAACCTGCACTCGCAGAATGGGTAGGATGGCGCCACGGAGTGCTGACTTTTCGGCTGACACAGGTGCTTTCGGGGCACGGCTGTTTCGGAAAGTATCTATGTCACATTGCGCGCAAGGAACCGACACCCAGCTGCCATCATTGCCACGGTAGCGAGGATACAGCACAGCATACGCTTGGCGAATGTACAGCGTGGGTTGAACACCGCAATGCCCTGATTGCTGAGGTGGGGAGTGATCTCTCGTTGCCGGCTATAATCAAATCTATGGTTGGGAGCAAGAGGTCATGGCAAGCAGTGGCCGTTTTCGCAGAGCGGGTCATGGTGGCAAAAGAAGCGGCAGAGAGGGAGAGGGAGACGTCCTCAAATATACCGAGCCGCGTTCGAAGGACTGGGCGACAGAGGCGGGCTGACAATGCCCTCTTCCATCCCCCGTAATGTGGCTTGTGGGTGTCAGACTTGGGGAAGTCTGGCACACGACCATACAGGCCCGAGCAGGTGTCGCGTAGTGTTTCCGCGCGCCTTTCTAAAATTATGACAGGGTGAGGAGATGCTCACTCCTCCCCTCGTCTGAGATGGGGTAAACGACCGTCACTTCTGGGGTGATTGTGGAGAATGCTAACGTGTCCCCGCACCCTAGCTAGAAGTGAAGGAGAGAAAGACCTTGTGGTTTTAGTCAGTAAGAGTCTGACAGACCCCTTCGTCAACCCCAGGGCGGAGGACATCCATGAGAATTTCCACACGAAAAAAAAAAAATGATATTATTAACATAACATAATCAGCCTGTAATGTTCACACTGCTGGGATATAAGCTTTTTTTCTATGAGAGGTAATAGGCCGTAATCAACCATGAGGGCCCAGTGCGGGTTGGTGGATTAACACGTTCGCTGACAGTGAGCACTTACCCTGACACCACATTACGACAGTAGGATTTTCCACGACGTACTCTTAAAAATAAGCGGCCCGTCCCTTGACGTACTGTCATAACGCACTTTTTTAATTTCCCGTCTAACGACGTACTGTCAGCGAACGTGTTAATCCGCAACAATTCATGGAGATCCCGTCACACTTTGCTGCCGAAGAAATCCTATTCTGATGTCAAAAATGAGGATCCAACCAAAGTTTGAAATTTAAGTAGCATACTTTTAGGTCAAGATGCTACTTATAACGCTGGTGAGTTTTACCAGTCAATGTATGGCCGTAATGCCGTTACAACAATATGAAATGATGAGCTAATTCATTATCTGTATTTGTATATTTACTTTTTCTTGTTTGTATTGATCCACTACTAACCCAATTTAGAGAGATTTTAAAATGTATCGAATACTTATATATTTATTTAAACTTCATGAACAATAGTGATACATGGTCGGGCTTATTGCAGCAAGGCATTCTCTACCAGTCAATATTTCCTATACTGTATACTATACCTAATACTGAAAGAAGATTGTTCTATTCCCAAACAAGACAGCACAAATATAGCCCACCATTCTATATATATTAAACCAACGCTCTTCTCCCACTAGTCACCTCTAACCTAGCGAACGTAACGTATATAACAAACTATACATAGATACAAACATTAATTAGCAAGCTTACGTCATGTTGAAAACGCTTAAAATTGTCGTCAGTTGGAGTCAGATGCTGAAGATGCGACCCCGTTTTATAATCCTCGCAAGCGCCGGATGAATGGACATAATTTTCTGCACTTGACACAGTGTCTAGCTCCGTCATTGTGGAACACAACTACTCGCCTCTGTTCATTTTTATTACTCTACCCTGAATCTGTGGATCTCGAGACAACAGTATCGTAACCGTCCGCTTTTTCTTACTTTTTATAATGAAGTGTCGTAATTTCAGCTCTTTGAACCTTTTTTAATTGCGGTACAAGATGTCTATTAAGAAAAAATGTAGTCGCAGTTTTTTACGAGGAAGATTGAACATGCTTTATTTTAGGTGTACAGGCTGGATTAAAAAATATCTACATTTTATGTACGGCCGATATTTTTGCTGTTGGAAAATTAATTTCTTACTGGCTATTTTGCCCCGGCGTCGGGCTCAGGACCTTTTCCGCTGAAACTATGTTTTTTTTTGAGAAATAAAGTCTCACCATCACAACATAAAATTAATATACACCTATACCAGTAGATACTTGGGTTAAGCAAATCAAGGATAAGCAACACTTCTCCTTGACTCGATTCGGAAAATCGAAGGTAGATTCGTGGATGGATGGCTATGTTATCATATCGACGTTTCTCCGTGTTTCGGAAAACGAGTTAACTTGTTGGTCACGGCTGTTATTTTTTACATCTTTAACAGTCGTTACTGATGTTCAGAAGCCAGAAAGTCTGACAACAATCTTACCAAGGGGTATCATGATATCCAGCTACTGGGTTTGTGAAGGTCAGACAGGCATCGCTCCATGTAAAGCTCTAGGACTCAGCTGCATCCGGTAATACTTGAAACTGACGACAACATAATTAGTAACAAGGCTGAACTGATGGGGAGACTTCGTGGTCAATCTGTTTGTCCGTTACTTACCTGTGTTAAAGCGTATCGGATAACACTTTCAGCCAATGGTTCAAACTATCGATGAAGATTGGTAGAAGCCAAAAAACCTGACACGAGTCTTGCTAATATACCGTGTTACGAGGTCAGATTGGTAATTATTGTTCCCTTGTACCTAGATACTCCATCTGGTGTAAATAGAAACTACTAGGCAGCTTCATATAAAATAACATAGATAAATAATGTTGCTAAGGATGCATCAGCCTCAGAAATTTTACTTGATAGTGAGGGCAGCGATGGCCAGATCCGACGAGGCCTATCATCAAAGCAGTAAAATCCAGTGATCACGATCCTCAGAAATTACAGAACAATCAGAAAAAGAGCGAAAGATAAATAATAAAATAAATAAGTCCTAAAACCAGCATTAAGCTAGTCATTCTAATTTCATCCTGTACAATTCTGACGTCATTGCGGTGAATGCCGAACGAACTTGTTACTTACAAACCCATTACCAACATATCACAATTAGCCAAAATTTCTCAAACAAATGAGTGTAACATTCACAGAGGGGTCAGCGAATGTTTCTCAACAAGCTTCACAAAGCAAAAATTATAGTTTCAACGGTGTACTGTGTTGAGTAATTACGGTGAAACGGGAGAAAATACCTCGTCGTGACTGCATTTGATCTTCTCATTCAGTTGTGAATGGAACCAATTTAGTGTCAGTGGGCGAATGAATGAATGTACATGGATTCAGAGACAGGTAGGGTAGCTGTTGTAAATTATTCACAGAAATACTGGTTTATGTGCACTAGTGATATGAGCTACCTATGTATTGTCTTAATGCCCGCTGTTACTATCTGCATATTTTGTCAAGACTTTCTTACTTAATAAACATTTTAGAAAAATATTTTTTCGTATACTTCGTTTTTGTTTCTGTTTGTAACTTAGCCGCCTACATTGTTTTTTTAATAGAGTTCAAAAAGGTAGACGTTTTTATTTTGGTTGTATAATGTTTTACTTAAATGTTGTTACTTTAAATCTCTAAATGTTTAGGTCAAGCGCACATTAATGATACATTTAAATAAACCAAATGACTCGGAAATAAAAACAAAAGACCATCTCAAAACAGAAATACGGTTTCATTATAAATAAGTCCTTGTAATAATATTTTTATGATGTAACTAATTAAGTGAATCGGATTAATGTGCGAAAGTCAAGCGAAGGCAGGAGCCCATTAATGCATTATTTATGAGATATTGCATTTTTAAGCCTTATTAAGAACGCCTTAATATGTTGAGGCACAGCAGTCTCTTTCAAGCGATTTTCGAAAGTATATGAGGCGATTAAAGGATTTTCAGGGATCTGCTAATTTCACTTTGTTCCTTTAATGACATAACAGCGACAACGGCTTCCATCAAGGCCTTATCTATATATTTATATCTATGTATAGTGTGGGAAAATAAAACGTAAAAAGTTAACTAGTATTTTTATGATTTTATTCATATCCTCACGGGACGTGTGAAGAAACGTGTTTGTAGAGGCTAGTTTTAATATTTACACCATGATATATCTTCCAAACGTATCAGTCAGCTAAATCACTAGAGACTTCTTAGTTTAACCTTCAGGCGCCTCTTTTGCGAGGTGAAAATCAAATGACTTCTTCCGCTCTGCGAAAATTCCTATGGCGAAACCCAACCTCCGTTTCTTCAGCAGAGCTTGCGCTCCGCGGCCCATTATCTCATTAGAACATTCTCATAATCCTGGCAGGAGTTAGTTTTTTAATTATTTTAAACAAATAAATAACAGTGCAAACAACTTTATACAATCAAATAAAATAAGGGATTGTTTAATTCAATTTACGCATACGTATTCAGTAATGGTGTTATCCTAAGTATCTCTTAGTAGGTATTTCAGGCTTTTCAGTAACATAAATTCAAAAATAATCGCTCGCTACAAAAACTACTCGATAACCCGTATCTTAGTAACCCTAGACCCAATCAATTGAGCATGACTAAAACATGAGATAAGCCTAGATAAAAATACCACCTAAGTGACAAATAAATTTCAATACGAAAGGAGTGACATGTATCGAGGGTTGCGATACCAAAATGAGTTAGGGCTCTAAATGAGAAGATGCCTCAGACTCCAATGATAAAGACGATGTTATCTCGCCCTAACTACATAAATACAAAGCTGAATAATTAATGACTTGAGATAAATGCCTCCTCGAGAAATATCTAAAATGTTGAAAGAGTATTCTATTGTTTTTATTCAGAGGGAATTGGCTTATGAAAGCTATTCAAATTTGCAAGAGATTCAATTTGCATAACGAGCGATTTGTACCTCATAGAGATTAAACCTTCTGGCCTCCGTATTGTTTGCAGAATAACGCGGCCCGTTTTTCCTTTCTGCCGGATTGCTTCCTTTACAAACCTCCTCAAGACCATTCTTAATAGTATTTGTTACAATCGATCTGTATAATTTGATTTAACATTAAGTAGCATTGCGTCCCGTTCTCAGAAAAAAAAACGTTGGCAGTTTACTTTGCTTTAAATATTAAAATAAAGGGTACCTAATGGGACTTTGGTAATCATAATTAATGACTACATTGTGCTTTCCTAGGAAGCTTTTAGTCGACACATATTTACTAGTTTAGCGTTCCATTAAACTAATTTGCTACATACATTTAGAAAAACTTTGCCTGCATTAAGTGTTTACCGTCACACGCCATTTGCAAACGTCGATGGCGGGAAACGTGGATAGTGTTGGCGTACAAGTTAAACATTGCCAAAGCACATTAACTTTATTTTTATCGTTGAACGTAGAAAATGTTGTAAATGTACGTTATTGGTTACACAATATTCCATAGACCGATTTTCAAGTATGACTAACTTATGATATTCTACAAACTTAATAACTAAATGTTACCAACGCCGTAGAAATAGGTGCGTAGCTAGTAGGGGAGGGGTGGCATGAAAGGGACATTTTTGATTTTGAGGTCCTAGTAAGTGATTGAGAAAATATTTGGAACAGGTTGGAGTCGAATAGAAAGCGTTAATTATTAAACTATTGAAATGAAATGCAATAATTACCATTAATCAATTCTTAGTTGTTTATTTTCGCGGCTTTAAAAAAATGTGTATTTTGTCCCTTTCATAAATGAATTGTATTGAAAGGGACAGTACCTAATTTCGAGGAAATATGTATACAATAACTACTTAGGTATGTAAATTTGTCTGTCATGATTAAATGTTTGTCATGATTAAATCTTGCCGCTTTTATCTTAATCTTTTTAATATTTTTTTATAATTAAACACTTTTATGTTACTTAAACAGAAATCAACAATATTAAAATGTTTTTCTCAGATATGAACTTAATGCACTTGAAAAATAACTATTGTTTTTTTTTTAATAGAATTATAATCAACAACCTCCATACAGTCTTAAAAATGTAAACATAGATTTTTTGAATTAGGTAAAAAGTAAACATATGTAGGTTTGGTGGCCTTTTTCGTGCAAATTTTACATTGAAACCAATCTTTATTGTTCTCTGAATATTTGTTCTTACAAACATTACATTGGTAACTGCCTCTGCAGTTTTGTGTGCATCGACACGCGTTCTCTTCTTAGGTGGCATTTTTAATCTGAAAAAGAAGTAAAATATGTATTACAAACCTAGTACAAAATAACAGCCTTGAAAGAAACAGTTATGAAGGGGAAGGCGTCCCATTCATAACCGTTTGTTGTGTCCCTTTTATAAATATCATACAAAATTTTAATTTTAATTGAAAATATGGCCACAAAATCTACAATATTAAATTAAAGTTTACTGACCTTATAATATTATATCTTTGGATGTCCAGTCTACCTTAAATAGTGATTCACACATAAATAATTAACTTGCGGCACTCGGTAAAACGTTTCACAATTATAACAGAAAAAATACTATTCAATCCCATTATCAACACTCGCACGAATACGCCATGTTTAAAATGACGGGAGTATGAAGTTACCCGCGAACAAACTTCCGTCAAGGTATATACGTACATAAGGTACATACGACAAAAACTTTTTTGCAAAAAAATAAAACCGACTTCCATATCAAAACACTACAAAGCCAAAAATAATTTTAATTTCGGTAGTCGGTGTTATTGGTTTTGTATTTTCTTTTTTTTCACACCGCCTCCCGAAATTAAAATTATTTTTGGCTTTGTAGTGTTTTGATATGGAAGTCGGTTTTATTTTTTTGCAAAAAAGTTTTATTTTCGCGCTTTTTAGTGGGTCAATTTGTAATTAATCTAGTTATAAAAGCCAAAATGTCAACTACAAAAATCTAAAAATGCGCGAACAAAAAACACAATATAGAGTAACCGAAAAGATCATCAATGTAAATATTTTTTTAGACTTTTGTTAATTTTTCAGAAACGGCTTGTTCGATGTCGATAAAATTTTCATGGGACCATTTGGGAAGTATACCCTTTCCAACAAAAAAAGAATTTTTCAAATCGGTTGGCGAGCGACGGAGCTATGCCCGAACAAACATAAAAAAAAAAAAAAAAAAAAAAAAAACAAACAAACATCCGAATTGAGAACCTCCTCCTTTTTCAGAAGTCGGTTAAAAAATAATGTTGTCTCGAAATTGTTTTTATTTTACCGGTTATTTGAATTGTCCCTTTCAATACGTGTCCCTTTCATGCCACTCCTCCCCTACTCAAAGTTTATCTTATTGTCTAAACCACAGTTTATAATGACGTTTAACGGTCATTACTTAAGTTTGAAATTAGTAATGTTACCGTAACTTTCAGGTTATCTATTATGACTAGGAGTGCCTATTAACTACACAGACTTCAAATCATTTATTTGCTTAGAAAACAATCTTTATTTTTTACGATGGGAAAATCATTAAATAACTCCTTCCGTTCTGGGTGGAGTGGAGGGGAGCGTCAGAATTCTACTAAACCCTCACTCTGTTTCTTCAGTTGCCCTTGCATTCCAGGGCCGCGGTAACTCGTTAGAACATTCCCGCCACCCCGGAGAAATCAGTTTAAATAGTTGATATTTCTTAACTCACAGATACAATCTAAATTTATGTTGTGATAAAAATAAATTACTTTAGGCTAAACATTAATGAAACAAAGATAGATAAAAACAATCTAATTTAAATGATACCTGTCTACCTCCGAAAAAAATTAAGAAACTTCTTTACTCCTCATCAAAGTTCTAATATTAACAAGAAAATAACACGAATAAAAAGTCTCTCCTATCTTAATAGGTCAAAACAAGGTTAGTTTAAAAAATATTTTATATTTTCCTCCGCACGGAGTATTCATCGTTACAGGAGAGTTTTTCAATGGCAGTAATAAATGTAAACGAGCCCTAGAAGGCGCAATTAAAGCGACACAGAAACGGCAGACAAGCGGTAGAAAAGCGGCACAGTAGCGGCACTATTCGTCGGAGCCGCGTCTTTGCTGAAAGTTTTAATTTGTGTCGAAGATCACTGCGACACTGATATTTTATATTAATGCTGGAGAGACCAACTTCGTCTGCATAGTAATTTGGGTTCTATGATTTGGTATCTTCTTAGTTTTCAGACTTGGAGGGTTAAATATGATAATGCTGAAATTTTTTATAGATATATTTATAGGTGTGCGACAAGACTGACTGACTGATTGACAGGCCTGTTGGTCTAGTGGTCAGTGGCCCTGACTGCTATGCGTAAGGTCGTGAGTTCGATTCCCACCTAGGACAAATGTTTGTGTGATGAGCACGATCATTTGTTCTTTGTCTGGGTGTAATTTATCTATAATATGTATGTATTTAGAAATATATATGTATGTTTATCAGTTGTCATCTCATAGCACAAGCTCTGCTTAGTTTGGGACTAGATGGCGTTGTGTGAAAAGTTGTAGAATATATTATATTATATTGTAGCCATAGAATTGGCTTTTTCGACAAAGCAGTGATGCTGGCGAAGGAGGAGACGTCTCTCTCTCACACAATGTGGGAAAGCTTTTTTCCTCACGCTAGATATAGCACCGTGGGTGAAGCCCGTGCGTCGGGGATTGTGAGCGTATCTTTGGCCACCGTAGTCGCGGGCTTGGGGACGTGAGCAAGGTAGCTCTGGTAAGGACCAGACCACGCGGAGCCCGTACGTCGGGGATTGTGAGGCTGTCTTCGGCCGCCGTAGTCGCGGGCTTGGGGACGTGAGCAGGGGTAGCTCTGGTAAGGACCAGACCACGCGGAGCCCGTACGTCGGGGATTGTGAGCGTATCTTTGGCCACCGTAGTCGCGGGCTTGGGGACGTGAGCAAGGTAGCTCTGGTAAGGACCAGACCACGCGGAGCCCGTACGTCGGGGATTGTGAGGCTGTCTTCGGCCGCCGTAGTTGCGGGCTTGGGGACGTGAGCAGGTGTAGCTCTGGTAAGGACCAAACCACGCGCACCTCAAAGAACAGTCTGCAGTAATGACGGGGCTCGACAGGGTCAATTTGTAGCAGGAGTGTTATAACTGTATATCGCGGACCCGGAACAATGAGGAAGGAAGGATTAGGGTAGATTTTTAGTCAGTAGAAGTCTGAATCTAAGCAGGTGGAGTCTTACGAATAATTTCGTAAAAAAAATTGTCACCATAGAATTAAGTTTGTGTTTAAGAGTTGAACATCTAGTTATGTGTATTCCAACATATTGCATGCTCATCCTCAAATTGGTTTCCTGGCATGATTTATATATTGCTTGCTACAACAAATTTATCAACCAAAGTCATTATCGTCTAAAGTGTCGGAACATAAACAATATCTTAAGTCCTATTACTGATCATGTCTAGATCAGTTCATATTTCAAGTTTTATCCAAATCTATTCCGCCGTTATTCCCGTGAGGGGGTATCAAACAGACGAACAACTAGACAGTCAGAGCTAATTTCACATTTATAATATTAGTATACTTTTCTCTTGTAACAACGCTGCTTTCTAAATTAACACAAAGAGGAACAAGTATCCTGAGTTTTTGTTATATTACCTTACAGAATATTAAAGTAGATATCAGAGTAAATTTTATTTTCATGTCAGGTATTCGCTGGTACTATTTGAATATCACGTTTATTAAAGTATTTTCTAAATTTTGAATAGAAAACCCACAGTAATTTTACTGAAACAGTAGCTTCCAGCTTCGGTTGTAAAATAATTAGGTTAATAAATTTGTTGTTAACAATTTGAACATTTTAATGTATTAACTTACCATTCATTAATTTGATGTTGTTTTAAAAGTGAAGGTATGTTTTTATATGGAAACCGAAATATTGAGCTGATATTCAGAGGGGTGTTCGTCCATTTTCTTATTAGAGTTAATTAATTACGTATGAGTGAATTACGTGTTCTTAAAATTCAGTTAATATGAAAGAGAATACATATCTTTGGCTAAAGTAATTTCCAATGCTGTGATTATTTGGAGTCAGAGACATTTAAAAGCATAAAGATCCTTGTATGATATTTGTAGGACCCTTGGGTCCTTCAGGTAAGACCACTAACTGTCACTGGCTCACTACTACACACAACGGAGCACAGGCGCCTTCCGACTCGTACCGCGTTCGTCACAAGACTGACGTTTGACTGCTAGACCCCCTCCAGAGTCCAGAGTTGTACGTGAGATAATGTATTGTATCTACTGTATAGATACAAACACTACAATATTTATTATATTTATTTATTTATTATATACTCTTATATATTATCATCATCTGCTTAGCCTTTTCCGAACTATGTTGGGGTCAGCTTCCTGTCTAAATGGATGCAGAAGCAGAGTATCAGTGCTTTAAATGGAGCGACTACCTGACCTCCACAACTCAGTAGCTGGCTAACACGATACCACCGAGTTAGACCAGTGTTCGATTGACTGGTTTCTGACTACCGACTAACGACTGTAACCTGGGTGTGAGAAATCTCCAAATGGAAGTCGGGACCAACGGTTTAACGTACTTTCCGAGCCACGGTGGTATCACACCGCCAGATTTCAAACTCCGGGCTACTGACTTTTCCTCAGAGTCCACGTACGTGATCACTATGCCACCGTTCTCCCTGAGATCACTGAGAAATTCCTTAAGCCGGCTCTACACGTTGGCCAACACAGTGGCGAATGTAGTGGCCAGTGCCTATTCGCCAACGTGTAGAAGGGGTGTTTGTGCATCTTGGGTTGTATTGGAATGATGGCCGACGAGTTGGCGCGAGATCCGTGTGGTGTCGGTTTTTTGCAAAAGATCAAAGGGTTGTGGCCGAGAATTGGCTGCCGCGTCCACACGTTGGCTGCGTGTTTAGTATGCTACGAGCTCCCAGAACGAACGCACGCACCTGATTAGAAATTTTAACCGACTTCAAAAAAAGAAGGAGGTTCTCAGTTCGTCTTGAACTTTTTTTTTAATGTATGTTACCTCATAACTCGAAGTCAGCTGGACCGATTTAGAAAATACTCTTTTCATTTGAAATGGTATACTTTCTAATTGATCCCATTGTTATGAAATCAGGATCGGATGATGGGATCCTGGAGTAATCGAGGGAACTCTTCAAATATTATAGGCACACCTATAGCGTTTTGGGTATTTCTTATAGTATCTTGTGCAGTTGCTCTCGAAAAGCACTATTTGGGGAAGTGGAACTGATGAATGATGAAGACCACAGATGACCAGACACAGATTTATTGGAATAAAAAAAATAACATTGATTTTTACTTTTTTTAATTTAAAATTTTTAGTTTGAAAGAGTATACTTTCTAGTTGGTCCCATTGTCATCATATCAGGATCTGATGATGGAATCATGGAGAAATAGAGGGAACTCTTCAAATTTTATAGGTACACCTATAGCGTTTTGGGTATTTCTTATAGTAACTTGTGCAGTTTCTCTCGAAAAGCGCCATTTGGGGATGTGGAACTGATGATGAAGACCACAGGTGGCCACCGAAACTACTCAATAATAAGTATTTCGTGGATCGCGATTCGATTACTTGAATATGGATGTTAAGCACTATAAATGTTCGTCACAATGCATATGGTGATGTAGAGCTGATGGTGAAGTACCAGGAGAATTCCTCAAAAATTAACGGCTCTGCATCGGGAAAGCAATATTTTGTAAAAGGTGATAAGTAGTTGACATTTTGGCTTTTGTAACTAGATAAATTACAAACCGACCCACTAAAAAGCGTGAAAAAAACTTTTTAACAAAAAATAAAACCGACTTCCATATCAAAATACTACAAAGGCAAAAATAACTTTAATTTCGGAAGGCGGTGTCAAAAAAAGAAAATACTAAACCTTTTTATTTTTTGTTAAAAAGTTTTTACAGTCACGCGTCGGTAACAACTAGTGTAAACAAAATGTCAGTAATGACTAATAACGAAGAAACTTTTCGGTTTATAGAGCTCTACCAAGCCGTAAATTGTTTGTGGAACCCAAGAAGCAGAAGTTAGCGTCTCAATCCATTTTAATAAATACGTCTGCACATTGGCCTGTACCGTAGCAAACTGAACGACCTTCCAACGTGTGGACGCTATCACGAACTCTTGGCCAATATGCTGGCCACTACATTCGCCACTGTGTTGGCCAACGTGTAGAGCCGGCTTTACAGAAAATCCCAATAGCACTTTTTGTCTGACCCGAGAATTAAACCCGAGACTTCTAGCCCACCGAGGCAGTTACAGTGTATACATTATTATATACAACGTGTAACGGAAACCCCATATCTATCCAAAAGGGCTGAAGACAACATCTGGTATGGAGTCTCTATGCACAGTTTCAGCACAAAATAACTGACTCAAAGAATTGATACCAAATTATTGGTTTCATATATTTCTTGAATACCAATCATAACAAACGTGTCACAGCACTACGAGGGTCAATAACTTTCCACGTCACTTGCCAATAACACGATAATTCTTTTCGTTCTTCTTAATTTGAAAAATTTGGTCTCTGGTATCAGTGTATTGGAATTTGTAATAAGTTCTACACACGTAGACTTAGGATTACAAAACCCTTGCCACATCGATTGTTATCATCCAAAGAAGCCATGCACTTGGTATGTATATACCCTTTAAATTACACGTTGTATAGAGGGAAGCTATAAGTCCTTTTAGGAGACCGCTCCGGGTCTTACTGTGCTACACCTGTTAGGGCCTCCTAAGGAGACTGCAGAAAGGTTTCCCCAGAGTCCACGTACGTGATCACTATGCCACCGTTCTCCCTGAGATACTTAGTGTGCGTTTAGAGTCCCCATTCTGAAGGCCCATGACACCAAACCCCTGCTTGCGTTAGTTTATAGCACATATCAGTGTTTGCGATGCGTGCGCCTCGATGATTGCGAATCTCGGTATGTCAAAATGGTGATTCATGCAGACCAGCCTGGGCAAGGATTGCTTAATCTTGACGAAAAATATGCAGCTGTTTTACTGTTGAGGCACGAGTACATCGATGGTAAGAAATAATCAATATTTTATTAATTTAAAAGCTACAAAGCTGTTATACAAAGATACGATTTAAATAGGTAAATATGTAGTCTACACTGGCATGTCGTAAGACAGTAGTCTACACTGGCATGTCGTAAGACATGATACAGTAATTAAGTGTTAAATGTAACTTTAGGCTTTGGCAACATTGTGTCATGTAGCTATAGGCATTCACACCTCTACACAACCCTTTGAAAAATACAAGCAATATACTATGCTACTCCCGCTTTTACTCGGGCGCGCTTTGTCAATTAGTGACAAAAGAGTAGGCTATTATAACCGCTTTCAGTGCCGCATATCTCTATACTAATATTCTCTTAAATCGCTTCAGCTATTTAGGAGTGAAAGCGTAACAAGCAGACAAACAACCTAAACTTTATTATTATAAAGATAACAAAATCTAAATCAAAAACATTTTTTTCACATCGGACTATAATTTTGGTTCAAATTAAGGAGGAGATCAGAGGCAAGAAACTCCACGATTACTCTACAAAATTTATGATTTCTACAATATTTTCATATTTCATTTTTATATGTTAGAGATTAACTTCTGAAAAAGTCTGATGTTTTAACAAAGTGATAATCTTACCTTTCCAGTACCTAATAGTTTTGTTAACTCTATTACATTTTTTAACCAAATGAAGGTATAATATAATATATGTATTTTTTGTATATTACACAATGTAATAACGTAGCTCGTTACGTTGTTATATATTTTACTCGCAAAGGCTTACGGGGCTCGTATGAGGCAATGCTTTGAAATATTTTCTGTGGTAGTGAAAATTTATATTCATTATGTTTTGGTATGATTAGGCTCCGGTTACTGTACAAATATTTTTGGCTATTTGTTTTTTTGATCGGGTACATCATGGAGACAGTTTAAGGTCTTTCTTTTTTCCGGGTGGGAAAATCATCGAAAGACTTCTCCCGCTCTGGGTAGAGCGGAAGGGAGTGTCAGACTTCTACTGACTAAAAACCCACCCTGTTCCTTCATCTGCTCTTAAGTTCCGGGGCTGCGGACAATCATATACTTGCCCTATGTCAGTTCCGCACCAAAAACGAACCTACTACCTCATGGTATGCCAAATAAAGAAACATAAAAACTCGAAACGCATCCCTATTTCTTAGTAAGTCGATTAAAAAGCTTATAAAAATATATTCAGAGCTTCAAGATAAAGCCTGTACTCACCACAGCTCTACTATTACCACTTTTAAAACTAGTTCCTCTGAAATAGAGAAAATAGCTGCTTTTGCGGTCGTGTGCCCCGTTATTGCTAATGTCCACTATAATTATTGACATTTTCATCCAACGGTCCGTATCCTTATTTATCCTCTGTTTTCCTTTGTTTTCTTTATTTCAAGTTTAATTCATTTGCTTTTATCGTTCCTTTTGTTATCTGTGGAAAAAACTTATAACATGTCGTAGGATAAAAAAGTGTGCAAACTTTTTGCTTGCCCAGGAAAGGGAGTCAGCTAGAGTGACTTATTATTATTTATTAGTTTCTTCTTCCTTTGTTTGCCTTACGGTAGGGACGGAGTTGATCCTTTATCAGGTTTTATTCCCAAAATTGGATTTTCCTTGACCACCGTTTTACTTGTGGCTGATGTGGGTTAACTTGGTCTAAGGGCTTACAACTAAATTCAAAAAGTTAATTTTAAATGTTAAATACATTTAATATTTCAACGTATACATTGCTATGGAAGACTGAATGATCATTGGTTCTAATTAATCTCTGCTTACCTATTCTTACAATGCTGTCGTGATATTATGCTGATTTTAATAAAATCATAACCTTTGAATTGTATAGATAAGTAATGCAAGTTTTATCGATTTTCTTCCCTTAATGACCAGAATAACAAGTCACTAAGATCGCAGGGACACTTCCACAGATAAGTTAAAAACATTTTTCTCATGAATCGACCTCTTGAACGTTCCTTGTTATTGGAAATAGCGTCGACTGTTTTTATTTTAACCTATTTATTTTCTTAAATATTTAAATGAACTCCTGGATATTTTCAGTTTGCTTATATAAACCTAGCCGAATTAAAGGATATATTTTGTTATTTTCAGCTGTTTGCTTTGTATAAATATTAAATACCTAAATGAGCAAAACAAAAGCATATGAACTTTACGTTATTCTATTTTCAGACTTTGTAAAAACCAATTTCAGCTCACACTGTAGCTATTATAACTAGTAATTGCTAACAGGCTGGAACTAAACAATTTAAAACAAAAACGAATCTGTAGCAGACTTTCATTGGCTGCGATTCGTAGCTTTGAATAAACGGGTCGTAAGGTATTTCGAAATTTAAACTATGACAGCGGTTGTCAAATTCAGCGGGTGGATAGAGTACGCGCGTCATCGGTTTCTGCTAATTGGATGTAACTTTTCAGTGGCGTATTGCATTGGCCGCAGATATATGCCATGTGAACGTCGGCTGCGTTCAGTTGGATGAATGATTCACACGTCGTTGGCTCTCCATCGCTCATGCCGCGTTCGCTGAATATTGTATTAACTCATAGCTGATGATCGCGCAATTAATTTTTTTGGTCGATCCATATTGAGTGGAAGTAACGTGGCGGTTTCTTTTACTATTTATTTTATTGTGTTCGGAATACTTATAGGTAGGCAGAGATAATGAAATAATGGTCAATTACAAGTTTCACCAGTAACTAAGTTACAAATTGACTAAATCCAATTACATCTCATGTTGTTAAAAAAATGGCTGCACAGATTCTTCTTAAGTATAAAATAAATAATTGGAAGTTTAAGGCTAATGTGAAATTTATGGTTTATGTAAAACTACCTTCTAAAGATTTTATATCTTCCTTTAAGTCTGTTCGCAAAATAAACACACACAATTCAAATATTTTACTTACACAGAAGTTGATTGCTGATTTTTAAACCAACAAAACTATGATGCTTTTCCAATATTGTATCACAAAAATGGGGAATCCAATAACTGTGATTCAAATTCTAAATATTTCGAGCTCGGTATTCAGATACAAATATTTTCTAGCCCTGACTTTGCATTTATTCATTTCTATTGGCTTAGCAAAGAGAATAAAGATGTAGTGCAATTCTTTGACCACGTGTAACTGTAACATTTCAGGTAAATAATTAGTAGATTATTTTTAGGTATCGAAATAATTTACTTGACAAGCAATCGTAACTAATTTTTGTATTTATTTCTTCTTTTGCATTTTCACTCACAGCTATTTACAAGTGAGTTCTTTCCAAGGAAATTACATAATTAAGGAAGTAAGTTTTCTCATCATTGTCTCCATCTTTTGCCATTAATGTCGATTTCAACTCCCAGTTTAACCGGCTTGTCATTGATTGTTTTCTGAAACAATGACCACCAGGTTGCCACTAGCCGCAGATATTTATTTTCTTTGACATCAGTCAAACTGACGTCAATATCGTGTTTACTTTATCAAAAAAGAAAAATCCTCGCCTCAGTGGCGCCAAATGGTGGTAAGAACTTTACTGGAAACGCTCATGCCATACACTTTTGGCGTATCGCCTATTGACTTCGCCACGGTACGCTGGCAGAATATTATTTATATTTGGAGGGTCTTATGTAGCTGAATCTTACATTTTATACGACATGTAACGGAAACCCCATATCTATCCAAAAGGACTTAAGACAACATCTGGTATGGAGTCTCTATGCAAAGTTTCAGCTCAAAATAAGTGACTCACAGAATTGACCCCAAATTATCGGTTTTATATGTTTCTTGAATACCAATCATAACAAACGTGTCACAGCACTACGAGGATCAATAACTTTCCACGTCACTTGCCAATAACACGGTGATTCTCTTCGTTCTTCTTAATTTGAAAATTCTGCCTCTGGTATCAATGTATTGAAATTTCTAATATGCTCCACACATGTAGACATAGGATTAGAAAACCCTTGCCATATAGTTTGTTATCATCCAAAGAAGCCGTGCACTCGGTATGTTTAAATTACACGTTGTATAGATCGACTCAACAACTCAGTAAGTTAGTTATTACTAACCATACTCTTTGGTACTATTTGCGCGATCAATATAACTATTAGCCCTACAATAGGTCGAATTTATTTTCATTAAATAACAGCCCTTACATGTCATCATTGCACAAAGTATTTTTCTTCCATATAGTCTTTATAAGTCGGCTGTTCACCCATATTGTTTTCTTTGGTTTAGTCTTAAAGTTGACTGACATATTATGTGACAAAATAATCATGAAAGTTTAGACACACTTGTCTCTCGTTCATGAAAGAAAATCAGTAGGTGTGGAAAATGTTGGCGTATGTTAGAAAGTGTTCGAGCCAAAAAAGTCGAAGAATTCTTACAAAACTTGAAATGGCCTAAACGAAAAACTTTAAATTACTTTTATTTCTTTATATAGTATTTTGTTTATTAATTTAAAGTTAACGTGTTTGTCAAGTTCGTAAGGTTAATATGAGGGATGTTCGTTGCTTAATCGATTGTCAATCAAAGTGGTCTATGTATGGACATACTGCTTTTCTTTTAAGGGTAGCCTTAATTGGCTTCAAGTGTGGCATCTAATTCTATTACAACCAATATTATTGAGATTCACTAAAATGACTTAGTAAGAAGCCCTCAGTTTTGATTCTGTTCTTAATTAGGCATGTCATCCAAAACTTTTTATACTTATCTATTGTACCCCTTTTTACAAAAACTACTCTTATGAGGGGTATAAAATTTAACACAAGATATACCTATAGAAAAAGAGAACAGGAAGTAAAATACAATAATGCATTAAAAATAATTTTTGTTATGGTCGAATTTCGATCACGGGGCTAACACTAATTCGATTCAATATTATTTATGTTTTAAATTAAGTGTTCTAATATATAATTCTGTTAATTAATGTATTTGGTGTTCTATCGTTTAAATTAAGTAGAAATAAATACAACAAATAATTGAAAAAAAATAAACAAATTAATGAAAATAATAATGTTATTTGTGATCAAATTAAATTCCTAATTATTTAAATCTAGTCTACCATAATCGATGACCAATTCATCGATTATGGCACTCACATAGGTACTTCGTATGTTAGGAAGTTTTACCCCAAATGAGTATAGCTCGAGATAAATTACTAACAGAACATAAATTTTAAATAATACGACGATATATGGTAATGGAAACAAAACATAAATAACAAACAAGAATCCGTATACAGTATGCTACTTAAACAAATTGCGAGGTGACTGACTTGCAAACCGCTTGTACTGATCATGTTTCTGAGTGTAATACACTTGTATTTGTTACGAAATTGATTTATTTCCTCAGAAGGCTTTTGTGAAACAAATTATAATATCGTCCTTTTGTGAAGACGTTCTCTAGAGGGAAAATGTACCCATATGCTGAAGCAAGTTATAAATCTATTTTTATCATTACTAGCTTATCTTTCTGTATCATATAGGGTGATATTTCATGAATTTTTATTTTTTTATTATGAAGAAGTATAAAAAACTTTTTTGCAAAAAAATAAAACTGACTTCCATATCAAAACAATACAAAGCCAAAAATAATTTTAATTTCGGTAGTCGGTGTTATTGGTTTTGTATTTTCTTTTGTTTCACACTGCCTTCCGAAATTAAAATTATTTTTGGCTTTGTAGTGTTTTGATATGGAAGTCGGTTTTATTTTTTTGCAAAAAAGTTTTTATTTTCGCACTTTTTAGTGGGTCAATTTGTAATTAATCTAGTTATAAAAGCCAAAATGTCAACTAAAAAAAACTAAAAACGCGCGAACAAAAAACATAATGCAGAGTAAACGAAAAGATCATCAATGTAAATATTTTTTTTAGACTTTTGATTATTTTTCAGAAACGGCTTGTTCGATTTCAATAAAATTTTCATGGGACCATTTGGAAAGTATACCCTTTCCAACAAAAAAAGAATTTTTCAAATCGGTTGGCGAGCGACGGAGCTATGCCCGAACAAACATAAAAAAAAAAACAAACAAACATCCGAATTGAGAACCTCCTCCTTTTTCAGAAGTCGGTTAAAAACAGAACCACCACAGACCATAATTATGCGAGTTACACCTTGAGCATTCAGTGTTTAATTTTTTTTTTACGTATGAGCCCGCTATTGGCCTCGGTCATGCCTGATGGTAAGCAAATGAAAATTATAGTAATTATTTATTTTATTTATTATTTATTTATAATGCTATCTGTCCATACGCAAAAATAAGTTTGTTGGTAATATAGGCTTAAAAAAAATGGTATTATGATTAAAGTACAGAAAGACTCTTATTACTTATTTATTAGGGATCAACAAATAGTAACACATTTTATATAAACTGCAAAATTCTAATAAATAAATGTTAGTAAATGTTCACCCACATCGTTAACAGAATTAATAACAATAAATCAAGTATTTCATCAAAAAGTGATGGGGCTGCCCCGTTTCTGTAATACTTCGGGGATGTTTGTGGAAGCCCACGTAGATTGCTTTTACACACTAATGCGTAAGAGATGCGTATCTCTGGTACGCAGGGTGCGGTGCAGCACTAACAGCATCCTAAAAATGGTCTTCAGCCGACGCGATAGCACGATCGTGAAGAATATAACGATGTGCTGTTATGTGATTATGGTTTGTGATGTGAGAGATTTAATTTTTTTTATTGATAATACTCGTAGGCTCTCGTTTGACCACCATCTCACCTGATGGTAAGTGATGATGTGGTCGAAGATGGAGCACGCTTGTCTAGAAGTAACTTATGCACTCTTGACTTAAATACTCCCAGGTTATAGCGATCAGGAAACACAGACTCCGGCAGGGAATTCCACTCCTTAGCCGTACGCACAGTGAAAGTATTCCCAAAATTTTTTGTGCGTATGGATGGATAATTCATATTTTTTTTAGTATTTCGTTTACTAACATAGACATAAGTTAAACTTTTACCAACACTCTTAAGTTATAGTTATGTTACTTTAATAAATAAATGAATTATATTATTATAGTCATAGCTTCGCAACACTCGACAACTGAATATACTTATAAAAAAGAATATCGCATGTATTATTATTTTCTAATAGAAGACGTGTGCGAACCAAAGTGTTTTTCGTCATTTGCCAGTTATCACCTGGTCCCAGCCAGTATGTAAGACTAAGCTGTGCTTGGGGCGCGTTATTTCATAAAGTAAATATTTATGAAGGAAAGGAGTTTTCTTCGCGCGTCCTCTCGTAAGCCTCCTGATCCGAAAAGACATAAACCTCTGGGGATTCAGTTCTAAGTTCACAAAGGCAAGCTCCGTTGGCTCTCATACATTTTCTTTTCCTTTTACAAAGTTATGTATCTTTGTATCGGCAATTGTTTTATTATTGTGGGTTTCGATATCTTTTTAACTTTACGTTTGTACGTCTTTATATTTTTATGCTTTAATTTGAGTTTCTTTTCGTTTAATAGGTATTGGCAAGTAGTTTTAGACGGCAAAGTTTGACTTTGGAAAAGTTGTTGAGTTTTAATGAAGTCGTATTTATCGTCTAAGAAATTCTTATTCACACTTTTTAAATAAGTCGTCAGTGAGTTTTGTGATTCTTTTATAACTTGATAGTCGAAATATTTGAGCACCGATTTTATGACTAACAAATACATAGGTTTATTCCATATGAGCTGTATCTACGTACGTTATACTTTCATTTCGTATTGATGCCAAATGCGAATACTTCGGTAGTCTATTTAATGGTCTTTAATTTTGTGATTGCTTAATTAAAATTACTCGTAAATAAACCAAATGGTTTACAATAATCCTCATTCAGTCTTTGGGTATAAACAGTGAACCGACTGGAGTCATTATTTGCGTGAAGGCGCCACAAACTTTACTCAAGACAATACGCTTAATTCTATTTATGGTCTTTAGAAAATTGTTCCCTATTCACGCGCTCTCGGCTGCAAAGTAAACTGAAACCAGAGCTGATATTATACATCACGATTATGTTTGATCTCACGGCTCACGGTGAAATAACACGTGTTCCATCAACATATATAACATAACTTACTTAATATATATGAGGGTGGCTTGGACCGAACATTTTCCAAGGATTTTCAGCGTAGGTAGGTACGAGGGTAAGGTTGGGATGACAAGAAATCGGCAAACTGACAGATGGGCAAGAAACGGAATTTTCCAGCACTACATAAAAAATACTTCACTAATAGTTTCCCACACCCACTTATAACATAAACAATTATTCCAAAGCTTTTTCTTTCAAAATATTTTATGAAACACTTAATAAGATATTGTTATAAAATGAGTTATAAACGAACGGTATGAGAGATGTTATAAAAAACGAAAGTAGAGAAAAGTTAACAGGGCTCCACGAGGTTTATGCAAATTTTAGGCGAAATTTTTTAACTTACCAAGTCTGTTTTCTTATTATTTGCAAACAACAGCGGTTGAGTCTTAATGTTATTCTGTTTGGCCTTAAAGATGTTTTTGAATAGTATAATCCGAGTGCTAAACTTGGCCCATGAAGACGTAATTGTATCAGGGTGGTAGTAAGAAGTTTGGGCGTATTTATGGAGATGACACTGGAGTAAACATGTTTATAATGTAGTTTGACAGTTTGATAACGACGGCCTAAGAACATAAGTTGCCCCCGGCTGTTGTTAGGCACTTTGCTGGATATCGAGACGCAGTTGAATATCCTGATATTGGATATTCGAGTTCCGTTTTGATAATGCATCTTACTCTTGAGTGGCTGCAAGTCAATAGGGGACTTTTAATGTCCCCAGATATTCCCTGTGATGTTTATTTTTGCCCTTATGTGGGTTCGTTTTAGGTCCATATTTTTTACCAGTTTAAACTACCCGTACTCCAGCTGTGGAGTAGTTTAAACTGGTAAAAAAGCGCTGCTTTTACATTTCTCTGTTCGTTTCCTCATCATTAAAGTCGATTATGGGAACTTTACTTGTCATAGTATCGGTTTAATTTTTAATGACCGCCAAGTCCAAATAATTCATGTTATTAAATTTTAATACAAAAAACATCTGAACATAAAAAAGAAACATTATTTCACGCCTGTATTATCCGAAGAGTAAGGCAGGGCTCTATAATAATAATCATCATTTATTTTCGAAGAACACAACTCATGGTGTTAGAATCAATTGACTTATAAACGATGTGATCGTAATAATATAAAAGAGTTATTTTACTATAGCAAGGTTATGGGCCCGGCTAAACCTTGTAGTGGTTTGTATGCAGACTAGTCTGCTACTACAATCAGAATAGTACTCCCATACTCTAATTTGGGCAAAGTGAAGTTTTAGAATTTGAGGCAAAACTTTTGTATTCTGAGCTGCTACTTAAAAATTCTAGAATAAAACCTAATAATGGGTAGGATTGTACCTACCCATTATTAGGTTTTATTGTAGAATTTGAATGCACTAAAATGCTCAACGATGCTAAATAATGACTGATATCTGGTAAACTACATACATACATAGTTATACTTCCCATGTTTATTTCTTTGGCTTACAAAACTCGGCTAAAGTTACTTAATAGTTTGTAAAACTTAGGCGCAACAGAAACGGTTCGCTTTCATAACTGATACAACATAACTGTAAAACTTCTATGCAGACCTCGCAAGGTGACCCGAATTCCAATCGTGATAAAAGAACGTGTTTTCAATGAATTTTGCCGTGTTGTTGCTGTATACAAAGTAATAGGTATTTTAGCTTATCGTAGATTTTATGTTATACTTATAAGTGGAATTTGTTAAGGTACCTATATCGACTGATTCAGGAGTTAGTTCATCACCATCATCTTCCTACACTTATCTCGTTTAGAGTTAAGTGTAGGAATCCTCAACGCTTTTTCATCCATTCTCCCCTCTCACAGTAATATTTACTCCTTTTTCTTTCATATCGTTATTCACACAATCCATCCATCAGGTCTTAAAGGATAACAATAATGTACTCACTTAGAAGATAACTAAATTGATTTACTATTACAATATATATTATTGATAAAAAAGTTTCTCATCTCTATAAGTTACACCAGTAACTTGGGTGTGTTTACAAACATTTAAACTCACACAAACAGAAACAACTACCCGCCATCAGCAGCGCAGTAGCTAATAGTTCAACTAAATAGTAAGTAGTTTGCAGGTTAAGTCGAAAGGCTGTGGAATGCTCTACCCGTATCAGTAAGACAAGCACAAAACCTTCCTTCTTTCAAAAACATGATAAATTATTTCTATCTCTCTCCTTAAATTGATATTATATACATGTTTGTATTAAGTTTGTAGTTTATTAGTTATGTGTATAAGTAAATAGACTACCCGCATATTTATTTTCTCTGTGTGCTGTGTCAAATCTACCAAAGGTTGTCTGCAAAACATCGCTATATCGATAAGACCGGCCATTTAAACACGCTTTATAGTCGTTAAGTCACTATTTAATTATGTTATGGTGTAGGTACAATAAAGAGTATATCTATCTAGTGCGTCACTAGTTTCCTAGAAAATCTTATATTATATTACCTGCGACGTCGATAGAGTGGAAATTTCGCAAATGTAGCAGTAGATTTTTGAACCAGTAACCATTTCGCTGTTACTGACAACACGCGGCCAAAGTTCTGTCTTAAACCATCAAACAATCTGTTTGATGGTTTAAAAGCGCATACAGAATCTAGACGCTGCATCTCATCTCTACAGCGACCCAGTACCTACGTAAGTATCACTTAATACTCCATACATGTTATAGCTTCACGATCCTCGATAGATCGGTAGAAAATTTCTAACCTATGGCATTAAGTCCGTCTTTGTGCCCTCGTGTTTCATAAAGTTTAAATATTATTTAATAGTACACAGTAGCTAAAAACATCATTAATAAAAAATATAAAAATATTTTGCCAAATAATCTCCGTCCTAAACCACTCTCTTTATTGCACAATCAAAATATAGCACTCGCATTTTTTGCAGGCTGTATAATCACACATTATACAAGAAAAGGGGCTAGGGATTTGTAATGCAGCCATTGACCCTGTTTTAATTATGTCAAATATTCCCCGTGCCTTAATGAGAGTAGGGACTGTTCGTCAAGGACTTTATGGAAGCCTGCGCTCAACAATAGCAGTTGACTATGGCAGTCGCGGCGCTAAATTGCAAGGCGAGGAATGTGTGACTTCTGGCAGAGCGTCAGAGCTCCAATATTCAAGGAGTTTTTGTGAAAAAATTGACATAATGCGAGCCGTTTAAGGTACATTTTCTGGTCTTTACTATGGCATAATACAACCTCTTAGTGGACAGCGATGCGAACGAATTTCTGGGCGCCATATATTAGATTATTTTTTGATTTATGTGGTTTAGGAATTTTATTAAATACTAGGTTTCGCCCGCGACTTCATTCGCGTGGGAGGTTTTTCCCACGTAAATCCCGATCACATGGGAATTTCGGGATAAAAAGTCTATGTCCGTCTCCTGGTTCTAAGCTACCTCCCTACCAATTTTCAGCCAAATCGGTTTAGCCGTTCTTGAGTTATAAATAGTGTAAATAACACTACTTTCTTTTATATACATATACAACGTGTAATTTAAAGGGTATTTACATACCAAGTGCACGGCTTCTTTGGATGATAACAAACGATATGACAAGGGTTTGGTAATCCTATGTCTTCAGGTGTGGAACTAATTAGAAATTTTTCAAATTAAGAACATTGAAGAGAATTATCGTGTTATAGGCAAGTGACGTGGAAAGTTATTGACCTTCGTAGTGCTGTGACACGTTTGTTATGATTGATATTCAAGAAACATATGAAACCGATAATTTCGTATCAATTCTTTGAGTCATTTATTTTGTGCTGAAACTGGGCATAGAGACTCCATACCAGATGTTGTCTTCAGCCCTTTTGAATTGTGAGTTTTTTTTAATTCAGAATTTTAAGCAAAGTTATCTTATCTCTGTTAAAACACATGTAGAGAAATAGTAGAGAAAAGCCGAATTTTTTTCAAGATTTGTAATGTGATGTAAAAACATACTTTTGTTTGTCCACTTAGACATAGACATTGACACTATACATAATGTTTTTATGTCTCACAGTTAACATAATAAATTCAAGGAGCAAAATATGAGTAGGCACTGAGAGTCCCATCATTCAGTTGCTCTTATCTTATTTCAGAAAATATTATCATAATAAATACTACCTGCGCATTACTAAATCTGCATTTTAAGTCACAGTAATAGGGTAGATAATGTTTATTTAATGTTATTATTCAAACTCATAATGTATTCCTTAGCGAGAGTGTTAGTTTATTTTTGCTAGGGTTCCGTAGGTACCCCAAGGGTAAAAACAGGACCCTATTACTATGGCTCCGCTGTCTGTCTGTCACCAGACTGTATCTCATGAACCGTGATAGCTAGACAGTTGAAATTTTTACAAATGATTTGTATTTCTGTTGCCGCTATAACAACAAATACTAAAAATAAACATTTAAGGGGGCTTCCATACAACAAATTAATGTGATATATTTTTTTACAGAGAATGTAACGGAATCCTTTGTGCGCGAATCCGACTCGCACTTGCCCGTTTTTTTATTTACATTCATGCAGAAACAGCGCTATAGGAATAAATCTGCATGGGGTTGCTAAAAGTGTGAAAAAGTTTAGAAAAATTTCGCCAGACTTTTCGCCCCTAAAATTGTTGTAGGGTGTATAATATTATAACATTCACGTAGATTAAGTCGAGGGGGTCTACTACATAATGTACATGTAGGAGATGAATCTCTGCGGAGGGTCGCGTCAATACATTTGTTTATTTTTTTTGGGGAAGTCTCCTTCAAGACAACGGGAGTTTCCGTTAAGAATTTTTCCTTGTGGGCAATATTTTCACGCATCAGCATTCGGTAATAGTCATTTTATACAAACAGTTTTGACAACTCTGCCTATTCCAGTTCGTATTAATTTACTTCCTAAGGGTTTCCTTCATACTATTCACGCTTTTCATAGAATTGGTATTAAATTAAGCACACTTTTTTGTCCGGAGCTATACCACTTTCTACAAAATAAATTCACCACTTCAGCTTTTATATTTAACTTTTATGATCATTTAGTTTTGGAAGTTGTTAGAATTATTAATTTTCAAAACGAATACGTAAATAATAAACGTTTTTTGAGTCATTAGGCTTCAGATCAAATTAGTGAAACAATAAAATTTACAAGCATTTGTTTCAACGTGTAGGTACCTACACTGAAGTCAATATAATTTCGGAGGTTGTGAAGTTTTTGCACAGATTAGATGAAACAAGTAAAATTATATATTTTATCAAGTTAAAAATGCAATGAAAGGTATTTAGTGGCGAAGTTCACATAAGATATGTTTCTTACTAGGTTAATCTATACTTATAATAAATCTGTAGACAGGTCAATTCAGTACATGAAATATATTTCCAATTTAACTATCAGGGGGTGATTAAGGATCGATACTCATGCCAAAAATGCAATCAGTTAAATTTTTGTCTGTCTGTCTATCTGTTTGTCTGTCTGTCTGTATAACCGTTATAGAAACAAAAACTACTCGACGGATTTTAACGAAACTTGGTACAATTATTTTTCATACTCCTGAGCGGGTTATAGTATACTTTTCATCACGCTACAATCAATAGGAGCAGAGCAGTGAAGGGAAATGTTGGGAAAACGGGAGAAGTTACTCCATTTTTTAAGCTTCCGTCGCGTGTGCAACCTTAATGGTTAAAGCTACACAAATCATTTCATGACGGAAATGTTCTCCTTAAAATTATATAAAAAATATCCCACGATAGCATATGTCTAACTTTTATGGTTGACTCACAATAACACGTTTAACTCCCAATAGCTTCGCAGTTCGAAGCTTTCTGATTATAATATTTGTCTACTCTTACGTTTATAACACTCTCAGTCACCCCTAATTGAAAAAAACTTTTTAACAAAAAATTAAACCGACTCCAAAAAAACACTGCAAAGTGAAAAATAACTTTAATTTCGGTAGTCGGTGTCTTTAGTTTTGTTTTTTCGTTTTTGGCACCGACTTCCGAAATTAAAGTTATTTTTCACTTTGCAGTGTTTTTTTGGAGTCGGTTTAATTTTTTGTTAAAAAGTTTTTATTTCACTCTTTTTAGTTGGATGATTTTTAATTTACCTAGTTACAAGAGCCTAAATGTCAACTACTTATAACCTTTTACAAAATATTGCTTTTCCCAATGCTGGGCCGTTTATTGTTGAGGAGTTCTCCTGGTACTTCACCATCAGCTCTACATCACCATATGCATTGTGACGAGCATAAAGTGCTTAACATCCATAATCAAGTAATCGAATCGCAATCCACTCAATACTTATTATTGAGTAGTTTCGGCGGCCATCTGTGGTCTTCATCATCAGTTCCACTTCCCCAAATGGTACTTTTTGAGAGCAACTGCACAAGTTACTATAAGAAATACCCAAAACGCCATAGGTGTGCCTATAATATTTGAAGAGTTCCCTCGATTTCTCCAGGATCCCATCATCAGATCCTGACTTTGGTGATAATGGTACCAATTGCGAAGTATACCCATTCGAACAAAAAAAGAATTTTCCAAATCGGTTCAGCCGTCTTCGAGTACTCGATGATCATACATAAAAAAAAAAAAAAAAAAAAAAAAAATATACGCGTCGAATTGATAACTTCCTCTTTTTGTCGTCGGTTGAAAAGTTAACATTATTAACTATTCCATAAAAAAATTGGCCAAGTGCGAGTCAGACTCGCCCATGAAGGGTTCCGTAACTATAATATAATATGCAAATTTATTTTACGAAAAAAAGCCTTACAAATTTCTTAAAACTAGCTTATTTACATTTTTTTACAACTGCGCCAAATAAATTTGTTTTGAAAAAAAAAACCTTACAAATTTCTTAAAACTGGCTTTTTTACATTTTTTACAACTGCGCCAAATAAATTTGTTTTGAAAAAAAAAACCTTACAAATTTCTTAAAACTGGCTTTTTTACAACTGCGCCGAATAAATTTGTTTTTCATAGTGTTTGTATGAATTACAAAGTTATATTTGCGGTTTTAGAAAATATGCTGTATCTCAAAAACTGCTGAACTGATTTCGTTCAAACTAATTTTGGTTGAAAGTTTATATTAAGATCTACAGACATATATTTTTTTTAGATTTTTCACTCCATTATTATAGAAGTTAGAGGTTGTGTCCGCCACACACACATTTTACCACTTTGGAAGCTTATATCTTTTAAACGATTGACTTTATGGAAAAGTGGTTTTAGAAATCCCGATGTCGTTTTTAAAGAACTGTCTATAGATACCACACATGCATCGATTTCAAAAAAAAAAATATTTTCAGGTTTAGTTCCATATATGGGGAGCCCCCCTTTATTTTAAATATTTTTTAATTTTTTTCTCAAAATCGGAAAGCGGTTCACAGAATACATCTACCTATCAAGTTTCACATGTATAGTCCTAATAGTTTCGGAATAAAATTGCTGTGACAGACGGACGGACGGACAGACAGACAGACAGACAGACGGACAGACATGTCGAAACTATAAAGATTCCGTTTTTTGTCATTCGGCTACGAAACCGTAAAAAGAATCATATAAATCGGTATAGAAACACCAAAGTTATACATGAAATACGCTTATAATAATAAGCCATCGCGCGTGAATACTGAATCATGCTATAAGGATTATTTTTGAGAATCGGTCGCCGCGCTCGACGCGTCTCGCGGTCGAAGCGTTCTCTAGGTACTTAAGCCTCATGTGAACGTGATCTAAACAATATTACCAATACATTAACTTACGCTGACGGAGTCGCGGGCACAGCTATATTGTATCATTACGCTAAGGCCAATAGGAGCGGAGTGCCAATGAAGAATGCTTCAAAATCGGGGTTAAATTTAACGTTAGCCCAAAGTAACTATTCCACGCGGATGAAGTCGCGGGCAAAAGCTAGTTATAACATATACAGGATGATGTTGCTGATGTTCTATTGGTGATAAAAATATTTCTGCTGTGGTTTCGTCACTGTACAGATACAAAACATTACCGCTAAACATGCTAAGATGCTCACATATTACACCCTATGTATATGTGTAACAGCTCTTAAAGCTAGTGAGTTTCAGTATACATACCGTGTTTCCCGGTGTTGGCTGCCGCAAAGGCGGTGCTAAGTATTACGAGGTGCATCAGCATGCTCCCCCCTCGCGCGACGGACGCACATCGAGCCTGAAGCGCACCGCGACTTGCTTCTACTGAAACAAACATAACAAAACTATTCAACTCAAAACATTTATTTCAGAATTATTTATTTATTTAATTAAGGTTCACCAACAGTTGTTTTAACACAGATAGGAACATACACGTATTAGTGTCTTAAATCTGACTTATTCAGTCCATAAAGTGTTAGTATTACATTGAAGGAACTCAAACTATGTTAGTAAACTATTCACCGTCCACACATAACAATAAGAAACAAAAATACAATTTGAAATTACATACAGAATGGAATCAGGCGTCACTTTGCGGAAATCCATACCAAACGAACCGCCTAGAACTAGTTGATCAATCTTGCATGCAGTATGCAGCATTCTCGTGACTCGCCCGCAAATATATGCCCATGCAGAAGGGATGCAAAAAAAAACATATCACATCCAAGAGGGGCTCGTAATCTGCAGTTAGAAACTAACGTCTTAACTTGTAACTTGTAGTCCTAGAAACCAGTACCAGGTGGCGATACTGTTTATATAATTATGCGGTAACTTGACTATGTAATTTTGAAAATAAAAACTTTAAATGATCAGTCGTTTATCAAGCTGTCTCAAGTAATTTGCTTCGAATCGTTTTTTCTATTAAGTAGAACACACATTTTCATTACGACACATAACGGGTCTAATTTTACCACTGATATATTCCTTAATTATAGATTGCATGACAAACATGATACTCTGTAAAATACCTATGGTTTGTTACAAGTTTGACTTGTACAGGCCAGGTTGTTAAATGAGTTTGTTTTTTCCCACTAACTACAACAAAACACTGGGGTACTAGTCATAATAATAAAATTATGATGATGTAAAACTTTTCGGACCAAAAATTGGGTCGAATTGAATAATAATTAAGCTAAACAGTAACCTATCAATATAGTAACGCGTTCTTTGAGGAAATATATTTTAGTTGTACTTGTTTTATCATCTGAAAAAATTTATGAAATAGTTATTCACAGTCACAATTATTATTTTATAGGATTATTTCATTTTATTCTGAATTTAAATACTACGGTATATGCTCTGTTAAACATTGTTTTGAAGATGGAAGATCGTGTAGGTATTCAAATTGTCTATGGAGAATTTGAATTTCGAATCTGCTAATCACTGATTAACCATAATTATGGAGGCATGTTTACATTTTTTTAAATTCATTCATTTAATTTTGAATGAGTTTCACATTGTGTCCATCTCTTAGACACATTTGAAAATCGAATGGAGTTAAAATAAAACGTGATGTTCAAATACTTACGTAACATTTTCCAGATATCTAGGTAACGTCAAAGGCAGAAGATTTCACGGTGAGCTTACATTGTTTCTGACGGCGTAACAAAATGTTAGGATCGAACTTAATTCAGATTTTGACAGCTTACTACTAGCTAGCTTGGTACCTATATCATTGAAGAATATTTTGAACTGAAAAGATCAAAAAAGTTCTAACGAAAATGTGGGTATTAGATTTACAGAACAAAGATGTAGAGATTAAACGATTCTAATCAACAAAATCCAAAATTAAGAGATCATCTTAATAATCTTTCCGTCGCTGTACGAAACCAGGATTAAATACACAATTGTTAATAAATTCCCACAGTTTCCTTTCGAGAAATATTCAACTGTTACTAAGTAGAGCGGAAAATAAGTACCACAAGTACCAATAAGAGTTTTCGTTGTGAAATAAAATATAATACCATCGAGAAACTGGAAGCGGTTTGAATAACAACTCTTTAATTGAAAGTTTAGCAATTTGCTCTCACCCTCCGAAATGGACCCGAAGGAGCGCGGGGCAACTCACCCAGCGTTCCAAAATTGAACGTAGGCAGATGCGCTTAATTACCGGCCCAGATGCTGGCCTCCGTGTCTCACCGCCGCTTATCTCGAGATGAACCTCCTAAGAGCAGGCCACCGACAATATTTGCCCGCTAAGACGTGCTCAAACGACTTTTTTCAGAGCTCCATTCGCATGCCGACGCCGACGGTAATTAAGAAGTTAATCGCGAATTAAGTAATTAGGAATCGTCACAAATGATTATACCTCTCAGCAGAAGTATAAGTGGCCATTACGTAGCACTCATTTGCGGAATACAGATAGCAATTAATGCAATATTATAACGCCAAACTTTTTCACACACCCAATGTGCTGATAAAAGTAGTCAAGTATTAAAATTCAGGCTAGATAGGAAGGTGTTGCTATGAATTTGAACTAAGTATAAAACCTCTTTGTGTCTAATACGAACTGAATAAAATTCGATTCCTGCGAGTTTGATATTAGGTATCGAATCCAGACTAGGTTTGAGTTTTCCAATAATGTTCGACTAAGTGTCCTTCACTCGGAGATATGAATCGTAGTCAAATAGAGATGGTTGGGTATGAAGAGGTCGTTACGAGGCCTGGGGAGGTGGCCGGGCCTGGAACGTGGGATGTCACACGAGCCAAGTGAATCAAACTTCCCTTTACATTTTATCTAACTGCAAGGGTGGTCGAGTTTATGTTCCTCGCCCTACTTGATTTAGTTTTGATGGCGAATGGGAGACGCTTTTAGATAAATGATTTCCACAAGCCCCACGAGACGGTGGAGTGATTCGGTGCTAGGATTTGCAACAATGTTATAGTTTATAGATGTGGTTAGTCCGATGCAGTGTAATAAGGGAAGTAGTAGAGCGGGTCTCGTCTGTAAGGGTAGTTTAAGTGGATTAAATTATATTGCTTGTAGCGACAGATGTGGCTTATGAATCCGTGTTTATAGTTTCTCTGTCATCGAGTGATAATTAATGCAAGAATATGGTATGCATGAAAAGACATATAAATGATACGTTTTTTGTTTGTATTTTCATCTTATTGCGTTTTAATACTCGACTAAAAATAGTTATTAAAGAAACTACTGAAGTATTTGATTCAAGTTCTAGCTCGGTGTCGATATCATTTACCCGCGACTTCACCCGCTTAGATTTCGATATAATGCCTATAGTATTCACAAATAATGCACCTTACTACAACTTCTTTTTAATTGGATATTTTTTCCACCAGTTCTGGAAACTACCCCCTACATACGAACTTACAAACAAATTTTACCTCTTTCATAGCTGTTGCCCCCAACTTCGTTCGCGTTGGAGGTTTTTCCCGTGTATGTCCCGACCCCGAGGGAATTTCAGGATAAAAAGCTTGGATTTCCAAAAATCCTTTCATAGTGCTCATTTACATCACTTGAGGAACCTATTTACAATATTTCAATTGACTATTGAACAAATGAAAAGTTTCGTACAAACTCGGACCTCCTTTTTTACCCTCTTAGGGAACAAATTTCCAAAATTCCTATCTTAGTGCTCACTTACGTCACTTGAGAAACCTATATACAAAGTTTCAAGTGAATCCATCGAAGAAATAAAAAGTTTCATATAAACTTTGACCCCCTTTTTAACCCACCTAGCGGGAGAATTTCCAAAAATCCTTTCTTAGTGCACCTCTACACTCTCCAAGGAACATACATGCCAAATTTCAAGTTCTTGAGTCCAGTAGTTTTGGCTGTGTGTTGTCTGTCAGTCAGTCAGTAACGGAAGCGTTTTATACAACGTGTAATTTAAAAGGTATATACATACCGAGTGCGGCTTGCGGCATACGGCTTCTTTGGATGATAACAAACGATATGGCAAGGGTTTTCTAATCCTATGTCTACATGTGTGGGGCATATTACAAATTTCAATACATTGATACCAGAGGCCGAATTTTTCAAATTAAGAAGAATGAAGAGAATTATCGTGTTATTGCCAAGTCACGTGGAAAGTTATTAACCCTCGTAGTGCTGTGACAGGTCTGTTATGATTGGCATTCAAGAAACATATGAAACCGATAATTTTGTATCCTGCTAATATTCTTTGAGTCACTTATTTTGAGCTGAAACTATGCATAGAGTCTCCATACCAGATGTTGTCTTCAGCCCTTGTGGATAGATATAGGGTTTCCGTTACACGTTGTATATTGATTGATGATTGATATAATTAGTATAGATGATTGCCAGCGTGAGGAAGAATCGGAGCTATTCCAGAAAACTAGCACTAACTCTTTCTCACTCATGATGGCACTTAGCGACTGCTAGCAAAACTGCTAGAAATAGTAAACTGCTGCTTACCTAAAAAGCGAATTTCCAGTAGCCATATAAAAATGCCTGAAATTACCTAACAACAATTAAATTAAATGTCAAATCGTAGATACCTAAACCATTACAATTTCAATAATTCTCTAAAAACTAGGTACAAGTCAGTTAAAAACCCTTTTGAAATATAGGTTAAGGACGCCGAGTCGTCGTTT
Organism: Tholera decimalis; assembly: GCA_943138885.2. Taxonomy (NCBI): domain Eukaryota; kingdom Metazoa; phylum Arthropoda; class Insecta; order Lepidoptera; family Noctuidae; genus Tholera; species Tholera decimalis. The sequence continues at coordinate 30,428,604 of OW964550.2, read as the reverse complement.
AGGCGGTTCCAATCTAAGTTCCATGTTCAAAAATGCGTACCGTGTGCAAAAGTAAAATCAAAATCCTTAAAAATTACCACAGACGTCGTTATATCATGAAAAGCAATAACTCAAGTCGCTAGCGCTAGAATCAAGTAAACAAGCATTCAGAAATGCACTAATGTCAAACTGTCGGAAAGGCATAGGACATGAGATTAATACAGCCTACGATACATTTTGTATTTAAAAATAATTTAATTTTAAGTAATATTGACAAGTAAGTCAAAGTCAGTCAAGTGCACTAATTCTGTACAATATCTCAGATTATTTGACGATTTCTGTTTGGCTGAATGTCACTTTCTTGTGTCAAATAAACACTTACTTCCATTAAAAATAAGAATGAATTATACGGCTATCCAGTCAAATATTTTAATGATTTCTATTTTAAATCCTACTTAAACAAACTTGGGAATTACTTCATTGTACATATTTAATTTTAAAAACAATTAAGGACTATTCGTAGTTTTTGTCCATTTCAAGCAATTTATAGTAATTCCCCTTTGTGAGTTTATTTTGTAAGGCCTTCTAGTAGTTACTCTTTTTTATTTCTATTTTTTTGGGTCAAATCCTACGTAATTTCTCTTTTATCTACTCTTTTATTTACTCTTTTCAAAATAATAAGAAATTCATTTAATGCAACTATTAAATGAATTTCTTATTTGTTTATTATTACGTATAATGTGGACAGTCTGTTTCTTAATTTGGTGTTAGAATGTTTACGGATGACATTTCTGAAGTCCAGAGCGCGCAGCTCTATTTTACAAAAAAAAAAAAAATCGAGCCAGAGATTAATTTGGTTTGATGTGTTGTGTGTTTATTAAAACCGAGATAAATGTTCAGATGCTCGAAAACGTAGATTTTAATGTAATTGTATGTAACATTAGGTTAGGTTGGCAACACTAATCGCGACTCGCGAATTCCAATGCATTTTTTTTTATTACGGATGAGGCCGCTCTTGACCTCGATCTCGCCTGATGGTAAGCGATAGATGAGGTCTACAATGTGACGAGCGAGCCCAGAAGATGCCTATTTACTCTTCCTTTAAAGGCTGAAAGGTCATAAGTGGCAGGGAACACAGACGCCGGCAGAGAATTCCACAGCTTGGCTTACGTCGCATAAGTCACTTCTAACCCGATGTCACGCCCTCAGAACGAACAAGGCAAAATGAGCTCGGTAGACGGTGTCTGAAGTGTATTATTTATTGATTATTCATTTGTTTCAAATTAATCATATGTGACAACGTCGAGGGGAAAAGACCTAAAGAGGGAACCCTTTTTTTTCTGTGTGGGAATAACTTCTTCCGCTCTGGGTTAAGCGGAAGGGTATGTAAGACTTCTACTGACTAAAAACCCACCTTATTCCTTTAGCTGCCCTAAAGTTCCAGGATCGCGGTGTCTCGTTAGAACTTTCCCGCAAACCCCGGCAGGCAATGGTTCTATGAGGCCCCGTCACTGGTGTTGATAGCTCTTTGAGGCGCGCGTGGAACACGACGCGCCGCGAACCCGGGTTTTGTCCTTACCGGACGGTGAGCAACCCCTACTCGTCGTTCGCAAGCCTGCACCTACGGTGGCCGGAGATCGGCTCGCGATCCCCGACGCCTGGGATGTCTTCCGCGGCGCATGCATGACTGCTTTGCAGATGGAGGCGACTGCACCCCGTTCCCTCTCGCTCCGCACTATGGTCTGAACCAGAGCAGGGTGCGAGAGGTCGCCGCCGTCGATCGCCTCTACGAGGACACGATGGTGCTCCGCCCAAGCAGGGTACACCTCGACTGTATGGTCCATCATGTCCTCCGGGTAGTCCTCACACTGTATTCGAAACAGGTCCTGGGTCAAGCGGAAGGAGAGGATACCGTGGCGTCTCTCCAGACACTCCTCAAAGAGTGGACTTATCGCTGCAATTGCGACGTACTCAGCCAAAGAATGATCCCTGTTATGGCGGTTGGAGCAACTGAAGTCAGCTCCCACAGTTTCGAAGAAGGCAACAATCGCATTAAATGGAAAAGGCTAACGAACCGCGCGCTGGATATAGAATGGCGACCGCGATCTTTATTCGTGAAGGATCGGTTGCATATGAATGTGTAGCGACATCTATCTCGTAACATACAAACTAAAAGATGTACTCAAAACAATAAATACACATAGTAAATATCCCGTTTAAAGTTCTAATGATACTGTTAGTGACCATGTTACTATCGCGCAAGCAGAGTTTATCGCACAACTAGCCTACATACAAATCACCCGATAACAAACATCGGGCAGTTGCCCACCCGACAAAAACACCTGTCTATTGTTTCCTCACGACGTTTTTCTTCACTATTAAATAACGTAGATGCAATATAAGTATATAGAATCATCCACAGCTACATTTTTTTTTATCCCTGTACTAAAATGCACATCCACACAGATATGATAAATGATACATTTACTACAGATACTAAGTAGCATTAAACACATTTCTTATCTCTGTTCCGTTACTGAGACTGTCCTTGCCAAAATTCAATCACCATAAAATGCGTAATGCAGGATATAAACTAAGAATCTGCCCGTATACCAGGCACTCTTGCAGTAACTAGACCAATTTTATAGTCGGTGTCTATGATAAGTGTTGTGAAGCAGGTGTTCTAGTACGGAACCTAACATAGTAAATAATAAGCGTTTAAGCGCTAAAATAGGATTTTATAATTATAAAGACAGATTGTTTTATATATAATATAATAAAATTGAAGGGTCTCTGCGATTTTAAAATAACTGTTTTCATAAGTGGTGGGAAAATCATCGAATGACTTCTCCCGCTCTGGGTGGAGCGAAAGCGAGTGTCAGACTTCTACTGACTAAAAACCCACCCTGTTTCTTCAGCTGCCCTTAAATTCCGGGGCCGCGGTATCTCGTTAGAACATTCCCGCAACTCCGGGGACAGTATACTGCTAACATTAAAAATTGATGTATCTTTCCTGGTTTTAACAAAACTGATTGGTACTGTTCTATTGGCACTGCGGGTAATATATTTATTTTTTGAGACAAATTATTATATAAGTACCTCATGAGTTTGTTAAGAAGTGACTCTTGGGATTTAGTTTTGGAAACAATATATAATCCAATTCGAACATTAAGTGCAGCACAGATATAAAAATTTGCTTCCTTGCTGAAAGGTAACATGAAAAATCATTTATATTTTGAACACATTCAAAGTATGCCTGAGCATACTGTCCATTATTATTTAGGCTTAACATAAAAACTTTTTAACAAAAAATTAAACCGACTCCCAAAAAACACTGCAAAGTGAAAAATAACTTTAATTTCGGTAGTCGGTGTCTTTAGTTTTGTTTTTTCGTTTTTGGCACCGACTTCCGAAATTAAAGTTATTTTTCACTTTGCAGTGGTTTTTGGGAGTCGGTTTAATTTTTTGTTAAAAAGTTTTTATTTCACTCTTTTTAGTTGGATGATTATTAATTTACCTAGTTACAAGAGCCTAAATGTCAACTACTTAAAACCTTTTACAAAATATTACTTTTCCCAATGCTGGGCCGTTAAGTGTTGAGGAGTTCTCCTGGTACTTCACCATCAGCTCTACATCACCATATGCATTGTGACGAGCATAAAGTGCTTAACATCCATATTGAAGTAATCGAATCACAATCCACTCAATAATTATTATTGAGTAGTTTCGGCGGCCATCTGTGGTCTTCATCATCAGTTCCACTTCCTCAAATGGTACTTTTTGAGAGCAACTACACAAGTTACTATAATAAATACCCAAAACCTCATAGGTGTGCCTATAATATTTGAAGAGTTCCCTCGATTTCTCTAAGATCCCATCATCAGATCCTGACGTTTATGAAAATGGGACCAATTTCAAAGTATACCCTTTCAATCAAAAGAAGAATTTTCCAAATCGGTTCAGCCGTCTTCGAGTACTCGATGATCATACATTAAAAAAAAAAATATATATATACGCGTCGAATTGATAACCTCCTCTTTTTGTCGTCGGTTGAAAAGCTAAATGCCCGCAAATTCTGTCTGAAGTTCCTAAGCTATCTAATAAACATAGAAAATCTGTCAGGCAGTCAGTTAACATTAATATAAATAGGCAAAGCAATAAAATATTTCCAATCATTCACGTTACTATAGAGCAATTGCAAAACTAGTTAATTTAATGGCAGCCCCCGAAGAATTTTATTGGGTTTCTTCAGGTCTGGGATTTAAAAAAATCTCCTTATTCAGTTACATTTAAACCATTATGGGTTTTTCAACATTTATAATTTTGCTTTTTATGTATCTATACTAAGATTATAAAGCGGAAAAGTTTGTTTGTTTGTTTGCTTGAACGCGCTAATCTTCGAAAGTACTGGGTGGATTTGGATGCAATTTGGTATGGAAGTAGTTTGAAGCTTGAGGAAGGTTATAGGCTACTTTTTACGCGACTGCAAAAAAGGAGAGTTATGTTTTACCGTGATAGAATCCACGGGAGCGAAGCCCCGCGTGAGTACTAGTAATACAATAAAAGTGACATTTATTCTGGTTGAAGTGCGATCAAAAAGCAGTGTTGCAATGGTATTGTCTGCTGTCGGACGGTAGGATGCTGTGCCCATGTTATGACAGTGATTTGGTATTTGTGGTAGACAGTTCCTTCTGATCAATTCTTGGACAATGTACTAATTGTATATGATACAAATGATGTATAAGTGATTATAAAATCATTGTTTTTTGAAATATAAAAACTACCAATTTTTAACCAACTTCAAAAAAAGGAGGAGGTTCTCAATTCGTCATGAATTTTTTTTATGTATGTTACCTCATTACTCGCAGATGGCTGGACCGATTTGGAAAACTCTTTTTTGTTTGAAAGGGTATACTTTCTAGTTGGTCCCATTGTCGTCACGTTTGGATCTGATGATGGGATCATGGAGAAATCGAGGGAACTCTTCAAATATTATAGGCACACCTATAGCGTTTTGGGTATTTCTTATAGTACCTTGTACAGTTGCTCTCGAAAAGCACCATTTGAGGAAGTGAAACTGATGATGAAGACCCCAGATGGCCACCGAAACTACTCAATAATATGTATTTCGTGGATTGCGATTAGATTACTTGAATATAGTTGTTAAGCACTTTTTGCTCGTCACAATGCATATGGTGAAGTAGAGCTGATGGTGATGTACCAGGAGAACTACTCAAAAATTAACGGCTCTGCACCAGGAAAAGCAATATTTTGTAAAAGGTGATAAGTAGTTGACATTTTGGCTTTTGTAACTAGATAAATTACAAACCGACCCACTAAAAATCATGAAAAAATTTTTTTTTGCCAAAAATAGAACCGACTTTCATATAAAAACACTACAAAGGCAAAAATAAGTTTAATTTCGGAAGGCGGTGTCAAAAAAATAAAAGAAAATACGAAACAAATGACACTGACTACCGAAATTAAAGTTATTTATGTCTTTGTAGTATTTTTTTATAGAAGTTGGTTCTATTTTTTGCAAAAAATAAAATTATCTTAAAAATCTAACTTTTCCAATTCCTCAACTTGCTCCCTATTTAAACTGCATCCATACTATCCATACTAATATTATAAATGCGAAAGTAACTTTGTCTGTCTGTTTCACGTCTAAACCACTAAACCGATTTAGATGAAATTTGACATGGGAATAGTTTAGGATCCAGGAATTTTCACAGGATAGGGATTTACGCGAGAAAAACCTCCCACGTGAGCGAAGTCACGGGCAAAAGCTATTTAAAATAAATCTTACTAATATTATAAACGCGGAAGTTTACGAGGATGGATGTATGGATGTTTGTTTCTCTTTCACGCAAAACTACTGAACGGATCTGAATGAAATTTGGTAAGTAGATAATTAATATCCTGGAGTAACACATAGGCTATTTATCCTGAAATCCCCACGGTATCGGGACTTATATGTGGAAACTATCCCACGCGAATGAAGTCACGGGCAGAAGTTAGTAATAATATTATAAATTCAAAAGTCTGTCTGTCTGTCTGTATGTAACGCTATCACGGCTAAACCACAGCACTGATTTGGATGAAAATTTGAATGAAAATAGTTGAAGACCCAGGCTCAAACATAGGCTATATATTTCAACCCCTAAAAGGTTACGTTATTAATATAGGCTTACATATAAAATTTACGCGAACAAAGTCGCAGGCAACAGCTAGTATTCATATACTTTTAAATGTGTCTACCAAGGGCCTAAATCATTCATTTAGGTTATTAATTTCATTTAGGTGCTTGGTTTATTCAACCAAGAGGTAATACAGAACTTAAAAAAAGCCTTCCAAATACGTTTTACTTAGAAGTACATGGCAATAAATATTCACATAATGATCTAAGCACGAAAGCTATGAACTATAAATGTTCCATAATATTTTCTATCGATACCTACCTATAATTACTTTAAAATACTTCGGACAGAGCGGGTTACAAGTCTTTCTTGCGTATTAGGAACGCAATTTTCGGAAGCAGAACTACCCACTTGAAATTAATCTTAAACAAAATTTAAAAAGTGGAACTATTGTATGATTACGCTTATAATAAAACGTTAGGATGACCCCTATGTATCTACTACTTTCCAATATATAGTATGAAATACGTGAAAGTTCAAAATTTAAAAACTTCTTTTTCTTTTCTTTTTTCTTCTTCTTTTTCTTCTTTTTTTTTTCTTTTTCTTTTTCTTTCTTTTTCTTTTTTTTTTAATTTTTTTTTGTCAATTTTGGACAGAAAAGCCCACTTTACATGGTTTCCGAAGTGGCAATATCCCTATTAGCACACCTATTAAAAAGAAAAAATGAATAAATAAATAGCTAATAATAATCTTTGCGTAAACAAAACCATATTATAAAGCAATTTCATTATGTTACGCAAATATGTAAATGGCTTTTATAATTTCAACGTAGTTACTTTAATCTACCATTGAAATCTGTCACGATACGCTCTTTTCACGTAAACACGTCATTAATTTTATTTTGGTAATCGCTTTACAAACGTAACAACCTCTTAATATAGTAATTATAATCTATAGATAACGGGATTAAGTTATAATTAATTAATTATGTCTGCCATCTTGCGAGTGAAACTTTGTAAAAATATCTAAGATGAGGATCTCTATCTCTAGATGGTTTCACAAATTTTTATTCTATTCGAGCCATTACTCAGATTTCCTTGAATTATAAAATAGCAATAGACAAGATAGAAGAAGACTTATTATTCAAGGCTTCTTAATATATTTCTGTCATTTTCAATTATCGTTTATGTGTTAATGCTTCTACTGGAACTAAATATTTCTACAGGTCTGACTACCAGTCTTACCTATATTAGTCAATTGGTTGTGACGGTCAGATAGGTAGTGTATATTGGTATCCTACTACATTCAGTGAGATTGGAAGCAGATCCAACATAATTGGGTAAAGAATTAATACTATCTTTTTCTATATAGATTATGTGAAAGTTCATTTGTTTGTTAACCGACTTCTAAAAATGGAGGAGGTTCTCAATTCGGATGTTTGTTTGTTTTTTTTTTATGTGTGTTCGGGCATAGCTCCGTCGCTTGCCAACCGAATTGAAAAATTCTTTTTTTGTTGAAAAGGGTATACCTCCCAAATGGTCCCATGAAAATTTTATCGAAATCGGACAAGCCATTTCTGAAAAATCAACAAAAGTCTAAAAATAATATTTACGTGGATGATCTTTTCGTTTACTCTGCATTGCGTTTTTTGTTCGCGCATAACTCCGTCATTTACGAACCGATTTGGAAAATTCACTGACCCACTAAAAAGCGCGAAAATATAAACTTTTTTCCAAAAAATAAAACCGACTTCCATATCAAAACACTACAAAGCCAAAAATAATTTTAATTTCGGAAGGCGGTGTGAAAAAAAAGAAAATACAAAACCAATAACACCGACTACCGAAATTAAAATTATTTTTGGCTTTGTAGTGTTTTGATATGGAAGTCGGTTTTATTTTTTGGAAAAAAGTTTTTTAAGTATTCATTTCTAAATTATTGTAAATTTTTGAGACCGAGTTAAATGGGGGCTTGGAAACAGATTTTAGCTACTTACAATATCTATTGGAATTTGTGTTGCCCAAACGAGAGTCTCGCAAGAGTAGTAGTTGAGATCTCAGAACAATGTAACAGACTCTGTTACATTGTTCTGAGATCTCAACTACCGTTTAATAAATAGCAATAGAATAATCGCTAATTGCAAGACTCTTGCGAGACTCTCGTTTGGGCAACACTAATTGGAATATGCAGAAAGCTAGTTAAAAACAAAACTCAATAAAACATATAGTCCCATGTTGTTGCGTTCCTTAGTCAACTAGCAAATGGACAGGCGTTAAATCATACGTCTTATATCGTCTACTATTACGACCAAATCTGTACAAACTATGAAGATTACGTAGTTATAAATCAACGAATCCCTTCTTACAAGTTGATTACAGTTTCTGAACACATAGCTGTGAGTACACATAGTGTGTGAGATCAGAACATTTCTCAGGCAATTCTCGCCAGGAGCGAAATGTGTTAATGCTTAGTTCTAATCAAAGAGTCGTTAGCCGCGGGCCCAGCAGTCGATTACGACTATTATATGATACAATAGGAACTGCTCGACACTTCCTGGCGATAAGCGAGCGACGCTACAGTAACGTTGTATGGAGACACGGATAACTCTTTTGTACAAAACCGTTTAGCAGTTTGTTGGGCATTATCCCGTTTTAAGGAAAAAGAGGTTTGGGAGGATGACCTACTTTTCCTTTTACCTTATTGTGGGTAAGGTTTAAATGAAATTGGCAATAAATTAAAACCTACATATTCATAAAGATTTTGAGCAATCTTTAAGTCGTACAACAGCTATAACGTTAGGGTCTTAAAGTCAAGAGTGAATAGGTAAGCGTGCTCCATCTTCGACCTCATCATCACTTACCATCAGGTGAGATGGTGGTCAAACGCGAACATATTGTTAATAAAAAATAGAAGGCTATGTTAAAAATCCATAACAATCCATACTATTTTTTGAGACTTAATTAAAAAAAATGGTCCTAAAATAATCGGAATTTCTTTTTTTTGTGCCCTTTTTTTAAATTTTCTTTACACAAAAGGTACTAAGGGCATTAGGCATTCTCCACAGTCAACTAAGATGTTACCTAAAAATGTGGTTAAAGTACCTACTTCATTGTCAAGTCGATATAAGAATATCGATAAATTTATTTATTTCTGTTCTCAATTCAATGAACCAGCAAATGAAACTAGCCCAAATAAAGGTTTATGCCATCCTAATTGTATCACCGTTTTACATAAAGAAAACCAGGGTATTCAATTCGATTGTTTATACCCGGTCCCAGCATAATTCTTTGTCGTAATGTTTGTAGCAACTACATTGACGTCAAAAGGAAAGGGGTACATTTCCCTCAGACATACAATATATTCATACATTGTTTAGTACCATGAGTAAAATTAACCCTTAAACGGATGTAGCCGACCAAATCAACAACGTTAGTTAACGTCACGAGTATTAATTGAAATATAGAACACATAATTTCGGAACAATAGATGTCGGCGAATGAAATTGGACTTCGGGTAGCTAAAAACTCTTTGAAACGAAAACTATTTGGACCGATGCTGACAAATGAGGTGTCTATAGATTTGTCTTAGCAGTGCCCGGGCTCTAGAAATACCTGATTTCTTTTGTAAGTTTTTTTGTGATGTGAGTAAGGTTAGAATAGTAGGTATTTTCGTTTTGGAAAAATAAAACCTTTGACCTTCCTCAATACCCCGAAGAACCAGGATTAATTGCTATAGGTAAATTTTCATAAACCATTCAAAATTATGTAATAATAATTGCGTAATTCCGTTTAAACAAAATTATTTAAGTATGTATAAGTGCATTAATGCTTGTCTAAAACGTGATTTATTCGGATAGGGCTGCCCCTCTTAGAATTTCTTAAATTAGGACAACAAAGCTGTAGCATGACTGTGTTATTTGTGTTCAATAAATCTAATTTATCATACAGTTTTTCAGTAGATTAACTTATTAAGTAGGATAGGTTCGCATTTGACTATCTCAATTAATGATTAGCGCGGTGGAGTAGGTATGTTTGCGTAGAAGTAACTTATTCACTTTAATCCTAGTGTTTCCCAGGTTGTAGCTATTCCACTCCGTAGCTGTAAGAACAAGAAAAGTATTCCCAAGCGCTCAACTATAACATCTCTTAGAGACTGGGTCTATGAGAAGCTAGTGCGTAAGACATATGTATCAGTAGCACAGCGCTGTCGTCTGCATATCCAAAGATACTATACCGGGCTTGAGTATATTACCTATGTGTAGTAAAAATAATGTTACGTAAAGTGCGCATTTCTAACCCGGCCTTAATTTCCAATTGACCAGGCAAACAGCCATCGTACTCCGATCAATTCCATATAAAAACAAATTGGATATCTCATCAGAGGATTTATATAGAACAGTGACATTGTAGGATTACTGCACTGATGATGGTTAGTGCCGCCATACATTCATTTAACTGATTTAGTCCAGGATGAAAACTCGATCTTGCTGGGTAGAATCAATTTTAATCCCGTGAAGAACACCACGTTATCCTCCGTGCTTTAAACAAGTAGGCGCGTATGAAGACATTTCTCAAACAATCAGGCAGTAAAAAATCAGCTTTTCTATTAAGAAATTAAAAAAGGCAAGTCAAATTTTAAGTTTACTACTTTTGTTATTGGTTGTAGCATTTTTGAAGTGAAAACTTCTTAAGCGGCGTTGTGCACTTTTTTGTAATGGGTAAAAAATGTTAAACTCGCGTCAGGACACGTGACCTGATCGAAAATTCGTAAGACGGACGGAAAGTAGACAGCCGACGCGGCGTAGGAAAGGATGTATCCCCCTCTTTTTCTACAGCGCGGCGAAAATGTATGCCTGCGCAAACTTTTTAATGTAATATAAATTGTCATGTTTGTGTACGATAGCGCAATAAATAAATATTGTATTCTACCACGTAAATGATAGTACTTTTATACTGATAATTAAAGCAATTCGTGCAAAATTATTCCCTAACCATTCCAAAATATCAAAAATGCACAACGTTATTATTCAAGTTTTCACTTCTGCCGGCACTCCCGGAGTGCAACTCGTCGTTTTTTTTTACTATTAAGGGGATGTATAAACTCAAATCGACGGTGCGTCGTTTTCCATGTGCGTTTCAAAGAGCAGTCAGCAGCAATGACGGGGCTCAATGGGGCCACTGTCTGCCGGTGTTGCAGGAATGTTCTAACGCGATACCGCAGCTCCGGAACGCAAAAGAAACTGAAGGAACAGAGTGGGTGTCAATAGAATTCTGTCAGTTCTTGGATGATTTTTCACACGAGTAAGAGGGTATGTCACGAGTAACAAGAATTAGTAGTTAGGTATATTTTGTTATACAAAAATATTAAAATTGTGAAGTTATATCCAAGAATTCATCTGTTTCTCTAAAATCTACGGTATAAAATGTACGAAGTGTCAGAGTTTTTGAACTCCTATAAAACCAAGTACATTGGTGCTACAGCTTTGGTGCCCTAACCAGAAATAGGTACTAAAGGGGACAAAAAGTAACAAAAACACTTTTTGGCTGGCTTTTCACTTTCCACCTTCACGTTTAAACTAAATGTATAAAATCTACAGCTCAATCCCGTAGATATTAAAAAAATGAATACGATTGGTCGTATAATTATGGTTATATTGCAGCCGCGTTATTCATTGCTTTGGGCTACAGGTATTTTTTCAGACATACAAAGTATTGCTTCTGGAATATTAATAAATACTGTATGACATTGCAATTATACCAGTTCAACCAGCTAATGAGACGTCTTTAATAAAAAAATCACAGTAAAAAATACAGGAATATCAATTACTTTATTGTTAGTGTGAAACTTAACTAACCTTTATTTGGCTAGGTATGTACATACATATAAAATTGAAACTTCCGACACCCAAACCTGGTCTTTACCCCTGTCCCAAGTCGAAGGCGCGTTCGCTCGATAGGATCAATGTCTGCCGGGGCTGCGGGAGTGCTAATGAGATACCGTGGCACCGGAACTGAAGGGTTACTGAAGGAACGGGGTAGATTTTTAGTCAGTAGCAGTCTGAGACTCCATTCCGCTCCACCCATAGCAGAGCAGGAGGAGTCATATCATGAATTTCCCCCCGTAAACTAAAACTTCTGCTTTTAAATTTGGAAGACTACAGATAATCATGTTTGTTGACCTCCTATGTTGACAATCTGACAATTCCTACTTCTCAACAAAACAATATCAGCCCTAAATTCCTTAAAGATTTCCGATTTCACTGGTCCGAAATCTTTTAAATCTATTGTATTACGCCAGACGTGTTCGATATGTCTCACATTTCAAGACAGGAGACGGTAACAGTTTATTTCAAATTCTTTCTACAACTGTTCGTATTTTAAACCATTTTTATTCTGCACAATAATTCTAAGTATTTTTTGTTTCACCGGACTGGTGAAATGTGAAAACTTGAATAGGTTTTTTTGGGGCAATCGTTTTTTTTTCCTGGATCAGTGAAATTGATAGAATATTCAAAAATATGGCATTTTTTTTTCCATTCATCTATTTTTATTACTTGAAATGTTGGAAATATAGGTACATGCTTAATAATATTATTATCATTACATATACTTGTTTCAAGGATACTGAAAATGCATTGTCAGAGATGACCATTAAAATCACCCGTAGCTGGCATCGCAATATGTTGGTCAATTAAACCATAATACCTATATAGATAATATTATTTTATATTGGAAAGTAAGTATTTATGTCTGTCTGTTGCCTCTTCCCGTTTTAATAGATTTGAATAAAACTTGGCACATACATAACTAAGTAGATATTGTCCTGGAATAGAACATAATTATATATGTTACTATACATATATTTAGCCTAGGAAAGTAGAAGTTAAGAAGGATTTATTTATTATTTATTCCATTTATTTAATATATGTACACATAAATTACATTTTTCAATATTAATATAAAAAATAAAAACATTTAAATATATAAAAAATATTATTAAATGTTCATTATTATTTATTATTACATACTTTATTGTACACCTTACAATATTTCATTTCATACAAAAAATTAAAACAACCGAAAAAAACTATCTGCCTACCCGCATGATAAAATCACGAGTTTATGTATCTATGTATCATGTCAATCTCTGTGTTTGCACTTTTCAATATTAGCAAAATAGCATTAATATTTTGCTTTGGTTCCAAAATTAATTTCATTTCATAAGATCGTTGAATGCTACAATGAACAATAATGCAAGGGCGCGGGCATGATGAACATGTTAACACAATTCGGTCTTTCGACCCTCCCTCTCCTACATACAATGTTTTGCTTTTGACCAAAAATAAAATTTTAATGATGAATCGTTTCGTGCATCACATATCTAGGAGTCACCTTCGTAAATGGGAGATTGTACGCCATGCTTTTATTATAACTGTATGATGATGATTAATGGCTCAAAATCATTTTCTACTTAACGTAATTTTCTCAGCTGTGATATATGTATCTATTTAAACAGTCACCTAGTGTGTATGGTGAGTAGTACGCGTCGGCTTCAACGATTAATCTTCATTAACGGTTCACTTAAGCTATGTGCGGTTTCTGCCGAACTCAAGAGAATACGGCATGTATGTGACCTTAACTCCTTTGTTTTACATAACTTCAAACTATTTTAATGTCCCAACAAATTAGAACGAAGTATAACTTAACAAGCCTTGTATTAATTCGCGTTCGAACAGAAACATGCGAGCACATTCTCAGTGGCTGCCGACAACGTTAAAATGTACTTTTTTATGAAATTGTTCACCTACTTCAAGAATTTAAAATGCTTGAAATGTTTTCGATAAGTACCTTCTTGATTTTTCGAGTACACGGTATAAGCGATATTTATAATTATTCCTTCGTAAGGGATACAAAGCTCAAATGCAAGTTTCTACTTACTGACGCTGTCCTCTACAGTGTTATGCACGGATACATCTATAGTATATATAAACGCACCCTGAATAAACATTGTACATAATTTTCTTGTAATTCACACTCAATCCCGTTCCAAAAAAATAACGCCAAATATTCAGGAGATCTATAATGAATGCGAAATTAATGCAAAGTGGTTAGCTATAAATCTCCAGAGCTTTAAGGCAATAAAACAAAAAATGAGAATTACCAGTTTGATAAAACAAAAAGTTTGTTTGGCAAGTGCCCCAAAGGACGCGCCTAAACTCTGCCCGTGTCAGACTATGTACTGTGGACTATGGAGTGAGGAGGCTATTCTCTACCTCTATTTCAATTTTTACTTTTTGCAAGTTTCGGACACGTTCAATGTGGCTTGTTTATTTCAGTTAGTGCTCGCGCACGATGCGTTGCCTGTTAACAGCGTTTCGGCATTGCTCCTCTCATTTTTAATGAATGCGCAGTCGTTTCTTATTGTTTTGTTTAGACAGTCATCCCATAGTTTTTCATTCAATTATGTCATGTCAAAAGATAAGGGTTCGTTATACTTTTAGTACCATTTCACAAGACTGTTTTTGTAATATATATTCGCCAATATATCACAATTAAAGGCAGGCTTGTCAGCAAGGATTTTAATATCGTAACAAAACGCAGTGGAATTAGAAGGAATTGCTTCTAATAGAACAATATTAACAGTTAAGCGAGTAATTGGAATCAACGGCTTGGGTGGAAAGTGTAGCGGGGTGTCACAGTACCGTGTAGGTGCGATGTTAATGATCGCTGTTTCGGGCTCCCCCTCTAAAAACGGTCCCTATAAAATTTTACGAAGACTACATTTTGTAAAATAAAGTAATACCGCCACGTCCCGTCCGTTCACACTTGAAATAACGACGGATTCTGCGTAGACTAGACATCGGTAGTTTTTGCGACCTCAAATTCTATTAACATTTACGAATTATACGATGAAAAAGTTTTCTCTTTTCCAGCTAGCGTCGGGCTCGAGCATCATGTATAAAAGATAGTTTTAGGTATGTCTTTTTTCAACAAAGTATTCAAGTAGATTCTAGTGCATGATGGAAAAGATTTATAATGATTACAATTTTTTATTACTGAAATGAAACCAACGACGTAACGACCCCTCCAGGATAAAATGAACCGTGCGAATTCCATTGAAGGAGCGATCTCGCTTTGAACAAATACGATTTTTAAATATTTCTCGAAGCTTGTTCAAATATATTGTGTATAGGTACTTGTTTAAAATAAGTACGCAGTATTCTAGGGCCATTTGCCCTGCTATAAACATGAATGGCGCCAAAACGTCTCTCTTATCTCGGGCATTTCTCGGAGAGCGGAAGCGGGGCCCTAAAGGCGCCGTGCCGTTCTTCAAGTGTGGTCCTAAAGGATCTCGAAATAAGGGCCGAGAGATCCTTTTGAGAAAGCACTACGTTCTCAGAGCAAATGGACTGTAAGAGGAACTCGCAACCGATTGCGATATTGATTTTTATTTAAGCGATACTTCGTCAGACACGCGAGCTAATCTTCATCTATGAATAGACTGACGTTAGGCGAATAACTTCCAACCTACACGTATTTTGAAACGTAGTTATCAACGACCTTAATTTGATTAAGTGGTGACTATCAAAACGTATTATCCAATACAAGGGATGCCACGCTTAACGTTGCTATGTAACACTAAGCTATAATACTGAGAGTTATTGGACGGAGTAATGCATGATATTCGATCCCCTTTGTCCACGTAAGATGCAGTTAGTCTAGCTCAAACAACAAACTCAGTATGTCAGTAGTTACGAAGTGTAGTTTCTTGCGTCCCCACTACAGTGCAAACTACAAAGAAAAAGTGAAGTGTATATACGGACGGTCCAATGTGTTTGTGCACGGTCTTCCAGCGACTTTCATGAAGTTTTCCCGACTGTTCATATATCTGAGATAATTGGTCGTTATGATATAAACCCTTATTTTAGTCTGCGCTTTCATGTAGCTACATATTCATGGAGCAAACTTGATGCGGCGGATAAGTCGGCGAATTCGTCACCAGTCCTACTGGAAGTTTGCCTCGCATGAATATTTATCGGATAATGCAGTTATAATACATGCCCAGCTCGCATTTAATTACCTGTTCCCTTATTCCTCGGATCTTTGCTTCGGAATATTTGTGAACGTATGGAGCATTTTATTATTCCAAGATTTTACCTTCAGTAAACAGATTATTATTTTGTATGCTTGGGTTAATTGGAGCAATTAGAATTCTAGTAATATAATAAACATTTTTTGTGCTGAAATTAATTTTAATTATATTTAGTTATATTTTTGATGTGTTGGTTTAATGTTTGTTAAAATAACTAAACTGATAGTTCCTAAGCCTTCATTGCAACCGTAGAAATGAGTCTTGTTTTTTCAAATTATTTAGTCTGTGTAATTTTGTTCAGTTTGCTAGCGGATATAGAGTGAAAATTACAAAATAGAATGATTGTTTGTGAACAAACAGCCAGTGTCCGCTTATTAGAAGGGAGTACTGTAATAAAAACATCGCCTTATTACAGTTGGGATATCCAGCCCTCGGCACAATACTGAAATTTAAATCTGGACATAAAGCGATTTGTTTTTGTTGGCGCAATAAAAATAAAATCACATTTTACAGCACAGCGTTTTATACAGAACAGTTAAGTTTTATAAGTACCTACATATATTTATACGTGTGTGTTTCAGGATAAATTGCATTTCTGCGCTTCATTTACGTCCAGTCGATTTATTTTATCGAGTTGTAGAAAAAGTAGGTATGTGAAATATACGATGAATGAAAAAAGGCTTAGATATATTCAGGTATTTTATTTTTTAAACTATATTAATTTAAATATAAAATGTCTGAAAATAGGTCGCGGATAGGCCCCGAGAAAAACTTTTTCGATAAATACGACCTTTTGTCTTATAATTTTATCACGGTAACAAACAGAACCGAAGAATAACGTCGCATCTACATATATAATTGAAAATTAGGCGTTGTCGAATATCTTTTATTCAAATAGTTTGGAGAAAGTAAGTATTTTATGGGCGCTTGATTGTTCAAGATGTGGTCTTAAAGTATTTTTTTCAGCCTTATTATCAACTAAAATAAATTTCCTAGGGATTTAATAACGTAGGTATAAATTTTATGTATAAGCAGAGGTTCCCCTGACCAACATTTGCCAAAAAACTCATTCTTTATACAGTGCGATTTCAAAAAATGGTTTTCAAAAATAATTTTAAGGAGTCCGTATAGAAATCAAAATAAACGGAACCCGTAAATTTCAAATGTGTCATGAAAGTCTGACCACTTTCTGGTTTGACGGATATTAATACAATATAATAATAATATGTTTAAAAGCTTTGGTTGTGTTCACAGGGAGAAAGAAAGGCGACTGCACTTTATGTATGAATTAGGTATTTAACCTAACTTCCGGAATAAAAAGTAACATGTGTGTTGTTCTAGGATTATTTTAACGCGTTTTTTAGTTTTATTTGGATCCATTTAGTAGTTTTTGCGTGAAATAGTAACAAACATTCATCCATCTTTACAAACTTTTATCTGTATACTAATAATATTATAAAGAGGAAACCTTTGTATTTTTGTATGTTTGTATTGAATAGGCTCAAAAACTACTGGACCGATTTCAAAATTTCTTTTACCATTACTTAGAGAAATTCTTCCGAATCCGTATAGGCTATATTTTATCCCGGAAAATAGATAGGATTTTTCGTGGTAGTGAAAATTGTGGTGTAAGGCGTCGAAAAAACTGCCGTACGTTAACGATTCTCGCATATTATCGTCAAATACTAATCCTTATCCAAATAAACTATTTATTGAGCAAGTTTGTTTCAATAGCTATAAATTACTTTTTATTTTATTCCAATCGGACAATCCATTTAAAAGATATTACGAATGCCGAACTGCCCAATAAGGACGAAGACCCAGTATTATTTGGAATAGTTACAAAAAATATGGTACATGGACCATGTGGGCAACAAAATTTGAATTCGCCGTGCATGAAAAATGGCATATGTTCGAAAAAATATCCACGACGCTTCGTAGCTGAAACTCAGACCGGTGAAGATGGTTATCCCGTTTATAGACGACGCGACATCAACAACGGAGGGCAGGTTGCTACCTTAAATGTCCAGGGGCAAACTATTAATATTGACAACAGATGGATTGTTCCATATTCACCAATACTATGTCGATCTTTTAATGCACACATTAATGTAGAGTATTGTCATTCTGTACAAGCAATAAAATACATTTGCAAATATATCAACAAAGGATCGGATCAAGCCACTTTCCGTGTCAAAAATGTACACGACGAGATTGAAAAATATTTGAACGGCCGGTACATCAGTACATCTGAAGCAGTATGGCGGTTATTAGAGTTTCCTATACATGATAGACACCCTACCATAGTGCATTTAGCGGTTCACTTAGAGAATGGACAACGAGTGTACTTATCAGCGGAAAATATGCAAAATATAGTGGATAATCCTCCAAAAACGACACTCACCGCGTTTTTTGACCTGTGCAACAGTGATGAATTTGCTAAAACATTACTGTATCACGAAGTGCCTCATTATTACACTTGGGCTAACAATAAATTCTCTAGAAGGAAACGTGGCCAAGACGTAGTTGGTCATCCAGGTATTAAAAAAGACGCGGCGTTGGGACGAGTATATAGCATTCATCCTTCCCAGTCAGAGTGTTTTTACCTCAGGATACTACTTCACCATGTACGTGGCCCAACGTCGTTTCAGGACTTAAAAACCGTTGATGGAGCTATTAAAGAAACTTACCAAGCCGCTTGCCGGAGTAGAGATTTGCTGGAAAACGACAACCAATGGGAAATTACTTTGCGAGAAGCTGCAATTTCAGAATGTCCGCTGAAGCTGAGAGAGTTGTTTGTGGTTATACTATTATTTTGTTTCCCCTCTGAACCTCTCAAATTATGGGACAATTTTAAGGACGATTTGTGTCAAGACATTGGAAATATAGCCCAGCAACAACAAATCCAGGACTATTATGTGTATAACGAAGGCTTGATACAGATTGAGAACAAACTGTTAGAACTGAGCGACAAAAATTTCAGAGACTTTGGATTACCTTCTCCTAATCACTCGCAAAATGAAATAGATGCCATACTGTACCGTACACATTATGATGTAAATGAGCTGTCAGTATTTGTCAACTCAAATATAACCAAGCTGGGGGCAGATCAAAAAATTGCGTTCGATGTTATAATTGAAAGTGTGGAAAATAACAGTGGTCGGCTATTTTTCTTGGACGCGCCTGGCGGAACAGGTAAAACCTTTCTTGCCAATTTATTGTTGGCAAAAGTACGACAATCTGGAAAAAAAGCACTGACAGTTGCGTCTTCTGGAATTGCTGCAACATTATTGAGTGATGGGAAAACTGCTCATTCCACCTTTAAATTACCGTTGGCTGTGTCTCTAGAGCAACAATCCGTATGCTCTATCCGCAAAAATGGACCACTAGGGAAACTGTTACAGGATACGTCACTAATTATTTGGGATGAGTGCACCATGAGCCATAGAGCACATGTAGAAGCAGTAAACCGCACATTACAAGACATTAGGAGCTGTGGTAACATTATGGGAGGTGTAACTTTTGTTTTAGCTGGAGATTTTCGACAAACTCTTCCGGTTATAACAAAAGGTACACGTGCCGACGTTATTAAAGCGTGCCTTAAATCATCTCCTTTGTGGCTATCTATTGAAACACTCAGTTTGCGCACGAATATGAGAGCACACTTAAATAATAACCGTGATAGCAATTTTCCCCAAAAAATACTTCAACTTGGTGACGGAAAATTACCAACTCCAGTCCCAAACAGCTCCCAAGTATTATTAAACAATGAATTGGCTCAAACTGTTCACAGTCTACAAATACTGGTAGGCACAATCTATCCCGACATCGAAAATCTAACAGAACGAAATTCCAATTGGCTCTGTTCGAGAGCAATAGTGACACCGAGAAACGATGCAGTAAATGAAATTAACAAAATGATTATTGAAAAAGTACCCGGTGATTTTAAATGTTTTAAATCCATCGACACCGTGTGTAACACCGAAGATACAGTACACTATCCACAAGAATTTTTAAACTCACTCAATCCTGCCGGCTTGCCACCCCACGAACTGAAATTAAAAGTAGGTACGCCCATTATGCTATTAAGAAATTTAAGCCCTCCTAATATGTGCAACGGGACAAGACTTTTGATAAAAGAATTGCGAGCCAATGTGATTGTAGCGACCATCATCACCGGCCCGGCGGCTGGACAGCTCGCTCACATTCCGCGGATCCCGATGATACCGACAGATTTGCCTATTTCCTTTAAAAGATTACAGTTTCCCGACAAGGTATCGTTTGCCCTTACAATAAATAAATCCCAGGGTCAAACTTTTTCAATGGTAGGCATCGATCTCAGAAAAGAGTGCTTTTCTCATGGCCAATTATATGTTGCACTTTCTCGAGTAGGATCTCCTGAAAACCAATATGTTTTAATGCCATCTACAAATACTACTGCGAACATAGTGTATAGTGAAGAATTAAGGTAAAGAGAGAAAAAAAAAGAAAAAAAAAACAAAAAAAATATATTAAAAACAAAAATAAAAGAGTTAAGCAGGTACGAAACAAAGAAATGTAACACGAATAAAAAACCTATAAAAACATACATACAAAACAATTTTTTTTTTTCAGAGAGCTTAAAAAATAAATGTCCACCCGTGCGAAGCCGGGGCGGGTCGCTAGTATTGTATAAGTAGGAAAGGTATCTGAGTATGATAACAATTTCAGATGACCAAATAAACTTGGTAAGTAGAATATATTTTTAAACCTATTCTAGCTGTTAATATATTTCGTAATACATAACTGCCTTTGGGGATTATCCACGTTTATCGTTTAATTTTTATTTTGTACACGTTCCGCGTATACCGACCCCCGATGTGTTAAAAGCTCTGAATGGCAGAAAAAATGGTTTTATTTGTACGTAATTATCCTTTGTTTGTCTGCACATATTTGATTTATTTTGCATAGATTTAATTTTATATTTAGTCATTATGTTCAAGAATACATATAAAATATACACTGGCGCAATGCAGGTGTATATTTACAGTTCTAAAGTTGGGAATCCTAGCAAAGGTGAGATGGTACTTCACACCGGAACAGATGCTCAATCTCTATCCATATATCTATAGCCCAGGTTCGGTCGTGTAGGTATGGAGTACTGCTCTCATCTTTGGGATGGAGCTGCCAAATACCAACTGAACGCGCTTGAGTCTATCGAGAAAAGGGCCAAGAGACTCATTGGCAACGATTCACTGGTCGAATCAAAGCTCCAGAGCCTTGAATACCGACGACGAGTTGTAGTCTATCGGTTTTCTATCAGCTACATTTCGGGGAGTGTGCGATGGAATTACACAATCTAATTCCGGCAAGCCCGTTCCATCATCGGACTACAAGACAATCGGCGATGCGCCATCGTTACATGGTGGATATCCCACCCATACGTACGAAACGTTTTGGGAATACTTTCATTGTGCGTACTGCTAAGGAGTGGAATTCCATGCCAGAGTTTGTTTCCTGATCGCTATAACCTGGAAGTCTTTAAGTCAAGAGTGAATAGGTTACTTCTAGCCAAGCGTGCTCCATCTTCGACCACATCATCTCATTTATTGAAATATTAAATACCTACTCCATTATAGAATAGTGTTACAAGTTAGTATAAATTACGTTTACTAACAATATGCAGACGTAACAATAATGAATGAGCTTGTTTCACTTTTCATCAAAAAAAATCATGTAAAAAAATTGTAACACATTTCAACATTTTCAACTGTTGAATGGATATTGATTTTTTCTTTATTTTATTTTTTTAATACAATATAGGCTCGCGTTTAAACACCATCTCGCCTGATGGTAAGCGATGATGCGGTCGAAGATGTAGCACGCTTGCCTAGAAGTAACGTATTCACTCTTGACTTAAAGACTCCCAGGTTATAGCGATCAGGAAACACAGACTCCGGCAGGGAATTCAACTCCTTAGCCGTACGCACAATGAAAGTATTCCCAAAACGTTTAATGAAACTAAACAAAGGTGTTAAAAATAATCTGGATTAGGACATAAGACATTTATTTTTATACTGAAGTTACCTGAAGGACCAAACATATTCATGCGATACAGCAGTGACCTACTAAATACTCATTTGACCTTTTTTTTCGAACGCCTATAAAAATCCACAAGGTTTGCAATTTAAATGCTTCATAAAGACCCAAAAATCGTAAGTGTTTTATCTGTTTGGCAACTTCATTAATGGCGCGACAATTGCCAGGCGCCAGCATTTACTTGCGATCAAAGGCTTGTGGATTGAAATCCGACCCACGGAATAACTGCGGTAGACCTTTTTATCCCCGGCTAATTTTATTTCTACAGATACGGTAAAGGGTAGCGCTGTGGGTTACATATTAATGTTTAGATAAATACTGAGATTTAATTGGATGATTTATTTAAATACGGTTATTTCATAGTTTGGATGATATTTTATTTATTTATTGTAACCTTGTATAAACTATTATTATCAATCGACTATAGGAGGTTTAGTGGTTACGGGTAGTCAGAAGCCAGGAAAACTGACATTAGTCTTGCCAAAGGGTATTGTATTACCCAGCTACTGGGTTGTGGAGGTCTAATAGTCAGTCGCTCCATGTAAAACACATAGATCTCCCAAACATAGTTGGTAAACTTATATTTTGAATAAACCTGCTATAGGAGGTAAATATACAATGTATATTAAAGGAATTTAAAATAATAATCATTTTACCACATATGCATAATACCACACCACATTATATAACAAGTTAACAATGTAAGGTACTGATTAGATCATTTACCTATATCATCAGTCTAGTCTTACGATGTCTATTTATATACCTTATGATGTCTACTTAGCGATGATTTTCGCAAAAATCGTGTCTTTGATAAAAGTTTAATTTCTAAAAATCATGACAGAAAAACCTTACATTCCACAACATGCACTTCACATAAAACGTAAATATTAGCCTTACCTTAATAAGATTTTTATTACTCGGTTATATTGCAGCCCTTTTAAATATACACATAATGATTATTAATTTACGGCAGCCAGGGACGCTGGCACAAGTAAATAAACATTATTTCCACTTAGAAGGGACATCACGCCGTTAATCAAATAAATTAAACACACACAAAACACGGAAATGGAATACAAACATCCTGTTTATTAGGTGTGTAATGAGTATGTAAAATTCAACGCAGCACTTTGAACAGGACATACTTACACTTGCGAAAATTTCCTTCCACCCGTGGGCCTTATAAATATTAATATTTTCTATCTCAGCTGGTAATTACCCAGACAACTGCGGATGAACCTCCTGTATTCATTAGCCAACCTAATTAGTACAGAAAAGCGTGCGACTTGCGAGGGAAGAACGAATTCTTTGTCAACCATATTGAATACAGCATCATCCTGTAGCCGAGACTAACTAAAAGAAAATTTACGCTCCTAGCTCGTTTGTATGTATTTTAGTGTAACAAAGAAAAGAGAATTATAATAAGGCACTGCTGCAATTTTCACAAAGAGTTTGTTAGGGAGGATGTTTTTTGATTTTCAATTTGTTCTGTACTTGAAGTTTTTTTCCTGAGTTAACGTTTAATTTGTCCGATATAATGCCGTGGAAAATGTTGATGTATTATTGAGAAAATCAGGCAAGGATTGTTTGAGAATGTTTTTTTTTGTTGTTCATAGGTTGGTGTTTGATCACTATCTCACCTGATGGTAAGCGATGATGTGGTTGAATGTGTCTTAAATGTGTTTTTCGAAGAGTTCGCTATGTTTTACTTTGTACTCATTAGCAATGTCCTGTCTTGTGTAATTGGATGTCGCTGAGCGCCTCCTCCGTCTCTACTCTAGACGACTAAGTACCCACAGGGAATTGCATTTATTCTGAAATTGTATCAGAAACATAATACCCTTAATGTATTTTTTTTAAGTTTATTATTTACTGTAGTTTAGTATTACATGATCTCCAATGTAATCTGTACATAATTTTAAATAAAAGCCATAGTTTTAAAACTACTGGCTATGCTACTCTTTATAACAATAATTTGTAATTTATAAAAAATTCATTAACCTGCTTATTTAGAAGTCCTACTTTTAAAATTGACATATGTATTTAGTTAAAATATTATCTATCGCATAGTTAAAATTAAGTTTAATATAAAGATACGCGTATATAATATATATATATATAATATATATATATAATATATATAGATATATAATATATATATATATATATATAAGGTGCTATAAAAATATCTGCCACGGCTGTAATGGGAGACAGTATTGTGTTTATAGATTACGATAGTAAAAATAAATTATTGATTATTTGTCATTTTTTTTCATACAAAAGTTCGTACGTATGAATTTGAATTGAATTATTGGTTTAAAACCATCCCGAAGACTTAATACGCTGTTGCCGTACCGCACCGAATTCCATTCAATCATTTCGCAAAACGCCGGCGCCGTTCATACACTGTTGCCACTCTTATCAAACAATGCCGCCGCCGGTGTGCGGAGGCCATTCGGTCATCAAAGCGCAGCCCCGCGCACCCCGCCCCCACCCCCTCACCAGCACTACCCCGTTCGTCGCACGCGCCAGCCGACCGCCCGCTCCGCTCGCGAAGTCGCCAGTCGCTCCCCGCCCGCTCGGAAGTTAGGTTTAGCGGTCAGCGAAGGGAATATCGCGCGCGCTTTCGTTAAAAATGCCTCCCAGACGACGGTATTCCAATTAAGAATAATTATGTTGAAATGGTATTATGTTATCGCGAGTGTAACTCCATAACTGCGCATGCAGTAAACTTATATCAGCAGAGGTTTGGTGTGCGAGTTTGTCATCATACCATTCTGGATGCCGTGTACAGATTAAGACAACACGGTCGCTTTGATTCGCCTCCGGTTGACGCAGGCAGGCCTCCATACTCTGCCGAACTCGAAGAGGAAGTGTTGGACTTCTTCCGGCGTCATCTTCTTGCGAGCATCAGGGATGCTGCTCGAGTCTTCGACGTGAGCGACAATTACGTGTGGCGACTTTTAAATCGCGAAGGGCTCCATCCTTACCACTTCACAAGAGTACAAGAATTGCATCCATATGACTACGCGGCTCGCCTCGCGTTTTGTAATTGGATTCGAGAAGAACTCAGCAACATTCTGTGGACTGACGAGTCCACATTCACACGGGTTGGTATGTTCAACATACACAATGCGCATTATTGGACTGAGGCGAATCCTCGTGTTGTGCGGCCTGACCACTTTCAGACTCGGTTTAGTGTTAATGTGTGGGCCGGAATACTCGGCAACAGAATTCTAGGACCAGTGTTCTTGGACAGACTGAACGGAGACACGTATCTGCGCTTACTACGAACCCGTGTCAGAAGAATGTTGGAACGTATTCCTCTTGAAGAGATGAGAGGGCTGTGTTTTCAACATGATGGAGCACCACCTCATTTCTTGAACTAAAAAGGCGCATCAAACGCGCAATTAATCAAGTAAAAAGTGAAAAGGACACATTAAATAAAGTGAAGAGACACGTGCCTACATTTTTGTGTAACACGAAGGCGGACTTGTGCAACAGTTTTGTAGTTAAGTAGGTAGGGAGTGTGTAAATAACTGTAAATACGGTGCAATTGTTGTAAATAAGATGATTGATGATTTATTTACGTCAGTTTTTTGGAAGAATGCGGTAGCAGGTAAGTAATTGAACTTTTAAAACACTTGTATGCCTGCGTATTATTGCGTACGAATAGTGACGAACTAGTCAGCTGATTTCAGTTTTCATTCACAGAACGGATGGAAAGATATAGCAGTTGTTTTCATTGACGCACACGTCGCGCGTAATACGTGAACAACGTTATGCAGAGTAGAGTCAATGTTTATTTAACTACTTTATTTTCTCAAATTGAATTAACTGTTCCGGGGTACGAAATTTCTTCACTGTTGTAATCTATAAACACAATACTACCTTCCATTAAAGCCGTGGCAGATATTTTTATAGCACCTTATATATATGAAATTGTTCAAGTTGTTCTGAGGGGTCCTTGGAGACTCAGCTTTATAATAATAATAACTATATATATAGTGACTCAGAGAAAAATAAAAAACAAATTAACACAATATTTTATACAAAATATAAATACCTAAAAATATATTATAAGAATAAAGAATAACACCTGACATCAAAACAAAAAACTTATTTAAGAAAAATTTACTATTATTAATAAACATTTTACTTTTAGGGAACAACCTGTTTCGTCTAACATTCCACCACCACTTTTGTTATAAAGACGGCTGGCCAGAATGGTCACCCATGTGTGCTCGTTAGTTATAGTAAATAACTGTTACTTTTTTAGCTTATACCCCAATGTAATTTAATTTGTTAAACAATTCTTACTATTGTTAAATTATGTAGTCGATGTTTTTGGTGCACGGTAAAACTCTAACGAGTTTATCTTGGCACCAACTTAAATGTAAATAATGTGTGTGAAGTATGGCACAAATAAATAAATAAATAAATAAATGTATTTTTTCAATATTCATTCACATCATAAGACAAAAATAAGTAATAATGATTAATAATTTATTTATTTGACACACACAAGTTATTGAGGAAAGAGAAATACAAAAAGAAGAAGAAAGCAAACAGGAGAAGTACCCGTGGCCCCCAAACTAGATACAGCCTGTATCTTTGTGACCCAAATACATAACATAATAAGACAACTTGTCTGAAAAGATTTGAGGGAGGCCTTTGCCCAGCAGTGGAACAACATAGGCTAACTGAAAAAAATAAGACAACTTAGATATGCAGAGACATTATAAGCCTTATACAACGTGTAATTTAAAGGGTATATACATACCAAGTGCATGGCTTCTTTCGATTATAACAAACGATATGGCAAGAGTTTTGTAATCCTAAATCTACGTGTGTAGAACTTATTACAAATTCCAATACACTGATACCAGAGACCGAATTTTTCAAATTAAGAAGAACGAAAAGAATTATCGTGTTATTGGCAAGTGACGTGGAAAGTTATTGACCCTCGTAGTGCTGTGACACGTTTGTTATGATTGGTATTCAAGAAATATATGAAACCAATAATTTGGTATCAATTTTTTGAGTCAGCTATTTTGTGCTGAAACTGTGCATAGAGACTCCATACCAGATGTTGTCTTCAGCCCTTTTGGATAGATATGGGGTTTCCGTTACACGTTGTATATGTGAGGAGCTGGTGTCTGAATTAGGCATGAAGCCTGTGTTACAGATCACCAGGTTCCAACCCCACAGTACAACAAGTTTATTATTTGAGTTTCTGTCCTATTAAATAAAAATATAATTATAAAATATTTTAAACAAAGTACTTTTCACATATTCTATATTAAAACATATATACCTAAGTAGGTGTTTATGTGAGTAAATAATTACGAGTGGACGCCCATTGGTCGAAATTCGGCTAAAATTTAAATTATTTCCAATATATATTATCAAATATTAGCTTTCTGCACTCCTGCATATAAATCTGAACTGTCTCATATCTCATACTCCTCCGTCTACGTTTAATTTACGTAAAAACTGGCGCAAAGTTTTTGCTTCACGTATTATTAGGTAAGTATATGGATAATTATAAGACCAAAAATTCTCTAGTCAGTCTAGTTTTAGTATCTATAACAAAAACAGATATTATATTTTTATAACCTACGGCAAATTAGTGAAGACCTAGAATCTTTCCTAATTAGAGGGAAAGAACTATTTCAGACCGAGAAAATTCCAGACGTAAAATGCTATGATTTAAACATTCCAGTAGTATCCTTACTTACTAATTTTTTTATTGATAATAGGCTCGCGTTTGACCACCATCTCACCTGATGGTAAATGATGATGTGGTCGAAGATGGAGCACGCTTGCCTAGAAGTAACCTATTCACTCTT
Organism: Tholera decimalis; assembly: GCA_943138885.2. Lineage (NCBI taxonomy): Eukaryota > Metazoa > Arthropoda > Insecta > Lepidoptera > Noctuidae > Tholera > Tholera decimalis. The sequence goes on along the minus strand of OW964550.2, from coordinate 30,400,460 downwards.
GACTTAAAGACTCCCAGGTTATAGCGATCAGGAAACACAGACTCCGACAGGAAAGATAGATACTAAATATTTTTATAATTGTGAGAGTCAATGTTTGTAACAATGTCACCATATTATATACAAATTTAGTTGTAATCCAGAACACGGGTAAACCATGACCTTGATAATGAAGTAGGTAGGATTCCTAACTTCTAACACGGTTGTACAGTCCTAATTCTATTTTTAATTCGCACTCATCAAAGCTGCTAAAAATATCTATAACAAATTCAGCCTATTAAATTTTCATTGCTGGGTACAGGCCTCGTCTTGGGAAGGGATCGTAATCCACCAAGCGTGCCCAATGTGGTTTGGTGGATGACATATGAAAAAAATATCTATAACATAAAATAAAACTAGTGTTCATACTTGTACAATCAAAAGCAGAATTTTTACCAAACACTTTTTACCACGAAGTAACGTCATAATTGATTGAAGGATGAGCTGATTTGCTTAAACAAAAATTACTATCCCATTTTTATAAATTATATTCTAACCGCGATCAGACTAAATATATTTTTTTTTTACTGGAAACACTCTTACTTTAGATTTTAGGCAACCGCTAGTAAAAGCCAATATTTTGTTTTCTGTACCAATTCTCCTACAATATGACAAGTACATTTAATACAATGTAGGTGGGTTAACCTAATTCGTCTGCCAATATTGTTGATTACCGCAATATTTTTGGTGACCGTTCATTGTTCTCGGCGCTGGCGGAGTGATGTTCCACGCAGGATATACATATACCAGCTGATATAATGAAACTGTCGTTTTGTCTACACATGTGTATAATAATGATCAATTAAGCTTAACCAGGATTTTTGATGTTATGGGCTGATTCGGGGTTACCACCTGGGCGGGAGGAGTATATTGAAGTATTTCCCCGAGAAAAAAATGGGCATTTTATGGCGAGGTATAAGGATATCACATGAAAGAATATTTTGAGCATGAATGAAGATAGATCTCCTAAATTGAGTTACTCGGTCTAAAGAGGCTTGCACTGGCAAAACAGGTCCACCCTAATCTGTGTAGTTCTTTCATTGAAGAATCCTACTTTACGTAGTTCACATGTAACGTGAATGTGCGGACTATGTACTCCACTAAATAAAGAGATTTCTTCACAAACGTCCGTACGTTGGTATGGTTTGACAAATTATTATAAAAGAGCTATAAACTGCAAAATTGAGCTACATGATAGCTGACAAATGCTTGTACTATCAGGATAGCACCGATGAAATCTGTTAAATGCTTCCCTCAAAAGCCAAAATCAGACATTAAGTTATATGGCGATCAGCCGCGAACACATTATTGGACCCGTACGGATTGTAGGGACGTTAAATGAGACTTATCTCTATGTTTGAACACCGGTTTGATCTAGTTTAACATGACCAAAAATATTGAGGAGTAACAGTGTTGTTTTTAACCTGTTTGCAAAATAAATATAATTTTTAAAAGCAAAATTAAATTTAAGCAAAAAAAAAATTAAAGAAAAATTTTAATGGGTTTACTGTAGTAGTAAAAAGGCACTATTGACAAGACGCCTAATAGTGAAATATTGAGACAGAAATTATATCGCATTGACGTCAAACGATTTGCGACATGGAGAATGGAATGAAAACGTGACGTGTCTTGATTTTTCTAAAAATAACTCTTGTCATTCAATAATGAAGCTTTTTTTTTCTGTGTGAGAAAATCATCGAAGGACTTCTCCCGCTCTGGGGAGCGGAAGGGAATGTCAGACTTCTACTGACTAAAAACCCACCCTGGTCCTTCAGCTGCCCTTAAGTTCTGGGGCCGCGGTATCTCGTAAGAACATTCCCGCAACCCCGGCAAGCAATGGCCCTATGGGACCTTGTCACTAGTGCTGACGACTCTTTGAGGTGCGCATAGAATACGACGCGCCGCCAACCCGTCAATTTAAGTTTGGTTTTATGATTGATACTTATACTTTATCGAGAATCTCGTAGCTAAATAATAACAGGTGTCGTTTCTAAAGGTTAAGCAATGCTCGCCGAGGTTGGTCCGTGGATCTTAAAATACGAGATTCCTCCATGTCTTAGCAAAAACGGTAAGCCGTTGGTCTTGGCTGTTAATTTTACGTCTTTGAGAGACGTTAGCGGTAGTCAGGAGTCAGAAAATCTAACATCAGTTTTGCCTTTTTTTTCCTTTGTGTGGGAAAATCATCAAATGACCCTTCCTGCTGTGGGTAGAGCGGAAGGGAGTGTCAGACTTCGACTGACTAAAAACCCACCCTGCTCCTTCAGTTGCCTTTGCGTTCCGCGGCCGCGGTATCTCGTTAGAATAATCCCGCAACCCCGTAAGGCAATAGCCCTATCGAGCCCCGTCAATGCTGCTGACAGCTCTTTGAAGCGCGCGCGGAACATGGCGCGCCGCCGCGGTTTTGGCCTGGTGTTTACTGGATAGTGAGCTACCCCTTCTCGCCGTCCGCAGGCCCGCGTCTACGGTAGAGGTATTGTGTTACCCAGTTACTGGGTTGTTGAGGTCAGATAGGCAGTCACTTTATGTAAGACACTACTACCTACCCAGCAGCATCTGGTTAAACTGGTTAAACCTAATAATTTTCGAATTTTTAACAATTGAAACGAATTTTATCACGACAATCGTAAATTCTGTACTCATTTCAAGGCTACTTAAATTACGTATTTACATGAAAATTTATTAAAACGTAAATATCGATTACTTGTATCCAAAAAACGTGGTGCTTCATGAATATCATAATGAACCTAGAAACAACAGAAAAAAATGTTAACATTGTTCTAGACGAGAGATGTCTGTACGGTGACGTCATGAATACCGGGTGTGTGCATAACAATGAATGGTGTTACACCCACGTCGAGATGAAAATGGCGTTTTAATGTGCAGTTCCACTCATGACTCTGTCGTACTTATAAAAAGCGCTTTTTATTCAGTTGATACTAAGCTGGAAAAAATTCACAATTGAATCTTTTATTATTCTTCTCTAGCATTTAAAGTTTGCATAATAGATTTCATTCGAATACTTATTACTGAAAGAATAAAATAATCAGCATTTGTTTAGTGACAAATCTAAATGTTTTAATATTCCAATTTAGAGCAATAAACAGCCAAACATTTTAATTTAACGAATCAAAGCGAATATCTATCAAAACGGGTTAACACAAATGATTAAATACATATACTAGTAAACTTCACAACAGTTTTAATGAAAGAAAAGTTATTACATTGTTTGAAAAACTACAACAGAACAAATCGAGAAAGTAAATTATGTACATCGACCTTACACCTCAACGGTCCGAGCAAACCAGTCTTTATATCTGAAAACTTAACCTATAAAGCGAAGCGCCTATACTTCTTAGCTCGCGAATTTTGTAAGTCAAATGAGTTTCGTTTCTGCTGGACATCACACGGGAGGATCTTTATACGCAAGAAAGAGGGAAATGCTGGACACTGTATCAAAAATGAGAGCGACTTAAAAAACCTGAAGCCTGAAGATTGACTATGTTTTTCTGTGTTACTTTATCAATGTTTTTCTGTATTATTTGATCAATGTCTTTCTGCAAGTGATAGTGAATCTGAAAGTGATATACAATTTCTTACACTCCTTAGTCTATTGTATAAATTATATGTTTTAACTTTTGCATCCATTTCTCACATACGCATAATCACACACACAACGACACACACATGTAATTCTCTACAACAAGCATTAATACATTATGAGCATCTCATTAGTGACAGGGTATATCTATACTATGATGTCATCATCATTAATAAAATAACTTCAATTATTATTAAAGACTGCAACCTAATTAACCAGCTAAATTGCTACTTAGATCCTATGATTAGGTCCTGTGTTATATCACGTTATTACTGTGGATAATTTTGGAAAGTATGTTGACTCAGTGGAGTCCCTTGATGTGTCGGGATCATCGGTTTGCTCTCCAGCACAATGCTTAAAACACCTGCACTCATCAAAAAGTACACTTAACATTCTTCAGGTGAATATACGGAGTATCAACTGTAATTTCGATCATTTAACCGTATTTTTAAGCTCAATGGACATTGGGTGCGATGTAATTATTCTTTCAGAGTGTTGGCTAAGCAAAGTGTCGCATATTCCCGTTCTAGCCGGATACACTTCTGTAAAGTCTGGCTTTGAAAATCAAAACGATGGAGTTATTATCTATATTCGAACCGAACTAAGTTACACGATATCTGAGCCTTCGATTGAGGACGCCAACTGCCTTCTTTTGAGGCTTGGTTCGGATACAGCAATCGTGGCAATTTATCGTTCTCCCTCTTTTAGAAGAACTGATAGATTCATAAGCTCGTTAAATGATATTTTGCCATCACTAGCAACGTATAACTCGGTGGCTATAGTGGGTGATATCAACATCAATATTGTCCCCAACAATAATGACACCCATTCAGATGACTACTTGTTGGCCGCTGCTTTTCACGGTCTGCTTCCGGCCCACAATTTTCCTACACGTGGTGACAGTTGCCTTGATCATGTACTATTGAGAACAAATAAAAAATCTACAACTCTTGTATTTGATTCATATTTTACTGATCACGCCCCTATATTACTGTGCTTAGACTCAATGAACTCTGTAGAAAAAACGAAAAGTCTGTACAGACATATAAATCTACCAGCGGTCGTAAATTGCATAGAACAATTCGATTTTTATCCTATTCTCGAATGCATGGATCCTAACCGTTGCGCAAATCTCCTTGTTTCCTTGTTGTCAAGCGTCGTAAATAAACACTCTACTATAAAGAAAATTACAAACAGAAAGAAAATTATTAGACCGTGGATTACTCCTGGCCTTCTAAGATGTATTCGAAATCGTGACCATCTTCACCTAAAATCAAAAAAAGAGCCTGATAATATGATTGCAAAAGTCACTTATACGAGGTACAGAAATTACTGCAATAACCTCCTTAAGAACATGAAAATTGAATACGATAAAAAAGAACTTCAGAGAGCCAGGGGTAATCCAAAAGCTACGTGGGATATTATAAAATCAATCAGTTATAGAAACAGTGTATCACAAAGCGATTCTTCTGCCCTTCTTAGCTTACGCGATGAACCCAACGCCTCGGTTGATGCCGTCAATAAATATTTTGCTAATGTTGGCATGAATTTGGCGGTAAAAATACAATCTTGCCAACATGCTAGTCGGATTGGTTGTAATGACGATGTTACAAATCCGAAAGGTAATTCGCTTGTCCTGTTAGAAACTGACCATACCGAAATAAATTCTATAATTATGGATCTTAAAACTAGCTGCGCCTTGGGGTACGATGGAATTCCCGTATCTGTAGTCAAATCAGCTCGGCACGTATTGGTTCCCGCCGTCACACACCTATGTAATATCTGCTTAACAAGTGGAGTATTCCCAGAAGCTTTCAAAAAAGCGTTAGTAACTCCAATTTTCAAGGCTGGGGACAGAGCTCGTGTCGAGGACTATAGGCCTATATCTGTGTTGACTATTCTATCCAAAATACTGGAAAAAGTTATGAATAGAAGGTTGCTCAGTTATCTAGAGAAAAACAAACTACTATCCCAAAATCAGTTCGGTTTCAGGTCTGGAAAATCAACAGAAGATGCTGTAATGGAATTAGCAAACCATGTTGTTAGGAACCTTGATAACAAAACAAAAACTATTGGCATTTTCCTGGATCTAGCCAAAGCCTTCGACACGGTATCTGTTCCCATCCTTTTACAGAGAATGGAGAAGCTTGGAATAAGAGGAGTTGCACTAAAAATATTCCAGGATTACCTTACGAATAGAAGCCAATGTGTAAAAGTAGGGAGTTACATTAGCTGTGATGAGAGCCTCACATTTGGGGTGCCACAGGGCAGTGTGTTGGGTCCCACGCTTTTCCTCATATATATTAATCAGCTCTGCCAACTGTCAATACCAAACTGCAAAATTATTGTCTACGCAGATGACACGGCACTTCTTGTCAGCGGTGAGACGTGGGACTCAGCTCACCTTCGTGCTGAAAAGGCTCTCACAATTGTTTTGGACTGGTTGGCTTCTAGTTTACTTACGCTAAATGTAACAAAAACCCACTACATCCCCTTCTCAGCAAACAATGCGACACAGCCATCCTTATCAAATATCAGGGTACATAGCTACGGCTGTAACTTCGCTTCACGCGATTCCTGCCACTGTCCTCATATACAAAAAACGTCTTGCATCAGATACTTGGGAATCTATATTGATAATACCTTGAGCTGGCGCGAGCATATTGATAAAACTGTATCGCGTGTTCGTAAGCTCATGTTTCCGATGAAGAAATTGAGGAGGGTGGTAGACCTACCGCTTTTAAAAACTATATACTTTGCACTTGTCCAATCTCTTGTAGCTTATTGTATAGCGGTTTGGGGTGGCACTTTTAAGAATTCCATGCTTCGGTTAGAGAGAGCTCAAAGAGCTGTCTTGAAAGTAATGATTAACAAACCATATCGCTATCATACTAGCCAGTTATACAAAGATATTCCCGTTCTAACAGTGAGACAGCTCAGTGTGCTCCACATAATTTTACGTACGCACTCATCACTACACTATGATCCAGAACGGCTACTGAACAAACGGCGGAAAGATTTTGTATGCCCAAGCGTCCAATGCAAAACAGTTTTGGCAAGACGCCAATACTTCACGCTAGGCCCCTTTCTTTATAATAAAATTAATGGGCTCTGTAATGTGTTCCATTTAAACAAACGTAAATGTATATGTGTAGTAACAACATTTTTACAGAATTTATCTTGTGATGAGACTGAAGGCTTGTTCACGAGATTATCATAATTACAATTACACACAAACATTCACTCACTCACACCACTCTCCCACTACAAATACGCACACACTAACACACCCACCCATACTCACACACATATATTATTACAATTATATACACGTTTTCTTTTTATATTATTATAATTTTAAGTGTACATACTTACATAGTTTATACTTCGACAGATCTCAAGCACATAATTTATTAACTCTAAGAAACATTGTTCTGTAGGTACTTGTTGTTATATTGTGTAGGAGGAAGGCGCCGGTGTCTGTCACACAGTTAATACTAGCTCAGACACCGTCGTTTACTCTATCTGTACTTAATTTATACGTTAAGAAAGAAATTATCTGTGTTTGTCAAAGATAGAAAAATTATGTAAGCACTATTTGAAATAAATACTTGAACTTGAACTTGAACTTGAACATCCTTTATGAGGCCAATAACAGATGAATCTAGAATGTAAGTAATGTATATTCGTATTGCTGGAAATTATTCCGATGACCTCTTTGGGGAATATACTCGAAGCAATATTGATGAAAATATTTAGAGCGTCAAACAACGCGCGTCCTTATCAGATCTTAAGAAATTCTCTATTCAATAGATCATCACATGAGGGGGCGGGTAACATATTCGACTCAAGTAATCTGCCATTAGGCCAAAAAGCTCTCTTCGCTTATCTGCAACATCTGGACCATGTTCATATTTTGAGGGTCTCCGACAACCTTTATAACGACTCCCGCTTATCGTCGTCCGCCTGTCTAGGTAATCTCCCATACCTTTACGCAGCAAATTGTGCCCTACTGCCCAGGGAAGAAACACCACACTTTATTGAAACCCTTTGTGTAAGTACTTGTTTAGATTACCAACACTGACACCGAAAACCAAATCTAAATTCCTCTGCATAGAACACATTTTTCTGACACAACTATTTTTGCTCATATGCGTTCCTTTCTTACTGAAAACGACTTTATTGTTGACGTAGTTGGGAGTGTTTTTGTTTGTGTTTCGACTCAAGGTAAATAGAAACATGTCAAAGGTACTCATGTTTAATGTCAGATCTGTCGGTAGAATTTAGAATTTGACCCCTTCAGAAATGACTCTGTGAATTTTCTTACGCTGCACTCAAAGTATTAAATTAGGTGGGTAGTTTAATGTTTGGGGATAAAAAACGTGATCATACGTTTAATGTAAAAATATCTAAGTACCTATAGCTATAAAGCTATTGAAATATACTTTCTTTTTCTCGCTCGCGTTTGACCACCATTTCACTTGAATGTAGGCGATGATGTGGTCAAAGATGAAGCATGCTTACCTAGAAGTAACCTATTCACTCTTGACTTAGAGACCCCCAAGTTAAAGATATCAGGAAACACTGACTCCGGTAGGGAATTCCACTCCTTAGCCGTACGCACATTGAAAGTATTCCCAAAATGTTTTGTGCGATGATTGAACGGGCTTGATGGAATTAGACTGTGCAGTTCCATCGCACACTCCCCGAAATTTAACCGAAACAAAACTGACAGACTTGCAACACGTCGCCGATGCTTAAGGCTCTGGAGCTTTGTCTTGATCAGGCTCTCGTCGTCAATGAGCATCTTGGCCCTTTAGCCTATGGCCATTGGTCTCAAACAACATTCGTAATTCAACAAAATGAGAATATAAAAATTCTTTCAATAAATTATTATTAATAATAAACGAAATATTCCTGGAATCATGATGAGATATTGAGCAATAAAATGCTAAGTATTTTGTGTATCTATTTCCTTGAATTGAACGTGACCTAAATAATTAAACTGAAAAATTTAAATACAGATTGATAATAGTACAAGTGTGTAATGCCGGGGTCGTGGGACTTATCCCATTACTGTCACCCCGGAACGTAAAGGGTTATTGAAGGAACACCGTGGATTTTAGTCAGTAAAAGTCTGACAGTCCCTCCCGCCCTGTCCGGGGTGGGAGGACTTATTTGATAATTTTATCACGATAAAAAAATAAATAAATAAAAAGGTAGGTGAAATCGAGTGAAAACGAGTTGTGAAAATTTTTTCGCAATGGCGGGAAAAATTAATCAATTTTCCTATGCGCGCGCATCTAACTGATCGGCCATAGATTAAAAGAATGAGGTTTCTTTTTTTGGCTTTTCTCGGATAGCGTTTTAGCCACGTACAAAATGGGTAATTCAAAGTTTTCTTTATCACAGAAAAAACAAAAGTTATATTTGAGTGAAAGTTGTATTTATTAAAAACGTACAAGTTGAAATTTTTCTATTTAAATACGAAGTTGCATGAAACTAGCAAGCAATAGGTAGGTACATTAATTTATTTGTACTATTTAACACGATCTTTTTTGTTTCGAAACTTTTTTAAAAACAAAGCAACTCAACCAATATAAAAAAAAAACCTAAAGCTCACTTGTGAATAATAGTAAAGAAAAAGTCACAGTTTGATTGCAGGTGTCATTATGTGCCTAATTGCGGTGAAATTAGAGCCATTTTATGAGCAAGTGTGTTGAAAATAAATTTCTTATGTCTTCGTAGCTCGTCACTAAATAATAACAATCGTGCCATTCGATTTTCAAGGCTAAGCAATGACTTGGCGAGGTTGGTCCATGGTTGAATGACCATCTTAGCATATTGGGATTCCTTCCTGACTCAATAGCACACTAATTCGTTGGTCCCGGCAGAAGTCAGAAGACCTGACGCAAGTCTTGCCAAGGGGTACTTATCGTGTTACCAAGCAGACTGCTGGGTTCTGGAGGTCAGATATTCAGCTACTCCATGTAAACTAGTACTCACTTGCATCCGTGTAGACTAGAAGCCGACCCCGAAATATTAAGATAACAGCTAGATGGATGTATAACGTAAAGTAAAGTCGAGAAGAGCAAACATGCTCGCCCGCAGGTTTGCACGTTGTTCTGACTTAGTTAAGATCACCCTTTTCAAGGCGTACTGCACCTCTTTGTACACGTGCAGCCTGTGGGCTCGCTATACACAAGCTAGCTACAATGCCCTTCGCGTCCAGTATAACAATGCATTAAGGGCAGTGTTGGGTCTGCCTCATTTCTGTAGCGCCTCGGGCATGTTTGCAAGCGGTGCGCGTCCTTGGTGCGCAGGGTGCGAGACAGCTCCAACTCTGTCCTGGCAATGATTGCGGGGAGGCTTGATTGTCTATATGTGAATTGTCTGTTGTGACCGGCATATTGTTAATGTTAATAAAAGAAAAATATCTTGACATTTTCTATGTTATAGTTGTAGTTTGGTAATTTAATGTGACTTTTAATTTGGAATTTAATTTTGACATTTAATTTGTATTTAATTTGATAATTTGACATGATTTCTTTTTTAAATTTATTATTATTAACTCAATTGAATTTTAATATATCTTTGAATCTTTTTGTATGTAAATTTCTCCATTTGTATTTTAAATTAGGAAGCCGAGCAATTGTTTGAATTTGTGTATTTTTTTATTTTATTTTATATGGGTCTTGGACCTGAAATAAATGAATTTTATTTTATTTATTTTTTTAATAACGAACAACATTTAATTGAAACAAACTATGAAGTAATGTGACTTATGATATACAAATAAAGACTTCATTATCAAAACCTCTAGTTTGTTTTAGCTATGTCTGGCCGCGGTTAATCGCAACTATTCGTTATCTAGTGCTGGCATAAACCAGCTACATTTTCAAGCGAAAAAAACCATTTAGTTTGCAAAAAGAAAACAAATAGGGGAATGCATTAGCGATTTCGTTCAGTGTTCTGTGCCTACTTTTTACTTTACAAACGTTTCTTTATCGCGACAATTTATTACGACTCATTGCAAAATGTTTCTAGAAAGCGTACCTACTAACATAATTACCATTCATATTACTTGCGTACGTTATCTCGTGGCTATGTAATATTATCCAAACGGTTTGATCGTGATCGTTAAGCAACCCTAAAGCTTTGGTTTCCTAGGATAGCGGTGCCGTCAAATAGCGGCCGTAATACAGCGGTGAATGACGTCACTAGAACGTTGTCTATGTAAACAAAATGGCGCGGTTTCCTAGAGAGCGGTAACTGACACCGTAACGTCAAAAAGCGGTGCCGCCATTTGCATGACGGCCGTCTTGTCGGTGTCAGATGGTTTCGTGAACGTTTCCAAAGAGAATGTAATACACTATATATCGATGAAGCAGACAGTGTGATAAAACGGCCGTGGAACTTTCCACATGTCGTCACCGTAAAGACGGCCGTCTTTTTGCGTCCGTAATATTACGGCCGCTATATGACGGTACCGCTTTCCTAGGAAAACAAAGCTTTACCGCAGTCGGTATAGTGTTGGGTGATCAGTCTTTTTGGTGCAACAACGAATTACAGTGACCAAAGAGTCAAGGGTACGGTTTGAACGTCTTTGGCAGTTGTTACGCCTAATCAGAAGCCGATAACTGGGTTTCGGGAATCTGACGATGGTCCATATAATACTGAGCTTCAACTGCCTCTGGTTAAATTGAGAAACGACACAAGTAAAGATGGGAAAAGGCATGGGAGATCAACAGCATAGAAATTACTATTTACGGAGTCAACCTGGGAAGTGGGATTTTATTTATTTATTTATTTGTTCCATAGTTCACACACATTATTTACATTTAAGTTGGTGTCAACATAAACTCATTCACTCAGAGTTTTACCGTGCACCAAAAAAACATCGACTACATAATTTAACAATCGTAAGAATTGTTTAACAAATTAGATTACATTGGGGTATAAGCTAAAAAAGTAACAGTTATTTACTACAACTAACGTGCACACATGGGTGACCATTCTGGCCAGCCGTCTTTATAACAAAAGTGGTGGTGGAATGTTAGACGATACAGGTTGTTCCCAAAAGTAAAATGTTTATTATTAATAGTTATTTTTTTCTTAAATAAGTTTTTTTTATGTCAGGTGTTATTCTTGATTCTTATAATATATGATTAGGTATTTATATATTGTCACATATTTCTGTTTATTATTTAAAACACAAAAGTATGTATTCTTTTCTGATTTTTCATCAACAAATCTTTAATGGGAAAACACATTGTTATTGATAACAATGTGTTTGTTATTCATTTATTTGATTTTTTTATTTATTTGTTTTTTTTTTTCACACGATACATGTGACATTGTTTATCGTGAATCAGCGCTTTAGCAGGATAACTAGTAACGGGTGTTTGTATTCTTCTCTTGCGCCTTAGTTCACAATAGGTTTTTTTAATATTTTGTCGTGGGTTATACATTTGTAATTTGTATGTATGTATATTCATTAATTAAGACAAAATGTATCCCCGTTTGTTTTTCGCTAATAAATAAACCGCTGGAATAAGTTAGTATCTAAATAAATAAATGTCCTTTTAAATTAATGTTATAAATGTTCTTTTATGTTAAACTGTTTCTCAAAATTCAAAGGATTTCCAGGAAACAGAGGAAATACATACATATTTAATGAGGGAGCGATGGATAAAGAGTAAGAATTACGCGTCGGTATATAAATATTAGACGGTTCTTGATGTATTTTAAATATACTCTTGCTGAAAATCCTGTAATCATGAAGAAATATATGGCGGTATATAACCTATTCATTCTTGACTTAAAGATCAAAGCTATCAGGAAGTGAAGACTCTGGCAGGGAATTCCACTCCTTAGCTGTTGTAGGTGGGATGTCCACCATGTAACGATGTCACATCGCCGTTCGTCTTGTAGTCCGATGAAGGAACGGGCTTGGTGGAATTAGGTTGTGGTATTCCATCACACATTCCACGAAATGTTACCGATAGACTGGAATCACGTTGCCGATGTTCAAGGCTCTGGAGTTGTGACTTGACCAGTTCCTCGTCGTCAATGAGACTTTTGGCCCATTGCTCGATAGTTTATTTAATTTTTTTATTGATAATAGGCTCGATTTTGCCCACCATCACACCTGATGTTGCACTCAAGTGCATTACGCTGGTATTTGACATATCCGGCCCAGAGATGGGAGCAGTACTCCATACACGACCGAACTTGCGCTTGGTAAAGATTAAGCACCTGTTCCGGTGTGAAGTACTGTCTCACCTTTGCTAGGATTCCCTGGAAGCTGCTGGATCCTCAATGTTAAACAGCGCTAGCCAAGGTCCTGGGATGGGTGATCAGAACAAATCGAAATTCTTGCATGTCTCAGGAAGCACGTTAAAACTTTGGTCCTGGCTGCCATTTGTATATTTTCGACCGTCGTTATGGACCATTTTTGCTAAGGGATGTCATGCTACCAAATTTTTAGGTAGTAGAGTTCGGATCGCAGTCCATGGAAGCCGACTGACCTGAAGCCGATCCAAACATAGTTATACTCTGATTTTTTTTAAATCTCAGTGACATAATTGACGCATGCAAATGTCAAGTTTAGAAATAATGTTGCCCGCTCTTTTGTGCAGTGTTATACTAACGATACCGGTTTGTTGAATCGTTACTTTTTATCCGACTGTGCGACGCAAAGGAGACTAATGTGTTTTACGGTCTATGTATGTAAATATGTACGTTTGTACCTATGTAGCGTTGTACAGGCCAAACGCGTGGGTCGATTTGAATAATTCTCACGTTAATCAATTCATCTTCACCATGCAAGTGACAGTTAATTATAAAAAATCGGCAAACTATATCAAGTGGGGTATCGTTGAATAGGTATTTTAATTGGAAAACGATGCGCCAACAACCCACGGCTGCTCCTTACCGGACGGTGAAAACTTTGAATCAACTCTCTGAAATTACCTATCACTGAAATATAGATAGTGTTTTTCAAGACAATGGAAATTTAATAATGAATGTGGAAAAATATGTAATGTTTTATGAAGAAAACTAGCAATGTGGGTATAATTAACATTACTAGCAATCTTGTTAACCCCTCCAACTAAGCTAAATATGCTTGTGTCTAAAATGGGTTCACGGCAATAGTGTAATGGGAGAGGTTCGAACCCGCGACCTCGACATTCACAGGTCTGATACCTTAGCCATTTTTAGGTATTCTTCACTATTTTTCATTTAAAGCAATCGATTAGAATATATATCAGTTTTAAAACGGATTTAGAGTGCCATATTCAGGGTGCAGTTTTTTTTCTTTCAAACCCATTGAGTGGGATATCAAAATAAAGGCCTTTACGAGAGGATAACAAATACACATGTGATTTATTTGTATAAAAATACTGAAAATTGTAATCGTAAAGAAAGGATAAAGTTGGAATTTATCCAAGAAGGATTATTTATGATTTAATTTCCTTGACTTAAAATATTGTATTGTTACTCGATAACTTTCTGGGCCAGCTAAAGTTGGGGTATCTTCACTAGGTGAAGGTGGTAATGATTTTATTGGCTTAACTCTCTAATGATGCTGCCGCTTATGTTGTGCTGGATAACAATACATGGGCGTTTTTTCATTGGCCGGCCCAGCCCGCCACCGATACCGGCAGCGACATCAGTGGACGATTAATTCTATGAAATTGTAGGGAACAGTGTCTCATTGGCCCAATCTGACATCGACATTAAGTGCAAGAGACCTTAGCTGTGATGTATTTAATTTCTGATTTATTTACAAAAGGTCTATATCTTATTGAGCATCGTAAGGGCACTAGAAGGCTCTATTTGTGCAGTTGATCTGAATAAACTTCTAAATATGCTAATACGCTTTAAGACCACAATTCCTAGCAAGAAATAAATAATCTGTGAAGTCTTTAACATATTTAAACTAAAAAGCTAAAAATAAAAACAAACAAAAAATTCCGACAGCTCAACTGAAAGAAAAGAATCAAACACATTTTCATTTAAAAAAGTGACAAACAGGTGGGACCCAATATATGAAGTCATTATCTGAATCAGATTAACCTGTAATTGTGTTATTAAAAATATATATCTTACATTATTAATTTTGTATTCCTACGTTTTAAATTAGCACCTACACATTATTTTAGGATAATGTATTATAAATAACCGATACTTGATTTTATTAACGTTACGTTTCGATAGTGGCACATCACTATTTAAGAACTGCAAAAAAGTGGCAACCGTTGTAATGTCAACTTGTCTCTGAGATGAAAAATTATGCTAATATCACTTAACTAGATACAAGTTTTTCTTTTATATTTTTACGTATTAAAATGAGAAGAGTAGAGTGCTCTCGAGTTCTCATTTTTTAATCGACATAATTATGATTGTATTACAAAGAATACATAGCATTTATAAGTCTAATCTACGCTATTAGTAGGCCCGCTCAATAGCAATTTTGACCACCTTACGCAGTGGCGTAACAAAATCAGGAAGGTTTGTCTTATGACCTGATTATGGTCTAAGAACTTTATTTTCCTCATAAAGAAATACAATAATGATAAATAGCCTAATGGATAAGGTGTCTGACTTGTGATTGAGAGGTCGGGGGTTCAAATCCCACCTATTGCCGTGAACCCACTCCAGACACAAGCATATTTAGCTTAGTTGGAGGGGTTAACAAGATTGCTAGTAATGTGAATTCTACCCACATCGCTTGTTTTCTTAATAAAAAAAAATGGAATGAATAAATAAAATGTGAGTGTAAAATATACGTGAATACCAACGTCTACGAAATACTCTTGTAATGTTAAATAATACTTATTGTCGGAAAATAAACAACAAATGTGCCATTTAAAAGGTCAACAACCCACCGAAATTACCTTTACAATTATTATACCTGCAATTAACAATACAAGTCACGAAAGATTAATTATGAACTCTACACAGACAAAATATAAAGCTCTTTGACAAGTTTGACTTTCAATTAGAATTGATTAGTTGCGAAGTTTATTTTCTATTAAAACAAACCTTGATTTTTCAAGTGGCATTTGTACAAGTAATCATTTTTAAAACGGTTTAAAGGAAATTGAGTTGCGGCTTACAACGCGTTTCTAGGTTTTTCCCAAGGGAATTTTCTAAGAAAAATTCTAATTCAGAAAGGAATAGCTTGGACCTGCTTTAATCATAGTCAAATTGGTATTAAGTAAAGGTCGGTTAAGATATACATAGACTTAAGTATGTAGGTACTAATGGCTGAATAATGCCAATCGCAAAACCGTTTTATTGTTATATGTATATGATATCGATTTTTGGAAGAGCTTTATATTTTGATAGGATTATGTAAGTTTGCTTTTAAGTAAGCCAGGAGAAAATTATTATTATTTATAAATCAGACATAAAATCCATAAAGTGTTAGTAAGGTAATTTATACTATGTTAGTAACAATTTGTCAATAAATAATCAATTAAGTACATCAAATTAAAATTTCAAAATAATAAAATTAAAATTACAAAATCAAAATCAAATACAATTAAATATTCCAAAATCTAATTCATGTAGGAAAAACAGACACGTACATTTTAAAAACAATGTTAAAAAAAAACAATATTAAATATGTTAAAAAAATTGCCTTCACTTTTATAAATACGGCCGCCATCTTCATTCCTTTCTCAATATTCATATAGCCTATGTTTCTGTGACAAGACAAAACCTATACAGTGGTTAAGGCTACAGTGCATGCCATGGAGATATATCTAGCCAAGTTGAGCAAAATAGAAAAGGCACGGCCGTACCATCCTTTTCTCGAAGCCATTCGAGCCATTTTCGACCTCCTATAACTTCATTGTGAAATCACTAAAAAACCTCAATTTTCATTGACCATGAGGGCATTACATAGCTATATATTTCACAATAACATTAAATTTGTATCACTATATTTAAAAATCATGCACATTGTTTAAACAATACATTACATTACCCTCTTTCGGTGAAAGTTGTGTAAAAACTGTGGCTATAGAATTTTATGACTGCATAATACTGCTGCTCATTAGGAAGTTGTATACAGACAACTCACTGTTAGTTTTTAGTTTCATGAAAATTAATTGGATATCTGTAACTTTTCTATAAGTTCATGTAAATCTTCTAATATACTCGTATAAAAATCTTGTGTCACAGTTTTTGTTATCAGTCTCTTCTGAAACAGCTTGATCGACTTTTATGTTTTTTTATGTATATTTGGTAGGTCTAAGATATTTTTTAAATTGGCAAATCTTTTGGCGGCAAAAGATTTGCCAATTTAAAATATATCTATGATTGAGTTCTGTGTTCCCTGCTACTTATGACCTTTCAGCCTTTAAAGCACGAGTAAATAGGCATCTTCTGGGTTCGCTCGTCCCATCTTAGACCTCATCTATCGCTTACCATCAGGTGAGATCGAGGTCAAGAGTGGGCCCATAAGTAATAAATATATATATATATATATATAAATATATATATATATATATATATATAAATATATATATATATATATATATAAATATATATATATATATATATAAATATATATATATATATATCGGATTAGTTAGGAAATTTATAAGAGATTAGTATGTAACTACATGGCCATCCGTACTTGCGTATAAGCACAATGCTTCATACCGTTACACATGCTACACACGCAGGCAATAATTTTGATCGAGAGCAGCACTGTGCCACGTTTTCTAGTGTTGGCAAGGAAGCGATACCATCACATAAATAATAAACCGTTCAGCAAATATTTGAACTAAATAATAGACTGCGACTCAGCTGAACGCAACATTTATTTGAAGAGGTATTTATGAGGATTTATTTATATAGAACAGTTTCGTCATTTAAGCTAATGGACAAGTTTACTAAAATGATTATTTTGATTTTGCCGTCATTTATCGAGCACCTATCTGGTTAGATTCACTCACAAAGTATTGTACGAGATCCTTCCAAAATCCAAAAAAAAAACAAGTGTCTCGTATAGGACTCGGTTTAATTTTTCAGTAATCAACTTTCTACCTATTATTTTATTTTATTAGGTACTAGCAATCGCGCGGGGCTTCGCTTTCGTGGAATTTATAACGTTAAAAAAGATAACCCTCCTTTTTTGCCTATAACGTTTCTCAAGCTTCAAGCTGCTTTCATGCCAAAGGAGGTGGGTAAAGATCATCCTTTTTTCGCCCATAAAAGTGATGAAAATCCAAAGTTGTTATTAAAGTCGTATTTTCGTATTTGTGTAAAGTTCAGGTATTGATCTTTACATTAATTCTAAAATAGTAAGAAAAAAAAAATTACACGTCTCATAAAAAAATTTTTTAACAAAAAATAGAACCGACTTCCATATCAAAACACTACAAAGCTAAAAATAACTTTAATTTCGGTAGTCGGTGTTATTGGTTTTGGATTTTCTGTTTTTTTCACACCGCCTTCCGAAATTAAAGTTATTTTTAGCTTTGTAGTGTTTTGATATGGAAGTCGGTTCTATTTTTTGTTAAAAAAATTTTTTTCACGCTTTTTAGTGGGTCGGTTTGTAATTTATCTAGATACAAAAGCCATAATGTCAACAACTTATCACCTTTTACAAAATGTTTCTTTTCCCGATGCATAGCTGTTAATTTTTGAGGAGTTCTCCTGGTACTTGACCATCAGCTCTACATCACCATGCTCGTATGTATTCCGACGAGCATAAAGTGTTTAACATCCGTACTCAAGTAATCGAATTGCAATTCACGAAATACTTATTATTGAGTAGTTTCAGTGGCCATCTGTGGTCTTCATCATCAGTTTAACTTCCCCAAATGGTACTTTTCGAAAGCAACTGCTCAAGGTACTATAAGAAATACCCAAAACGCTATAGGTGTGCCTATAATATCTGAAGAGTTCCCTCGATTTCTCCAGGATCCCATCATCAGATCCTGATTTCGTAACAATGGGACCAACTAGAAAGTATACCCTTTCGAACAAAAAAAAAAAAATTTCCAAATCGGTCCAGCCATCTCCGAGTTATGAGGTAACATACATAAAAAAAAAAGTTCAAGACGAATTGTAAACCTCCTTTATTTCAAGTCGGTTAAAAAGGTCATCAAACTTGGCAGATTTGTCGAATTTTTGCAATTTTAAGCCTTTTTTCTTACTTTAATTTTTAAAAAATCAATTTAGCACTTCATGCACCACTATATTTTTTAGTTTCTCAAATCCTATAATGAATAAGCTTTTAAACTAGCATTCATTTGTTTTGGTGCATCGAGTGCATCTATGTTATAGGGAAAAATATCTAGCTATGAGAGTTTGGACGATTTGGACTCGACTCTGTTAAGTGACTGTGATGTTCTAGATTTTCCACGATTCACATGGGATGAACTGCGATCTTTAACTATTGGAATATATTAGCTTAAGCAGAGTAGATCATACACTCACGAATACCTAAACCAAATGGAAATATATTATCTTTACGTACATCGAGAAGATTCCTCAATTATCCGACTTCAGTTGGGATCACGACACACAAGTTCTAAAGTATATAACCTATGGATAAAAACAGGTGTAGGTCTTAATCCCAATGTTGAATGGTATTGTCAGTGCAAAGTTGGTGCCAGAGTTGTTGGCTGCTGTGCCCATGTTGCATCTGACTTTGGTACTTGGGATACTGGCGCCATAATCAAATTCAGACAAAAACACCAAGTCTTGGGTATGTAGATACACTTCAGGATGCTGCTACTGGATGGTCCAGTGATGATCCAGCCAGTGAAAGCGAAAGAGAAATATAATTTAAGACATTTGTTACAAATACAAAAATAAAATTATAAATTAAAAAATAAATTTGAATTTGAAAAAAATACTTTAGTATAGTTATTTTTCTCCTACTTAATAAAAAAAAAATTGAAAAATCTAGCATTTTCAGTTCGACTGAGTATCAGCATTAAAATATATACATATATAATATGAATTTGTCGATGGGCGAAAAATGGCCGATCTTTACTCACCTCATTTCATCCAAATTCACCCAGTACTGTCGAATATTAGTGAGTTCAAACAAACTTTCTACAGTCGGTTGACAGGCAAACGAATGAACATCGGAGCCTTAGTAAGAGGATTCCACAGTAACTGCTTAGCGGCAGTATTACCCCCATTGTGCGACCTAACAGGAAACTACTGCTAACGTTGTTATTCCACCCGAAATATCAGTTGTTTAGACAGCTGCTGTATCCCCTAAATACTGATAACAAACCATGCGATCATCTAACCCTGTCAAGTGACTATATGCATGTATTATCCCGAAAGATCGTCGCTTATCGCAGAACCCATGCTCTATAGAGGAGATCCATAAGGAAATGTATGGGCCGACAATGGACCTACCTACTGTATTTACACATGGGTACTTACATACCCGTAGTACATAGATTATAGCTACGTATGTGATTTTTGAGTATCGGAAGTGCGACAGTTAAGCTTGCGATCCCAGTTTCAATACCCGCGTTAAGTTCTTTTTTAAAAGAGAACTTGCATTGTGGGTAGTATTGACATTACCAGCAATGTTGTTACCCTCCAACTAAGATAAAAATGCTTGTGTATGGGTGCGTTCACGGCAGTATTATAACGGGTGGGGTTCGAACTCGCGACCCCTCGATCACAAGTCCGACATCTTAGCCATTAGGCTATTGACGCTTCGAAAGTGTTTTTGAGGTTTTCTGTTAGAAATTTTAGTTTTCTTTTTCATTTCAGTCATGGAGCCCGCTCTGGGTTGTGCGAAAGGGTGCTATTGAGTAAAAACAAACCTGGTTCTTTTAGATGCCCTTGTGTTCTGGTGTCGCGGTATCTCGTTTAACATTGCCGCAACTCCAGCACGCATTTTCCCCATTATTATTGCTGACTGCCTTTGAAGTACGAGTGGCTCTGACTCAGGAGGAATTTCACTGGTATAGCATGGAGTTAGCCAGTTCGGTGTTGTGACATTTTGAGCTTAGAAAACACATAAAGCCGTTAATCCTTCGCCTGTTCTGTCCTCACTCCTCGGTCGGGTTGATGTCTCATCGGAATATGACAGTAAAGGAATGTACAGTGCACCTGTGTTTGCGAGAAAATTATATGAATATAGGATTGTTTGAAAACCATCGTCAGGCACTAGTTATCAGGTATTTTGCCAAACTCGGCCTTTTTGGCGCAGCCGTAAGGCACACGGCATAATCATTTTGTGTTTATAGAAATACGTTCTTTTGTTTGTTTTTTTTTGTTGTTGTTTGTTTTATGTCCAATAAACAATGTTTGCTTTGTGTTTATATGGCTATTTACATCCATCTCTCTCTACCCTAATATTTATAAAGAGAAACAGAAACAAATTAAGGATAAATTGAATTACATAGCGAAACTTCACAGACACATAAAGAAATGTAAACAATAAACTCTTTCAATGGATATGCCATATGGTGCTTTACTCTAAATTATTTTTTTATTTGACGTGCGAGTGTTGGATTTCCGTGTTAAATATGAACTAGACTGTTAGTGCAGTAGATTTTTAGTAACCACGGCTTCTGGAGCAGACGGACAGCCAAATTAATGATGCTGTAAGAGATTTTTTTATCGTCCTGTTTGAAAACCTAAATTAAAATAGCTGACTACGAGATTAATAAACTTTTTCATCAAAAGTAACCAAGCACCAACAGAATACATCTTCATCTATCTTAGCACTGCACTGGTTCCATTTTAGACACTCTTAACAACGTAGACTACAGTTACTAACATGACAAAACATCGTTGACATAGTCACCCAATCCCATCTCCCCAGATAGCAAAGATCTTGCATGTTCCATATATACAAAGGTTCTTGATATTCCTTCCTTTAGGTGTAAACCGTGATCCTTAATCTCCCTTCTTGCGGTGTTAGTCGGCGGGCTGGTAACTCTTGTTTAACATGACGGGTGGCGTTGTGGTCACCTTTCTTTGAGCGTTTCGAATTCGTACAAGTTGTAACTTGTAGCTATCATACAAATAAATACGTTGGTGGTAATTTTTCTTTAATGGATTAGTGCGTTGTTTTGCAATATTTAAGTATGACTATAATATACAGGATGTCTCAAAAGAAAGTTTATATTTGTTTACCTTGCTGTGCGAACGCAATGATTAAGAGAGACGCAGGAGATATCCGAATGAGAGGAATGCTGGGTTCATCATTGAAAGGAGGAGGTCTTCGAATATAGTCGTAGAATTTCAATTTTGTAAAATTCGCGTAATCACAACGCGCGATAGGTTTTTGTAAAACGCTTCATAGCGTCTAAATTCCCAAGAACCAGGCTACCGATTGACATATCTCCTGCGAGTCTCCTAATCATTGCATTCGCACAGTAAGCTAAACAAATATAAAACTTTCTTTTGAGACACCCTGTATAATCTTGTTATGTATAGGAACTGACTTTTGAAGGTATCGAAATGTAAGATTATGATCGAAATTTAAGATAATGGTCTTAAAAAACCCTTCACACAAATTCTATTCAATTTTTCATTTATTAAGTTTGTAGTGATTTTTCGTCAAAGTATTAGTTACATCTAGTTTAGTAGGTTGACTATTTAAAATTTACCTTAACTTTTTAAGGCTTTAATGTTTTAACCCGAGGATGTTTTCTAATAGCGGTTTGCATGAGATAAATTGACTGTTAGTAATATAAATAAACGAAAATTCGTTCAGTTGTTTTGACCTTTATTTCTTCATAGAACGCGTTCAATAACATAACGGGGGCGCGTTTTTGAAGGTTAATATTTTACTGAAATAGTTAACTACCCACACTATCTAACTTTTGTTACAACGTTATATTCAATCACGATTTTCTTTATTTTTTTATGCATAATAGGCTCGCGTTTGACCACCATCTCGCCTGATGGTAAGCGATGATGCGGTCGAAGATGGAGCACGCTTGCCCAGAAGTAGCCTATTCACTCTTGACTAAAAACCCACAGCTTGTAACGTTACTTAATTACACGGGAACATTATAAAACTAGCTTTTATCCGTGGCTTTACTCGTGCGGCAACGGATACTGAAATAGAAATGAAGAATGAAGAAGCTGATGAAAAGATCTATCTCGCTAAGAATATTCACAGCAATGCTGTTCTTTTCCCTCAAATAAATATTTATCCATACTAATACTAATATTAGAAAAACGAGAGTGTGTTTGTTTGTCTTTCTTTCACGTTAAAACAGAGAAATCTATCGATGTGAGTTTTAGTGAGACTATCTAAGCACTGGAGCAGAAGAAAGTAGCATATGTCACACCTTAATTTATTTTCTGTCGCAAAAAAAAATCTTTTCACGTAAGCGATGCCTCCGGCAGTCCAATCATCTACTAAAGTACATTGTTTTTACTGATTAAATAAATATAAAGTATACAGAGTTTTGTAATTGCTGTCACCACGACTTCTCCTATATGTGATAAATTAAATTGATACGAAATTGAACCCAAAATATTATTGTACCCTCCTATCAGTAGCTCCACTAAAGGATGCCCGTTCTCCTCTATGGAGAACGTAATTCAATTAACTTCCTATTAAGGGGAGAGTCGGCATCGTTTGTCGAACTGGCATTTTTGTGGCTCTGCTTTGTGTGATTACTCAGTGTGCCATTTATATCGATCTACAATGTCGGAGAACCTCAAATGTATCTGATATAATGTATTTTTAAGGGTCATAACCGCAATTAACGAAAATATTTAGAGAACTCATTGGATTTAGTATGCATAAACGTCAATTCACTAACTAATAACGCGTAGCGCTAACAGCTTTGTCTAGAATTATAAAAATTTAAGTAATTACTACATAGTATAAAAAAGTCGCTTCCCTGTCTGTCTGTCCCTATGTATGCTTAGATCCTAAAAAACTCCGCAACGGATTTTGATGCGGGTTTTTTAAATAGAGTGATTCCTGAGGAAGGTTTTATTGTATAATAAGTTAAGGTTTTGTGTAGATTGAATGAAATACGATGATATTACTTCAACATGTCAGAAAGAATTAAGCCTAAGCGGGAGCTTTAATCGAAAACTGTGCCAAAACCTTTTGAGTTATAAAAATACAATATATGGCGGGATTGTTTCTCTTTTATAGATCTGCAAAAAAATCCGCGATGGCATGTGTCTATCTCCCAAGAATAACCCACAATAACCATTTTTTTTTTCTTTTACAAATTACATTAAAATGATGGGTTACTTACGAACCATTTTTTAACAGTACAGTATTATTCCTTATCCAATTAAATACGTCTGATATGTTGAGGATTTAATATAGATGAAAATTACTAGTAGTAGTGATTTGCCGGTTCTGGCGCACCAATCCCGTGGCTCACCGGTTCTGGCGCACCACCGCTTCTGGCGCAATCGCGGTCCAGGGCGTTTCAAACCTAAAAAAAAAAAAAAAAAAAAAAAAAAAAAAAAAAAAAAAAAGGTTTTGGGGTCCGCTGATCACGTTTCTGCAATCCGTTTTCGCGTAAGATGCATGGTTCCGGAGATACAGAAATCAATTAACAACAATCTGTTTCATTTCCGGTGACCCGAAACCCTCATTATCGACTTTCATTGTTCGCCTTTTCTTATCTATTGTCCGTGCGTCCGGCCGCTCACCCTCATTAGGATTGCATTGACGTATGCATGTATTACTCATTGTTACTGCTACTGCTATTGTATACTTTTATTGTTCATAAACCATTGCTTACTTTGCTATTCGGGGTCATCAAAACGGAATCAATAAAACACATGCGTCATTAACAAATTTTATTTTTATCTACAAAATATGAGCGGAACATCTCATCCACTAAAATATCGTTGTACAGTGTGTTCCCTGTAAATATGTTTGTAAAACTATGCATTGAACATCCCTGAAACTTATATAGCAAATACATTAAGCAATATTCACCACAAACTGAAGTCCAATCATTCTGAATCCTATCAATACTCCAGCCCCATCTTTTACAATTCCTTTTCAAAAACTCGAGATGATATCGCGCAGGTGTTCGCCCATAAGAATCAAAATATTGACCGATGCCATTCGTATCGATATGTACAGCTACCCAGTGTGAACCTGGCTTATCATCCGCATCCAAATTGCATATTATATACGTTGGTGCATGGGTATACATAGGGAGTCTATTAGCAGCATAAACATTATTTTCTAGACTGGGATGAATCTTTTTCAGATGTTTTTGTACTTCTAGTGTATCCATGATATAGCATATTATTACACTACCAATCTATTCAATGGTTGTCATAGGAATGTTCAATTATAGTGATTTGTAAATATTAAATCGCATTATTTTGTAGCACTCACAAAACAGGTTGATGCCAGCAATGTGAGATAAGTTTGTTGACTCATAGAGTTACTATCAGTTTCCGGAGGAACGTGAGATAATTTTGGTGATTCATAGAGTTACAATCAGTTTCGTTGTATTTAGGAATTTGTTTTAGATAAGAATGGTGCTATATAAGATCCTACCATTGCAGTCATGCAGTCAGTCTATGGTCGTTTGACCGCAGTGGATTGTATACGTCTACCAATACTACGTTTGTGTTACTTCAACGCATCAATGGCCATGGAGGTAAGTGTTTATTCTATTGACAAACTTACTTGTATTCTTGTTGTTGTTTCCTAACGTGTGTGATTAAGTGTAAACAAATTGATATTAACATGATAACTGTCTTGTTGCAGAAATCATTCAACTTCGATGAAAATACCTATAAACAGTATTACTACTCACCGCTCTCCCCTCAACATGAAGAAGAGAACGATGACATCGTTATTAATAACACATGTGATGGTGGAAAAAGGAAATCACAACCGATTGATCATTTTTTTGAAGTGGCACCAAAAATAAAAAAGAAGAAACTGTTATCGTCAACCGTGGCACGAGCCGCTAGAGATGGTGTATCATACATTTCTAGTAATTCTGACGACGGAGACCAAGCGACGCATCTCATTAAAATTGAAATGTACGATATGAAGAAGCTATGTAAGATTCCAACTACTGATCATTGGAAACACGCTACCACGAGGATTAAATATTATGTAAAGAATAATAAGGATAGCATCTACGACAGCACAAACGGGCTCGTATACAACATTACAAAGACAATAGCAGAAAGTGAAAAAGTTAAAAAATACTTTTTTAACAATGACACCCATTAGTTGATTAGTGAATGTGATTCTGTTTACTTAAATTACTTCTGTGTACTCATTAGATTCTACCTGACTCGTCATTAATAACACATGCGATGGTGGAAAAAGGAAATCACAACCGATTGATAATTTTTTTTTTGAAGTGGCACCAAAAAATAAATAAGAAGAAACTGTTATCGTCAACCTTGGCACAAGCCGCTAGAGATGGTGTATCATACATTTCTACTAATTCTGACTACGGAGACCAAGCGTCGCATCTCATAAAAATTGAAATGTACGATATGAAGAAGCTATGTAAGATTCCAACTACTGATCATTGGAAACACGCTACCACGAGGATTAAATATTATGTAAAGAATAATAAGGATAGCATCTATGACAGCACAAACAGCCTCGTATACAATATTACAAAGACAATAGCAAAAAGTGAATAAGTTAAAAAATACTTTTTTAACAATGACACTCATTAATCGATTAGTGAATGTGATTCTGTTTACTTAAATTACTTCTGTGTATTCATTAGATCCAAGGAGGTGTCGTCTTGTGGTGCTGAGAGAAAAACAAGATTAGAAGGAAGAGATGAGTGTGGCATACGTGAACAGATCACTTCATTGAAAAGCAAAACTACAAAACTGATTGGAGAAGAAAAAGTGAAGAATATGCAGTACCCAAGAGCTGAATATCCATTTTTCAGTTCAAAATCTAGACGGTTGTTCAGTTTCGGAGACTGGCCACTCGTTATGAAACAGAAGCCTGAAGATCTTGCAGAAGCCGGTTTCTTTTATACTGGTCATGAAGACAGGACCAAGTGTTTCCATTGTGGTGGCGGTTTAAAAGATTGGGAAGATGATGATGATCCTTGGCAGCAGCATGTTCAGTGGTTTAGTCAGTGTGCTTATGTAAAGTTTAAACTCGATCAGTGTTCTGTATAAGATTGAATAGGGTGTTTATAATGAAATAAAAAAATAGTATATTGCATATAATTTGTTTTATTTAATTTTATAATGTTTCCTTTAGTTACATACACATAACCTTAACTACTATAGTCTACAGTAACATTTCTATTTTTATCTATTTCAATAATATTATCAAACTCAGCATAAACAATACAGTTAATTGTTTGTATTAGTGAGGATTCAAATCGTACTTCTAATCTTACACTACCATGCTTTATGAGATTCCAATGAGCTGATGAGTTAGCTGATAAATCAGGAGTTAAATCAAATGCTAAAAGACAGTAACCTTTAGCATACTGTTCACGAGAGATTGCATTTCCTTCATTTAGAAAGTGAATACCAGTCCCCGAGAATAGAGTATGATATGCTGATGTAAATATATTATTATTAAAAGATGGTTGCAAAGCTTTTGAAGGTATTTGTTGACCATCAATATATAAGCTGAAAGAGTTAATACCATAGTTTTCAAAGTTAAATGGATTTTTAGTAAGCGAACCATTAAATGCAGAATTGTTTACAAATCCAATAATACATCTTTTGGGTACCTGTCCTAAGAATATATTATCAAGAGTTTTTCCTTGAACACCTGATGGAATTGTTAAAACTTTAACTTCAGCACGAGTAATAGGATATTTAGCAGTGGTAGAAGCTAAAACTTTCTGATGTGCGAGTAATACACTTGGATTAATTCGTGCTCTTCGAACAATAAGAGTTGCGTCTGTAATGCAAACTTTAAACTTTACATCATTTGACCCAGCAATTAAATTAAAACTCTCTCTTGATCGAACTAATTTTACACTCATTTCAACGCCATTCATTAAAAATTTATCTTGATTGAAAATGTCACCATGAAGATGACCAATCATTTCTATTTCCCTACTTTCATTAACTAATTCCTGTCTTTTAACAAATCCTATGTTTTTACCATCTGTGGAATCCATTTTTCCTGCTGTATCCTCATACCAAAGGCTACAAGTAAGATGAGATTGTTTAGCAGCAGGAGCATAGTTTAAAAGAGTTTCCATGTATGCTCGATAGGCATAGGTATTATTAGGTGGTGATACAAGTTTTTGGTTTAAATAAACATCAAGTTGACTAAAAAGTGAATGCAGCCAATTATTTACAGGTGCTACTGCGGTAGCTGATATCAAGTTTGATGAATCTTGATTTAATACTTTTGCCTTTATCTGGAGTAATGTATGAGACAAATCTATGTAGTCATCGCCTGTTCCAGGAACTTGAAACTCGATAGGTCCATCATCAGCAAGAGACGAAATTGGTTTATAGTGAATCCACAATCCATTTTCAATGCTTGTTTGTGTAGACGGTAATGCAAATAAATCTAATTCTGACTTAACGCACTCACAAGAATGATTATGAAGGAAAGACATATTTAATTTGAAAATATATCTTCGATGTTTTTTGGTTTTAGACCAAGTTTTTTCGTAGCTTTCACTTTAGCAGTTAGTGGTGGAATGAACGATGCCAATCGTTTTCTTTTAGTTATATATCCAGATCCTGTCATGTTAAATCGATCAATTTTGTTATCAGCCTTTCGTTTTAAGTTCGTACTAACTTGTTTAAGACGATCTTTTATTGAGGCTTCCATAGGACGCGCTTGAACCATATCCGATAAAAGTCCTACTCCAGCGTTTAATGCCTCCTTACCAACCACTCGAACACCACTTGAAAGTAAAGGTAAAACTGATCTAAATAACCCTCCTAAGAAGCTCCCAATACCATGACCGCGTTGGTATGGTGAACCCTTATAAATTACACCAACTCCTGATCCAGCTTGATGTGAATAATAATTTTCATATGGACATTTATGATGATCATGAGGAGAATACATTATTATAATTTGTGGAAATGTAGTTTAATACACACGGTTCCAAACTGGAATGGTATTTTTTGTCCTGTGCTCGATCTTATATCTATTTCCAGCGTATCGAACTCTCTTCGCATTACAGGTAAGTAGTGAGGTGGAGAGAAAACGTGCATTTTATTCGCACCATAAATGTATTTTGAAGGATCTAATGAAATGACTCTTAATAGCGGAGTCATAACATCACCCACAATCTGAGGATCGATAATGTCACAATATAGAAATAGTTGAGATGGTAACCCTAAGTGTAAATTAGCAGGACACTTCCCAAAATTTCTGTCTAGAAGATTTGTATTTGGTTCATAACCCAGTTGTAAACTTAATTTGGGTGATAATGTTACGGATGTTATATTTTTATCCAAAACAGAAATAGACACAAATTTTGTTATTTCATCATAACGAAATTTCAAGTTCTCTCTGATACCATTTAACGCTCTTAAAATATGTTCAACGTTATCATAGTTGGTAGCCGGAATATGTTTTTTGTAGTACACTGTTGATGGTTTATCTTCATTAGGCATTAACATGGTTTTTGTAATGTACACAACATTTTCATGATCTTGAACAGTAAACATGGTGCATGGATATTGAAACTCGACAACTCCAACCGACCATTCACCTTCTAATTTCATAGCTTTTGGTAATTTTGTTGAAAAATTTGTGGTCTTGTTATCAGGAAAGTATTCCATTGAACTATTGCTGAGCAAAGTTAAATAAAAACTTTCTTTATTCATATTTCTTTTAAACTAGAAGCTAAAATCCAACTGTTAAATTTATCTGGATAACCTTTCCACTTCACTAATACTTCTTTTCTGTTACCCGAATAACGAGTACCAATTATTTTATCTATTTTATATTGTGAGGTGGGGTTGTAAGTGACCTTCTGTAATTCTCTTTCATAAAAAGTACCAACTATTGCTTCATCTTGTAAATCTGTTATTGTATAAACAACCCATGGAGATCTATCAATTATTGAAGATATAATAAATATTTCATCACTCCAATTTGATTCATATCCTTTTTGGAAAACATGTTTATATTTAGTTATTCGAACATAATCACCCACATTGAAATTTGGTTTTGGATTTTCTAAAGAAAGTTTGTTTGATCCTCTATTATAAAGATTAGTCCAAACTGTCATAATATTGGCGGAACTTACATCACATGGGCACATCTTAATACTAGAGTGAATGCTGTGATTATAAGAGTATATTAAATCCTGTAAAACATCTATGTATCTATAAGTATTGTTATGAGTGAAATAACGCCACATTTTCATTTTTAGAGTTCTTTGAAATCGTTCAACAATACTAGCCTTAATATCAGGATTGTTAGTGGTATAGTAATTTATCTTTTTGGATTTAAAGTATTTTTGTACATCTTTTGAAACAAATTCTGTACCTTTATCAGATTGTATGTGAGTAGGTGTGGAATTACTTTCAGTAAATATACTTTCAAAACATTCTTTAGTAGTTTCTGAGTTTTTCTTTTTCATTGGTCTTGCAAAAGCATATTTACTAAATACATCAATAACACAAAGTATATAGTTGAAACCATCATTATATTGAGAATAAGTTCGCATATCACTTAAATCAGCTTGCCACAGTTCATTAATATTTGATAGAATGTACCTATTACGTGGAAATTTTTTCCGACTGGGTTTATGTAATGTATATGTTTCTTGTGATTGTAACCATTCCTTTACTTGCTTTTTATCCATTTTACCCTTCATGGCTTTTGATAGTTTATCAATACTACCAAAACCAGCGGGGTTAGATGGATCATAATAAATCCTGTTAATTTCTTCTAGTACGGGGTCCATTTTTCCCAATCGAGCTTTTTACGTATTTTAGTTATAGATCTTTTATCTCCACTGCTCGGTGTAGAAAACTCTTGAACTTCAATCTCAGAGGTTTTGTTCAGATCTTTTGCTTGAAGTTGGTTAATAAACTCACATCTCTTTGGATTTCCAATATAAGTAAGTGGTACTTTAATATCTTTTAATGCTTTAGCAAATCTATCCCACCCTATCGGATCACTTCTTTTTAAGGGTCTTAGTGAATCATTTATTAAATCAACAATATTACTTCCAGGAATTTTTTCATTATCAATTATGACTGTGCCTTCATTATCCCAATGTATTTTACTTTTACTTGTTCCAATTAAGTTTAATAATGACTCACCTTTTTTATTATATGTTTTTGGTATTAAACTGAGTATTTGAGTTGGTGTGTAAAGTGGATTTGTGTCATTTTCTTTACTTTTAATGGATCCTTTCTCATCCAACAAAGATTCAGCATCAACTGAACTTTTTAGATCTCTATCTTTATTTTTAAAACCAATTTTAGATTCATTTGAATCTTCATTAGATGTATCAGAATAAATTGGTAATCTGAGTGGTTGACGATCCTCTTCGGTAAAGTGAAGGTATCTTTGTAGTGTTTGTAAATATAACATCCACTTCTTGCGGTCTTCCGTCTTACTATTCATAATATTTTGCATTTCAATATCTAATCGAGACAAATTACTATTAACCTTATTTTCTTGTTTTAATTTTTCAATCAATCCAGGTTCAATAAGTATCATTTTCTTTGCATTTTCCATGTTAACTGGCTAGTCCACTTACTAATCCACTCAATATTGCACCTAATATTATTGGTAAGAAAGCCCCTCCTTTTTGTATGATTATATTTTTTCTTAGTTTATGTTTACACTTATGCACCAGTTTACGGAGTATATTTTTGTGTTTATTCAATTTTTGTTTATCTTGATCTTTAAGAGGTACCTTTCCTTGTAAAACGTTATGAATACATTCACAAATACAGTTTATTTCTTCTTCATCACATGTTTTAAGTAACGCTCTTTGATATTTTGGTTTAAGCGTATGCAAAGCGCTTAGCAAATGTTTATGCGTTGTGAGTCGACGATGCATCATTTAGAAATGATTTGAATTGTTTGATTCTTGGTGTATTTAAACTCTTTTGTGGGGACGTAGACTGTACAGTGTCCATTAAATGGGAAGACATTTGTCTTGATACGACAAAAATCATTGGTATTCTGTTTTAAATCAACCATTAAATATCCATGCGCTTCTAAAGTTGCATCCCTATAGGCATCTTCAATGAATTTTGGGTTGTCTGGTGACACTTGTCGTGCTAAATATCTTATTTGAGTTTTATCTCGAGGGTTTTTAAAATATATTATATAACTTGAGTTTAAAGAAATGTCTCTTTGACCTTTACCCTGATGAAATAAATTTTGTGTTAAATAAAATACACTCAGATTCCTGTGATGACTACCTTTTGTAAATATATCCACAATTCTTCCATCAGACTCTCTCATTAGATCATCAATAATAACAAGATGTGGGTTTTCACCATCAAACATATTAAGATTTGGAATTCCTTGATGATAGTTAACATTTGGTAAATTATATAAAGGTTGCATTTCATCAAAGCACCATGTGATCTGATTAAAATCACAATTACATATTTCTTTAACTGATTTTATGAAATTTGTTACAAAATTTGACTTCCCACATCCACTTGGTCCTGCCACAATAGCAGTAAACGGATGGATAAAGTGAAACATTTCACACGTCTAGAGTTCAAAGGGAGGAAATAAAAAATGAAAATTATGTTGTAAAAATTAAATATATATATATTGCTAAAATTATTACTTATCAGAACTTTACAATCTTCTCAAATGTATGTTCACCGTTTTATTATTACTTAGATATCATTATTTACAATCGAATAATTAAAACTAACACAATTAGTACATCAGAATTTTACAATCTCAAATTTAAACCTACAAATAAAAACCACAATTTTCTTACATTATTTACAATCAAACAATACATTTTAAATATGTAATAAACTATTATATAACATTATAGTAATATCATAATTTTACAATCAATATAAATTTCGTATAGGTACAGAAGTAAAAGTAAAAAGTATCAACACTTAACGTAATTTATAATGTCCCCAAGCCAATGTATCAATGTTGTTGTCCATAATACATCGTTTGCTATCATTATATGATAAAGATGCTTTATTTATTTTTTGTGTAAAAATGGTGTGTTTGATTGACTTAAACCGAAGCATACTACAATATTGCACATTTTTATTAAACAAACACGATTTGTAATTTTCCATATTCATTTTTTTGGTAACACTTTTGTTAACCCCTTTTGCCTTTGCTATAAATTTATCTTCTACTTCCAAGGCATACATTTTTGATCGCAACCCTACAAATTCCTTCAACACTTTACCATTATTCTCGTCTTTAAAAAAACCTAACTTCTTTTTATTTAATTTTGGATAATCATAAATATTATTTTCTGGATAGTCTGATGTATCAAAATAGTGAAGTAGGTCAGGTTTTATATCCTCATACAAATTATCTGTAAAAATTTGATATATCAAACTATCGGTATCGGTGTACAATAACTTAATTTTGTTATTAAACTTTTTAACCATGTAGTTATAATGAAATTCGTACATAAGGGTCTTAGATATATCTAAAATACAAAATCCTAAATAAATTGGCTTATCATAAATCAATTTTGTTTTTCGTAATTGTATTGCGACTAAATGTTCTGAAAATATTGATAAACTATGGAATTCTGGTTTTGCAATCAATTCCTGAGCACCTAAAACTTTACCACGATTATCCCAGTGAGTTAGTAGTTTAACGTTTACTCTTTTTTCAATATTTTCCATTGTCTTACCGAAGACAGAATTGTTCATTAATTTAAAAAAGTCTTTTTCAAAGTTTGATTTAGCTAACGTTCTCAAACTAGTATTTAAGTCTATGTATTTCTTTAGCCAAGAACTCTGTTTAAATTTTAAAATTCTATGTACTTTAATTAATTTAATTCCCATTTCAATGCATTGTTTTAAATTCCTGTAGTGAATGATGTATTTATTTTTATTATTTAAATTAGGAACTAATTTAGTTTCTTTAGTATTACCCACACATATGTTTTCAGGACATAATGGAAAGTCAGAATGCAAATTATGAAGTTCATCAGGATATTCCAAATCAACTTCTAAAACATAACCAAAATCAGACGTATCCAACACATTATAATCTGTATTACAATTTATCCATTCGAAACCACCAACAGGAAGGGATTGGGACATTGCCCAACCATATAAATTATTCGCATCAAAATATGTTAGATATGAATTAGGTTTTTCACCATCATAATCCTCCATGAATTTATTATTTGCTCTAGCAAAACGATTGCTACACTGAGATACACCCCCTCTAATACCAGCTTTAAAAAAAGCAATTTTGTCATAGTCCGTTAACAATTCTAATTCTATTTTCGTAAATTTTAACATTGCATCCCAACTTAAACCTGGAGCAGTATAGTAATGGGCAGGATCTAATCCATAAGTTTGAATACAAAGCTTTCTGAAGTTTTCGAATATATCGGTCAAAAGTAAAACATCAGTTTTTAAATACAAATCGGAATAATCAGACATACTACTACACTTAAAATGTTGCCAAATATCTTTTGCATGATTATAATCATCGTTTGAAATATTTGAATCTGTGAGTGAACTATAAAACTGGTGTTGATCAGGAAGTGACGGATGTTTCAAGCAATCACTATTACGCATAAATTCATAAGGATAAATACCTTTCCGTCTTAAACGTAAAAAATCTTCATTAATAGGATAGTTTCTTTTTAGTTCTTTAAACTGATCGTCATTAAGATTTTTAGCTAGCTGATCTAAACTACATGATAAAAATTTCAATGAATCTACGAATCTTAAACTTACAGGTTGATTATTTATTGTTAACTGTTTTGAAAATGATATGTATCGTTCTTTATTTTGTGGAATAACTTCAACTTTGCCATCATCGAGGTTTAATGCATGGACAATAAAATGAGCATCGTAGTGACCGAGGTTATGTAAAAATATTGGAACATAACGAGGGGTTCTGTACTTAGAACTACACACTTGATGCGCAACACCCCTAAAACTGCCAGTGTACCAATCAAAATCGTAAAAAGGATCTTCATTTAACTGAGTTTCACAAATATGACAAATGTTTGAATTTGAAATTTTAATTTTATCTTCATCTGATAATGGAACGGGACATTTTTGGAAACAATTTTTTTTAACTATTGTTTTCACATCTTCACAAAGGCGATTCATAAACACTTGTGCACAGTTTGGCCCACTATACGTCTCATATTTTGATAATCTGTCATCATATGAACATTTAATGTAATATCCGAAACTATACACTTCATGTTTTTGAATATTAATTGTACTAGGCTTGGATGGATCGTTACTACATGATTCTATTGGGTTCAAAAATGCTTCAAAGTCTGCATAAACCACAAAAGGCATTTCCAACTTTTTCACGAATTTATCAAATTTTATTTTATTATTTGATGTTGCTTTACCGAACCAATCCTTTTTGGAATCCTTACCGTTTGGTAATTCCGTACAAATGTGAGCGCAATCATATTGTTGATGGTTATTAAGTCTTTCCTCTGATGGGAAATGAAGTAAACATGAATCGCATATATAAACTGCGTGATGATTACTTGAGATTTGTGAGCTAACTAACCGCGATAACTTTTTAATATAACAGTAATGATTGTTAGTACCATTCGATAAATATAGTAGGTTGATATGATTAGGTGTACGACATTTTGTTAAATATAAAGGACCTACAACTGAATTACACTTTTTTTCTTTATTATACTCTAAACCAAAAACATTTATACTAATATTGTTTAATTTCTCTACTTTTGATATATCTACAATTTTAACCGGAAAAGAAATACCAGTAAATTTTAGTTTATTTTCATGAATTGCGTATGATGTTACGCGATCTACACTTTTACATACAGGATATAAACCGGAGAGTAATGCCCATTTGAAACACATATTATCATTATTTTTAACATTGATTACAGCTTTTTTTAATTTAATATCCTGAGGAAGATCGATATATGAACTACCACGTAAGGGGTTGAATTTGTTAACATTCATATCTATGTATTTAATTTGATTAAGACTCCAACCACTATCTTTTTTTTCAAATTGACAAATTTTACCAACAACAGTGTCTATTAATGATGAAAAAAATATATTTAAGTCATCACCCTGACAAATTATATAATTAAACGTTTGAAAATCAAATGTATTTTTAATATCTTTAGTTTGTTGTATGAAATCAGCATGCAATATGAAGTTTATTTTAAAAATTGTATGTTGTTGAATACATTCATTGATTAAAAATAAGATATCAATTTTTAATGAATTTAAAAACGATTCCGGTGTTTCAAAATATTGCCCCGATTGAATTGTTTTACTATTAATTCTATATGTTAAAATTCGGTTGCCAAAAGCGGTTTCAACAACTGTAACATTTGCTAGTGAATTATGTGATTTTAAAAGATTATTTTTGTGAACATTGCTTTTTAAATGGTTATTTAGATACCTTTTATTAATAAAAACATGACATGTGTCACATTCCACCTTATTGTTGTCCACGTTATTTGTTTCAGTCGATGATGTAGAAGCTCCTTCATCAAATTTTGCTTTCTTGGGAACCTTATTTTCGTCAGTAGTGATACCTCGTTTGATACCTCTTCCAACTTGTGGTTGACTGTAACAAAACAGCAAGAAAATTATTAGACAAATCTTAAAATAAAACAATACAACAATAATCTTTCTTATTGAGTTTGTACTTCTAATACTTACATCAACGCTGTTTCAACCATCGCACAGTGATTATACAACTCATCATCATACGATGAATCAAACAGTTCACACTTCTCCATTTCATCACAAACTTTAGGCAGCTCCTGATCGAATTCGTTGATGAATAGTTCCATATTCTCTTCCATGGGTGCGGAAAAGAAAGCACTGGTACACACTTCACTGAAGTTTTCCATCTTTATAGCAAAGAAGAAATTAGGTAGCACAGTAAGTAACAGTTAAGTGTTGGTAGACAAACCGATACCCAATTTCAAATAATGTTCATTACATAGAGTCTAGCAAAGGATTAGAAAGTCACAAACATATTTACAGGGAACACACTGTACAACGATATTTTAGTGGATGAGATGTTCCGCTCATATTTTGTAGATAAAAATAAAATTTGTTAATGACGCATGTGTTTTATTGATTCCGTTTTGATGACCCCGAATAGCAAAGTAAGCAATGGTTTATGAACAATAAAAGTATACAATAGCAGTAGCAGTAACAATGAGTAATACATGCATACGTCAATGCAATCCTAATGAGGGTGAGCGGCCGGACGCACGGACAATAGATAAGAAAAGGCGAACAATGAAAGTCGATAATGAGGGTTTCGGGTCACCGGAAATGAAACAGATTGTTGTTAATTGATTTCTGTATCTCCGGAACCATGCATCTTACGCGAAAACGGATTGCAGAAACGTGATCAGCGGACCCCAAAACCTTTTTTTTTTTTTTTTTTTTTTTTTTTTTTTAGGTTTGAAACGCCCTGGACCGCGATTGCGCCAGAAGCGGTGGTGCGCCAGAACCGGTGAGCCACGGGATTGGTGCGCCAGAACCGGCAAATCACTACTACTATTACTTGTTACACTATATCAATAAAATGAATATCTTATGAGTTATCGCCGATATATGACTGTGGCAAATTACCGGACGAGAAATTGATTAAGATAAACTTTATTACTCGAGCGAAGCCGGGCCGAGTCGTATATAATGTAACTAGTACTCATGCGGGGCTTCGCTCCCGTGGATTCTATCACGGTAAAAACATAACTCTCCTTTTTTGCAGTCGCGTAAAAAGCCTATAACCTTCCTCAAGTTTCAAGCTACTTCCATACCAAATTGCATCCAAATCCACCCAGTACTTTCGAAGATTAGAACGTTCAAGCAAACAAACAAAGAAACTTTTCCGCTTTATAATATTAGTATAGATATGAAAGTAAACACAACTAATATTATTAATTTGAAAGTTTAGATATTTATTTCTTATGGATATTTGTTACTCAATTACGCGAAAATGACCAAACGGGTCTGGATTTAATTGGGCTCTGGTTCAGATTATAGACTGGAATAGCTCACAGGTTAATTACGATGGCAAAAATTTCCGCTCGAACGAAGTCACAGGCTAGTTAATTAATTGTATTGAAGTTTGCATTAATCTTACCAGACCTTACTATACGGCAGAAAAAGAAAAATACATCTATCCATAATTCAAGAAAAACTATACTATTGTTAATTATTTTCAACAAGTTATTTTACAAATGAAATACTAACAACAAATCATTCAGTCGACAATCACGATAAAATGTCACGATACATAATGGGGAGAATCCTACATCACATTATAATGTAATGTTTTTCCTTTGTGTGAAACATTGACCATGTGGCCACGTGATTTGTCTGTTCATCTGTGACATTAGAGATTAGAAACGCCTCCTATTGTTGTCGCACGACTGTCTTTTATTTATTTGAGTGCGTGAGTTTATTAATGACTAGGTGTTCCCCACAACTTTGTTTGCGTGGAAATATCGCTCCTTTTTTCCGGATGAAAAGTAATCTATGTGTGATTCCAGATTGTAAACTGTACGGACGGTGAGCAGGGGTAGCTCATCGTCCGGTAAGGAACAGCTGGCCCGAGTCGGCGGCGCGTCGTGTCCCACGCGCGCCTCAAGGAGTTGTCAGCATTACTGACGGGGCCTCATAAAGCCATTGCCCGCCGGGGTTGCGGAAATGTACTAACAAGATACCACGGCCCCGGAACTTACGGGCAGCTGAAGGGGCAGGGTGGGTTTTTAGTCAGTAGAAATCTGACACTTCCTTCCGCTCAACCCAAAGCGGTAGAAGTTATTCGATGATTTTACCACCCAGAAAAAAAAGGTTTTAAACTGTTTAGAGTAAAGTGTTGAGTGTTGTGAGTTGAAGACTTAGAATATAAGAAAAGTTCCGTAATTTTTGTGAGATTTAAAGCGTCTGCGGGAATAAAATATAAAATACATATTTTTAATAATATTCCGTATAACATAATATACAAAAATCAGTTCTCAAATTTAACAAAAGTAATTTATGTTTCTGTCTACGTATTTATATATTCTACTTGCTACCTGCCTGGCTGCCTAGCCAAGCTTGCGAGTACGGACACACTCTTAAATGTCAAATGTCTGTAAATTTCGTTACCTACTTCGAAAATAAGGACGGTCTGGGGGCCCTGGGATCTTAGATGATTAAATATGTGTGGCAAGCTTTAACCAAATTCTTAAAGGCAATACAAATAAACAGAGATACTAACATCCAACTTTGTACATTTATGTATATAAAAAGTAAACACAAAAACAAACCATCTTACTAATATTAAGATGGTTTGTTTTTGGTGTTTACTTTTTGTTTGCATAATATAATCGTTCTGTTTACATTAGTCCTTAAGTGCAAATTTGTTAATTGAGAACTTCCGAGTGTCAGTGACACGTCATATGATTAAAAAACTTTTCATATAAAACAATAACTATTAATTTTCTAATCCGTTCTGCTCCATAAGAATCAATCTTTGAAAATGGATGATAGAGTTACAAAATTATTTTTAATATTCTTTTTGTAGAAAGTACTGTTCGATGCTATGGTGACCTAACACTACTTTCTCGTATAGATAAGTTATGATATATTTGGTAAAAGTTAAAGTCTTCAATTAAAAGGAAAATAGTTATATTCAAACACTATAAGGAATTACGCGGTAAACTATGTAACTTAACTTATTGGTAATGGTAAAATGGTAATGGTAAAATGGTAATGGTTTTCTTGAGTGCGTGGTGTCTCCAAAGAGATCTGATCGCGAACTGACTGATATTTTTGTGATCGAGCGAATGTGCATACTTGCGATCGATGCAATTATGCATTTTCGCTGAGTGTTCGATTAAAGTTCGAACACTTTTTAACAATACAGTTTACGATACGATAAATGTTTGGTTTTCGCTATAATAAAACTTAATACATCCTTATCGTTCAAGTAACATGACTGACCGTGTTTGAAACAATTTTTCTTAATCACGTTAGTATTCCTAATCCAATCACTTAATGTAAAAAAAATTCATGAATAATTACACCTAATACTGAGGTGGACAGCTCGCAGCAGCGACTTATTTATATAAACAGTGCCATCTGCTCGCCACACAGCACAGGATTAAGGTTAGGGCTGCCCCGCACGCGGTACAAAAGCGATTATTCAATAGCCTGCAACATGAGACTGGCAATGAGTTGGTTGAGTCAAAGTACCTAAACCTTAAACATCGGCGACGAGTTGTAATAGAATCGCACCATCTAATTCCACCAAACCCATTCCATCATCGGACTACAAGACAAATGGCGTTACGCCATCGTTACATAGTGAACATCCACGTTTTGGAAATACTTTTATTGTGCATACAGTAAAGAAGTGGAATTCCCTGCCGGAGTCTGTGTTTCCTGATAGCTATAACCTGGGGTTTTTAAGTCAAGAGTGAATAGGCTAGGTAAGCGTGCTTCATCTTCAATCACATCATCGCTTACCATCGGATGACATGGTGGTTAAATGCGAGCCTATCAACAATAAAAAAACTTAAGACACTTCTGCCTACCTACTTCATGGAACATGTGCGTGATGTTTTATTAGGTATGTTACAATTATTATCGAGTAAAGCTCTAGTGGAAAACTGTGTTTCATGTTTTCCATCAGCATTTGAATTTCTATGAGCCCTTGAATCACCTATAAAGCGATGGTAATCGATTTCGTTATGACCCTAGGTTTAATGTTCGGATTGATTAATATAATAAAATATTGAGTGAGCTTAATATAACGTTATTTCATACAGGTCTTTGATATTTATAAAATAGTGGAATGTTTATAAATTATATTAAATTTAATGGATTTTTTGTATCTTTGGGTTCTTTTCCAGTTTAACCGGACTGACTGTCTATTTGACCTCCACAACCCAGTTGGTTGAGCTTAGCTGGGTAACACGATACCGCAAGTCAAGACCAGTGTCTGATTTTTTGTCTTCTAATACCCGACTGTCCAAGATGTACATAATATAGTCAGGACTAACGTGGTTTCCGAGGCACGGAGGTATCTCGATATATTTAGATGGTGTGCATGGGTATGCACAGATCGACCTCGGAAATACAATGTGGGATTTAAACCTCATATTTCATACTTTAACTGAATGTTAGATTATAAAATTACTGTACAAAAAATATGTATATTCCAGATATTATCTAATCAAGGACGCACCACTCTAAGTAAGTTTTATACGTCATAAACGATGACAATGGAGAGAGCACTTTGTACATATCTCTAGCTACAGCCATTAAAATAAATTATGAAACTTTCGACGGCTAATAGAAAACAATAAACAGTTTATGATCTGTGACGGGCAAAATTAACGATTGCACGTGCCTCGAGCGAAACGAGTTAGGGGTGTTCATCATGTGAACTTTCCCGGTTTATTTATTCCCGGGGTCTTTCCCGGAGCGGCTTAATGGCGCCTTAAGCGGTAATGTGTGGTCATAAATTAAACGATAATAAGTTCGGACAACAACACTGCCGTTAATGACTGTGAGGCGGCTGATAGTGTGTGACGTCGCGTCGTAGACGTACCCTTCGACACTTTCTTCAGTTATCTACGAAGCGAACACGCGTCCCTTCCGGGTTGCTATCCCGGAATGCTTTCCCGGGTTTATACAGCTAGTGCTGTTCGTATCGGCGTTTGCGAGATATTTTTGTAAAAGGTTGGTTGGTGGTCGGGAATGGTTTTGGTAATTTTTAATACAGGAAAGAGGCTTTTCAGGGGATTTTTATAGAAAATTTTTATTTAAAAATATATGGTACAGGTTAGATAGATAGATAGATATTCTCTTTGTTTCATATGTTTCTTGAATACCAGTAATTAAAAACGTGTCACAGTACTATGAGGTTCATCCAAGGAACTTGTAGTTAGTAGGTAGAAGATCCTTGGGTTCATCACTTTCCACGTCACTTGCCAATAAAACGATAATTCACTTCGTTCTTCTTAATTTGAAAAATTCGGTCTCTGGTATCAATGTAATGAAATTTCTAATAAATTCCACACATGTAGACATAGTATTGCAAAACCCTTGCTATATCGTTTGTGATCATCCAAAGAAGCCATGCACTCGGTATGTTTATACCCTTTAAATTACACGTTGTATATATATATATACATAAAAAAGCTGGGATATATAAAACTAGTATCAAAATAAAGAGAGAGATAGAGATCTTTTACCATGTTTTTGAAAGAAGGAAGGGTTTGTGCTTGTCTTACTGACACGGGAACATGAAGATGAAGTGATTTTAGATTAAAAGTGTAGCATACAAGCACACCCTTCACTTTGATAACCAATCGCTCATACAATGCACAAAGGAATATTATTCTAAGTGCTACAAATTAAATATAATATCAACAGTTATATGAGACGCGGGTGGAGGGCCGCGCTCCCACACAGTGACCACTGTTTAACTAATGTAAACACTACAATTATATATACACAATTCTATTTTAATAAAGAACATTCATTCCACATTCATTACTGCGACTTCACGCCTTGTCATTACTCTCTCTAACTTATTCTCCAAAGTGCTGTCTAAAGTAAATCTCCGCTACCTTAAATATATTCTCTAAATTAGTGCTCCAACATAGCACTAAACTAGTGCTACGAACCTAGTGCTAAAGTGGTGACCCCGAGCTTAACACGCCTGAAGCGGAGAAAAACCCTAACCGAACACATCTGACGCGAAGAAACACACGAAGCGGAGAAAAAACGAAGCGAACATCTGAAGCGGAGAAAACCCGAGCCAGACACATCTGAAGCGGAGGAAACCTCGAACCAGATATATCTGAGGTCAGTAAATCATTCAGCACCAAGACTACACTCGAAGAACTCGCTCTACTCGCCGACAAAATAATGGTGCAGACCACATCAACAGAAGTCACACCCGTACACTCATTCGCAGCACCTACATCATCACCGCAGTCAGTTACGCAGTACCTCGTCAACGAGATAAGAAAACTCTCGCTAGAAATAGCCGATCTAAAAGCTAGACCACCTTATGATCACAGCTATCGCCGCCGCCGCTACCCATCTCACCGCCGTAGCGCATCACGATCGCGAAGCCGAGAAACATCACCATCACCACACTGCTATTATCACCGACGTTTCAAGGAACAAGCTAGTCACTGCACATCGCCCCGCTCTTTCAACAAACAAAACTCGGAAAACTAGACCGAACGTTGGCAGAGGCGGACACCGGCGTTCAAGAAAATTCACACCGCCTATACATCACCGCCAAAATCTCTAAATTATCTTTCTTGGTCGACACGGGAGCAAACATATCCGTGCTACCGAGAAGAAAGGGTCAAGTCGCAACGCCGCTACCATTTCAACTTTACGCTGCGAACAACACAAAGATAGCTACGTATGGCGAAAAAACCTTAACACTCAACTTCAACCTACGTCGCCCGTACAAATGGAAGCAGATGTTTCGAAACCAATACTCGGAGCCGATTTTCTCAAGTACCATCAGCTTATCGTCGACTTGAAAAACCGCAGACTTATCGACGGCGTCACGAGCTTAAAGGTCAATGTCCCAGTACGTGTAACAGATGTTCCTACCGTACGCAGTATTGACATGTCGCAA
Organism: Tholera decimalis; assembly: GCA_943138885.2. NCBI lineage: Eukaryota > Metazoa > Arthropoda > Insecta > Lepidoptera > Noctuidae > Tholera > Tholera decimalis. The sequence continues at coordinate 30,357,087 of OW964550.2, read as the reverse complement.
TCATACCACGACATCCTAGCTCAATATCCGGAAATCACGCGATTAACATCAATGCAATTGAACTGCAACATCAATGTGCAACACTGCATTGAAACTCGCGGACCACCGGTACACTGCCGCGCCCGTCCTATTCCACCGCATCGCTTCGAGATAGTCAAGAAAGAATTCGAAAACATGATAGAACAAGGATTATGCAGACCTAGCAAGAGTCCATGGGCATCACCTCTTCATATCGTGCCTAAAAAGAATGGCGATATCAGAGTTTATGGTGACTATCGCCGACTCAACTCTATCACCGTACCAGACAGATATCCCGTGCCACGCATCAAAGATTTTACGCATCATCTATCTGGTAAGACTATCTTCTCTACGATAGATCTCAACCGTGCTTACCAACAACTGAATATCCGAGAAGAAGACATAGAAAAAACCGCAATCAACACACCGATGGGACTATATGAATTCCCACGTATGTGCCCTGGTTTAAAGAACGCGGGACAAACATTTCAACGATATATTCATGAAGTACTACGAGGATTAGATTTTGTTTTCCCATTCATCGACGATCTACTTCTAGCGTCGGAAAATGAAACCCAACACCGAGAACACCTGCATATTGTACTCAAGAGACTCGAACAAAATGGCATCACTATTAACCCTGCCAAATGCAACTTAGGCCAATCAGAAGTTCAGTTCCTTGGTTGCACAGTATCAGCACAAGGTATCAAACCTCCAAAACATAAAGTCGAAGCTATTACTAACTATCCCAAGCCGACTACCATTGAAGAGCTGAGAAGATTTCTCGGTATGATCAATTTCTATCGCGATCATATACCAAACTCCGCATCTCAACAAGCACCATTGAACGCATACCTACACAACGTCAAGAAGAAAGATAAAACGCAAATCACGTGGACCGATGAAGCAACGCAAGCTTTCGAGCAGTGTAAAGCCAGCATAATAAACGCAGCTTTACTCGCTCATCCATCTCACCACGCAACAATCGCTTTATTCTGCGACGCATCCAACACATCAGCTGGAGCCGTACTTCAACAGTACATACATGAAACATGGCAACCGCTTGGATATTTTTCGAGGAAATTCACCGACGCGCAAAAGAAATACTCTACATTCGATCGTGAACTACTTGCAATCTACATGGCAGTCAAACACTTCCGCAAGATATTTGAAGGACGAAATCTCATAATATTTACGGATCACAAACCGCTGACATACGTAATGTCAAAGACTCCTTCAAACTCAGAAACAAACAGGCGAACAAGGCAACTTTTGTTTATCAGCGAATTTACTACCGACATTCGACACGTAAGCGGTAAACAAAACGTCGTCGCCGACACACTTAGCCGCATAGAAACAATCTCATGCCCACCTACAATCAATTATACCGATATAGCCAGAGAGCAAGAAAAGGATACTAACATCAAAGAATTATTATCACAAGACAACATTAGTCTCAAGAAAATATTTATACCCAACAGCAACATCCAGTTATTCTGCAAAACCTCTACTGCTTATGTACGACCGTACATACCAGAACAATATAGAAGACAAGTATTTAACAGCGTGCACAATGTCAGTCATCCTGGTACACGCACGACTCGCAAACTTATCACACAAAAATATTTCTGGCCATCTATGAACGCAGACATCAGCTGTTGGACTCGTACGTGCATACCTTGTCAGAAAAGCAAGATTCAACGACACACACACTCAAACATCGCATCTTTCCCGCCAACCGAACGTTTTCAACATTTACACGTTGACATCGTAGGACCTCTACCTACGACATCTCAAGGACATCGATACTTAGTTACAATGATCGACCGATTAACTAAGTGGCCCGAAGCAATTCCTACCGACGAAATATCAGCTGAGTGCATAGCCCAAATTGTTTACCAACACTGGATCACAAGATTTGGATGTCCGACTACACTAACAAGCGACCAAGGCCGCCAATTCGAAAGTCAACTTTTACAAAACCTGATGAAGCTATTGGGAATAAAGAAAACTCGCACAACAGCTTATCACCCACAGAGCAACGGCATAATCGAGAGATGGCATCGCACCCTCAAAACCGCATTACGCGCGAAACTCACAAACGCAAGTTCCTGGATAGACGAGCTCCCAACAATTTTAATGGGTCTACGAGCCTCTTTAAACACTGACACCGGAGTAAGCGCAGCCGAACTTACCTACGGTTACAATCTACGCTTACCTGGCGAATTTTTCACAGAAAATACCTGTACACCTACTGTGGATTATACCTACGTTGAGAAACTACGTGATATAATTCAAGTAAACAAGCCGCAAGCCGTTACCAAATACCACAGCAACAAAAAAACCGTATTCATTCATCAAGACCTTTTGAAGTGCACCCACGTGTTTATCAGAACCGATGCAGTCAAGAAACCACTTCAAACACCATACGAAGGACCCTACCGAGTGATAAGCCAAACAGAAAAAGTTTACACAGTACAGTTACCCAATCGGCAAGCAAACATATCGATCGATAGATTAAAACCTGCATACGTTATCTCAGAAGAAACTTTACCATCTACCACACCAGTTCCAGTTAGCGATACCAAGAAAACAGAAGTACCAAGAGCAAGCCTGACGTCACATCCCGCTGAAAACAAGCAGACACGTTCAGGACGTATCATCAAACTGCCGGTACGCTTCGCTTGAAGGGGAGTCCTGTAGCATACCAGGACACCCTTCACTTTGATAACCAATCGCTCATACAATGCACAAAGGAATATTATTATAAGTGCTATAAATTAAATATAATATCAACAGTTATATGAGACGCGGGCGGAGGGCCGCGCTCCAACACAGTGACCACTGTTTAACTAATGTAAACACTACAATTATATATACACAATTCTATTTTAATAAAGAACATTCATTCCACATTCATTACTGCGACTTCACGCCTTGTCATTGCCCTCCGCATTCTCCCTAACTTATTCTCCAAAATGCTGTCTAAAGTAAATCTCCGCTACCTTAAATATATTCTCTAAATTAGTGCTCCAACATAGCACTAAAGTAGTGCTACGAACCTAGCGCTAAAAAAGTAAGTCATATACTCACATACATAGACGCATGCCTTTTATATATTATTTTCATTTATTGCTTTGAGTGTGTGTTCCTGTGTCTTTGGTAAACGGAAATATCAGCGCGGCCGCATTTTTACTTTTAAAATATCGTTATAATTAGTATATATCGTTATATTTAGCCTTTTTAGCGTCACTAAGGTCTTTATTATTATTATTTATTTATCATTTTAATTTACTTAGTTCTTTGTCTTGTACACTCAAATAAATGATCAGTCTTTCTTCTTTCTAAATGTAAAACATAATTATTTATACAGCAATAAATAGTTATATGTCTTATGTTAACATAGTAGAAGACAGTATTTTACCGTAGTTGTAACTACGGTGAATTAAGAAGCACTAATGACAACAGTACGTCGATTCTGTAAAATTCGAACAACAACTCGCATCTCACATAGCTATTCACTGTCACTTCGCTTATGGTTCAAAGTGACCTTGATTTTGCATTCTGTAAACAGCGTCGAAGTGACGGAGGAATTACCTTACCGAATGCCACTTCTCACGTCATCTCATACTTCATCTGTCAAAATCTTTAGTTCAACTCGCTGACACGCTCGCATACCCTTGCGAGCGTGTCAGCGAGTTGAACTAATTGCGCTAGTGTAAATTCGAATTATCAATCGAGTTTTTAGAATGCCAATCAATAAACTTACAGCGGATTCAGATTCGAAGTTTAGAATGAGGTCTTACAGAATAACACAGCTGGGCACTTAACGTGCTTTCCGATGCATGGAAGAATCTTCACGACGTTAAGATTCAGATTCAGTCCGTGGCTGGGTAACCACCCAGCCACGGACTGGATTCGTCAAGCGTTGCTTAATATTGAAGAAAGACTTATGTGGCGGTTATTATTTAGCCATGAGGTCCTTCAATAAAAAACTTCATTCATAACAGTGAAAAAATCCAACCCAATGAACATATTTTTCGTTCTTCGTGGTCCTTTTCAGTTACGTTGTTTATTTGGTTCACTTCGATCACAGGCTTTGTAGTGCAACCAGCGATCAAACATACGGCTGTGTCTATGACGTTCTTGTCATTTTTGGCAAAACAACAGTTTGTACAGTCGCCAGTCGATTGGATACGCCGCGCGATCGGGACTTAGACTAAAGTTGAATATTGTAGTGTGTTACGAATTTAAATGAAAGAAATGCAGATAGTTTTTTACTTTTAACATTTATTAAGCTATTGCATAGCTTTTATCGCGGGCTTTGAGCACGGCGACCGAATCAAGAAATTCCGTAACGAAAATAAACCTAACACCCCCCACTCCAACCGGCACAGCGAGCCAGCGGCGTTGAAAGACATCGTGCATCGTCTAACGTCGTTTCAGTTCTTGCAGACTTCGTTCGGCACGGTGTTTGTATGCGTGCGACTAGCTATTATTATTATTATATCAAAGAAAAAACTTGAATTAATATCAAAGAAAAAAAAACTGCATAAATAAAATAAATAAATAATTATAATTGGATAAGTTGATAAAAAATGATATGCAATAGCTTTACCGCACCAGTCCCCGAGTGCCACACTCATTTTTTTATTTATTATGTACACTGTACAGTATGGAAACACACATAATTAGCCTATAAAGATAACACTACTGGGGCACAAGCCTACTCTCTATGAGAGGGGTTGGGCCATAAATCGTAATACACTACGCGGCGCGCGGGCCCAGTGCATATTATGTCGTATGTTTTTGGGTCCTAGGATATCCTTAGGCCGGTTTCACCGGTATAAAAGAAGTGGTGATGATGAAAGTAACGTAAATCATGTTACAGGCATGATTAGACTAAAGGGTTACTACTGCTCTATACCGCCACCATCAAAATTAATAATTTGATATATCCTAGGAAAAACTAAAATACAAAACGTATAAATAAAGAGTGGCATTCCCTGCCGGAGTCTGTCTCCTGACATCAATAATCTGGGGGTCTTTAAATCTAGAGTGAACACGTTAGCGTGCTTTATCTTCAATCAAATCATCGCTTACCATCAGGTGAGATGGCCGTCATTCGCAAGCCAATTAAAAAAATACATGGTGGCCTAATCGCATTCCGTTATCTTTTCCAGGCAACTTATAATAGACTGTAATTGCTTGGACATGAAATTACTGTCATCGGTGTAATAATTATAATCTATTATGATATCTATAAGATATACATCACTAATATCAACGTTATATTTTAGTATTTAATTATCTTTTCCGAGTTTCGAGCTTCGAGTGACTAGTGGCCCGAATGAACGGTCGAATGTTTTATTTATTTTATTTTTTGTCATAGTAACTTAATCCTGTTTGCGTATTCAAACTGCGAGGCTAAGTGGTTTTTTTTTTAAATCATACGGACCTGTGTTATCAAACTACTGGGTTGTGGAGATCAGATAGGCAGTGCTCCATGTAAAAACACTAGTACTCAGCTATATCCAGTTAGACTGAAAGTCGATCCCAACATAGGTGGGAGAAGGCTACTCTCTTCCTTACGCCCCAGCCGCCGCGGTAAACGCCCTGGGCGTCAGGGATCACGGGCCTCTCCGGCCACCGTAGGCGCGGGCTTAAGGAACAGGCCCGGGTCGGCGGCGCGTCGTGTTCCACGCGCACCTCAAGGAGCTGTCAGCATTAGTGGCGGGGCCTCATAAGGCCATTGCCCGCCAGGGTTGCGGAAATGTACTAACAAGATACCACGGCTCCGGAACTTACGGGCAGCTGAAGGAACAGGGTGGGTTTTTAGTCAGTAGAAGTCTGACACTCCCTTCCGCTTAACCCAGAGCGGGAGAAGTTATTCGACGATTATCCCACCCAGAAAAAAAAAGGTGGGGAATGGCGATATGAAGTCGCTAAAACTGTTACAAGCAGTTGACAGAGTCGGATTTTGATTCCACTTTGAAGACGAATAAATTACGTTTTACTTTAGGACATACTTAAGGTATATTCTAACACTAGCTGTGCCCGAGACTTCGTCCGCGCGGAATAGTGACTTTCGGCAGCATTTTTAATTTTTTAGACTTTTTATTTTGAAAATAAAACTCATACATAATATGAATATCGTATTTATTAATATCTAATCAAAAGTGTAAAAAATAAGTTTCAAGCTTCTAGCTTTAAAAATGACGTAATTTCCATACAAACTTTCATCCCCTATTTCAACCCCTTACAGCCCTTTTTTTGCATTAAAAAGCAGCCTATGTCCTTTCTCAAGCTCTAGACCGTACCAAATTTCATTAAAATCGGTTCAGTAATTTAGGCGTGATTGCGTAACACACAGACAGACAGAGTTACTTTCGCATTTATAATATTATATTAGTAAGGATTTAGTAATTTATTCGCCTCATGATATACTAACAAATAAAAGATTAAAGAGACGTACAAAGAAGTGATATCAAAACTCTTACAGCACGTACCAATTCAAGTGTCGTCAGGTCCGTTAGTCTTATTGAGTTCTTCCGTCAGAAATTTCTTTCTACATAGAAATGTTCGCCTGTGCTTGGTAGAGCGTTCGACTTCCGCAATAGGACAAATATTTATATTGGCTCCAATGTTGGTTCCGAGTATGTAATGGTGGCGATGACAACGAAAGTGGCTAGTACGTATGAACATGTTTTATGTTGTTGGTGTTGCTTTTTCCATTAGTTGTTATAAAATGACATAAGGTTCTACAAAAAGTTCCATTCTGCCAGCTATTGCCAAATACTAAATTATAAAGGAATACATCCCGTGAGACTTCGACAGCGTTTCTCAATTTCATAGATTTTTGACGATGTGAAAATCGATTTGATCACGCTAATTTGACGGAATATCTTTTCTCTCGTACTCAAACTGGTTTGGACGTTGAAAGTGTGATATAATTAATACTTACCGATTTAAAATCTACAATTACACTAAAAATTGTGCTCATAAGATTCGGCTGGTACGAATTTAAAAGAGACGAAAAGAAACAACGAAACAAACTCAGAGGTTTAGAGTTTGTTTCGGTGTTTCTTCTCATGGTAGTTCGCTTGGAAACACCGACCTAATCTAGATCAAAAACAAATAAAAAAAATTACGTGTAAACGTGTTGTTTACAACCAATTTGCATAATAAAATATCATTTACACAGTTGACCGTCTCTGTTATGTTTAGTAACATTATTATTTATTTATTATTATTTATTATTTATTTTTTATTAAACCATCCTTAACACTATCTTTACAGACTTAGACCTAATACGACAGTGTGGCTATCAGTTATATTTACTTAAAACTAAATTGTAGTAAAAAAATATATATAAGATTATTTAATATAAGATTAACAACATTAAATTAAAAAACACATTCCTTAACTATATGTTACTACATTTAAGAGAATCTTTGCGAATTCACTCAAATTGCACGTAAATATATCAATCCTTTCATGAAGTTCGTTCACTACTCGGATTGTTCTGGTCAATGATGTTTTCGCCAGTAGATTGGTCCTGGCTACTGGCACGGCTAGCAGTGGCGGGCGCCGCCGTCTCCACACTACATAAATAATGTAGAGTAGTGAGATTCCATTTACCAATAAGAATACAATAGTTTCAAGTTTTCTATTGTATTTATTATTTTCACACAAAAAGACATACCAAAATTAAATTGATACGCTACGTAAACCAAACTGAATATCGACGAAACCTTCTTGGAATCCCAGTTTCACCTTTTTGTATTGTGTTCTCTATGAACCTAAACTACCCGTGTTTATCGTACGAGGTTCAGAATTGATCGGTAGGTAATTACTTAAGGGAACGAGGCTCTAACTTTGAGGGTACACATAGAACTAATCAAAGAAGTAACAGGCTGGTTGTTGCTGATATATGTATAAGTGCGGATTTAATGTTTAACTTGATTTTTGTAAGGGTTAATTTGGCATGTCAGGATTTGCCTATATAAGTAGTTTAATTTTAAATCTATTGTTGAGAGCTTTTGGCCGTTAGCGCGGATATTTGGATAATCTACAGGATGTTTCAGATGTGCGTGATCATATTTAAGGGTTATGTATTATATCTGATTTACGAAAAAATAAAAAATAAAACTCTTTTGTCAGCCGCAAAAAATCGGAGCAATGATGTTTCAGATGTGCGTGATCATATTTAAGGGTTATGTCTTATATCTGATTTACAGTAAAAATGAAAAAAAAAAACTCTTTTGTCAGCCGCAAAAAATCGGAGCAATTATTCCAAACAAAATAACCTTTCAAGTTTGCTGCAGGAAATGGCATTTATTATAGGTAAATAACAGAATTGTTCGCTTTGTCATAACCAGTGATCGGAGTAGGTAGATTGATTTGGGGTCAATGAACTGGCACGTATATATTAATATGGATATGCCTCCGGAATTCCGGGATTTTGTAATAATTAAGATTTTTTTAGGAATTTCAAATATTGTAATGTGTAGGATGAAGAATATATGAATATAAATAAGAAATGTTTAACACTTTTGCTGTGTTTTTAATAGAATATGTGATCGGCCTTCTATAATAAAAAAAAAAACTATGACATGGCTAAACTTGAGTAAAAACGTAGCAAACGTAAAGTGGGATTCTACTAATAATAGTTAATGTGCGTGCGTGCGCCGAAAGACGGGAATAAGCAGTACCTTTGTACTCAAATATAATTATTATGCTTATCCTAATGTATTTTGCTGTGTGTACATAAATAATAAAATAAATATATATAATATGTAATAATTACAAGCAGCAGATAATAAACTTGCAAGAAATAACTACTAAATTATTCATATGAAAGTTTCGAATGGACGCACAAAAGTAAGATTCACTTTATTACTTGATAAATAAGAAAAAAACAAAACATTTTAAACGTTTAACTATCGCATTGTATAAATTTCAAATTTAGTAAGTAGTTTAAAAATCTTTACATTCACAATATTTGATTCAATCACGTAAGTACCAAAATGAAATCCCGGAAAAAATGCTTATCCATGTTATGATTTCTATGACTATTCATGATGCAAGTACGTAAAATCAATCTACCTACTCCGATCACTGGTCATAACAATGAAGGAATATATTTGTTTTGAGACAATCCAGTGTAAAATAAAATTAATCCGAGCGAATCCAGGTGGGTCGCTAGTAGATTGTAAAACCTAAACATGCAGTGAGCTATTTTATTGATAAAAAACAATACTAACACTTTTAAGCTTCAAAAAACTATATACTGGCTGGATTTTTTAATAAGGTCTGAAGACTGCTGACGATAACATAAAGTTAGAATTTAAAATAAAACGTAATTGATTGTTAACTACTTTTGTATTGACGTATAAGTATCTATCTTGTGTTTTGTGCAGTTAATTTTGTTACACAATTTCAAGATCATTTTTCATACCCCTATCCTTCCCTAAACATTCAAGTGAGCGTTTTAAAAGTTATTTTGTATAACATAAATGTGTCTGAGACTAACAGTATTCGGAATGAGACGAGCAAGGTCCAAGAATGGCCGGCGAGAGATCGTCAAAACTGCCATGAGAGCTAAAACTTTGGCCGTTGAATATGTACATGACCATACGAAGTTGCGTCCATAGTCTTATCGCTAAACTATAGCAGAACAATTTGGTGACTTCATATTCAATATTAGCTTCGAAATCTACTTTACTTATAAACACGTAGATTATTTACTGATGTCGTAAAAATGTTGTCCTTTCTTTCTTTTCTTTTCTTTATTTATTTATAATTACATCTAAAATAATCTTTAATAAGAAAAAAAAAAAACATCCTGTGCTGCGTTGATGGACGCAAAAAGACGTGTCATTGACTGTGAGGAACGCCCAGTCTATCTTCCTATAACCTACTGGGACATGAGTTAATCATAAGTTATAATACATCGGCGGTGAGTAATAAGAAGACATTTATTAATTTTATATCCCTGAAAGAGAATAATTGTCTGCTTAGCCTTTGCCCAACGACGTTGGGATCGGCATCCAGTCTAACCGGTTTCCGGGTGTAGCTGAGTAATTAGTGTTTCACATGGAGCAACTGCCTATCTGCCCTCTACAACCCAGTAGCTGGGTCCCCTTGAAAACACCAGTGTCAGAGTTTCTAGCTTCTGACTACCCGTAACAAGCGACAAAAAATGGTCCGTCGAGGCACGGAGTAATCCCGATAATCGAAGTCTATGCGAAGCAAAAGAAAGCGATTTATACTATAGCTTTCTTTTGCTTCGCATAGACTTCGTAACATTTAGGGCGTTCAATTTAAATATTTTTATTTTTGTATGAAAATCTGGTGAACTAAAATATGACGAATTTTTAAAAGTCATAGAACAAAAGTTGTTGATTATGATGTTAGTAACATAGTCCTGAGAGGGTAATGGTGTTTTACAATTAACCCTGTATATGCGAAAGTTTGTGAGGTTGAATGGATGTATGTTTGTTACTCTTTCACGCAAAAACTACTGAACGGATCTGAATGAAAATTGGTAAATAGATAGGTGACATCCTGAAATAAGATATAGGCTACTTTTTATCCCGGTTTCCCACAGGATCGGGATTTACGCGGGAAAAACCGGGAGGCGACTTGCCCGCGACTGTGTTCGCGTACCCACGCGAACGAAGTCGCGAGCAAAAGCTAGTATCTAGTATCTTTATATTGATGGAAAATCCCATTAAGTTCACGGCTTGTAAACCACAAAATGTATAATTATAATAGATACTCACGGTCCTAATGTCATGCGATTCTTATCCGCTAGATGAACTAGATATTTTTCACATCTTCATAATCAAATACGCTAGAAACCTTTTACATGCAATTTAATTTTTAACTCGAACTACACGTGTGTAGAAAATTTCACCTCAATCAGACTACGCGATGTGGGTGAGAAATCGATGACAAGATTCGAGTGTTACAGACGGTTTCATCAGACCTGAAAAAAGTTGGGTAACAGTTTAAATATGCAGATAATTTCAGCAATCAGCATATTATAAAGTCTTAAAGTCATTATGATTTTAGTAAAATTGAGATCTTGCAATATATAAACTGTTTACCAGACGGTATTTGATAGATAAGTCAACAACAATAAGTTTCGCAGCTTTATTGTAGAGATTATTCCAAAGGCCGGACATAGGACACTTTGAAATTTCTGACAGAAAGATTTCTGAAGAATTAATCTGACACAGGCTATTTGTTTCTTCTTCAATCTTCTAGCTAAGGGGTATCGTATTAACCAGTCATTGGGTTATGGAGGTGTTGAGAACATCACTACGCGCGCGGGGCGGAGCTACGAAGAGCGAGCGCCGGCCAGCACAACCACTGCGTCATCGTCCGCCTTACTAAACGCGCACTCTTGTCATTTCGCCATCTAATTTCTTTATTTGATATATCTGCTTGTTATAACCGTTTACGTTAGAATACAGTCCACTATAATTTTACTGGCGTTTTCATCCTAACACCACCACTAGGATATACCCCGTTCCTCTAGGAGGTCAGATGGTAGTCATTTCATGTAGGTAAAATACTAGTTCTCCCAAAATAGTTGAAAAAAAAAAATGCTAAGCCGATGATCATGGTGATTGTATTCGTCGTGCTCGAACAGCTCCTCTTCTTGTGATATAATTTTAATATGAATGGTAATCTGTGATCGGTGGGCTAATTAAGTTATTGTCGTAATTTATTTTTCGTACTATTATATAATGTGGGTGTATTATAAAATGTACAGTAAAACCAACAAAAAAATCTCAAATACAGAGTTACAAATATAGATACTTCTTGTATTCTTTTTTTGTAGGTATATGAAATTAGTAAGATCTTTCTCTTGCACCTATATTTCATGGTTTTTACATGTCTGTCAATGGTTTCTTAAACGGGGAGACCCTTTTTAGGTTTGTCTAGTGTTAAGAATCCGTCCACTCATGGAAACCCGTGAGTGGTTGGATTTGCACGGGTTTGCGTGAGTCCCTGCAATCAGTTAATAGAAGTTTTTTGTGACGAAAATTCAACGTTTTAGCAGGACAAACCAAATCTGTCGAGGCTGCTAGGCTAAATAGGTATATAATTTTTCTTATTCTACAATAATTATTATGGCATGAAATAGCCATAAAAAGGCAACTAACCAGATTTTAATTTACCTGACACTCAACTTGAATAGGTCTCTAATAGGTTGTTTTACGGTGAAAATCATCAAATGATTCCTTCCAGAGGAGCGAAAGGGAAAGTCAAACTTCTACTGGCAAAAATCCACCTTGTTGCTTCCTTTCCTTTCCTTTTACTCTGGGTATCTTGTTATTCCCACAACCCTGGCAAGTATTGGCACTATCGGGCCCCGTCATTAGTGCGCGAGGAATCCAGTCTCGTAAGTGGTTGAGATAGTTGTTAAAGGGAATAAAGGTTTAGCGTCGTACTGAGAGGCTCATGAATAAATAGTAGCGTCAGATCTCGTTCTGTCAATGGTTAATACTATTCAAATCTATAGAAACTCCTCCGTACCAAGCAATTTGGGCAATTTTTTGCTCTCAGCAGACATGGTAGTCTTCGACATTCGTGACGGGTAATCAGAATCACGAAAGTCAGACTACAGGTACGTATTCAGTAAATGAGTAAGTACTTAGTGATTAGACTGAGAATAGACTGAAAAGGCAAATCAAGCTTAAATCAATCGCTTCATGAAATGTACCCCCGTCTTTAAATAGCGTTATTCCGCCTATATACGTCTACCTACAGGCGTTGTTGCCTAATTTACCACAAGTCTGCACGTCGCGAGGCCGTGTGCTCTTGTAAGACAGGTGTAACAGCGTGAAGTGATCCGCTAACGATACCGTTTAAAACGGAGTGATCGTTTCCCTTTAAAGCATATTTTGAACTTTATGGTTGTTGACACAAAGAAGAGAGAACGATTAAATGATCGATGGACGGACACTTTTCGGTTTTTACTTCTTCAAAAGAGGTCGCTCAACTGAAATAATGACTTATCAATGGTTCAAATGGGTTCTTTCTCCTAAAATATAAGTACTTCACTCTTTCACACTCAGACTGTGTAATGTGTAGGATTACCACTGAAAAATTTTAAATGAATTCCGCGGACACAGACATCTTTCAAGTCCATTAAGTAAACTTGCATAAATGTACCTCTATAGCCGGACACTGTCCCCTAAGGTACAGGCTTTGCCTAGTTTAGGGGACAGAGTTGCAACTATTGTGTGTAATAAGTAGTAATGTATTTTTATTTCCATCTAATTCAAAATTTGTAAACAGTGCAATGTACATAAACGTGTATTTTTTTTGTGGTAAATCTATACTAATATTATAAAGCTGAAGAGTTTGTTTGTTTGTTTGTTTGTTTGTTTGTTTGTTTGCTTGAACGCGCTAATCTCAGGAACTACCGTTCTGATTTGAAAAATTCTTTCAGTGTTAGATAGCCCATTTATCGAGGAAGGCTATAGGCTATATATCATCACGCTAACTCCAATAGGAGCGGAGCAGTAATGAAGAATGTTTCAAAATCGGGGGATTTTTTTTTCCACGGGGACGAAGTCGCGGGCGGAAGCTAGTAAATGATATTATCTTACTGCTAGTCATTTACCTTTAGTTCCTAACAGCTAATTACGTGAATTGCAAAGTAAACGAGCTGTGTTTAATATCTGAAAATAGTAGCTACTCTACAAATAAAGCATTCCAGAGAAGCACATCCTGAATAAAGTTAAGTAAATATGAAAAGTGAAAATATGTGATGTGTACATATTTATATTCTCTCGTTATTACAATAATTTATTTACTGCTAAATACGGATAATTAAATGCACAATGTGCACGCGGTTACTGGTTAAAGGTACTTATTACTCAAAAATACACTTCATTTATATGAGAATAATGTTTAAAATTGAATGGTAAGATAGAGTAGTGGTGGACCGTCGCGCAAGATGCAAGTCATGGGGTTGAAACCAGTTAGGCACATTACTTTTTTACAATTTATGTACTACTCTCAAATCAATGACGGAAAACATCGTGAGGAAACCCAATGGCCCACGTGGTAGATTACGGCCCATTTCTCCTCATAAAAAGGAGGCAGTGAGAATTAATAATAATTATACGTATTATTAAGAGTAAGATAATCATTTAACTTACAATATTGGGAACACAGTTATCAGTCATTCCCTACATTAGGCTCGGACTAACATTATTTGTGGATACTCCGAGAATAATAGTTGTGACATTTGCTAAAATTACCTCGCTTAAAGAAAATTACCGCGGTCTCGATGTCGTAATGTAGTTTAAAAACACTCAGTCGTACTTTGTTTTCAGTTGTCAGTTTTGACTTTTTTTATACATAGCAAATATTTTTAGTGAGTCATGTTTCAGATCTGTGATTCACATAAAATAATTCTACTAACTACATCAAACTGCAATATGGTATTCTTTTAATAAATATACATATCAACGTTATTTGTTCGACGTATACAAAAAGTCTTGTTAAAATATTCACAATTTTAATCATAAATGAAAAAAAAATGAATGAACAAAAAATTACACTCACTTGCACGAATTCCAATAACTTTAAATTTTAAAACAGTCGCTTTTCAACCGACGACAAAAAGAGGAGGTTATCAATTCGACGCGAATATTTTTTTTTTTTTTTTTTTTTTTAATTTATGATCATCGATTACTCGAAGACGGCTGAACCGATTTGGAAAATTCTTTTTTTGATTGAAAGGGTATACTTCGATACTGGTCCCATTTTCATAAACGTCAGGATCTGATGATGGGATCCTGGAGAAATCGAGGGAACTCTTCAAATATTATAGGCACACCTATGTCGTTTTGGGTATTTATTATAGTAACTTGTGCAGTTGCTCTCAAAAAGTACCTTTTGAGGAAGTGGAACTGATGATGAAGACCACAGATGGCCGCCGAAACTACTCAATAATAAGTATTGAGTGGATTGCGATTCGATTACTTGAATATGGATGTTACGCACTTTATGCTCGTCACAATGCATATGGTGATGTAGAGCTGATGGTGAAGTACCAGGAGAACTCCTCAACAATTAACGGCCCAGCATTGGGAAAAGCAATATTTTGTAAAAGGTTATAAGTAGTTGATAATTAGGCTCTTGTAACTAGGTAAATTAAAAATAGACCAACTAAAAAGAGTGAAATAAAAACTTTTTACCAAAAAATTAAACCGACTCCCAAAAAACACTGCAAAGTGAAAAATAACTTTAATTTCGGAAGTCGGTGCCAAAAACGAAAATACAAAACTAAAGACACCGACTACCGAAATTGAAGTTATTTTTCACTTTGCAGTGTTTTTTGGGAGTCGGTTTAATTTTTTGGTAAAAAGTTTTTTAGCAATATTTTTCAACGATTTTTTTTGTTTAATAGGAAGACATCAAATTTGTAGTGTACCTATCCAATTGATTTCAGTTTAAGTGAAAATTTATTAAAGCTTCTAATACATATTTTTTTCTAACATAGATTTAAGTGTCAATAGCCTAATGGCTAAGGTGTCGAATTTGTGATCGAGAGGTCGCAGGTTCGAACCTCACCCATTACATTATAGCCATGAACACACTCCAGACACAAGCATATTTGGGCACGCCACAATAGCGGCGGTAAGTCCCCTTTTTGAGGAGTGGCTGACGAGGCGTCATGACGTCCTCACCTTCCGTCTGACGCAGGTGCTCACCGGACGGGGTTGCTTTGGCAGCTACTTATGCTGCGGCGGGAGGAAACGCCTGGGTATCACCACTGTGAGGATCGCCCTGAGGAAACGGTGGATCATACGGTGGAGGCTTGCCCCGTTTCGGCAGAGCCCCGCCGTGTCCTCGTAGGGGCGATAGGCCACGACCGAGAGCGAGAAGTCATGAAGGCATAGGAAGCAGTCACTTCCTTCTGCGAAGCAGTTATGTAAGCGAAGGAGGTGGCGGGACGCGCGAGGGAAAGGCGAGCCTCAAGGCCCTCACAACCCCTGCACCCCAGCCGCCGCAGGAGACGCTCCGGGCGTCGGGAGTCGCGGGCCTGCGGGCCGCGAGCAATGGGTAGCTCGCCGCCCGATAGAAACCAGAACCGTGTAGACGGCGCGTCGTGTTCCACGCTCGCCTCAAAGAGTGTCAGCAAAATTGTCGGGGCCCACTAAGGGGCTGTTAAAAATAAGATAATTGATAGCGATTAATCTATATTAATATTATAAAGTGGAAAAATGTGTTTGTTTGTTTGAACGAGCTAATCTTCAAAATCACTAAGTGGAATTGGATGCAATTTTGTTTGGAAGTAGCGTGAGGCTTGAGGAATGGCATTTGTAATAATTTACGTAGGTTCATTTTCGAAGATGCAGTTGACGCAGTGGTTTAGCGATTAGCTGCTGCGCTGTGTCGCGGGTCGTTTCCAGCACCGGTAACGAATGTTTGTATGGCCTACAAATAATTGTTACACCCAGACGGGTGTAACATACACACTCACGATGCAAGATTTTTTTAAAAACGGGTGGGCCCATGTTTAAAAAAATCCTGCCGCTATGAATATAGCATGTATGGATCAATGTTAAAAAATCACTAGCAATATAATAGTATAGTGTGCTCAATTTAAAATCAAACGGTTTTCTTACTGACTTATTTTTTAGTGTTTGATATATTGATATCGCGCACGGAGGGTCCCGTACTGTTATCCATAAAAACGGCAAAAAAATCATGTCTGTTGTATGGGAGCCCTCTTAAATATTTGTTTTATTTTAATTTAATTATTTATTTTTAAAGTGAATATATAACTAAATATTCTGTGAATATTTAAAGCGTCTACCTGTTGCCATTATCAATATCGAGCAAAAACGAGCAAAAAATCACGTTTGTTCTATGGGAGCCCCTTAAATATTTATTTTATCCTGTTTTTTTAGTATTTGTTGTGATAACGGCAACAGAAATACATAATCTGTGAAAATTTCAACTGTCTAACTATCACGGTTCAAGAGATACAGCCTGGTGACAGCCGGACAGACAGACGGACGGACAGCGGAGTCTTAGTAATAGGGTCCCCTTTTACCCTTTGGGTACGGAACCCTAAAAAATCATCGCTATTATCTATCAAAGTGCACCTTATATATTTCTAAGGTAGCTTTAACGTCCTGTTCAAAAAATTATATCGTCCGAAAAATAGATTTAGAAAAAAAAATAGGAGATACAGCGTAACCAATATAAAGTGAGTCAGACTCCTAATCCTGCCAGTCATATTTATGTAGGTAATCATAACGAAACACACAGACCCATATTATGAATCTATATTTACAGTGGTTTAAGCACGTGTAAGTAATTTCTTATGTAATTAGTTGTA
Source organism: Tholera decimalis (assembly GCA_943138885.2). Taxonomy (NCBI): domain Eukaryota; kingdom Metazoa; phylum Arthropoda; class Insecta; order Lepidoptera; family Noctuidae; genus Tholera; species Tholera decimalis. The sequence continues at coordinate 30,339,686 of OW964550.2, read as the reverse complement.
AATTTAGAGATATGTTACGCGATCAAATATCTTGTGTGTATCTTAAGAGGTTTAGCCAGTATGTAATGTGGAAGTTTCTTATTTGCTGGCTCAGTTTAAAACCAGTAGGTATATATAACGTCTTTCTTTGCCTAGCCAAATGTTGCTATTAAATTCGAATATATGTGCAGCAATAAAGATAGACATACACAAAAATGATAACAGCTTTCTTAAGATGCTGCGTGTCACCGCGAGATGGTGTTTTTCACTACTAGGTCTCTTTAAAAAAATGACATTCGTCGTAACTCCGGAAAAACATCGCTGTTTGGAGACGCGTTCATAGAAATCTGTAGAAAAAAGTGGTCGGACGATAATTGTGGAGGTTGTGTCCTACTAACTTCTGTAATCTGCTCATGTGAGGTCGACTTAATACGTCTTACTTTCGTAATGCACCAAAATGAGGTGTAGTTAGTCGGTTCACAACCCACTTTCATATTTTCAATAGAATTAGCGGTCACAAGCTTTCCGTTAGTTCATTGGGAGTCCATGTTTGCTCAGTAAGACAGTAGTTTGGGATGAGGCTGTTCTAATCTCACCCCAACTTAAAGCGATACAGCCTTGACGATAAACGATAAAAAACGAGATAGAAAGATTACAAGCAATTGCCATGAAGTAATGAGCACACTCATAAGAAATAGGTTTGACTTTAGTTTTTATTAATTTATAATAAGACCAAAGAAGTAGGAGTTATAAGGCTGTGAGTTTGGACCCTGGCAAGCACATTACATTGCAATATTCATTATCACCGCTGCTCTCAAAACAGTTAATGAAAACAACGTCAGAAAAGCGGCCTGTCCTAGGACCGAAAATTCGAAGTCATGTGACATTGTATCAACCCACACTGGGCTCACGTGAATTTGTGGATTTTGACAGTCTAGTCCTTCATATACAGAGAAGGCCTGTCCCATCAGTGGGGACGTTATGGATATTTATGTTTATAATAAGACTAGTATTTGCGTGTTGCGCGAGGTGCAAGCACCTCGCGTGCTTGTGAAAAAAAAAAAAATAGGGGGCGAGATGGGGGGGGGTTTAGTATTTGCGTGTTGCGCGAGGTGCAAGCACCTCGCGTGCTTGTGAAAAAAAAAAAAGGGGGGGGGTGATGGGGGGAGATGGGGGGGGTTTAGTATTTGCGTGTTGCGCGAGGTGCAAGCACCTCACGTGCTTGAGAAAATAAAAAAAAAGGGGGGGGAGATGGGGGGGGGTTTAGTATTTGCGTGTTGCGCGAGGTGCAAGCACCTCGCGTGCTCGTGAATAAAAAAAAAAAGAAATGGGGGGGTTTAGTATAATTGCGTGTTGCGCGAGGTGCAAGCACCTCGCGTGCTCGTGAAATAAAAAAATGAAATGCCCCCATTTCATTTTTTTTTTTCACGAGCACGCGGTGCCATCACCCCCGGTGATGGGGGGAGATGGGGGGTTTAGTATTTGCGTGTTGCGCGAGCTGCAAGCACCTCGCGTGCTTGTGAAAAAAAAAAGGGGGGGGGGGTGATGGGGGGAGATGGGGGGGGGTTAGTATTTGCGTGTTGCGCGAGGTGCAAGCACCTCGCGTGCTGGTAAAAAAAAAAAGGGGGGGGGGGTGATGGGGGGTTTAGTATTTGCTTGTTGCGCGAGGTGCAAGCACCTCGCGTGCTTATGAAAACAAAAAATTGGGGCGGGGTGATGGGGGGTTTAGTATTTGCGTGTTGCGCGAGATGCAAGCACCACGCGTGCTTGTGAAAAAAAAAAGGGGGGGGGGTGATGGGGGAGATGGGGGGGTTTAGTATTTGCGTGTTGCGCGAGGTGCAAGCACCTCGCGTGCTTGTGAAAAAAAAAAAAAAAAGGGGGGGGGTGTGATGGGGGGAGATGGGGGGGGGGGTTGCACAAGTATTTCGACTAAAGCATTGCCCCTCTAAATGAATCTGAAAAAAAAAATGTTCCAAGTCTCTTAATTTCCGAGATCCGCCTAAAGGGGGTGAAAAGGGGGGAGGGGGGGGCGACTGAAAATGGTTTTTACTTTACCGAGCCTCCTCTATACGAATCCGTAAAAAAAAATACTGGTCTCGTAGTTTCCGAGATACGATAGGGGGGGGGGGGAGAAGGGGGTGAAAAGGGGAGGTTTGGCTCTTTTCCCGTAGGTTTGAGAGTTACTTGTTTACGAATCTGTCAAAATATACCCAGAGTAGGCTCATCCCGAATAAAAAAAGTGAGGAAGCTAAATAATAGCCTCACGGATCGATTTTTGAGATAAAGTGATTCCGAAGTCCGTCTGTGGATAGATAACCATCTAGTAGAGGAGTCATGCTATGACTCCTCTTTGTTTCGGAAATGACGTTGCGCCTTAGGCTCCAGTTATCATTTGAAGTTATAAGAGTCATCTTACAGCACTGACTTTGGTACTTTTCCTATCTTAATGTCTTACAGATAGTCAGATCTCTCTCTAATAGCGGAGCGCTGCTCATGCCAGCCTGGCGGGCAGGACAACCTCAGCCCATCAGTAGATATTTAGTGTGTTTGTGCAAATTTGTTTACGTCGAAATATAGTTTAAGTATAGTATATAGGTAGTATTAAGTAGTTTGACAAACTGTACTGCAGTTTGGCAGAAGATATAACATGCATTTACTTATGAAACTTGTCTTAATAAATAAATAAACGAAAAAAAGATAATATCACAGAACAGATAACTCAATGTCGATAAACATGCACCGTGCATCACGGCCAATCAGAGCAAAGGACAAAACGTCAATGGTTGAAGTGTTGAGGACGCGACGCATGCAGTACATTGTAAGCGGACTTGGTCATTGACACGTTGTTTAAGCGAGTACACATCGGGAAATGTATATTTTTTGTAATTGTTGCAATAATGTTGTTAATGTTCGGAAGTTCATAGTGATCAGAATATTTTTATGTTTTTTACAAATAAAACTGTAATTAAATGTTATTTTCAACTTACCGATAGAAAGATATAACTCCTCACTCTATACTTGCTGCCTAACTTTTTGTTTTACAGGTTATAATTGCACAACACGGCATTTTAAAGCAGAGCTTTGTGTTGTTGTGTGTCGAAGTAGTCCGAAGCGCACTAAACGCGGTGAATGGATTAATCGGTCGAGCTATGATTTTCGAATCATAAATGTGGCGCGCTCGCCACGCCCACATTACCATTCCAACCGATAATCTGGCACCAGTCTTGTAAAAAGGTTATTGTATTACCGAGGTATTGAGTGTTGAGTCGTGCTACCAAGCTGGTTTGAATATTGTTGGAAGAAATCTGCCTTGTCTTTATTTATGATAGGCAAGCTCAATCATTAAGGGAAATAAGCTACTAAGCTGAAAAAATAACAAGGTACATCAACCTTGTTATTTTTTCAGCTTAGTAGCTTTAACAAGGTTGATGTAGAATAGACCAAAGAACAAAATAGTTGAAAAAAAAAGCGACTATTTTATAGCGGGCTAGCTACCAGCTCTATTAGCACCAATGGCTGCTACAAAACAACGAAAATCTATTTAGTCCGTACCCGTCAGTTAGATTAGCAAAAAAATTGGACACGTATTTTTTTTTTAACTTTATCAAATAAATAAGAATTAACAAAGTCGGAACGCGTCAATGTTCAGGACTGGGGGCTTGTTACGTCACTAGTATGTAAAAGTGATGTGAGTAAGTGATTTACGTAGAAATGATGTCAAAAAAAGTTTATGCACCGTATTGTCCTTATGTTTTTTTTTATTTTTTGATGCTGGGCTTGCGTTTGACTAGCATCACACCTAATGGTAAGTAGTCGAAGATAAAGAACGCTTACCTAGTCGTAACCCATTCAATCTTGCCTTAAAGATTCCACTAGGTTAAAGTTATCGGCAAACGCAGATTCCAGCGGCATGTTTTTGTTGAAGTAACCAAATAGAATATACATACTTCTCTAATAGTTTTTATTATCTATAATGGCGGAATTCTAATATTTTTTCGTAGAAATCTGCTCTATTCTTAAGTGAGTAGAATTTCAGCAATCACGCACCTTGCTATCGTAGGTCCTAACTATATAATTCTGGAATTACGTCAAAAGCACGTGTATCAAGCTTTAAGTAATGAGAGTGTTTGTTCATCCTAATGATCATAAATTATCAGACAGAACATAGGTAGATATACTCCTTGTTGTACACCATAACAGAATTAAATAGGGACTTAAAAACTACAATGGGTGTTACAGTGGGCGGTGGTGGGTAGTAAAAATACGTAAACCTGATATTGTAAACTTGGTTTCAAGTAAAGTTATCTGTTAAGGCGATGACAAGAAACACATGCCCAATATAGACTTGTTTAAAAATATGTCAAGCTATTAATATATGTTTAAATATGTTTAAATCTTAATTTCCAAGAAAAACTGTTCTACTTAATAATGTTCGTAGTTTAAATTGAAAATCATGCCTAAACCTGTTGGTTTTACCTTCGCGTAGTTACTTGATGTTTTTGATTTCAAATTAAAATTAATTAATGTTATTATTGACAAGCGTCGTAACTTCGCGAATAGCTTTTTTTCTATGCATTTTTGAGGGGTTTTGTTTGGCCTGGTCAGTATAATTCAGCCAATTTGACACTTTTAAACTTATTTATACAAACAAAAAGTTTAGATGTCAAATATTGTAATTAATTTGACTGTACATTTTAAAGTTGTTTTCGGTTTTAGTTTCGAAACAGCCAAGGCTTTAGTCATTAATGTGCAAAACCACCCTTTGTGGCATGTTTACCCTTTAATTATGGCTCCAACTAGTTTCAATAACAAACAAAAAACTCACAAAACCTACCCTAATTACTAAACTAACCTAAATAAATTAATACAATGTCAGAAATTTATTTTGAGCTTTTTATTAAACTGTTATTTATTTTTGTTATTATATTTGACTAAGCCATCCTGTTCTTTCAGCTGCCTTTAACTTCTGGGTATAGACCTAACCCTGGTTTACCATCAACATGGTTTGCAACCAACTAAGTGTTTATAGAGATTGGTATTTTTATTGTAAAGATAATCCCAATTTACAAGTCTGTTTTTGTGATATATCAATATACTCTTATACCTAATACTAAATAATTACTCTTATTATCATCTTTTTTTTTCAATTCAATTCATTCTTTATTGCAATAACATGTGTTAACAAGATCTTAATAATATATAGTAATAGCTCACATGAACCCTGTGGGGCACAGCAATTTTACATATTGTATAGATTAGAGTGGCTTTATACAAACTAGAATAATTCATCAGTCAAATTAAAATAGGTATTTTAAATAAATGTCAAATCAAATTAGGAAATTTAAATAAATGTCAAATTAAAATAGCAATGTCAGTATACAGTAGGGTCAAATTATTACATCACGCATGTACTATGTCACAAAAAATATAATAAAATGCAAATGTCTTTCGGTATTACGTTGTAAAGTCAGAGTCAAAAAATTCATTCAATGTATAATAGCATTTATCGATGAGTAGTTTTTTAACGCGTTTTATAAATATTTTGTCGTTTTGCTCGGATTTCATGTCATTCGGTAGTTTATTGTATATTCTATATCTCGCTTCCTACACTCTCATGTTTGGGTATCTTGTCACCCAGCCAGTGGGTTGTCGAGATCAGATAGCCATTCGCTCAGTGTAAAATATTGATACTCAGTCGTATCCGATTAGACTTGAAGCAGACCGTATTTGGAAAAAGGTTACGTAGATTGATTGATTGTCGTCCAATTTCCACTGTTTGGACACTGGCATAATCCAAGGCCCATTGCAGCAATGCTATCATTTTGTGTTCGACCTTTTTGCTTTGTAATTCCGATTTCAAATATTTATTTATTTACTCAAAAACGTATGTACTGTACATAAATTTAACGAACATACGTGAATAAATAATAGGACCAAAGGTAATACTTATGTCTTCAAATATCTCTTCCAGCAAAACGCAAATCTTTAATTGTTTTCGAAATTTTGAATACCGACACATCAAATAATACCACGTATTTGGGTTGTATCAGCGGCTTAATTAAATTTATTAGACTTATTTACGTCGTTTCTTATGACAAATTCTTTGGTAATTAATATGTAATAGAAGAGCTTTTGTAACAGTGTTTTCCATATGTTTTGTGGAATTAAATACTATTAATATTTGTTTGTATAATGGAATGAAATCGTACAAAAAACTGCACGTAATGTCTCTCTTATTTTTTAAAAACAACACTGTTCAGTGTAATGGGTTTTGTTATTACGACATTTTAATTATATGAAAAGTAAGTTTAATGGCTAAGTTTCAATCCAGAAGTAGGTACACACGCTCTTGAAAGATCGCAAACAACAAGAATTGACGTAAATCTCGAGGGCATTAGTTAAGAAGAAAAGGTACTTCCAAAGCTAAATCTACAAAGCGTTTTACTAATTATTTTTCCTTTTATCTCGCACTGGCAACGTAAAGTGATTTTGACAATAAGGTGAATAGAAAACAAAGGATCCCCGAATAAAACCGTAAGGGCTGGTTGCCATGATCAGAGTTCCTCTTTGTTTATTAAAACACGAGTGAATGGAAATATTGGCGCTAGATATTTTAAGATTTTATTTTGTTTTTATAAGAGATATTTTTAGTTTATTGTACTCGCTATTACAGTCTTATAAGGTGGACGAGGAAAGTTCAAATAAATAAAAATATAAAAGATTTTATTTTTATATCAAACACACATTTTAATTTTTTTGCTGTGCCAATAACTGCGGTTAATCAACTGCACCTATTAAAACGTTTACTGTAATAAATAAATAACAATAAAAATACTTACGAATTCTAATAGAAAAAGTTGTCCACTCGCAATTCAATTCATAAATCACAACAATTTCGGATCAAGAACCGAACTCAGAAACAGATTTTTATTATTTAAAGTAACAGTTGAAGATGAAAGTTTTCGTAGACGTGAGCCCGCTTCGAGTATATGAGGGATGTTCACAAAGCGCGGCGTAGCGACCGCCCTGTCCGAAGGGGCGCGTAGTACTGAGCGCTCTTGACAAGACAATCTTTGCCTGTACATAGTGGTGCTCAGTAGACAACAGCAACTTTTGAGCTTTCGCACAGATAACCGGTATAACGGGAGCTTTGTCTTCTTCGAGCTCTTTTTTACTTGCTCCAGTGTCATATTGTTAATTGGCAGCGCTTTTCTCACTTTTAAATTAAATTTAATTTCTTCTTTTTAGTCTCCTGGTATTGCGATCTTGGGACAAACTTGAATTTGGAATCTCAGGTGACTTTTGTACCTTTTCCTGTTTTTAGTGGAACTGTTGTGGTACAATAATGCACGTTTGACGATCGAATGCGGCGGATAAAATTTTCATATAATTCATGAAGTGTTCAAAACTTTCAGCGTGATATTTCAGAAAGAGAATGTGATAGCGTGCATTTAAAAGCCTAAAATTACATAAGTTTGCTGTACCTACACTACACGATATAATTAGATCCAGGCACGGTGAGCGAGCTTCAGTTAAATGGCAAGTTACGCGCTTACAAACTTGTTAACTAAATTATACGACATTTTCACGGTCCTACTTAAGTCATTCTAATTAATTATAACGACACGAAAAGTATACCCACAACTCTTAATAAACACGTGCAACAAACATAATCATCGGAGGGTGACAAAAACGAAAGAGTTACACAATGAACGACAACATTTACTGGCTGTATTCTAAAGATCTTTCTCTAAAATACGTTTATTTTCCTCGGGAGCGTACATAAAAACAGGCAAATCACGAAACAAGATAACATTCGCTAGGTCTTCCAGTGCGGGAATCTCATTTTCAATATGTTTTTATAACTTTCAGTGAGGAAATGAGGTGGTGCTCGGGGCGGCGCGCCATTGTCGTCATAAACCAGGCAAGGCCTTCTTCATAAATCCCACCGAATGTACCTTTATACGCATTATGGCATAACACCGAGGAATCTTTTTTGCGCCACGATACTTTGGAACCTAACAATAAAGTATCGTGTTTTGTTTATTGACTCCTCTGGCTTGAGTGTATAGTACATACGTGTCTTCGTACATCATGTATCTACATTAGTAATCATGCTTGTTAGCAAAGTTCTTAACAGATTACTTCATAATCATCCTTATATTCAAGGGTGATTTTCTGTATTTAACAGACTTCAAATAGGATTAGGTTCTCAATTCAGTTTTTGTATGCAATGTTTTTAGAGGGACAATTACAAAACTCGATGTCTAAAAACCGCTAAAATGTTCTAAACAAATTATTTAACAAGCATTCTGGTAAAGGTGTTGGGATTTATTTTAGTGCAATCATAGATAACTATATCAGCTTAAAAATTTGTTTCGAACGAAGCATAAGTGATTATTACGGTTGTAATATTTTTAAAACAAATAAAAATCAATTTTCAGACGATATGGCTAACCATTAGGTTAGACTGGAAGCTGACCCTAAGATAGTTGGTAAAAGGCTAAGATAATGGTGGTTGGTGCAGTGGGTGAGCTGTTGGTTACTACGCTGCGTGTCACGGGTTGGATTCCCGTACCAGAACAAATAATTTTATGGCCTACAAAAAGTTTTTACGGGGTGTTTGCACCGATATCGGAGAAATCCCTAGTGAGGGTCAATGATTAATTATTTTTTTCAGTTGTACTGTTTCTCTAGAACAGTAGTCGCACAGTGGTAACGGGTTCTACTTACGGATTGTAGGTCGTGGGTTTGAACACAGTCGGGCACATTAATTTATGTAATTTATATCATCACTGTTCTGAAATGGGTGAAAGAAATCATTGTGAGGAAATCTACAAGTCCTAGGACCCAAAATCCGAAGACATGGGACATCCACTAACCAGGCCCTTGTGGTAGATTACAGCCAATGCCTTTTCATAGAGAGCAGGCCTCCCTCCAGTAGGAACATAATAAATATAAATAACACATCATAATAATTATTATTATTTCACGCTCTTGATCACGTCACGCCATGACCGCTAAATATGACCACTGAAGCTTGAAGCATTCTGTATAACACACATTTTGAGAGGCTAGTTTGGAGCTGCTCGTATTAAACTGCGCAATAAAATTGCACCAATTTGTAGCCACTAAAATATGTACTACAGTTTTCAATTTCATGTTTATGGTCTCCGTGTATACAAAATAATATATTACGAATTACTTGCAAAAAAGATTGTGCTGAAAATATTACGCAACATTAACCGAGGGTCTTGTATTAACATACGGTATTGTTAAATTAATGACAACAATTATTATTGCCTGGCTACTGGCCAAGTGTCGTGGATAAATTCTTGCCAATCTTTGCCTATGTGTGTAATAATAACAGCTAGTAAGTACCCACATGACTCACATTTTGCAAAAGAAAAACCTTTATTCTTAAGCAAAATTTCAATAGTATTATATATTGCTGTTTCAATTTCAAGTTTGACATCAAGTATGAAAGGTTAGCTGTCAATGACGTCGTAACTTTAAAGGATCTATGTTTTGTACTAAGTTTGTATCACAACGGTCATCAACCCGTTGCGTTCAATCCATCTCGGTTCATCCACAGTTCAGTCGACCGTTGCGACACGAAACAACTGCACATCAATATCGCTTCAACCAAAGATAAACGTGAAAACATTCCGTAAAATCTTCAATCTGCAAATGTAAATATTTTATTACAATTTTATATGGCATTTAAAATTTGTTGTTCAAGCTAGAATGCGTCGTGCAGCACCGAACACCCGCCGGAAAACAATATACGAGTATGTAGGTACCTATGTGCATATGAAAAACGTGCCGTGATGCAACATGCAACCCATACCCTTACTCGTATTTCGCCCCTCGACAGAACATTATCAGGATATTGACTCGTTAACCGCTCCAGTGGAATGAATTCAAGCTGACAACTAGTTGTTGGCAAAATTATCACAAAACATCTTAAATTACTAAAATAACGCTTGATTCCATTCCGAATCTGCAAGTAGTTAAAACAACTCTAAGAAGATCATTAGAAACTACTCCGAGAGAACGAGTTTAAAAAACAGAAAAACGAAAATGTTTGTTTAATCGTTATGCGGATTGAAATTTTAAAATGTTCCGTGGCGATGCAGAATGCAAAAATCTTTTCTTGCTCATTTTTCGCCAGTTCCAACATAATAACTGCTTGTTGGCCCCGCGGCCTCAAGCACTCCACAAGCAATAAGACAGTAATAAATGTTCAGACTTCAGATCCTAAGACAAGAACAAAAAGGAATATAATACCTAAGTAGATATTGTGGATCGGTACTTGTGAGACTTCAATATTATTGCTTCATGAGAGAACGTTGTGGTCTAGATCCATTTGCTTTGCCCACTTATCATTATGAGTTCCAATTGTGACTGTGTACTTTCGTGCTCGGACTTTGGAGTGATCTGGTCATGTAGGAACAGCTTGGCGATTTTGGAGCGTGTTATAGCTTCGTAATTTACAGCTGCTTATCAAACTATGCTTCAGTATAACCATTTTTTTCTCCAATGTTATTGAGAGACTTTAGACTTCTTTTACGGTGTATATCTATAGGATATCTTCAAATCAAATAAATAAACCTATCTATTTATGATCACAGGTCTTCTTTTCTTTTTCGGAGGAATATCATCTAATGTCTTCTCCCGCTCTAGGTATAGCGGAAGGAAATGTCAACTTCTACTGACTTAAAACCCACCCTGTTCCTTCAACTGCCCTTACGCTCCGGGTCTCCTTAGAACATACCCGCAATCCTGGCAGGCAATGGCCCTATTGGGCCCTATTTTTCTTTTCTGGGTGGGAAAATCATTGAATGACTTCTCCCGCTCTGGGTGGAACGAAAAGGAGGTTACATGTCTAATCAACTTAAAGGCATACCAAAAGCAATCCTAACGCGCCATTGTTTTGTTTTGATTGACGTCAAATGTTTGACAGCTGGGGACAGAGTGATTTGAATGGGAAAAGAAAATTGATGTTTATACTATTTTTCTCGTTTTTTTACTTTTTTTTTCTCCATAAAAACCTTCCTCAGTCTTCATCAAACACAACAAAACAGAAATCAGCCACATCGGTTCCGGCGTTCTCGAGTTTTGCGCTTAGCAACACATTTAGCGATTCATTTTTATTTATATAGATAATACTCTAGAATTTACCTCAAGTAAAAAAAAAAGATTCTTTGCCACAAAATGTATCTTGCAATCTTTTTGGCAGTCCAAACATTATCATTATCTTACTAAAAGTTACACTTATCTTAAGTAAAATATTATATAAATAATATATACACTACTAATTTTTAATTAGTACAAATACTTAAAGGGCTTATTAGAAAAGGTCTTGTTATTATATATGTAAAGTCTCACTATATAGGGGAGAGTGGGGTAGATTCATACAAGGGGCACCGTCATACACCAAACATATCTGATGTTAGGCGCACATCAACAGAATGACTTATGCGTGTATGCGTAGCTTACTTTTGTGTATGGTTGCTCACGGAGTTTGAAAGCAGTCGGTGTGAAACGCGCGTCGGTGTGACACAGAACGTGATTCGGCGAGGCATAAGTATTTTTATAAGCTCACTTTAACGTCTTTTTTTTTAATAAAAGCTGCCCTCTAGATTATTCAGTTCTATTTTATTTAAAAGATAATAGGGTCAAGTTTGTGAATTAATCTGTGAATAATTTTATATACGCTTGCTTTTTTTCTAGAAATATTTTGATTTCATTTTCTTGTGATGGGGTAGATTCATACAGGAGTGTACGGGGCACATTCATACTGTATGAATGTGCCCCATTTTTTGTTTGTTTATAAAATTATACCATTATTTTGTTTTGCAGAACGATTATGTTCAGAAATTACAAGAAAAAGGGAACTAGGAGTGGAGTGGTGGACGAAGAGGCAATTTTTAAAGCTATCGATAAAGTTTTGGAAAACAAACTCTCATTTCGGAAATCAGCAGCCAAATATGGAGTATTAATAAATAAGAATTAAGCAATAGGATGTAGATATTTAAAAAGTGATGTGACTGATCAGAAAGACTTTTTTTTTATAACTGGTGGGCCCACTTCTTGATCTCGATCTCGCCTGATGGTAAGCGATAGATGAGGTCTAAGATGGGACGAGCGAGCCCAGACGATGCCTATTTACTCGTGTTTTAAAGGCTGAAAGGTCATAAGTGGCAGGGAACACATAAGCCGGCAGAGAATTCCACAGCTTGGCTGTGCGCACAATAAATGTGGAGGAAAAGCGCTTTGTACGACAAGACGGTATATCAACCAAGTGTGGGTAGTACCCAGCCATGCGTCTGGTAGTCCGGTAGTGAAAGGGATATGGAAGAATCAGGTCATGGAGCTCCTGCGCACACTCCCCGAAGTACAATCTGTAGAAAACCGACAGGCAAGCAACGGTTCGCCGATGAGCCAGGCTATGAAGCTTGTCCACCAGCACCTCGTCACCTATAAGCCTTTTAGCTCTGCGCTCGATCGAGTCCAATGTAGCAAGTTGGTACTTTGCAGAGCCATCCCACGAGTGGCTGCAATACTCCACGCAGGAACGGACCTGTGCTTTATACAGAATTAGAAGCTGTCCAGGCGTGAAGTACTGCCTCACCTTGTGTAGGATTCCCAGTTTTTTTGTTGCAGTCTGAGCTCTGGACTCGAAGCTCCAGGCTATTGGTAACTGGCACAGATATACTTCGAAAAGTAGGGTTCAATTCAAAAGGGCTCCTTTTAGCGCTGAAAAGACAAGCCTGTGTTTTGACCAGATTGTCGTCACCCCATTGGGAAACGAAATTTAAGGTTAAATTCATGCGCTCTACCATGGCCTTTCTGAGTGGCAATTTCGTCGCTGTCAGCGCTAGAACTGGATAAGTATCTCTCTGTGTGCTGTGTGTGTTAGGTTAAGTTAGTTGCCTCGGTGCCATAAAAATAAAAACTAACTATATTTGTCTTTTTTATAATATGATTATGTAAGTATTATTTGATAATAGAGACTAATATTGCTTTTGTTTTCATGAACGTTGTGTTTTGATACTTTGATATTGATAAATAAATAAACATTTCACGCAAAACTTGTGTATTTTGTCACATGTATGAATCTGCCCCATAAGCTGTATGTAAGTGCCCCGCATGTGGGGTACATTCATACATTTTTAATTTTTTCTTTCAAGTGTTACAAAAAGTCGTACAAATGTATTTACACAAATTTCATGTTTTTTATATAAAGTCAGATAGTAAGACTATTGATTTGTGATGAATCAATAAAGATATCGATACCCGAGAGCATTCTATAAGATGAAATATAAAAACTGTATGAAGCTGCCCCACCTTCCCCTAATATTGATAAATAGCAAAGTTATTAGCGTTTGTTTATATCCCAAAATGTCACTCAATTTACGGACATATTGTACAGGCCATTCATGTATTCATTAATCGTGATGTCGCGGTCACGCGGTCTCGCTCAAACTTGCCCCGCCTCCAACAGCTGTTATCGTAATTGTAGGTAGCTTAGACGCATCTTTAAGCTTTACGAATTAAAAAATAGTAAAATAAAAGGTTCACGAAAAATAATAGGCACTTATTAAATTCAAACTTTACCTACATACCTACTTTAATTGGGCCATTTGCTTGTGTTGTTCAGTATCCACCTGCAGAACTCCATCCTTGGTTCATTATCCACAGTAGTCAATTCTTGACCCTTTCTTTAGTGGTATGGGTGAAATCCAGACGAACTAATGATCGTCTATGCACAGTACTGGCTGATATTAAAATGACAAGCTGCGTCATTCGTACTTCGCCGGGGATCTTCAAAGTAGTCCACTACATCGTCGTAAAGGTTTTGGGCCGGTCTTCCATGTCCTTGGCGATGGGCCGTTGCGCGGAATGATCAATGGTCGAGTAAACGTTGGTAAACATTTACCACAGTCCGAACCTTTGGCTAGCGAGCATTTGGGTACTCTTCCCTGTACATACGAACAGCGGCCACCAGACCAAAAGTACACACGCAACATAGCCACGTACTCTCGAGATGAAAACTGGTAAGCCATCGCGACAGTAAAAACGTAACAACTTATGTTTAAAAAGCACGCGCACACTTCCGCTAACAAATTGGCACTGTTTGTTCGTTCACTCGTTGTAAAAAGGACCGCTGGCCAGAGGGGGCGTGGCTTGAGCTTAGACGCGAGTTTGCCGGGATTTATGAATGACGATCTAACTGGACTAGCACTGCGCGTAGTATTTTCTAGTAGCAATTGTTATGAATGATTGATTCAATTATGAGTTTACCAGTTATGACAAATTTTCGTAGACAATTTTGGGGTTTCGTTTTTTTTACTTTTGACTACATAAATATGATCAGTAAAGGGTACGGATAGAGCCCCATTTTTTTTTGTACTAATTAAAAATTAGTAGTGTATATATAGTGTATTCTTATAAATCGAGCTTATCCGGGGACCTATTCAAATACAAACGATAAAACTAGATCCAGCTGTTTAGGAAAACTTCAATGAGGTACATAGTTTAAATTGCATCTTTCCGTAGTACCAAAAGCCATCAGCTTAGATCACTATGGACATTTAAAGGGCCATAATGTTACCCTCTAAAGCAAACGTACAAATAATTAACAAAAGCTTTACTATCATTAATATAGCATGCTTACGGTTATTATGGCATTAACATAACAACATAATCATAGTCATGAACAGGGCAATGAATAAATAATTTTCGAGTCGGATGAACGGCAAAGGATCCCCGGTAGCTTCATTTCGAGCTGCGGGGATTATCCATATTATCCGAAAATCTCGGAACGCCAGCCGTTGCGCACTACAATGATCGAGCTCATATAAAATGACTAAAATTTTTAGATCCCTATTTTGTAAGTACTTTTATGACGATTAATTGTTTCCTGTTTTTACGGCTATTACTTGCGAGATTTATTCAAAGTTGAAATAAAGTTTTTCTGTTTTTTTTTATCATTGTTTTTTATTAATGTTCTTGATAAAGAAAATAATTGTGAAAAAGAAAACAAAAAGTAAAAAGATTGAGGTTAGACCAAATGCATGAAATAAAAAAATTGGTAAATAATTTTAAGTGACTATATAAATAACATCAACGCAATTTAAGTTGTACATATACGTTACCCGACAAACGTCTAATCTAACGTACATTTTTTCCACGGTATTAAGGTAATTTTCTCATTCTGCAAACTGCTAAACGGAAACAAAACACAATCAACAGTACCGAACCGGAGCCTAAACACGCGCCAAGCAAATGAACATTCAAAAAACCGCAAATAAAAATAAAGGTTTGGTTACACAGCACTTGCATCGATAAGCTTTATTGTCACAGTCTAGGTGAGATGTGGCCGTGCCAGCGAAAGGCGTTAAGGTAAAACGTTTCAAGGGTTTTTTGTCTGTTAATGGAAGTTCTTTGTACGATGTTCCGAACGGACGGGCGGGTCCGACTTGAAATCGGATTAGCGATATCGGGCATACACCGTGATAGAATCGCCGGAGCATTATCACTTCACTGCTGACTTTTGTGACATGGAAATAGTTTTTAATGCTTTATGTTATGTTGTAGACGAGAAATTCTGTTTCAATCACAGTTTTAATTCCGTGTAGTGTACGTTTTATATAAATAAATGCAACATGCCAGTATTTTGAAAATAAAACACTGTCGTTGTTACAGCGAAAGTCAAAAAGTTCGTATAATTATTCAACCCTTTCCTAACTCACAAAAAAAAAAACAAAAATATTTTCTTAACTCATCTATTTATTACAAAGGCCTTCTTGATCCCATAGGCATCCTCTACCAGTAAACCAAGGTTGGTGAAGATAATAATTAAAAAACAAAACAAGGTAATACTACTAACACATTCAGTATTTATTGAACAGTTTTTTTACGGGTAAATCTCTGTACCATTCACTGTCTGGAGAAAATACCTAAAGCAGTCCGCCTTCGCTATTTTCCACAGTTTGACTCTAGTGGTGTGTCCCATAAAAACTAAGCATTTTCCGTGGGTCTATGAAACTCTGCCATCATGTAGCTTACTCTCTATAAAATAAATTTTTGAAATCGAATCACTGATCCCAAATCTACCTTTAGCTAATGACTACACAAACAATGTTTTTAAACCTCTTAAAGCATGGCATTAGTTTTTAAGTTACATCTAGTTCTAGAGAAGGATTTTTAGCATTAGTTTTTGGTTTAATTGAAAAAGAAACTTAGATGTCAAACGCAATGCTGGATGAGACATACTTATCTTATGATCAGATGAAACGTCAGCTTCACTGTAATACTAGCTGCTGAAATATTTTTTCTATCTTGATAGTAGACGTCGCTTTTACGTTACATTTTTAGTTATAAGCTTGTAAAAAAATTATACCGGTGTTATAAATTTCCTAACTTAGGACTTGAAAAATACCGCGATAGCTTTCATTCTGCACTATTTTTTATTCAATATTATTTTCTTTAGTTAGTAGACTAGATGACCAAGTGAAATTCGTACTAGGTACTTATAATGTTTTTTATTGTTAAAAAGCTCGCGTTTGACCACCATCTCACACGATGGTAAGCGATGATGTGGTCGAAGATGAAGCACGCTTACCTAGAAGTAACCTATTAGCTCATGACCTAAAGACCCCCAGGTTATAGCTATCAGGAAACACAGACATCGGCAGGGATTTGATTTGATTGTAAGCAACTTGCTCCTAAAATCTCACAGTAAATACAAATTCACAAAAAAAAACAAGGAGTTAGTGCCATTTTCGATTTCTTTTGAAACCAAGGACCGTCATTGATTTTTATACTATATACGGGCTTATAATATGCTAATCTTGGGACCAACAATACGACTATGCACACATTCGTAGCCTAAAATTATTAACTCCGTAATAACCATTAACCCCTTCCTATGGATATGCATATTGTAATCTACGAGGATAATTCATAATGAAACCCACATGCATACTGTAAATCTGTTATGAACAGATTCTTCATTCAAATGTTCTATAAAGAATTTTAATCTTTATTATATTCTGCCTACGGCTCCGTTTGCGTGTGTTGTCCAACCATAATAGCTATATATAAAAAAAAACATTCGAATCCGTCTAGTAGTTCTGGAAATTTCAAACGGACAAAACAAACCGACATGTTTAAAAAAAATCTTATTCGATTACTAAACCCCCTCAATAAATTTTCTAGATATATTTAATGTACAGACACACTTTTGTTACTGTTTTGTTATATGTATATTATATATTTTATTATGATTATGTAATATTCTTAAGACTACAAATGACTGACGTGCGCATTGTCGTATTGCTTTCCTACTATTCACACACACTAGCATATTAGTCTTTACAACAGTTTTTTTTTTTGTTTTAAATGTGATGTCAGAAAATATGTCAATACAAAGCCTTCACTACCATCCGAACCTTACTATCGGCTAGGGCTGTGGCATCTGCAGGCCCCAAGATAACGGCATGGCACTCAGAATGTGCTGGATAAGTGCCGTGCCGAGATGTTTGGACGTTAACGAACTATCTAGCTAACGCGATGAATATTCATTGATAACTAATAACAGTAATCTTGGAATGTGTTGTATCTTAATTTGGTTCTTGCCTGGTTTGTGAGGCTATGCTAAGTCTAACTAAGGAAGAGAGATGGATATTATGAATCGAATGCCAAAATTATTCAAAAATGAAACCTGTTTTTTTTAAGAGAACTGTGGGTAAATTTTCCGTTACTAGTAATCTTGTTAACATCTTTAACTGGACTAAAGTTCACAGCAATAGTGTAATAGGTGGAGCCACGACCTCTTGATCACAAGACGCTTCTTCGGAGGGAAACCTTTAAAGGCAACTGAACTTTTGGGAATAAACCTCATAAGACACCTCACAAATTTCCGGAGTACAAACAGACGACGTGACGTACAGAAGCTATTATACACACATCAAAAGTGTCTAGGGATCAAGCATTTTTATGCGGATTTCTTGAGATTGAGATGTGGCTTTGTAATAAATTTATGATTTTATAAATTTATATGGATCCTTTTTGGTGCATTTCATAATTTGAAACAGGAACTGTTAATCAAATTCGAGTAAAAGATGAAAATCAGCTGTCAATATTTTCCCTATAAAAACATACAACGCATTGAAGACATTATTAGTGCTACTGTTTCCCTACTACTGATTAAAACCAACGTTATTATGAAGCGGCGACGTCATTTAAGCAGGGAAGAAATGCTCAGAGCCGTGGGAATGATAGAAGCTGGTTCCCGGCAACGTACTGTGGCTTTAGCTCTGAATACAAGTCAGAGTGTTATCAGTCGACTTTGGACACGTTACCGAAGCACTGGTACCGTGGCTGAGCGCCATGGAGGACGGTATCGCTGCACCACACGGAGACAAGACCGATACATTCAAATCTTAACTCGAAGAGCTCCAACAATAACCGCCATGATGTTAGCCGTGAGGCTTCATCACTCTTCAGGGAACTTAATTAGCGACCAAACAGTCAGAAACCGCTTGCATGAAGTGAACCTTCATTCCCGAAGACCACTACGGGTACCACCTATAGCAATGCACAATCGTAGGATTCGATATCAATGGGCTCTTGAACACAGAAATTGGGCAGAAGAACAATGGCATTTCGTGTGCTTTTCTGATGAGTCTCGTTTTGGTATGAGACCGGATACAAGACGTATACGACACTGGAGAACCCCTGGACGCCAACAGCGATTAAAATCCTGCCAGGAAGTCCATCCTTATAGTGGTGGAACCATCATGGTATGGGCGGGTATTTGGATCGGCGGAAGAACTGAGTTGATTTGGATCAGAGGCAACCTCAACGCTCAAATTTATGCTGAGACGATTGTATCTGACGTCATCGTTCCTCTACAAGTGCAAATCGGTCCCTTATTTCAGTTAATGCATGATAATGCACGACCGCACACCGCAAGAGTTGTAAGACAGACTCTCGCCGCAGCTAACATCAATGTCCTGCTCTGGCCTGCTCAGTCGCCAGACTTGAACCCGATTGAGCATGCATGGGATATGCTACAGAGAAGAGCTCTGCCGAATATGGAGGGTATCCAGTCGCAAGAAGACCTTTTTTTGTTGTTGCAACGAACATGGGCGGCCATTCCACAGCGTGATTTGGATGAACTCATTTTGAGTATGCCAAACCGATGTTCTTGTGTTGTTAGTGTTCGCGGTAGAAACACGGATTATTAATTGTTTAAGTTACCCAATAAAATTTTAAAGAAAACTGTTATTTCAGTCTTTTTTCGAACTTTAATGTTAGTGGTTCAAATGTCAAAAATCCCTTTATTAGGAAAATGGCAAATTTCTTTATTAATGCAAAGGTGACTTGGTTTATCGTTACTGTGACAAACGAAAACACTTTATTTGATGAATCCTTAAAGAAAATTTTAATTAATATCAATCAGGAGAAAAGTTATTGCAAAAATATATGTTGATCCCTAGACACTTTTGATGTGTGTAGTTTTAAGAGATATTGAAATAAATAGAAGTTATACAAGTAAAATGCATCACCTGAACCTGCTTTTCCATTATCATGATATTCAATCCGATCGCGATCGCACAGTCCGCGTCTCTTCTTGGAATGTTGCCCGCTTGAAAGGAAAACGAGCGTAAATATGTATTTGATACACAAACAATATTGCTTATGGCAACATTTTGCGATATCAAAATTTCAGGAGCTATGCTAGGGTTGTACTAGCGATGCAAAAGCTTACGCACGATTTTGTGGAAACAAATCAATATGAATATGCGGCAAATAAATGCAGATTTCAAAATCAATCATGTAAGTAGTAGGAACTCATTGTTGTCGAAATGTTTTAACGAGATACCACGGCCTCGAACGCAAGGGCAACTAAAGAAGCAGGGTGGGTTTTTAAACAACAGAAGTCTGACAATCCCTCCCGCTCCAGAGCGGCAGGAGTGATTTGAATATTGTCCCGCCCAAAAAAAGTAGTAGGTACATGAAAACAGTTAATTGGTCTCCTATTTTCGACTAGCAAAATAAAACAAAATTAAATTAAAATACAATACATGTTCTTGCCAAATTAAAAGAATAAGTAGGAAAAAATGAGCATTTTATTGTTCTCTTTTCTGTTACAACTCTTTACTTAAGCTTCAGTTGAAAACCAGCGCCAGAAAACTACTGTGTTGCTCAACTTGTTTTGCAATAAGGTTGCCTTAGAAACATGTAATCTTTACCGAAAAAATCTCTCTTTTACCGCATCGGTGACCAATAATGCGGGAAACATGGGTCCAGTAGACATTTAATAATCAGTGTTTATATGATTCAAGCCTTTTCCAACTTATGTTGTGCCTGGTTTAGAGTCTAGCCAAACGCTGAAAATCAGCTTTTAGATACATAGAACAAAGAGCCTACCAACCTAGTATCATAACCCTATCCTTGTCTAAATAACAACGTCGTATACGAACGTCCACTTTGTACATTCACCAGTGGGTCATCGGCTTAATTGCGAGAAGCCACGCCCTTCGTGTGTTGTGATCTCAGTTGCCTACCATATATAACAGGGTGATGGTCGGACGTCGCTTCACGTCAGTCCCACACTCCGTCACCTTAGTTGTATCGTTATCACCTAGTGATATCAGTGCGGACTGACGGCTTAACGTCGTCACAGAATAGGGTGTTAATGGAGGCTGTCATATCTGTTTCTTAATAGTTTTAGCGAGTATTATCTGGTTTCCATTACTGTTAAGATTTGTTTTAAGATTGAATGTCGGCTTATTGCAATATTTTACGAGATAAGGCATTATTTTATTACTATAATGTACGTGTATACTATATATAGCATTCCATATAAATGCTTATATTATTGTTATTTGTAAGCATTTAAGAGTCCAACCGTTTATTTTGATTCAGATTTTTCTTGTAATAACGTGTTTGATTCAGGCCCCTTTGTATTTTATACACATCTTATTACTATTTCAAAATTATGGTAGTATATTTCGCATAATTCACCGGTAAAACAAAAGAATTTTCCTTGTAAAATAGCTAAAATTTTACAAGATTTTCCTTAATGCGTGCTTCTTTTAACTCAAGAAAAGCATTTATATGAATTCCAAGTACGTTGTAATGAATTTTATATATAGGATGGCTTCGGATCATTTTTATTTGTGGTGGAAATTGTACGTTTATAAAACATATTGAGCATCTTACACACAAAATTCAAATTTAATTACGTCTGTATGTCAGTGGACTATCTGTCCATTGGGTAGGTAACATGGAATGCGGAGTAAGATAGAAGGTGGGCCATTATAAAAATACAAAATTGATAGAAAGAAGTTTCTTACGCGTAGGCTTCATTAGAACGTACTTGGAATTCATATAAGTAAATGCTTTTAAACTTTTATTTTACAACTACTTTTTTTTAACAAGTTACAAAAACTATACATTGCCCTGTGTGTACTCGCTTAATCAACGCAATGACCAAGTCCGCTTACAATGTACTGCATGCGTTGCGTCCTCCACACTTCAACCATTGACGTTTCGTCCTTTGCCCTGATTGGCCGTGATGCACGGTGCATGTTTATCGACAGTGAGTTACAATCAGTAGCAAGCCCTAGATTTAAGTGTTTGTCATTTATTTGTGTATCATTCATTCGCATACGTAACGGGCCTCTTGCTTGTAGTGGAGCTAAAAAGTGGGAGACAAGCGGCGACACGCGTTTCTAACCTCTTTTATCAGTTCTGTGCGAATATCACACCGCCAACTTCCAAACTTTGGGCTATTACTGCAAAATTTATTATCTATTGAAAAACCTAATAGCACGTTTTGCCGGGAATCGAACCCGAGACCTCTTGCAGTTCAAACAACCAACTAAATCTATGCTAATTTTACCTCTTTAATCTACCTCGTAATCTTTGGACCTAATGATCTACATCTAAAAATTCTTTCTTTGGTAGAACGCTGCATTATTGGGAAGTGCTGCATTATTGGCTATAAATTGTTTCCAAATCCACGCAGCCAAAGTTGCAGGCAAAGTGCTACTATTATACAAAAGAGCCTTTTTTGTGACAACTCATCTTAAATCTATTTTTGGCCTCAGAGACCAATTCATAATAAAATATCTGTTTAAAATTTTCTCGGTTAGATTAATTACGATGTTTACTATAACAGTAACATTAATTATATTCAAAAGGTTCCATAACCACTGGACCGTGAACTATCATCTCGATTCAACATAATAGTCGTCTGTGCCACAAGTCTTTAATCTCCACGTCCTATTAACCGCACCAATCTCCTCATTATAAATAAATAAAGTACAAAAAAGTATCTTAAATTGTAATACAGAAACGAGATGAGAGAAACGTCAACAAATCTCATTTATGGAGTTGTTATTTTTTCAGCTTATCTTTGTTTTTTCGTACAGTAGCAAAAAAGCTGGGACAAAAAAAAACATTAATGAAGTGAATTAAGCTCGGCACGGCGATGCTAAGAGGAATCCAACTAAGATGGATGACGTAATTTTCTCCTTCATTAACCCATTTACTTGGCCCCAGCAGTCAAAATAGTTCAGTTGTCAGTATTTTGTGCTTGCATCTTATGTTTTTATGTGCATATTTTTAGTAGGTAGGCATGTAATGTAAGGTAACAGGAAGACGTACATTTTCGATAAAAATAAATCATATTAGTTTTCATTCACAATGCATAGCTATTTTCAATCTTTCTCTGGCCTTGTTTGGCCCTTTTTGGCCTTCTACGCAGGGAACATCGAATTATTTTTAGCTGTTTAGGAGTTGCGGTGGAGTAAATAAACTCACAAACATATATTTGAATCCTGAGTGAATAATATTCCTTTTTAGGCTGTCATCATTTAAAAAACAGATTGAAAGATTGTGTGAAAAATGATACGGCAAGAATTGACTGAGAAGTGACTGCTGAAGTTTTATAGCTGAAAAAGATATGCTATCCTATCGATATAAATATTATGAAGCGAAAAGTTTTTTTGTTTGAACGCGCTAATCTTCGAAAGTATTGAGTGGATTTAGATGAAATTTTGGTTTGAAAATAGATTGAAGCTTGAGGAACTTTTTTTTACCCAACTGCAAAAAAGGAGGATTGGGTTTTTATCGTGATAAAGTCTATGGGAGCAAATTCCCGCGCGACTGGTATCAGAAATATTATGTGGATAAAGTAGGAGCATGTAATTACGCCTTAAATAACTCAATAAATACAAACTTCCCTAGTGGGTTACGTACAGGTACAATTAGTACTTACTGCTAATTGTTACCTTGTTAGGTTTGAATCTAATACACGTGTGTGAGGGCAGCGGTGTGGATGTATGTATGTAGCGATGTTCTCGGTTCTATAGAAAGTGATCAAAGGGGCAAATTGATGAATTGATGTATCGCCGACAACCTTGCGGCTTACCTGTTAATCGATTATTTTAATCTAGGTCCCTACTGGCAAAGGCCATATAATATCCACTACTAAAAATGGTGAAAAATGTTTTAAATATTAAGCCCTATTCATAAAAATATATAACTTTTAACCATATGCCCGGGTTACATTCTGATTAACAGTCCTTATTAAAATTTTGAATTGAAAAATTGAATTAAGAATTTTAATTAGAATTTAAATTTAAACTAAGTAGGTAGTTTAAATCAGTTAACATAGGCTCTATATACAAATATAACTATTTTTTCTGTAACACAGGCTCGCCTAGAACATGAGTCAAGGGCTTCACTTGAAAGATGTAATATTTTTATTCTCAATAAATTATTTTATTTATTTTTATTAACTTTATTATATTGTACTTAAGTAGGTATGAAATCACTTAAACAAATGAATTACTAAAACGTCAACGTTTTAACAACACTACATAAATTTTGTCTTTTTTTTATTTTTTCTGAAATGATAAGTATAAGCTT
This sequence comes from Tholera decimalis, assembly GCA_943138885.2. Classification (NCBI taxonomy): domain Eukaryota; kingdom Metazoa; phylum Arthropoda; class Insecta; order Lepidoptera; family Noctuidae; genus Tholera; species Tholera decimalis. The sequence continues at coordinate 30,315,749 of OW964550.2, read as the reverse complement.
CAATCTATTGAAACTTATCAAAACTGTTTACACTATTATTAGTATAAACAGTGTTGGTAAGTTTCAATAGATCTTACAGTCTTACCAAAGTACTGACGATACAGTAAAATTTTCGCTCAAAAGGATTGGGTACTACTATTAATAGTATTCAAAAGGAGTTCGCAACCTTTCGTTCGAAATTAAGCACTACTTGAGCTGTTAAAGTTCAATAAACAGACAGAGACAGAATACGAACTTAACAGTCCACAAAGGTTGGCTCCTATCTGGCTGCCTTACAAAGACCCAGAAATATATACGCGCAAGTTGCCAATTTATTGGACCGCAATCCGTCAAGCGTAAATCCTTGCCTATCCGAAAGCTTTCTTCGTTTTTCGATGGAAAAACACTGCACCTACCTTTGAAGAAAGTATACAGATTCCTAAAACCAAAGCATTCTGTGTACCAAGCTGGTTTCACCATTCCACATGTTTAGATTAGATTTCGTCGTCAAAAAGTATCACAAAATTTTAGTGTTCTAATTACCTGTATAAAGCATCAAGGTTTAGCTATATGTACATTCAAGTATCACGTTTTCAAGGGGCGGTAGCTGAGTGCGCATCGGAGATATGCCTTTTACTGAGTGAGCGTTTGAAGAGCACTCAAAGCGGGAGATGTCCGATTTGGGAAATCGTGTTACTGGCCCGACCGCGCCGCCGATACACGTACAGTCGTACACTGGCAGTGCCGATAACTCGGTTACGTATAGCTATACATTTTATTGGTGAAAAAAGTTAATTTAATAAGTCTTGTTAAAGATTGTAATAAAACTAAATGGTGTGTACAACACTTGGTCGGTGTTCGGATGAAAGATAAAGATTGAAATGACGATAAAGTCCTATATTTTTTGTTAAAGAGACTCTTTTTTGTTGACGGTTATTCTTGCTTGAAAATTGTTTTTCACTGCGGTATATTTTTTGAAGATCGCCCGTCCTGTGTCCTTTCATTATGTTCACTTTGTGCTTTGTTTTCTATGAAATTTAACGACGTAATTTCGTTGTGATATGATTTTTTTTTATTGATAATAGGTTCGCGTTTGACCACCATCTCACCTGATGGTAAGTGATGACGTGGTCGAAGATGGAGCACACTTACCTAGAAGTAACCTATTCACTCTTGACTTGAAGACCCCTAGGTTATAGCTATCGGGAAACACAGATTCCGGCAGGGAATTGTAATTTTAAAAAGAAATGCATTTTGAGGTAAACATGGTGTTCTTAGTTGGATAGAAATAGCACTAATAAAACTAAATCTCAAAACTAATACTTAATATTAAGAGAGAATGTTTGTAAGTAAGATTATATGAAGGAGGTTATCATCGAAATTACTTACCCGATCAAAAAAATATTTTTGTGTGACATATGCATACATACATTTCGTTGACAAAAAACCATTTTTAGCGAGCAAACCCACCGGCAGAATCTGGTTTACAATATGTTTGATCATTTGAAGCTAATACGCCTTTGAATTACAGAGACGAAACACAGATAAAACAATGTATCACAAAACCATCCTCTTTTATTATGGAATCTGTTTATATTTAACACAATAGCCATATTCTAAGAATATTATCACAACTCATATCTATGTCAAACTCGAGTTTAGTGCGAAGGTTTACAACCTAAACCGACTTGATAGCGTGATCTCGAGGAAAATTGAATATTACAAGCAATGTTGTTATATTTTGTATTGCCATTACATAGTAATGATAACCAAATGTAAAGATAAAATGTACTATAACGCATTATCGTTAGGGTTTATGAACAGTGAAAAAGGGAAGATGGGAGCATGCTAGATTGTGGAGGCTTTTTCTTGTAGTTGGTATTATTTGTATTGTATATAGTTTTTTGAGCTTTACATTAAAGAAGTTACATTACACAGACACAGATAAGTAGCTGGTTTATGTCACGATAAAATCTTCAAAATTATTGCCATTCAATGTGGCAATGTCACTAGACCAAAGGCACTTTTTTCAGTAAAGAAGTTTTTGATGCTTAATGAATTGTTTTTCTGTTCCCCTTTTTATATTCGCCTGTAAACCCGGAATAATTATGTGTAGGTCATACAAGCATGTTTGTTTAGGTGTGGGAATATAACCCGCGATAACAGCTGCTCAGTAGTTAATCACTCAATAAAACAGATTAAACATTATGAAAAGATACTCCCAAAAAGCGTGCTGTAAGTGAGCTATAAAAGTTCGATTACCTCTTACATTAGCATTTAACTTCATCTTCTTACCATTTTCAAGATATTTATGCAGTCTTAACTAATAACCACAGAAAATCAGCAACCAAAACACACACACAAGTAAGGCTCTGAGCCCAAGTAAGCGCGTATCATAATCATATTGCATGTTGATGCCAATATCGGGCGTGTTACTAACACGCCGAGTGACGGCGCGGTGAAGTGCACTTAAGATGGCAATGGACGGCTGATATGACGGCCATGATATTATGACGTGGCTGTGTGGAGTAGCAACGTTGTTGGTCTAATGTGTGGAGCTTCCTCAGAAATTATCACAGTCTCTGATACGTACAATTTTGGTGGAGAAGGCTACAAGGAAATAAAAAAAAACGTTTGTCAGTATTTGCAACTTAACTTTAAAATGTATTTTTTTTTTATTTCACATAGGCCTGCATGGGGACTTATAAAACGTCAAAGTTAGTCCACGGTTCGAAATTGGTGTTTCCTATGGAGGAGAACCGGCACGAAACTCTACGGTTACTCCTTTAAAAATATTAGATTTTCACAATCTTTGCATCATACGGTTTTTTTAAGGTGTGGGAAGACAGGTAATAACTAAACAGAAATGAATCTCAGAGTCAATAGTGTGCTCGCTTCATATTAAAAATGAGCTTTACAAAACTGACATAAATAAAACATCAAAGTGTATTTAAATGCATAGTATTGTATGAAATTCGATTTCTATTTTATTTTGGCCTTCGAAATAGAGGAGTCTCTTCGAAGAATAGAGAGAGAGAAAGGAAAGAGTAGTCTATCTCCGAATGAAAATCGCATTACAATGAATTCAAAAGGTCGACTTGATTAGTTTCGTCTTAATTATCATCTGTTTAGCCTTTTCGCAACTATGTCGGGGTCAGCTTCCAGTCTAAGTGGATCCAGCTAGGCACATAGACGTGTGTTAAGTGGAGCGACTGCCTTGCCTATTTGTCCTCCAAAACCAAGTAGTTGGATGAGACGATAAACAGATAGACAGATAGATAAATACTCTTTATACAGGGTTAATTGTAAAACACCGGAATCCTCTCAGGACTATGTTACTAACATCATAATCAACAACTTTTGTTCTGTGACTTTTAAAAATTCGTCATTTTTTTTTTGTTTACCAGATTTTCATATTTAAATTGAACGCCCTAAATGTTACGAAGTTTATGCGAAGCAAAAGAAAGCGATTCATACTATCGCTTTCTTTTACTTTCAATTTAATTTCTTTTATTTAGGGGCGTTTAATTTATATATTTTTATTTTTATATGAAAATCTGGTGAACAAAAATATAACGAATTTTTAAAAGTCATAGAACATAAGTTGTTGATTATGATGTTAGTAACATAGTCCTGAGAGGTGTCCGGTGTTTTACAATTAACCCTGTATACACTATAACAGAAACAAATAAGAACTTAACTACTAAAATGGGTGATTTTTGTTTGTTTATTTATTATTAGGCATAACAACAGCATACAATTCTTAAATAGGTACTTATCTATAATTACATGAGTAGCCAATAACAATTATTCATAACAGATACTTAAGGTGGATCAGGCTTAATATTGATATTAAATATGATTGGGCATTTTGAAGAGATATCAGTATATAATATTCATGAAGGATAATATATATACCATATAATAGATACAAATAATTACAAATAACATGTGCAAATATATATATATATATATATATGAAGAATATATATATATATAGAAATGAAAATATATACTAACTAGATACACAGCCATTTAGTGTAATGTTTGAGATTTTAAATAGCCTATTATGATAACAATTCAAACAATACTTTTTATTTGAAATCGTTCATGGATCACTGCTAAACTGTTTATTGTAAGAGTCCAGTAAACGTGGTATTACACAATTTTTACCGTAATTACTCGAGTGAAATGGAGTGCAAAATAATGTAGTGTGTCTAGTGCGTTTCCTTGGAACATTAAACTTAATATTATTTAAAAGCATAGGGCAATCGGTCCGTCCCCGTAAAATATCATATAGCAACCCCATATCCATTAGGATACGCGTCTCCTGCAGAGTTAAAAGATTGTATAACCGACAGTTCTCTTTGTAATCACGTGAGGAGTGATGAAATTTGAAATTTTAAATATAAAATTTTTTCTGCATGCGTTCAAGACTATTATTATGTATTGCGTAACAGGGAGACCATATTTGACAACCGTATTCCAGTAAACTTCGAACGAAAGCAAAATAAACTACTTTTATGTTTAACAAACTCTTAAAAGGTAGGCAAGATCTTAAAACAACACCAAGATTGCGAAATGATTTGCTGCATATCGCATCGATATGCTGTCGCATGGACATCTCCGCGTCTAATAGTATACCCAGGTCCCGCACTATCTCGACCCTCTCGATCGCAACGCCGTAGAATGTGTATTGATGGTTGATAGGATTTTTTCTATAAGTAAAGGATATACATTGACATTTTTTTTATGGTAACCGTGATATTGTTTTTAGTGTAGTAGTTAAATAAAGAGTTGAGATCTTCTTGAAGCAAAACACAGTCAGATATGGAGTTGATGGATGTAGAAATCTTTTTATCATCAGCGTAGAGAATATGATGTGAGTGCTTAATGTGATGAATGATGTCAAAAATATAGGCGTTGTAGAAGAGAGGGCCAAGCTGCGATCCTTGGGGTACAACCAAATACCAAAAACTTATCATTTCTAAGAAAACTACACCCACGAAGCAATTTTGATCTACCAGTTCCAAAATTCAGGAAAATTGGATAAGCTTTGAGACATCCATGGTATTGAAAACTCTGGAATCAAAATTACTTTGAAGAGCGTAGGTAAGTTTCATAGCATGAGTTTCAATGACTTACTGAGCTTGATTTAAAACATAATCGCGTTGGCATAAACTACGTATGTGAGTCTATATAAAAAAACTCGCCAAGTTTGCGTTGCACGTTAGAACAAATAAAAAACAAACAAGTAAAAATAATAAGTGTTAACTTATTATTTTTTCAATTTTACTATTTATTAAAAAGTGGCCAAGTGCGAGTCAGACTCGCCCATGAAGGGTTCCGTAGTAACTATAATATTATATACTAGTAACTATACATAGTAACTATAATATTATAATATATTTAATTACCTAAAATACTTTACGAATTTCTTAAATTTAGCTTATTTCTATTTTTTACGACTACGCCAAATAATTTTGTTTTTCATAGTGTTTGTATGAATTACAAAGTTATGTTTGCGGTTTTAGAAAATATGCTATATCTCAAAAAGTGCTGACCCGATCTCGTTCAAACTAATTTTTGTTGAAAGTTTATATTAAACACTAATTTTTTTTAAATTTTTCACTCTGTTATTATAGAAGTTAGAGGGGGGGGAGGATACATTTTATCGCTTTGGGAGCGTATATCTTTTAAACGATTGAGTTTATGCAAAAGTCGATTTAGAAACCTCAATATCATTTTTTTTAATCCTTTCTATAGATACCACACACGCATAGGTTACCGCACTCTTAATTTTAAATATTTTTCTTAAAATCTGAAAGCAGTTTACAGAATACATCTACCTACCAAGTTTTATGTAATTGTAAAGTTTTATAATAATTTCTGAATAAAATGGCTGTGACATACGGACGGACGGACAGACAGACAGACATGACGAAACTATAAGGGTTCCGTTTTTTGCCATTCGGCTACGGAACCCTAATAAAAATTGCTTCGAATAATAACCGTAGCTAATAATATAACTAATAAAAACCATAACATTTTCCTCAGATTATTGTAACATTAAAATTCAAATTCAGTTAGTTAAAAGTTATTTTATATGGAGTTAAGGGTGAAATTATATTATACTAGCTGTGCCCGCGACTTCGCACGCGTGGGAGGATTTTTTCGCGTAAATTCCGATCTCGTGATAATTCCGGGATGAAAGTAGTCAATGTATTTTTCCAATATCTCAGCTATTTATTTACAAATCACATTCTAAACTTTCGTATATAAAACTTTAGTTAGTTAATTTAGTCGAGTTTAACTTATTATTGCTTATTAAAAACTAAATATAATTAGCTATAATTATTTTACAAGGAATTTTAAGTTGCTTCGCAAGTGTTATTATAGGTATAGGGTCTGAATATGATCAACTTCTACTATTAAAATCATATAAGTAGAGGAATAGAGCGAGAAAGAATAGAGTAAGCATACCTGTATCATATGTATTTATTTATAATGTAATGTTCTATAAGTATTTACTCGTAACACAACAAAGAAACAAATTGAAAAATAAACTTGTATAACCATGTCTAACGTAAGTACCGTTATATTCAACTGTATTGTGCAAATCTTGCGATACAGCGAATACTACTCGTATTCGCTGTATCGCTTTTCTAATAACGCGTGTATTATTGGAATAGGAGCAAATTAACTCACTAGACCCTAATTAGGTCACATTGTTAGGGTAAAATGAGCTAAAAAACTAGCAATATCAGTTGCGAAAGTTACTGAGAAACTCATAAGAAGGCACTGAGTAAAATAGTTTATATGGTGCTCGGGTCGAGACGGTACCCACATCATTTGATGCACTACAGATATTTTATATGTTTTAAAACTTCTCCTATTTTCTTGGATGAGGCAAGGAGTTTCAACGTGTTTAGCTATGAAAACAAGAAAAGTTTGGTTAATTCTCGTTTCTTGAAGTATTGGATATTGCTTTTGAAAACATTTCCTCAGCTTTTTAAGACAAGTGTTGGTTAGGAAATAGTTTTTATTAAGATCAGGCTAAGGCTAGAAGGTTTGAAGGCATATATTTATAATAAACTAGCTTTTGCCCGCGACTTCGTCCGCGTGGAATAGTTACTTTGGGCTAACGTTAAATTTAACCCCGATTTTGAAGCATTCTTCATTGGCGCTCCTCTCCTATTGGCCTTAGCGTAATGAAATGATACAATATAGCTGTGCCCGCGACTCCGTCAGCGTAAGTTAATGTATTGGTAATATTGTTTAGATCACGTTCACATGAGGCTTAAGTACCTAGAGAACGCTTCGACCGCGAGACGCGTCGAGCGCGGCGACCGATTCTCAAAAATAATCCTTATAGCATGAATCAGTATTCACGCGCGATGGCTTATTATTATAAGCGTATTTCATGTATAACTTTGGTGTTTCTATACCGATTTATATGATTCTTTTTACGGTTTCGTAGTCGAATGGCAAAAAACGGTATCTTTATAGTTTCGACATGTCTGTCCGTCTGTCTGTCTGTCTGTCTGTCCGTCCGTCCGTCTGTCACAGCAATTTTATTCCGAAACTATTAGGACTATACATGTGAAACTTGATAGGTAGATGTATTCTGTGAACCGCTTTCCGATTTTGAGAAAATTTATAATAAATAGTCTTGCTGTATTTTATTTTTTTAATACTTATGAGCCTACTTTTGAACAAGATCACACCTGAAGGTAGGTTTTAGATGAGGTCTATGATGGAACGAGTGAGCCCAGAGAATGCCGGTTCATTGCTTGCTTCAGCTAACAGGGTCATGAGGTAGGGAAACAGAAGTCGGCAGAGAGTTCCTAAATAGTACCAAACTACGCAATAATTCATAAAAAGAATTTGTATAAATAACATACTACCTAGTTTAAAAAAAAATAGTTTTAACCTACTGAAACAACTGCATTGATAATTATCAATGCAGTTGTTTATTTATTAACACGCTCGTCTATAACATGCCGCCACAGATTGAGTGCGAGCCTGATTGGTTTACCGCAACTAGCGATTACACTACGGAACTTGTGGCTCTACTAACAACTTTATGCTACACATTTCTGAACTTGTAAGCAGCGTTTAATCCAATCAGACGCTGATAAACAGCATTTATGTGTAGCTATGCTTAGAGTATGAATGTTCACCACAACTCCGTTCTGATTCGTCTTAACTTAAGAGTTTCAGGCTGCGACGAGTCGGAAAATGTCAAAAAACTTATTTTTAAATTCGTTCGTTGAATTGGTGGAAGTCAGGGCTGCTGTTGAAAATAACCGTAACTTTTAGTAGTCATACTTTAAGTGATAGATAATATTTGGTTTAATTTACAAAAAAAACCTTAGTATTACTTTTCCGTGCACAAAATTTGCGCTTGGTCGTGGATGGTGTCTAAATACCAGGTTCTTAATTTTGCGCGTATTAAAGGTATCGAGATTTTTCTCTCTCTCTCTCTGCCTTTTGTATATCTTTGAAAGTAGTTACGGGTAGTCAGAGACCAGATAATCTTTCTCCAACCCCTGGAAATGTTATTCAGTTTCTGGGTTGTGGAGGTCAAACAAGCAGCCACTCCATGGAAAATACCGAAGGTACTCAGGTGCATTCAAGTTGCATTTATTAAAATATTCTATACCCAGAGAATTTGAATAGAATTTGCCATCGAAAAGTTCAGAATCCGACTGACAGCACTAATGTTCGATACACCAACAAATTGTTGGGCGCTATTCAAATTCAAATTTGTACGCACACAGGCGCTTCAACATCGATATTATATTAAGAAACCCTCTTTGTTGGACGAATACTTGTGGAGAATTAAGGTAATAGAGAACTAGCAAATCACGTTACGCCCCGGGCTATTACGGCATCCTCGTCCCACCTAAGTGTATTAGGGGCTATTTATCGTGACATTGAGACCAGAGAGCCTCATCACAGCGAGTCATTGGGAGACTGACAGACGGCCATGATTGCTTTTTTAATAGACTCTTTATTGGTAATCAAGGAGCTAGTGTGAAGTAATTCATAGGTTATTATTTGTTACCCTTATTGTAATTGGTATTTATGATAGGTTTGAATTGTTTTGTCTTTCTTTGTTATCGCATCGAAACTTCGTCATCGCCATGAAATAGTAAGTATGTGATGCGGTGGCCTAGTGGCTACGGGCCCAATCCCGAGTTTCAGGTCATGAGCTCGAACCCAGTCAGGCACATTACTTTGTGTAATTTATATTCAGCCAGTGTAGAAAAATATCGTGAGGAAACCGGTATGTCCTAGAACCAAAAATTCGAAGACATGACATCTATCAACCCGCACTGGGCCCGCTTGGTTGATTACGCCCCTCTCATACAGTGTAAGTGCAGCAATAAGAAGACGCGTGTGTGAGTGATAAAAATCTGTTCTAAAGCGTCAATTATGGGTGAATTTCAACAAGAGATTTTTATGTGTCATTTTGGTGGGATTTTTTTTATTCCAATGCTATCTAAATATTTTTAGTGACAAATAAAACTTTAGCCTATTTTATAACACTGTGCGTGAGTGGACACCAAATTTCATTAAAACTTACATAAATATTTAAGGATGAATTTTTAAGAGTCCAATGAAATGAAAAGTGACTACCGAAATGATAAAAAATACCACCGAAATGATAGACTGTGCACCGGAATGAAATAAATCCACCAAAATGATACAGCTAAAAACAACCGTGGCGGGCAGCCAGGGTTCCGTGCTTTGTTAGGTTTGATCTCCACAAATTTTAGAGTTTCTAAAATTTGTGGAAATCAAACCTAACAAAGTACGGAAATGATGATATTAAAATAACTGTGTACTGTCCTGTCTCAGTGTTTAACTGAGACAGGACAGTACACAGTTATTTTAATATCATCATTAATATACAGATATTACAGTTAGTATTACATATATCATTGATATTAATGTAACGTAATGTTTATTATGATATGAATGAATTGTTTCTTTACTTTACAACCTTTGGTAATTTTCTGGTTGTTGTTGTGTCATAATGTTGGAAAACTTTATCGTAAATGCAGGTATCTAACCATAAATAAATATTTATATATATTTTTTTTTATTAAAAATAGTTTCGCGTTTGACCACCATCTGACCTGATGGTAAGTGATGATGTGGTCGAAGATGGAGCACGCTTACCTAAAAGTATCCTATTCACTCTTGACTTAAAGACTCCTAGGTTATAGCTATCGGGAAACACTGACTCCGGCAGGGAATTCCACTCCTTAGCCGTACGCACAATGAAGGTATTCCCAAAACGTTTTGTGCGTATGGGTGGGATGTCCACCATGTAACGATGGCGCTTCGCCGTTTGTCTCGTAGTCCGATGATGGAACAAAAAATAAAAAGTTTATTTTTAGGCAACCATTTTCTAGAAATTAAGTCGGCGTTTCTATATTTCTCTTTTATAATAACTGACCGTGATTCTTAATTCAAATTTAAAAACGTTCATTGAAAATATAGTGATATATAGTTTTTCTTTTAACCTACGGCGGCTGGTGAAAGCATAAAATAAATATATGTTGCCTCACACTAGAAATTTTCATAGTATTGATGTTGTTTGTGTGGTGCTCAATATGTTGCAGGTAATAATGGAATTCAGTGCCATATAATTGTCCGGCAGAACCCTCTACCTACATTCAATCAATAATGAAATAGGATAAGTAAGGATTGCAAGACATATAAGGGTGAATTGCCCAAGCAAAAAACTACACGGCAAACCTGAAAACGGTAGTGCAATGTGCTGATTTTTAATTTTATATATGTTTTCTCAACAATGTAAGTAATTCTCTACCTTGGTAAAAAAAATCATTGATTTCTACCCACTAATATACCAAAAAAAATATTACAAAGTGTTATTTTATTATCACGGTGGCCTGTCCTGAACCAAATTCCGCTCATAAAATACCTTCCCCTGCAAATACATTCGTAATATGGATTTAAATCGATTTTGTTATCATTAAATTATAATATATTCGATCAAATAAAACTGTTTTTGTTTGTTTATCTTTTTTCTCATGGATTTGACAGGCAGTCAACTTTTGTCTTGAAAAAAGTTATCATTTCAGAGGACAGTAAGTTTTAGTAGAATAGCCATGTCAACATTGCGTTGTTACGTCCTTCTCACCTTTCCTCACTTCGGATCAGTCCGGCTCAAGCTCTCGGCGCGAACGCATCGGTCCCAACGTCTTGCGGTTTCCCGCAAAAAAAGTAAGTTTATCATTTCAGTAATATGGGGACAAAAATAGTTTCATTTCGGTGGCTCCGAAATAATAAAACCATCAAGTTTTAGAGATCCTTGTGTCAAATACAGAGTCATAGTTTTGTAATGTACTTTTACCTAGAGTGTAGATTAGATTATTCGGGTGTATTTGCTGAGTAATATTTGTGTTTAAGATATAAAAAATATATACAAGTATCTTTTTACGTTTTAACGTTTTTAAATTTGAATTGAGAATCACGGTCAGTTATTATAAAAGAGAAATATAGAAACGCCGACTTAATTTCTAGAAAATGGTTGCCTAAAAATAAACTTTTTAATTCGCTAAAGCCGATATTTGAGTTTGTGGTCATGGATTTGAACTGTAAGTAGCTCAAGTTACGAACTATTTATGGAATATGATGGAACTTTTGTAATTAAGTAATTGTACCTACCTACTTGGTCACCCTAAAAGGTTTGTGGGTGGCATTGCAATGTTCGTACCTAAGTACTTGCTTAGTAAAAATAGATAACCTTATATATATATATACATATATGAAATAAATTAAATAGGTATATGTACCAACTCAAACGGCCTAAAAACTGGAATTCCATACAAGAATCTTTGTTTTCTGTAGTGTCTCTCAGAGCCTATGTACAAAAATGTCACAATATTATAGAGCTACGCGATATTTGACAAATGCTTGCACTGCTCGGACGGGCCTGCTCAAATCTGTTTGATTCTGTCCTCTAAAGGGCGCCACAGACATTAACCTACATGGCTCTCATATGATTTGATCACTACAGATTGTCTGGACTTTAAAAGGGACGTTGACCTCTGATTTTGTTTCAGTGTTTCTTCTCAGAGTAGTCAGTTAGGAAACACTGGCCTCATCTAGTTTACATTTACGAAAAAAAATGACGTGTAAAAGTGTTATTTTTAACCCATTTGCAAAATAAACATCATTATTTCATTTCATTATTTCATATATATTCTTATTTAATTTAATTTAATACATTTATTTCAGACTAAAAAATTGTCCATATAATGTTAGTAACAAAGGTCTTATAAACTATGTTAGTGTTCATGTCATTCTTGTCTATTCTCATACTAATAAAAATAAATAAAATCCAATAAAAAAATCCAATTAATGCCATAAAATAAAAAATAAAAAAATAAAATAACAATAATATAGGCAGATAAACAAAAATAAAATAATTAAAAACATTGCGTCATCTCTTCACGTGAAGCTGAATAAGCCTTCCTAACACTGCAGACTCTGGCCTTTCTGATATCATTTTCAGAATTCCGTTGGCGCTCCCCCGGATCCTACACATCAGAGATGCTGCTTTTTTACGCATTATGGCATAAAAATCGTCAACTCTTGCGTCAGCAAACATGCCTGAAGCGCTACAGAAACGTGGGAGCCCCACCAGAATTCTGAAAGCATTGTTATATTGTACGCGAAGAGCGTTGTAGGCCCGTTGCGTGTAGCTGGTCCATAGAGCACTGGTGTAAAAGCTTTGGCAGTAGGCCCTGAACAGTGTCACTTTTACGTCTACTGTACACTGCAAATCTATGCACCAACATATTAGCACGAACCGACAACGCTCTTCGCTCCCGCTCGATATCTGTATCATCTTTAAGGGTCTCAGTTACTATGTGTCCTAGGTACTTAAATTTAGAGACACGTTTTAGAGCTATTCCGTTTAAACGGACTGGGGGTACATGTTCCGGAGTTTTATTCTTACCTCTAATGACCATGAACTCACTTTTCTTCTCGTTGTACTTCAGACCATGAGCTTCCGCATATGACTCACAGATATCGAGCAGTTTTCTCAATCCACTGAGCGACGGACTCAGTAACACCATATCGTCAGCGTAACTGATGTTGTTAACGCAGACGTCATCTATATGACAACCAACGTGGGTATTACTGAGCCCCTCAATCAGCTGATTAACATATAAGTTAAATAGTCTTGGAGAGGATAGGCCTCCCTGTCTGACACCACATTCAAGTGCATACTCGTCCGAAAAAACATTCCCCCACTTTACAAATTTTTTCTGATGGTTACACCAAAAGGACAAGATGTTAATAAGTTCAGTAGGAGCTTATACATGTATATTTTTGCACAATGGAAACCTAAGCACGTGTACGCTACTTATTATTCCGTGCAAGTTTCAGAGGTCAAGTAGAGTACCGGAGAGTCCCGCTCATGTTATTTTTTTATTATATAAATTAAAATTTTCAAAATAGACATAGAGAACTAGACTGCAAATTACCGTCGCAAAACTGCGACTATTCTATTTGCAGAAGGACATTTTATAAATAAATTAATTCTCTTAGGTATATGTATGTATATAGTTTACGAGGGTTATTCACGCGTTTGGTGCATCATTCTCACATGTATTAATAATGTATAATGATTAATTTATATTTTTCAATGAAACGTGTATATAAAATATAAATATAGAGTTTCTCTGAAAGTTATCTTTACTGTCACAGAACTTATCACCTTACTTACCACAAGAACCAAACTTTACACTTGAATAATTTGAGTCACTAAGATATTTTTATAATTTGGTATTAATGTGCCTTGTAGTAGTCAAACTGAATTAAATGACTCGTTTTTGACGTCAGCAACATTATAGCACGAAAGCTTGTGAAGTGGCGCAATCAGAATCCTGAAACCGCATAATGGCTTTAAATTAAAATAAATATCGTTTATTTCAGGCAATTTTGAAACCCATGTCATACTTTTCTAAACGTATTTATTTAACGATGACCCTGGATAGGTTACGCTTAGTCCAGCGCTCTAAGTCTAAGAATATGTCCAAAGGCGATTGTCGGCCTGTCACTGACAATGATTCTGATACTGACAGCTTTGCGTAAATATTTTCTTTTAATTTTATTACACTCGGTTTTATTTTCGACTTTATGTAGGTAAATTTTCGAACCCACTTAAAAAAACGTATTGATAAATTCAAGTTGCAATCTCAACTCTAATGGTTATGAAATGAGAAGTGTTTTTGGAGGTAGCATTATTTGCAGTAGGACCCACACAAATGCAGTCTGACACGTAATACACGAGATACTTCACGTCTAAGTTAGCGAATTGTACTATGTGACTAATTGCATTGCATGTTGGACAGGCGTAAGTAGAAATTAGTCAATCTTTCATCATCCTCTTCTTTAGTCATCCTCAACAACGTTTTAGCCGTAAGGACTCTCTTACGCTAAATAGAAAGACAGTTGGCATTTTCACAGGCCGTGTATTTTTATATCCAATATATTAACTAACTAGCTTTTGCCCGCGACTTCGTCCGCGTGGAATAGTTACTTTGGGCTAACGTTAAATTTAACCCCGATTTTGAAGCATACTTCATTGGCGCTCTGCTCCTATTGGCCTTAGCGTAATGATATAAATTGACTATTTAATTAAAAAATAATTTTTCAATTCGAACCAGTAGTTCCTGAGATTATCGCGTTCAAACAAACAAACAAACTCTTCAGCCTTATATTATTAGTATAGATAGCTGTTGCCCGCGACTTCGTCCGCGTTTCCGTCGATTTTCGTGAAAAAAAAAGTAGCCTATGTAAGTAAGTAGCCCTTCCTCACGGTTCAGTGATTTTGATGTAACAGAGAGATTAACTTTCGTAATTTAGTAGGGAAATATAATATGTCAATCTATAACACTGTTGAAAAATATCGCAATACGGAACCTCACAATATTATTGTTAATAGCTGTGCCCGCGACACCGTCAGCGTGTAACTCCTTGTGTGTTATTAAGCTAATGTATTAGTAATATTGTTTAGATCACGTTCACATGAGGCTTAAGTACCTATAGAACGAAATTTTATACCTTCGGCCGCGAGACGCGTCGAGCGCGGCGACCGATTCTCAAAAATAATCCTTATAGCATGATTCAGTATTCACGCGCGATGGCTTATTATTAGCGTATTTCATGTATAACTTTGATGTTTCTATGATTATATGATTTATTATATATGATTTATATGATTCTTTTTTATGGAATAGTTAATCATGTTAACTTTTTCAATTAGGGGTGACTGAGAGTGTTATAAACGTAAGAGTAGACAAATATTATAATCAGAAAGCTTCGAACTGCTAAGCTATCGGGAGTTACACGTGTTATTGTGAGTCAACCATAAAAGATAGACATATGCTGTCGTGGGATATTTTTTATATAATTTTAAGGAGAACATTTCCGTCATGAAATGATTTCTGTGTAGCTTTAACCATTAAGGTTGCACACGTGACGGAAGCTTAAAAATGGAGTAACTTCTCCCGTTTTCCCAACATTTCCCTTCACTGCTCTGCTCCTATTGATTGTAGCGTGATGAAAAGTATACTATAACCAGCTCAGGAGTATGAAAAATAATTGTACCAAGTTTTGTTAAAATCCGTCGAGTAGTTTTTGTTTATATAACGGTTATACAGACAGACAAACAGACAGACAGACAGACAAAATTTTACTGATTCCATTTTTGGCATCAGTATCGATCCCCAATCACCCCCAGATAGTTATTTTGGAAATATATTTCATGTACAGAATTGACCGCTCTACAGATTTATTATAAGTATAGATAAAAAACATAGTAAAGCGGTATCCATGGATCCATACCAAAAATCTGTTTTTTTTTGCGAAATAATACAGTGATCAGACTGGAATATACTGCAAAATACTAAAAACCCGAAAAGTGCGAGTCCAAGTCGCACATCAAAGGTTCGCTATGCATTATTCTTTACAGAATGTAAAACCTATACCTATCTAACTAGTGTGATTACTTGCTGTTAACCTAGAATCATAACATTTTACAAGAAATATGGCTTCCCAATGAGAATGTATGGAGTATTTTTTATCATTACAACTTGCACCTGACCAGTTTTTATATTGGACCAAAAGTGATCAAATTATTGTACAATAAAAGGAAATTATGTATTTTCAATTTGTAAAAGTATAGACAGGTATGACAACAGTACTGCCAGCTACGCTTATCCTTGATGGAATCCAAACGAATGTAGGTACAAAAATGCAACTCCAACAATTCTTGTTGAGAAGCAAATGACCCGCAGTCAAAATGTCATTTAGATTCATGTCGGTGGCATTGCCCGGACAATGTGCGGAATCACGGAAGCGTAGCAAACTATGAGCTAAACGGACATTCGCGTTCTATTGCGCACATAAGTGCATCACGCTTCAACGGAATGTGCTTGACTGTACCTCAGAGTTCGTGTGAGGTCATAAAATTTTATCATGTTCTCAAGTTAGAGGGCGTCTGCGTGGTTTTGTTTATCGGGCTATTTTGAACGAGCTTGCGATAAAATGGGAAGGAGCAAATTAAAGACTGTCTCTACTTCAAGATAAACACCTTCTCACTTAGTTGTAAGACCTATTTTAGATAGTTGCTGAAATACTATTCCTCGCCTCGTATTCAAAGAGAAGACTTTCAGCGTAGGAAGAATAATCTAGATACCAAAATTATACTGATCATAATATTACCTTGGGTACTATATCCGTCCTTCTTCACTGGTAGGACGGATATAGTCTACCAGATTACGTTTCCTGATCTCAAAAACTTAGGTAAATATTAACCCATGACCAAAACAATAACAAAACCACTAAGACTGCCTTTACAGTTAAAAAAGCCAATACAAGTGCTCTTAAACAGTTGAGATCTTCACAAGGTGTACCGACCCGTAACTCCTGAGTCTTGAAGACATCTTATAAAAAGGAAGATACGGTCCGGAACAAACAAACGTATTGCAATGTCTTCGCTAGAATATACGGCTTAGGTACCAGGCGGACAGAAGTATAGTGGACGTTCCTTTGTAATAATGGTTGAGTGTTTTTTTAAGCACACGATTTTTTTGCGGTTTTACAAATTTAAGTTTTTTTTTTAATGCAATCCATCGGTGTTTGGGAGGTACTTTTGCCAGTCACAAAAACATTAAGTATAGGAAATTCCCTCTATAACTTCGAGTGAATTGACTTATTCAAACAAGGATTTCTTTCGTCATGCTTTAAGTAATGTCAACCAAACTGTTTATTCAGATAAACGTTTAAACTTTTAGGTAAAAATATTAATATACAAAACAAAGTCTCCAGCCGCCTCTGTATGTCTTTCTATTCGCAATAATGTTTTACCATTTCCGTGCGACTGTCACCAATACCTAGATAGAGTAACTCATGCATCGTTATGAGTTATATATAGCTACTAGTACTCTCGCGGGGCTTCGCTTCCGTGGATTCTATCACGGTAAAAACATAACTCTCCTTTTTTGCAGTCGGGTAAAAAGTAGCCTATAACCTTCCTCAAGCTTCAAGCTACTTCCATACCAAATTTCATCCAAATCCACCCAGTACTTTCGAAGATTAGCGCGTTCAAGCAAACAAACAAACAAACAAACTAACAAACTTTTCCGCTTTATAATATTAGTATAGATGTAGGTACTTGACTGTATAATTTATTAATGTGTTGTGTCAATCAGTAGAATGAGACTGTGCGAAGCCAGGCCGAGTCACTAGTTTATAATAATCATCATATCATTATTAAGCTCATAATCTAAGTGCTACAAGAATGAGCAACATTTTCTGTAAGAAAGATTAGAGTATTAGGACCACAAAAGAACAAATGATGTGGAATATAGTCTTAAAAAACATTTATTACATAGATGTTCACTTTTTATTTTATTCAGAATTTCTAAGGGACCTTTGTATTTTATGTTGACCTAGTCTAAACTAAAACCATTAGTCAGCTGATTTTATCACCCCTTCTCTCATTTATACAACACTTTGTACTAATAGCATTATCTAATATCTAACTAGTGTTGTAAGAATGTAAGAATTCATTCTTTTTTAATACATAGTTTTAAAGTCTCATTGTAACATACTGACATAAGATTTTTAAACTTTCCATAAGTTATAAGTTTTTAAAGAAAATATTTTCTTTTCTGTAAATTTGTGCGTTGAAAGTAAGTATGGAAATAAACATCTGTTATGCAAATTATTAATGTGAACTTATTACATTTAAATTATATTAGCGACTAGCTTTTGCCCGCGACTTCGTCCGCGTGGAATAGTTACTTTGGGCTAACGTTAAATTTAACCCCGATTTTGAAGCATTCTTCATTGGCGCTCCGCTCCTATTGGCCTTAGCGTAATGATACAATATAGCTGTGCCCGCGACTCCGTCAGCGTAAGTTAATGTATTG
The DNA here is from genome assembly GCA_943138885.2 of Tholera decimalis. Lineage (NCBI taxonomy): Eukaryota > Metazoa > Arthropoda > Insecta > Lepidoptera > Noctuidae > Tholera > Tholera decimalis. Next base: position 30,297,279 of record OW964550.2, on the reverse strand, counting down.
GTAATATTGTTTAGATCACGTTCACATGAGGCTTAAGTACCTAGAGAACGCTTCGACCGCGAGACGCGTCGAGCGCGGCGACCGATTCTCAAAAATAATCCTTATAGCATGATTCAGTATTCACGCGCAATGGCTTATTATTATAAGCGTATTTCATGTATAACTTTGGTGTTTCTATACCGATTTATATGATTCTTTTTACGGTTTCGTAGCCGAATGGCAAAAAACAGAATCTTTATAGTTTCGACATGTCTGTCCGTCTGTCTGTCTGTCCGTCCGTCCGTCTGTCACAGCAATTTTATTCCGAAACTATTAGGACTATACATGTGAAACTTGATAGGTAGATGTATTCTGTGAACCGCTTTCCGATAATGAGAAAAAAATAAAAAAATATTTAAAATAAAGGGGGGCTCCCCATACATGGAACTAAACCTGAACATATTTTTTTTTTTTCATGAAATCGATGCATGTGTGGTATCTATAGACAGTTCTTTAAAAACGACACTGGGGTTTCTAAAACCACTTTTCCATAAAGTCAATCGTTTAAAAGATATAAGCTTCCAAAGTGGTAAAATGTGTGTGTGGCGGACACAACCTCTAACTTCTATAATAATGGAGTGAAAAATCTAAAAAAAATATATGTCTGTAGATCTTAATATAAACTTTCAACCAAAATTAGTTTGAACGAAATCAGTTCAGCAGTTTTTGAGATACAGCATATTTTCTAAAACCGCAAATATAACTTTGTAATTCATACAAACACTATGAAAAACTAATTTATTCGGCGCAGTTGTAAAAAATGTAAAAAAGCCAGTTTTATAAAATTTGTAAGGTTTTTTTCAAAACAAATTTATTTGGCGCAGTTGTAAAAAATGTAAATAAGCTAGTTTTAAGAAATTTGTAAGGTTTTTTTTTCGTCAAATAAATTTGCATATTATATTATAGTTACTACGGAACCCTTCATGGGCGAGTCTGACTCGCACTTGGCCAATTTTTTTATGGAATAGTTAATAATGTTAACTTTTTCAATTAGGGGTGACTGAGAGTGTTATAAACGTAAGAATAGACAAATATTATAATCAGAAAGCTTCGAACTGCTAAGCTATCGGGAGTTACACGTGTTATTGTGAGTCAACCATAAAAGTTAGACATATGCTGTCGTGGGATATTTTTTATATAATTTTAAGGAGAACATTTCCGTCATGAAATGATTTGTGTAGCTTTAACCATTAAGCTTGCACACGCGACGGAAGCTTAAAAAATGGAGTAACTTCTCCCGTTTTCCCAACATTTCCCTTCACTGCTCTGCTCCTATTGATTGTAGCGTTATGAAAAGTATACTATAACCCGCTCAGGAGTATGAAAAATAATTGTACCAAGTTTCGTTAAAATCCGTCGAGTAGTTTTTGTTTCTATAACGGTTATACAGACAGACAGACAGACAAAAATTTAACTGATTGCATTTTTGGCATGAGTATCGATCCTTAATCACCCCCTGATAGTTATTTTGGAAATATATTTCATGTACAGAATTGACCTCTCTACAGATTTATTATAAGTATAGATGTAAATCTTTAGGAGTTTTAAAGGTTTGAAATTACATATTAGCTGTGATTGATGATGAATTGATTTAATTTATATAATTGAATACATTAATTATACAAGTATGTACTATATGAGGTACTAGGTTTTGCTATCGGCTGTTGGTTAAACGAGGGGAAATTGGATGCAGTCGCCTCCTTCAGCGAAGTAGTCATGCTAGTGAAGGGAAGCTGAACGCGTGAAGGTGAGACAACTCTCATCCTGTAAAGAAATTAAATCTACGTAAATTACAAATTACACTTTCGCTATAGTAAAAACAAACTATGGACCTTAAATTAAAGTTGTAACTTTTAAAATGCAGATTTATATAAATTCCGTCATTCAGTACACATTACAGAAAAATTAAACGCATTTAAAGGAAGTTAAAGTCTTAAAAAACTGTTTAAACAAGTAAAACTAAAAATTCAGAGTAAGTATCATGATAATAACATAATTTTATAATTGGGGTGTTTGAGGGTGTGCATTATATGTTGTATAGATTTTTGGTAAGTTTTAATAAAACGAAGAATACCTAATACTAAATATTATATTATTATAGTTGGATTAAAAGCAGTAACGATGGAGCTATTTTAGGTTTGATCATAGTATTCCATTTTAAGTTTATTTGCGAGGCAACATTGATTTTAGTTTGAGTGCTCTTATGAAAGTGTCACTTTGGTTTTAGTATATATTAGGCAAGGGCCTTAAGGTGAATAGGAAAGAGTTCAGGAACGGTTTGAATTAGCTGAAAAGGTATTAACAGCAAGTATAATTATAACATATTTAAAATAATCAGCCTATTAAGTTCCCATTGCTGGGACACCGGCCTTCTTTGTATGGGATGTAATGTTTGTTAGTGGGGCTTGTTGAATGTCGCTTGTGTTCGAATATTAGGTCTCAGGTCATGCTAGTTTCTGCACGATGTTTTTCTTTTTTTAAGATAAGATAAGATATATTTTATTTGCATAAAACATGGTATACAAGTTGTTATTATAAATATGAGATCAACATGTCTTGCTTATAACTAAAGCATGCAAACATACTTACTAAAGGTACATTATCACATTCAATTTAATATATTACATTAAAATTCATATTAAATAATCATTAATTGAATAAAAATTATTGTTATTGAGCCATTTATATAATTGGATTTTAAATAATTTGCAATTTAATATTTTAAACATATTGGGTAATTTATTATACAACGTGTAATTTAAAGGGTATATACATACCAAGTACACGGCTTCTTTGGATGATAACAAACGATATGGCAAGGGTTTTATAATCCTATGTCTACATGTGTGAAGTATAATAGAAATTTCAATACATTGATACCAGAGGCAGAATTTTCAAATTAAGAAGAACGAAGAGAATCACCGTGTTATTGGCAAGTGACGTGGAAAGTTATCGACCCTCGTAGTGCTGTGACACGTTTGTTACGATTGGTATTCAAGAAACATATGAAACCGATAATTGGGTATCAATTCTTTGAGTCACTTATTTTGAGCTGAAACTGTGCATAGAGACTCCATACCAGATGTTGTCTTCAGCCTCTTTGTATAGATATGGGGTTTCCGTTATACGTTGTATACACGAACACACATAGCCAAACAGTTTTTATTATATTTTGCTAATCTGGGCAACTCATCCCGTACAAGTCTGTATTGGTCACGGCGACTTCGAGAGCTTATTTCATCCGCTGGTTTAAATAGCCCTTTGTGTTTTTGTACAAACATGCATGCTTCATATATATATAATGAAGGTAACGGTAGCAAACCAAGTTCCTTAAATATTGGTTGACATGATTTGTCAGATGGGATCCCGTATAGAGCACGTATACATTTCTTCTGAGCGACAAATGCTCTGTTGCGGTCAGTACTATTACCCCACATTATTAGTCCATACCATCACAGCCGTTTTTATATTCGTTACTTTTTTTATTTGTCTCAAAGCATACACGAATTTATTTATTTTACAGCATATACTATCAATCTGTGCTTTCCAGTCTAAGTGTTCGTCAATTACTATTCCTAAAAACTTAGTTTGTGTCACTTGTGTAATTTTCGGTATGTCCATTTTAAAATTAAATTTATTATTATAAGATTGATTAAATTGTATATATACTGATTTATTAAGATTTATAGATAAATTATTATTATTTAACAATTAATATTGTACAATTAATGTCCGCTTCATGATCCGTAATTGAATTATATTGTTTGTCCGTCGTAACAATTATAGAAATGCCATCGGTAAAAAGGATGCATTTATGATTGGTTACATTAACGATGTCATTTATGTAGAGTAGAAACAAAATAGGGCCCAGTATACTACCCTGGGGGAGGCCGCGTTTTATGCATATATATTGAGATATATATTGTGTCATTTCCTTACTACCATTATGTTTACAGACAGTGACACACTGTTGTCTGTTCCTTAAGTACGACGACAACCACTGAAATGAAATGAAATGAAATGAAATGAAATTAAATATTTATTTTGTAAATTGGTTATAAATAACACTTTTATACGTCATGTTTTTTTGCGTGTTAAGTTTAGCTAGATGAGGCCGGTATTTGGCATGTAGGTTCATGTCTGTGGTATTCTTTTGAGGAAATAACCACGCAAATTTGAGCGGACCTGTCCAGACAGTGCAAGCATTTGTCAGTTATCGTGTAGCTCAACTTAGAACTTAAGGAGCTCAACAATTTGACAAAAAAATACCAACGGACATTTGGGTAGGCCACACAAGTACTCAAACTGCTTGACATCATTAAATAAATTATAGTGAAAGTAAAAAGAACGAAGAAAGAATAACCTACATTGTCCTCACATTAACAATAATGAAATAATTATATAAAAACAAAAACAAAATAAATAAGTATACACAATACTTAACAAAACAAATATTTTAATCAATAAAAAATAAATCAACTATCAAAATTTAAAAAATAAAAAAGGCTCAAGTATATCACTGGAGCAGCTCATTCCCAAGCCTTCTTGTCCTCAATATAATCTTTAACAGTGTAAAAAGCTTTCTGACATAGCTTACGTTTTATAAATAATTTAAATTTATTAATACTTAGTTCTTGAATATGGCTAGGAATTTTATTATAAAAACGTATACATTGGCATCTAAACGAACCACCTATTTTTTTAACCTTGTTTTAGGAATGACATATGTGTCTTTGTTCCTTGTATTTACACTATGAATATCACTGTATTTTTTAAACAGATTAATATTTTTGTGTGCATACAAGAGATTCTCATAAATATACTGAGATGGCACAGTCATAATATTAATCTCTTTAATTTTGTCTCTTAAGGAGTGCTTGGGACTTAATTTATAAATTGCACGAATGACCCTTTTTTGTAATACAAATATTGTGTGAATGTCGGCGGCATTTCCCCAAAGTAAAATGCCGTATGACATCACACTGTGAAAGTAACTAAAGTAGACTAAACGTGCTGTTTCGATATCAGTTAATCCACGTATTTTTCTAACGGCATATGCTGCAGAACTTAACTTTTTTGACAATTTATCTATATGGGGGCCCCACTGAAGCTTCGCATCCAAAGTTATGCCCAAGAATACTGTGGTATCTTCGGGTTTTAATATTTCGCTCTTCACTTGTCTAACATGAGGTAATGTAAATTTAAGGCATTTGGTTTTTTTCTCTTTAGAAGAAGATTATTAACATTAAACCAGCTAACTACAGTTGCAAGGGCTCTATTTACTTCTTCAGTAACCTGCTGTTGACGTTTAATTTTAAATAAAAGATAAGTATCGTCAGCGAATAACACTATGTCATGATTTTTGATCAGGTACGGCAAATCATTTATATAAATAAGAAACAAAAAGGGACCTAAAATTGAGCCTTGAGGGACCCCCATCTTGACCACAGATCCCGGCGATCTTTTGCCGTTCACATCGACTCTCTGAATCCTTTCACTCAAGTATGAAGTTAAAAGATTCAGAGAGGTGTCCCGGAATCCGTAGTGGTGCAGTTTCCTGATTAATGTCTCATGGGGAACACAGTCAAATGCCTTAGACAAATCACAAAAAATGCCCAACGCATCGCACTTATCTTCCCATGCATTATAAATGTGTCCTAAAAGTTCAACACCGGCATCAGTTGTTGAACGACCACTGAAGTGGCAGTCCTCCAATACCGATAGCCTCTAGCTATTGTAATAATATTTCATGTGAAACTAGGTCAAATGCCTTTGACAGATCAAAAAATAGCCCTGTGGTAGCTGTTTATATTGGTCAATATTACTTTCAAAAGTGAATAGATGGCTAAAGAAGTGGACTTATGTTTCTAAAAGCCGAATTGCTGTATTTTTATAATCTCAAATTTCTCACAGTAATTAGCTATTATAGGCACACCTATAGCGTTTTGGGTATTTTTTATAGTACCTTGAGCAGTTGCTTTCGAAAAGTACCATTTGGGGAAGTTGAACTGATGATGAAGACCACAGATGGCCACTGAAACTACTCAATAATAAGTTTTTCGAGGATTGCGATTCGATTACTTGAGTACGGATGTTAAACACTTTATGCTCGTCGGAATACATACGAGTATGGTGATGTAGAGCTAATGGTCAAGTACTAGGAGAACTCCTCAAAAATTAACAGCTATGCATCGGGAAAAGAAACATTTTGTAAAAGGTGATAAGTTGTTGACATTATGGCTTTTGTAACTAGATAAATTACAAACCGACCCACTAAAAGCGTGAAAAAAAAATTTAACAAAAAATTGAACCGACTTCCATATCAAAACACTATAAAGCTAAAATAACTTTAATTTCGGAAGGCGGTGTGAAAAAAACAAACAATCCAAAACCAATAACACCGACTACCGAAATTAAAGTTATTTTTAGCTTTGTAGTGTTTTGATATGGAAGTCGGTTCTATTTTTTGTTAATTTTTTTTTTTAAATATCGTTTTAACAACAGATATTTTTTAAGCATTAGGAAAGACTCCTTGTGAAAAGGACAGATTGATGAGATAAGTTAACACTCCACTTATTTCATTCACACACGCCTTAATAATTCGGGTATTAAGCTTATCATAGCCTTCCGAGTTTGTATTTTTCAGCGATAATATCTGACTCCTCACCTCATTTTCGGATATAGGTGTGAGGAACATCGAGTTAGCAGTTTGAGCATCACTGCGGCATGTATTTGTACAATTTTGCGTGGGTATATAATTTGTAAAATGGGTGTTGAAGGCAGATGCTATTTCTGCGGGTTTGGTAAGTATGGTGTTGTCAATTTTAATGTGTTCAATATTGTCTCTGGGGTACGTGTTGTGTATTTCGTTTTTTATGACCGTCCATGCGGCTTTACATTTGTTGTCATTATTGTTCATAAACTTTATGTTAGCATGTCGTTTAGCATTGTAGATACACTTTTGCAATAGTTTTGAATATGTGGTATATCTTCTCTTGTTCAGTATATTTTTATTCTTGTAATATTGATATCGTAAGAAACGCTTCATTTTAGAACTCTCTTTGAGACCCTTACTTATCCACGTTTGCTTTATTTTATTTTTTAAATTTATCTTTACCCTAACTTTCGGAAAACAGAGATTGTAAAATAAACATATTATTTCATGGAAAGCGCTAAATGCTGTATTTGCATCAGTTTCCACGTAAATATCTGTCCAGGATAGATTTTGTAAGCATTAAATGAATTTATGCGTATTATCTAGACTATAGTCTCGTTTGTAAATATAGAATATTGCGGCTTTTGCTGTTTGAAGCTTTAATGGGAAGCTTAACATTTGTGCTGTGTCGTGATCCGACAGATGAAGTGGCAGTACTGTAGGGATTGCATCTGGTATATTACTCAATATATGGTCTATACAAGAAACTTTTCGAGTAGCTACCTCAATATGAATTTTTAAATTATGATTGTATGCTAAGTCGTGAAATTCTTGAGTGATCTTATTTATCTTCAAGGTATTAATATTAAAGTCGCCTGTTAAAATTATGCGCGTTCTAGAATTATGTTTTTTGTATAAATCCTGTAACATATTATCTAACTTAGTTAAAAAATGATTAGGATCGGATTCGGACGGTATAAGCAAACAATCACTAATTCTTATTTTCTATTTCTATGCCACATGCTTCGAACGTATTTACCAATGCATATGTTTTTATAAACTGTAATTCTTTGAAGTGTAGACCCTTCTTGACTAGAATACAAGTGCCACCTCGGTGTTTTTCTCTGCAAAAATTCGTAGCCATTTCATAATCCGATAACTTGAGATAGTGCTCATGACCTTTTTTAATAAATGTTTCAGAGAGGCAAATTACATGTGGGTCATTATGTAAGTCACGCATTTCCTGCAATGTTAACTCCAATAGTTCCTGTTTAGATAAAACACTTGCAATGTTTTGGTGGAGTATCCTAAAGTCGTGTCTGTGACCTAGTGGTGGTGGCCCAGTGGCACTACTCGTGAACTCACTGCTAGAGTGTACTCCCCCCCCCACACTGAAACTTTTTTTTTAATATTCCCGCTCTAGTTAAGTGGAAGAGAGTAGTGTTAGACTACTACTTACTAAAAACCCACCCTGTACCTTCAACCACCCTTACGAACCGGGGCTGCGGTATCTCATTAAAACATTCTTATAACTTTTTGTAATTTAGATTATTTTATACAATTTTTTTTATTGATAATAGGCTCGCGTTTGACCACCATCTCACCTGATGGTAAGTGATGATATGGTCGAAGAAAAGCACGCTTATCTAAAAGTAACCTATTCACTCAAGAGTGAATAGGTTACTTTTAGATAAGCGTGCTCAAGTAAGTCAAGACTTAAAGACCCCTAGGTTAAAGCTATCGGGAAACACAGACTCCGGCAGGGAATTCCACTCCTTAGCCGTACGCATAATGAAGGTATTCCCAAAACGTTTAGTGCGTATAGGTGGAATGTCCACCATGTAACGATGGCGCATCCATCAGTCATCAGTCCGATGATAGAACGGGCTTGACGGAATTAGATTGTGTAATTCCATCGCATACTCCCCGAAATGTAACCGATAGAAAACCGATAGACTAGCAACTCATCACCTCCGTCACATAAGAATGTACGCCTTTTATACATACATAACAAAAAATAAATCTGACTTCCATCTCAAAACACTGCAAAGCCAAAAATAACTTTAATTTTGGTGTCAAAAAACTAAATTACAAAAAACTTTTTATCAAAAAATTAAAACGACCAAAAACACCGATTACCGAAGTTAAAAGTTATTTTTGGATTTGTACTGTTTTGATATGGAAGTCGGTTTAGTTTTTTGATAAAAAGTATTTTCACGCTTAGGGGAAGGTGGGTTTTTATATTTCGTCTTATAGAATGCTCTCGGGTATCGATATCTATATCGATTCATCAAAAATCAATAGTCTTACTATCTGACTTTATATAAAAAATATGAAATTTATGTAAATACACTTGTACGACATTTTGTAACACTTGAAAGAAAAAATTAAAAATGTATGAATGAACCCCACATGCGGGGCACTTACATACAGCCTATGGGGCAGATTCATACATGTGAAAAAATACACAAGTTTTGCGTGAAATGTTTATTTATTTATCAAAATCAAAGTATCAAAACACAACGTTCATGAAAACAAAAGCAATATTAGTCTCTATTACCAAATAATACCTACATAATCATATTATAAAAAAGACAAATATGGTTAGTTTTTATTTGTATGGCACCGAGGGAACTAACTTAACCTAACACACACAGCACACAGAGAGATACTTATCTAGTTCTAAAGCTGACAGGGACGAAATTGCCACTCTCAGAAAGGCCATGGTAGAACGCATGAATTTGACCTTAAATCTCGTTTCCCAATGGGGTGTCGACAATCTGGTCAAATTCAATGCTCTGAAAACACAGGCTTGTCTTTTCAGCGCTAAAAGGAGCCCTTTTGAATTTACCTCTACTTTCCGAAGTACATCTGTGCCAGTTACCAATCGCCTGGAGCTTTTGGGCATAAAGTTGTCGTCAGACCTCAACTTCGGCTCAACCATCGAGTCCAGAGTCCAGAGCTCAGACTGCAGCAAAAAAGCTGGGAATCCTACACAAAGTGAGGCGGTACTTCACGCCTGGACAGCTTCTAAATCTGTATAAAGCACATGTCCGTTCCTGCGTGGAGTATTGCAGCCACTTGTGGGATGGCTCTGCAAAGCACCAACTTGCTGCATTGGGCTCGATCGAGCGCAGAGCTAAAAGGCTTATAGGCGACGAGGTGCTGGTGGACAAGCTTCATAGCCTGGCTCATCGGCGAACAGTTGCTTGCCTGTCGGTTTTCTACAGATTGTACTTCGGGGAGTGTGCGCAGAAGCTCCATGACCTGATTCCTCCATCTCCCTTTCACTAACGGTCTACCAGATGCACGGCTGGGTACCACCCACACTTGGTTGATATACCGTCTTGTCGTACCAAGCGCTTCTCCTCCACATTTATTGTGCGCGCAGCCAAGCTGTGGAATTCTCTGCCGGCTTCTGTGTTCCCTGCCACTTATGACCTTTCAGCCTTTAAAGCACGAGTAAATAGGCATCTTCTGGGCTCGCTCGTCTCATCTTAGACCTCATCTATCGCTTACCATCAGGCGAGATCGAGGTCAAGAGTGGGCCCATCAGTAATAAAAAAAAACATTTTCTGATCGTCACATCACTTTTTAAATATCTACATCCTATTGCTTAATAATTCTTATTTATAGAGTTTGTTTTCCAAAACTATCGATAGCTTTAAACATAGCCTCTTCGTCCACCTCTCCACTCTTAGTTCCCTTTTTCTTGTAATTTCTGACCATGATCGTTCTGCAAAACAAAATTATGGTATAACTTCAATTTTACAAACAAACAAAAAATGGGGCACATTCATACAGTATGAATATGCCCCGTACACTCCTGTATGAACCTACCCCATCCCAAGAAATAGGAATCAAAATGTTTCTAGAAAAAAGGCAAGCATATATAAAATTATTTACAGATTAATTCACAAACTTGACCCTATTATCTTTTAAATAAAATAGAACTGAATAATCTAGAGAGCAGCTTTTATTAAAAAAAAAGACGTTAAAGTGAGCTTATAAAAATACTTATGCCTGGCCGAATCACGTTCCGTGTCACACCCGACTGCTTTCAAACTCCGTGAGCAACCACACACAAAAGTAAGCTACGCATACACGCATAAGTCATTCTGTTGATGTGCGCCTAACATCAGATATATTTGGTGTATGACGGTGCCCCTTGTATGAATCTGCCCCACTTCCCCCTATAAGTGGTTGGGTTTTTAATTTATCTAGTTACAAAATATTATAATATTTCATGGGCTGCACCACATGAAATATTTATTATTGAGTAGTTCCGGTGGTCATCTGTGGTCTTCATCATCAGTTCCACTTCACCAAATGGTGTTTTTCGAGAGCAACTACACAACTATAAGTGTGCTTATAATATTTGAAGAGTTCCCTTGATTTCTCCATGATTCCATGATGACAATGGGACCAACTAGAAAGTATACCCCTTAAAGAAAGACCTCGAGTAATCGGGGAACATACATAAAAAAAAGTTTAAGATGAACTGAGAACCTTCTCCTTTTTTTGAAGACCGTTAAAAAGGAGGCAGCTGAGTGAGATTGTGAGGGCCACTCCAGCTTGAAGAAGAAGGCGTCATGAAGGCAAGAGGTAACAGGGCACCTTTCGTGTGCTAGTGATCACCGGCGTGGGTTCAGTGAGATAAAAATCTCACACCCCCGGTCTTTTCTCCAAAAATCCAGGCGCTTTTAGAACGTTTCGCCCCGATGACGAAAGAACATTGTTATTAGGTGTCATATTGATTGGTATCAGTTTCAAACAGCTATGGAATAAAACCAATCTGTTTTAAATATACCCATATTCAATCTGTTAAAATTACAAAAAGGTTAGATGCGATGTTTATGTGCGACAATAAACGTACTTCGGTCACGTCTGGGTGAGGGTATATTAAGATTAAATTTTATGGTGGTCTCCGGGCATGACCGCCGATCCGGAGTGGTCTGTAATATACGGTAATGGTGACAAATTCTATATCTATATGACTATGGTATTAGATACTATCAGATAACAATGATGGGATGAAATGTAAGACGTGCAGTACCACCGTAATTTTACGGTAACAATGAGACATCTAAATGAAAAAACTAGCTTTTTCTCAAGATATTGTATTGTATCCTATTAAAATTTTCATATTTATGTCAAAAACATGATGTTTTGTTGACTGTTTTGGTGTTCGCTATGCGTAAAACATAGAAAGAAGTTACGGAATGGCCTCAATTTGTACAAAAGCTAGTTTACACAGATTGAACTGTTAGTTACTTGTAAAAGCAAACTAGCCTAATATATTTAATCTTTATTTATTTTCACTTTAGAGAACTACAGACCAGAAAAAATCCTAGAAAAAAGATCTCAAAAAATTATTAGATCAGTTAATTTGCAAAATAAAGCACTTGATCAACAAAGATTGCAGAAAGATTGGCAGAGATGTAGTCGTAGGAGACCATTCTTTTTTTACTTCTCAGTACGAAATCCCTTTTTGTCCAGTGGGAAAATCATTTAATAATTCCTCCCACCACCAGGCCAGGACAGGCCCATTACTATTGTTCCCAAAACGGTAAAGAAAAACATCGTGAGGATCTCCTCACGATGTTTTTTTTTAGCGTAGATTGGGGGACATGCAGATTTCTGCATGTCCCCCAATCTACGCTAGGCGAGCCGAGCATGAACCAAGCACGAGCGGAGCCATTTTCTGCTTCGTCGTTCGCGGCGTCAAGTGTGGACGTACAACACGAGTGCGAAGCAAATCCCTTTGTGTTCGTCAAAATACCGACAATTGGCGGAGCACAGCCGAGTACGAACGAAATGCTCGCAGCGCGCTCGTTTGAGGCTTGTAAGTCAGTTCACACTAGACGAATTTTGTTCGGCTCGTGCTCCGCTCGTGCTTGGCTCGTGATAGGCTCGCCTGGCGTAGACGCAGCTTTATATCTGAACGTATGCGACATCCAACAATCCTTGATCCTTTTTTTTCTACTTTTTTTTCGGGTGGGGAAATCATTGAATGTCTGCTCCCGCTTTGGGTGGAGCGGAAGGGAGTATCAGACTTCTAATTAATAAAAACCCACTCCATTCCTTAAGTTACTCTTGTAGTCCGGGGCCACGGCATCTCGTCAGAACATTCCCGTAACCCTAGCACGCATTGGCCATATTGTGCCTTGGCAATGCTGCTGAGATATATGATGGGATGGCATTATAGTAGGGAATTAGGCATATATATGTACACTGTTTTCATTAATTTTTTGGCGTACCATTCATGGAAAGTAAAAGGATGGCCAGCTTCAAAACTCATAAAGCCATAAACAAGTACTTTATCATAACCAAATTCAACTTCGACTAGTCTCTGCGGAAATATGTGTACGTAGTTACAGCAATAAAAAATGCCGCTTATCGTGGCAATTCTCGTATGCAATCCGATTGTTCGCCAGTGCCGGTGCCCAGCTGGTACGTATTAAACCAATAAATATTCATTATGAAGTTGCTTAATTTCGTACAACACTATTTTACTATTTCACTAATTTAAGCATACCGGGCTGCTGCGGCCGAATGTTTAGGAATTGACTTTAAATTGGTTTTACGAGTGTTATTGTTGTTTTAAAGTTGGCTTTTTGTTGTAATTGGAATAATAAAAACAAATGGTAGGGTACTAGACCTGCCATAATGGATAAAAGCTCACCAAAAAACTGTTTGAACACAAAAGTTCAAAAGTAACCTAATTAATAAAAATGTCGGGGGTTCACTCGCTTCCTAAGCCCTCGTCATCTCCTTCAAACCTAACCTGTCTAAGTCGGTGTGCAACAAAAACGCTCCAGTTTTAATGATATTGTTTCAGTAAAATTGATGATCATTTAACAATGTCGGTAAGCATTTAAATTGTGGTCAATTATTTGGGTTGTTCAATCTGAAAGTGACTTTTGAAGTTCGATTTAGTAGATAATACACTTCTCATCAGAAAAATCGAAACACCTTGCAAGTTTATGTTTTGTAAGGATTATCAGAAAAATGTGTATATTTAGGAATATATGTCAAATGTCGTTTAATAATAATATGAGGCTTTCAAATCCTAATGTTAATGTTCTAAATTCAAATCAAATTTTCATAGGTTTCGTATTTTGTTTAACACGTCATTTTTGCTCTGTATGGAGCATGAAGGAAATTGATAAAACAACACACGTAAATGAAAAAAAAAAGCTAAGAAACGTTTATTTAATAACTTGTATTCCCTTCTCGAGCACTTATTACTACTTCCATATGGTTCTTTATCGATCGAATGAGAGTCACGATCAAATGTTGTGGCATTCCATTTCAATCCTCTTGGATTGCATTTTGCAGCTGTCTAAGTGTTTCTGGGGCAGGATCTTTTGCACGAATTCATCTCTTTAATTCATCCCATAGATGTTCAATCGGATTCATGTCCTAGCTTCTTGCTGGCCATTCTATAATGACGATACCGACTTCGGTAGCATAATCTCGTACGACGCTCGCGATGTGAGTCCTAGCATTGTCGTTCATGAATATAAAACCGTTGCCAATAAAATGTGCATAGGGAATCACGTGAGGCTCAAGACACTGTTCGATGTACCGATGAATGTTTAGTGCAGGCAGACGTGGCCCAGACACAAAGACAAGCTCTGTCTTACCATCGGCGCTGATTCCTCCCCAAACCGTCCATGAACCGCTAGCATAGCTGACCTTTACTTCAATGCAGCATTCTGCAAAGAATATCTCTTCTGTAGACCTTGTTTCTTCCATCGTTACCATACAGAATAATTTTACACTCATCAGAAAAGAAGACTTTGTTCCACTGGAGGTATGACCAATTTAGGTGCTCACGTGCAAAGTTAAGGCGCGCTCTTCGATGGTCTGCAGTTAATGTCGGCCCATTTGCTGGCTTGCGCGGTACCAGTCCACGTTATTTCTTCTAATTATAGAGTCACTTACAGCCACCCTACGTACAACATGAAGCTGCTGCTGCAGTTGCAAAGCATTAAGGCGTCGATTTCGTAAAGAAGTTGTTACAATAAATTGATCATCTTGCTCAGAAGTGACCCGATTCTTGCCAGATCCAGAACGGCGCTTGAACAAATCAGTCTTCCGATAGCGTTTGTAGACTCTATGAACGGACGACAGGCTTAGATGCAATATTTCAGCCACAACACGCTGACTAAGTCCAGAATCCAGCAATGCCAGCACTTAGGCGGCTTCTGCGAGCGAAGTATCCATGTTTTAGAAAAAAAAAACTTTTTCAGACGTCCCAAAGTCACAGTAAACAAATAAAGAACAAAAAGTTTCAAGATAAGAGCTAATTTTTAGTTTTCAAAGGTGAAATGTACTCCAACTCTAAACACACATGTGTCTTAAAACAGTGAATCATTTCATTTATAGGACTAACAAATGAAATTCTAATTTTGAATTTAGAATTTTCGCTTATCACTGTAATGGCCAAACTGCCAACTATACAATCATGTGACTTTTTTATGGATTGAAAACTCTTTTGTGTCAAATCAGGACAGAAACCATAAAAACGTTGTTTCGATTATTCTGATGAGAAGTGTATATTTTTATGTGCAACATCGCTCATCTGAGCTTTGCCACAGATAGATTAAAAACTATGAATACGTCCATTTATTAATTACTTATATTGTCTTTAGCAATTACTACTCAGTCTATCTATTGAATGATAAACTTTTAATGAAAATTCAAAAGATTCCTTATACTAATTATAAGACCATTTTAACTTTAGTAATTAGAAAATCATATCCAATTTTCAACTTAAGGTAGAAAATGTCTTAGGTATTGAATTCGCCTTTTATACTCTGTATTTTACTTGTACATAAAGTTTTAAATAAATATCAAATAGTAAATAATATTTAGGTTCCGCGTATTATAGTTTAGGTAGTATTTTAGTAGTATCGAAAGTTTTAAAATATAAAGCATTGTTAATTGCTCATAAACTAAACAGATAGAAACTAAAAAAATACACCAGTTTTGCCAAGCAGTATTGTTTTACCCAGTTATTGGGTTGTAGATATCAGATAATCGTTCAATATAAAGTGAGTGGGAGAAAGTTAAGCAGAAGTTGACTATTTGAAGACCATTGGTTATTAAAGTAGTTCACAGGTGGTTATAAGGAGGAATAAGGAACGGTGTGGGGTAAACCGACTTTAGAAGTTCGAAGCATTTCAACTATTTAATTTATTTGCCCCAAATAAATTCAACGGTTTTTGTAAAGATCGCGCTCTTGTAAAACAAGAACCTTACGCTACATTTTGAACCAAAGTCAAAGTGTAATGAAGCGCAGCATGCTAGGCATCAAGATAATGGCTTATAATCGCAACAACACACTTTGATCCAACAATTTGCTGAAGTTACTCAAAAAGCCTTTGAGTTGAAGTTTTTCTAGGCTGCCAAATGAATTGTGGGCCAAAATTACAATATTCTGGAGCTCTGACACGGTCAGAAGGCATCGCGACAGATCTCGTTGAAGATGGCAAGACAACATGGACAAAGCTTACGACGAGTGGTTAACTTTGGCCCCGGATAGAACAATTTGGTAGTGGGGGATTTTTAGTAGTGGGATGATGCAGCCTAATAGTATTAGTATCAGTAGTACATATTTCCTGCCGGGATTGCGGAATTGTTTGAAAGAGTTACCGCGGCCTCGGAACACGAGGGCAAATGATGGAACATGGATGGGTTTTAGTCAGTAAAAGTCTGACACACACGCTTCGCTCAGATCTGGAGGCAGTCATTGGATGATATCCCATCGTTAAAAAAAGTAGTCCATATTTTAGTCTAATCTAATAAGAAAGATGGCGATGAGAATACAATTCCAGATAATGCATAAATAATGAGTTAAAGTGGCTGTTTCTGACTATTTATAAAAGTTTCCATTGGACCAAACAGAAAAAAACAAGCGAGATTAATTTAAAAAACAATAATTTAAACCCTGCTGAAAATATTAAACTCAGTCATGTGTAAATGAAGCCGTCCACACACAGTGTACATATGTAGATATCACACTATAGCATTCTGTAGTGAAAGTGTAAAAAATGCTCTCTCAAGGAAAGTGTTTGGTCCGGAAAGGAAATTGAAAATCCGGTTTGTTCAGTACTGTTTTGGTCTACAAAATATCGTAAGTGTAGCAGCTACACGAGCGTTTTCAGTAGAAGCGGCGAGTTTTCAAATATGGTGGTAAAAAATACCTTGGGATAAAAACCGATATATTTATGTTTTACGAATTCTTCTAAAAATGTATTGGGAATATAAAATATTACCAACTAGATTTGCTTTCATATCCGGCGAAATTCACTTTGAGCTTTCAGTGTCAATATTATTTTAACAAATTTATTCAATTGGCGTTTCCAAGTATTTGTGCTCGGTAACAGTTCACTTTTGGGACGAACATGAATCTAGTACTCGTGACTTTAGTGCGAAACATCCTTATGCCCAATTTCCTTCGAAGCTTATCTGATGTTTCTCGTTTAGCGAAATAAATAGAAAAAAATCCTGATGATACGTTATAGATAGAAATCTAGTTCAGAATAGGCAGGTTCTAGTAACAAAGTCGGGCTGTCAATTCACTGAGCACATCGTCCACGAGTTCAGACAAGCGGTATTCTGTCAGCGATAGTGTGGCAAAGGCGATTGGCACAACTTCAAAAGATACCTATTTGATGGAAAAACGCAATGGAAAAAGTTCAGACAATCACATTTAATTTTGTTAGTAAAATGAGGAGCTCGTGGCTAAATAATTGCAGTCTTAGAATAACTCTAATGTTTGGTGATATATATTTAATCAATAATGGAATATACACTTAAATAAAAACCCTAAACTACATTTATATACATCTAAAAATAAACTAAAATATGGCGTCCCGAAATTCGTACGTATCGCTGTCCACTGGTAATGTGCCCGAAAGACTGGCGGCATTGCCACGCTGTATGACAATGCTTAACCACTGTCCAAGGCAAAAGCCAGCTTTTGGGTCACGCGAAGTGTCAACTAGGCGCCTGGATAGTTCTTTAAATAAATTGTGAGCAATTATTTAAAGACCTAACAAAAAAAAAAACAAAAAAAAAAACTCTAATGTTGCAATTATTCTAATGCCGCGGTTGGTCCACGGATGGGTGGATGGATCTTTAGATATCGATATTCTTCCGTGTCTCGGAAAACGCTAAGCCTTGTATTGGCTAGCTAGTGGGTTGTATTTGTCAAATAGGCAGTCTCTCCATGTAAATCACTAGTACTGCATCCAGTTAAACGAAAACCTGACCCTGAAATAGTTGGAAAAAGGTCAAGCAGATATGCTCTGATCCAACCAAAGGGATTACAGAAAACGCTTTAACTGCGTCAGCCGTGACAACAAGCAAAGAAAGGTCTGTTAGCAGACTTACCAGTGTAATCGTCAAGGATTTTTAAGACAGGCTCGGCCTTCAACAACGAGGAACACAAACGTTTTTGTTAAGAGTTAGCGTGGTACTTTGAAGAAACTTAGCCAACATTACTCGTAACATTAAGATTTTGTACATATATAGATAGATAGATAGAATATACTTTATTGTACACCAAAATTTAAACACAACTATTTAACATTATTTCTTAATTCTATGGTTACAATGGCGGTTTTATCGCTAAAAGCGATATCTTCCAGACAACCTTTGGAAGGACTTTCAAAACTTTAATTAAAGTGGGGAGGGCTAAATTAGTGTACTCATAAAACAGAAAATAATATATATATATATATATATATATATTATATACATACAAATATATAAATACAATACAATATGTTCACCACCAAGCCAGCCAACGGTAACTGGTATGTCAAACAGTCCACGGTACGTGGAGCCCTAACTACGTTGCTTTATAAACAATATGCTCTTAGGCCTCAGTACAACAATTAAGCTTACACAATCAATACAATAATCACTTACCCTCTGAGCTGGAGACGACAAGCTTCGAACTTCCTCTGTTCACGTCCGTGTGATATGTGTGTAAGAATGTAATGAGTAATTGAAACGTGTAATGTGGTCGAGTGTTGATGGACGGTCGCAAGAAGCCGATCCTCAGGTGGCGTGGTCCAGACAGCATTCAACTCGCCACAGGCCGTAATTTAGCACCAATTCACAATTACTTGCAACAAAGTTCGCGTGTCATACATCTGACTTCAATCGGCGTTATTGTTCAAAATATCCCAGGATTTTAGTCAATTCGGGATTCTAGATTTCAACTAATCACTAATCACAGCCAATTTATCTTTAGCACCTGAGATTCAATTCGATTTCCAATTACAATCAATAAAATCAATCTCCCAAAACGGTGGACTTTTTTCTAACAGAACAAAGGTTATATGTCAAGTGAAAAAGTTACGTCAAGTGTCAAAATCAAAGACAATAGAATATTGCCATACCAAAAATATGCGTTCGGTTTCTCGTTGGACAGAACACAATATATAAGTCTATCATTTCACATCCAATTTTCAACCGACGACAAAAAGAGGAGGTTATCAATTCGACGCGTATATTTTTTTTTTTTTTAATGTATGATCATCGATTACTCGAAGTCGGCTGAACCGATTTGGAAAATTCTTTTTTTGATTGAAAGGGTATACTTCGATATTGGTCCCATTTTCATAAAAGTCAAGATCTGATGATGGGATCCTGGAGAAATCGAGGGAACTCTTCAAATATTATAGGCACACCTATGTCGTTTTGGGTATTTATTATAGTAACTTGTGCAGTTGCTCTCAAAAAGTACCATTTGAGGAAGTGGAACTGATGATGAAGACCACAGATGGCCGCCGAAACTACTCAATAATAAGTATTGAGTGGATTGCGATTCGATTACTTGAATATGGATGTTACGCACTTTATGCTCGTCACAATGCATATGGTGATGTAGAGCTGATGGTGAAGTACCAGGAGAACTCCTCAACAATTAACGGCCCAGCATTGGGAAAAGCAATATTTTGTAAAAGGTTATAAGTAGTTGTTAATTAGGCTCTTGTAACTAGGTAAATTAAAAATAGACCAACTAAAAAGAGTGAAATAAAAACTTTTTACCAAAAAATTAAACCGACTCCCAAAAACACTGCAAAGTGAAAAATAACTTTAATTTCGGAAGTCGGTGCCAAAAACGAAAATACAAAACTAAAGACACCGACTACCGAAATTAAAGTTATTTTTCACTTTGCAGTGTTTTTGGGAGTCGGTTTAATTTTTTGGTAAAAAGTTTTTTCTCATTGCAGGTCAGTTGCAAGAGTTTTTTAATAACCAGCACCCTTTATGCTCTTTTGCCTGTTTAAGTTATTTTATTCTGTGTCATGTGTGTAATTAAATAAACATTAATTTTATCACCTTGTCATGAAGGTAAGAATTCAAATAATTTATTCGGATAATAAGTACATAAAAAGCTTTAATAGTGTAGTGATTGCAAGCTTTATTGTTCAGTGTATGAGCTAGTTTTTTAACGCATGCATTGTGATGTTTCCTCTTACGTTATAAAATCATTCATGGTTTAGGATTTCCTAATATTCTGATATTGAGTTCATTTTTATACGATACTTTATTTGTTTACCGTTTCTGTAAAGTCATTAGCAGTGATCGGAGTAGGTAGATTGATTTTACGTACTTGCATCATGAATAGTCATAGAAATCATAACATGGATAAGCCTTTTTTCCGGGATTTCATTTTGGTACTTACGGGATTGAATCAAATATTGTGAATGTAAAGATTTTTAAACTACTATATTGAAATTTAAAGAATGCGATAGATAAACTTCTTATTTATCAAGTAATAAAGTGAATCTTAATTTTGTGCGTCCATTCGAAACTTACATATGACTAATTTAGTAGTTATTTCTTGCAAGTTTATTATCTGCTGCTTGTAATTATTATATATTATATTCTTGAATAAATAAATAAAAATAACTTTTTATACTCCTTAATATTTTTTCGCATTCAGTGCAATAACTTTTAATGAATATGAAAACAGGTAAAAATGAAATAAAAAGCAGTTTATATCAAAATCAACATATTTATTGATAAAAATATGTCTAATCATCATTTTCATTAAAAAGACAGCAAAAGGGTTAAACATTTCTTATTCATATTGTTATATTCTTCATCCTACATTACAATATTTGAAATTCCTAAAAAATCTTAATTATTACAAAATCCCGGAATCCCGGAGTCATATCCACATTAATATATACGTGCCAGTTCATTGACCCCAAATCAATCTACCTACTCCGATCACTGATCATTAGTGACAGGACTAGTTTTCTTCTTAATTCATTGCTGGTGTTAGGTTAGGTCGTATATGTAACTGATATTGTACCTCGTGATAAATTGCTTTTATTTTTCTTTTTATTCTAGAACCTCGATTCAAAAACCGAGAAGTCGATGTAATGAGAGAGAAGACGGGGAGCGGGTCAGTCTACGCCTGGCACACAAACAGTGAAGAAGTCTGCAAGTAAAACGGCTTGGTCGCCTCCTAATACACAAGCCGTGGTCCGGACCTCCAGACGCCCTCTTCGTTCTGCTGCTGAGGCCTACCGACTGAAAGCCAGCTGTCCGCAGCCACCTCTTCGTGCTGCTCTCTTCGTTCTGCTGCTGAGGCCTACAGACTGAAGGCCAGCCGTCCGCAGCCACCGCTTCGTGCTGCTCTCTTCATTCTGCTACTGAGACCATTCGTCGAAGACCACTCGTCCTGCAGCCACCTCTTCGTTCCGCTTTTATCATCCGCTCCACTTATCATAGACTCTCCCGTCATCTCTTGTGCCTTAGGATTCAAAATTGTATAAATTTTATAAATAACGTTACATTTCCTCACTTTGATTTCTTTTCCTGGTCATCTTCCTCCTAATTAGATATTGCAACCTTACAATTTCCCTCTACCCAAGGAAACTGTAACGTTACAAGGTCAACGCGAAGTAACCTATTAATTTTGATTCTCTTGAGATTGTTAGAATACGCTTTTTTAAGTTAATGAAAAGTTTGACTTTTCAGAGCTGCAAGGTACTGTAGACTTGAGTGTACAAATAATGGATCTTGAGAGACAGGCAGACGAACAACAAAGTGACCATAATATAAAGGTTTCTATTTTTCCTTTTGAGGTATGGAAACATAAAAATATCATTTGAAAATAAGATACTTACGTTATTCCATAATAATAAACAAACAAACACAGAATCGTCCTTCTTTTAGGTAGAAAAATACTGCATAGATCTTGAAATAAAAACGTTATTTGACGTTCTGTGTTATAAAAGATATTTAATAGGTTTAATTATAAAATAAGCGATTATGTTATATGATTACATTTTGAACGGGAATTTAAAAAATACATACCAATTGGTTTTTCCAAAGAGTTTGACAGAAATATACCCATATTCACTGGCTGCCCAGGCAGAAGTAAAAATATGAATCTGCCTAAAATGCATGCGTTAAAAAACTAGGTCATACACTGAACAATAAAGCTTGCAATCACTACACTATTAAAGCTTTTTATGTACTTATTATCCGAATAAATTATTTGAATTCTTACCTTCATGACAAGGTGATAAAATTAATGTTTATTTAATTACACACATGACACAGAATAAAATAACTTAAACAGGCAAAAGAGCATAAAGGGTGCTGGTTATTAAAAAACTCTTGCAGCTGACCTGCAATGAGAAAAAACTTTTTACCAAAAAATTAAACCGACTCCCAAAAACACTGCAAAGTGAAAAATAACTTTAATTTCGGAAGTTGTCGCGAAGGGTCGCGATTATTAAATAAACCCAACAATATTGTATAGAGCAACACTTGTTACCAACCACAAACAAATTTGGTAAGTGGCAACACTCTTTTTGCCCGGCACGTTTTGCAACCGACATACTGTTCTTAAAGTTTCAATCAAAGTGTAAAATTGCAATGTGTGTGATCTTCGCCTGCCAGCCAGCAATAATACGACAGCTAAGTATCTAGATTATAAGCCAATATTATTCCGCAATTGAACTCGCGTATTGAGTTATGGATTGAGTAAATTAAAAGCGATGGGAAATGGTGGATGCCGCGAAACTCTTATGAGCTGATGAGCAAACATGATTTCCATCGTATAGACGTAATGTGCCGATAGTTTCGATTGTTTGTATCATAATGTGTGCAATCTAATATAATGCAATCAACAGAGTCCTTGGTTTGGGTAATAAAATACAAGTACCTACCTATATCAATATCAATAGGGTGACCGAAGGGTGCTCCCTATTCTCACGACTCCCAATATCGTAAGCATACAATCCTAAGAGCTCTTTAGGGGCTCACCTGTGTGTAGTGGGTTGGCCAATCTTCTCACAAGGTATCAAGTATGTTTGGGTAGACAGTAAATCATGTTCGTGGAGCATGATAGTTACGTCCATAGGACAAGAGGCGACAGCCTGTCAAGATTGTTAAAGTAAATCATGTTCGTGGAGCATGATAGTTACGCCCATATGGGCAAGAGGCAACAGCCTGTCAAGATTGTTTAAGTGAACAAGCTCACTAAGGTTCACATTGTATATCTGTTGAGATGAACATAATAATACACCAAGCAATAAGTATGTGATTGCACTCATAGTGATTTAATAGAGTCCGTATTGATATACTAAAATTCATGTTAATAATATAATTATGTACCTTCATACCATTCGGTGGTACTTAGTAGTCCAACAGTGTAATCATGGACTTTCTTTCCACAACAGGAGTGACCTATTCGTGGAGGGAGGTGATGAGTTCTGTGTGGCTGAGCAAGGACATCTACATCATTCAGGTGAGACAGTTGACCAACAGTTGACCAACAGTTGACCAGTAGTTGACAAACAGATTACAATAGAATAAAACTACAAGGGAACCGTTACTATGCATTTATCTCTTTAATATCAGATACTCTCCCCATAGAATCAAAGCGAAGCAGATTATTCATAATTAGTATAACTATTACATTCTCCAATTTGTGTCAAAGAATCCAGGCAATGCTAGCCTCCTTTTGTAGGGAGTCATACAGATACCATAATCTTACTTGTCGGAAGGTCATGAGTAGAACCGACGCGACAAAGATGGTGGAGATGCTGGGATCTTCATCAAAGTTGGTGGAAATGCCCTGGGATCTTCATCAAAGTTTGGTGAAGATAAGATGAGACCTTTACATATCCATAGTTATACAAAAAAAATTTTTTAGTACAAAATCAAATAAGACAAAGTTTAGTGTAGACTGATTAACCTTAACTAACCGACTAAACTGAACTTAATGAACAAAACTTATCTGATATACCTATGGCTAAAGAGAGTGTATTGGGAACCTACTTTAGATTAAAATATGCAATTGTCAACTGTCTTACTGAATGGTATGGATGTCTTTAAAATTAAATATACAAAAAAAAAAAAAAAAAAAATGAACACAGTTCACTTTATTTACTTGTTTGTGTGACCCTGTGACCTTAACTATAAGTTATAACTCTAGTGTGTAAAACATGATTTTAACTAGATCTTGGGCAGTGAACATTAATCCAACAAAGTTACTACTGTTAAGTCAGTGATAACGGATAAAATCAAGACAATTTAAAAATTCCGCGCCAAGACAATTTAAAATTCCGCGCCTAAATGTAGTGTGGACGATGCGCGCATGCGCTATAACAGCGACGCGACGCCATAATGTAATGACGCTAGTGTGTTTGAATTTGCAATTTCTTGCATCATTCAGGTGGTCCTGGTTAACAGATACTGCAAAACTCTGTGAATTGGATAAACAGTGGAAATAATTGTAATTCCGTACAAAATTACATTAATAAAAGGTGAAATTAACTCATATCATCAGGTAAGAATGACGATATGTTGTTCAAAACTATCTAACTAATCTTTTCGACAAAGTTATTTGCCGGTAACCTATAATTTACATCTTGACATACCATTGTAAAAACCTAAAACGAACAAAATGTACTTATTGTCGAAATGATACATATATGCAATACGTGTTTCAATTAGCCAAGCGCGGCAATGCTAACGCTTATTGTTCCATAATTAATCTCCCTATCGTTTAATAGGAACACAAACATTCAATACAGGAAACACTTGGGTACTTACAACATCTTAAAGAGTGTACAAATACAAGGAGATACACAACACACCTACCAACTGATAGTTGAGTCCAAAGTTCAGGTATGTAAAAGTGTGATTAAATACCACGTTATTTCAAATACATGAACGACAAGTCACTTAAGAAAACCCAAAATACCAACATTGAGTTGTAATGTACTATACATACTACATTTTAACTCAATGAATACCAATTGGAATCTAGTAGTGAAGATTTGTTATAATTACCATTTAATTTACCAGAGACCCTGTCACTATCACCATATTAAATCAGAATAAATCACAACACATGAGTACATAGTTATAGTATATAATAATATTACCATTCCGAGTCACAAGTTTCATATGGTGACAATATCTAGTGAGTCGAATATTTACATTGCTTGTCAAAATAGGTACATTTAAAACAATGATTATCAAATTATGAGTGTCCTACAATAATAGTTTCTCACTTGTTAACCAGTATTAATTGTGATTATCACAAAAAAAAAAAAAAAATACAACTTTAATCCACAAATTTTCAAAGGTAAATATATAATGAGAATAATACCTATATCAACTCGGATGACTTAAAACCTAATAACTTAGCGGTGTATAATTGCTTAATGTTGTGATGATATGAAAATAAAATAGATAAACAATTACTAGAAACTCTATCTATCACAAACTTTACATGCATTGTTGTAAAATTCAAATGTTACATACACTGTGATTATGTGATACCTATGCAAAAGAGTGCATGGAGATATACCAATAAGCTAATTAGTGTACATGTTCAGCGTTTGCACACTATGTTATGATGGATAACCTATGGTCCAAAGAGAAAGTTATTTGTGAATAATGTAGAATAAATATGCGGACATACTATAAAGATAATACATTAGCTAGTAATGCTTTACTTAATGAACATTAATTGATTTAACTCAGTGCTATACGCCGTGTGATGATAAAAGTGTGGTCTAGTGAACTTTCTTGTGTTCTCACATAATTGGATAATAAGATACAATAGTGCCATAGCCAAGGCTGGGTGAGTCAAAATGTTTTAAAGGAAACAACAACTGGCTTAACTAGTGCTATGATTATAGACTAAGTTGGGCAGTGTGACATACTTACTCCAGATATTTTTACAAAATCAATTGTGAGATCAAGAAGATCACTAAGAAATTAATAGTTAATATTTAATAAAATTAAATAAACAGTGGAGCTCCGGTAAATGTCAGTCATTATTGCAAGCTAATAAGAGTAATAATGATTAAATGCTAATTCTTAAACAATACACATTAAATGTATAATAAATTCAAAATCTAAATAAATAAAACTGACTATAATTGATGTAAATTTTAATTGTCGTTGTGGGCAAACGTTTTATCCATATTATCATAAGGTACTTATGATGATTTCATATTCACTCCAGTCAGTGTACAATAATACCATGGAGGAAATATATTTAAGTAGACTAGCTACGTTTGTGTCGAGTATCAAAAGTTTGACTAAAACCTCACATACTCTTTGTGCGTTGAGGTCGTGGTCTGATGATGATATGGAACATTCATCATTCATCGATTCAATAATGAGTTGTATCAATATTTTAACACTTCTACAAACCCAAATGCTGATGATATATCAAATATGACAAATGAACAGCTAGAAGGTGATGAAGCCTTAGCCGAGCTGAAAGCAAGAATACAAGTCAGGAAGGACAAGGTTGTTTCTTCGAACTCAAGTCAATCAATCAATAGAGGCAAACTACCTGAGTTGAACTTACCTACCTTCTCAGGAGATGTTCTCCAATGGACACAATTTTGGGATCAATTCTCTTCCAATATTGATCAAAGAACACTAAGAGACGTCGACAAGTTACTGTACCTAAAAGCTTCTTTGAAAGGCGAACCTAAGACAATCTTGGATGGTCTTGAGACTACTAACGATAATTATAAAATTGCTGTGACTACTTTGACAGACAGATATGGGAAGAAAACACAAATAATTGATGCCCATTACTCAGCTCTTCACAAACTTAAAGGAGCAGACAAACAAGATGATTGTAGAAAAGTTTTGGATGAAATCGAAAGACACCTTCGTGTATTGAGTTCTCTGGGAGAGAATACAGAACATAACCACCTAAGATTTTTGATCTTGGAAAAGTTCCCTGAAGACATAGTATACGAACTGAAATTAAAATTAAGTAGCGACACCATCGAAGAAATAAGGTAACAACTCCATCTTGTACTCTCAGCTAGAGAGGATGCTAAGCGTACTTCTGAGAAATTTAAGATAGAAGATGCTAGTTACACAACAGAAACACTTCATGTACTAGAACATAGAACTGAAAAGGGATCTAAGATACATAAACGAAATAATTTAAAGGATACGAATAAAAAATTCAAACCTAATGTAACTGCTTTCAATAAAACCTTTGACACGAAGAGGAAATTTCAGTCAGCTGGAGAAAAGAGTGGACAGGGACCCAAGCAGAAAAGAAGAAAGCTCAATTGTATATTTTGTAAAGGAGATCATTTTAATGATGAGTGCACGGATAGTAAAACTCTACAACAAAGGAAATCAAGGTTAAGGAACCGTTGTTTCAATTGCCTCCGTTTAGGCCATAACATAAATACCTGTAGATCCAAACACATAGCCTGCAAACACTGTGGTAAGAAGGGCCTCCATAATAGGGCACTTTGTCCTAGCAAAGAGTCACCAAGGAACGTGATAACAAAAACCGAGTTACAGAAGAAAGAATCTACTAGTGCGATGCATATCTATGAAAGAGGATCAACAATACTACAAACCGCTGTTGTTAATATCAGAGGACCGGAGAATACCTCAATGAAATGTCGCGTACTGCTAGATTCAGGCAGCATGAGAAGCTACGTTACACAAGATGTCGCGCAGAATCTTGATTTGAAGACTGAAGAAGTCAACCATCTCACAGTATTCACTTTTGGTTCGAATAAACCCCAAGAGTTGGATAGCCCATTAGTGAAACTTCACATTCAATCAAGAACTGATATACAAAGGATAGTATATGCGAACGTCGTACCTTCTATTACACATGGTATTTCATCTTGTGGTGAAGAATTATCCAAATGGAAATATGAAAAGGATTACTTACTAGCGGATGATGGATCTTTGTCAGACAAGGTGGATATCCTTATTGGAAATGATTACTATCATTCACTTATGTCTACTGAAAAGGTGAAAATACGAGAAAATTTATACTTGGTAAATTCCGACCTAGGATGGATATTATCAGGCAAAATGCCGAATAGGCACGAGGATGAATTATCAATGCTTACTTACTTTCAAGCGTCCTATGAAACCAGATTGAACGAACCCGATCTGCCATTAGATAACACATCAATGAAAGCTTTATGGGACCTAGAATCCCTTGGAATTACTGATTCTCCAAATGCCAACCGGGAAGAAGAAGCTATTAAGCATTTTAATGAAACTACCGTATTCACAGAAGAAAGATATTATGTTAGCTGGCCTTGGAAGGAATACCCACCTGAATTGCCAACTAACTACGGTCTAGCATACGGACGACTAATTGGATTGATGAAACGCCTAGATGCTGAAACTTTGACAGCATACAATCAGACACTAAGTGACCAAATGCAAAGAGGTATCATCGAACTAGTACCTGAAAAGGAGATAAGTGATCATCCTATTCACTACCTTCCTCATCATGGAATATTGGCGCCGGGTAAAGCCCTAAGAATAGTCTATGATGCTTCGGCAAAGACAAAAAATACAAAATGTCTGAATGAATGCTTATACTGCGGACCAATGATGCTAGAGGATTTGACGGGACTTCTATTGAAATTCCGTAGTCACGCTGTAGGATTGACAGCGGATGTAGAAAAGGCATTTTTACAAATTGGTTTGAAGGAAGGTGACAGAGACGTCACTAGGTTCTTATGGTTGAAAGATACCAACAAACCAGCCACTGAAGACAATCTACTACACTATAGATTTACTCGTGTTCCCTTTGGGATCATATCCAGTCCATTTCTTTTAAACGCTACGGTCAGACACCATCTTCTAAAGTCGAATGGGAATTATGCCAAACAGTTAGCTAATGACATATACGTAGACAATGTAGTTACTGGCGTAGAAACAGTGACAGACGCTTTAAACCTTTATAAGGAAGCACAAATACACTGTTTCACAGACGCATCTACAGTAGCTTACTCCGCAGTGGTTTACCTTGTACAGAAAGACACAGTCAACTTCGTAATAGGTAAATCGCGCCTGGTTCCTACCAAAGATCAACAGAACTTAAAGATTCCACGCTTAGAGTTATTAGGCGTACTCATTGGAAGTAGACTTATAAAATACGTACTCAGATTCTTACCATTGAACATAACCCAATTAACACTATGGACAGATAGTCAAATAGTGATTGATTGGTATCATTCTGATAAGTTACTTGAACCATTTGTATCCAAAAGGCTGGAAGAAATAAAACGCAACAAAAGTTTGATAGTGAGATACGTACCGTCTAGTCTCAATCCTGCAGACGTAGCAACACGTCCTATCACGTCAGAGGAGGAGAGGAACGGATGGCTGTCTGGACCAGAATTTCTAGGGCAGGACCCTGGAGACTGGCCTAGGGGGCCACCGAGGAACACTTCTCTTCTGATGGGGGAGGGTCTGTTGAACACAGAAAACCAACCAAAGGTAACACCTTCAGAGGATAAAGTAACAGCAAACGAACCTTTGGATTCACAATTACAAAAAATAAAAGAACTACAGAAAGAAACATTCTCAGAAGAGTATGGAGGAAAGAAAACAAACCTAGCTAAGAATTTGGGATTATTCATCGATACCGATGGAATTTTAAGATGTGATGGAAGACTCACATATTCAGATTTATCCTATGATGCAAAACATCCCATACTCCTACCTAAAAACAGTGAACTTACCGAAAAAATTATTAAGGAAACTCATGAGAAAAACCTTCATGTTGGAGTACCTCATACACTAAGCCTCATAAGACAAAAATTTTGGATACCACAAGGAAGAGCGAAAGTTCAAAAAACACTAAGCAAATGTACGAGGTGCGTGAAACATGGAGGAGGTCCATACGAGCTACCTAAAACTCCAGCATTACCAGCCGAAAGAGTAAGATTTAATATGCCGTTCGATTACGTCGGTGTGGACTACTTCGGACCGATGGTCATAAAGACAGAAAATGATGTAAAAAAGAGATGGATTTCTCTTTTCACATGCCTTGTGATACGAGCAATACACTTAGAGGTAGTTAAAGATCTAACCACAGATGAATGTCTCATGGCATTCAGACGTTTCATCGCTACTAGAGGAACACCGTCACTTATAATAACTGACAACGCACCTCAGTTCAGATTGCTGGCCGAGGTAATGTCTGAAGGAACACTGGCAGACAAGTTAAGATGGAAATTCATCCCTCAACTAGCACCCTGGCACGGGGGTGCGTATGAAAGACTCGTAGCAGTAGTAAAGCAT
Source organism: Tholera decimalis (assembly GCA_943138885.2). NCBI lineage: Eukaryota > Metazoa > Arthropoda > Insecta > Lepidoptera > Noctuidae > Tholera > Tholera decimalis. Next base: position 30,266,969 of record OW964550.2, on the reverse strand, counting down.
TGTCTAAAACGAACTCTTCAAAAACACATGCTCGGGGAAAATCAACTCTCGACGATCATCAAAGAAGTCGAAGCCGTAGTCAATACCAGACCACTTACATATGTGGGAACCGAGATGGACCACATCCTAAAACCAACTGATTTCCTAACACCAGGAAAGTGTTTGAACATTCAATTACTCATGAATAGCTTACCACTCTCTGGTTCTATCATTAGACAACAACTCATCGAAGGATGGAAACGTGGAAATATGATAATGAACGAGTACAAAGAAATGTTCATCAACCGATACCTTTTGAGTCTCAGAGAAAGGTATGGGAATTCACCCAAACAAGCAAGAGTGAGAACTCGTGAAGTTCCTCAGATCGGAGATGTGGTACAAATTAAAGGTGAAAGAAGTAACCGCGAAAGTTGGAAAGTAGGAAAGATAGTAGAGACACTAAAGGGAAAGGACGGTTTATGCCGTGTCGCTAGAGTAAAAGTGGACAACCATGTGTTCACACGATCGATTGCTCATTTATATCCTCTAGAAATAGAAGAGGAAGAGACTCCACTAAATCCCACTGACAAAGTCCTAGATCAACGGGATACAGTCGTTGATAATAATGACCCGATACAAACGCCGTCTATGAAGTTTGAAAGTGTCGACACTAATCCCACAGCTGAAATAAGTTATAAACTAGATAATGATGAGAACACGAATGCGAATGTAAGACATAACTCAACGCAGGATACGAAAGAAGAGCTAGAGAACGTCAGCACAATAAACGACATTGAACTTGCACAAGATCATAATGAACGTGATCTAGAAGACGAAGTAAACAATAGCCAGAAATTAATCAACCAAACAAGCGATGAGAAATCGCGTCGAGCAGCTGCAGTCCAAGCACTGGAGAAGATCCACAAATGGACTCGCGACTTGATGACCACCATAGTTTAAAACTCGCGAGGCGGGTGTGTCGCGAAGGGTCGCGATTATTAAATAAACCCAACAATATTGTATAGAGCAACACTTGTTACCAACCACAAACAAATTTGGTAAGTGGCAACACTCTTTTTGCCCGGCACGTTTTGCAACCGACATACTGTTCTTAAAGTTTCAATCAAAGTGTAAAATTGCAATGTGTGTGATCTTCGCCTGCCAGCCAGCAATAATACGACAGCTAAGTATCTAGATTATAAGCCAATATTATTCCGCAATTGAACTCGCGTATTGAGTTATGGATTGAGTAAATTAAAAGCGATGGGAAATGGTGGATGCCGCGAAACTCTTATGAGCTGATGAGCAAACATGATTTCCATCGTATAGACGTAATGTGCCGATAGTTTCGATTGTTTGTATCATAATGTGTGCAATCTAATATAATGCAATCAACAGAGTCCTTGGTTTGGGTAATAAAATACAAGTACCTACCTATATCAATATCAATAGGGTGACCGAAGGGTGCTCCCTATTCTCACGACTCCCAATATCGTAAGCATACAATCCTAAGAGCTCTTTAGGGGCTCACCTGTGTGTAGTGGGTTGGCCAATCTTCTCACAAGGTATCAAGTATGTTTGGGTAGACAGTAAATCATGTTCGTGGAGCATGATAGTTACGTCCATAGGACAAGAGGCGACAGCCTGTCAAGATTGTTAAAGTAAATCATGTTCGTGGAGCATGATAGTTACGCCCATATGGGCAAGAGGCAACAGCCTGTCAAGATTGTTTAAGTGAACAAGCTCACTAAGGTTCACATTGTATATCTGTTGAGATGAACATAATAATACACCAAGCAATAAGTATGTGATTGCACTCATAGTGATTTAATAGAGTCCGTATTGATATACTAAAATTCATGTTAATAATATAATTATGTACCTTCATACCATTCGGTGGTACTTAGTAGTCCAACAGTGTAATCATGGACTTTCTTTCCACAACAGGAGTGACCTATTCGTGGAGGGAGGTGATGAGTTCTGTGTGGCTGAGCAAGGACATCTACATCATTCAGGTGAGACAGTTGACCAACAGTTGACCAACAGTTGACCAGTAGTTGACAAACAGATTACAATAGAATAAAACTACAAGGGAACCGTTACTATGCATTTATCTCTTTAATATCAGATACTCTCCCCATAGAATCAAAGCGAAGCAGATTATTCATAATTAGTATAACTATTACATTCTCCAATTTGTGTCAAAGAATCCAGGCAATGCTAGCCTCCTTTTGTAGGGAGTCATACAGATACCATAATCTTACTTGTCGGAAGGTCATGAGTAGAACCGACGCGACAAAGATGGTGGAGATGCTGGGATCTTCATCAAAGTTGGTGGAAATGCCCTGGGATCTTCATCAAAGTTTGGTGAAGATAAGATGAGACCTTTACATATCCATAGTTATACAAAAAAAATTTTTTAGTACAAAATCAAATAAGACAAAGTTTAGTGTAGACTGATTAACCTTAACTAACCGACTAAACTGAACTTAATGAACAAAACTTATCTGATATACCTATGGCTAAAGAGAGTGTATTGGGAAACGAAAATACAAAACTAAAGACACCGACTACGGAAGTCGGTGCCAAAAACGAATTAATTTTTTGGTAAAAAGTTTTTTCTCATTGCAGGTCAGCTGCAAGAGTTTTTTAATAACCAGCACCCTTTATGCTCTTTTGCCTGTTTAAGTTATTTTATTCTGTGTCATGTGTGTAATTAAATAAACATTAATTTTATCACCTTGTCATGAAGGTAAGAATTCAAATAATTTATTCGGATAATAAGTACATAAAAAGCTTTAATAGTGTAGTGATTGCAAGCTTTATTGTTCAGTGTATGACCTAGTTTTTTAACGCATGCATTTTAGGCAGATTCATATTTTTACTTCTGCCTGGGCAGCCAGTGAATATGGGTATATTTCTGTCAAACTCTTTGGAAAAACCAATTGGTATGTATTTTTTAAATTCCCGTTCAAAATGTAATCATATAACATAATCGCTTATTTTATAATTAAACCTATTAAATATCTTTTATAACACAGAACGTCAAATAACGTTTTTATTTCAAGATCTATGCAGTATTTTTCTACCTAAAAGAAGGACGATTCTGTGTTTGTTTGTTTATTATTATGGAATAACGTAAGTATCTTATTTTCAAATGATATTTTTTATGTTTCCATACCTCAAAAGGAAAAATAGAAACCTTTATATTATGGTCACTTTGTTGTTCGTCTGCCTGTCTCTCAAGATCCATTATTTGTACACTCAAGTCCACAGTACCTTGCAGCTCTGAAAAGTCAAACTTTTCATTAACTTAAAAAAGCGTATTCTAACAATCTCAAGAGAATCAAAATTAATAGGTTACTTCGCGTTGACCTTGTAACGTTACAGTTTCCCTGGGTAGAGGGAAATTGTAAGGTTGCAATATCTAATTAGGAGGAAGATGACCAGGAAAAGAAATCAAAGTGAGGAAATGTAACGTTATTTATAAAATTTATACAATTTTGAATCCTAAGGCACAAGAGATGACGGGAGAGTCTATGATAAGTGGAGCGGATGATAAAAGCGGAACGAAGAGGTGGCTGCAGGACGAGTGGTCTTCGACGAATGGTCTCAGTAGCAGAATGAAGAGAGCAGCACGAAGCGGTGGCTGCGGACGGCTGGCCTTCAGTCTGTAGGCCTCAGCAGCAGAACGAAGAGAGCAGCACGAAGAGGTGGCTGCGGACGGCTGGCTTTCAGTCGGTAGGCCTCAGCAGCAGAACGAAGAGGGCGTCTGGAGGTCCGGACCACGGCTTGTGTATTAGGAGGCGACCAAGCCGTTTAACTTGCAGACTTCTTCACTGTTTGTGTGCCAGGCGTAGACTGACCCGCTCCCCGTCTTCTCTCTCATTACATCGACTTCTCGGTTTTTGAATCGAGGTTCTAGAATAAAAAGAAAAATAAAAGCAATTTATCACGAGGTACAATATCAGTTACATATACGACCTAACCTAACACCAGCAATGAATTAAGAAGAAAACTAGTCCTGTCACTAATGACCAGTGATCGGAGTAGGTAGATTGATTTGGGGTCAATGAACTGGCACGTATATATTAATGTGGATATGACTCCGGGATTCCGGGATTTTGTAATAATTAAGATTTTTTAGGAATTTCAAATATTGTAATGTAGGATGAAGAATATAACAATATGAATAAGAAATGTTTAACCCTTTTGCTGTCTTTTTAATGAAAATGATGATTAGACATATTTTTATCAATAAATATGTTGATTTTGATATAAACTGCTTTTTATTTCATTTTTACCTGTTTTCATATTCATTAAAAGTTATTGCACTGAATGCGAAAAAATATTAAGGAGTATAAAAAGTTATTTTTATTTATTTATTCAAGAACATAATATATAATAATTACAAGCAGCAGATAATAAACTTGCAAGAAATAACTACTAAATTAGTCATATGTAAGTTTCGAATGGACGCACAAAATTAAGATTCACTTTATTACTTGATAAATAAGAAGTTTATCTATCGCATTCTTTAAATTTCAATATAGTAGTTTAAAAATCTTTACATTCACAATATTTGATTCAATCCCGTAAGTACCAAAATGAAATCCCGGAAAAAAGGCTTATCCATGTTATGATTTCTATGACTATTCATGATGCAAGTACGTAAAATCAATCTACGTACTCCGATCACTGCTAATGACTTTACAGAAACGGTAAACAAATAAAGTATCGTATAAAAATGAACTCAATATCAGAATATTAGGAAATCCTAAACCATGAATGATTTTATAACGTAAGAGGAAACATCACAACCTATAATTATGAAATTTGGCAAGTAACATCGATACATAGTACAAGTTCAAGGAAAAATCTGAATACCTACTATTCATTTATAATAAAATCATAAAAAATATAGTCGACTTATATGGGATTGAAATTTAAAATTGAAGCTAGTAGTTCTAGTGAGGTATCATATAAAAGGACTCGATGTGCATAATCATTTTATTTATTTTTATTTATTTATTTAAGGGAACTAATTTTTTGAGCTGTTATTTAAATATTCGAGATGTTATTATGATCAGTTGAAAAACATATTAAGCAGTTATTTAATTTAATGGCGGTTGATTAATTATTGCGACAGTAAAACATGGACAGTAATAAAAAATCAATTAGTCGGTTATTTTATCATACAATGTCAATTCTAAAAATAACAACATAACCATTTTTTACACTATTATTCAAAGTCATATCTTTTTTGTTTAGATTTCTTTCGTCTTCTTTAATTTCATGTATAGCGGTGTGTACCTGCAAAGATATCCATAGGTTCGGTTAGGTTAGAACTGTGACCAACTACGCGCAAGCCGAGCGGGCGAAGCGAGCGATGCCGCGGTAGCGGCCAGCGAGCGCTACCTCAACATATATTTTTCGTAACCGCTCGTTCAATAATTTTTACCATCCATTTAATTATTTTTCTGCTTAATTATATATTCACTGATTCATTTCATTATTTTTTATTAATTATTTTTGTTTACTTTACTGCTTAGTTTTAACTGCTGAACTAGTTATTAAACGTGCCATTTATAATTTTTAACTTACCAAAACCGCTATTTGCAACTGCCTCTTTAAATCAGTGCCTTTATTTAAGAAGTGTGGAGGACTAACAGCTATTAAATACAGAAAATAAATAGTATAGTAGACAGTGAGCCAATTAAAAGTCTCTTTAAAAAGACTTTTAATTGGCTCACTGTCGACGTACGTTTAGAGGCAGGAAAATCTTAAATTGAACACTTAAAAGGTAGTCTTAATAAAACCGTTATCATAAATACAATATTTAAAATGACTAAATAGATAATAGATATAAATAACACACACAACACAGTAACTACAGATTAATTATTTTATAATTATTTTTGAAAAAATCAAGGCTTCGTCTTCCGGCTGCAATCACACTTGTTATAAATGGGTCAAAATCGTGCTGCTTACACCGGTTATTAAAGCTTCTGCTTGCACGCACAATAAATGAATTTTGCCTATACTTGGTTGAGCTAAAAGGTAAAGGAAGACGCATAAATTCTTATTTATATTTAAAAATACCCCCAGTACGGAACTCTCGGCGAGTCCGACTTGCACTTTTTATTAAATAAAAGAGAGCTTCACTATCATACAGAGAATCTAAACATGGACACTCTAAGAAAGATCGTAGGAGTTAATCCACAGGAAATGCTAGTTATTAAATTCTACGAAATCACCAACTAGATAAAATATTAAACTTAAATACAATATGAATCTAAGTAATAACACGTGAAGAAACATATTTGTGGGGCAACATTATTACTTTACTATTACGAAAATTACGCAGATGGAAGAGTATAAAATCTTGCATAGGTAAAGTTTATATGGAAAAGGAGTACTAGCTAATAATGATTATATTTGTATAATTGCATACCAAATAATTTTAACTATGGTAAAATTTTGACTTGGCGACCACTAATTAGAATAAGTCATCTATGTCAATGTCAGATGTTTCTATTAGTACATAGAATGTTCTGTACAACCCAGGTAACACCTAATACGATTCAACGAAAATCTAACACTACCTTCATACAGAGATAACAATCTTTTTTAAATTAACAGATCGTTACTAAAGATTTCATTTGATGCCATTTCCCCTGCGAAAACAGACAAGAGACGAGGGAGAGAGATTTTTATCGGAACCATAAAACCATGCTTATTTTTCCGTTCTATTTTAATAACTTTATTCCTTAAACAAATGCAGCGCTGTGTAAGACTTATCGAATATGTTAAAATGGATTTAGCTTACATTTAGTTTTAATGTATGTAAAATTAAATATTAAAAAAAAAACATAGTGTATATTTTTTTAGTGGGCATGTATTCCCCTATAGCCTTTGACTTTACTTTGATTTTGCACGTACAAGAATAACTAAGAAAAAAACTAAATCATAGAAATCAGAAGGATATTTATTGTACAAAAAGTAAAAGTAGAAACAAAACAGGAGCCTCATATATTTCATCTAATTGAAGCTCGCCATGTAGGCGAACTTCAATTAGATGAAATTTTTTAAAGTACTCTTGCGCACATAATGCAATGTCGTTTTTGCAGAATTTGATATTCGTTCTCTTTTCTTTAGCTTTTGTGCTACAAAAGCGACATCTTTTATAAGAATTATATTTAGTTGGTAAGTTTTCACCTATGTTTCTAAGGCGGATTTCGTCCGGTACGCCAAAATTACCTCCTTTTTTGTTTTTAAACTGAACCAATGTGCGTGTTTTGGCCGTATAACCATATATCAAGGCACGGGCCAACTTCAGCTGAAAGTCCCTATGCAAGTGAACCGTAGTTGGATGTATTGTTGTCTATGTAATATAAGCATTGATCACACTCGCATCTAACATAAATAAGAACAATCTCATCCAAAATTTTCTGGACTTTCTGTTTATAGGGTAAGATGATCTGAAATTATCTAAATGATCGACTTCACCCATATTAAGCGTAACATATCTTTTCTAGTCCCATCTTTTTGGGTACGTTTCACAAACATAGTATCTCTCGGATCATAAGCAGTAGTCAAGATAGTAACTACACGTGATTTAACCCATTTTATTGCAGATATTAGTCCTGCGGTCAGTGCTGCAAATTCGTTTTTATTAAGTTTGTGAGCGCGGTCATTCTTCGTAATAGCATTAGGCAGGTCTACTCTATTGATTCTCACTGTTCGGTTGGTACGGTTTGGCAATGGTAGTATTGAAGAAATACTGGTTATTTTTGAGTTGCTAGTTGCTGTAAGTATAGATGATTGCGAGCCCGCTGGAACTGCGGTGTGGCTGTATGGTAGATTTATAGATGATAATATTTTTACAGAGGATGACGTAGATTGAACAGGTACACATATAGGTTTTGAAATTGTGGGAGGTACAGCTGAAGTTATTTCTGATCCTGTAGGCGTAGTTGATAATTTCGAGGAAGGTAAGTCTATTTGAGGTAGTGTGAATGGCTGTTCAAATTGTACTAATGTAGCTAGTGTACTTGGTACCAGAGATTTAGGTGTTTTAGTATGTGTCGCCGAAATACTTTTTTCTTCGAATGTGTTCGAGAGTGTACTCGACGATGTCGGTTCATTCAGTTCAATGTCTTCATCTTCTATAGGGGGTATCCCAAATAACTGTTCTAATCGCTTCTCAATTTCATCAAATGTGCTGGAATTATTTTCAGACTCTTTCAAGTAAGAAGATCATCCGCCCATAACCTCATCGTTAGACTCGGTATCAATGTAAGATAAATCTGATAAATTGTCTACAATTTTCTGTAATTTATCTGTTTCGAAACATTAATTGTCTTCTTTCTTTTAATTTTAGATTGCAACGATATTTTGAAACTCTTACGTTCCTAAAAATAACAATAATAATTTTAATAATTTGTTATTATTTTATTTTAAAATAAAAAGTATGAACAAAATGATAAAGTCAACATTTTATTTATATTGATAAAACAATGAACGCGAAAGGGATATAGGTAATTAATTTCCCACCTAGTTTAGACATGCAACACTATTATAGCACAAAGTTTTCTTTTATACACTGTTTATACCATCATTATATCAGAAATAGTCTACTTAGAGAAATAAGGACAGTTACGTACTTACAAGAATTTTTCTGCTCGTCAGACGAAAAAAGCTTCGCAACAATTCTAATTTAGAGCTAAATTGCCGGAAAAAACGGACCTCGAGTTTGAACTGATTTTGACGGTTAGGCATGTGACATTTAGAAAGAAAGTGTCACCAGAAATTAAAAAAAAATGTTAAATTTTTGGATGGCTCGAAATAATTTCAAGTGTCGATTATCGATTAATTGTAAAATGTAGATTATTGTTGGGTGGGAAATAATTTCCCTATATTTGAATAAGGGTTATTTTTGAACTAGCTTTTCATACGTTAGAGGATACTTTGTAACCCCGTAGATAATTTTCTGATTCTTTAACGGTTTTAATAGATAACCTACCATTCATCTATACTAATAATTATTACGATAATGAAACTTTATATGTGTGGATTTAAGTTACTAAATCACGCCAAAATAGTTTGACGGATCTGGAAAAAAGTTGGCACAAATATAGACTGTTGTCTGGAATAGCATACAAGCTACTTTTATTCTAGGAAGTGGGTAGGATTTCCACGCAAAAGAAGTTGCAGGCAACAGCTAGCTATTTATTAAGTTCTGCAAAATCATTGTCTCAGAAAAATGTATTTGAACGGAGAGAACCAGTAACATACTTGCAGCGCAGAATATTATGTTGGAGCGGTAGAGATATATTCCAGACAGTATTGAGTAAGCCGAATGGCAATAAATGCAAAATTGTTGTTTTGATTTGACGCTGTAGACATAAAAGTAGTTCTCAAATAATCTGTACTAATAATTATTCTAAAGCATAAGTTTGTTATCATGAAATGACTTCTTCCGCTCTGGGAGGAGCAGAATGGACTGACACCCTGTTCCCTCAGCTGCCCTTAAATTCCGGGACCGCGGTATCTCGTTAGAACATTCTCGCAACGACGGGTTAGTAACCTAGTTTTGGTCTGTAACCCTAAATAATAGCACAGTTAGCTAGGGATATTATCTATGTTAATGCTTTGTACGATATAGCCTCGGCGGGCCCACACATGTGCAACTAGATGATTGATCGAGGATTACTCGAGTTATAATGTACCTAATGTGTTGGCTGAGTAGCATTAATTTACCCTGTATTGTATTAATTTAGTTCTTTGTGGTTTTTACTGTTTAGTTTGTTATTTTTCTTTCTAGCACATTAAAGTTCCAAGCAGATTAATTATTATTATTTGTACAAGTAAAATGAGCTGAAATTATTCTTAACTGTTGCATCTCTTAAAGAGAAAATGCTCTAATGGCCATTTGCTCTTTAGAACCATTGTGTTTATAGCAATAATAATAATACTATAATAATATAATATTCCACAACTTTTCACACAACGCCATCTAGTCCCAAACTAAGCAGAGCTTGTGGTATGGGTACTAGACAACTGATAAACATACATATATATTTCTAAATACATACATATTATAGATAAATTACACCCAGACAAAGAACAAATGACCGTGCTCATCACACAAACATTTGTCCTAGGTGGGAATCGAACCCACGACCTTGCGCACAGCAGTCAGGGCCACTGACCACTTTATTAAATAGAGATTCATTGAAAAAATTAAACAAAGAAAAACATTAATTTCACATCAGTTCATCAGACACATGTTACAAACATACAAATACATAAAAAGTTAAAAATAAACAAAAAAGTGTACAATAGCCGCTATAAAAACCCTATTGTGCAAAGGATATAATTATATACTAACTTATGGGTTGTAAGAAAAAAGAAAGTCTTCTCTTTTCTCAAATTTAAATTGGATTTTTATAAGTACCTACATATATTATCATTATTGCTAGTATATATATATCAACTCGCTGTCCGACCATGGACCATGCCCGGGTCGACGGCGCGTTGTGTTCCACGCGCGCCTCAAAGTGCGTCAGCAAGATGACGAGGCCCCCCCTGTAGAGGGCCGAAGCCTGCCGGGGTCGTGGGACTTATCCCATTACCGTGACCCCGGAACGTAAAGGGCTATTGAAGGAACACCGTGGGTTTTAGTCAGTTCAAGTCTGACAGTCCCTCCGGCCCTGCCCGGGGTGGGAGGACTCATTTGATGATTTTACCACGTTAAAAAAAAAGTATTGAATGTATGTCATATGATCATATTTAACCTGTGCTTTAAGACGGCCCATTATACACTAGGTTTTATAATTGCTATCCGGTTCATGTTATGAGAGGGGTACTCATAATAAAGTAATAATACAGCATCGCTGATAAAAATGGTACTTCAAAACAACTGCAATCACATTGTATCAAAATCCTTTCAAATATTGGAATAAAACGCATCACCAAGAATAGAAGCTCTCAAACTTCTGCTCACATCATAGGGAAAAAACGCGTGAAAATACAAAATATATGATCAGAAACTCCATAAACCAGATGTTGCTTTATCTAAAACGACTATACGCACTCGTCTCTCGAAATAAGTTCGGCTACAATCGACTTACCAGGATTATTGAAAGTTTCTGATAGTTGGGAAATCTTTTGCTACTTATATACGTGGCTTCCAACCAAAGTTTTCTGCTTTTGTAAGAAACTTTGGCATGATGCCTATTAGCGGCCGGGATCACTTATTGTGAGGGCAACATAATAATTTAAGTAGTCGAACTTTTTTATATTTTATTGACTTGTAAAAATGAAGATTTTTGTACGCTGTTACTGAGAACAATTTATTTGTAGGGCAAGTTATGTCGGTGAATTAGCTGGGCAGTTAATTCAAATCAGTAGGGCTCTTTCTCAAAAGACCATCTTACAATTTGCATGTTTCTCCAATGCTAGATTGGGAATTTGAGAGCTATGTGGAAATATAACAAATATTACCTACACTACCAGAGACTCGAATGAGTACCTTTATGCGACCTACCCAAATTTCCTTACATTCGTATTAATCGTCAAATCGGTCGAGCTCCTTAAATTTCTAAGTTGAGCTATGCGATAATTGTCAAATACTGCAGGCATTGCATAAAACTGTTTGAACAGGCTCCTTATACACCGCAAATATGTATATATAAATCTACATGGTATTTGTAATAATCAGAGAGTATTTAACAATCTTTGGTAATAATAATTTATCAGTATCTTTTGTGTAGACTTCAAAAGAAACGTTGACATCTGAGTTTGTTTCGGTGTAATCAGCTAGGAAACATCAGCCTCATTTAATTTAATTAATGAGAAAAAACGTGTAAAATTGTTATTTATCATCAATTTGCTAAATAAATATCATTTATCATATACTATAATCCATACACATCTTCGGTTTCATATTTTCATTAATATATATAAAGTATTACATAATAAAAATAATGATTTTCAACTACAGCAAGGGCTGCAATGATTTACAGCCCTTTTTTAAGTAGTTCTTTATTGGTTATCTATATTATTGTAATTTTAAGCCCAGCTTGTTATTTTACAAGCACAATAAGGACCGAAAAATCTAACAGCAATTGTCTGAACAGTGTTCACATTTATGAGTATTTGATACCAGAGTAGGAGGTAATCATTTTTACTTAAAAGTTTAATGAAATTTATGGTATACATGAAAATTTATCGCATAAGCCTCAACCAATTTCGAAATACCAACAAAATGTAACGTAATTAATGTTTAAGTGTACTATTTCTGTATCAAAATTTAATAGAAATGAAACTAGTAGGTACCTAATATTTAGGCAGATGATTAAATTAGGCTTCCTCAATATGAATAAATTAATTCTATTACTTATTTCGTTGAAATTGGATTCCACTTAAACTGAACAAATGAGGAATGACTTAAATGCTTATAGAAATTTAATAAACAGGTAAGTATTTATAGAATTTAATTTTATGTTTACTAATTATACCCTATTTGTTACATCTAAGCAATTACATTAAGAATCCCATTATTTTTTCAAAAGTAACAGAATTTTCAGTCGTCGATTGAAACCATAATATAATATCGAATATAAAAATATATATTTTTTTTAAATCTAGTCACGATAAGAAGTAAGTTCAGGGTAACTAATATAAATACGATTTTTTTCACAAACATAATAATTAGAGACCACGGCAACTATTCCCAAAAAATCCCATCAATACCAGACAATAGAATAGAACGGAATTGCCAAAACCGAAACACAATACATATAAAAACTGTTAGTAACGCAATGGCTCGTTCATAATTGAAACATGTCAACAAGTCTTTGATGTTTCGGACAATAGATGGCGTCTTTGTTCGGACTGATGGACAGATACATCAGTCCAATATATACCAGATACGTCAGTCGAACGTATACGTCCATCGGCGTCATGTCAGTTTTGTCCGTACTCGATAGTTCGCATTCAATTTCCGCTGGTGCTATGTGAAAATACCGTGCCAGACAGCGTCGTATTGACTGAAACGTATGAAGATTTTGATAGCTCTGCGATTTACTGGCAAACGTTCTGCTGTTTTTGGTGTAAAATGGCACTTTAAAATGTATTTTTAATGAATTTGGTAATTATGTGTGCGCATTTTTTGTTTTATGATAACTAGGCCCCGCCTGAACTAGTGGACAAGCGGGGCATATAGTGTGTACCTGTACAGCTCTGTTAAGATTAAAATTTCCCACTGGAATCTTAATATACTGAGTTAAGTAAGAGAAAAAGTTACTTCTAGACAAGATCACTCTTACGTCCATCATCGCTGATCATTAAGATGACATAGTTTTCACCTTTAAGATCCCGGTAGGAAATTACAATCTCAGCTGTACACAATATGTAAGAATTCTACAAACATTTTGCTCGTATGGGTGGGTTGACTAGTGATGGCGCACCCTTGCCGTACGCCTTGTTATATGAAGATAAAATATGTAGCTTCATTAAATGATGTAACTACAGCGTGTTGTAATTAAAACAAAAAACCTTTGCTCGACACTAGAATTATCTCCTATATCGTAAGTAAAATTACAAACATAATTTCACGTGCACAAACATTTAGACCCGTAACAACTATCCGTAGGGCCCAGTAACAACTGTTATCAAACCCGCGACACGCAACGCAGCAGCCAATTGCTAAACAAATGCGTCAACCGCGTCATCGATTTAAAAAGAAAAACTTTGAAATAATCATGGCACTTAAATCGTTTACCCTTTTACCAAGTATTTCCAAGCTTCATAATGCGTACAGATATGTAGAAAATCACATAAATGGCGAAACATTCAATTATAAATAATAAAAGTACTGCATTCAAGCTCTACTGATTGATTTTTTAGCGGTATAAAGAAATACCGCTGCGATATTGCAAAAATGAATGCATGAATTTTGCAACATTTCGCTTGAATGCATTCTTTCTAAAAAAATATGACAAATAACAGAAATATTAATGTAACCTCAAAATATCTCAACAAATGAAAATGTTATGGTATTTGTTTGCGATTTGAGAATAATTTCCTTTCGTCATTACCTTAACGACCGATGCGGTTTGTATTCGTTAACCACACAAAATTTCTGTGTTGTTTGCCAAAAATAACTTGCTAGTTCGCCAGCTCTCGGGGCACTTGGAAACTATTGAGTGATTTTTGGTGTGATGTGCTCGGCCATGTAAAATGACGTTACATTCAAATAAGAAACAGCAATCAATTAAGTGTCAATAGACTAATGGCTGAGGCGTTGCACTTGTGATCGAGAGGTCGTGGGTTCGAATCCCATCCATTACACTATTGCCGTGAACCCACTCTGGACACAAGCATATTTTGCTCAGTGGGAGGGGTTAACAAGTTTGCTGGTAATGTGAAATCTACCCAAGTTGCTTTCTGCGTACAACAATCTTTGTGCGTTAAAAAACTTATACTTAAAAATATCTGTACCATTTATTAAAATGAATTAAAAAACAAAACACTAGGTACTTAATTAGTTTCGATCCATATTTTGATTCAATTGATTTAAATTTTAATAAACACCTTCATGGATGAATTTTGATGAACGCGAAATATTCCAGTAATAAAAATTAGAAAGATATAAATGTTCCATAAGTTAGGTTTGTCTAATCTCTTCATACCCGCTATTGGATAGAACTACATAGACATATACCGCCAAGCATCACTTACTTACTTTTAATCATTTCAATACAAATATTCTATGCATACACTTGCGTGCAGCTCTTAAATTCGATTATATTTTTATCAAAAACCAAAGCTGAGTCAAATAACTGAGCATTTTTAATAAAATTTCATAAATTTAAGTCATAGATTAAAATAACACGCTGAACAATACTTAGAAAGCAGTGCTCATAACTTCAGCTCATTGGCATTCAGGATGCGAACAGCGAGTGGAGCAAATTCTTAAAATTGAATCTAGTGTAGGACTCGGGGGGCGAGAGGGAGTGGGAAGCGGTCGCCTCCTTTTGCGAAGCAGTCATGCTTCCGAAGGAGGAGGCGGGCCGCGTGAGGGAGAGAATGGCGTCCTCCCTCCAGCCCAGCCGCAGTGGTAGACGCCCACGGCGTCGGACGTCGGCCGACGATCTCCGGCCACCGTAGGCGCGGGCATGCGGACAGGGAGTAAAGGGCAACTCGCTGTCCGACCATGGACCATGCCCGGGTCGACGGCGCGTTGTGTTCCACGCGCGCCTCAAAGAGCGTCAGCAACATGACGAGGCCCCCTCTGCAGAGGGCCGAAGCCTGCCGGGGTCGTGTGTGTGCAATTATAATCTGTAAAACAAAAAGTCAGACCGCAAGTATAGAGCGAGGAGGTATATCTTTCCATCAGTAAGTCGAAAATAACATTTAATTACAATTTTCTTTGTAAAATACATAAAAATATTCTGATCACTATGAAATTCCGAACATTAACAACATTATTGCAACAAGTTACAAAAAATATACATTGCCCGATGTGTACTCGCTTAATCAACGCAATGACCAAGTCCGCTTACAATGTACTGCATGCGTTGCGTCCTCCACACTTCAACCATTGACATTTCGTCCTTTGCCCTGATTGGCCGTGATGCATGGCGCATATTTATCGACAGTGAGTTACAATCAGTAGCAAGCTCTCGATTTAAGTGTGTGTAATTTATTTGTGTGCGTAATTCGCAGACGTAACGGGCCTCTTGCTTGTAGTGGAGCTAAATAGTGGGAGACAAGCGGCGACACGCGTTCTCATACAAATCAGGAACTATTTCCTTTCTAACCTCTTTTATCTGTTCTGTGACTATCAAAGATGTACAAAAGAGAGCCGGGACACTGATAGACTTTTATTACATTATGGCTTTTACTTTTTTAATTATTTTTTCTGGATTGGAAAATCATTGAATGACTTCTCTCGCTCTGGTTTAAGTGGAAAGGAGTGTCAATCTTCTACTGACTAAAAACCCACCCTGTTCCTTCAGCTGCCCTTAAGTACCGGGGCTGCGGTATCTCGTCAGAACATTCCCGTAACCCTGGCAGGCAATGGCCCAATGGGGCCCCGACACTGTTGCTGACAACTCTTTGAGTCGCGCGTGGAACACGACGCGCCGCCGACTCGTGTCTGGTCCTTACCGGACGGTGAGCTACCCCTGCTTGCCGTCCACAGGCCTGCGTCTACGGTGGCCGAAGATCGGCTCGGGATCCTCGACGTAAAGTTTTCGCATGCACTTGTAAAAATAAGCAAGACAGACATTGTTATATACATGACTATTTAGCATTTTATTGTGTAATTTGTAATGACGTGAGGAGCACGTGGCTAAATATGTTTCTATGTTTCTCTCTTGAAGGTTAAGCAACGATTTCCGAGCACAGCCCATAGATCGGTGACCACATCATCAATCATTGCCGCCTAATAAAACCAATACATAGTGAGCAGGCATAGCGATCAATGTTCTTTCGTTATTCGCACTAAAAAAAACATTTAACGAATGTAATCGGTTCATTTACATATTTAAATTGTAAGCGTTTTAAAATGCTATTTATTTTAAAACTTACTCTTTTAAGTGTGTGGTTCCAACGGATTACAATTAGTATTTTAAGAGCTTAACTCCCGAACTCAGTTGTTGAAAATGGAATCATAATAAAGACATTATTCAAAGTCGTTAATTTAATTACCTAAGGTTAAAAGTTTACTACGTGGTTTTATCTAGTTTTTATATTAACGATCTGTTAGTATTAGGTTATCAAATCGGTTAGGTTACCATCTTAACATGTTGAAATTACTCCGTGGCTCGGAAAGTGCATTATTGGTCCCGGCTGTCCTTTCTACATCTTTGACAGTCGTTACAGAGGTAGTCATTAGTCAGAATATCTGATACCAGTCTTGGCAAAGGGTATCGTATTACCCAGCTACCTACTGCGTTTTGGAGGTCAGAGGTTGTATAGGCAGTCGCTGCATCTATAAAAACTTTTTTTGCAAAAAATACCCTTTCAAACTAAAAAATAATTTTCCAAATTGGTCCAGCCGTCTTTGAGATATGAGGTAACATACATAAAAACAGAAAAAAAAAGAGTTCAAGACAAACTCAGAACTTCCTCCTTTTTTGAAGTCGGTTAAAAAAAGAATTTTCCAAATTGGTTCGTAAATGACAGAGTTATGCGCGAACAAAAACACAATGCAGAGTAAATGAAAAGATCGTCAATGTAAATATATTTTTTTTTACATTTCTGTTGATTTTTCAGAAACGGCTTGTCCGATTTCGATAAAAGGGACTATTTGGGAAGTATACTCTTTTCAACAAAAAAATAATTTTACAAATCGGTTGGCAAGCGACGGAGCTATGCCCGAACAAACATAAAAAAAAAAAACCAAACAAATATTCGAATTGAAAACCTCCTCCTTTTTTAGAAGTCGGTTAAAAATACTGTTACTCAGCTGCATTCGGTGCCCATGGCATAGCATTATGCTGAGTGGGAGCCTTGTTGCCACGACCACGACGTGCATTTGCCTTGTCTTTTTTTGTTTGCTTTTTCTTCGTAAATTGTAATATCTAAATCTCTGTCCTTACCTACTAACATAATTATAAGTACCAATTACTAACTCTAGTCTTATGGAACTAAATAAGTTTTTTAATATTGCTAGCATGTCTGTTGGCAATAAATACTTTTCTTTCTTTTTTTATAGTTAAGATAAAGCTCAGCAGAGAATGATGGTCTATAGAAAAGAAGACTAGTACAAAGAATTGATATTTGCAGTTTTTATGTATGGTCGTTTTTGATACATAGGTACTTTTCTATATTATTATGCCATTCTATTTTCAACGATGGAAATTACTCAGCTGGTTGAGTATTTGCCTGCTGCATTGCGTATTGCAGGTTCGATTCCAGACAGGTTGGTCTCCATTGTTACTGGTTGCAGCTGAGAACTAGTGTTTTACATGGAGCAAGTGCCGATTTGACATACACAAAAAATACTAACTTGGCAAGATTGGTGTCAGATTTCCTAGATTCTGTGTAATCGTAATGACTATTATTTTTAGTATACACATAATAATGATGGTATCCATTGACTAAGAACGAAAGAATCTCACTATGTTATAGTAGTAATAATACTCATCTACGGAGTAAAATCAGTGTTTGCTAAATCCAAAAGCATTGTGTTTGTAGCACTTGTATCACAGCCCGAGTTCTACCCTAGATTCAATTTTAAGAATTTGCTCCACTCGCTGTTCGCATCCTGAATGCCAATGAGTTGAAGTTATGAGCACTGCTTTCTAAGTATTGTTCAGCGCGTTATTTTAATCTATGACTTAAGTTTATGAAATTTTATTAAAAATGCTCAGTTATTTGACACAGCTTTGGTTTTTGATAAAAATATAATGGATTTTAAGAGCTGCACGCAAGTGTATGCTTAGAATATTTATTTTGATTAAAAGTAGGTCTGAAGTATTTTTTTTGCTGTATTAGTTTATGTAATTCTACCCAATAGTGGGTAGAATGAGATCAGACAAACCTAACTATCAAACGTTGAAGCCATTTGACGTCTGTTAGATTTTGAAATATTTCACATTCATGAAAAATCCAGTCATGAAGTTACTTATATCAAATTGAACTCAGTGGACTCAAAATATAGATCGAAACTAATTAAGTAGTGTTTTGTATTTAAATTCGTTAATAAATGGCACAATGAATTTCTGAAACTTCCCAGCGGTATTTGTTTATACCCACAGAAGAGTTTATACTGCTGAAAAATCAATCGGTAGAACTTATAACGTTATAGTTGCCCCAGCTAATATTAACGAGTAAACATACATAGTATATACATTTTAATTTCCATTTAAAACATGAAGGTCATATAGACACGTACAAAAGGAACATGATTACGTAAACAACACTCCAGGCCCTTGCAATATTACATCAATTCATTAAACTCACATTGTAGGTACGTAAGGTCCTGATTCATTTACTCTCTCTCATTACAGTCTGACGTAAACGATTTAATGTCTTCATTTAATGCACAAAGAGATATTAAAGAGGCTGCTAAAAGCTTGACATGACAAAGTGCTCTTTCTATTATAACTTTTAAGACCATAAGCTTACGTACGTGCTGTAATTATCCTAATTACTTTCGTCGTTTAGTTTGGAGTAATTAAAATTCGTTAGGCCTATTTGGGTGGTTGTTTTTCGGTGGTGAATAATATTATGATACTATTCTACCATATAGGTCCTCATTTCTAGGTTGCATATGGCAATATTACGCTTCTGCTAGAGAGTTCGCCACATGAAAGACAAAATAATATAAGGCAGAGTCAGTGGCGGTACCTTCATATAAGCCCAAAAGCCTTGGGCATGCCTTACTAAAAAATGCTCGATAGAGAATCAATGTCAAACCCGAACTATTTAAAAGTTCGCGCGCTTAATTCTTATCAAAATAACACAATGTATCTACTGCCTGCTACACTACTACACATCGCGATTGTTCGCGCGCAGAGTTTCGCATTTGTAGCATCTAATGATCTACATATTGCTATCTCGCTTACACGCACCGGCTTTTACCGGGCTTTCAAATACTATATCTGTCACTTTCGCACTTATAGCGATGTGCCGTATAACGAGTTAGGCCTTGTGCATAGAACAAATCGATCACTATGGCAGATTTAAGCCGTGCTTTTGGTATGAAGTTGCATGCGTATGCGTGACCTTGTCAGCTTGCCAACTCTGCAGTGTTGCCGTTTTAGCCACACGTTGAAAGATCTTGGAGATTTTTAACGAGTTTGGAAAGTTTTTTAACATTTAGCAACAATAAAAACTAGCGACTTTTAAAATAACGAAATTAAATACAGTCAAAACCGTTTACAACAACATCATTTAGAACAACATACCGGTTATATAGACCAAAATCATAGGTACAAAATACTTTGTACCTTGAAAACATCACCGGTTATTACGACTATCGGTTTTTACAACCAAATATGAGTGGTCCCTTGGATGTTGTTATAACAGATTTTGACTGTATTCAAGCAATATCTTAAAAATAAAAAAAATTTAGCTAGATTTTTCATATACCTGGCGACTTTTTTTGCCTAAATGACAACACTGAGTAGTTCCCGACATCCGAGAGTGCAACTAACTTCAGTTTCATTTGCTTGAGTGGGAAAAGGTTTTGTTGTTAAAGTTTTTTGTTTGTTTTCTAAGATTTCCTCAGTGATACAATTGTTTTGGTGATTTACCTACAACAATGGAGGTAATTGTACCTTGTGAGGATTTAAAATGCGTTCAAGTTTTGATTGGCGAAGATAAGGTAAAATCTTTAAACTTTGCTCAGAAAAAAACAGTTAATTTCTTCATTAAAACCGACGCCTAATCTGTGTATTTCTCAGACTAGTAAATCGCATAAACGAAAATTTAATAGATCAGTGTATAAAACTAGTTGTAACACGTTGCAAAATAACTCGGCTCCTCGTTTGAGACGCAACGTACGCTGTGCAAAAACGGAATACAAACGACTTTTTGTAGAAGTAATTGATAACATTAATACCGAAATTACTGACCGATATTCTGAAATTTATAAATTAAAGTTTTTCCAACTGCTCAACAACAAAAAATTTGACAATTATCACTCACATTTTCCTACAGAGGAATTAGATTCATTATTTGACATTTATGCAAACTATTTTGACAAACAAACATTAAAAAGCCAATTGATTTGCTTGTATTCTAGTCCTGATCTGAAAGATCGTAATGTTTTCGAATTAATTGATTTCATTCATGAGAATAACCTCGAAGATGCCTTTCCCGAGCTGTTAAAGTTAGCGTATCTTGTTGTAACTATTCCGGCTACAAGTTCTTCCGCGGAACGTGCTTTTTCGTCTCTTAAACGTATCCATACCTATCTGAGAAATACACAAGGTCAAGAGCGTCTTTCCGAATTATCAATGATAGCTATTGAAAAACAGTTGTTGGTAGAATTAAAACGATCACCAACATTTTACTCTGATGTAATTAAATCATTTCTTAAGAAAGATAGACGATTCCAATTAGAATATAAATAATTTATTTAAATTCCTTATTACATTCTATCTAGCTATTTTTTAACTTTCGTTTTGTAACTTTTTGTTTTGTTTTTTTTTGTCTGTAACCTGGGTCCTGTTACGAAGGAAGCAACTACTTACCATAACTTTGTTCCCTCAAGCAATGAAGCAAACCAAACGGCTTTTTTCAAAGCCACCGGAGGTATGCAATTGCTGATATGTTTATTATATTCAATCTAGCACTAGCATGCCTTCAGTGTGCTTTGGTTACCTCATTCACCGCACGACAAGCAAGAGTGAAATTGAAGAAAGAAGAGGAAAGAAGAAGATGGATGAATTCACTTTTAATTTATTGTACCTAACCAGTAGTTTATGATTATGAGAAAATTGCGATGATACATACGTAGGTACCTACATAGTCAGTCGAAAACTGAACTTTCTTTTTTTGAAATCGGTTAAAATTTTATTGGGCTTGCGTTATTTTGAAACCCTAGGCACGCCACTGGGCAGAGTCTACTCGTGTCCAAATCCGTCTTACAGATTTACGTATTTAATATGGCCTATCTATACTAATATTATGAAAAGGTAAAATTAGTTTGTAAGTTTGTATGTAGGGGTAATCTCCGGAACTAATGATCTAATTCTAAAAACATTTACTTTTTGTGCGTATGGACTAATCATCATGTGTAGTTCAATAGGTAGATAGGTACTCGCATGGAAGTTTACAGGGTAGTGAGAAATGAGGGTGGGCTGTAAATCATTGTTTACCTGTGTTGTAGCCATGCCGTGCACTGTGCATGTGTGCGCTGTTTTTTTGTTGATAATATTTTCTTAAGTGATCACAACAAATTATTTCTTTCTTCAGTAACTCTTGAGATAACAGGTTGGAATTGTGGAGCCTGTAGTGAATTAATAGTTGTAATGGACAATTAAAATATCTCATGCACTCTTACTACGAATGCATTCTCTAGTCCAAACTATTTCCATGTCCTGTCCAGCCATCAAAATGTGCGCGTTTGACTTAATACATATATCATTAACTTTCAACTCACCCTCTCACACACATACACTCACCCTTTCACTTCACTCACCCAGAGGACTGTAGACTTCTAATATATATTATATATATTCTACTACTGTTTTACTGCAGAAATATTGTGCATTGCTAAATAAAACTTTTATAATTTGTATGTAAGATCATATAGGGTAGGGCGTAATGCGCTGCATGTTGAGACACAGGCTATAAGCCTAGTTTGGCAGCAGATGCTATTAAATAGGCACAATTGTTTTTGTTATTAAGCTTACCTTCTGTTATTAGAAAATTGTGTTAACATATATAATTATTTTTGGTCTTAATAAATATTATTATTACTTTACTATTACATTATTTGTATTTTTTCTTAAAAAGAGAACTAGGCACCATTAGGTGGAATTCACATCACAGCAATCTTGTTAACCCCTTTAGCTAAGCTAAATATTATTTAGCTTAGCTAAAGGGGTTAACAAGATTACTTTTTTTTAAGGATGGGAAATCATCCACCCGATCTGTGCGAAGCGGGAGGGTGTGTCAGACTTTTACTGACTTAAACCCATCCGTGTTCCGTCATATGCCCTTTTTGTTCTGATGCGGCGGTAACTCTTTCGAACAATTCGACAACCCTGGCAGGCAACGGCCCCCTAGTGGGCCCCAACAATTTTGCTGACACTCTTTGAGGCGCTTGGAACACGACGCGTCGTCTACCCGGGCCTGGTTTCTGTCGAGCGAAAAATTACCCATTGCTCGAAGCCTGCAGGCCCGCACCTACGGTGGCCGGGAGTCACCCTGCGACTCCCGACGCCCAGAGTGTCTCCTGCGGTGAATCGGGTGCAAGGACTCTGAAGGCCTTGAGGCCCGCCGCGTCCTGCCACCTCTTTCGCTTGCATTACTGCTTCGCAGAAGGATATGACTGCTTCCCATGCCTCCTCGCTCCGGACAATGAATTGAACCAAGCACGGAGCGAGAGGTCGCCGCCTATCTCACCCGTACGAGGACACGATGGAGCTCTGCCCAAGCGGGGCAAACCTTCACCGTATGTTCAACCGTGTCTTCAGGGTGATCCTCGCAGTATACTAGATATGCTTGTGCCTGGAATAGGTTCACGGCAAAAGTGTTAAAGGTAAGGTTTGAAGCCGTAACCTTTCGATCACAAGTCCGACACCTTAGCCAGTTAGCTATTGATGCTTCATTTTGTAATGTATCGCACCTTTAGAATTGAAGTGGCTTAATTCAAAATTTTAAGAAAATGACTTTTATACACAGAACGACTTATAAACATGTATTTTAGTCGTTTTGTATATAAAAGCCATTTTCTTAAAATTTTGAATTAAGCTACTTCAATTCTAAAGGTGCGGTATATATGTACTTAGTTGTGTTTTGTTAGTATCGTTTCTGAGAGAAAATATGCTTTGTCACTTTAGTATAGCTATTACTTACATCTGCTGAAAGTAGTCAATGGTGAAAGTATAAAAAAAGATGGCTTAATGTAAATATTATAAACTAGCTTCAGCCGTCAACTTCATCCACTTCTTTATTTCATAGCAATACAACGGGTTTCAGGGCTCTGACAAGTTACAAGTGTCACTATAACATAACGCCAAGACGACGGCACCTTTAGTACTACAAAGAGACGTCAACCAGTACGGAACAGTCCCCTGGGAACATTGGATCGAGGCATATTTTAAACTATGTATATGTCGCCGCGGAGATTATTCGTCCGATAATTTAGTCGATTCTACAGTTAAAGATGTTTAACGATTATTAATGTAATAAGTTGATTTTGTGTTATGGCAACACCTATCAATATTTAGAGAAGTTTTATGTTTGTCTATGCTTGTCATCGCGGAGATTATTTGACCGTTAACTTAGTCGATTTTACGGTTAAAGATGTTTAACGATTTGATTTTGTGTTATGGCAACACCTATCAATATTTAGAGAAGTTCTATGTTTGTTTATGCTAAATAACCTAGAATTCAGTCAAGTTCATGACTAATTAAATCTGGTAATGCGACTTAAATTGAATTCTGTTAGTTTTTGAATAATTGTAATTTTGAAATATTGTTTTGTAATTATGAGTACCTAAAACTTACTTACTTTATAAAATGTAACGAAAGAACGTCATCTGTTTATTTGGCGGTAAAATATCTTGTGATTGTCTTTGGTCACTTGTCAACCGAGTTAATGAAAGGCGCAATTTGAGTGTGGAGCTCACTTTTGCTGCCGCTTTCAAGGAATAAACATTGTGAGTAAAATCTATGTCTGTTTGATTAAAAAGATATTGCATTAAGTAGTTTACTTGTTTTTATTTTACTGATTTCCTTAAGTGTGCTTGATAGATTCAGTGTATAGTGAATTGTAGTTATAGCAGAACCGAAGACCAGAATAAGGTCGGCGGTTCTGCGTATTTTAAAAACATAACTGCCGTCTCAACTCCGACATCAGAAGTGGGATAACTTACCTGCTCTTTCTGTTCGTTTTATTTTATTTTTCAGTTTGTCTACATTGAACAAGTCATCCTGCGTGATACAATGGATACACCAGACCAGAACGGTTCAACGGCTCCGGGCGTACCAACATGCAACGTGTCCAGACCAGACGCCAGCGATGGTGGATCAACTACATCCGATAACGTGGCGCCGCTACAACAACATGGCGGTAACGTACCCCCTGAGTTTTACTTACATATGATAACGATGATGAAGAATATGAGTGAAAGGCTGTCAAACCAACGTGATAACGTTAAAATTACTGACGTATTTTTGCCTTCATATGACCCGGATGGCAACGTGGGGGTCCGCGAGTGGTGTAATCATATTTCTTCGGCTAAGACTAATTATGAGCTCAGTGATTATGATATTCGCATGAAAGTGACTAGCTTACTGAAAGGCCGGGCTAAAATGTGGGCTGATAACTGGCTCGTCACAACTTCCACGTGGGACGAACTGCGTCAAAGTATTATCACTACCTTTGAACCCGAAAATCGCTATTCAAGGGACGTGCTAAGGTTTAAAGAACACAATTACGATCCTACCAAAGACATTGCCGAGTTTCTATCCCGATCGTGGATTTTGTGGAGACGGGTTACTAAAGATAAACTTGATGATAATGATGCGGTGGAAGCGGTGATAGGAACAATTAGTGACGAACGCCTTCGGATTGAACTCATGAATGCCAGAGCAACTTCCGTGCCAGAATTAATTTCCGTTGCCTCCTCTATTCGTGTTAAGCGTCCACCATCCAATATCCATCAAAATACTAACCAACTACCATCCAAACGTGTAAAATACTCTATTGACAATCGGAACATCCCTTATTGTAGCTTTTGTAAGAAGTCGGGGCACACTTCTCGTGACTGTCGTTATAAAAATACGCCAGCAGTTTTAGAAAAACAAACAACTGAGAAAACAGTTGGTGCCTCAGTGTCATTACCTAAACAGAGTGACAATAGACATTGTTCATTTTGCTCAAAATCTGGTCATACATTTGATACTTGTTATCGTCGGGAGAAACAGATAACCTCTAATGTGAATTCATTTATAAAGAATAAACAGAGTTTAAATACTATGCGTATGCGAGTAGGTGATGTAACTATTGATACGGTGTTCGATAGTGGCGCGGAGTGCTCAGTGATGCGCGAATCTATTGCAAATAAGTTGCCCGGAAAACGACGACAAGTAGTTAACTATTTACCAGGAATAGGCCCGTTTCCTGTCGTGTCCACGAGTATATTAACAACGGTCTGTGTTATCGACAATATAAATGTAGAGATTGAATTTCATATCCTGGCCGATTATGAAATGACGTCAGGCGTCTTGATAGGTGCAAATATTTTAAGCGAAACTGGATTAACAGTAATCGTAACCCAAAATAGCGCGACTTTGTGCTCTCAGCCTCGCGTCTATCACATGCGATCGACATCCGGATTATTTGATAATATTAATCATGATTTGAGCAATACATCTGAAGTTGATCAATTACTAACTCTTCTCAATAAATATTCTGCTGTTTTCACTCGTGGTTATTCACAAACTCGTGTTAATACAGGTCAATTAGAGATTCGTTTAAAAAATCCAAATAAGTTTGTGGAACGCAGACCTTATAGGTTAAGCCCAGTCGAGCGTGAAAAGGTTAAAGAAATTGTAAGGGAATTAATAGATAATAACATTGTGCAAGAGAGCAAGTCCCCATATTCGAGCCCAATTATTTTAGTTAAAAAGAAAAACGGTGACGACCGCATGTGTGTAGACTACAGGGAATTAAATTCTAACACGGTCCGTGATCATTACCCTCTTCCTTTAATCGCAGACCAAATTGATCAGTTGGCTGGTGGTCAGTACTACACAACCCTAGATATGGCATCTGGATTCTACCAAATTCCTGTCGCTGCTGACTCGATAGAGAAAACAGCCTTTGTTACCCCAGATGGTCTTTTTGAGTACAAAACCATGCCATTCGGGTTGTGTAACGCACCGTCAGTGTATCAGAGATGTATTAACCGTGCTTTAGGTCCTCTTTTGAGTCCTGGTAGTGCAGACAAAGCCCATAATGACAGCATAGCTCAGGTCTATATAGATGACGTTATCTGTAAATGCCGCGATTTTTCATCCGGTCTCGGATACTTGGAAAAAGTCTTTATAGCACTTCGTGAATCAGGATTTTCGATTAACATTGATAAATGTTTGTTCTTTAAACGGTCCATCGATTTCGCTCGAACCATGGCTCCCCTTTACGAATTAACTAAACAAGGCGCTAGGTGGCAATGGACTCATTTTCATGAAGAGGCACGTCAAAAGATAATACTTCACCTAACTTCTACACCGGTCCTTACAATATTCCAAGAAGGGAAACCTATTGAATTATTTACTGATGCTAGTAGCATTGGTTTTGGAGCGATACTCGTGCAGATTATTAACGGACGGCAGCACGTGGTAGCGTACTTCAGTATGCGTACAACGGACATAGAAAGTAGATACCACTCCTACGAGCTTGAGACAATGGCCGTAGTTCGAGCAATCAAGCATTTCCGTCACTTTCTTTATGGACGCCAGTTTAAGGTAATTACCGACTGCAATGCACTGAAAGCTTCAAAGCACAAGAAGGACTTACTACCCCGCATTCATAGATGGTGGGCTTATCTTCAAAAATTCGAATTTGAGATAGAATACAGGAAGGGCGAGCGGATGCAGCATGCAGACTATCTAAGCAGAAATCCGGATCCTTTGACTGTCAACGTCTTGACCAATAATCTGGATTGGGTAAATATTGAACAAAGACGTGATAACCACTTGCGACCCATCATAGATGCCCTGCATAATGGTGAAGGTGTCCCCGGATACCTCCTTGAAGACAATGTCCTTAAATATGAGAGGCTAGATACTATCTTAGGCTCACAAAAACTTATTGTGGTACCAAAGTCTTTCCAGTGGAGCTTAATTAATACTTTCCATAGTGCTCTGAAACACCCAGGCTGGCAAAAGACCCTTCACAAAATAAGGGAAACTTATTATTTTGACAAAATGAGCACCACTGTCCGAGATTTTGTCGACAACTGCATTGTGTGCAGAACTTCAAAACAAACGTCTGGAGCTACGCAGGTACAATTGCATCCTATTGCCAAACCTGTAGTTCCATTTGAAGTAATACACATGGACATCACGGGTAAATTAGGAACCCCTAATGAGCAAGAATACGTCGTGGTTACGGTAGACGCCTACAGTAAATATGTGTTGCTGCGCTACACTAATGACAAGAGTCAACACAGCACTTTGGCGGCTCTGAAGCAGGTCATCCACCTTTTTGGAGCTCCACGGCAAATAATCGTCGACGGCGGTCGTGAGTTTCTAGGAGAGTACAAAAACTACTGTGATGTGTTTAATATTGAAATACACTCCATAGCACCAGGCGTTAGCAGAGCCAATGGACAAGTAGAGCGGGTGATGGCAACACTGAAGAATGGTCTCATAATGATAAAAAACTACGAGACTCCAGACTGGCACACAGCGATAGAAAGCTTTCAATTAGCCCTCAACTGCACTGTCCATAGAACCACAGGTGTAGCTCCACTTACACTGCTGACTCGCCGTCAAAACTGTGTCCCGCCAGAGTTACTAAACCTAGTTAACCTGGACAATGCATCAGTCAACATTGAAGCCCTTGATCGCCATGTGCAACAAAAAATGACGCAGGTAGCTAATAAAGACAAAGCAAGGTTTGACAAGGGCCGAGCTAAAATTCACCGATTTCAAAGAGGTGATTTTGTTTTGATAAAAAACAACCCCAGGAATCAGACTTCTCTTGACCTTAAGTTTAGCGCTCCTTACGAAGTTCACAGGGTTCTAGAAAATGACCGCTACCTTGTGAAGAAGGTAGTGGGACACCATGGGCGACCCCGCAAGGTCGCATACGATCAACTGCGGCGCGCCCCAGGGGCCACCCAGGCGGCCGTGTCGCCTCCAGACGATCAACAAGCCGGGCCTTCCAGCATCGGGGCAGTCTTGCAACCGCCAGACATATCAGATGCGTTGCCACCCGCAGACGAACAACGATGAAAAAAAAAAATGGTGAGAGCCTTCCATATTATTTCCTAATAACTACTGTGATTGTTGTATAATCAATTACAAAAAAAAAAAAAACAAAAACAAAAAAAAAAAAAAACAGAAGACGCTATTGGCATGTGGAGCCGTCCAATAAGCCAACTTATTTATTTTAACCGAAAAGATGCTATTGGCGTGTGGAGCCGTCCAATAAGCCACTAATAATCCTATCCTAAAAGAATTAAAAGTCCCCTGTGTACCACGGCGTACGAGACCGCCCAGAGCACAGCATCGACCTATCCCATCATCCTTAGAGCCTCTGTTCTATACAGCATCGACCTTTCATTCACCTATCCTTTCCTTTAACGAATAAATGGAAAGAAAAGATGCTATTGGCGTGTGGAGCCGTCCAATAAGCCACTAATAATCCTATCCTAAAAGAATTAAAAGTCCTCTGTGTACCACGGCGTACGAGACCGCCCAGAGCACAGCATCGACCTATCCCATCATCCTTAGACCCTCTGTTCTATACAGCATCGACCTTTCATTCACCTATCCTTTCCTTTAACGAATAAATGGAAATATGTTACTGTTGTCATGTGGAATGAGCAGAAACACTGTTAAGAATGATATCTAAATCTACTATACCTATAGATAGCTGAGCTTAGCTACTATTCTCATGTGAGATGAGTAATAGACACCAGTTATGTGTTATCATAATAAAAATAATATTTTCTTGAACTGTAGCCACGTGGAGTGAACAGTAAACATTGTCGCTGTAACCTTTACAAATAGGCTTGTGTGTACTGTGGAAGTGCCTGGCCTCAAAATATTTATTTCTCTATTACAGAAGAAACCACGAGCGATGCAGAGCACGCATCGCGCATCAGTATGGCCGTGTCGCCGCGGAGATTATTCGTCCGATAATTTAGTCGATTCTACAGTTAAAGATGTTTAACGATTATTAATGTAATAAGTTGATTTTGTGTTATGGCAACACCTATCAATATTTAGAGAAGTTTTATGTTTGTCTATGCTTGTCATCGCGGAGATTATTTGACCGTTAACTTAGTCGATTTTACGGTTAAAGATGTTTAACGATTTGATTTTGTGTTATGGCAACACCTATCAATATTTAGAGAAGTTCTATGTTTGTTTATGCTAAATAACCTAGAATTCAGTCAAGTTGATGACTAATTAAATCTGGTAATGCGACTTAAATTGAATTCTGTTAGTTTTTGAATAATTGTAATTTTGAAATATTGTTTTGTAATATGAGTACCTAAAACTTACTTACTTTATAAAATGTAACGAAAGAACGTCATCTGTTTATTTGGCGGTAAAATATCTTGTGATTGTCTTTGGTCACTTGTCAACCGAGTTAATGAAAGGCGCAATTTGAGTGTGGAGCTCACTTTTGCTGCCGCTTTCAAGGAATAAACATTGTGAGTAAAATCTATGTCTGTTTGATTAAAAAGATATTGCATTAAGTAGTTTACTTGTTTTTATTTTACTGATTTCCTTAAGTGTGCTTGATAGATTCAGTGTATAGTGAATTGTAGCTATAGCAGAACCGAAGACCAGAATAAGGTCGGCGGTTCTGCGTATTTTAAAAACATAACTGCCGTCTCAACTCCGACATCAGAAGTGGGATAACTTACCTGCTCTTTCTGTTCGTTTTATTTTAAAAGGCAAAAAACGGAATCTTTATAGTTTCGACATGTCTGTCCGTCTGTCTGTCTGTCTGTCTGTCCGTCCGTCCGTCTGTCACAGCAATTTTATTCCGAAACTATTAGGACTATACATGTGAAACTTGATAGGTAGATGTATTCTGTGAACCGCTTTCCGATTTTGAGAAAAAAATTAAAAAATATTTAAAATAAGGGGGGGGCTCCCCATACATGGAACTAAACCTGAAAATAATTTTTTTTCATGAAATCGATGCATGTGTGGTATCTATAGACAGTTCTTTAAAAACGACATCGGGGTTTCTAAAACCACTTTTCCATAAAGTCAATCGTTTTAAAGATATAAGCTTCCAAAGTGGTAAAATGTGTGTGTGGCGGACACAACCTCTAACTTCTATAATAATGGAGTGAAAAATTTAAAAAATATATATGTCTGTAGATCTTAATATAAACTTTCAACCAAAATTAGTTTGAACGAAATCAGTTTAGCAGTTTTTGAGATACAGCATATTTTCTAAAACCGCAAATATAACTTTGTAATTCATACAAACACTATGAAAAACAAATTTATTCGGCGCAGTTGTAAAAAATGTAAAAAAGCCAGTTTTAAGAAATTTTTAAGGTTTTTTTTTTCAAAACAAATTTATTTGGCGCAGTTGTGAAAAATGTAAATAAGCTAGTTTTAAGAAATTTGTAAGGTTTTTTTTTCGTCAAATAAATTTGCATATTATATTATAGTTACTACGGAACCCTTCATGGGCGAGTCTGACTCGCACTTGGCCAATTTTTTATGGAATAGTTAATAATGTTAACTTTTTCAATTAGGGGTGACTGAGAGTGTTATAAACGTAAGAGTAGACAAATATTATAATCAGAAAGCTTCGAACTGCTAAGCTATCGGGAGTTACACGTGTTATTGTGAGTCAACCATAAAAGTTAGACATATGCTGTCGTGGGATATTTTTTATATAATTTTAAGGAGAACATTTCCGTCATGAAATGATTTGTGTAGCTTTAACCATTAAGATTGCACACGCGACGGAAGCTTAAAAAATGGAGTAACTTCTCCCATTTTCCCAACATTTCCCTTCACTGCTCTGCTCCTATTGATTGTAGCGTGATGAAAAGTATACTATAACCCGCTCAGGAGTATGAAAAAACCTAAAACCACTTTCCCATAAAGTCAATCGTTTAAAAGATATAAGCTTCCAAAGTGGTAAAATTTGTGGTGTGGGATTCGCTCGCTCTACTCGTTCACGTGCGCAGCGCAAACAACACTCTCCGTTTTAAATATTCTTAAAACTAGTACAAAGTGTGTCCTTATCCGTAAAAGTTACTTCAGTGTACAGCTGAGTAAAAGTGCTACGCGGTGTGCTAGTGCTCATCAAAATTGGATTCCTACTTCCGAAGATATCACAATATTAAGCTAAACCGAAAAATAAACAAAGGATAATCTGCTTGTCACGGGTGAGTCATCGCATGCGCCGACCGGTCTACCTGTTGCTCTATCGCTGTCGCCTTTGCTCCTAAGCGCAGGAACTATTGCTG
The DNA here is from genome assembly GCA_943138885.2 of Tholera decimalis. NCBI lineage: Eukaryota > Metazoa > Arthropoda > Insecta > Lepidoptera > Noctuidae > Tholera > Tholera decimalis. The sequence continues at coordinate 30,235,107 of OW964550.2, read as the reverse complement.
CCTTGCTCGCTCACCGGTCACGCGCCTACTCACCCGCTCTGAGTGTTCCCCAGACGTACTAGCAGACCGAGTCAAACTTTTGCAAACGAGCTCGAACGTTATTTTCATTACCTTTATTTTTAAAAAATGAATACTATTTGTGCTGCCTGTAAGCAAGATATTACCACTAATAGATTATTATGCTGTACTCAGTGCGAGGCGACTTACCACCACATTTGTGTAAATGCGACCCTACAGGACTCCGCAAAACAAAACGCTAAATGGCTTTGTCCATCCTGCCGCTCTAAAACGCCACGGACTGACAACTACAACACAGCTGTTCGCCCCACGGTGGCCGTGACTGCAGAAATTGACGTCTTGCATGTAAATACGCAATCTCGCGCGAACAAAAGAATGCCTATTAGCTCACCTAGCCGGGATTGCCTGGAAGACACAGTGTCATTCTCAGAGTTGGTCACAGAAATACGTCTCATGCGCTCGGATATGGCAGAAGTAAAGGCCACACTAAAAAACTTATTTGATGGGTTGGATAACTGCAACGCCCGCTTAGAAATCTACGAGAAACGTATCGCTGCACTCGAACAAAACAGCTCTCAAGTGGCTGTGGCTGAAGAAATAGTATGCTCACTAAAGGACCAACTTAACCAGCAAATGCAGTCGGGCATGAGGAATGAAGTCGAGATCATCGGAGCTGGTGAAACAACAAATGAAAATCTTTACCACACCGTAATGGTATTAGCAACTAAAGTTGGGGTCAATTTAACCATGAATGACATAGACTGGGTCGCGCGTGCTGGTTCGAAGAAAACCTTATCGGGTAACTCAGAATCTAACGTATCCCGGCCAGTTATAGTCAAACTTTTGCGACGAGCAAAAAAGGTTGAAATAATTAACGCATTTAAAACAAGGCGTAATCTCTCATCCCAAGATATTGAAATTCCGGGTCCGATTACAAAGATATACATAAATGAGCATCTCACAAAAGAAAATCGTATGTTATTTCGTGAAGCCCGCTCCCGAGCTAAGAACGCTGGCTTTAAGTTTTGCTGGACGAGCAGAGGACAAATTCTCGTCCGTCAGGTTGAGGGGAAGACAGCAATACACATTAAAAATATCAAAGATCTGGACAAAATTATGGGAGGAACATCAACAACCCAGCGTCCCTTTCGTGATGCTAATAAATAATAAATATCCTTGTAAATTCGTGTTATGTATATGTGTTTTTTCATTAAGAAATATTGACTTTGTGAAGGATACTAGCACTCAAATAAGACGCTTTCTGTATACTTTAAAAAATTGTAAACTGTCTTTACATGCAGAACCACCTATTATGCCACTAAAATACATACTAAATATTCTAAATTGTAATAAAAATCACTCGTCACAAAACCAGCATGCTTATCTAACACGCACTCAATTACACTCACACTCATATCATACACACATTAGTAATATCAACAAACTCATTGGTAAACCCAGCAAAACCCTATTTTTCTCTACTAAAGCGGCAACAATTATCCCCGTAACGTATCTTCGTCTTATTCCTGTTAAACTAGATTATGGATAAGGTAGATTTATCAGATGAAATAGACGAAACGCTTACGTTACCTTGCCGCATTATTGACAAACCTGAGTTATGTCAGGATCTATTACTAGAACATAACCTAAAAATATTAACATGTAACATTAGGAGTATCCAAAAGAATTTTTCTGAATTAGTAACGGTTTTACAGCGTCTTGACTCAGATTTCGATGTAATAGTGCTCACAGAATGTTGGCTTAACGATAACTCTGTCGTCAACCAGTTACCGGGTTATAACTGCTTTCACACACGTAAGGTTATCAATAAAAGTGGCGGTGTCACGGTTTACGTGAGGGATACTTGGCCTGTCTCTGTTACTGAGCCTGAGTTTGACGATGCCAACTGCCTAGTAGCCAAACTTAATAAAAATGTCATATTGCTAGGCGTCTACCGCTCTCCCTCATTTGTGAATACTGATCGATTCCTGAACTCCTTGGATAATTTGTTGACCAGTATGAAAAACTGTCCCTGTGTGATCGTGACTGGTGATATGAATATAGACCTACTTAACAATACCCCCAATGCCTCTCACATCGCCTATCAGTGCTTGTTATCGGAACATGGATTGCTTCCTATTATAAACAAACCAACCAGAGGCAAAGCCTGCTTAGACCATTCGTTTATCAAAACTAAGGGAACTAAACTTATCCAGGGATTGGTTTGCAAATCGTCAATCACGGACCACGATCTTATTATATTAGGCACGAACCAATCTCATGTGAGCTACCAACCACGAAATAGGCATATCCAAAGAATAGATTACCTTAAGATTGCTGACGAGATTAGGAAAGTCCAATGGTCTGGAGTTATGTCCACAACTGAAGTAAGTGAGGCAGTGCTGTTGTTTAACAACATTTTATCGGACACCATAAAAAATCACACAGAGACAGTAAAAATAGGTCGTTCCAGGTTAAGTTTGAAACCATGGGTAACCCCAGGACTCATACGTCGCATGCGTCACAGAGACTCGCTGCATGCGCAAGTGAGACTGCAACCTCAAAACCAGGACTTGAAAAGCGTATATGCACGATACAGAAACTTCTGTAATAGCATTCTCCGTAAACGCAAGGCAGAGCACGAGAGCAAGGAACTGGAGAACCACCGCAAGCAGCCTAAAAAACTATGGAAGGTCATCAAATATATTTGCGAATTCCCGAAAAAATCCAACGATAACCGAGAACTGCTTAACTACGGGGTGGATAGCTCATCTTCAATTAACAGCTGCAACAATCATTTCGTGTCGGTGGGCTTAGCTACCAATATTTTAAATAAACTGCAGATGTCAGAGCGCGAACTTTTCCTTCTTTTCAACGGGTACTTTTCCTGAGTCTTGTAAAATGGCTGCTGTTACGCCAATTCACAAGAAGGGTTCCAAAGACTGTCCAGACAACTATAGGCCCATCTCTTTGTTATGTGTCACGTCAAAGATACTGGAGAAGCTTGTTAATAGCCGCCTCATTAACTTCTTAGAGAAACATGGTATATTATCTGGACGTCAATATGGCTTCAGACGTGGAAGGTCCACGGAGCAAGCAGTAGGGTTGTTGACTGACATAGTGGCTGCAAAGATTGATGAGGGGCAACGGTCGATTGGTGTCTTCCTTGATTTGGCAAGGCATTCGACACAATATCTATTCATATGCTACTGAAGAAGTTAGAGTGTCTTGGAGTAAGGGGAATCGCACGGGACTGGTTTAGCAGCTATTTATCAGATAGACAGCAGCATGTCATTGTGGGAGGGAGTGTCAGTGAGAGCCTTCCTGTTGTATTTGGGGTGCCACAGGGCAGTGTCTTAGGGCCCACTTTATTCATCATGTACATGAATGATTTGCTCAGGCTCTCCATCCCACAGTCGGACATGATGTGTTACGCTGATGACACTGCGGTTATATTTCACGGAAATACTTGGAAAGATGCCACAGAAGCTGCAGAAAATGGCATGCGCACCATAATGGAATGGCTTGATAAAAACCTGCTCACTCTTAACATCGAAAAAACCAACTTCATTGCTTTCCACATCAGTCGTTCGCGCTGTCCTGATATTGAGGAAATCAAAATTCACAGCTTCCACTGTGATGCCATTAACTGTGACTGCAATGTAATAACAAAAGTCAAATCGGTCATATATTTGGGTGTTATACTTGATCATAACTTGTCCTTCAGCGAACACATATCTGTTCTGTCCAAAAGAATCCGGAAATTCATTTACATTATGAAAGCCCTACGTGCCAGTGCCTCAAAAGACGTATGCAGAACAGTATACCTAGCATTGTGTCAATCGCTGTTACAATACTGTGTGGGCGTCTGGGGTAGCGCGGCTAATTCTTGTCTACTGGAACTCGAACGTGCTCAACGGGCTGTTCTAAAAGTGATGTTGAGTAGACCAAGACGGTTTGCAACAGACCAACTGTACAAAGAAGCGGGCGTTTTGGGTGTCAGGCAATTATACATCCTATCCTCCCTTCTTAAACTAGTTAAAGTACTGGGAAGTAAAATTGCGTACACACAAAGAGGCAGGGTTGGAGCTGACAGCATACCGCTTCCAAGAGTAAGAACAGCATTTGCGACTAGGTTTTCACTGTTCCTCCCGATCCGAGTCTTCAACACTATTAACAAATCTACTCTAAAGATCTCTGGAAATCTGTTTGACGACAAGAAAACTATAAAGACATGGTTACAGGACCTTTCGTATGATGAGACAGAAATAATCTTATGCCCATTGAGTTGACCAGCATCAACATATAAGCACTCACCTAGACACATTCTCCCCAGAGAACATTCGTACACACACACACACCTCAACACTACAGTCTCACACCCCCTCACCCCATTTTTTGTTTTTATTCCTTTTCTTTTTTATAATGTTTGCTTGTGAATTCATTTGAATCAGACTCTAATTGTGACCGGAATTGTTTATTCGTCGTTGATATTAATTTGTTTTATTACGTTTTGATTAATATTAATTTTATTTTTGCATTTAACTAAATTAACTTTCTCAATCTAATTTAATTTGTCTTTGTTACGAATCTCAATGACTTCCTTTACTTTTCTAATAATATTTTATTATAACTAAATTTTGTTAAAATGTTGCTATCATTGCTAAATTGTGTTGTCGCAGTGAACTTTATATTATGCCAAATCTGTTATCCTGGGCCACCAAGATACAGGCTGTGCCTAGTTTGGGGCCCACGGTTACTTCTATTGTTTTCAGTATATGTGCATACTCTACCTGTATCTCTATTTTTCAATAACTTGTGTATGTCAATAAATAAATAAATAAATAAAAAATAAAAAATGTGTGTGTGGCGGACACAACCTCTAACTTCTATAATAATGGAGTGAAAAATTAAAAAAAAATATATGTCTGTAGATCTTAATATAAACTTTCAACCAAAATTAGTTTGAACGATATCAGTTCAGCAGTTTTTGAGATACAGCATATTTTCTAAAACCGCAAATATAACTTTGTAATTCATACAAACACTATGAAAAACAAATTTATTCGGCGCAGTTGTAAAAAATGTAAAAAAGCCAGTTTTAAGAAATTTGTAAGGTTTTTTTTTTTCAAAACAAATTTATTTGGCGCAGTTGTAAAAAATGTAAATAAGCTAGTTTTAAGAAATTTGTAAGGTTTTTTTTTCGTCAAATAAATTTGCATATTATATTATAGTTACTACGGAACCCTTCATGGGCGAGTCTGACTCGCACTTGGCCAATTTTTTTATGGAATAGTTAATAATGTTAACTTTTTCAATTAGGGGTGACTGAGTAGACAAATATTATAATCAGAAAGCTTCGAACTGCTAAGCTATCGGGAGTTACACGTGTTATTGTGAGTCAACCATAAAAGTTAGACATATGCTGTCGTGGGATATTTTTTATATAATTTTAATGAGAACATTTCCGTCATGAAATAATTTGTATAGCTTTAACCATTAAGGTTGCACACGCGACGGAAGCTTAAAAATGGAGTAACTTCTCCCGTTTTCCCAACATTTCCCTTCACTGCTCTGCTCCTATTGATTGTAGCGTGATGAAAAGTATACTATAACCCGCTCAGGAGTATGAAAAATAATTGTACCAAGTTTCGTTAAAATCCGTCGAGTAGTTTTTGTTTCTATAACGGTTATACAGACAGACAAAAGTTTAACTGATTGCATTTTTGGCATGAGTATCGATCCTTAATCACCCCCTGATAGTTATTTTGGAAATATATTTCATGTACAGAATTGACCTCTCTACAGATTTATTATAAGTATAGATAAAAAATATTTACTATTCAAAAATCAAATGATGAGATTGAAAAATCTGTTGTATTCATTAACAAGCAGTATGATGATATGATCAAGCAAATAGAGGCATTACAAAAAGAAAAACTAACGTATAGAGAAAGTATACTGAATCTAGAAACAAATATTCAGGATCTTCAGCGTCTATCTCGCCCCTCAAGCATCGAACTCCGAAATGTGCCCTTTGCCGAGAACGAGTCTCCGTCGGATCTCACCAAAATAATTACCAAAGTCGGTTCAGCTATTGGTATTGAGCTTAATAGTACCAGCTTGCGTGACATTTACCGACTGCCGGGTAAGCCGGGATCAGTCAGACCAATCGTCGCTGAACTTACCAGTGTCCAGACAAAAAACCAGTTGCTTACCGCGGCCCGAAACTTCAATAAGAAACAGGAACGACGATCGTCTCAGTTCTTTAAATATTGGCTTGACCGGCGAGCGGCGACCGATTTATATATCAGAACATCTTCCAGCCAGCTCCAGAAAACTTTTCTTTACAACTAAGGAATTTGCAAAACTCCGTATATTCGAATTTTACTGGAGCACAAACAGCAATATATTTTTGAGGACTATTACGGGTGCGAAGCAAATTCTCATAAAGTCAGAACAAACCCCATACAGACCATACAGAACAATGACTATTTCATCAGTTTAACTTTGCATGCCTATTTAATCTATTTTTATATTTAAGTTTTAAAAAAATCATATCGTTTGTCAATTTCCTACATGTATGTTTATATAAGTTATTTAAAGTAGTTGTGTATGCAAATTTCACCAACCAACATGCAAAACACTATTTACATGCACTAATCTCTACACCACTTCACATGTATACAATACACACCGCACACAAATCTAGCTACCAATTATCATTGAGAGCGCTCAGTTTCATACTCCCTCAATCACGTAACTCACTCTCTGTCACTTCTTCTGTACTGGGCCTTTGAAATAAATTTTGTGGCGATAAATAGCTTTCCCGCTATAAACTACCCATACTTATATAAAAACCTCAGACCAATCATAATTCTCAGCGATATATGTAATAAAACAAATTTAATCAATGGCTACCATAAATGAAATTAACAATGAATTAGACAATGTATGCTCACCTGATAACTGCCTTAATTATATTAATTCAAAATCTCTAAATATCCTACACATGAACATAAGGAGTATCAACAAAAAATTTCATGACTTTAATTGCCTTTTAGTAGCGATAAAAATCGAATGTGATGTCCTGATCTTGACAGAATGTTGGCTTAATAACTCTATATCCATACCTACCCTGGCAGGTTACACAGTTCACCTCACAAAAAATGTATAATTAAAAATGACGGTATAGTTATATATATAAGGAACAATCTTAGTTTTAGCATAACGGAACCGGATTTTTCTGACTCCAGCTGTATCATATGCACTATCGAAAACAAAGTGGCTATAGTTGCACTTTATAGATCACCGTCAATCAAAACCATCGATAATTTTCTCGATAGCCTCCACAACGTACTGGTTAAGTTCAGACATTACACTACCACCGCAGTGATTGGAGATGTCAATATAAATATCTGTCCTAATGGCACAGATGCTCGTTCCTATCAGTATCTCGATTTAGCGGCTTCCCACGGACTTTTACCAGCACATCAACTTCCAACTCGACTAAACAACTGCTTGGATCACGTTCTACTGAAAACGAATAAAAAAGCGGTAACTTTAGTGCTCCATACCTCAGTAACCGATCATTCACAAAAAGTCCTAAAAAAAATCTATTAGCTCGCCTAAATCTGCTAAATGCCATCAAGGACATTGAAAGCTACGATTTTTCCAAAATTATGACTTTAAATGATCCTAACTTAGCAACAGACGAACTAATAGGTATTTTGTCTTCCATTACAGCTAAAACACAACCTGTAGAACCGTTCCCAGCAAAGCAAGAATTATAAAGCCCTGGATTACCACAGGTTTATTGAGATGCATTCGAAACAGAGATCAATTGCACAAAAAAACTAATAAAGATCCTGAAAAGAACCCTATTCTAAGAATAACATATCTACGCTATCGAAATTTTTGCAATAATTTACTTAAAAACCTGAAAATTGAATACGAGAAACAGGAATTTATGAAGGCTAAGAATAATCCCAAAAAAATGTGGGAAACTATCAAAAACATTACTCACACTAAGCGTGACTCACTTTTGCCTTCTGAACTTCTGACGCTTTACCAAACGCCTCTAAAATCTGTTGACTACGTAAATTCCTATTTCACACAGGTTGGCAAGAATTTCACAGACAAAATTACTCTCACTCAGAACTGCTCTCAATCGTTGTTCGGGAAAACTCGGACTACATTGAACTCGATGGTTCTGCTGGGGACGGATGAGAGTGAGGTTGCGCGTATTATTGGAGAACTCCGTACAAATAGTGCCTCGGGTTGGGATGTCATTTCTTCTCAACTATTAAAATCTACAAGCAACATACATGTTCCCTTAATCACACACATCTGTAACATCTCTCTGACTAAAGGAATATTTCCAAGAGCCCTAAAAAAGGCCTTAGTTCACCCTATTTACAAATCAGGAGACAGAGGCAGTGTCAATAATTATCGCCCGATCTCGGTACTTCCAGCAATCTCTAAAATTTTGGTAAAAATACTATACAGGAACCTTAACAACTTTGTAAGTAAACATAAACTTATTTCACAAAACCAATACGGGTTTCGAAAAGGATTATCCACCGAAGATGCTGTGTCCGCCGTACACTGTGCTGTGGACAAACTTGATAGGAAAATGAAATGCCTAGGCATATTCCTAGACCTCTCGAAGGCCTTTGACACTGTCTCTGTTCCTATCCTCCTGTCAAAGCTAGAGTCAATTGGGGTGCGTGGAATTGCTCTTGATATATTTGCGAGCTTCCTCTCTGAACGTACACAGTGCGTTAAAATAGGAGACTGTGTTAGTGGGGATGGGTCGATAGCATTCGGTGTGCCTCAGGGCAGTCTGATCAGTCCCTTGCTCTTCTCCATCTACGTAAATGAGCTCTGCGAGCTCTCCCACCCATCGGCATATGTTGTGGCCTACGCCGATGACACGGCAATTCTGGCTTATGGTCACGATTGGCAGGCGGCAAGTAATGTTGCAGAAGGAGTCCTGAGGCAAATAACCTATTGGTTGTCCAAAAACAGCCTTACTTTAAACGTCGAGAAAACCAAACTAGTCACGTTCACCTCTCGTCTCTCCGCGCAACCACCAGAACGTACGATCATAGTCAAGGCACACAAATGTAACGCTCCAGATGGCAATTGTACATGCCCTACCGTAACCAGGGTCCCCGAGATAAGATATCTCGGACTTCAACTTGATGCCTGTCTGTCCTGGAAAACTCACCTTCAATCCCTGTCATCACGCATAAGGAAACTCGTTTATGTATTAAAAAAACCAAGATTATCTGCTCACATTGAGACCTTAAATATTGTGTATAATGCACTATGTGGATCAATAGTAGGATACTGTATTACAGCCTGGGGCGGGGCCGCTAAGACAGTAATTATCAAGGTAGAGCGCGCCCAACGTGCTGTGATCAAAGTTCTACTGGGGAGGCCCTTCCGTTATCCAACACGCCAATTATACTTGGACTACAAAGCTGTAAAATTGAGGCAACTATTTGTTCTGCGCACAGTCATGCGTAAGCACGCTACTCTTCCCCTCCTGATACTAGTAGGTCCACCCCAAGGAGAAGACCAATACCTGCTTGCCCCAGACTACATGCCAATACAACTTTTGCAAAGCGCCATTATCCATACTTGAGCGCTCTACTGTATAACAAATTGCACACAAAACTTAACATACACGCATTAAATGCAAACCAATGTAAACATAAAACTAAACAATATCTTATGTCGCTAGACTATGACGAAACGGAAAATCTAAATAATGCACCATATAAATGACATTCTGAGTAATGTTGAAACAACTAATTATCCTATCTATCATTATACTTCTTAAATTCGCGTCTCTCTCACTCACTTTTATATGTATATCTGTATAAATTCTAACATATCACACCCACTACCATACCATTATACACACATACGCCATCATCTTATACAGCTCCTTGCACTCACCTCACATTCACATGCACACACACACACACACACACACACACCAACCGCATACATAACTCATCTTTGTCTGTTGGTCGGGAAATCAGAATTAAATTAAATTGTTATTAACAAAGTAAATGTGTCACCAACTTACAAAACATCTATAATCTTAAAAGTTCACATGGACGGATTCAATGTCCCCATAACATAGGATTTTCCTAGCATGGGGGTCATTACCCTTTTTGATAAATGTTTTTTAAGAGCTCTGATTGTATCTTTTAATTGACTGTAATTCTGTTAATGGTAAATAAACTTATTATTATTATTATCATTTATTCAATCTATATACATATTAATTACATTTTGAAAAAAATAATAAAAAAAATATAAACATTTAAAAATATAAAAAATAGTAGCCCACCGGTATCGGGAACAGGGTCCAAGCTACCGGTGTCTCGCAAGAGTCTTGCAATTAGCGATTATCCTATTGCTATTTATTAAACGGTAGTTGAGATCTCAGAACAATATAACAGACTCTCGTTTGGGCAACACTACCGGTGATCAGGGCTCTTGAGAGAGGAACCTCCTCACAATACGCGCCGTTTCCAGAAGTACTGCTTTCTGGATCAAGCCCTTGATCCAGCTGCCCAACGAGAGCCTCCTTAGATGTTGGTCATATTATTATTATTATTACATATGAATTACATTTTTAAATATTAATATAAAAAATATAAACATTTAAAATATAAAAAATAGTAGCCCACCGGTATCGGGAACAGGGTTTAATTATGATTATTATTAGTATCTCAATTTGCACTCCCGCTATGATGTCATGTCACATCGTATCTGTTAAAAAGTCGTGACATATTTACATGAATATTGCATTCGTTCATAAGTCCAACTATGAACGAGAACTTAAGGTTTTTTCTATATTTTTTTATGATATAACAAATACTACTTATACTTACGTTTTAGCAAAGATTAATTACGAAAAACATGTCACCTGCGCCGTAAAACTTTGTTTCAACAGAAGTATGAATATACAGTTTCTTATGTACCAAAATCCAGCTTCAATCTGAAAAGTAATGATATAATGTAATAATTAGGAAAACTACATAAAACGCTAATAGTTTTGGTAATTTTTCCGTGGAAAGACGAAGAAAATAAACAACGTTGCGGCTCATCATGCTGCCGCCAAGCTCATTGAAGGCAGTTCTCATGTATTGTAGGACCCTTTACAAACATTTATTCACTTACACAAACTCTCAGGAAAGAGGACGTGTGGGATTAGAATCTACGTCATGCAGCGCAGGAGCCAATCACTCAACCACCACACCACCCATGTCATCGTTTATAAATCTTCCAGCTATCTGCTATCAGAGGGTGAACGCTTAGAAGCCCTTCTTATAAATTATAAACTATTAAATATTATATTAGCACCTTCTTACATTTTACAAAGTCGTTACACTTTACCCGCTATGTTATAACTTTCCGTTATTCAGACCTGCATTCTGAAGATACCGCCTTATACTGCACTGAATAATGATAACTATTGCTGCAACTCAGTGGGGTCTGTGGCGAAAAGGCCATTGCATTATATGAAGCCTATACTGTATTCACAATAGTCGATTTAGCCACACTTGAGCGACCAATACGATTAGCAAAGTCGCTAAAGCTACATTGTCGCGCGTGTTAAGGGGCGACTTATGTTTACAAATAGTCTGTTATGAAGAGTTAGTAGTAGAGTTGATGAGAGCTAGAACTGAGAGTTTTCAGCGTTGAATCTATACTAATATTATAAAGCGGAAAAGTTTGTTTGTTTGTTTGTTTGCTTGAACGCGCTAATCTTCGAAAGTACTGGGTGGATTTGGATGCAATTTGGTATGGAAGTAGCTTGAAGCTTGAGGAAGGTTATAGGCTACTTTTTACGCGACTGCAAAAAAGGAGAGTTATGTTTTTACCGTGATAGAATCCACGGGAGAAAGCCCCGCGTGAGTACTAGTAAGGAAATAAAAATGTAGTCCAATATTACAAATATGAATGTTTATATGTGTGGATGAATGGATGTTTGTTACGCGATCGTGCCAATGTGATTAATTTAAGTTCTGAATAGCATATAAGCGTTTTGCCCCGGACAAATGTATAGTTCCCATGGGATAGATTTATAAATATGCCCACCTGATGGAAGTAGCGGGCATTAAATTACTATTATTTACATACGAACAATTTATTTGAATAAATAACAATTATCAATGAATATATTTTTAGTTGTACCACTCAATTGAATTCGTTTTTAAAAGATCAAGCTAAAATCGTGGCGATCACTTGTAATCCCGAATATAAATTACAGTATCGAACAGTGTCTTTAAGAGTATAAGGAAGAATTTAAAACTGGGTTTGTTAACTCATTAGGACAAGATGATATTGCCAAAAGATTGATTTATAAACTACGATTTCTTAAATAAATGGGATTGAAATGCGCTTCCAAAATGGCGACCGTTATCAATTAACCACAGGTCCATTTTTGTCTTCAAGCAATCAATATCGTTAACATAATGCAACTTTGGCTAGAGGTCAAGGAGTTATATCAAGTAGCCAGCAGGTCAATAAAAGCGCAATTCAATACAAAACCAACTCGTGTGCAAATGTTCGGGAAATCATTTAGATCATTACAATGTTTGTAAAGGCTTATAGGCGACGAGGCGCTATCGGGCAAGCTTCATAGCCTGGCTCATCGGCAAACCGTTGCTTTTCTACAGATTGTACTTCGGGGAGTGTGCGCAGGAGTTCCATGGCCTGATTCCTCCATCCCCCTTTCACTACTGGTCTACCAGACGCACGGCTGGCTACCATCCACACTTGGTCGATATACCGTCTTGTCGTACTAAGCGCTTTTCTTCAACATTCATTGTGCGCACAGCCAAGGTGTGAAACTCTGCCGGCTTCTGTGTTCCCTGCCACATATAACTCGTCAGCCTTTAAAGCAAGAGTGAATAGGCATTTTCTGGGCTCACTCGTTCTATCCTAGACCTCATCTTACACTTACCATCAGGTGTGATCGAGGTCAAGAGCGGGCTCATTGGTAATAAAAAAAAACATCATTATCTACTCGGGCTGGTTTCCGTGTTAGCGGATGCAGTTGTGTAGGTACCAGTGTTCTACAGGGATCGACTGCCTATCTGACTTCCACAACCCAGCCGGGTAACACGATACCCTTTGAAGACTGATGTCAGATTATCTGGCTTCTGACTATCTCATACACTCATGGATTTGATATATATTTTTCAACACACTTGCTCATAAAATGGCTCTAATTTCACCGCAATTAGGCACATAATGACACCTGTAATCAAACTGTGACTTTTTCTTTACTATTATTCACAAGTGAGAATCGGCCAACCTCCTTGCCGGATTGCTGCCCTGGGATCTGGAGGCGACTGCCCTCCAGCGCGTCTATGAATGGCGCGTGGAGGCGCAGCGCCGGGGCGTATCCCCGCTGCCTCGAGAAGTCGAGGCGCGGCGGGAAGAGCTCCGGCGCGATCTCAGGGCAGTATGGAGGGAACGACTGTCGCAACCGACGGCCGGGAACGCCGCAATTGCGGCGGTAAGACCCCTCTTTGAGGAGTGGCTAGATCGGCGTCACGGCGTCCTGACCTACCGCATGACGCAGGTCCTCACCGGACACGGAAGTTTCGGGAGGTACCTGTGTCTGATGGGTAAGGAAGAGACGCCTGGGTGTCACCACTGCGAGGGTCGCCCTGAGGACACAGTCGAGCACACGGTGCAGGACTGCCCAGCTTGGGCAGAGCACCGACGTGTCCTCACGGCGACAATAGGCGGAGACCTCTCGCGCCCGGCCTTGGTCGAGGCCATGCTGCGGGGCGAGAGGGAGTGGGAAGCGGTCGCCTCCTTCTGCGAAGCAGTCATGCTTCCGAAGGAGGAGGCGGGCCGCGTGAGGGAGAGGATGGCGTCCTCCCTCCAGCCCAGCCGCAGTGGTAGACGCCCACGGCGTCGGACGTCGGCCGACGATCTCCGGCCACCGTAGGCGCGGTCATGCGGACAGCGAGTAAAGGGCAACTCGCTGTCCGACCATGGACCATGCCCGGGTCGACGGCGCGTCGTGTTCCACGCGCGCCTCAAAGAGCGTCAGCAACATGACGAGGCCCCCTCTGCAGAGGGCCGAAGCCCGCCGGGGTCGTGGGACTCATCCCGTTACCGTGGCCCCGGTATGTAAAGGGTTATTGAAGGAACACCGTGGATTTTAGTCAGTAAAAGTCTGACAGTCCCTCCCACCCTGAAACAAAAAAGATCGTGTTCAATAGTACAAATAAATTAATGTACCTACCTATTGCTTGCTAGTTTCATGCAACTTCGTATTTAAATAGATAAATTTCAATTTGTACGTTTTTAATAAATACAACTTTCACTCAAATATAACTGTTGTTTTTTCTGTGATAGAGAAAACTTTGAATTACCCATTTTGTACGTGGCTAAAACGCTATCCGAGAAAAGCAAAAAAAAAGAAACCTCATTCTTTTAGTCTATGGCCGATCTGTTAGATGCGCGCGCATAGTAAAACTGATTAATTTTTCCCGCCCTTGAGAAAAAAATTTCACAACTCGTTTTAACTGTTGAAATTATAGTTATTTTCTTCACGAGTGGGTTGAAAAACGTCGTATGATACACGTGTGTATTGATGATTACCGTCCTCGGCTCTCTTAAGACCCTCACCTGACGGCTCGGGTCTCAATGGCGCCTCAGCGGTAATCACCAACATTACACACTTGTACCATAATGTACTATAATATCTCGATACATTGAGATGGTCACCCGTCCGCGAATCGCCCTCAATAAGCGTTGCTTAACTTTGTAGTTGTTTTTATTTAGCCACGTGCTCAAAGCTTGTGTAGATTATCCCCTTGTTCTATATGTATAATAGTGTAAGCCGACCAATGGGACATGTGTAACTTTCCTTTTTTATATGGGTCACAGAGCTGAATTAAATGTTTTTTTTTATAAAATAAATGTTTTTTTTTCATAAATGTCAGACTCCTCACGAAACACTATTCTGATATTGATTACGAATTAAAGCAATCACAGTGAACAAACCCCAAAATCTATACTTAATATTATAAAGCGGAAAAGTTTGTTTGTTTGCTTGAACGTGCTAATCTTCGAAAGTACTGGGTGGATTTGGATGCAATTTGGTACGGAAGTAGCTTGAAGCTTGAGGAAGGTTATAGGCTACTTTTGACGTGACTGCAAAAAAGGAGAGTTATGTTTTTATCGTGATAGAATCCACGGGAGCGAAGCCCCGCGTGAGGACTAGTAAAGTATAATTAAACTGAAAGAGCATGGTTTTTGTAATGAAATTCCCGACAGCATTTATGAATTGGAAACCAAAGTTCAGTTTGAAATAAGGCAACGTTAGCTCTGTTTATATTTCGACGCACGGCCGTGCATTGCTAGTTGAATATCAATTTGGGAGCTTACTAACGCTATTCGCGGGAATATGGTACCTATATGGTTTCGGACGACGCTAATAATCTAGAATTACCTGATTTTTAGATGAAGTACGGCGTGGATAGTTTAGAAAGTGGCGCTTTTTTACTGATACTGTATAGAAGTAAAAACGGATTTTTGTTTCTATTCTCTGAAAATATCAAGATAATTAAGAGTTGCTATCGATGAGTGCTATTGGCTGGTTTTTAAACCGGGTTGGTAGTAAAGTTTGATGTTAAAGTTATATATTTTTCAGTTAGCATTTCTCAATCCGAAACTATGTATTACCAGTTGACAGTGGACTTCCCCTCACTACCGCCGATAGAAGATAGATAAATAGATATACTCTTTATTGTACACCATAATAGAATTAAATAAGGACTTAAAAACTACAAAGGGTGTTACAATGGGCGGTCTTATCGCTAAAAGCATCGCCCACACTAGGAATACGGAATCGTGAGTGCATTTTTACTAACACTTAGTTACGTTTTTTTATTCTTATTTGTCACAGTGCGGGGCGACCCGCGAATCTGCGATACGCAACGCAGCAGCCAATCGCTCAACTTCTGCGCTAACTGTCAGTCATTCTTGACAGACTCAGATACCTACTGCATATCTACCGAAGGCAAAGTATTTAAAAGACAACTTATTCGGAAAAGTGTTAAGAGAGGAAGATAATGCAAAGTTTAACTTCTATACGAAATTTTGAATTGTTCAAATCGTAATTTTGTTCTCTGAAAAACGGTTTATTAATATCTACTTCCGTACAGACTTAGCAATTTTAATGAAATTTTGTGAGAAGTAAACGTCCTTAACTTAACTCTTACTACGAGTTTTTTGTTGTCAAAATCTACTATTATTATAACAGTAGATCCATACTAATATTAGAACTACAAAAATCAAGAAAATGTTAGTGTCTAAATTGCCCAAATACGTGGTGTACATAAGAAGATCTAATAAACGCCACTGGAAACGCGACTAGCGTGGCGTAGGTAGCCTAACACATAAGTAAGTAGGTAGGTAGTAAGTAATTTTATATTCTGTCCATCCAAAAGTTGTCTGTAACAGATCGGCCTGTGCGATGAGCCCACCCATTGTACACTAGTTTTACTTTTTGTATCCATAGAAATATTGTAAGTTGTACAATAAAGTATATAATAAATAAATAAATATAAAATTCACTCACCGTCTTAATTTCCTACCATATTATCGATTTACCATTGGTATGAAGAAAAAGAAGAATGCGAAAATGTGTTTGTTTGTCCTTCTTTCACGTCAAAACGAGGCAAAGGAATTATGGGCTTTATTGCGGAGATAATTTAATATCATCCTCATCTTTTCGTTGAAAAAAAATTTTGTTCCACGAGCGAAGTCGCAGGCAGAAACAACTAGGTAATTAAAGTCTGTAAATCTTCTAACAGTCGTTATCTGGTTCATTCTCTTTTAAAAGTATTGACGTGGTTTTATTAATGATCGAAAAATCTTACAATCTTTCCAATAAATCAGTATTAAAACTGTTATTTTGTTGCAGAAGCTGCATTTCAATGTGATTAGTTAGTCATTTGCCTCACGTGTGAGATGCGGGATTGCCTAACTACCTCCGGTGTTGTGAACTCAAACGGAACCCCTAATCATAAGCAGGTCACGTGGCAAAGTCTCGACTCAAAATACACGTGTATGGGTTTATCTCATGACGAATATGGAACATATACATATATTATGTCTAACGATTATGTCATTATATTTCAGTATGAAATAGAAGCGCCATCTATCTTTTTGGTCGTATCGTTTCTGCACATAATTCTTATTAATAGTAGGCCATAGTGGCCGTCATTCCAACCAGCCCACCTGGAGCTAGAAGCAGATTAGGCTACTGTACCATTGGGAGGTCATACAGGATGTCTTTCAGGGAAAATAGTGGTACAAGGAATTAGTTTCGCATTTCAAAGTCGCCTACGCACGCCAGTGAATTTCTTATAGTACAAATGAACTCGAAAATGAATGAGTCAAGGCTCATTGTTCAGCAATAATGACTATCAGACGGATTAAGATTAATTCATCATCATCATCATCGCCATCTGCTTAGCCTTTTTCCTACTAATAAAAGCCAAGCGAAGCCCAGGTTCGGTCGTGTATGGAGTACTGCTCTCATCTTTGGGATGGATCTGCTAAATACCAACTGGACGCGCTTGAGTCCATCGAGAAGTGGGCCAAGAGACTCATTAGCAACGATGCACTGGTCGATTCAAAGCTCCAGAGCCTTGAACATCGACGACGAGTTGCAAGTCTATCGGTTTTCTATCGGTTACATTTCGGGGAGTGTGCGATGGAATTACATAGCCTAATCCCGCCAAGCCCGTTCCATCACCGGACTACGAGACAAACGGTGAAGCGCCATCGTTACATGGTGGGGATGTCCACACAAAACGCTTTGGGAATACCTTCATTGTGCGTACGGCTAAGGAGTGAAACTCCCTGCCGGAGTCTGTGTTTCTCGATAGCTATAACCTAGGAGTCTTTAAGTCAAGAGTAAATAGGTTACTTTTAGGTAAGCGTGCTCCATCTTCGACCACATCATCGCTTACCATCAGGTGAGATGGTGGTTAAACGCAAACCTATTTTTAATAATAAAAAAAAAAACTAAGTTGAAGTTCAAGTCTAACCGGATGCATCTGAGTACAAGTGTTTTACTATATACTATAATGGAACGACTGCCCATTTGACTTCCACAACTCCATAGCTGGGTAATACATTACCTACTCCTTGGCAAGACCAGTGTCAGGTTGTACAAATGACAATAAAATCAACGGCTTCAAATGCTTTCCAACTTTCCAAGGTACGGAGGACCATTGATATGTTAGGATGGTTACCCATCCAGAGATAGACCCCGGCAAGTGTTGCTTAACCTTTAGGATCGACCTGTATGGCTGTTATTATTTAGCCATAAGCTCCTCTTTATACGTATATTGGATAAGGAATGATTATCTATACTTAATATTATAAAGCGGAAAAGTTTGTTTGTTTGTTTGATTGATGGAACGCGCTAATCTTCGAAAGTACTGGGTGGATTCGGGTGAAATTTGGTATGGAAGTAGCTTGAAGCTTGAGGAAGGTTATAGGCTAATTTTTACGCGACTGCAAAAAAGGAGAGTTATGTTTTTACCGTGATAGAATCCACGGGAGAGAAGCCCCGCGTGAGTACTAGTGAAGTTATAATTTCAGTGTGTATGTAACGGAGTTTTACAAAGCCTATCCCTTTCTAACTGATTTCAAAAGAAAGAGGAGGTTCCCAATTCGTCGGTTTTTTTTTATGTAAGTTTACTCAAAGATGGGATTGGTAAATTCTTCTTTTGTTTGAAAGGGCATGGTTTCAAAGATGATGATGGGCTCCAGTAGAAATTGAGGGAACTATCCAATTAGGTACACTTGAAGCCAATCTTCATTAAAGAAACATTAGATATTTTTGTCATATAGATTCGCGTATTTACTTTCGGAAAGCTCAATTTTGCGAACTGATGGTGAAAACTATAGGTGCCCTACGTAGTTGCGATACATTTACTTTAATTAGCCACCGATCATCGCAATGCAAAATAAAAACGTTTTCAAATTTAGTTTGACTAAAGCTGAAAGTTACGATATTACCTAAAACAATAAAATCAGCTAATTGTATAAATTGGTAACAAACGAACACAATACTTACAAATTTAATGTATTAGGTACCTATTAATCGATAAAATACCAACCAAACTTTTATTTCACAATTGATACTCGTACCAATATTACTCAGCAAAATATATTCATTCGCAGTAGAAGAATGTCGTAAATAGCCGCAACTGGTCAGCCGATACTCCGATATCTTTATTCATATTACGTGAAGCAAAAAAAAACTTATGAGCCATTTTATAGTTTAATTTCTTGTGCTCGAATTTTATTTCATTTTTGAAATCACTGGTATTCTTCTACAGTATTGACACTAGTTGACAATACTGTAGAAGAATATCTTCAATAAAACTGTGTTTTTTATTTAGGAGTTTATACTAGGTATGGAGCCATAGGAGAGGTTTATTTATTTATTTATTTAAGGAAACTAACAAAGCATACACCAATAAACATGTAAAGTTACAATATTATTACAACAATAGCGTAGCCTTAATTAAAGGGTAAAGGTTTTCAATATAATCTTTGAAATATCGAACATGATTGAAACAAATTCTACTAGTACCCGCTTTTAGTCGTAATAAAAAAGATACGTAGATAAGCGCAAAGCAATCAAATATGTAATACTCCTAACACTTTTTTCAACCCGACTCTCGGAAAAGCCTGTCATCTCACACAAATTGTTAGACTCAACTAGGGGAATGGCCCATTGTGGTAGTCCATTCCGAGGCTAGCGACCTATTATGGCCTGTTCACTGCTGTTATTGCGATTCCTGGCCTGAAATGTAACGGCTTTTCAGAGTTTATATCGGTCAAGTGGTTTTAACTTTCGTGGATATGTTCCCTAGAGAAGATAGGTTTGAAGCTACAGAGGGATATAATTAGAGATTTTAAAGTGATCTTATAGGTATGTCTGTACACACTACATAATGAAATGTATTCGCAAAACAGTGGACTGCTTTTATTTGAGTGTTACATATTACATTTTCTGTGTCCAAAAATTAACACATAACGTGTTTTTTTTTTCTTGTAAGTGTAAAAAGCGTCACTAGTTGTTATCGAAAGATTTCAGATTAACTTAATTTGACATGCCAGTGCCACAATAATTGCGTTGAGAGAGAGGGAGAAAGATATATACGATGAATAGAACTATCCACATTTGAATCATTGTGGCTTTAACAAATTAACACATCATAGTGTAGCTATTGCTGGATGGAGATACAACAAACAATATAGTAAACAATCTTGCATTATTTTCTTTGCAGTATTATTAAAATAATTTTTAATTAAAAACTTATTCATATTGATTTGAATTGAATTCCAATCTCAAAGGCAGGAAGATTTGACTGTATACAGTTAAGTGGGCTTTCAATACCGGTATTCCGGGATCCCGTAGTATCGTGATGACGGATTTTATTTTGTCCTTTTACAATACCGGTAGACATTGACGTCCCAATACGGTGATTACTGCATTACAAACATTAGATCTGAAAATTATATGATCTCATTCTCGCACTTCTTGTTTTCACCAGCGCTAGCGTCCCACTGTTATCTGAAGCTCACCCTACCGTTCTCCGCCTGAGACAATGCTCGAAATCGAGCTGTACTTATGTCGTTATTGTTATTGTCAGTCAGTTTCGCAAAGCCGACGGGATAAAACGTATATAGACTTTGTTAGTGTGTAGTGTTAACTCGTGAGTGGCTGTAAATTTGTGATCTACTAGTGCGTATTTTTATTATTATCATTTATTTTCAGGCACCAGACCCATACTTAATAAAATACTTACTTAATTAAATACTACTTTAATTAGATTACCATCGTTGCTGCTTGATGCCTCTTCGTGTTCTACGTTTCTACAAATAATGATAATACCTACGTTGAATTTTACATGAAACATGATGACATTTAGACAATAATAAGAAATTTATATTTTTTGATACTGTACTCAAAGTCTATGTGAAATGCCTTCCTACAAAAAGACTACATTGAGTTTAAGTTTTCATTATATTCCGAATTTCTAGTCCTACCTAAATAATCAACCAATACCAAATTAAGAGAGCTATATATAAAACGTATTTATTTTATTATTTTCAATAAATAAGAGCAATAAAGACTGATGGGAAAATAAAAAACACGTATTTTATTGGTTTTATTAATGTCCTAATTGAACTTGCGTTCAATACCGGATTACCGGTATTGATACCACGATCACGGTATTGACTTTTCCAATACCAGTATTGATACCAGTATTGAAAAACTCTGATATTTGAAAGCCCTAGTGCCATACTGCAAGAACGGCGTAAGCAATACGCAGCTTAGATTAAGAAAGTAAAATATTACTAACACTAGTTCATAACTTCATACTGGTAACAAATATGGAAGCAGTGCCGAAATAAATGGATAGTATTCCATCCATCCTATATGCATGCAAAAGCAGAATAAGCCTCGCAATTCATTGGAGGAGTGGTATGTTAAACAATTCAGTAATCCGTTTGTCTCTGTATTTCGGTGACGCCTATGCACTCAAGAAGCATGTACGCAACTTTATCCTTCGCCTCCATGTAGCACAGAAAGCTGTCCGTTATACCTCTCGTGTGAAAGTGTTTGTTTGGTGATTAGTATCCTGTGAGGGGTGAGGGGGGTGTGATGCTCGAGATAGGGTCATCACTTTTGCCTAGTGATAGGGACACTAGGCAAAAGTTATGACCCTAGCTCGTTGCTCAAGGCGCCTCGTTAAATACCTCTTGAGGTATGGCAAAGCTTCCTAAGACTGTCTGTAGTCCAGTGCCGAGGTCCACTAGCTCTCATTCTATATGCGTAGTTCATTGAAAGGACACCACAAATTCGGTAAATTCGTAGACCGCCTCATCCAAAAGATTAATACGCAACAACTTATATACGTTTGAAACGTACACCATTTTATTTCTGGGTAGTATATTACCTTCTGAGAAATCAAACAACATTAACACACCTTACTTCGCTAATACCCCGTCGTAGTCTTAGGAGCTAAACTGTGTAAAATCACTTTTAGCGCATTATCTCTTCAGCTGCAGTAGTTAAATTGCACAAAGACTTGAATTTAATGCCGTGCCGACTTCCACGACTTTACCTTGTAAAACTTAATACCTTGATTTTTTCTTGTCCCTTTCAGGATAGTTAAATAAGATTAAATAAGTTCACTGGGTTGTCTGATAAATCTTTGTTTCAGTACATTCTGCTCAATTTGTCATTGAGTCTTTTAGAACGTGCTGCGTGATTTAAAACAGTAGAACATTAAATTACTGAAGTGAATTAAACTGTTGTACCTATAACGTCTACCTTTGAGCGGTCATTATACATGGTATATTTTTAAGGTTCCGGAACTTTAATAGAATCGTTTTGTCTATATGTCTGTCAAAGCCAATCTACTCCGAATCAACTAAATCAGTTCAATTAACATGTTGTTACACATATGGACATCTGTGATCTCAACATCTTATGGATAATTAATGCATGTATCAAATGAAAGGGCTTGTGGTTTTTGTTTACTACAAAAGTATAACTTTAAGTCTGTCTCTGCCTCTGACTGTTGGGCTTTTGACTGCTCCTAAACCACGCAACGGATATCTATGTGGTTTTTACTGCTGGGTAGGAAACATTTTGAGAAAATGTTATATATAAAATTGATTTTTAATGTGATATAAGCACAAAATATTGAAACCATCATCAAAACCTATTTAAAACTTATTCCAGAAAGTAGATAAAAATTTCCAATAACTCATTTATAATAAAACAACTGACCCTATAATTGTGATTTAACTCCAGTCATGATAACACTGAAAATTATTTTGATTTTTTTCTGTCTTTGTGCAAATTCGGAAAAATGAATAAATTACCCAACTGCAGAGTGAGATAATTGGATTTAGTGTTGTGCTCGTTATGTTTGTGTGAGAACGTGCAAGTGTGCGAGGCAGACGAAGCCATAGTGCCCGTGAACGCGTACAACCCGCCACTCGCGATAACCCTGCAACTCAACGCGGGCGAGGCGCGCTCCACCACCGGCCTCCGAGGCCGTATCTCCGGACCGTCAGGTACCCGTTAGTCAAAGTGAACCGCAATGGAATTTTTATAAAGCAAACTATTATTTATTCTTTAGCGTCCGCTGATTGGAGTCCAACGTATATATAGTATTCAGGAACCGGATGAAATTTTAGAGTGTTTTTACAATATTTTTGATAGTATTATAGATAATTGTGTACCTAAGAAACGGCCCAAAAGCACGTACACGCATAGGTATTACTATCCAGATTGGTATACTAAGGAAATAATCTTTGATATACAATTAAAGGCTTCACAAACAGTATAAATCGTCTAGATCACGCGAGCATTACGATATTTTTTCCGCATGTAAGGCGCGTATTAAAGAAAATATTTCCAGGGAATACGTAAAACATCAGGATAAAATTCATAAAAACTTAGCAAAGGATCCTAAGTTGTTTTGGAACTATATTAGGACTAAAAACAATTCCACAACACAAACAAAAATTATAAAAAGGGTCAATGCTATCCAATTAAGAATGTGCAACGGAATTTGCCAGATAGAAATATATGGTATATAAGGAGGAGCCAGCGTGGCTTGACGTGAACGAAGCGGTGGAGGCCGGCGGCGCAAGCAGCGCGCGCGCGCATATCTCTCAGCTGACACTCGAGCAGGTGCGGGCGGCGCTGGCTCGTCTCAAGCTCAAACGCTCAGCAGGCCCGGATGGGATAGTAGGTAAAAATTGGGGTTTCCAGATCAAAGAAGATCTGGAAACCCGCAATTTTCACCATTCATTATAGAATCCTTTCAGATTCAGAAACACCCAATTACAACCATCATTCATTACTTCTAAGCAGTACCTGGAAAATATTTAGACTGGTATAAGAACTGAACTGAACTGAAGCTGTGACTGTGTTATAATTTGAAAACTGGTACAACATTCTGACCTGGTCTGATCTGTTGTCTGGTTATGTATTTATTATATTTTAAATAATATTCTAACCTGTTCTGATCTGACCTGTTTCTTGTCATGATATTTAGTGGGTGTTAAATTAAATGCGTTTGCTCTTATTATACCGAAATATATTTATTAAATGTTTACTAGATTATAGGACAGTTATTTATAATTTATATAAAAAATGAATTTTATCTTCTGGTTGTATCTGGTAGCATAGAAAGTCTCAATCATCTGGATACACTGTAGACACAAGTTGACTCATTTTGTGAGGTACTCTTTCAGACACTTAGCAATATAATATTTTCCCTTTACAGAGTTCAAATAAAAACATTGAGGAAAATGAATAGCATGTTGCATCCATGGGTCATCGTAAATCTCCCAATCTTCTATAACCCCTCCACATGAGAAACATGCTGCTTTATCATTTATACTATTTCCAAAATAAAAGAATCCAGCGTCAGCCATTTCCATTACTAACCTTTTCTTTGAATTAATCGCCCTCCAGTAATAACTAAATGAAAATTCACGCATTTTAAAACTATTGTACATATCATATCGTGGTTTGTATTCATTTTTCATGATATATTCACTCATTTCCTATGTCTGGATACAGATAATTCTAATGTTAGAATGACATCGCCCAGCTCTTGTCAGCAACTTATAATGGAAATGATTGGGAGGGGATAGAAAACCCGAAGATATACCGTAACATATTTTAGAAATTAAACAAGAAATTATTTATTTAAAATTTTATTATCAAAGCACCACTTATTTAAACACAATACATTTTTTAAAGCACACACAGAGTCATGATAAATACAGTTATATAAATCTTTAGAATATTTGTATTGATTGTATAAACTTATCAAACTAGAACAACCTTTATCTTCTAAATTGAATATATTATTATTACTATTTTCTAAAATATGCTTTAACCACAACACTTTTTCTAAACCTTTGACGTAGACACATTTATCTCTCAATATGTCTGAAATCAAACTCTGGTAATTGGAATAAGGTACAAATCCTTCACTCCAGTATATCTTTCTGTTACGTTCAATCCAACTAACTTGCTTCTTTTCTGGTACCGTTAAATTTTTAAATGGAAATGGTGGCTTAATCAAAAATACTTGTAGTTTTTTGTTATATATTATAGCGATTTCTTTTGCTATAAATTCATTCGCTTCTGTTTTAAAGCCTTGAATATCTACAATGGCAATCATGATAACCTGCGCACAATGTTGCTGAGAGGTTTGTATTCCACAAGTCTATCGTTTATAATCAAATAGTACGCAGTTGTCTTATCTGGTATTGGTGTGGAACTTTCCACTTCCAGTCGTACGTCCACCGGACCTGTTTTTAGACTATCGTTTTGTCTTGAGCAATCTAAGATAAACAAAGGTGCCTTTTCTTTAAAATCGTTTAGGTTTAACAATGGATCTGCAGGACTGTTGTAATACGACTGACGAAATTTCACATACATTTCATATAATATACTGTATTTGTTCTCAGAAAATTTTAAACTCATAGGTTCATATGGATAGTATTGTGAATTTAAAAACAGCGTTACGTTGGTCACTTCACAATGATCGAATATTGAACTGTCTCTAGTTTTATTATTTCTCCTATTAGTTTGCAAACAAAATATAACATATCTGGGCTTTTCCAATTGCGAAGCAGTCTTAATTGACCAAGAATGCTTTGTAGTTTTAGGGAGTAAAGGATATTCATATAAATCCCAATTTCTAAAGGCCATCTGAATAGGTTTATTTCTTTCTAAATGTTTTAAAAGTATGAGTCGTTCTCGATCTGACACTTTTATATGTGGCACCCTCCACTGAACTCTTTGTATATCTATTTGGAAATGAACAACATCATCAGTAAGAATAACACTGTTGATGTTAGAGTTACTTCTACTTAAAATAAGTTCGTGTTTACAATTTATCACAATTTTATTGTAATCTTCCGCAAACCCTAAAACCTTATTTAATGGTATCACAGCACTAAAATGTCCATCACTTTGGAATCCTGTTAGGTTCCAACCCCATAAGGCCGCAACTTTGTTTTCTGCTTCATTTAATGAAATGTATGATTTTATTGTTGACGTGATTCCCGAATTTTTTATACGGTCTATTTCAATGCCATTTATTTCGTATCTGATGTTTTGAAACAAAGAGATAACAGGGTTATTAGTGAACGTAACAGCTTTTTTAATCGGATTCCCATCTTTTCCGAAGAGTTTTGCTTGACCTTCGATGTAAATTGAACTGGCTGATGGTTGCTGATGTATGGGAATTCTGATTTCATCGTTTTCCCTAAAGGTGTTATTGTAGGGATTGTATGAATGGATTTCATAACTTTCAATCGAACTGTCGAAGTGTGGTAATTCAGTAATCTGTAGCATGTTCAAACTTTAAGCCCCAAGGCTTTAAGGAAGTTTTTATTTGCTTTAGTCAATTTTTTTAATTTTATATTACGTCTGTGTTCCTTAGTGGTTGCAGAAGAAATACGACGATTTATTTTCATTGCGGTGTTTTTATAATATACAATCATTTTGTTTTTCTTAAATGCAGACGTAATTGAATATGTGGTTCTTCGAAGTTAATAAGGTGACCGAATTGGTCAACAATCTTAACAGATATGGATGAAATTGTATTTTTGTTCACTGGAAAGTAAATCACGTTTTGTGGTATCTCTACAAAACGATGACCTAAAGCAGTATCAGATACAAATTCATGAATAAAATGTGTTGGTAATCCGTTGCAGTATGAACCGTACACAAGATCACATTCGATTTTGATCACAGACAGATTGCTAGTTTTAACAGAAAGATCTCGTCTTGAATTCAATACTGAAAAATATAGTAAACCGCACTCATATTGATCAGTTAAATGAAGTGGTGGTTGAAAGTATGAAACTAATTCTGATTTATTTCCAGAGATGGTAACCGTAGTAGACATACTTATGTACTGAACTATTATAAAAGATCACGTTTATTTTATAACTCCGCTACACCAAAAGTTTTTTAAAAAGTTTAAACAAAGATGTCCGCAATTAAAAGGATGGTCACGTTGTATATTTTCATAATTGTACTTCACTTTAGAACCAACATATTTTATGAATTCCTGTGGCGGTTTAAGATTTCCGTAACTATCAAAATACTCAATGTAATCATTGTATTTTGCATAGGCTACCCAGTGAGAGCCAGGGTTTTTAGAGCTATCTAAATTAATAACTCCACATTCTTTTTTGTACGGGTATTTAGGTAGCTTATCTCTCATAAAGACACCTCTAAAATATGGAATACTATTTCCATACTTTAAAATGTCTAAGTTAGTTAAAGCTCGATTGGGTAGCCGATATCTTAGTTTTTTTCTTTGGATATGAAAATTCCAAGCCCATCTTTATGTGGCTTAAGGTGTAGTCCTTTTCCTATACAATGAGCTTCCATTTTTTCATTATGTCTCTTCGACTCAGCTAACAACTTTTTAGCCATCTTGAATTCATTTATGGTTTTTGCAATACCAGCTGCACCACCTGCTAGAGCTCCAGCCGCAGATAATCCCGCAAAAATAGGAATCAAAGGCAACACTCCACCAGTTCTGGGTATAGGAATAACTCGAGGAAGTTTAATTGATGAATTCTCAGCTAATTTTCTGGCAGCAGTCATAGCTAATTCTATTGCTACTTTCTTGCATTTTGGTTTTATTTTTTTTATTTGTGTTTTCGTTTTGGCAATAACACTTTTAAATTTATTTCTTAACCCTTTTTCAGATGTTTCTTTTTGAAAACACTTACTGCTACCTTTTATTAGGCCAGAACCAGTTTTAACTTTTGTTGACATAGCATTGCGTACTAAACGTGCTGCAAGTTTTTCACCTAGACTGGCATCCGGGGCAACTGCTCGCTGTTTCGCCATTTTTAACAAAACTAAATCTGCTTTGTGACGGTCCTCTAAATTTGTGGACTTGTGATAAGCGATGTCATGTTCTTTGCACTATTCGTCTAATTTATTAATACCTTTGTCTCCACGTCTTAGTCTTTTAATTAATTTTGTGCCAGGTCCACAATAATTGTAGCCTGGTAAATGTAACTCGACTGGTAAGTTATTTATTAACCAATTGAGAAGACTGCTCTCTCCAGTGCTCATCATAAGACTGATAATTAATAGATTGAACACTTAATAAATAGTATTGTAAACTCTTATAAACTTATTACAATTTATTCGATTTATCAATCCAACTATTCTCGGAAGGAGGCAAACCTAACCATTTCACTAAAACTCTATTTCCTTTACTTCTTAGGACTTTTTCCACTAGATATACATCAGGATGTTTTGTTTTTTGAAGCTCTTGTGCATAAAAGGCACCTAAAATAGGCCGGCCTCTAGTTGTATCTTCAATTAAATAAGTGATAGGAGTTGTATTTTGTATTTTTTTAATTTTAAAAATTTCTGTTGACCAGTTGGGTGTATATCCTTTTTCAAAAGTACCCTTATACTTACTAATACGCACATAATCATTCACTTTAAACTTACTTTTCATATTAACGTTTTTTAACAAACTAACATATCTTTCCCGTATACGTTCTTTGTTTTTAATATTTACGTTTGCAGGAATATCATCAATTGTTCGATGTTGAGTGTGATTATATTTATAAACAACATTATCAAGAGTATTATCTATCTATTTATAGTTTCCTTTTAAACTAAATTCTTTATACAGTTTGGATTTCAGTGTTCGAATAAATCTCTCTACTATGGAAGCTTTTTTTGTTGAAAATGTTGAATAATGATTAATACGATAAGATTTTATAAGTTTTTGAAATGTACTATTATAAAATTCAGTCCCATTATCCGTTTGCAGATTTTTAGGCACACGTCCCTTGCTTAACAATTTCTTGAAAGTATTACTTATAACATCTTTGGTCTTAGATTTCAAAGGAAAGGCCCATGCGTACTTCGAAAATGTATCAATGACGGCGAGAATAAATCTAAATTTTTTATTTTCCTTAGAAATTGATTGCATATCAATTAAATCCGCTTGCCATAGATCATCTATATCTTTCATGATAACGGATCTTCGTGAAAAGTTCACTCTTGCATTTTTATGGATTTCGTTGACCACTTCGGCTTTACTCATATTTATTTTGTCTCAGTTTACATATGTCTTTTATCAAGTTCTATGCGATACTAAATAAACAACACATTATTCATACTATTTATTCTTTAATAATGTCGGCTTCTTTTAATTCTTCAATTATTGATAAAATTTCATTATCATGATTTGTGTTGCCAGCATCTTTTGACGCAACTAATAACTTTAATCTGTCAACCAATTCATTAGGATCATCCCAATATACTAAATCAGTGTTATTTTTGTATTTCTTAAGCTTAGGCAAGTTTCCTCCAAATTTAAAGGTTTCATTTAATACTTCGGAAAACAGCGGTCTGATGATTGTACGGTATTTTGTTCCTTTATCACCTTTTATTTGCCCTTTAGGATTGAAGTCTCTTTTATGAGCATTTGTATAATGCAATATATCTTTGTATACAAGTTTATCTTTGCTGGATATTAATTTTAAATCTGGTTTCTGTCGAAGTAAGAGTTCTTTCAGACCAGGAGTTAAATTATAGGATTTATCATCGATTTTAATCAATGTGACATTATCGTTATTTAAATTATCAATTTTAGAAAATGATACTTTTGAATTTCCCATTAATAATGTTCTTTTTTCACTTCTTATTCCAAATGGTACATTTAGACCATCGTGAATACCATAAATATCAGGACCCTCTAATGAAATTTCTAAATCATCTGGTAATTCCATTTTGGGTGACTTCTCAACTAATTGTTCATAATCTTGTTTAGGATCGTAACAGTCTTCAAACTTCGTAAGTGAACTGGTGTTATTGTCATTAGATTCAATGTCGTCTGTATTATTGAAAGATGTATTTTCCACATCCCTATTTTTTATAATAGATGTATTCGAATCAACTAGGGTTTTAAGAGGATCGGTAACAGATTTCAGCATTTTATCAAGTGACAAGTTCATGGCATATTCCTGAGTCTTCATTTGTTTTATTTTATTCTTTATGGAGTCTACAGATTTCATTAATTCTATTTTAATATTTTTATCCATCTTATGTTCGACGACTGCTTTCACTTAAAGAAGAACGAATACTAGTTTTCTTTTGAATGTTATTCATAATTATATCAGGTACTCAACTCCCATCAAATTTAATAAATGTATCGAAATTCTTTCTGTACCTTCCATTACTTAATGGACATTCTTTGTTAATAAGCACAAAACTGTAAGTATTAGTCCAAACTGTTTTACAAATATCTTTAAATTGGTTCCAGATTAAATCAGGGCTGACATGTTCCTCATAAATATGTTTTAGGTTCACATCGTCTTGTTTAAATATTATAAGAAAATTTGCATTATCACGTAACAATTGCTTAGGAATTTTTGAATAGGTTTGAGATAAATAGAAACAATCGATTTGTTTATGTCGTCCCATACAGAAATAATTACGGATATGGGTTTGATTCTCGGTTGCAACATCATCAAAAATAAAAATAGAATTCGGCAATGCTTCATTCGGAGCCATGACTTCTTTACCATCATTAAACTCATAGAATTTAATCTGTGGTACTCTTCTTATCACTTCGCTCAAAAAGCGATATTTAGGTTGAAAAGAAGTTTTACAATAAAGATATAAATTTTTAAATTTCAGTCCATTTTCATGTAACACTAAACTGATCATAACGTTTGTTTTACCACAGTTAGATGGCCCACATATTATACAACGAATTGTATTAGGTAATAAAGGGCTATGCCTGATGTGGTGAGGAGAGTCACTAAAGTTTATATTATTAACGTTTAAGGATATGGGTTGCTTGATCAACTTCATCTTGCCTATTAATATTATTACTATTTAACATACCAATATATACCTCCACAAAGACCTACATTTTATCTATAAAAGTTATTTGTTAGTAAAAATAAAATGACATGGGTAATAATAATATGAAAAATAAAACAAAAGCACAGTTTAATGTTATTTATAGTTTATTTAAAAAATCAGAATGATTTAACAAAATACTTACATGGTAGATGAGCTACTTTTAAGGTGTACAATAAAGTATATTCTATTCTATATGTTAGTTAAATCTATGACTACACATTTTAATTAAAATAAAGTATCAAAGTGTAGTTTATTTATTTTATTTAATTTGACATGTATTTTATCTTCAAAATTACTTATAGATTATTTCAATCAATTTAATTATTTATTAGAAGAAAGAACTTTATAATAGAACATTTGCAATGTAATGTTCTGAGTTATAATATCAATTTTTATTTATTTTTTAAATATGCTTTCACAGTGACCCCATGGTAAAGTTTCTGTTTGGTTCGCAAGTATCTGTCTCTTATCATCATTTTTATTCAATACTACTTTATGAATTTCTTGGGAGTACAGTACATGATTGTTTGATTTAATTATATTCATTTTACATTTAAAACTTGTATCACTTGTTAAAGCTCTGTTGTAATGGCATAGTTTTAATCGATTAGTTACAGCTTTCGATATTCCTTTTGCTTTTGTTATGCAAGTCTTTAGGCTGTTAATGCAATAAAGCTTAGCTCTCAATCCTACAAATTCACTTATGATTTCACCTCCACATTCATCTTTAAATAGTCCTGGAATTTTAGCATTTACTCTCGGCATGTTGTAGCAATTATTAGTCTCAAAATTACTTGTGTCGAATTGTCCAACTTCGTTTTTTATGTCCTCATAAAAATCTTCAGTGCTGATAAAATAAAGAAGACTGTCTGTATCTGTATAACACAGTCTTGCCTGAGTTTTATATTTGTTTTTAATATAATTATAGTGAAATTTATATAAATGTTGTTTAGCATATTCTAGAACTGAAAATCCGATATAGATAGGTCGGTCTAAAATAATTTTTTCAGGACTCAATTGAATAGCGACAAAATTTTCAGAAAAAATCTTAATACTTTTAAAATTTGGTTTCGCAATTAACTTTTCCGCACTGAGGTGCTTATTTGTTTTGTTATTATAATCGTCCCAATTGGTCACTAATTTTACATTAACCTGTTTGCGTCTATTTTCAATAGTTTTACCAAATATAGCATTGTTAAGGAGTTTAAAAAAATCTTTTTCAAATACGGTTGTTGAAGCTTGGCGTAAGCTAGTGTTCAGGTCAATATATGTTTGTAAAAAGTTTTCCTGTCTAAAAGTTAAGATACGGTGAATTTTCTTCAAAATAAGTCCATTCAGCAAGCATTCTTTTAAGTGAACGTAGTGTATTACATAGTTGAATTTGTCATATAAATTAGCAATTAATTTAGGTGTTTTGCCTCCGGGAGGTTTGAACT
This sequence comes from Tholera decimalis, assembly GCA_943138885.2. Classification (NCBI taxonomy): domain Eukaryota; kingdom Metazoa; phylum Arthropoda; class Insecta; order Lepidoptera; family Noctuidae; genus Tholera; species Tholera decimalis. The sequence goes on along the minus strand of OW964550.2, from coordinate 30,202,599 downwards.
TCTCTGCCGCAAACGGTAAATCACTGTGCTTATTATGTAAATTTTCGGGATAGGTTAAATCTACTTCTAAAATAAATCCATATTCAGAATCATCCGATATTGATAGTACGTTTATAGTATTTATTTCGTCGATTGATAAAAAGCGGAATTCTGAAATAGGCATTTTTTTTGTCATCGCATAACCGTATAAATTATTACAGTCGAGATAAATTAAATATGTTGACCTTTGAGAAGCATCGTAATTCGGTAAATATTTATTATTTGATTTAGCGTAACGAAGAGAACATTGTGCCAAGCCTCCACGAATTCCTTTCTCCAGAAACTCGTATATTTCTACATCATTAATTAATTCTAATTTAATACCGGTATACAATAACATCGCATCCCAGCTTAAACTAGGTGCAGTAATATAGTAGGCCGGATCAAGTTGATAATGATGCAAACAAGTTTGTCTAAATTTTTCAAAGACGTCAGAAAGTAGTAACACGTCAGTTTTTAAATATAAATCTGTATATTCTCCGAGCGATTTAATATTAAATGTTTGCCAAATATATTGAGCGTGATTATACTCATGATCGCTAATATGTTCACATGTCAAACTATTGTAAAAACAATATTTAGGTGGTAGTCGATTCTCATTATATTTCGATATTGCGTTCATGTAATCATAGGGGTATATTCCTTTTCGTCGTAGTAGTTTTAACTTATTACAATTAACATTTGAAAATTCTTTTGACAAATTAACAAAATCAGATTCAGACAAATTGTTAACTAATATATTTAAGCTTGAATTAAGAAATTGAAAGGAGTCTATAAACTTAATTTGAATAGGCCTTGAACTGTTCTTTCTGTGGAATAATTTCGTGATAGACATATACTTTTCTTTGGTTTTAGGTATAATTTTAAAAGCACCTTCATATTTCGCTAATTCTTTAATAAATAAGTGAGAATCATAGGTTATGGAAAATAACAGGCACAAACGGGCAAACTCTAAACATTAAATTACAATGGGAGTGTGCGGCGCCTCGGTACTGAGATGTAATATGATCATGATCCATTACTTTGTCATCAAAGAGCAGATCGTTACAGATGTGACATTTTGTAGCATTTTTGTATTCGTTTTCTTGGTCTGTGGTTAAAGGGGCCACGGGCATTTTATTCGATAGGATGCTGTTAATGTTATCTACATCATTCAGCAAATATTTTATAAATACTTCCACACAGTCAGGCCCTCTATATGTTACATATTTATTTAGAGCCGAATTATGTGAACAGCAAATATAGTATCCAAAACATGAAGGTTCGTGAACCTTGTATGTTCGGGTATTTTCAGTTTTACTTATGTTGCAGTTTAGCAAAATACTCTCAAAGTCTGCATAAATAACAAAATTAATTTTTTGTTTTCTTTCATAGTTTTTAAACTGAAGAATGCTATTTTTTTCAGGTAATACTGTTAATATATTAGGACATGTACTATGGGTACTATATTTTGTTGCACTCGTGAAAACTTGTAAACACGTCTCAAATAAATACATTTTACCTTTATGTTTACTTATTTGACGTCTGACTAATCTGAATAGGTTTTTTATCAAACAATAATGTCCATTGCCTTTTCTTTCAATATATGATAAATTTACATGGTGTGTCTTTCTTAAATTTGTCACATATAACGGACCAGTGACTGCATTTTTATCATCCAATCCATATACGTTTATACTTATAGTAGGATTTATCTTTTCAAAGTTTCTAATATCATTATACGATGGAGGAAATGATAGACCATTTATATTTAATACTGATGAAAAACTTGGGTAGGAATTTGTCCTGCAAACATTACATTTTTTTGGATATAATGCTGCAACAACACACCACAAAAAACAATAGTTATCATGGTTTTTTATATTTAAGCAACTTCTCGTTTTTTGTATTACATGCGGCAAATCTATGTAAGTACCGCCCTTTAAAGGAGAATATCTGTTTATATTAATTTCCAGGTGACTTATAGAGAAACAAGACCAACCAGATTCACAGTGTTGGAATTCAGAGAGTTTCCTCTCAAATGTGTTTATTGTATTCATATAGAATTCATGTATATCAATATTTTTGTATATGATGTTAAATTTTGTGTTAAATGACTTAAGCTGTTGCTTATCAGATTTTGGCAGAATAAAGTAAGCATAAAGCTCGAAGTTTAATTTAACACAATTATGTTTAATTAGACAATCATTAATTAGTTTTATGACTTGATGCTGATTATCAATTAGGAATTCCTCAGGTGTAAGGTACTCCATCGATGGATTCAGTTTGTAACTTATTATTCTCTTTCTAAAAGCCGTAGCAATAATATCAATATTTTCATATTTGGTTTTTAATATGCAATTAGATTTGTGTAAATTCGTTCTCACATGATAGTGATATTCATTTTTTGGTATTTCAATATGACATTTTTCACAAGTCATTATATGATTATAATTTGTTATTTTTCCAGGAATTGGTGAAACTGTAAGAAAACAAAACAATGAATTTTTAATTCTTGAATATATTTCTTTAACACATTGTAATGATATAAACTTAAAAACACTTAACAGAATACTAGCACATAAAAATCATCACGTAATATTGAGATAATGATTAAAATTAAATGTCGTAAATAAGCAAGTAACTCGTGGTAAAATAGTATTTAAAGTAATAGGATATTAATAATGAAATACTAATATTTTAGTAATAGTTGCTAACAAAGGTTGGTGGACACTTTACGAATTCTTTTCTAGTTGCTATAATAAAATTAGTCAGGTGTTGCCATGCATCTGTGTTGTCAGATGTTTGATTTTTCACAGTAACTATTGCTTGGCGCCATCTGTTAATTGGCTGAACGTTTTTAATTTCATCGCACCGGTACACTTTCAAATCTATATAGTGCGTACCGGGCTTATGCTCATACGTTTGGCGCGAATGACCGTTAGCAAGACGTCGAGTTATATACGAATTTAATTGTATTGGAGCTTTACCGGGAACAGCGACATCTTCTTTCTCCTCGTCTTCGCTGTCAGTCCCGAAGAGGTCGTAAGCTGTAGTCTTCTTTGGAGGTACGGGCTTGAAATACGGCTTCTTTGGAGCTGACCGCGACGTGCTCGGCACCGGACTTGCTCTCGATGGGGAATACGATGCAGTCCGCGCTGCCGCCTCCGGCTCCTTCGTTTGAGTTGGCACCTGCTTCCTTTTCTTGGTCTTTTTCGCGACTGGAGGTTGCGCTTCGTTGTCAGACGGGAAGAGTCTCTGCGTTCTCTAGCGACCTGAAATAATATAAAATATATTTATTAATTATGCAATTTAATCAATTCATAAGCAGGATTCGAACCTGCAGTCCTGGCTTTCCGTGCCAATACACTAGAATAGTGTATACATTTCATACATATACGAATGAATATTAGAATAATTATTAATTACATAATACAATAAGATATCGTTATGCCTCAATTTCCTGGGTATTGAACCCAATGTCTCATGCTCAATAGTCGAGATTACTAGCACTCGTCTAAGGAGTTCCCCTGTTATAAGAATAGTTGAACAATAGAATTACTAAATATATAAAATAATGCCACTTACATTTTAAATAGTGCAGCGAAGATTTGATGTACGATGATGCCGGTAGCTCTGGAAGAGGTGTTTTGTGGTTGAACTTCAGCAGTGGGACGCTTAAATAGTGATAAATCTACGTCATATTATCCCAAATTTGGGAAGAGGCATGTGTATAGAAAATGCTGTGTCAGTTATCTGCATCCAAATGCAGGTTTGTGATGTGATATTGTAAACAATATTGTTCTACTAACTCATTATTATTTTTATCCGACTGTGTCGAAATATTGTAGGTGGTAACAGACTCGTCTATTCGGGGGCCCAATAATATAACTAACAAATAGTTAGTGAAATACTCATCTGCCTAACTGGGAATTTAAAACGTGATGATATATCAATCACCCTTAATTTATGAACGAATAACAAATAAAAACATTACTTACCATTCTATTTGTGACATAATTTAAAATACCTTAGCTTTAAAAATATCACAATAATAACAGGTGAAACCAAACGTAACATTAGTATGTCAATATTGCTATATTGTTTTGATTCGTCTCCTTAAAAAGAATTCAGCTTACGGTGCAGCTTTGATATGCTATTAACATACCATGAGTTTGCTCGCCTAATAATAATCTAAATAAAATGTATGAAAACGATTACTTACCGTGAACAGTAGTATTATTTTATCAATATGTATATATATAAATATATATTTATGATAAACAATAAAATAATAGGTGTCGTAATGTCTTATGTTTCCTATTTCACTATACCCTTTTTGGAAATAGATATGATATCTAACTTAAAAAGTGCGATTTTGAACTCTATCCATTAAAATTAAATTAGGGTACGAGTATATAAATAGAGAGAAAAATCATTTAAAATCTATTCCAATTCTATACTTGACTGTTGCAACTGGCTTTATCGTATAACATTGGTAAGTTTTAATATTACTCTTACTTATTTTATCCAACATTATTGTTATCAGACAGTATAATCGATGTTTAATACATATAGGTCTGGTACATAATTATTCATTTCTATATAACACTATGTTTCAACTGCAATCGTTGTTTTGAGATATAATATCGGTTAACAAAATATTAATTTCGAGTATTTTTTCCAGGTTTTTAACAAAGTCGGGACATAGAATTAAATATGTCACATTCACCATCCTACAGTCCTGTTTTAGATAACATTAACCAACAATGTAACGTAAGTATCTAAGTGATCTTCGATATTAGCAATTGAATTCACATTTGATGCTGTTTAATAGCATAAAATTATTCATTATTTCAGAATTCGATAGAATGCTCCGATCCAGTTCTTAATCCATTTTACTATGCTCAAGACCGAGAAAGTTGGTATGCCGAAGTGGCGGAACAAGCATGTGAAGAGAGTAAACAGCAAAAAATACAAGAGAAAAAGATAAAGAAGAAGAAAAAATCAAAACCTTTTAAAAACACATCCTTTATCACACGTAAAGAGCCTGGGCATGTTCACCGAATTATAAAAATAATTGTACACGATGTGGAAGGTCGTCAGATGGATGAAATGGACAATGACCCCGATAGTGCAAGCGTCAATATACAATATTTAGTCCGTAGTGATATTGATGACATAATGACTGAAACCGAGTATTTAGTTGCTAAAATAGTGAAAAAATTAAGTTCAACTTCATGTACCTAATTGATGTTTAAACAATAGACGTATAATAGTTATATTATTATTTGTTTTTTTAATGGTTAGTATATAGTGTAAATATTTATTGTAAATAAAAGCATTTAAAAATATAGTACTTTTTATTTCTACGTCATAACATTTAAACTAAATCATTACTACGCTGCATATATAAGGCAGCGCGATGGACAATAGCGAGCGCACTTCATTTTCGTTGTCTGTCGTGTCGAATAGACTATACTGTTGCTCCAATTTCCGCGTCATCAAATTGTTGAATGAATATGTAATGATAAATTATAATGTACATAATTACGAATGTTCAATAAGATAAATGTTTCAAATTTATATTGAATATCTAAATTACTCATGATATCTATTACATTTAAATGGTTAAATAATAAAGACCACTCAATAGTCAAGTCAGAATATTTTTGCAAGTACTATTTAGAAGTAATGAATGATGACTATAATTAGGTGTTTCTGGATCTGAAATGATTCTATAATGAATGGTGAAAATTGCGGGTTTCCAGATCTTCTTTGATCTGGAAACCCCAATTTTTACCTACTTGGGATCCCGGCATTTGTAATGCGAGATTGCCGGTCCATACTAGCGGAGCCACTTGTACACATTTTTAACAAGTTGGAAGGTCACCCGCGTGATTCAAATTCTAAAAGAGGGTGACGGAACAGCATTCGAGTATTTCAGACCAGTACCGATTTTGTCGACACCAGCGAAGGTGTTTGAATTGGTTATTCAGCGGAATGCGCGACCTGCGCGTAGTACAACCAGCAACCTTTTGAGCGCCATGATGTACCTGGTTCCTCATATTGACGCGGGAGTGCAGGTGGACGCCGCTTACTTTGATTTTAAGAATACATTTGACTTGGTGTATCATGGTGTCTTACTATCGAAGTTTGCGAGGGTTGGATGCACTCCAAAATTACTCCAATTCTTTGCAAGCTATATGAGAGACAGGAAACAATACGTGGAGTACTGTGGTTGTCGGTCTGAGCCTTATTTCACTAGGTCAGGGGTGAGTCAATGTCTAGGCCATTACAATTCATCATTATGATCAATGACTTACCTGATGTGATCCAAGACGCCAGGTGTCTGCTATTTGCAGACGACTTCAACTTGCTCCTTGCCATTGAAAACGAAGAAGACTTCCACCTTCAGCGGGATTTGGAAAAGAGAGGAAGCAGTGCGAGACCATGGCGTCCGTATGGATTCACAGCTGAGATTCCGTGAGCATGTATTTAATGTTTGTAAAAAGGCTTACAAATGGCTGGAATTCGTGCTTCGCAGGGCAGCATCTTTTACGAATGTTAAGGCCATTTCAGCATTGTACGATGCGCTAATAAGGAGCCAGTTAGAGGGACATGCAGCTGTATGGGCTCCGCATGAGGCAAAATATATTGTCATGTTGGAGCGCATACAAAAGAAATATCTTAGTTACATGTACCTCAGACTTTATAGGGTGTACCCTCTTCATCCCTTGATGTATTCAACCTTGTTTGTTTTAGGCATGGTGGTACACAAAAGGTTGGAAACGAGAAGGGATCTAGCATTGGCATCGTATGTCCTTGGAGTATTGCGGGGTAACACAAACAATCCGGGTGTGTTACAGAGCATTGGTTTGTTCGTGCCCGATGGATACGCACAGCGCCGTAGACGGCCTGACTTAATTGCACTGCCGCGTGGTCGAATAAATCTAATGGCCAATGTCCCACTATCGCGGACTATGCACACACTGAATTGGGTTGCTCACGATATAGATCTCTCTTCTTGTTCACTGAGAGAGAGTTCGCAAAAATGAGCAACGATTATTATTTATTGACTTTTGATTGACCATTTTTGATTGACTATTTTTTATTTTTAATGACTATTTTGATTGATTATTTCTTATAGTTTTTCTATTAATTATGTATTGATTATGTTTTTATTGATTCTTTTTTTGTATGATTGATTACGTTAACTATCCGAATTGTATTGAGTTGATTGAATGGGCTAATAAACAGATTTTTTTGTAATTTAAGTATTTTCTTTTTCTTCTACACTATCACTTTGGGAAAGCCTGTAAAGATAGTTGTATGTATGTAATGAAATAAATAAATAATATAGGTAAGATTTGATTATAGTGTTATATGTAGTTGTTAACGAGATTTACTTATTGACACCAAGACCTAAAGGAATAATAGACTTCATTTCGGTTTTGGTGTTAACTACTAATTATTTTTCGTTTGGCTCCAATCGGATCAGCTATTGCCCTCGGCTTTCTTTCTGTGATTGTAATACTGCACATTTTGTCCAGGCTTAAAAAATTGCCTATATTTTATTCCAGGTTGCAAACTATATGAGTGCAAAGTTGCATCCAAATTACGTGAATTATTAGAAAACTTTATAGACAATATCGACCTAGAAATAAGTAAGTCATTGATAAACAAAATCGCGATCATTGATATTCAGTAGGAATCATTATTTTGGTTAACACCATATTCATATTTTATCAAAATTGGTAGCGAAGCGAGTAAAAGCAGAGTTCTATATAATATTCAACATTCGACGTATATAAGTTCTGTGAAATTTCTTGGTCCTATATGTTGGCAATACCCAGCGCATTCAAGCTGAGCAAGCAAATCTTTGCATTCAGCCAGAGATATGAAAGTTCAAACGGGTCTTATAATGTTCCCGATCCCACTTAACTTTAAGTTTTGGGTCAAGTCCGTTAGTTAATACATCGCTTTCATGTAAGATAGGTTTGATAATTTTGATAAATATTAGGATAATAATTTGGATAAATATACATAAAGTAGTTTAAATCTACAATTAATGAATTAATCAGCCTAGCTTGTTCTCACCTTTATGGATCGGTCGTCGGGTCGTGTTCCAGTCCATACGGATGCATCTATAATATACAACGTGTAACGGAAAGGGTATATACATACCAAGGGCACGGCTTCTTTGGGTGATATCAAACGATATTAGAAGGGTTTTATAATCCTATCTCTACATGTTCAGAAGTAATGAGAATTTTTAATACATTGATACCAGAAACTGAACTTTTCAAATTGAAATAAGCACATCACAGAAGAGATTTATCGTGATATTTGCAAGTAACGTGGAAAGTTATTGACCTACGTAGTGCGGTGACACGATTGTTATGATTTCAATTTAAGAAACTTACGAAACCGAAAATTTGGTATAAATTTTTAGAGTATTTTATTTTGAGTTGAAACCCTTCCAATATCCTTTGATATCATCCAAAGAAGCCGTGCCCTTGGTATGTACATATATACCCTTTCCGTTACACGTTGTATATGAAACGAATGCCTATCTGATTTCAACAAACGGAAACTGGTAGCATTTTTTTGGCTATTGATTAACCTCAACGACTGTCAAATACTAATGAATGACTGCCCGGACCAACGAATTAAAATGCTTTCTAAAACACGGAGGTGGCGTATATTTTAACTAGAATCGACACGTTCAAATATTGTTGCGCTCCTACATAGCATTTCATTTTTAGATATAGGTAGCGGCACGTAAGTCTAGCGCTGAACGATACGCGGAGGGGATTGCTGCGCATGGGTACTGTCGCGCACGCAATACAATTATTAGCTAAATAACGTTAATGACATTATTTTAATGTAATGTCAAATAGTAGGTCTAGCGCTGAACGAAATGTAGAGGATAGCTGCACATGAGTACTGCCGCGCATGCAAATAATATTACCTATACTTTAATAAATAGTTTATCTCCAATGCCAATGTCCAAGGATTTATAGTAGGTACCTAAGATATTATTTTTAACAAGTTTTGTGGGGAGTATAAAAATAAAAACATTATTTGTTAATTTGAAAACTTTTATTTTAGATTTAAGTCTAATCTGAATCAGAGAATCTACAGTGAATCTGAATCTACAGAGAACCATTCTCAAATTTACAGTGATGCTGTCCGAATGACTGAGTAAAGTATTTGTAGCTTCGCTCTCTTCGATCTCACTTTAAATTTGTTTCAAAGAATCAATTAATTCGTTAGATTCCCTTTTTAAAAAGCAATTCACGTCATAAACTATTTTCCTTGCCTGTCTTTTCAAAACAGTATTTCTTCTAGGTATATTCACTTTAAAGTCACAAACAAACTAAAAAATTAATTTAACAAATAATTTCAAACTTAACAAAAAAACAACAACAAAAAATAACAGCAATAACAATACAATTAATGACGCGACTGTACACGGGATGTGCGCGGAGCGTCATATCGGCGCGGGGAACATAATATGGCTGGAGAGCCAATCGGCGCTACGCACGGCCGCCCTTCATCCCGCTAGCCCCCCACAGGTACCTTAATTTTTACTTCTGCGCATTAACGGTCACCGCTAAAGTTTCGTGCCGCGACTTGTACCTCTTCCTACCTTGAAGGAGCTCGTGACTCAATTACAACAGCCACTCGGCTGTTGACCATCCTAACATACGGAGATTCCTCGATGCCTTGAAAAGCACGTCATTTGTACATGTACTCGTCTTTAAGGGTATCGTGGCATATGGAACATTATGTTAGCTAGCTACTGGATTATGAGGGTTGTGGAGTTATTTAGGCTTCACATCCCAGCTTTGATTACCTACTGCCTTACATTCACCGAACTCACAAAAAGAGGTATTCCTCGAAGCGCTACCATTTTGAAGCGCACCTAATGAAGCGCTCCTTTTTTATTCCTCGGAGCGCTCCTTTTAGTAGCGCGTGTTATCGGGAGCGCTACTAAAAGGAGCGCTCCGAGTAATAAAAAAGGAGCGCTTCATTAGGTGCGCTTCAAAATGGTAGCGCTTCGAGGAATACCTCCACAAAAAGCCTTACTACCAATGTTTTTTTATTAATTTTAATTTGCTTTTATCATTTTTTATTGTACATTAGTGACCAAATTGGGCGACTGCCTCGTTGGTCGAGTGGTCGTAACTGCGACTGCTGAGCACGAGGTCTCAGGTTCGATTCCTGGTCGGACAAAATGTGCTATTGGGTTTTTCTGTAAGGATATTCTCAGTAGTAGCCCGGAGTTTGGAAGTTGGCGGGGTAATACCCTCGTGCCTCAGGAAGCACGTTAAGCCGTTGGTCCCGGCTGTCATTTGAACATCTTTGACAGTCGTTACGGGTAGTCAGAAGCCAGTAAATCTGACACTGGTCTAACCAAAGGGTATCGCGTTACCCAGTTACTGGGTTGTGGAAGTCAGACAGGCAGTCGCTCCATGTAAAGCACTAATACTCAGCGGCATTCGGTTAGACTGGAAGCTGACCCCAATTTAGGCGGGAAAAGTCTAAGCAGATTATAAGTGACTAAATTGGGCAAAGATACTGACTCCTGAAACACAGACTTTGCCTAGTTTCAGGAGCCTTTGCCTAGACAAGTGTACCTTTGTATTAATATCAGTAAAAAAAATTGGCCAAGTGCGAGTCGGACTCGCCCATGAAGGGTTCCGTAGTAACTATAATAAATATAATATACTTAATATATTTATTTGAAAAAAAAAACCTTACAAATTTCTTAAAACTAGCTTATTTACAATTTTACAACTATGCCCAATAACATTGTTTTTCATAGTATTTGTACGAATTACAAAGTTATATTTGCGGTTTTAGAAAATATACTGTATCCCAAAAACTGCTGACTCGATCTCATTCAAACCAATTTTGGTTGAAAGTTTACATTAAGATCTAAAATATATGGTTTTTTTTAGATTTTTCACTTCATTATTATAGAAGTTAGAGGGGGGACACACATTTTACCACTTTGGAAGCGTATATGTTTTAAACGATTAACTTTATGAAAAAGTCATTTTAGAAACCTCGGTGTCATTTTTAAAGACGTATCTATAGATACCACACACGTATAGGTTTCATGAAAGAAAATATTTTCAGTTTCAGTTCCATGTATGGGGAGCCCCCTTTATTTTAAATATTTTTTAAATTTTCTCTTAAAATCGGAAAGCGGTTCACAGAATACATCTACCTACCAAGTGTTACATGTATAGTCCTAATAGTTTCGGAATAAAATGGCTGTGAGATACGGACGGACGGACAGACGGACGGACAGACAGACAGACAGACAGATAGACGAAACTATAAGGGTTCCGTTTTTTGCCATTCGGCTACGGAACCCTAAAAATGTATTTGTTATCAAAATGTTTTGGATTTAGATCATTAGTTTCGAAGATTACCCCCTACGCACAAACTTACAATCAAATTTTACCTCTTTATAATATTGACATAGATAGTATAGATAAACTTTATAATGAAGATGATTTGATAACATTACATACCAAAAATACGATGTTTTATCTTAAAAAACAATTTTATCAAAGATTAATCAATATTAATTTGAGGACGTTTTAGTGGTAATTTCCATTGACACACTGTTAATGCGTTATTGTGGAATTTAAAACAAATTAACCCAGAAATTAAATAAACGTGAGGTACTTACTTTTAGAGAAAAATATGAAAAATAAAAAAAAAAAATAAAAAAAAATTATAAGTTTTTCTCTTTATCATAGATGCGTTTACAAACATTTCAATTCACAAGGACAAACACTCATATCCGGGAAAAATATCTATAGGTCATACACTTATTGCGAGTGAGAATTAAACACGCGAACACCCAACGCATCAGTCCGCTCTATTACTGCCCGACAGTCACTTCTGCTTTGCTGTACTGCTTTAACAAAGTTCCGAGTTCTATTAAACATTTTTTTTACAAAGTAATTATATTTATTTATGTAACTTATTTATATACTTGGTTCATAAAAGAAATGCTGTGAGAGACCTAAATCCGTACCCAAACTTCCTGGGAAACGACAGTCTTTTTAAAATTTTGTAGTGTATTTTTTAGTTTTTACTAAAACAAAAATAGTTAGTATAGTACTTTTTATTTGAACACGTAGGTAACTACTCGTATTTTACTAAAAAAAATGCATATAAATAAGTCATTATTTTGACGACCTTCTTTTAGCAAAGGCGTCTTTACAGCGGTGTTTTGAAAAAAAAAAAAACAAAAAAAACAGTATAAAGCATTTTTTTTAAATATTGTTCAGGTACTGACGTTTCATTGTAAGTTAAAGAAATTAATTTAATATATTATTAGGATGCCTAAGTGATATATACTACTAAATGATAAAAAAAACTAAAGCGCAGTGAAAAGAAGTGATCCTTTTTGTAGATTTTCCAGCTAATAAATGTTATTTTAATTAGAAACTACGGTAGTACTTGACCATTTAACGCTTGTTTCCTTTAAATTACTCGTATTGTTAGAGTACTAAACTATACAAGCTTAGGTCCAAAATCACGATAAAGTAGAGTGTGCAATCGTTTTTCAACCGACGACAAAAAGAGGAGGTTATCAATTCGACGCGTATATTTTTTTTTTTTTTTTTTTTTTATGTATGATCATCGAGTACTCGAAGACGGCTGAACCGATTTGGAAAATTCTTTTTTTGTTCGAATGGGTATACTTCGAAATTGGTACCACTATCACCAAAGTCAGGATCTGATGATGGGATCCTGGAGAAATCGAGGGAACTCTTCAAATATTATAGGCACACCTATGGCGTTTTGGGTATTTCTTATAGTAACTTGTGCAGTTGCTCTCAAAAAGTACCATTTGGGGAAGTGGAACTGATGATGAAGACCACAGATGGCCGCCGAAACTACTCAATAATAAGTATTAAGTGGATTGCGATTCGATTACTTGAATATGGATGTTAAGCACTTTATGCTCGTCATAATGCATATGGTGATGTAGAGCTGATGGTGAAGTACCAGGAGAACTCCTCAACAATTAACGGCCCAGCATTGGGAAAAGCAATATTTTGTAAAAGGTTATAAGTAGTTGACATTTAGGCTCTTGTAACTGGAGGTCGTGGCCTGCACTAGCATCAACTCCCTGATTCGGGTATACCATCAGTATCCCGATGTCAAAAGTCATTTTGATAACCTTTTTAAACAGCCATAATGTATAACACGGCTAGTAAAAGATTAAAGCCCCGATCCCTAAAGCTAGGTTACTTCAATGCCAATGGCATCACTAATCAACGGGACGAGATCGCGACTTTCCTTCGCGATCATAGTCTCGACATCCTTCTGGTCCAAGAGACCTTCCTCAAACCCCACCTTAGGGATCCCAAGGTAGCCAACTACCGGCTAGTTAGGAACGATAGGACTAGATGTCACAGAGGTGGCACTCTAATATATTATAGGAACCCCCTGCACTGCATCCCTATGGATCCGCCGCCCCTTGCCCACTTAGAGGTATCCGTTTGCCGGCTAGGCATGACGGGCCATCCCTCTATCACAATAGTATCCGCGTATCTCCCACCGCACAGCGACGTAGATTCAAATTCTTCGATAAACGCCTCACTACGAAGCGACCTTACAGCCCTTCTTGACATGAGTGACTCCGTCCTTATAGCGGGGGATCTCAATGCCAAACATCCCGCATGGTGTAGTCGTATTACCAACCCCCGTGGGAAGGTACTATACGACCTTTGCACACCTCTCCACATAGATATCATAGGTCCTATGCGGCCTACTCATTATCCGTTCGAGCCATCCCACTTGCCCGACGTACTCGACATTGCCCTCCTGAAGAATGTGAACTTACGTTTGCACTCTTTAGAGACGGTAGACGAACTTGACTCTGACCATAGACCGGTGATCTTGGAGTTAACTCCGAGATCGGGTCCCTACGACCCTAACCGCCCCCCTCCCACACAGGTGATCACTGACTGGAGGAAAGTAGGCGAATTGCTGAAATCCAACACGTCTCCTCACCTGGACAAGATCCCCGACCACATCCAGTCCGCCGCCGACACGACGGCTGCGATCGACTCACTCACGGAGCACGTACAATCTGTCTTGAACGACTGTTCAAGGGAGATTCCGGTGTCAGAGCACTGGCGCCGGAAGCTCCCGGACGATGTACGGGCCCTGCTGACTGAGAAGAACGCAGCAGTCCGTGCCTACAGAGCTTTCCCCTGCCAGAATAACAAAACTTTCATGCGGTACTTACAGCGCAAAGTAAGTAACAGCATCAGAGAGTGGCGTGAAGCCGGCTGGGACAAGACCCTGAGCGAACTGGAACCCACCCACCATGCCTTCTGGCAACTTCAGAGGAAAATGCGCGCCACTGAGGTTGCCTCAATGCCTCCCCTTATCCGCCCGGACAAAAGCATTGCCTTCGACGACGAAGACAAAGCCGAATGCCTAGCCGACAGCCTGGAGGCACAGTGCTCTCCCAGCTCCCAACCAGTCGACCCAGCCCACCTTGCCCACGTGGATGCTGAGGTCGAACGTAGATCTGCCCAACCCCCTGTCGAGGACCCTGATGCTCCCCTCCCCCCCGTCACGGAAGACGAGGTGGAGGAGATCATCAAGAAACTCAAACCTAGGAAAGCTCCCGGGACTGACAGACTGACCACTAGGGCACTTAAACTCCTCCCACGTACGATCTTAGTCCTACTGACTGCCATCTTCAATGGCGCCTTGTCCAACAACTTGTTTCCACAAGCTTGGAAAGAGGCTATAGTGATAGGTATCCCAAAACCCAAAAAGCCCAAGAACTTCCCGACCAGCTATAGACCCATTAGTCTGCTCAGCGCCCTCGGCAAGGTCTACGAGCGGATTATTCTTAATCGGCTCAAGGACTTTGTCGAGGCCAAGAGCCTAATCCCTAACGAACAGTTTGGCTTTAGAGCCCATCATTCCAGTGTCCACCAAGCCCACCGCATCGTAGAGCACATTAGCGGCCGTTTTCAACGCGGTCTGGTGACGGGGGCCCTATTCTTTGATATAGCGAAGGCTTTCGACAAAGTCTGGCACAATGGCTTAATTTATAAGCTTTACCAACTAGGTGTGCCGGACCGTCTCGTGCTCATCATTCGAGACTTCCTGTCGAACCGCTCCTTCAGATATCGTATCGAAGGAGCGCTTTCCACTCCCCGCCCTATCAGAGCCGGCGTCCCTCAGGGCGCCGTGCTCTCCCCCCCACTCTTCACGCTATTCACTAGCGACATCTCCAAAAAGCCCCCAGTAGAGTTATCCCTGTTTGCCGACGACACGGCCATCTACTACTCGGGACATAATCCCGTTAGCATCGCCCATACCCTCCAGACCTCAGCCAACGCACTAGGCGATTGGTTTAGGAAATGGAGGATTGAGGTAAATCCCGACAAAAGTCAAGCAGTCCTGTTCCGCAGGGCTCGCCAGCATAAAAAATTCACCCCCCCACGCCCGATCACTATGTTCGGCAAGCCAATCCCTTGGGAGAAGCGAGCCAAATACTTAGGTGTGATCCTCGACCAGTTTCTCAACTTCAGTGAGCACATAAAGTCGGTTCGCTCGCGAGCCGCTTTCGCTCTCGGTAGGCTCCACGCCCTGCTGAATAAACACAGCAAGCTCTCCCTTAAATGTAAAATCCGAATATACACGACATGCATACGTCCTATCATGACGTATGCCTGTCCGGTGTTTGCTCATGCCAGTCCCAATCAGATCCATAGGATGCAAGTCATTCAGAACCGTTTTCTCCGAAAGGCCACGGGCGCGCCCTGGTTCTGTAGGAACGAGGATCTCCACGTAGACCTCAAACTCCCGACCATAAAGCAAGTGTTGAAACGCATGTCAGTGCGTTACTTCACCTCTGCTGAGACCCACACTAACCCCCTGATCGTATCGGCCGCCCGATACAGACCCTCCAAGATTTCTCGGGTTCGTCGCCCGCGTAACATCTTAGACGAGCCTGACGACCCCACCACCATCCGACAAGAGAGCAGTAGGGAAACCAGCACTCTTAGAAGACACAGATACAGAACGCGTTCCTTATTCCGGCCTCGCCGACGAGGCCCATCGCGACGTCCGCGTACTGGTAATGAAAATCCTCCCCGACCTTTGCCAAACGAGCCAGCCCGCGATGCTGAGCCAGTAGCAATAAATACTCCCGTAAATAATATGACCCAGCCTGTCCCTTTGCTGCCCTCCCGAAATGACCCCGCTATGCCGAGGCCCGTACTCCACAGGGAGTGCCCTTAGCGTGCGGTCATTAGTTTTTAAGTATATTTTAGTTGTAAGCCCTGGCTGGGGGCCTTTAATTTATTAGAGGTCACCACAGGAAAGTCCGGTTAAGTAGACTCACAGCCTTAGTGTGCTGATCTACAAGTGGCCCTACCTAAAAAAAAAAAAAAAAAAAAAAAAAAAAAAAAAAAAAAAAAAAAAAAAAAAAAGCTCTTGTAACTAGGTAAATTAAAAATCATCCAACTAAAAAGAGTGAAAAAAAAACTTTTTAACAAAAAATTAAACCGACTCCCAAAAAACACTGCAAAGTGAAAAATAACTTTAATTTCGGAAGTCGGTGCCAAATACGAAAAAACAAAACTAAAGACACCGACTACCGAAATTAAAGTTATTTTTCACTTTGCAGTGTTTTTTGGGAGTCGGTTTAATTTTTTGTTAAAAAGTTTTTTTTACATGTAGTGAACGACTGGGGAATGAAGAGTACTTGACACTAGAAACAATTATATTAATGAAAATGTGTAGAGTGCGCAAGATTCAACACCGCACGACCGTTAAAGGCACGCGGGCAGCCATACAGTCCTGATAAGACCTGAAGAGCTCGTGGCTTAATAGTAACAACCACATTGGTTGATCTTTAAGGTCGATCAATCCTTGGATGGGTGATCGAGTATCCTCCGTACTTCGAAAAGAACGTTAAACCGTTAATCCCAGCTGTCATTTTGTACATCTTTGGCAGTAATTACGGTAGAAGATGAACATGTGTATATTTATTTAAATATTAAGAAGTAATTATTATACAACGTGTAACGGAAACCCCATATATATCCAAAAGGACTGAAGACAACATCTGGTATGGAGTCTCTATGCAAAGTTTCAGCTCAAAATAAGTGACTCACAGAATTGATCCCAAATTATTGGTTTCATATGTTTCTTGAATACCAGTAATAACAAACGTGTCACAGCACTATGAGGGTCATCACTTTCCACGTCACTTGTCAATAAAATGATAATTCTCTTCGTTCTTCTTAATTTGATAAATTTGGTCTCTGGTATCAATGTATTGAAATTTCTAATAAGCTCCAAACATGTAGACATAGGATTACAAAACCCTTGCCATATCGTTTGTTATCATCCAAAGAAGCCGTGCACTTGGTATGTATATACCCTTTAAATTACACGTTGTAAAGTTTCAAATTTTATGTATAAGGTTGTTTTTTGTTTAAAAATGTTGTTACTCCGTTTCTTTTTGTACTTATTTTGTAGTCTTAGAAGTTTTTATTTTAATTTTAAACCGACGACCAAAAGAGGAGGTTATCAATTCGACGCGTATATTTTTTTTTGTTTTAATGTATGGTCATCGATTACTCGAAGACGGCTGAACCGATTTGGAAAATTCTTTTTTTGATTGAAAGGGTATATATACTTTGAAATTGGTCCCATTTTCATAAACGTCAGGATCTGATGATGGGATCCTGGAGAAATCGAGGGAACTCTTCAAATATTATAGGCACACCTATGACGTTTTGGGTATTTATTACAGTAAGTTGTGCAGTTGCTCTCAAAAAGTACCATTTGAGGAAGTGGAACTGATGATGAAGACCACAGATGGCCGCCGAAACTACTCAGTAATAAGTATTTCGTGGATTGCGATTCGATTACTTGAATATGGGTGTTAAGCACTTTATGCTCGTCACAATGCATATGGTGATGTAGAGCTGATGGTGAAGTACCAGGAGAACTCCTCAACAATTAACGGCCCAGCATTGGGAAAAACAATATTTTGTAAAAGGTTATAAGTAGTTGACATTTAGGCTCTTGTAAATAGGTAAATTAAAAATAGACCAACTAAAAAGAGTGAAATAAAAACTTTTTACCAAAAAATTAAACCGACTCCCAAAAACACTGCAAAGTGAAAAATAACTTTAATTTCGGAAGTCGGTGCCAAAAACGAAAATACAAAACTAAAGACACCGACTACCGAAATTAAAGTTATTTTTCACTTTGCAGTGTTTTTGGGAGTCGGTTTAATTTTTTGGTAAAAAGTTTTTATTTATGTAGGTAATTTTGTAGAATTAGCATAGATATAAGTGATTTGGTGTAAACTGTTAGCTTATATTTGATAAATAAATGAATATGAACATGTTAGGAGCCAGAAAATCTGACACTGGTCTTGCTATTGCACTGTTACACAGTTACTGGGTAGTAGAGATCAGATGGGCAGTAGTTCCATGTAAAATATTTGGAATCTGGTTAGACTGGAAGCCGATCCCATTATAATCAGGAAAAGATTAAGCAGATAATGTTATTCTTCACTGTTTGGCGAGCACTGTTGATGATATAAATTCACAGCCAGACCGGGCCCTTTATCACTGGACCATCTGCCCTCCATTTTTGCTTTTTGCATTACGAATTTATTTTTATTTCTTAAAGAGAACTAGCAATGTGGGTAGAATTCACATTACTAGCAATCTTGGTAACCCAACTAAGCGAGGTATTCCTCGAAGCGCTACCATTTTGAAGCGCTCCTAATGAAGCGCTCCTTTTTTATTCCTCGGAGCGCTCCTTTTAGTAGCGCTCCCGATAACTAACGCTACTAAAAGGAGCGCTCCGAGGAATAAAAAAGGAGCGCTTCATTAGGAGCGCTTCAAAATGGTAGCGCTTCGAGGAATATGCTCGTGTCTGAAGTGGGTTCACGGCAATTGTGTAATGGATGGAGTTCGAACCCGCGACCACTCGATCACAAGTGCGACACCTTAGCCATTAAGCTATTGACATAATATTTTATTTTGTCCATTGACGGGATAGTAATTGTAACAGATCCTAAATGTTACAAAACAAAGACAACAGCCAACTTCTCACAAAAATAAATCTCCAATCTATACTAATATTATAAAGCGGAAAAGTTTGTTTGTTTGCTTGAACGCGCTAATCTTCGAAAGTACTGGGTGGATTTGGATGCAATTTGGTATGGAAGTAGCTTGAAGCTTGAGGAAGGTTATAGGCTACTTTTTACGTGACTGCAAAAAAGGAGAGTTACGTTTTTACCGTGATAGAATCCACGGGAGCGAAGCCCCGCGTGAGTACTACTTACTTTATAAATAAAAAAACTAGTACGTTGCTCACAACTTCCTCCGCGTGGATGAAATATCAAATAATTTAAAGCAATAAGAACTGTCAAGAAATGCAGCTTACTACCAATGGAAATATTTTTAGAATTTGATCGTTAGTTCCGGAGATTACCCACTACATACAAACACTAAGACCTACCTAGCTAACCAACTCCACAAAGGTCGGATTTGTGGTAAAACAATAATAAATCCATTGTTAAAATGATAAAAATCTCGTATCGTTTTTAGAGTTTGTAAACCTCGCCGTGTCGCATTCAACTCGTTTCCCAAAATTCAATTTTGGAAATTTGTTTCCTCCCGTCGAATGCTGTACAGAATACTGATTGGGCTTGAGACTTTCCGTAAAGAAGTGCTCCTGTTAATATATATATATCCATTTGGCACACTTGACATTTTAATGTATTACTTAACAGTCGAGTTATTTCGTGAATTTTGATTTCGGAAACCAATGCTGGGCATGCGTAGAAAATTTATTTTGTTACGTGGTTTGAATGCAGTTGCACACTAAACGGTGGATAGCAAAACACTGAACATGAAACGTAGAAAATATAAAATCAAAACAACAGCATAAAACTTCTTTGCTAAAGAAGAGCGTTATTTGTAGGGCACTTTTAGTTTTTAATAAAATTCCCAATTAAGGAAGGCAGGAAGGCATTCAAAAATTATTAGAAAAATATTACTAACTACTCATTGGATGATTTCTTAGCTGATAACTTACTGTAAATATTTTTTTTATAAATAATAATAATACCTTGTTACTAAATTTGGATACCATAAAGGTAAAATGTATAAGGATCCGTCTTAATTGTAACATCTCAGTGTACCGACATTCATTGCAAATAAAAAGATCTATCTATCTAAAAGAATTTATATAAAATAATTCTTAAATAGTATAATGGCCACAGACATGAATATAGTATAACTTAAACTAGCTCATTATCACGCCAAGTTTAAAACCACGTCTTCATTTTCCGACCTACAAAAATAAAAGATTATTCCGAAGTAAAATAAAGATTCAGCCGTGGTGGATACTTATTCTTCCGGACTGCAGTGCGGTGAAACGTAGGCAAACTTTATACTTTATGTCTCTGATTTGATATGTTACCCAGTTTTGAAACAAATCTTTAGCCACATCTTATTTAGTAGTTTGAACATTTTTAGTATTTGTTGAGTTTTAGTTTCGCTCCTTCCATGTTTGCAAATAGTTATCCTACTTATTCGATATGTGCATTGAAAATAAAAATAAAACATTGAAGAAAAAAATGTGCATTGAAAAGCTGATGTTTCGATAAATCCAAATGGACAGATATTCAACGCTCGTCGTCTGTACTATCAGGTCGACATACTTATTCGTTGTACCTAGCTTCTGGTATACTCGTATGAATAAGTTTGTGTGGGACTAACTCACCTATATCACCCTAAAATAAACCACCAGCTCAATTTCTCCATCTTCTCTTATTCTAAACTAGCTTTTGCCCGCGACTTCGTCCGCGTGGAATAGTTACTTTGGGCTAACGTTAAATTTAACCCCGATTTTGAAGCATTCTTCATTGGTTCTCCGCTCCTATTGGCCTTAGCGTAATGATATATAGCCTATAGCCTTTCTCTATAAATTTATTATTTAATTAAAAATATATTTTCAATTCGAACCAGTAATTCCTGAGATTATCGCGTTCAAACAAACAAACAAACTCTTCAGCCTTATATTATTAGCATAGATAGCTGTTGCCCGCGACTTCGTCCACGTTTCCGTCGTTTTTCGTAAAAATAAGTAGCCTATGTCCTTCCTCACGGTTCAGTGATTTTGATGTAACACACAGATTAACTTTCGTAATTTAGTAGGGATATATAATATGTCAATCTATAATACTGTTGAAAAATATCGCAATACCGAACCGCACAATATTATTGTTAATAGCTGTGCCCGCGACTCCGTCAGCGTGTAACTCCTTGTGTGTTAATAAGTTAATGTATTGGTAATATTGTTTAGATCACGTTCACATGAGGCTTAAGTACCTATAGAACGACAATACTTCAGCGCAAAGCTTCCAGGTAAACTATGTTGAAAATTGACCCGTCCGGCACGTGAACATAAAGATTTCTAGAACTGCTAACCCGGGAAAGAGCGACGTACAACTGACCATGCGAGAAACAACTGACACCGAGATCTACTCCAGCAACACGAAATGTCTGACCTTGAGCCTTATTAATTGTCATTGCATAACACACCGATACTGGGAATCGCGTTCTTTTAAATTGGAATGGAAAATTATTTGGTATTATGGGTATTCTGGGAATAAAGACGGTTTCTCCTGCACCGCAACCTGTTAAAATTTGAGCCTCGATTATATTTTGTTGCAACTGGGCTACTTTTAGCCGAGTTCCATTGCAAAGTTGTGGTGGTTTTAAATTTCGAAGCAGAATAATAATCAGAAAGCTTCGAACTGCTAAGCTATCGGGAGTTACACGTGTTATTGTGAGTCAACCATAAAAGATAGATATATGATGTCGTGGGATATTTTTTATATAATTTTAAGGAGAACATTTCCGTCATGAAATGATTTGTGTAGCTTTAACCATTAAGGTTGCACACGCGACGGAAGCTTAAAAAATGGAGTAACTTCTCCCGTTTTCCCAACATTTCCCTTCACTGCTCTGCTCCTATTGATTGTAGCGTGATGAAAAGTATACTATAACCCGCTCAGGAGTATGAAAAATAATTGTACCAAGTTTCGTTAAAATCCGTCGAGTAGTTTTTGTTTCTATAACGGTTATACAGACAGACAGACAGACAGACAGACAGACAGACAAAAATTTTACTGATTGCATTTTTGGTATCAGTATCGATCCCTAATCACACCCTGATAGTTATTTTGTAAATATATTTCATGTACAGAATTGACCTCTCTACAGATTTATTATAAGTATAGATATAGATTGAGAACTCTCTTAGTCTATGCTGCGTAAAGAACACTAAGGAGTACAAATATTAACGTTAGCCTAACTTTAGTCGTTTTGATAACGTTGTGATTTTTCCACATCTACGTCACTCGTTATTATTTTATTATGGTACAAAAACCATAATTTTTCCGCTTACTATACTTTACTTTCTTTTCATTATCGAAGTAAATAGAATCAGTCTTTAACATATAATTATGGCAGACATTTGATTAGACCAGTACCTACCTAAGCATTCTACACAGAGATTGTTTCGGTGTTGCTTCTCAGGGTAGTCAACTAGGAAATATTGGTATTATATACTGTAGTTTAATTTGACAAAAAATATGCGTAAATATGTTATTAAAAAAAAAGTATAATTTAAACAGTAAGTTTTAGGCGTCACGACTAATTATAAGTAATTAAACGTCATATATATGATATCTCTTAATTAATTGTTTACATTACTGCGTAATATACCTACAAAATACAGTAGTAATTTAGTTTACAATTAATTCGTTGAATAAGCACATTAAATCATAGATAAATGAGGGTAAGTATTTACCTCGCGGTTAGAAAGGACTAAAAGTATCCTTTACATTTTAAACTTAATATTATCTATCTAGCTGTCTAGCACAATGTATTCTTATTTTCCAAGTCAGCCCACTTCTAGTCTTATTGGATACAGCTCATGATATGTTTTACGTGAAGCGACTTATCTTACCTCCAAAACCCAGTAATTGAACGATACCATAGTCAGGCAAGACTAATGGCAGGTTTTTGGTTTTTGATTACCCCTATTATCTGAAAAAGATGATAAAATGATAGCCGCGACCAACGGTTTGATATGTTTTCCGGGGCACGCAAGAGTCTAGGTATACAACGTGTAACGGAAACCCCATATCTATCCAAAAGGACTGAAGACAACATCTGGTATGGAATCTCAATGCAAAGTTTCAGCTCAAAATAAGTGACTCACAGAATTGACCCCAAATTATCGGTTTCATATGTTTCTTAAATACCAATAATAACAAACATGTCACATCACTATGAGGGTCATCACTTTCCACGTCACTAGCCAATAACACGATAATTCTCTTCGTTCTTCTTAATTTGAAAAATTCGGTATCTGGTATCAATGTATTGTAATTTCTAATAAGCTCCACACATGTAGACATAGGATTACAAAACCCTTGCTATATCGTTTGTTATTATCCAAAGAAGCAGTGCACTCGGTATGTATATACCCTTTAAATTACACGTTGTATAGTGGATTGTCACCCATCCATCGAGCAACATGGGAAACTGTAGCTTAACCTCGAAACTCAACCCGCCCGACAGTTATTATTAAGCTATGAGCTCCTCTAAATTCTAATAACGATTCTATAAGATAGTATCGTAGTCACCTTCATCAAAGCTGCCGCACAATCTAATTCACCACCTCCAAAATTGAATCAACGCGAGCCCGCAAACACCTAATATCGCAGTATTTATTTAATCGTCCATAGCTAATGTACTACGGACAATTATACCCTCATTGGGTAAACTAATTACCGGATCTACCTGGTTTGTGCCTAATGACAAGTAATATGCAGTGCATATTAACGCAGTGCGACGCAATATTATAGAGTTATCCACAGCTTTGCGAGTAATGGACGGCCGGTTCACACCATCTGAGACCAGCGTTGCACTAAATTAATAGACTATTGTTAATTCTACGGATCAGGATTGAGGCGTAAACACACTATGTGTAAGTGTTTCAGTCGATTTACACGATTCTAGTGTTTAGTGAAGTGTGAAGACATCTGTGTTCATCGTCATCTACTTAGACTTTTTTAGCCGAGACACCGCCAACTTCCAAACTCCCGGCTACTACTGAGATATTACTTACAGAAAAACTCAATAACACTTTTGCCTGACCCGGGAATTGAACCATTGATCTCGTGCTTAGCAGTTGCGCTAGCATCTGTGTTACAAGATTTAGGCAAAAAAATATAGACTAAACACAAGCTGCTAATATGAAATGGTCGACTAGGTACTACTTGACTCGTGTAAACAGGTACGTATTAACACGAGGTAGGTTACTAACTTAGTTGCCTCGAAAACTTTTTTGAAGCATACGTTTACATAGGGCAGTGGTGGTCCAGGGGCTCGACTTGCAAGTTGCAGGTCGTGAGTTCAAACCCAGTCGGCACTTTACTTTGTATCATCACCATTGCCCTCAAATCTGTGAAGGAAAACCTCGTGAGGAATGTTTGAAATTAATTAATGAAACAGCATGTTCTAGGAACAAAAGGCCTCAACAGGCCATTTCAGACTAATCTACATAATCCTCATAAATATGTGCTCATAATCATTTTAAATATGTGAACTATGTAGGTTATTTTATTCGAGTTAAACATAATTGTCTGGCAGTTTGAGTGCTTTTTGCGGCCTACCCAAACGTTGGTATTGTTCGTCAAATCGTTAAGCTCCTTGTTCTAAGTTGAGCTATACGTCATTTGACAAATGCTTGCACTGTATGGACAGGCTCACTTAAATCTGTGAGCATCTTTCTTCAAAAGACCGCCTCAGACTGAAACCTACAAGGTTCCCATATAATTAAACCAGTGTAGATTGTATGGACTTTAAAAGAGACGGACCCCTGAGTTTGTTTCGGTGTTTCTTCTCAGGGTAGTCAGTTAAGAAACACCTCATCTAGTTAATATTTACGAAAAAAATTACATGTAAAAGTGTTATTTAATAACCAATTTGCAAAATAAAGATCATTTATCATTAACGAAAATCCGAAGATATGTGTACGGTAGGTTACGGCCCATACGGAACTTAAAAGACTTATTATTTTGTTTATAAAGTCTTTTATTCATTATGTTTACAAGTAACCCTTACAAGGATAAACTCACTTAGGTAGCGGTTTGGATGTGACGAGTGCACAAGGGTAGTCATTTTAGTACTTAAGTCTTACTGAATAGTCAAGGCGTACACATTGGCCTTAATAGTTACTTAAACATGATTCCGTTAACTCCCTCCCTTTTGAGGTACCTCTATATGCAGATTGGAGCCGATGTGTTTGGTGAACCAATCGTCTCAGTGATACGATTTGTAGCTATTGGTGTAATCGAGTTACGGATTTGATTACCTGTGATATGTTTCTGAAAATATAATTATACATTTATTTATGCACAGTAGAGGCAGGTAAGTAAACTTAATATATAAAGATATTCTCTATCAGTCAACCTTTGAATTGAAATCACTGCACAGTGGTAAGATGATGTGTTAATTGGCCTATACTATCCTGTCTTAACCTATAAAATCTGTAATATGGCAACAGTGATAAAATTAAGTTGCACATTACTGTCGATTCCGATTGTCGATGTTCGATTAGGACGTCTCCTATGGTGTAGAATCTTAATATTTTTTATTTATTTAATAAGAGAACTAGCAATGCGGGTAGATTTCACATTACTATCAATTTTACAACCTCCAACTAAGCTATATATGCTTGTGTGGAGTGGATTCACAACCATCCGACAAAAGAGCAGTAGGGAAACTAGCACTCTTAGAAAATACAGAAACAAAACGCGTTCAGTATTCCGGCCTCGCCGACGAGGCCCATCGCGACGTCCGCGTACTTGTAACGGAAACCCTCCCCGTCCTTTGCCAAACAAGCCAGTCCATGATGCTGAGCCAGTAGCGATAAATAACCCCTTAAATAATATGACCCAGCCTGTCCCTTTGCTGCCCTCCACCAACGACCCCGCTATGCCGAGGCCCGTACTCCACAGGGAGTGCCCTTAGCGTGCGGTTGTTTAATGTGTAATTTTAGTTTGTAAGCCCTTGCTGGGGGCCTTTAGTTTTAGAGGTCACCACAGGATCGCCCGGTTGAGTAGTGACCAGCCTTAGTGTGCTGAACTACGAGTGGCCCTACATAAAAAAAAATGGGTTCACAGCAGGAGTGTACTGGGTGGGGTTCAAACTCGCAACCTCTAACCACAAGTCTAACCAATGCTGTTGACACTTCAAACATCATATATTGAGTTTCCTCCGTACATCGGAGAGTACATTAAGCCGTTGGTTCCGGCTATCATTTGTACACCTTTGACAGTGGTTACTGGTAGTCAGAAGCCAGAAAATTTGGCATCAGTCTAAGTAAGGGGCGTCGTGCTAACTTTTTTTTCCTAGGTGGAAAAATCATTGTATGACTTCTCCCGCTCTGGGTAAAGCGGAAGGGAGTGTCAGACTTCTACTGACTAAAAACCCACCCTGTTCGCGGCATCTCGTTAGAACATTCCCGCAACCCCAGCAGGCAATGGCCTTATGAGGGCCCGTCACTAATTCTGACAGCTTTTTGAGGCGTGCGTGGAACACAACGCGCCGACGACCCGGGCCTGGTCCTTACCGGATGGTGAGCTACCCCTGCTCGCCGTCCGCAAGCACGCGCCTACGGTGGCCGGAGATCGACTCGCGATCCCCGACGCCCGCGGCGTCTCCCGCGGCGGCTGGGGCGTGAGGAAGAGAGTGGCGTCGTGCTACCTAGCTACTGAGTTCTGGAGGTCAGCAGTTGCATTCGGATAGACTGGAAGCCATACTCATCATAGTTGAGAAAAGGCTAAGGAGATGATAATATCTCTTACTTTATCTGTTACTAGCTTGTGCCAGCGGCTTCGCCCGCGTGGGAAGTTTTTCCCGTGTAAATCCCGATCCCGTGGGAATTTCGCAAAATCCTTTCTTAGCGGATGCCTACGTCATAACATCTACCTGCATGCCAAATTTCAGCCCGATCCGTCCAGTGGTTTGGCCTGTGCGTTGATAGATCACTATGTCAGTCAGTCAGTCAGTCAGTCACCTTTGAATTATATATATTTAGATTCATGGCTTTGGGACACGTTTTGATTTTACTGCATGGGAATGAGAGCGTGTATGTCATAAAGATATGCAAAATTATCCATTAGCCGGTCAGCTTCATCATCAATCAACTTACCATATTGCATCCCTTTGGAAATTATCAACATTCATAGATACTAAACTAAGCTAAAGAGTATCATAAAAGTTTTAAACTTACGATAAGGTAGGCGATTTTACAAAACAAATAATATACAAAATAATTTTGTAAAGATTAACTATATTAATACAATACTCGTAATAAAATGGGTTATTCCCTGAGTACCTCGATCCTTGAGGCCCACGTTCCGGAGAACCCCGAATACGATAAGCATGATGAGACATTTTTCCATTTTTAGGGTTCCGTAGCCAAATGGCAAAAAACGGGACTTATAGTTTCGTCATGTCTGTGTGTCCATCCGTCCGTCCGTACGTCACAGCCATTTTGATTCGAAATTATTAGGATTATACATGTGAAACTTGGTAGGTAGATGTATTTCAATTTCGGTAGTCGGTGTCATTTGTTTTGTATTTTCTTTTTTTTGACACCGCCTTCCGAAATTAAAGTTATTTTTGCCTTTGTAGTGTTTTTATATAGAAGTCAGTACTATTTTCTGCAAAAAAAAAAAATTTTTTTCACGCTTTTTAGTGGCTCGGTTTGTAATTTATCTAGTTACAAAAGCCAAAATGTCAACTACTTATCACCTTTTACAAAATATTGCTTTTCCCGGTTCAGAGCCGTTAATTTTGGGGAGTTCTCCTGATACATCACCATCAGCTCTACTTCACCATATGCATTGTGACGAGCATAAAGTGCTTAACATCTATATTCAAGTAATCTTATCGCAATCCACGAAATACTTATTATTGAGTAGTTTCGGTGGCCATCTGGAGTCTTCATCATCAGTACCACTTCCTCAAATGGTACTTTTTGAGAGCAACTGCACAAGGTACTATAAGAAATACCCAAAACGCTATAGGTGTGCCAATAATATTTGAAGAGTTCCCTCGATTTCTCCATGATTCCATCATCAGATCCAAATATGACGACAATGGGACTAACTAGAAAGTATACCCATTCAAACAAAAAAAGAATTTTCGAAATCGGTCCAGCCATCTGCGAGTAATGAGGTAACATACATAAAAAAAAAAGTTCAAGACGAATTGAGAACCTCCTCCTTTTTTTTGAAGTCGGTTAAAAATATAAGGGGCCTACATACATGAAACTGAAACTGAAAATATTTTTTTTCATTAAACCTATGTATGTGTGATATTTATAGACAGGTCTTTAAAAATGGCATAGAGGTTTCTAAAACCACTTTTTCATAAAGTTAGTCGTTTAAAAGATATGCGCTTCCAAAGTGGTAAAATGTGTGTCCCTTAACTTCTATAATAATGGAGTAAAAAACTTAAAAAAAATATATATATGCTGTAAATATTAATGTAAACTTTCAATCGACATTAGTTTGAACGAGATCGGGTCAGCAATTTTTGAGATACAGTATATTTTCTAAAACCGCAAATATAACTTTGTAATTCATACAAACACTATGAAAAACAAAGTTATTTGGCGTAGTTACTACGGAACCCTTCATGGGCGAGTCTGACTCGCACTTGGCCAATTTTTTCCCTTGTTTTCTACTTGTACGATCAATATAAAAAGTTTTTAAATGTATGTGTTTTGAAAAAGACAAAAGTACTTTATTTGAAATTTTGTACAATCTCAAACAATAATTTTAATAAAGTTAATTACAGTTTGAATAAAATGTATCAAAAATATAAAATAAGTCTTACAATATTATCAAATCATACTCTGTATATGTTATACTGTATTTATTATGCATATATTTCACAATTTATGACAACAATAATTATTTCAAATTCGAAATTTACCTGGGCACCAACCAGCTATAATAAACAATAGAGCTAGTACTAGTACGGCTGGCTGGACAATATTTCTGCCCTTTTTTAACTTGTGACATAATTGTAATTGTATATCTTTTACACTTTTATTCTAAACAATTGCTAATGCTATTTGCAACTGATAAGAAAGTTCAGTGTGTCACTAAAACAAATCGGAAGCAGGTCCTTCTAAAGGACGCAATTGCAATTACGTATTTACTATAAAATGTATTAATAATTTCCCCAATCTGTTTTTAAATAATAATATTACTTAAAAACAGATTGGGGGGAAAGTGGCTATTACATGCCGGGCATGCCTATATCTTACATAGACGAAATAAAATATCGAGTGTTTGGACCTGCAGTAGTAAAAGAAAAATAAATCGTGGTGGTGCAGTGAAACTGGACACTGAAGGTGACTTTGTAAATATTCAGTGTAATCATGCATAACAACGCGTACCAGATTTTTTTTTAAACGAAGTACGTGTCACTGTAAGCCAATTAAGTGATGAAGTGGGCATCAATTATGATCCAATTCAGCAGATTTTTGATAAAAGAATGGCAGAATTAAAATTTTAAAGGGACCAGTGTTGAAATATCAGCGTTTCGATCTCTGAAAAGCTTACTATATAGATCAAGAAACAAGGAATGGAAAGTGCAAAAATACATCATTCTGAAAATCAATTGAGGAAAAAAATACCATGTTCATGATTCATTTAACTCTCAATGTTATTTAAAGTGCATGAACTTAACGATAAGTATTTACTTTATTTAAATAAGTAAAATAATAAAGCGTTATCTTGCTTTTCTATCAAAAACATTGCTTGTTGTGATTCCCACCCACTACAATATACGTCAAACTTTCATAAATTAAATATCAAAATCATTTGAATAAATTTGCGCTTTTATTTGTTATTTAAACAAATTTCGAGACGAAGTTAGTTAATATAGAAATATTTATTTCTAAAACCTGAATATTAACTAACAATATAAAATAAACTAATTTCTATATCAGTGCGGACTGAACCAGCATATTACAGTTAAAATCAACTAAAATAGTAATCGTTCTGTTGAAAACAAAACATTTTATTTTTATTTTAATTGAAAAATAGGTTCTCGTTTGACCACCATCTCACCTGATGGTAAGTGATGATGTGGTCGAAGATGGATCACGCTTACCTAAAAAGACTTCGGATTCGTTTCCCGGGTTGGGCTCAAAGTGTAATTGGGTGTTTCTATACGAAATTTCGCAGTAGTGGCCCGGAGTTTGGAAGCTCGTGCCTCGGAAAGCACGTAAAGTTGATGATCCCTGCTGTGATTGACCATTGTCAATGACAGCAGGGATCATCAACTTTGTCGTACATCGTAACCATTGTTACAGTTAGTAGGAAGCCAGAAAATCTGACATTGGTCTGGTTAAGGGGTATCGTGTTATCTAACTAGTGGTATATGGATATATCATGATGTTCAAATATAATATAATTATATTTTTTATTAATTGTTTACGTCGTCTTACGTTTGATCACCATCTCACCTGATGTTAGGCGAGGATGTGGTCGAAGATGAAGCACGCTTGCCTAGAAGTAACCTATTCACTCTTGACTTAAAGACTCTCAGATTATAGCTATCGGAAAACACAGACTCCGGCAGGGAATTCCACTCCTTAGCCGTACGCACAATGAAGGTATTCCCAAAACGTTTTGTGCGTATGGGTGGGATGTCCACCATGTAACGATGGCGCTTTGCCGTTTGTCTCGTAGTCCGATGATGGAACGGGCTTGGCGGAATTAGACTGTGTAATTCCATCGCATACTGCCCGAAATGTAACCGATAGAAAACCGATAGACTTGCAACTCGTCGTCGTTGTTCAAGGCTCTGGAGCTTTGACTCGACCAGTGCATCGTTGCCAATGAGTCTCTTGGCCCGCTTCTCGATAGACGATAAATATATTATATAATTGTTAAGTGTAAAGTGCGAGACCACAGTTGTATACTTTGGAAATCAAAGTTTTATATCATCAACTAAGGACACAGTTGTGTCACAGTGGATGAGCGATTGACTGCTGCGCCGATTGCTACAAGTTCGATTCCCTCACCAGTTCAAATGTTTGTATGGTTTGTAAAAGTTCAGTCACGATACAGTCTTTTCCAAACCATTTAGGGTCGGCTTCAAGTCTAAACGGAAACAGCTGAGTACCTTTATTTGATGCCCCTTGACAAGACCAGTTACAGATTTTCTGACTACCTAACCAAATATTTGCCAAATATAGCCAAATATGTTCAAATGACAGATGGTTTAAAGTGCTCTCCGCGCACGAGGAATCTCGAGATGGTCATATGGATATATTAGTTCCATTGTCCATTGACCTGCACTACTGCAGGAAGTCTTTGGATGCAGGTGACGTTAGAGCGGTCAAGTTAGAAATCGATTGGGGAGGTCTATGTTAAAAATTAAACCGACTTCCAAGTTATTTTTCACTTTGCAATTTTGGAAATCGGTTAATTTTTTTGTTAAAATGTTTTTATTTCTCTCTTTTTAGTTGTTCGGTTTGTAATTTATCTAGTTACAAATGCCTAAATGTCAACTACTTATAACCGTTTATAAAATATTGCTATTCCCGATGCTGGGCCGTTCATTGTTGAGGAGTTCTCCTGGTACTTCACCATCAGCTTCACGTACCATACGCATTGTGATGAGCATATTGTGCTTATTAACCATATTCAAGTAATCGAAGCGGTATCCATGAAATACTTAATATTGAGTAGTTTCGGTGGTCATCTGTGGTCTTCATCATCAGTTTCACTTCACAAAATGGTATTTTTCGAATGCAACTGCACAAGTAACTATAAAAAATACTCAAATCGCTATGGTGTGCCTATAATATTTGAAGATTTCCTTCGATTTCTACAGGATCCCATCATCAGATCCTGACTTGGTGACAATTGGACCACACGGAAAGCACCAGATTTCAAATAAAAAAAGAATCATCAAAATTGGTTCACCCGGTTGAAAGTTTTGAGGTGACAAACATAAAAAAATTACGGTTGAATTGAGAACCTCCTCCTTTTTTGAAGTCGGTTGAAGACGATAATGATGATAATAATTGACATTCTGTTGTGCAAGCAAAGTCTATTAACACATCAAATGTTTTTGAAGCGTCAACAGCCTAATGGCTAAGGTGTTGCACTTGTGACCGAGAGGTCACGGGTTCAAACCCCACTCATTAGCTATTTAGCTTTTATTTAGCTTAGATGGAGGGGTTAACAATATTGCTAGTAATGTGAATTTTAGACACGTTGCTAGTTCTCTTTAAAAAAGAATAATACCATGATACGAATATAGTACCTATTTATAAGGAAACAATTGAAGCACATCTAATACTCGTAAAGAACATCCAATAAATTCACATCTTGTAGTTGGCGAACAACTCAAAACGTGGTACTAAGGCCCGGTTCATATTTGCAGATCGTTCACAAGTTAAACTCAACTACAAGTGCACTCATAGGGGATTCTTATAGTTTTATAACGCAATAACCTTACGTCTCCAACACACTAGGATATTACGCGTGTTCCCAACTTTTACTGTACTACAGTTAGTTTATGATACATTGAATTGTTAATAAAATGCATTGATGTTGTTGTGTTCATGCCTTCTTTCATGGAAGTGGAGTTGTTGGAATTGGCAACTATTTAAAGATGGTTTAATGATGCAGGTTCTAACAACAAGAATCGTGAGTAATCTATGTAATAATAAAACCCATATACCGTAATTTACGTAATAATAAAACTCACATGGGTCGAACGAGGATAAGCTACGCTACGTTCCCACTTTTGGGACATTTTTCGAGAGAAGAGGAGGGGAAGAGTATGTACCTAGATATCACGTTGTCTTCTATTTTCTTAATATATCACCTCTTGCAAGAGCGAGGTTGTTCATAATGGGTTAATGCAAAAAAAATGTATCCGGACTAAAATATAAATTAAACAAAATGGCCCCATCTCGAAAATAAAAATATTTCTACGACAGCTGTATGAGTTGGTTGCGGAGTTGTTCGAAAGAGTTACCGTGGTCTCGGAACACGAAGAGCAAACGACGGCATACAGATGGGTTTTAGTCAGTAAAAGTCTGACACATCCTCCCGCTTGGCTCATATCAGGACACAGTCATTTGATGATTTCCCGTCCTTAAAAACCAAAAATTAACTGTATGAGTCTTTATGGTTTGACACCATAACTTCGTCCTACGTTTCACTGAAGATCGAGCTCCTTGATGCGTGGATTAATTAGGAGAGCGTACTCCACTTAATATAGAACAGGCAGAGAAAACGAAGAAGATACTATAACTTCGTCGGCGATAAAGTTGTAAAATTGAAAAATACATTTTTTCCCAGATAGTGAATCAGGAGGCATATTATTTCGCAAATTAAAAATAACGTGGATATTCCCAATTGGTTATTATTTGAAGATAATTAGTGTAATGTCGTAGGTTTTAACCACATGAATCGTGAGTAATCTCCATAATTGGAATTTCTATTTGCTCACGTTGATTTTATTTAGAAAATTAGTGTTCTGATCTATGAACTATTGTCTCACACGTGAATATCTCATTATTATTAATTATATTCACGTGCATTAATTTCTCAGAACAATGATGTGTCTTTCCTGATTTGGGCTTTGTATATTTGACTTAAAATTGCATGAAATAAAAATATTTCTCAAAAATTACCAAAATGAGGGTAATGCTTTAAAATAAAACACATATCGGAAACAAAGAAAAATATACTGAATATCAATAACAGTGCGATTTAATCAAACGCAAAACAAATAGGTACATGAGTGTTTAATCAATACTTCGTTTTCAACTTTCCACATTATCTATACTTATAATAAATCTGTAGAGAGGTCAATTCTGTACATGAAATATATTTCCAAAATAACTATCAGGGGGTGATTAGGGATCGATACTGACGCCAAAAATGCAATTTCGCCTATTTCAGTCACGTCCATACTCTGTAAGAGTATGGAGCGTGTACTTAATAGTAAGCTCCTGGCATACCTAGAAGCCAACGACATCCTCAGTGACCGGCAATACGGCTTTCGCAAAAACCGGTCAACTGGGGATCTTCTAGCGTATGCCATTCATATCTGGAGTGAGGCCATTGAGAGGCAAGGGGAAGCACTTGCTGTTTCCCTTGACATCTCCAAGGCTTTTGACAGGGTCTGGCACGATAGCCTTATTGCTAAGCTTCCTTCTTTCGGGTTACCCACCCAACTTTGCGTTTGGATTGAAGACTTCCTGAGGGATCGGTCCATTCGAGTGGTCATTGATGGCTGCTCGTCTGGCCAATTGGCAATTAATGCCGGGGTCCCTCAGGGGTCTGTTCTCTCAGCAACTTTATTCTTGCTGCACATTAACGATCTGCTAATGCCCGGTACCTTTGGGTATGCAGACGACAGCACAGTTTCTGAGAGATATGTGTCCAGCGCGCGAGCTGGTGGGTCACAGATCCAGTCTCTCCGTGAGGACATGGTCGGGCGCTTGAACTTGACCTTGAAGGCTGTCTCCGAATGGGGCGATGCCAACCTGGTCAAGTTTAATGCAGCTAAGACCCAGGCGTGTCTCTTCTCCGCAAAAAGGAGCCAATTTGAACCGGCTCCTACTTTCCGAGGTGTAACTGTGCCGATAACTGACCATATCGAGCTTCTGGGGGTAACATTAACTTCTACCCTCAATTTTGACCCGTTTATCGAGGCTAAGGCTCAACTAGCATCAAAAAAGTTGGGAATCCTAGCAAAGGTGAGACGGTACTTCACACCCGAACAGTTGCTCAATCTCTATCAAGCCCAGGTTCGGTCGTGTATGGAGTACTGCTCTCATCTTTGGGATGGATCTGCTAAATACCAACTGGACGCGCTTGAGTCTATCGAGAAGCGGGCCAAAAGACTCATTGGCAACGATGCACTGGTCGAATCAAAGCTCCAGAGCCTTGAACATCGACGACGAGTTGCAAGTCTATCGGTTTTTTATCGGTTACATTTCGGGGAGTGTGCGATGGAATTACACAATTTAATTCCAACAAGCCCGTTCCATCATCGGACTACGAGACAAACGGCGAAGCGCCATCGTTACATGGTGGACATCCCACCCATACGCACCAAACGTTTTGGGAATACCTTCATTGTGCGTACGGCTAAGGAGTGGAATTCCCTGCCGGAGTCTGTGTTTCCCGATAGCTATAACCTAGGAGTCTTTAAGTCAAGAGTGAATAGGTTACTTTTAGGTAAGCGTGCTCCATCTTCGACCACATCATCACTTACCATCAGGTGAGATGGTGGTCAAACGCGAACCTATTCTAAATAAAAAAAAAAAAAAAAAAAAGCAATCAGTAAAATTTTTGTCTGTCTGTCTGTCTGTCTGTCTGTCTGTCTGTCTGTCTGTCTGTCTGTCTGTATAACCGTTATAGAAACAAAAACTACTCGACGGATTTTAACGAAACTTGGTACAATTATTTGTCATACTCCTGAGCTGGTTATAGTATACTTTTCATCACGCTACAATCAATAGGAGCAGAGCAGTGAAGGGAAATGTTGGGAAAACGGGAGAAGTTACTCCATTTTTTAAGCTTCCGTCGCGTGTGCTACCTTAATGGTTAAAGCTACACAGAAATCATTTATGACGGAA
Organism: Tholera decimalis; assembly: GCA_943138885.2. Lineage (NCBI taxonomy): Eukaryota > Metazoa > Arthropoda > Insecta > Lepidoptera > Noctuidae > Tholera > Tholera decimalis. Next base: position 30,166,758 of record OW964550.2, on the reverse strand, counting down.
ATGTTCTCCTTAAAATTATATAAAAAATATCCCACAACAGCATATATCTATATTTTATGGTTGACTCACAATAACACGTGTAACTCCCGATAGCTTAGCAGTTCGAAGCTTTCTGATTATTATTCTGCTCCGAAATTTCAAACCACCACAACAATGCAATGGAACTCGGCTAAAAGTAACCCAGTTGCAACAAAATATAATCGAGGATCAAATTTTAACAGGTTGCGGTGCAGGAGAAACCGTCTTTATTCCCAGAATTCCCATAATACCAAATAATTTTCCATTCCAATTTAAAAGAACGCAATTCCCAGTATCGGTGTGTTATGCAATGACAATTAATACGGCTCAAGGGCAGACTTTTCGTGTTGCTGGAGTAGATCTCGGTGTCAGTTGTTTCTCGCATGGTCAGTTGTACGTCGCTCTTTCCCGGGTTAGCATTTCTAGAAATCTTTATGTTCACGTGCCGGACGGGTCAACTTTCAACATAGTTTACCCGGAAGCTTTGCACTGAAGTATTTTCGTTCTATAGGTACTTAAGCCTCATGTGAACGTGATCTAAACAATATTACCAATACATTAACTTAATAACACACAAGGAGTTACACGCTGACGGAGTCGCGGGCACAGCTATTAACAATAATATTGTGCGGTTCGGTATTGCGATATTTTTCAACAGTATTATAGATTGACATATTATATTTCCCTACTAAATTACGAAGGTTAATCTGTCTGTTACATCAAAATCACTGAACCGTGAGGAAGGACATAGGCTACTTTTTTTTTTACGAAAAACGACGGTAACGTGGACGAAGTCGCGGGCAACAGCTATCTATACTAATAATATAAGGCTGAAGAGTTTGTTTGAACGCAATAATCTCAGGAACGTTCGAATTGAAAAATTATTTTTTAATTAATTAGTCAATTTATAGAGAAAGGCTATAGGCTATATATCATTACGCTAAGGCCAATAGGAGCGGAGCGCCAATGAAGAATGCTTCAAAATCGGAGTTAAATTTAACGTTAGCCCAAAGTAACTATTCCACGCGGACGAAGTCGCGGGCAAAAGCTAGTGTATAATAATCATGGAATAAAAATTAAGTCCTACACAACTTTGTTTTTTTTTTTTTTTATTATTTATGTACACAGTAAACTACGTTAGGATAAGCATAATTATAATATTTGAGTACAAAGGTACTGCTTATTTCTTAAGAAATTTCTTCCAGCAGACCTGCGAAAGGAGAAGTCAAAAAGAAATGTGGACTGAAGAGAAATAAATATGAATATGTGAAGTCTAAAACTAAAACTATAATATTAGATATACCTACACATACTTTTAATGCAAAAAAATAACATATCTATACTTATAATAAATCTGTAGAGAGGTCAATTCTGTACATGAAATATATTTACAAAATAACTATCAGGGGGTGATTAGGGATCGATACTGGTGCCAAAAATGCAATCAGTAAAATTTTTGTCTGTCTGTCTGTCTGTATAACCGTAATAGAAACAAAAACTACTCGACGTATTTTAACGAAACTTGGTACAATTATTTTTCATACTCCTGAGCTGGTTATAGTATACTTTTCATCACGCTACAATCAATAGGAGCAGAGCAGTGAAGGGAAATGTTGGGAAAACGGGAGAAGTTACTCCATTTTTTAAGCTTCCGTCGCGAGTGCAACCTTAATGGTTAAAGCTACACAGAAATCATTTATGACGGAAATGTTCTCCTTAAAATTATATAAAAAATATCCCACGACAGCATATATCTATCTTTTATGGTTGACTCACAATAACACGTGTAACTCCCGATAGCTTAGCAGTTCGAAGCTTTCTGATTATTATTCTGCTCCGAAATTTAAAACCACCACATCTTTGCAATGGAACTCGGCTTAAAGTAACCTAGTTTCAAAACAAAATATAATCGAGGCTCAAATTTTAACAGGTTGCGGTGCAGGAGAAACCGTCTTTATTCCCAGTATTCCCATAATACCAAATAATTTTGCATTCCAATTTAAAAAAACGCAATTCCCAGTATCGGTGTGTTATGCAATGACAATTAATAAGGCTAAAGGGCAGACTTTTCATGTTGCTGGAGTAGATCTCGGTGTCAGTTGTTTCTCGCATGGTCAGTTGTACGTCGCTCTTTCCCGGGTTAGCAGTTCTAGAAATCTTTATGTTCACGTGCCGGACGGGTCAACTTTCAACATAGTTTACCCGGAAGCTTTGCGCTGAAGTATTTTCGTTCTATAGGTACTTAAGCCTCATGTGAACGTGATCTAAACAATATTACCAATACATTAACTTAATAACACACAAGGAGTTACACGTTGATGGAGTCGCGGGCACAGCTATTAACAATAATATTGTGCGGTTCGGTATTGCGATATTTTTCAACAGTATTATAGATTGACATATTATATTTCCCTACTAAATTACGAAAGTTAATCTGTCTGTTACATCAAAATCACTGAACCGTGAGGAAGGACATAGGCTACTTTTTTTTACGAAAAACGACGGAAACCTGGATGAAGTCGCGGGCAACAGCTATCAATACTAATAATATAAGGCTGAAGAGTTTGTTTGTTTGAACGCGATAATCTCAGGAACTACTGGTCGAATTGAAAAAATATTTTTAATTAAATAGTCAATTTATAGAGAAAGGCTATAGGCTATATATCATTACGCTAAGGCCAATAGGAGCGGAGCGCCAATGAAGAATGCTTCAAAATCGGGGTTAAATTTAACGTTAGCCCAAAGTAACTATTCCACGCGGATGAAGTCGCGGGCAAAAGCTAGTACTTAAATAAATACATAATGTTAGAATATATAAACATATAATACAAATATATACATAAATAATTAACACAGTTAAGAGGAAATGTAATGCTCTTTTAATCGACCACTGAATAGAGATATTGTTTTTAAATCACGAATGCTAGGCGGAAGTGAGTTCCACAATCTTATAGTATGGACAGAGAAGGAATAAGATTAGTAGCTAGTTCTATGAGGATGAGATTTAAGGAGGGATCTAAGGTGTGATTTACACGGTATGTTGCTAGAACGAGCGTAAGAAAAACGCTCACGCAGCTAGGAAGGGTAAGACGGGTTGTGTAAAATGTTGAAGAGGAGATACAAAATCCTAGTGTTCCTGCGAAGACGGATTGGGAACCACTTGAGTTCCTTGCAAAGGTGAGAAACATGGTCATACTTTCGAAGACCAAAAAAAGCGAATGCACAGATTTTGCAAGCGCTCAAGCTTGTTTAATAGCTCCTCCATCCAAGTAGCAGGCATGAGCATAAACTATAATCGGCTAAATAAGTGTTTGTGTCAAAGAAACTTTAGTCTTCAAGGGCAGAAGACTTTGAAGACATTTCAGCGAATGAAAGGAGAAATTTACCTTTCGGCTTACCTCATTAACCTGAGCACGCCACGAGATATTGGAGTCAATAACTACAATCAGATCAATCAGAATCAATAACATCAAGACCTTTAGCGGTTTCGGTATAGTCAATTCAAACAGCATCGAGATATAAAGGCATCAGAGATGCAACAACAGCCGCACTGCGAACGAATCACCTGCCAATGATCATGGCCTGGGATTTAGTTGCGTTAATTTACAAACCAAATGACTTAGCCCAAACGCTGATGCAAGCCAGGTCATGATTCATTGCAGCAATTGCAGAACCCGCGTCAGCTACAGTAAAATGTCGGTAAAGCTGCAAGTCATCTGCGTAGAGATGAGAACTAGAGGAGATTACTCTGGTAACAAAGTTTATAAAAATTGAAAAAAGAAGAGGAGAGAGAACGCTACCTCGAGGAAGACCCTCAGTGAGGTTACACCAATCAGAGAAGGACTTCTCTAGGCGAACACACTGAGAGCGTCCCCGAAGATAAGAACCAAACCAGGCTAAAGTGGAAGGAGATAAATTGATAGATTTGAGGATACCTAGTAAAATGTCAAAATCCACTGAGTTTAATGCGCTACTGAAGTCCAGCAATACAAGCACTGTAAGGGACTTATTATCCATTGCCCAGCGGATGTCATCAGTCACTTTTTAAAGTGCGGTTACAGTACTGTGACCCGAGCAAAAACCGGATTGAAAAAGGAATATTATCGAGTTTGACGCCAAGAAAAATGATAATTGTCTATGAACTATGTGCTTAAAAACTTTAGAGAGAAAAGGGAGGATAGAAATGGGTCTAAAGTGGGTTAATAAAGTAGGATTGTTAGTTTTAGGTAAAGGTATTATGTGAGCCTGTTTCCAAACATACGGAAAGGAGGAAGAGGAAAATGAGTGGTTGAAGATGTGAGTGAGAACAGGAAGTAACGAGGAAAAGATAAGAGTTGTCATTCTTGAACACAACTTATCATTACCGACTGCTGAAGTAGTAATCGCAAGAATAGACTTCTTAACGTCATCCCCAGTAACATCGCTAAGCTTAAACAGAGGACAAAGTGGTAACGACAACCTAGAAAAACTCTCTAGTGTCGCAGCTTTAACAGACGGATCAAGAGAAAAGGGAAGGAAAGAATGCTTATTTAGATCATTGAGGTTGACATCCTTACACTGGTTGGTAGGTGACTTGCCTATGCCTACATGTTTGAGAAATTTCCATACATCGGAAGAACTGCGATTATTGAGTTGGTCGTGAAAATAGCGTCTCTTAGCATCTTGACACAGATGACTATAAGAGAGATTCAGCTCTGAAGGTCTGCGCTTATATCTGCTCTTAGCTTTATCCCTGCGAGCCATAATCTCTTTAATTTGTTGCGTTATCCATGGTGCAGGGTTATGTGGAGATATAAAAGCTGGGGCTTACGCTTGTGAACACGAATACGATACGAAAGATAAATGAGATCGTGCTAAGAAAAAGTAGCCGTAAATGGGCCATGGTAAGAAACATTACTAGGCGAGGAAACAATCATAAAATCTAGAAAAGAGGGTGTACAATTAGCAAAATAGTGAGTTGCAGAAAGACGCAAAACTTGCAAATGGAAAGAAGACAAGAGTGAAAGGAGGAAATCAAGCAAGTATTAAAATCACCCATTAAAATGACATACTCATACATGGGGCAAAGATCACTGAGAATGAAGTCGAGAGAATTGAAGTAGTCTATGTGAAGATTAGGACTGTAGAGCACTGCAAGTAAAACCTTTGTGTGATGAACAGTAATTTCAAGAAACAAGTATTCTGCCGACTCAGAATACCGTGACGGAGATGAACTGACCACCCTGTAGGATAAATAAGCATGCAGGTATATAGCAACACCTCCTTCACCTTTGTCAGTCCTATCATTGCGGATCAAGACGAAGCTGGGGAGTGAGTACTGAGTAGAGAGGAGAGATGGTTTCAAAAATGATTCCGATATCAAGAGCGCATCCAAGTGAGCACTGCTAAAGGATGCCAGAAGGTCAGAATACTGACCAGGAACACTCTGAGTATTTATGTGAGCTATATGCAGATTCTCAGGGTCATTGGAGAAAAGAGAAGAGATTTTATCATGTATAGTAAGTGGTAAGGAAGAGTTACTGTCCGCACTAACAAAACTAGTAGAAGAAGAGCACGAGAAGAAGCTGTCGTTAAGATCAGTTACATCATCCATGAATATAAATTATAAAATACAATAAATACAATATATATAAATAATAATATAAATATTTAAAATATAAGAGTTAATACTAAAACACTATTAAATTTAAGATTTAAGATTTTCCTTTGAGAAAATCTCCCCCACTCGCTGATATATTGGCAGAAATTTTACAGTATTATCTAGCAAAGTTACACAAGTAAAACAACAATGTAGGAGAAATGGAAAAACAAAAATACAAACAAAACCAAAACATCGAACTGTACGTAGAATAGAACGAAACGCAATGACGGATGGATAGGACCAGTGACACAGTGACACAGTGACACTGTCATCTGTCTACATCTGTCAAGTTGTCAAAAAATCTAACCTATAATTTGTAACATTTATCGATACCGGCATTAGACATGCGAAATGTAGCTCACTGAAAAGAAAAGAGGATATAGCTTTTTTGATCAAAAGAGCTATATCACATCTTAGCTCTTTAGCTCACCGGATAACTCTTGAGCTCAATTGACTCACTTGCGAGCTACTGGTCAAATTGAGCCGTGCTATTATACGCGAGTCAAACGAGACAACTAGCTCAGTAGCTCTCTAAAATCTTTGAAGTTCTTTAGTTCATTTAACTTAGTTGCAAGCTAAAGATGAAATTAGATTCATTAGGTTGTTTTACTACAAATAAATATTAAAATTATGTCTTTTTTCTTCAAACTTAATATTATTTAGCTTAAAACACTTATTTAACACTACCTATTACTTACTAATTCTAACTAACTACAAGCAACTAAAACTAAACTGCGCTTAGCAACATGTGACACGATATTCCGCCGAAACAATTTGAGTACATTTCAAAAAATAGCGGCGTTTGTTTTGTTTACAAAAACACAAAATCACAAACTAATAAAAAAAAAAATAGCTTTTCATACTTATGTAAAAGCGCTAAAGCATTTTTACTTTTAAATCAACGATCATAAGATTTATTTTACACTGACGTATTGAGCCAAAATGTCGGTCAGTGACTAGTGAGCTACATACAATGCGTCAAATCGTTCACCTGTTCATCGGAAAAGTTCGGGCATTGTCGGCGGCTGTCGGCGCTTCGGTATCGTTCGTTACTCGCATAGATAGAGAGTATTGAGTCAAAGAGCTAAATGAGCTAGTGAGCTATTCCGTGAGCGACTGAGCGACTGAGAGATACATTGCGATTAAAGAGCTAGCTCAATTTTATCTCTTATTCGCGAGCTACCCATGTCTAACCTGCATTATTAAAAATAAATAATAAAATGAAATGCGGTGCTACAAATAAAAATTACTAATGAACAATGGCAGAATGATTGTGATCATGCAAAGCGGCCATGTTGAAAATTTGTGAAATAGCAAAACAAAAACAACGAATGAGCTACTTGCGCACACGCGTCTTCCTTGTTCTCTTAGTGGAAGTAGCCACGGTTGCAGCTCTAGGAGATCCACGTTCTTCAGATTGCGCAGAATCCTCGTTGTCAACTGAACAAGACGGGAATTTGACTATTAGATCGTGAAGTTCGCCTGCCGTTTCAATCTTCCGCCGGGATTTGTCTGGGCAAATAACAACAATCTTGCCCTCTATGCACCAGCAATTCGGCATACCGAAATGCTTATGAGAAGCTGCAAACACACGATGCCGAGCTTGTGTCAAGAACTCGGAGATGGTGATCCCGGTACCCTTGAGAGCTTTCTTGCTATCCCATACAAGTTGCCGGTGCTCCATTTTGAAGAATCTTTAGATTAGATTGTAAATACGCAACTATGCTTGTTTAAGCACACTTTCTTTTGTTTTTCTCCACACGATGTTACAGAAGACATTATTAACCGACTCCAAAAAAAGGAGGTCATCAATTCGTCTTGATATATATATATATATATATATTTTATTTTATTTATGTTACCTCATAACTCGGAGACGGCTGGGCTTATTTGAAAAATTCTTTTTGCGTTTGAATGGGTATACTTTTTAGTTGGTCCCATTGTTAAGAAATCAGGATCTGATGATGGGATCCTAGAGAAATCGAGGGAACTCTTCAAATATTATAGGCACACCTATAGCGTTTTGGGTATTTCTTATAGTACCTTGAGCAGTTGCTTCAGAAAAGTACCATTTGGGGAAATTGAACTGATGATGAAGACCACAGATGGCCATTGAAACTCATCAATAATAAGTATTTCGTGGATTGCGATTCGATTACTTGAACATGGTTGTTAAGCACTTTATGCTTTATGCACTTTATACGGTGAAGTAGAGCTGATGGTGAAGTACCAGGAGACCTCGGTATCAGGAAAATCAATATTTTGTAAAAGGTGATAAGTTACATTTAGGTTTTTGTAACTATACGTAAATAAATTACAAACCAACCCACTAAAAAGCGTGAAAAAAAACTTTATAGCAAAAAATAACTTTAATTTCGGAAGGCGGTGCCAAAAAAAAACAAAACTAATAATACCGACTACCGAAATTAAAGTTATTTTTGGCTTTGTAGTGTTTTGATATGGAAGTCGTTTCTATTTTTAGCAAAAAAAAAAATATTTATATATTTTATGTACTTATGTATTGTATTTATGTATATATATATATTTGTTAGTTTTTCCGTTTTGATGAGTATTTGTGGTACACTAATATAGCCCTCCTCATTTTAATTAAAGCTCGTAAGGTCCTCCCAAAGGTTGTCTGGAAGATATCGCTCTCAGCGATAAGACCGCCATTGTAACCAATTTTTTACAATATATTTATTTAGGTGTGATTCAATTATTATTGGTGTACTATAAAGTATATTTTATCTATCTATATCTCAATAGCCATATCTTTGATAAACGAATGGCTTTTGTTAAAATAACAAATGACATAAGTAAATAAAGCCGTGTGCCGACATCAAAGGACTTCTCTCCGAGCGCGGTACACAAAAGTTTTTCCTTTAAAAAATTTCTAAAACTACACACCTTCGTGGACGTCAATGGACTTGGTCCAAGGAGTCTATACAGTTGTTCCAGTTGTCTATGCACGAAGAAAGGAGGAGAGTTATTACCGGCTCTTTTGTTCAAAATAGAAAAGAACAAGTTTTACAGAACTGAGTACACCCCTGGGAACAGTAGATAGCTAGTATTTAAAATGACGAAGTTTATTAAGCGGTTTTGCCTAAATATTGTTTGAAGCGATAAGAGAAATCTAAATAACAGACGCACTCCAAACTTCAAGTTAACGTTGTGAAAGATTTAGTTTCTTGGTAACTTAAATCCCGAAAATTGTTTATTGGAAATTGAGAAGTATCTAATACATTTTATGGGCCCATTTCTCAGTATTGTGAAAAAGAAATTATAATTTTAAAACCAGCCACGACAATGTAAAATGTATATATTATCTGACGCCTATACCCTGAATTCGAACCTGTACGGAAAATCCATATGCGACCGTCACCGATGTTTATGCAGATTGCACACGTCCAGCCAACGTAAATTACTAAGTGCATGAGACGCCGGGAGTCAGCACGAGTGTGTCAACAGTTCCACACCCTCTCTCGAAGCTTGTTTCGTCAGCGATCCCAAGCTTGACCCATTCATTGATCTACAATTATTGGTTGCAAGCCAGTGGATTAGTGAGGTGCGATCCGAATTTTGGTTGTGTGGATTTCAAAGTGAATAAAATAAATATACTTACATACATAATAGTTAGATACTTGTATTTTGTTGTTTTAAGTAAAAAAAGAAGCATTAAAATGCAGACGTAAAAACATGACTAGTTTGTAAAATTATTTATTCAACATTTAGAAAAAATATCTCTTGATTTTATCTGTTCTGTAGTAGGTATTAATAAAATGAAAAAGTTTTTTTTTGTATATGTATACTATTATACTAGCTAGTATATGTATACTAGCTGTTGCCCGCGACTTCGTTCACGTGGGAGATTTTTCCCGTGTAAATTCTGATCCCGTGGGAATTTCAGGATAAAAGCTTATGTATTATTTCAAGATTTCAGCTATGTACATACAAAATTTCATTCAGATCCCTGCAACTATTTTTGCGTCAAAGAGTAACAAAAATCCATTCATCCATCCTCAAAAACATTACAATTATTTGCAAGATTACAATTTCATGACTTTTGAAGAAAAAATATTTTTTTGGTTTGAAAGGATATATTTTCCATATGCTCCTATATATTTTTTAATCAAAATCAGTTAAACAGGTACCTAGTATTCTTAATAAGAACCTCAAATGATTTTGTTGAAAAAATAAAAAGTGTCATATAAACTCGTACCCCCTTTTTACTCTTTTAAAAAGGGGGATTTCTAAAAAAATTACTTAGTGCTCGTTTACATCACTTGAGGAACCTATGTAGAAAATTTAAAATTAATAAGTACAGATTAATTTAAAATTTAAAATTAATACAGATTAATTTAAAATTTTGTACATAGGTTTGACGAAACTTTTCATTTGTGCAATAGCGAACAAATGAAAAGTTTCGTCAAGCACGTTTTTTATTTCCAAAAGTCCTCTCTTAGTGCTTCCCTACATTTCCCTAGGAACATACATGCCAAAATTCAGCTTCTTGCGCCCAGTAGTTTCGGCCGTGCATTGTCTGTCAGTCAGTCGGTAACGGAAGCGTTTTATATATATTGACTGACTAGCTTTTGCCTACGACTTCGTTCGCGTGGGAGGCTTTACCCGCGAAAAACCCCGATCCCGTGGGAATTTCGAGATATAAAGTAGCCTATGTAAACTATCTATTTGCCAAATTTCATCCATCCTCACAAACTTTCACATTTATAATATTAGTAAGATAAGATAAGACATATGATATAAGACGTATGTCAGACATTAAAATAAAACATTTCTTAACAAAATCAAACGCATATTAAAGCATTCGTATATAATTTATTTATTCTATCCATGGCATATACATACATATGTGCAGCATAGTGCAGAAAAGAAAATTAAAATGAAAAAAAAAGCAGCGGTTGGAACGATTTCCCTACCATACTAAATAACCAGATATTGCAACGTCCGTCGATAGCACTAAATTTCGGAGCGCAGCGACCCAAGCAGTTAACTACAATGTACACTTGCACCAATCACCGGCTAGTGCTGTGCAACAGACAGCACTGCACTTGAAGGAGCCTCCAGTCTCACACTGCCGATCATGAATCACTAACGATTTGTCACGGATTTAAGAACAGAAAGCGAGTTAATTGAATGGGAGTGAAGGATTAATTTCTATTTTTATTGTTGTTGTTTTTATACTATTGGGATAGCCTCAGAATTATTGCAGAAATAAAATCCAGTAACATCTCCACAGCACTTTAATCACAAAATTCACTTTAGCTTGTACAACGGTTACACGACATGCCGATGGCTACGGCTATCGGTTAAGACATTAACTACGACTATGAATGCTCTATCTTAAATTAATAAAATGGCTATTAACAAACGATTGTTCTTCTACAATTATTTGATAAATAAATAATACATTTAATTATTATCATTTAAATTAACAATTTAATATATTTCACTACAGTTTAACATATGACCTGTTGCTACTTAATGAAGTCAATACAACATCTATTAAAGGTATAATAATTATACTAATTAGACTTACAATACCAACCCGCACTAGGCCCTTGTGGTGTATTATGGCTCATTCCCTCTCATAGAGATGAGGTCTGTGTCCCAGGCGTGGGAACAGGCTGAAAGGATACATTATAATTTTTGTGCCTATCAGTGAAAAATTTCTTTTAGGAATAGTTTTACGACTGGTTGTAAAATATTTACTTGTATTTAACATAACCAAAAAAATTTAAAGATTGATTACATTTGAAATAGTAAGTATTTAGTAATATAGTAAAAATAGTCTTCATACTTATAAAACGTTAGAAGCTAATACACGGTTGAAATTGGTCGTTTCCTATGGAGAAGAACCGGAACAAAACTCCAGTGTTACTTTTTTTAAAACACAATTCTTTATTTATTTATTTATTTTATTATTTATGTACACACAGTAAGTGCAAGTAGCACAGTAGTAAGCAGTAGTAGTATGGCTAGTTTCACAATCTATCCATAGTACAGATTTAATTGGTATGAGAAGACAGTAGACCAATTAACACAGCAAGTAAATTAAGGCCAGTTTAAAAAAAACTTAAGCCACTCTAAATACTAGGGACACTTTTCGCTGCCACTGGCCACAATAAGAACCAATTGTTCTCATCTCCCACGACAAGTAAATAAGGCTATTTCGTTCCAAAAACATTAGTTTTTCCTGGAGTATTTTTACGAAAACCGATAGAAACCTTATTACTCAGTGATTGCAGCTCCTCACTGTTTGTTTACACGCATTTCTAAAAAAACATGTTTTAATCTAAGGTGACAAAAGAGCATCTGTTGTCAAAATGTTTTACAGTTTATGTTTTCTAAATGATTAAAGTAGGTACTGAAAGGAAATTAGTAGTAAATAATTATAAAAAAAATAATAGCTTACAGGCATTCGTGACGGCTTGATTAGAGGTTATTAGAGTTCTATTTTTTTTATAAAAATATCAAGTCTAAATGTCAACATTTCCATTCGCCCTTCTCATTTACAGATTTCTATTCGAGATTTTTTCACGATAAGATTGAGTGCGAAAAAACTTGTTTCTATCGGGTACTTAAACAGTCACATCACGGCTGATTGTGAACTTTTTGAGCTCTCTTCATTGTTTCAAGTTACAATAGCAATCATTCTAAGAATTCGGGTCAAATTTCAAAGAAATTTCAACGTTAAAATAATGTTTTTTGTTGGGAATTAATATGAAAGAATAAACGTGACCTGAACTTCGTATCAAATTAGGTCGATATTTATTTCCAATCTTGGAATTGGTAATTCACTTCATCATTGGATTACATTTACAACTGAAAGAGGCTCGCAACAAAACAATGAAGTATGAAGTAAAACTTAGTACCTACCTGATTGGGTTCTATTGCATATAAGTATGTTGCGCCTCTTCTGTTACTTCTGATAACTCTGACTAGACGGCCAATTGCATGAAGGACTCGCATACGAAAAATATACGGCAGACAGACAAATAGATGTGCGAATAGTCTGCGAGAGCTTAGTTAGTTAATACTTTTTTTTTTTTAACGTGGTAAAATTATCGAATAAGTCCTCCCACCCCGGGCAGGGAGGGACTGTCAGACTTTTACTGACTAAAATCCATGGTGTTCCTTCAATAACCCTTTACGTACCGGGGTCACGGTAATGGGATAAGTCCCACGACCCCGGCAGGCTTCGGCCCTCTACAGGGGGGGCCTCGTCATATTGCTGACGCTCTTTGCGGCGCGCGTGGAACACAACGCGCCGTCGACCCGGGCATGGTCCATGGTCGGACAGCGAGTTGCCCTTTACTCGCTGTCCGCATGCCCGTGCCTACGGTGGCCGGAGATCGTTGGCCGACGTCCGACGCCGTGGGCGTCTACCACTGCGGCTGGGCTGGAGGGAGGACGCCATCCTCTCCCTCACGCGGCCCGCCTCCTCCTTCGGAAGCATGACTGCTTCGCAGAAGGAGGCGACCGCTTCTCACTCCCTCTCGCCCCGCAGCATGGCCTCGACCAATGCCGGGCGCGAGAGGTCTCCGCCTATCACCGCCGTGAGGACACGTTGGTGCTCTGCCCAAGCGGGGCAGTCCTGCACCGTATGCTCTACTGTGTCCTCAGGGCGACCCTCGCAGTGGTGACACCCAGGCGTTTCTTCCTTTCCCATCAGACACAGGTACCTCCCGAAACTTCCGTGTCCGGTGAGGACCTGTGTCATGCGGTAGGTCAGGACGCCGTGACGCCGATCTAGCCACTCCTGAAAGCGGAAGGGAGTATGAGTATCAGTCCTAAAAAATCCCAACCTTCTTCTTCAGCTGTTCCTTCACCTGCCCTTAAGTTCTGGGGCCACGGTATCTCGTTAGAACATTCCCGCAACCCCGGCAGGCAATGGCCCTATAGGACCCCGTCACTTTTACTGACAGCTCTTAGAGGCGCGCGTGGAACACAACGCGCCGCCGACCCGGGCCTGGTCCTTACTGGATGGTGAGCTGCCTCTGCTCGCCGTCCGCAAGCCCGCGCCAACGCTGGCCGGAGATTGACACGCGATCCCCGATGCTCGCGGGGTCTCCCGCGGCGACTGGGGCGTGAGGAAGAGTTGACTCTGGTGCTAAAAATCTATCCTGTTACTTCAGTTGTCCTTGCGTACTGGGGCTCGCGCTATCTCGTTAGAACATTCCCGCAACCCCGGCAGGCATTGGCTTTATTGGGACTCGTCATTGCTGCTGCCTACATTACTAGGGATGTGTGGGTTACTGAACTTCAGACATAAAAACTATTAAAGTTAATTGCTTCCGTATTAGAGCGATTCATTGAAGAAGTAAGTTTATTTGCTGAAGATATCTATCTGTTCTTAAGGTTTTCAGATATATATCACCTTAAGCCACCATCAACACGGAGCGTTTTTCATAGCGGAAAGAGTTATATAAAGAAATCTGACTAAAAAGATGACTTAGTCATCATGCAATATATCTATCTTATAATCAGTATATCTATCAATCATTATTAAATCAGGAATATTCAATACAAAAACAGTATTCAAACAATTGGTAATGTTTACGATAGTTGATCTTGTTTAATACACATTGTATCGTTTGTGAATAAATAAAATATAGCGAAATGTAACTGTTATTGAAACACTTTGTTTGTTTGAAATATTAAAGCTGATCTGTATCAAAACAACAACGCAAACAAGAATGCAAGTTATGTAACTTTTGAATCATTCAGTAATCCATTGATGAGTATTTTATATACATAAAAACAAAAACAACACTACCTCATCTTAGAAGTCAGTTTAAAATAGAAATAATACAAAAGTGTGTATCAAATGAAGGGTTCTTGGTACCAAAGATATCAATTATCTTTAGAACCAAAACTGAATAAAAATTACACTGTTATGTCGTAGATATATCACTAGATATATATTTCTATAATTTTAACAAGCTGTTGTTCCTGCTACTACAGTCGCGTAGGTGTCGATATTTTCTATGCGATTATGTTGCCCCTTAACCTCCTCTATCTTCCAGTAAAAATCCAATTGAAACTTGATCAGCTGTTCCAAAAACTAGCCCGGGCTAACGGGCATTTCAAAAAGGTTGAACGATGTGTTAAAAACACACTTATTACAATATTAGTTTGTTTCTAACATATCAAACAACCTATTTGTTCACTTAGTCACAGATAGACTCTTCAGTTTTATTTAAAAAAGTTTTTGTTCTATATACTTCCTTTTCAAAGTTTGATTTTTGCATTCAGAGTAAAGTTTACGGTGTTTTCAGAGCAGGTAAATTGTACTCAACGGTCTTTTTCTTCTTAGCGTGTCAATGGCAAGTATATTAGGGTTCCGTAGCCAAATGGCAAAAAAAGGAACCCTTATAGTTTCGTCATGCCTATCTGTCTATCTGTCTGTCCGTCCACCCGTATGTCACAATAATTTTATTCCACACTACTAAGACTATACATATTAAACTTGGTAGGGAGATGTACCTTATCTGTGAACCGCTTTCTGAATTTTAGACAAAAATAAAAAAATTAAGGGCTACATACATAGAAATGAAACTAATTTTTCATCAAAACTATACGTGTCTGGTATCTATAGACAGGTTCTTTAAAATGACATTGAAATCACTTTTTCTTAAAGTCAGACGTTTGAAAGATATAGGCTTCGAAAGTGGTAAATTGTGTGTCCCCCCCCCCCCCCCTTAATTTCTATAATAATGGAGTGAAATATCTAAATAAAAATATATGCTGTAGATCTTAATAAAACCTTTCATAGGAAAATTGGATTGAACGAGATTGGGTCAGCAGTTTGTGAGATATAAACACATTTTCGAAAACCACAAATTTGTATTTCATACATACACTATGAAAAACAAAGTTATTTTGCGTAGTTACTACGGAACCCTTATGGGCGAGTCTGACTCGCACTTGGCCAATATTTTTATATTAGATTGGCCCAAAACTCACACGCTACGTGAACCTGCTCGCTGATGCAGACAACGTAACAAATATTGCGTTTGATCCTCTTCAACTGTGATTAACCCATGAACGTCTTGCATAAATTTTACCGCTCTTTCAGAAGTAGGTACCATTCACTGTTTGAAGTGTACATTGTCTGTGTGTAGCAAAAATGAAGCTATCAGCTTCATTTTTAAAAGAAAGCCGTTCCTGGAGAAAGCCGTCATGAATTTTCGAGGTGGAAACAAAGACTTACTTGATATACAATTTTCAACGTTTTTCTCGTGCGTAGAAAAGTCCACTTAATACTTCTTTTGATAGTAAGTATTTAGCGTTTTTTCTTGGCGCGACATGTAATCTTTAAACAAGTTTGATATAATTTTTACTTTACTTTAATGGCTATCGATAGATGATAATTCCTCGGTCAAATCCGATAAATAACGAGTAAACTTTTAAGTTGTGTGTGTGTGTGAGTGTGCATGCCTGTAAGTGACTTATTTACACAGGACCCTTTCGTGAACGTTTATAATCATTATTATTTTCTTGTAAATAAGTTGTTGGTGTGCCTATATTAAATATTAAATAAATAAGTCTTTGGGGGGTTCCTTTTCTATGACGCTGACTGTACCTAGTATAGAGTTTTAAATAAATACAATCGATAGGCTCCTTTTTAACCGACTTCAAAAAAAGGAGGACGTTCTCAGTTCGTCTTAAACTTTTTTTCTTTTTTATGTGTGTTACCTCATAACTCGAAGACGGCTGGACCGATCTGGAGAGGAAACTCTTCAAATATTATAGGCACACCTATAGAGTTTTGGGTATTTCTTATAGTACCCGGTACAGTTGCTCTCGAAAAGCACCGTTTGGGGAAGTGGAACTGATGATGAAGACCACAGAAGGCCACCAAAACTACTCAATAATAAGTATTTCGTGGATTGCGATTCGATTACTTGAACATGGTTGTTAAGCACTTTATGCACTTTATACGGTGAAGTAGAGCTGATGGTGAAGTACCAGGAGACCTCAGTATCAGGAAAATCAATATTTTGTAAAAGGTGATAAGTAGTTGACATTTAGGTTTTTGTAACTATACGTAAATAAATTACAAACCAACCCACTAAAAAGCGTGAAAAAAAAAACTTTTTAGCAAAAAATAACATTAATTTCGGAAGGCGGTGTCAAAACAAAAAAAAACAAAACTAATAATACCGACTTCCGAAATTAAAGTTATTTTGGGCTTTGCAGTGTTTTGATGTGGAAGTTGGTTTTATTTTTTGCTAAAAAGTATTTTTCCGTACTGACTTTGATATACAAACTCACGATAATCACGTCTTTAAACAATTTTTTTGGTTAATCCGAGTCAGTTGAAGCATATCCTCGATGTCGCTATCTGTTGGGTATGATTTTCAATCAATTTAATCACTCAATTTTAGTACTATAGACACTTTTCCAATTGTCTCGGACTTTGATAAATAGCGAAATATCTGGGTTATTGACCTGAGCTTGCATATTTTCACTCTGAGTATGATTTTTAAACATGATGGTGTCAAGCAAAAAAACATAGTAAGTTCTTTGTTGAGCTTTTGCTCCAAAAGTACAGTTGAAACGATCACTGTTTGTCTTTTTCTATTAGAAGGTAGCTTTGAATCTATTATTTGACACTTAAATAAATTTTACTCTTTTTAAAACTGCACTATGCGTTTGAAATGTTGTCTGCTTGATTACTATGCGATAAATGGTGATAAAACTAGAAACAACATGAACTGAAGAATGTAAGTCCTCTCCTAACAGACGTGATTAACGTGCCAACAGAGACGACCTTACTACAAAGCTCTTGAGAGGCTGAAGATCGTAGGAAATAGAGCCGCATTGCAAGGGCTGCTCAATGAAGACAGAAGGCATCTTCGTCTACCACCACCATTCTGTCAAGAATGCACGACTTAGGGATGAAAGTCCTTGCGCGCTTAGAGTTAAAGTATTGTCATGTTTCATTTTAAGTTGGCAAAGGTTGCTATAATATTATCCGAAGTACGTAAAAACTATTTTAGAGACATTTTATCACCAAACGAAACAAGTAGGGGTATGCGTTGAAAATAAATCTCTTGAATTTTTTGGCACACACTAATATTATAGATAGAATAAAGCATACATACAATAGATACAATAAAGCAAATACGCCGTTTCTAAACAATTACATCCCACACAAATTCACTATGAACATTTCAACGACACAAAAGCTCTCTTTTCAAAATGCAAATGACGGTTGTAAAAAAGTGAGACGCACTGATACCGCACTCTGTCTGTGAAGTTAGTCTTTGAAAAAGTTTGTGAACAACTGAACAACGCACCTGGCTACGTCAATAGACATTCAAAAGAGCGCCGGATCTTTTGGGTATTCATGGAGGACTGCTGTGTTGTCTGCCTTCTTGCTGTCATAAAAAAGAGGTACTTGGTTTTGATTTTTACGAATTTTTGAGTATGAAACTTTCGTTCGCAGTTATTTGTTGTGTATTGCAATAAGTTGAGGGTAAATATGTCGAGAGCTAATAGGTTCTTTATATCTACGTCCGAAATAAAAAAAGTTCTTTTCAGACAAATTATGTGAGTTAAATACTGCAGATTATTTTTATTACTATTATTTTCTGCCCGTCGCCTGTGTGATAACTTCGTTTCCGGCGCAAAGATGACTTTTTCCAGCCCTTCAACTACATATATTCAGACCAAAAGTCACATAGATCTGATAAAGTTCTCATGTGAAAGAAGAACAACGAAACACAATTTTGCAATTATAATATTAGTATAGATTTATTCAATCGTGTTACAAAGTAAAGCTGTTATCGGTAGTAGATTATAGTGGATTCCGTACGAATAAGGAGTAGGTATATGACTAAACTACAAAATATACATATTTATTATTAAACAATATCTCAGTTAAAACGAAAGCTTTATTATACCTATGGAAGTGTACTTTTGAATTGAGTATACAATTTAAATAAGATACGAGTATCAAACGTTACTGACGTTGTAGTACAATATTATAAATAGAGTTCTTTTTCCTATAACTTGAACAGGAAAACATTAGTCATTATTGAACAAATTAATTCTAAGGAATCGTGTACCATCAATGACTGCGTCATCGCATAACATCTGGTAGAAGAAATAATATATTATGAATTATTGCTATCTCTCAATCCACTAGCAGTTTCTGACATAGCTCCGGCACGATCTCACGGCAGTATGGAAAGGGCGAATGTCGCAAATGAGGGCTGGGCACGAAGCAATTGCGGCGATAAATCCTTTCTTTTACGAGTGGTTAGAGAGACGCTATGGCATCCTCACCTCCCGTCTGACGCAGGTACTGACCGGACATGCCTCTTTCGGGAGGTTCCTATTTCAGATTCAGTGGGGGGATACCCCCGAGTGTAATCATTGTAAGGACCACCAGGAGTGCATGGTGGATCATACAGTGGAGATGTGACCCGCTTGGACGAAGTACCATCGTGTCCTCAAGGAAGCGATCGTCGGCGGTGATCTCTCGAGACCAGCTCTGGTTCAAACCATGGTGTGGGGCGAGGGGAAATGGAACGCAGTCACCTTCTTCTGCAAAGCTGTCATGCTAGCGAAAGAAGGAGGCTGAATGCGTGAGCCAGAGACAACCCTCTTCCTCACGCCCCACCACAGCGGAAGATGCCTGGGCGTCGGGGATCGCGAATCGATTTCTGACCACTATAGGCGCGAGCTTGCAGACGGCGAGCAGGGGCAGCTCACCCGTCCAGTCAGGACCAGACTCAGGACGGTGGCGCGTCGTGTAACACACGTAGTAGCTCTATCAGGACAGGGCCATTACCTGAAGATGTTGCGAGAATGTTCTAACAATATACCGCGGCCCCGGAATGCAAGGGCAACTAAACGAACAGTGTGGGTTTTTAGTCAGTAGAAGTCTGACACTATCCTGCTTCGCCCTGAGCGCGAGGAAAAATTTAATGATTTTCCCAACGGAAAAAGGGCAAAGTTTCCTCCTTTCACTTAGAGCCTACAGTGTTCTCAAATTCACATAAAACAGAGACTATAAAAGATAACAAAAATAGACTTGACAAATAATAACAAGATTATGATTAAAGAATATGAAACAAAAAATTGTGAAGACCTATCCATAACAAAATACACTACATACTTGTGCAGTCTATATTGAACCGATATCAATACGCTTTCCCTCGAATAAAATAGTTTCACGCTGTATGCTATAAAACAATGACAGTATTCCGACCGTTTCCGTTCGGAAACTGACACCATTCAAAATCCTTTCCAAAAAATAAAATGCGTCGGAGCAATAACTTTGAAAGTATAGTGATGTGATACAATTTGAATAGAAATTATACGAACAGACAAATGTGTCACTAAAAAAAAAGATATTGTTTTTTTGTTTGATACAATATTCAGCTACTGTCAGCAAAATTGATTCCTGACTTTTCTTATTTCAGAGTATTTCAGTTCATACTTTCTTGGCAGCAAACTATTTTAGCTGCAGTAGACCGCGATGGAGATAGCAGGACGACTTGTATGACCTTAAATACTCGAAGTTGAGGTCTAGAACCTTTAGCGCTGGTAGATATGAAGGGAGGCCTATGCCCAGTACTGTGACAGTACAGGCTAGTTAAAATAATAAACCAAACATTTATCGATTCAACAAAACACTTAATTAGTTAAACCATCTCGCTGTTTTTCTTTTAATTTAATTCTTAAACACACTATTGTAAGTAGTGTTGCCCAAACGAGAGTCTCGCAAGAGTCTTGCAATTAGCGATTATCCTATTGCTATTTATTACACGGTAGTTGAGATCTCAGAACAATGTAACAGACTCTGTTACATTGTTCTGAGATCTCAACTACCGCTGTTACATTGTTCTGAGATCTCAACTACCGTGTAATAAATAGCAATAGGATAATCGCTAATTGCAAGACTCTTGCGAGACTCTCGTTTGGGCAACACTAATTGTAAGCAAAATAGCTCGTAAGTATAAAATACGTTATTTTTCTGTAGGTCCTTTTTATAAGCAAGTTACTACTACATAATCCCTACATACTACAATTATTCTAATGGGTAGGCATATTCAACACAGCGGACATAATGGCATTCCTCTTTGTTCCATAATCACATAAAGACTTTAGTTTTACCTGTAGTCGGCAGAGTCAGCTAAGATTTTTTTTAAATTGAAATTCTTTGATGGCTACCACACTGAGTAAATTACTTACCAAGCAAAAATGCTATAAGGAATTAGTGTAGGTAGAATCTGAGGGACTTAATAGAGAAACATCTATAACAGTAAATAGCTGCTAAATTAGATCAGTATTTCCTAAGTTCGGACAGATCGTTTCTTGATGACTAGCAATTCAATCTTTGGGTATCTGTAATGGCCAGCTGCCAATATAATGCTGTCTGTGAGACACGGCACGGATTACTGCCAAAAATTAATAGGTATTTTCTAAAACGCTTTAGGTTTCAACAGTTAAGTCTGGCTTTTTGTGGTTGAACTAGCAGACGGATTGGCTTGGCTCAGATGTGAGATACTGGACATTCGTAAGTGGTCATTAAAAGTTTAATGTAGGGAATATTTTAGGGAATATCTTCAAGGTTAATCAACTACTATTTATTACTAAGGTCGATCTGTAGACGTGTGACCATCCAAACGTATCCAGATTTCTTCGTGCCTCGAAAAGCACGTACATTTTATTTTATAGATATTATTTTAATCTTTAGTGAAAAGATAAAATATTTATTTCAGCAAATATACATAATTATGTACTAAAATACTTAAAATACAAACTGGAATAAAGCATCAAAAAATTGATCCTCAACGCTGTCGGCTGGCAACGTACCCAAGATACTGGCGGCATTGCCTCGTTGTATGGCAATGCTTAGCCGTTGACCAAAGAAATAGCTAGCCCTTGGGTCGCGGGAAACGTCAACGAGCCTTTTCGATATGTCTATAAAAAGGCTGTGAGCACACGGGCCCCATGGTCCGAGAGTTGCGACCCCAAAATATAGTTATCACCGAGATGACTATATTTACGCCGATTGAGGTTTTCCGCAGCCGCAGCGGGAGCGCTAGCACAACATGATGAACTGGAAAGATCGGATGGCGCGACAGTATCGACACAAGTTGCGTCCCACACTAAGGGCCTACCCATCTTCCAAGGAAACAAAAATTCCAAAATTTTTAGTGTAAATTAATAATTCATAATATAAAAACAATAATAATAATAATAAGCGAAATTTTTATTGTTATTTTTATGTTTGTATTATGTGATATTGTGTGTGTTTATCTCCGAATAAATGATTTTGAATTTATATTTCTCGCTAAGCTGTTGGTCCCGGCTGTCATTTGTACAGCATTGATAGCTGTTACAGGTAGTCAGAAGCCAGAAAATCTGACACTGGACTGGTTACCCAGCTATTGGGTCGTGGAGGTCAGATATGCAGTCGATGGAAGCTGATCAAAAGACTAAGCGACATGCTTGAATTCAGTATGCAGTACCTACCGCCCTCTCGCCCGTGAATGCAAGTATAGGTATGCTAATACAGAAGATGAGGTAATGCACTATCCAACACCCAACTCAAATTTATACTCAAAACAGTTTTGACAAGTATATTTATGTTCTGGCGGAATTAATACTAAATATCATTATAATAATTATGTACTTTAAAATAAAGTCCACACGTTTATTATTAATCATTATTAAAATATACATTAAGTTCTTTTTTTTTTTTAGAAAGACATTTATTTCAGGCAATATACACAATTATGTACTAAAATACTTAAAATACAAACTAGAACAAAGCATCAAAAAATTGATTCTCAACGCTGTCGGCTGGCAACGTACCCAAGATACTGGCGGCATTGCCTCGTTGTACGGCAATGCTTAACCGTTGACCAAAGAAATTGGGTCGCGGGAAGCGTCAACGAGCCTTTTCAGCATTTAATATAGATTAGTATTATCATTTACACTATATATAACTTTCAAAGGTGTAGTTTATAAGATATCACTTATTTAAAATTGACGAATTGTATTAATAACAGATAGTGTTCTTTGTATACATAGTCTGAGGGATTTACTCATCTTCTGAAAGAGTAGTGATAAACACTTGATAAGACCTCACGTACAGTGCTTATCTGTCATCTTTCAATCAACACTTTCGGATTAGTGACACTAAATAGTACTGAAAGAACATCGTCACTTCGTAAACAAAACCACTCAAACCAATTGAAAATATGCGTGATTGCGTATACAATTATACATATATATGAAGTCATGAAATAGAAACTCTTGAGCATAGATTGAAATGGCAGTACGTATGAGATAAATCTTCCCATATTGCTAGTTCTCTTTTTAAAAAAAAAATGAATTCATGTTATTGGCAAAATTGAGGTTGTATTTCCATAAAAGCCACTTATCAAGCGTTCAAAATACAGCGCCCTGATACATTGGATACAACTACTATTCAGCTTTTTCTCTTCACTGACATGAATAGGAATATCATTAAAACTCAAATCTGGATATTTACCATGTATGTTTATCATTTTGAGCTTGCAACAATGTGGGAATATCGGTACCTCGAAACGATTAATAAATATGGTAAATATTTATTTAGTTTTTAAGTTTTAAGTTCTAATGATACTGTTAGTGACCATGTCAGTTTAAAAATTTATATGAGTAAGAATGACAATAATATGTGGACGACGTACGCATATAATATAATGTTTTTTGCTGTAATAGAAAGGGCTATAAAAGACACGTTAGCCATGCTTTGATATTTACTTGTTGATAACAAAGGATTTAATGTCACTGAGCATGTGAAAATCTGTGCCTAAGAGCATCTTGGTGCAGTTTTGTTCATTGTGTTCATAATCTTTTCTTCTTTAAACGTGAAAATTTAAGAAAAATATGAGTTTGTATTGCCCTAGGACACTTAATTATTGGTTGATGATTCAAAAATATTTGTTGTAGTACTAAACAAGGGAGATGCATCGCACGCTACTAAGATTTTACACACAACGATGCGTTTTCATGTAAAATATTCATTTGAAATTATAATATATCTGACGGTTTCAAACCACGGTACATGGAATAAATAAAGTAAGCGGAAATTAGGAAGTATGTTAAAAATCTCTAAAAAGCCCGCTATTCGGGCTTCTAGAAATGGAAAATTTATAAAGTGAAAAGAACTTTTAACACTTGCGAATAACCGACGTTGATAATTTCGGCGCAATATTGTTCTTCAAATAACTCGTCAACTACGGTCAGCAACTATCCAACTTTAGATTACGCTTAAATCTCGAAACAATTTGTTGGAAATTGCTTTGTTTGAGAGAAAATTGCATTAAAGTTTCTATTTCTATCGAAGAAACGAATATTGTTGTGGGATAATTAATTATTGGATGTACGAACTTAATTGCTAAATGCTGAAAGTATTTAGAAATAAGACGAGGGATTGCCAGACTGTCTGGCTTAATAAGACAATTAAATCCACTTGGATTTGAAAAACTGGTAAAATATAAAATGGTTTACTTAGTCAGTTTTTTTACCTCTAGGCAGGGGCAGGGTAAACGCAATTATTTTTGACTACAAAATTTAAATTATTTTATATTAAATAGCAAGTACTTGAAGAAAAAACTTGGGCTTCACATTCATACTAATATTATAAATGTGGAAGTATGTCTGTTACAATTTAACAGGTCTACCGCTGAACCAATTTTAATGAAATTTGGCATGCTGATATTTGAATACCCGCCGGATCTAGTCCGCATACTTAAAAAGTGGTTTGGGCGAAATGTATCTCTACATTTAAAACATCAAAAATATACTACTTTTTATACCGGGAAAAAGTGCGAAATTTCCTCGTAAACGAAGTCGCAGGCCAAAGCTTGTTTAGAATAGCATCGTCTGAATCGTGATTCAATAATACGGTTTGTGGCCACATAGTACCATCTATACTAATATTATAAAGCGGAAAAGTTTGTTTGTTTGTTTGCTTGAACGCGCTAATCTTCGAAAGTACAAGGTGGATTTGGATGAAATTTGGTATGGAAGTAGCTTGAAGCTTGAGGAAGGTTATAGGCTACATTTTACGCGACTGCAAAAAAGGAGAGTTATGTTTTTACCGTGATAGAATCCACGGGAGCGAATCCCCGCGTGAGTACTAGTTAGTTATAACAGAACGAGGACGAAGTCACTTTTCAGATAAGTTGTCTATTTATTAACAAAAAATAATGACAAAACCTTGTAACGATGTTTGTATTTGTACGTTATTAATACTTATGAAAGCTAATTAAATACAAAAGCTTCTTACAGGATTGGGTAAGAATCAGGTGTACGATGCTGCTTAGTGTTATATCGTTCATAAATTAATATAATAACGTCTTTATTATGATAAGCTTACATTAAGCTAAGACCCAGCTTAAGGGGATGCGTTTGAATTAAATTCTAAATGCTAAGTCAATAAGTAGGAATTACTGAGAGTATATTTTTGACAATATCAGTTATAAAACAAGAAAGTCAATTTCATAGATTATCAATTGTTATAAGCGAATAGATACTGACCTCATGGGTAATTATATTATGTTTAAGCCGTTTGGCGTCAAAACTCTCAGACCGTGGGCATCTAGGACCCAACGCCTTTTAAAATAAAAGTCCATCAATACTAGCCTTTTGCTGGTGTGTTGCATCATCATAATTTTAGCCATAAGACATCCACTTACGATATATACATTTTTGTACCTACGTATTTAGAGCCTAAGCAGAATGTTGGCACGTACACAAAATGAACAGCGTGCGAGCATTCCTCTAAGGCTCAAAATTTTCTTAGTTTCTTAGTGTTTTTCTTAGTTTGTCAGAGCCATACAAAAATAATCAGGTAGAATAAGAATAGAATAATAAAACAATATTTATACCTGATTAAATTCAGACACACCAATAAGTGGATTCAAGACTAAATTCTGCAGAAAAATAAAATACCACATAATACTCGGATGAAGTTTTAATTTAGTTGTTGCCCTGTGGTTTCAGGCACTACTGACGAACCCAGGCACGAAACATGTGTATTTGATTTACTACATCATCACTGCTCTCATAGCAAAGGAAAACATCAAGAGGAAGTCGGCATGTCATATGACCAAAAAACTAAAGAAATTCGATATCTACCAATCTGCACTGGGCCCACTCTGTGTTTTACGATAACGACCCATTCTCTCATAGAGAAGAGGTCTATGTCCCAGCAGTAGGAAAGTTACAGGCTGGTTTCGTTTAGTTGTCAATCGATGAATAATATTCTTACAAAGCAGAGATAACTGCTTCCCCTTAATAACACACCGTATAGTAGCAAATTACCCAATTAGCTAGGTATGTCTACACTGTGCCTTTTTTTGTTCATTAAGGGCATACGTTATAGCGCAGTCAACAGCGCACGTAATGCATGCCCTAACGCATGCGCGATGAGAGTTGAAAGCGAAGCGCCCGCTGTGATTCACGTTTTCCGGCTTCGGGTGGATGTCTGTGCCTTAAAGCGTTCAACAACAAGATGGCGGACGAAGAAAAAGAGTTTATTGAAAATTACAAAAGATTTCCACAACTTTGGGATCCAAATAATAAACTTTACACAAATAAAGTAACGAGGATCGATGGTTTCCAAGTTCTGGCTAATAAATATAAAATTGATATCGATGGAGTTAAAAAAAAGATAAAAAGTCTTCGCTCATATTTCTCCAAAGAGCATCAAAAAGTCATCAAAGTCAAGCATCAAAGTCAGAAACTACGACTGAACTATGGTGTTGCGTTCATTAACGCATTCAATTATTGAAAGCGTCAAACGAAAGTTGAATAGAAAGATGAAGACAAAAGTTGAAGATGAAAATGTACAGTGTCGACATAGCTAATGCTTTGTAGTACTAAAGGGCTAATTCTAGATTTAACCCTCGCAATAGATATGGCATACTTATGCTAATACCATCTAATTATACTAAAGCTATTGATTCTGATTTAGTTGATGATGTCATAGGTGATAATGGACCGATTTATGGGTACGTGTGAATCGCGGGTACATAGTACTTTATACCTGGCCTCATCTAGTTTACATTTACGAAAAAATTACGTATAAAAGTGTTATTTATAACATATTTACAAAATAAACATCATTATTTCATTTCCTACAACATCATCAGCCTAGCGTTTTTTTTCACATCTGAGTACTAGTATCTATTTATAACAGGTTGGGGAAAAAGTTACTTCGCATTTTTTTAGGAAAATTCAAAACATTTTTAATATAGTTTATTTACATTTAACTAAAGTATGTAGGTACCATTTTGTTAGATAACTTTTTGCCATCTTGTAGGTATGGACATGATCCCATTGCTATAGAAATTTTGGGACTTCTGATCAAAATACCGCGACAAGTGGTTTTGGCAGTCCCCTCGTGATGTTAACCTGACACTGCCTAAATAATTCTGAAGAGACCGAATCAGGTGGAAATCTGAAGGTGCAAGGTCAGGACTATACGGCGGATGCATTAACACCTCCCAGCCAAACTCTCTTAATTTTTGCTGAGTGGCTAAAGATGTGTGAGGTCTAGTGTTATCATGAAGGAAAATCGCACCCCTTCTGTTGATTAATTCCGGCCGCTTTCTCTCAACTTCTTGCTTTAATCTCATCAGTTGTTCGCAGTAGAGTTCAGAATCAATGGGCCTGCCTGGTGGTAACAGCTCATAATGAAAAATGCCCTTCCAATTCCACCACACACACAGCATCACCTTGTTGCGAGTTAACCCGGGTTTCGCCACAGTCTGTGAAGCCTAACCGGCCTTAGACCACAACCTTTTTCGCACGTTCTTGTCGTACATGATCCACTTTTCATCACCAGATATGCCGAAATCGCTCCACTTTTTCAAAAATGACATCTATTTTATCCGTAATAGGGCGACCAGAGCGACGTGCATCTTTGACATCAAAATTTCCGGATTGAAAACGCTTAAACCAAATTTGTGCTACTCTCACAGACACTGCACTAGGTCCATAAATATCGCAAATTTTTTTCGCGGCTTGCGTTGCATTTTTGCCTTTTTTGTAGTAAAATTTTAAAATGAATCGAATTTCTTCATTATATTCACTCATCTTGACAGTACGAAAAACAAATGAAAATCACACATTTTCCTAATTTGAATTTGGAATTATGTTTTTTAAAACTTAAACTTTGATACCAAAACCAGCCAGATACAAATAGTAGAGCCAAAGAGATTTTATTACAAGTTCATACATACTAGGTATAATGTGAAAAGACTTTTCCCTAATATGTGAAAAATAACTTTGTAACGCTTGTTACAAAAATTACGCGGACGTAAGCGTCGACTGGTTTTGAGTAGACACAGAACCATATGGCTTGACTGCTGACTATATATATATTTTGGCTTCCGACTACCTGATAGGATATTTACAGAATATTTATTTGGTCCTACAACATGCTAAATTGAAAACAAAGGGCTAATTGTACCGTCTTAATCCAATACACTGTAACTACAAAAAAAAATAATTGAGAAATTGAGCATAATAGATTTTTCTGTTTTTCGAAGATTACTCCAAAAGTTACTTAGGAAAGTATTCAGTGTTTGATATCAAATTAAAGTAAATTTTATGAGTAATTTAGCCCGCTAGGTTTTATATACAAGTAGAATATACACAACAAATAATCGTGAATAACTTGAATTGCCATAATAGTCGTCAGAAGCAAATGAAGAAATTGTTATGACAATACACTGTATGTTTTAGAGTTACAGTGTATTGACTTGATAAAACAGGGCCTAGAAATATATCATAGGAAGTCGCAGTCAGATTTTTTATCATATGTATTGAAAAATAAAATATCGAGTTAAAAACCTCGTAGGTTCACAATTAGGTATATATTTTACAAAAAGTTTGTAACATCATTTTTAGCTATTATGGCAACAGAATCAGTCTTACAGTTTCATATAAAAAGTGGAAGATAATAGAAAACTAATAGGACAATAAAGGATTATGAACTTACATAATAATTAATTTAGCGACAAGAACACCAGAATTAGTAGGTAATGAATGGAGTAGATTGGTTTGCCATTGGCAATTTCACTAAAAGGTTTTGTGCATCCTTTCTTTGCAAGAAATGTATTTGTTTATATTCTCCTTCCATAATCATTAGCAAACATGGAAACCTTCTAGATTTATTTATTTATTTAAACTTTATGCAACACAAAATGTACAAAGGCGGACTCAATGCCTTAGGCATTCTCTACCAGTCAGCCATGGGTGATGAAGAGATAACATGACAGGTGCATAAAAATATAAACTAAGTAAGTAAATCATAATTATATTCAAAGCAAAAGACAAGGTTTTGTTTTTATATATTGTACAAAATCAAAAGAATTATAAGGAAGTGGCGTTGACTTATGAGCTAATTCGTAATATTTTTTACATTTTGTACATGTCATGCACTAACTCTGCAGAAGAAATTTTCATTTCTTTAACCATCTTATGGAAATGAGACCAACTACACGGTTCCATGTATTCTTCTACACAATAACTTTAAAGTCTTGGAAAAGAAAGGAAACAGTCTCTCTCTCTACAACGTGTACCGGAAACCCCATATCTATCTAAAAGGGCTGAAGACAACATCTGGTATGGAGTCTCTATGCACAGTTTCAGCTCAAAATAAGTGACAAAAAGAATTGATACCAAATTATCGGTTTCATATGTTTCTTGAATACCAATCATAACAAACGTGTCACAGCACTACGAGGGTTAATAACTTTCCACGTCACTTGCCAATAACACGGTGATTCTCTTCGTTCTTCTTAATTTGAAAATTCTGCCTCTGTTATCAATGTATTGAAATTTCTATTATACTTCACACATATAGATATAGGATTATAAAACCCTTGCCATATCGTTTATTATCATCCAAAGAAACCGTTCACTTGGTATGTACCTATATACCCTTTAAATTACACGTTGAATAAAAAAAAAATACAGTTGATCCCTGCTCCCAGCAGTCAGCTGTTCCGTTCGTTCTCTGTCAAATCATCCAATAACCATTGAGATCGCCGCTGGTTCTCGCTCCTGATTGGCGCACCCGCAACGCGCAAGCATGCTACTTTGTTTTGACAAAACACTATCTTGCAACGCGCGAAAATTATTTTGGCAGTACACGGTATCTTAAGTTGGCGTGTTTTGTTTTAGTAAAACTGTATACAGTGTTATTAGCATAGTCATATCTCAGAACTTTCCTTACAAAGTAAAAAATGTGTGAATGCAGGACAATAGATCAGGCTAAAAGAAATCGAATGTGCATTGTTAATCAAAAACACTGTATCTTAAGATACAGTGTTTTGGATTTACATAGTACAATTGCTAGTCGGACTTACCCATGAAATGTTCCGTAGTCGCAAGCATAGATTAGCGAGGAATAACTTTGTGTTTTACAGTGTTTGTTTAAATGACTAAGTAGTTTTTGCGGTTTCTGAAAATATGACACTCCACACACACATATAGGTTTGTTTAAAATATTTTGTTTTAGTTTCAGTTCAGTTTATGGGGAGTTATTTTATATTTCGAAAGTAAAGCGGTTCACAGAATACATCTACTTACCAAGTTTAAACTTTGTAATTCTGTCTAATAGTTTCAGAAAAAAGTGGCTGGGATAAACTGAAAGACAGACTGATAGACAACAGACAGACATGACGAATCTATAAGGGTTAAATTTTTTGCCAATTTTCTACAGAACCATACAAAAACTAGTCATAATCATTTTAATATGACCCTGGAGTGTCAAGGTAAAATGATTATGATTATTTTTTTTTTCATAATCGAGAATTTAATCAGAAATAAATATTTCTAAAACTTACTAATCACCAAACACAGACATTGAACTTGAGCACTGCACATGGCTTGCGGGATTAATGGTTGTTGGAAAAAAAGTATCTGAAAGCACCTTCATGTACAGGGAAGTTATAGCGTGACTACACAGGTCATTCACATGGTGGACCAATCTGGTGAGACCCACGGGTCCAGTTGGATGTGAGAAGCATAGTATCCATCTCCATGGCACCTTTTGGGAGCACATTCCCTGTGAGGCCACTCAAGGTTCGGTAGAAATTGCAGCAGCAGTTACGGCTAGAGCGACAATGATTACAATAGGGTATTGACGGGGCCCGATAGGACTATTGCCTGTTGGGGCTGCGGGAATGCTCTAAAATAATACCACATCTCCGGAACGAAAGGCCATCTGAACAGGGTGGGTTCTTACCGAAAAAGAAAGGGTATTTTCTTGAAACATTCTAATTAGTCACTTAGATGACTAAAAATATTAGACACGTATTTTTTCTTTAGCTACATAGTTAATAACTAAAGACGATACGGTGAGCTGAAATTTTACCTGTTGTTACGCCGTGTATTTCTTTTTAGCAACCAAGTGAGTTCACCAGCCCACACTCCTAACCATTGAATACTTTTATAAGTTGAAAAGTAAAAAAAAAACATGTTTTTGAAAATCTGACTGACGCAACAACAATAATAAACATTTTTCAACAGATAAAAATACTCTATTGTAAATAAAATACACATTGTGATTATGAAAAGAGAAAAGTATCCATTTTTACGACCCTTAAAATCAATGACACAATAATTCAAATAAACCCATAAAAATTACCATATTCAGAACTAAATCCGTATAAAAACTGAATTACACTTCTGGCGCATTAAAAGGGGCGTCTTGAAATGTTGCTAAATCTCCCCAGACGTGCTATAGGAAATGTTCTCTTTATCTTACACCATCCTGCTTCCGAAGGCGCACCTTCCGCTTCGCGTTCCGCCTCGCCGCACTACACACCGGAACTGACAGGGATTTATTTAGAATAAAACAGAACATTTTTATTGCACATTAAAATACTCCAAAAGATTGGTCTGGGGACTGCTTTTGATACAACATTAATGGTCCTTAGATGTATATTTTTTTAAACAATTATCCGTTTGTTCGGCAATTTGGGTAAAACGGGCATTGTGTTGGCTGAATAACTTTCTGATAGTCTTTGTGGCCAGCTCTTCTCCAACGTTACTTAGCTACAAAGGGTAATTTTATCCCGGGTTTGCGTGAATATTCAAATATCACAGCCCCAAAACCCTCGCGTAACCCGGAACGCAAGGGCAGCTGAAAGAACAGGGTGAGTTTTTAGTCAGTAGAAGTCTGACATTCCCTTCTGCTGCACCCAGAGCGGAAGAAGTCATTCGATGGTCTTTCAATCATAAAAACAAATAAAAGAACCGTTGCCTCACTTAAAGAACAGGGTAAGTTTCTAACCGTAGAACTCTGACACTCACTTTATCTTCCCTCCACCTAAAACAGGAGGACAAAGTCATGATTTTCCCCCCCGGTCAAAAAACAAGGTTAATTTATTCTGTAAATTTTATTTACACACGATGTACATATTCGTACACATGTGTTGCATCTAAAATTGTATCATGTTAATCGTCTTATTGATTGATTGATTATGTATTGGATTGATGATAGCGATAAGTTTCACGAAAATTGATAAGAAAAATTTCTCATAGAAAAAAGGATTTAATTTCAAAACAAACAAGAAACGGAGCTTCATTAATAATATCCATATCTCCGTCCGTCTAAGCGACAAAGAAAATTGATAGGGACAATCGCCACGCCCAGGAAAAATTGTATTAGCACTGCAGATGTGGGGAGTGCATTGTTTTGCCACACAGATGCGCCGGGATTATCATCAATCACCAACTGCAAATTGCATATAGCCTTTCGAAATGCACCCAGTGCCATTTGTGTGCCACCGGTCAGGATTAAGCGGCATTAGTTGAATCGAATTCCGTGCTAAGCGCTTTGCGGAGCTATGTGTTCCAGTATGCGAGCTGGATCCTGTAACTGCACTTAAATAGGCTACACAGTACACATACCCAACTGAAGGAATAAATTATTGATTCCTCGTGATAACGATTCAAATCCTAACTTAAGTTAATTTTAATTAAACTTTACCGATTTTCGTATCCTGCTGAATTGCTAAATGGTCCGCGACGAAGTTTGTTGCTAAGAGATAGATGTAACTTATTTTTATCGGTTCCTTGAACGTGACCGCCGCCGGTTTGTTTCGCCGCTAAGAAAATGTACGCTCATGATCATTGAGTACGTAGCAAAAGAAAGATATTGACAATTCAATATTATATTGCTTGCTTATTATATTTTAGACAGGAAGAACGTACCTACCAACGATTGTATATTGAATTGAAGTAGCACTTTGTTTTATAAAAAGTTTTCATTGTTCGGTTCGTTAGTTATTCGAGGTATTGTACACAAAATTGTTATGTATTAGTAAAATGCCTAAAGTGGTTTTTTCCAAATCGTTTTAGGTTTTTTGTTCTTAAAACATTATCTAAAATAAGAACTGCTTGTGTCAAGAGTCAATCCAATTAACTAGCAGTCAGGACATGATGCACGTTTCACAATTAACAAACAACTTAAAGCACAAGTAATATCTAAAGCATTAACATCAATAACGTGCTTAACAATGCTACAAATAACTGGAACAGCTCCGGCTGTTTGTAAGAACATTGTTCGTTCAAATTAAGGAAAACGCTCTTTACAATTAAAGCCCGGTCACAGTTGATTCGAGTCTTCTTTAATTACAGTTCCTTATGCAAGTAGCTGGCTTAGATCCGCAGTTCCGAAACTATTTGTAGCACTAAATCCAGTTGCCGTATAGCAGTAGGACAGCACTATCTAGGAGCAACATGCATACCCATGTAAATTTCAAGCGGAGCCGGCCTCGTTAATTTGGGTCTTGTCAGGGGGCACATCCCTTTCTTAGTAACTCTGTACCCGCTGCGTCGCCGTGCTTTCACCAGCTAACGGCTCCTTGGCTGCTTGAAATTGTCTCGGTTTATCTTCGTACGATCGACCCTGAACACATTCTGAATAAATGTTTCACAAATTCGCTTTCCCGTACTCAGAAATGCCCCTTTTATTTATCTTTACGATTGCGAGATTCGCTTCAGTGATTCTGATAATGTTTAAGCTTCAGTGGTGGTCTTTATCAAAGGTCGATGTTAATTTGTATGTCCTAATTTGATTAGATTTATGTGCTTAGATGTATCAAAAATTACGTGTAAGATTGTATGGGAATACGTTTAGTTTAGGCTTATTTTTATTATTTCGTAAGGAAAAAACAAAGAACTTATTAGATCACCACTTACACATCTGGTTGTCAATCGGTCAGATGCACTCTTTTTTAGAAATGCATAGAGTTATCAAGTTGATATCAATCATCAAACGCTTCTGTTATTGACTGACTGATAGACAACGCACAGCCGAAACTATTGGGCGCAAGAAGCTGAAATTTGGCACGTATGTTCCTTGGAGAGTATAAGGGAGCATTAAGAAAGGATTTTTTGAAATTCTCTCCCTAAGTGGGTAAAAAAGGGGGTTAAAATTTATATAAAACTTTTCATTTATTCAACAAATCCATTTCCAATTTTGTATATAGGTTCCTCAAATGATGTAAATTAGCACTAAGAAAGGACTATTGGTAGTCCCTCCCTAAAAGGGTAAAAAGGGGGTACGAGTTTATATGAAACTTTTCATTTTTTCAATAGATTCATTTGAAACTTTGTACGTAGGTTCCTCAAGTGATGCGAATGAGCACCAAGAATTTTTTTTCGAGATTTCCTCCCCTAAGGGAGCAAAAGAGGGGGTATGAGATTATGTGAATCTTTTTATTTCTTCAATGGATTCACATGAAACTTTGTACTTAGGTTCCTCAAATGATATTGCCTACTGGGGTATAAGCGAGAATGCTCTAACGAGATACCGCTGCTCCGGAACGTAAAGGAAATTGGAAGCACAATATGGGTTTTTAGTCAGAAAAAGTCCGAAACGCCTTTCCGCTTCATCCAGAGAAAAAGAAGTCATTAGGAATTAAAAAAAGGTTCATTAAGTTATTTAAGTGAGCACTTATGATATTTGGAATGTTGACAATAAGGAGGGTCCGAAAACATGAGAAAAACACATCAGTTCAGCATACAACTCTTTACAGGATATGATCCACCTCTTATCATGCCCATAGTGCATGGTCTACACCTGCACCTTGCAAGATTTAACCAAGGAAAATGTCAGAACTGTGCAGGTTGCTGCATATTGGTCTAAAAATATTTGTTAAGAAGCATAAAACCTGGTCGTATGGCATCACCATTTTACGCCAATTTGAAGCTCATATTCTTATAAGGCTACACGTACGTAAGACATTAACAAGTGTCCAACATAAAAAAGTACAATAAATAAAAATTTTAAGGTAAAAATAGAGCGAACCTAATTGAAACTTGTAC
Source organism: Tholera decimalis (assembly GCA_943138885.2). Taxonomy (NCBI): domain Eukaryota; kingdom Metazoa; phylum Arthropoda; class Insecta; order Lepidoptera; family Noctuidae; genus Tholera; species Tholera decimalis. The sequence goes on along the minus strand of OW964550.2, from coordinate 30,131,708 downwards.
ATACAGAGGCTTATATTCCCCACAGTTATTTTCAAATATAGACTTTGACGTCGTAAAGGACTTCTGTTGTCAAGTAACTCTGAAAAGAATCCAAGACAAGTTTGTTGTATCGGTGTTAAGCCATTCGTTCTCACACTAGCACGTGTGTTACAGTATTTCTGTCCATGAGTATCGTACCTAAGTAGTTTCCAATACTTTGTGATTCATGAGCGCCGTGATTTCGTGGATCGAAAAGTTTTTTAATCGACTGACTGTTCAATAGTTCATTATTGTGCATACATGAAACAATGAAGAAATTGTGGCATTCTTAGGTTTACTAGGCAGCCATTTTTATATCCGGGCTATAATAACTCAATAAGAACTGTCGGTCTGGGTGAAGCTGAAGGGAATGTCACACTCAAGAATCCGATAAAGTGAGTTTTAGTAAGTTGCCCTAATATTCTGGGGTATTCTGGGTATTTCGGTAGAACGTTCCCGCAATCCCGGCGGACAATGGCCTTATCGGCCTTCGTCAATACAGCTGACTGCTGATTGAGGCGTGCGTGGAACATGACGCACCATCGACCTCGACCAGCACTATACAGTGGACACGCTCGGGGTTTACTGTAATCTTAGACCCTATCTTTCGGATTATGTAGGAACACAACTCTGCGCGCTTGAGTGGGATTGGCTTAAACATGTCTGCCGCAGCCCGCATGGCCAAAAATAACCACTGAATTGATTCCGTTAACTGACATTGTGGATGAGGAGACGAGCTCGACTCCTATATAAAAGGTTCGGGGTCGTGCAAGCAAAGATAGAACTAAGTATATGGAAGAGGTAGAGGAAGGTATTTTCCCAACAGTGGGACAAAACTTGGCAAAATTATTTATAAAATATAACATAAAACGACTAAAACTCTTTTAAAATATAAAAAATTGGTAGTGCTCACTATAGGCAGCGGACTTTATCATAATATTTTGATTATATATATTTTATCCGAAGTAAAGCATATTTCCTTTCATTGTGTATACTTTTAAAGTGATAGAGTTTTTAGTAAATTGCTTTTTGCCATTAAATTATTGTTTGCTAAAGTGGATTTACTGTATTGCCTGTCATTTGAAAAGTAAAATAATAATAAATTCTTAAAATTAAGAAATGCTTTTAGTTAAAAATTAGATTTTTCATTTAAATCATACTTATAAAATATGATGCGAACTTGTGGCGAAATAATGTCAATTTTCCTTTTTGATCTTGAAGGGTCAGCAGTGCTTGGCCTGGAGAGTTGTGGATGAGCGGCCATCCATTATTTGCTGAGGTTCTGTGCTGCAGAAATCACGTTATGCTGTTAATTATGGCTGTATATTTAAAAAACGGCTTTCAGTCGTCAGAGATATGTCAGAAAACCGGGAATCAGTCTTGTCAAGGAGTATAACGTTACTAGGTTCTGGAGCTCAGATACACGCTCCATTTAAAATACCAGTGGTTAACTAACATGATAACAATTCCGAATTACACCGTTCACTAAATAGGAACTGTTAAACAGAATGTTACGGAAAAATATGAAATGTTCCCCTAGCCCGATGTAACAGTTTGAACTGAGGTTTCAATCTGATCGCTAGAGCTTGAAGTGACATCTTTTACAATATAAATTTAAACAAAAGAAGGTGTATTAAGTTTACAAATTAGTGTGACTTGGCGAGTGACATTTATATATGAGATAACTGATTTATTGCGGCTGATACAAGAATTATTAGGTATGTCCACATTCCTCTTACTTTACTGCTTTGATAATACGACGCCTTTTATTTCTTAAGCCCGATTTACACTTCAACAAGTACAGTAGCCAGTTAAGAACTCAGACAGTTAAGTAATAAGTAGTAAGTTGTAAGTAGCGTCCAAACGTAGGCGAGTGAGTAGTCATAAGTTACCCGAGAAGAAAAAAAGAAAATAAAAAACTTGAGAGGTGTCAAGGGACACCCGGATGGAACGAAGTTCCTTTCGATTAATTAGTGAAGGAATTGTAAAAAAAACATGTGTGCAATTCACACGTGGTAGAAGTGAAACCTTCAAAAATTTACGAAATTTCAAAGGTATACCGTTGCCCTCTCTCTCTCTCTCTTTACCTCAACTCCCCACGAGACGCCCTTCAACTCATGCCTCAACTCATCCCGCAACTCGACCCGCAAATCGACCCGCAACTCGACCCGCAACTGGACCCGCAACTGGACCCGCAACTGGACCCGCAACTCGACCCGCAACTGGACCCGCAACTCGACCCGCAACTCGACCCGCAATTGGACCCGCAACTGGACCTGCAACTCGACCCGCAACTCGACCCGCAACTGGACCCGCAACTCGACCCGCAACTGGACCCGCAACTGGACCCGAAACTCGACCCGCAACTGGACCCGCAACTCGACCCGCAACTCGACCCGCAACTCGACCCGCAACTCCCCCCTCAACTCCCCACTCAACCTACCTGTAACCTACAAATTTATGGACTGTACTAAACTCGCCCGTCTACATGCCAGCCAGTTAAGTTGGAGGGGTGCGGGAGACGCGAGAGAGGGGGCTACTTCGCACTGGACTCGCCGAAAAATAGGATCGCGATCTATTTAACTCAACTTAATCAACAACTTACTACTTAACTCGCTTTTGCCGTTCAAACTACAATAACAACTTAACTCGCCGATGACGCAAGTTAACTCGCTACTGTACTTGTTGAAGTGTAAATCGGGCTTTAATCGTACTTTTCATACATAATAAAAGCCAAGCGAAGCGCCCCTATCCTAATGGTTAAGGTGTCCGCCTTGTGATTGAGAGGACGCAGGTTTGAACCCGACCCATTACACTATTACCGTGTACCCACTTTAGACACAAGCATATTTAGCTTAGTTTAGGGGCTTACCTAGATTGTGTTACATAGTAAAGTGAATTCTAATTGTATTGTTAGTTCTCTTTAAATAAATTGCACAGGCGAATCATGAAAATTTTCTGTAAAACAACAACAAAGAATACTTCGTTATTCTGTATCGTTAATATCTAATGACTCATTCAAAGCGGAAAATTTTCACAAATTCTTCACAATTATGACTAATTAATCATTAATTATTAAACAACGTAGATACGATACATACCTCGATTCGTACAAGCGTGTACCCAAAAATTGTATTTTCTTTATTAACAAAAATATTATCTTATCGGTTCGTTAAACCAGCGATAGCTTGTCAAGGGTAAAATGTTGGAAATAATTCACTTTTTTCTACTGATAAATATTAGTTCTTAGTTGCTGTACTTATCTTGTATACTACCTACTACTAATACGATTTTACGAAAGTATAAATAGAAATAGAAACCTCTAATGCAATATAAAATGACTCCTCGCGCTCTGGTTCCAGTGCAAGGGTGTATCAGACTTCTACTGACTAAAAACCCACTCTGTTCCATCATAAACATTAGAACATTCCCGTTACCCTTTTTTATTTTTCGGGTGCGAAAATCATTGAATGACTTCTCCCGCTCTTGGTGAAGCGAAAGATAGTGTCAGACTTCTACTGACTAAAAACAAACCCTGTGCCTTCAGCTGCCCGTAAGTTCCGGGGCTGCAGTATCTAGTTAGAATATTCCCGCAACCTAGGATTCCCGTAACCCTGCTTTTTGTTACACCCTATATAAGGTGTAACAAAAAGCCTGCCAGGGTTGGTTTTTAGTCAGTAGAAGTCTGACACACCCTTCCACTCGAACCAGAGCGGGAGGAGTCATTTGTTGATTTAATCCCATAAATTTGTTTTCGACAAAAGGGGAATAATAGGCAGGGGGAATCAACAGTGTCTCACGAGGTGGGAGACCCTAATATGTACTAATTTAACGCCCATATACATTCAGTAATAATCAATTGATTAACTGATATTAGCGAATTTGTGACTTATCAAACAATTGAAAAGGTGTATTCCCGTTGTCCCCGTAGTCCATGTCCCCGTTAAAGGGGACAAAGGGAATTTAATAAAATAATTAAAATTACTTCCCGTTGTCCCCGTTATGTACATATGGGCAACGGGGACAACGGACAGTTAAGATTTCACGTATCGTTGTCTCCTTTAAATTTTTATTTATTTACTAAATACCTTATTTATTTTGATTTAGTTTTAAATGAAAAGGTGGAATGAAACACAAAGTATTTAAATGTTATACTTACAAAAACATACCACATTAATATACCTATTTAACTATAACGTCACAGAATTAACATAGTATAAAAACAATTTAGATAATAAAAACAAAAATAGGATTGAACTTAAAGCTTAAACATAATGAAAAAAAAACAATTAAAATAAAATTGACTACAAACAGAACTTTAATGTTATACTTATTAATAATATCACATTTATTTAGATTACAGAATTGGTAATAATCAATATTTATATATTATCATTTATTTTATTATTATTTTTAATACATTCGTAAATTATAAATACTTGTGTCGCAATCACATGTGTAGCTATTGCTTAGATATTATGTGTTTTTTTTATTTTATATGTAGTCCTTAGTTCCATTTCATTTGTATAGGTACAATATTTTGTCTATTAAGGCACTCTCACTTCTAATTTTAACTCAACGGGGACAACGGGCATAATCTGAAAAGCATATATCACAAGAAATTAACGGGGACAGCGTACGGGGACAACGGCAAGTAATTTTAATTATTTTATTAAATTCCCTTTGTCCCCTTTAACGGGGACACGGACTACGGGGACAACGGGAATACACCATTGAAAAGTCTTAAAAATACAGCTTACCTTTCAAGTTTGTGATTTTTTTCATCAAAGTAGCTACTTTTTGACTAAAATATGCATTTTCTAACATGTCGTCATATTATCGCGCTTTGTTATTATTTTTAAACTTACGCGCGCAATACTTACAGAATAACAACTACCGTATGACTTATCTAGGATATAGTCTACCTATCGGGGTTGCGAGAATGTCCTAACGGGATACCGCGGCCCTGGAACATAAGGAAAGCAAGCTGAAGGACACGGGTGGTTCCTTTCCGCTCCACCGAAAGCTAGAGAAATCATTCGCTGATTTTCCCAACTGAAAAAAAAACAGGCAGTGACAATAAGACATAATTTTACATCTAAAATATTTGTTTTGTTGTTACACTACATTCCCATACTCGTAACATTCGTCAAATATACTTCAAATCACGTAAAAATATATCCACAAAAATAATCAGTAGTAGATTGATGTACCTTCAGTACCGAAGATAGCTACTGAAACAGTACGTGTTTTTTCAAAACAACTTGCTTCAATGTGGAAATGTACAAGACTGTACGTGCGATGTTGCACTGTTGATACTGATCGACACTGATTTTAAACAATGAAGCTATAAAATAATTAGGTCACAGCTGAAATAGGGTATTAAAACGTAATAAAATGTGTGTATAGGTAGATTGACAGATCTGTATTGGTAAAATACAGTATGTTAACTAACAGAGGGCGTTCCCGTTAACCCGCAATAGTATAGCATCCATACATGCTAAAAAAAATATTACCTACCATTCGAAAACAAAATGTTTTTATTTTTTTTTATGTTAAAATATTCACTAAAAATGTTAATTTGATACGTAAAAGAAACACACACGTACGCTGAAGGACGGCAACGTTGCAATTCATTTATGAATGCGTACGCGTTGTACACGCGAGTGTTTCTTTAAGTATAAATTTAGTGACGGCTTAACGTGCTTTCCAAGGCACGGTGGACCGGCTTCGTCAAGCGATTCTAATACTTAAATATCGACCCGTGTGGTTGTTATTATTTAGCTAAAATTTCTTCGTTCGTCTGATGATTTTACAAAAATAAACAATTAAGTATAGAAAAAAATACAATCGGAAAAAAGTGGCCTTATGGTTACAGGCAGGACAGGAAGTTGTAAGGTCGTGGGTCAATGCGTAATTTTCTTTATCATTATGGCTATCTTAACGGTGAAGCAAAATATCGTGAAGAAACCTGTAGAAGTGTCGGCGTGGCCTAGAACCGAACAATCAGAAGACATGCGACATCCATTATCACTGGGCCCGCGTGGTTGCGGCTGTAAGTAATACGACCTTTTCCCTCTCAAAGAGCTTGCGGGCCTGAGTCCCAGCATGCAGTAAGAATGCTATATAGGCTCATTATGTTATGTAAAGTTATACAAATACTCGACCAATAAATCAATCTAATGAAGCTGTCTGACACAGATAGTGGTATTTAATAGCAGCAATCAGGCTTTTAAATAACAGCCCTGATCAATCTTTCTGGTTAAGCAACGCTCGCTGAGGTTGGTCTGTAGATGGATGGATGGATGGAATGGGACGGGAATGGGCTTGGTGGAATTAGGTTAATATGCACAGAACGTTAAGTTTATATTTTCAAGATTGTGTTACATGACGTTGAAAAAAATGTAAGTAACTCGGACACTTATCTAGATAAATAGCAATATTCCAATTCTAATGAGAGGCTTTGTGATATTTTGTCATGAGTAATTCTAACTCTTCTCTCTAAAAATAGAACATGGAAGATTTGGGGGAGGTCTTTGACCCGCAGTGCGACGTTAATAGCTAAAAAAATTAGTGTGGCACTCGGGGACTGCCGCGGTAAAGCTATTGCATAGCATTTTTTATCAACTTATGCAATTATAATTATTTATTTATGCAGTATTTTTTTTTATATTAATTCAAGTTACACTTTTTGAGCGTGGTGACCGATAAGAAAACATTTTTTTCTCTTTTATTGAATTATTGAGAAGTTAATATTGTTTTAAATATTTTTATTATCTTATAGACGTATGCGTGTAGACTAGCTGCTAACTGCTCATAGCAGCTAGTCTACACGCATACAAACACCTTGCCTAACTGAAACGACGTTAGACGATGCACGGCTTTCAACGCCGTACCGCTGTGCCGGTCGGAGTGGGGGGTGTTAGGTTTATTTTCGTTACGGAATTTCTTGATTCGGTAGCCGCGCTCAAAGCCCGCGATAAAAGCTATGCAATAGCTTAATAAATAAAAAATCTTACTTGGACTTTAGTGCTTTTAAATAACTATTATCTAGAAGTGCACAAGTACAGTATGCTAGTTTACTGTTAGGCATGTCAACTTCATCTTTGACCGGCTGCATTGCTTTCTACCACATGCAAAAAATTCTTCATCAAAAATATGTTATTTAAAAGATTATTCAAAAAATATCTTGCACAATACCTAAACACTCACGGAATGTGAATTGATTTTGAAAAAGTTATTAAAAACCAATTTTTAGTCGTTAGTCAATCTCGGGGACTATTTTTCTTTTTTTTACATTCAGAATTCGCCACAATGGTAAAAGTAGACTATGGTACGAGTAAGATACTTAAGTAATTAGGTACGCTTCATTTGTCAGACAAGCAAAATTGCACGACCTAACTCAATAAAATCGTTGTGATTACTTAATAATCAAAATAATAATGTGATATCGCTGTACCAGATTAAATTTCAAACTGATTGCAATAAATTAAGGTGTAAGTAATCGTGTAATTTTCGTCCTTATAATTGGATATTATGTTATCTAGAAAATGTATTACGTTTTAATAAAGTATGGCTTAAAAACAGAATACAATCAGGTGTTTCTTTGCAATTATCCTCGACATATAAATAATTTAGAACAATATTTAGTCACTAGCCTCTGCCTGCGACTTCGTTCGCGTGGGAGAGTTCTCCCGCGTAAATCCCGATCCCGTGGAAATTCCGGGGAATAAAAAATAGCCTATGTATTATTCCAGGATGTCAACTATCTACTTATCAAATTTCATTCAGATACGTTCAGTAGTTTTTGCGTCAAAGAGTTACAAACATCCATACATCTATACATCCATCCTAACAAACGTTCGCATTTATAATATTAGTATGATATTTCCGACAAAAACTGGATGTTGGACCTTGAATGCAATTTGCACCTCCCTCCGGCCTGCAAATATAACTATGCACATGTAGAAGGTCCAATTTTTGTGATGCAACAGGAAACTCACGCTTTTTCTCCATAGGTAAATGTTTCGCCCCACCTCGAATAATTTTCTTGAGATATTAACTCGTTATGTCCTCGTCTTGGTGCCAATAATTTGTGCCTAAGCAACAATAAAGTTTTAATACAGTTTGCGCCACAAATGACGCAAATTGAATCATTGTCTTATCATCAATTATGTGTAACACGTACCTATCTATTTACGCGTTCCTAAGAGATAGTATTTGTGATATAAACATTTAAATTTCTGGGCAATGACATCAGAAGAAGAAAAAGAAAAAGAGGAAGATGAAGATTTAGAAGAAGAATTTAATTTAATTTTTTATTTTAACTAAATTTAATTTAAATTGTGTTTTAATTTCCATTATAAGCCAGTTTATATCAAAATTAATCGCATAGACTTCTTCTCCTCCAGTTATACAGGGTTATTGGAAATACGTCCCGATCCTGTTAAGGGCTTGCAGATGAGGTCATTAACTAACAAATAAAATGTTCCGCCGTCAAAATAGATTAGTGATTTTTAGGAGAAAAAAATATTTATTTCATAAGACGTTGCAAATATCATAAAAATAAAATAAGTATTGGATCTCTTTTTTCAAAATTACGGAGGTTTTTAATTGTTTTATGTTTTTTTTATTATGCGTAACTTATTTTTTTAGCTAATTAATAAATAAGAATGATAAAACGGGTTTTTGTTTTTTTTTATAATTTTTTAAAAGAGATAAAGTCTTATTTTATTTTAATATTTAAAAACAAAATTTTCTCGATAATGGTATACTTTAGGCCTAGAAACTTAGGGTTGATTTGTTAGTTAATGACCTCATCTACACACCCTTAACAGGATCGAGACATATTTCCAATAACCCTGTATATACATAAAGAAAGGACACTGCAAATACACAGACCTCCTCTCTATGATAGCTAGGCTAAGTTTGGGTTGGTGAATGTCACATGCCTCACCACACTTCCCCATTTTAAGAGGAGTGGTGGTGGGTAGGTACAGAAATTAATATACCTGCCTGGTTTCGAACCCACGACCTACATACAGCTCGTAAGTCTCTGCCACCACTGCTCTACTAGGCTTCTTACTGCTCCCATGTTTACATATATTGAGCAAAGTCAGCATAGAATAGTCTGTAATTTATTATACCTTTCAAGTTAACAGACACTTTTTGAGTATAATAAATGTGTCCCTCATTCATCGCTCAGGTCAATTAGATACCTGACAAGTCCAAATCGAACTCGCGCAAAGGGTTCCTGAACAAGTAATAATTATTTCGTTTTAAAACCACATACGTAGAAAAGGTGCTAAGCTATGGGTGCGAGTATTTCCAAATATTAAATGTAAGCTCTTTTGTTTCGGAGACGAAGGCATGGGAATTGTAAACATAAATTCATATTTTTATACTTGTAAGTTAAGATTTTCAAATTTTGAAAGTTCCTACAAGAAGTGCTTTCAATTGATACAAAGAGGTTGGCCAACTGACCCATTTGCTACCCTTTTTTTATTTGTGGAGGACAAGTGAATCACGACGGATAAGTTATCAGTCCTTATTTGGGTTCCAAAAGTTCATATCCATTTAGACTTTTCGAATCCAGTATAAATAAGAAGGGCTGTCTGTCTGTCTGCGATGCTTTCTCTGCTAAATCGATCCCCATGTTATAAGTATCTCAGGAATCATAGACTCTGGCAGGGAATTCCACTCCTTAGCTGTACGCACAATGAAAGTATTAATTTTGCGTTAGTAGTAATGCACTATTTGTGAGAGCTATAAATATAGCATATTGGCTATAAATTATATCAAAATCCACGCGATAGAAGTCGCGGGCGAAGTACTAGTGTTAATACAAGGGGAGTGTTTTACATCCAGATATTCAGAACCCTAAAAAGAAATAAAAAATTGGCCAAGTGCAAGTCAGTCTCGCCCATGAAGGGTTCCGTAGTATCTATAATAATATAATATAATATGTATATTTATTTGACGAAAAAAAACCTTACAAATTTCTTAAAACTAGATAGCTAACCAGATAACTTTGATTTTCATAGTGTTTGTATGAATTACAAAGTTATAAATGCGGTTTTAGAAAATATGCTGTATTTCAAAAACTGCTGACCCGATCTCATTCAAATCAATATTGGTTGAAAGTTTACATTAAGATCTATCACATATTTTTTTAGATTTTTTTACTCCAATTTTGTAAAAGTTAGAGGCGGGGACACATATTTTTTCACTTTGGAAGCTTATATCTTTTAAACAATTGACTATATGAAAAAGTGGTTTTAGAAACCCCAATATCAGTTTTAAAGACCTGTATATAGATACACACACGCATAGGTTTCATGAAAAAAAAATATAATTAGTTTTAGTTCCATGTATAGGAGCCCTCCTTTATTTTAAATATTTTTTATTTTTTTTCTTAAAATCGAAAAGCGGTTTACAGAATACATCTACCTACCAAGTTCTACATGTATAGTCCTAATAGTTTCGGAATAAAATGGCTGTGACATACGGACGGACGGACGGACAGACAGACAGACAGACAGACAGACAGACAGACGGTCAGACATGACGAAACTATAAGGGTTCCGTTTCTTGCCATTCGGCTACGGAACCCTAAAAAGTAACAATTTAAGGAGCACTGAGACAGCTGTCCTTTTGAATTGATATCGGTAAATGACATATTATGTTAGGCCTCAAATTCCAATTGATAATAACGAAAAAACATTATTGTTCGTATGAATATCAAAACAACTTATTGTTTTCTTCGTAGTGATATCACTTGTTGTCATGAACTACTTACTATCATTGTACAAAACAACCTAACAGATTACTACTTGAATCAACAACAACATATATATGCAATTTGATTGTATTTTCATATTATTATTCTAATCTTAGGTAATTATTGATACCTAGTGTTGATTGGCCAATTTCTGAGGAGTGTAGTATTCGTGAAAACTACGTTACTACATATTTAAAACGTTTTAGTGTGGATGTCGCGGCGTTTTTATAATTCATTTCTTGGAAACGGCTTCATCGGTCTGTAAAAATGGAGGTATTTTTATCGCTATAGGTGAATAAGAAAAACAGCTGAAAACTATTGAGTAAAACGGCGATCACTATTATTTGAAGACAGTTTACCTACCTTCAACTGTCATTCCGTTTTTAAATAAATTATTTGTAAAGATGTGACTCTGACACCTAACACGAACTAAAACAAACGATAGCCAAATTTAGAAATAAAAACCTCTATCTACACACGTCAAAGGCGTATGCGAACGTCAATTGTAATTTTTACAAAATTTTGAGTTTCACGAGTGTAAGCCGCTCGTCTTTTTTATGGTTTTAAAATCGTTTGACAGCTGTTGTCATTTTAAGTATAAAACTTGAATTATAAATCCATTGCATTGTGACCAATATCAGTAAACAAACGATATTTCACCCATGGCCACACTGCGAGCCAACTGATTGATACCACGACATATCATGTAAGTACTTACTGACAAGGCCAGTGAACCTGAGACTCTGAGAATAGGTACCGTAATATTGTCTGATGTACCAATAGGGACTTATCTTTGTGGCTGTGATTCCCGGTAGGGGAATACCTTATGTGGGAACGTACCTATGTTGCATCTGTTACTCAAGTACGTAGAATGAGGTCCTGACGAATTTTGATTTCTCTGTCGGAGGTTGCATTTGTGTCCCATTGATTGCAATAGGTTTATCTCCTATATGACACTGAGATGTAACTAGTGAAATAATGTGTGGATTTACTAAATACTTGTCAACCACACAGTATTTATTTATTTTATGCGTTTTATAAATGTGAAATACAAAAATGTTTTTATGAGGATGGATGGGCGGTTATTTGTTACTCTCTTACGAAAAAAAGAATAAATGAAAATTATTGAAATACGACACACATAACATACTGTTTATGACCTGGATTAAACTTATCCGGATTAGGTAGGTACACCCAAGTGCTAGCTAGGTAGAATTGCATGAACCTTGAAAGGAAAAAAAGCTTTAAATTAACTTACAATAACTACGGATACATGTTATTGCAGAAACAAAACTATTGGATCTCAAATTATGACTGTTAATAACATACACATTTGTCCCATATCATCTACGCTACTACGAGTTCGCTATACGATGTTATTCGGTAAAGAAAAAATAATATTTACATTTAGGTAGTTTACGTCGGTTACATTTATACAAATATTTTATAAAAGCGGAAGTTTTAAATGTCTTTGTAATCTGAAAATAAATGATTAATTAATTAATATAAACATTTCGGCAGCAAGACACCAGCTGCTGAACATGCCAAAGCGTCTTCTAGTGCCACTATATCAAATAGTTCTGTACTTTTCGTATCCAGCACGTAATAAAAATTCAACATTACACTACATTTCTCGAAAATAAATCTCATTATCGAGGCTACGTTGACCTTGATCTTGATCGAGTCGCATACGTCATTTTATTTCGTAATGAACTCAAACATGACTATAATGATTTGCATACAGAGAATTACCGATGATTCATAGACTACGGCGAATTTTGAAATCAACCTCTTTGTGATAACATTATATGCAGCGGAAACATTGACACTTACTGTTATACTATGTTATGTGTTTATGTTTTGACTATTATACAATAGCAGACGTTATAAATAAGTGATATGTATACTTTAGTTAATATAAATGATACATATTAATTTCCATTTGAATATTAATATGTATTAGAGTTTTAATATAATTTATGCCTTTTCCCAACTATATTGGAGTCTAAGTTTTTAAGCTAACATGGTCACTAACAGTATCTTAGAACTTAAAACGGGATATTTACCATGTGTATTATTTAAAATCGGCAATAGCACAACATCTTTTAAACGCAGGATCGATCTATTGAATTGAGTTACATAACCCTCAAATCATCTCGACAGAACGCCACTATATACATTGATGTATTAAAAGGAGGAAGATATGTTACGCGCTAACATCGCACTTAGTAAACCTGGGCTCAGCGCACGAATACATGCACGGAAACTCACACATCTGTGTTCAGTGACATTATCAGTCCCAAACCTACAGTTACCGTTAGACAAGGACAGAGATAGGAGACGGCGCTGTAGTGCGAGCGAAAGCGCGTTAGCCGCCGAATGTTTACGTTTATGAATGGAATGGAATTACATGTAGTAGCGTTAGCAAGTAAATATCAGGAAAAATTAAAAACATGAATTATTTTGATTTTTTAATAGGTATTTAAAAAAAATGTGAAACTTAATTCCAATTGTTTTGTTCTTAAAGTCATGGAGTTGCGGATACCTGCACGATATACATACATACTTACATACGTAAGGCACTTAGATGAACTGAAGTTATATTCCTTCAAATAAAGATAATTTATTTCGTTTTTGTCGTTTTGTTATAATTGATATAGCTGGATCTATTTTATGAAAATAATGGACCCTAACATCACAATATTTGTCAACTATTGCCTTTAAAAGTTGTATTCTATGGTTAAATGTAACTGGTTGATCTAGTGAATGAATTACTAAAGCAGACAGAATACCTGAATTCAGAAAAGATTGTATCACACTTAATTTTACCCGAAGTATTTGCTTCACACAAAGAAAATGTTAAGTATTGTTTTCTCTAAAAAACATTTTTATTGCTGTTTCGGACTTAAGGCATATCTTGAATAAATCATAAGATGGATAGCACAAACCACCCATATCCTTTACATTAATTAATTTGTGAAAACTTAATCTTTCATTAGTAATTAACTCAGTAACACATATCTCACATTTTATAGTTTTTATTAATGCTCTAGCAACCCACCCAGCTATATATCCTATGATTTGTTCAGCACTTATTGACATATTATTTTTATCGTTTAAAATATTTGATAATATGTCCACATTATTTTCGGCTGTATTATCACTGACATGACTTTTGCTTCTTTTTATATCTCTCACCCGGATATATGATCCACCACGTGTAACTTTGTGCTTTTGAAATGATTCACTATCATAAATATCGGCCATAGAAATATCTTCACCAGCATTTATTAAATCTTGACCACTTCTGCCAACAGTTCTATTTATGTTTTCGACAGCTGATGAGCACGTAAGTAGAGGGAAATTATCAAGTGGAATACAATTACCTGAGACAGAAGAACGCAGTTCTAAGTGACCTAGCACTTTTCTATAAATGCCCTGGAATTGACGGGCATTTGGGTTATTATTATATCCACCCTGCCGGCGAATTATACCAAAAAATAATTCAAGATGGTCTTGGCTAAGCCTATACATTGAAATATATTCTAGCGAGCCAGTTTCAACTAATGTTGAGTATAAGTATTTTAGGCTCTCTATACATATTAAAAATCCGATAAAACCAGTTTTACACGCAGATTGAGTGATTATTTTTTTTGTTATGTTCATTGTAACTTTACGTCTTGTTATTCTTCTATTTTTATTTAGAAATTTTAATGAACAGATATATTCTTTCATTTTATTTAGAAATTCAAAAACTTTTTCTTTATTTTCTGCACAAAGTGGTTTCTTAAAACCAAATCGTTCACGTTTCCGTGAATTCATAACATCGAATAGATGATTAAATTTTTCAATAAATTGAACTGTAGCTTCAGTGTTAAGAAACCGTGTTGAGGAAAGTAATTGTTCACACAGTTTTAATGCGTCTGCTACACTTCGACTGAGGAGCTGGGTAGCGAGCTTTACTTTCATGATTTGATTACGGAAGTCAATATGTTTAGGCGTTAATTTATTTGCAAAAGTAAGCGTTTCGCTGCTTTGTAGTTTTAATAAATTTATAATAAATTGCCACTTTATTTCTCGATTCTCATCGTCAAAAAACATTCTTTTGGATTCAAATGTGTTTCTAACAAGTTTTATCATGTGACATGGATCTAAAAATACAGCAACATCCATGTTACATGATGGGTGTCTGAAGGTTGTTTTTAAGTTTCCAACATCACTAAGATTACAACCTAATAGATTAGCTGCATTCACATTAGACGGACAGCCGTCAAACGTTAATGCAACTACACTAACGCCTACCTCCCAGCATTTTGTTAAACAAATATTTATTAAGTTCGCCTTAGTCTCGGCTGTGAGTCCGTCGACAAAAAAATATCCGACAGGTAGTTTCCAATTTTCGTCAACACAAACAAGCATCAACACAAATGCTTGTGAAGCAACCCTGTCGACGTCTAAGCCTCCAGTTCCGTAATTTACTAAACCTAAAGTTTTTCTACCATTCCAAACGGTTTGTTCTCGAATAGCCATTTCATCTATAACTAACGTACAATAAATATTTTTGTGGGTACCGGCTTTTTTATTCCTAAGAACTTCGAAGGCTTCAGCTGTAAATCCTGGCTCTGCATTTAAGTTTTCGTACCATTTTCCTAATGTTCGAGGGTGAGGCAAGGCGTTTTCAAAAACTTTTCGCACGTATTTGTATCCCGCTGGAGAGTAAAAATTGAGAGTCAAGGCAAACTTTCTTAAAGGTGGGCTGAATTTCATCCTTATGTTTGTTTTGCGCTGCTTTTGCTTCCTAATTCTTGCAAACAAATCGGCTGCTTCCGCTTTTACGCACAATTCCTGAAATTGATCTTCAGGAACATTGACCTTTTTCTTCAGATTAATCAGTGTCTTCTTCAGTGATCTACATCGTTCCTTGAGTCTTTTGTTTTTTCTCTTCAAATTTTTATTATCTTTAATAAGTTTCTTTTTATCAAATGATATTTTTCTAACTTTTGATTTTAGAAATGTTTTACGTGGTGTATCCAAAATTGACTCCATGTCAGAAACATTTATGTTTTGCAGGAAGTTTGGCGAGCCGGATTTCGAGCTATAATTAACATAGGTTATGGCCTCCTAAAACAAAAATAAAAAATTAAGTTAAATGCATTCTTAGTAGGTTTATACAAGTATTTTAAGGTGGTTCAGTCAATTTAGCCAGCGAAATTCAAATTGTCGTATGTTAACAAAACAAAATCACAATACCTGAAAGTAGGGCACAGCTCCTTTTGATATCCTTTTTAACCCTTTGCTGGTTGTATATATATGTTCTGGTTTAAAATGTGTTGAGCATAATCGACTATGTACAGTAGGTGTCCAATCAGGATCCTGTCTTTGTTTTCGGACCTCAACAAGCCACTTTTGTCTCCTTATTTCATCTTTAGGAAACCTGAATAATAAAGAGCCATAAGTACCACCATTATGCATATATGTATAAATAAATAAATAAACTATGACGACATGATTGTGCAGTTAGGGAGTTACGAGGAAGTTTGAAATCATAACCATTTGCTTAGCCATATTCGGGTACTAACTATATAAAAATAAATTTAAAATGTAAACAACCCCCTACGATAAAAATAATAGTCGCGGCGGCGGGGTGGCACTATGTAACAACGTTTAAATATTGATTCTGAACTAGCGATACCCGGTTTTTATCCAATTTTTATTTTAAGCTTTTTTGTAATGTAATACACGTTTTCTCTTTTATTTGATACGCCACTTGGGTCTATTTGATTATATTCGATTATTCATCCCCACTTTCACCCTCCATACCTAGTAAGTAGCTGAACCAATATTAATAAAACATTTTTCATAACACACGCGGCATGCCCTTTAATTTGATACGCCACTTGGGTATATTTTATAAGATTCAATTATACTTCCGTACTTTCACCACCACCACTTAGACAAAACACATGTAAGAACCACGCCGGAAAACATGCTCTCTAACAAAAAACCGCATCAAAATCGGTCCACCCACTTGGAAGCTACGGTGCTACAGACAGACACACAGATACACATAGCGGTCAAACTTATAACACCCCACTCTTTGCGTCGGGGGTTAAAAATATAGTATGGATGATCCCATAGCTTGTATGATGTGGGACGTCTTTATTTATATATAGTGATTCTGCACTAACAATTACAGACTATTGTTTTGGTAAAAATATTGAAAACAAAAAGTATTGCAAAAAACATAGTTATAAATATCAATCAACTAGACTGTCATTAAATAACCTCGGTTGGAATAAAAAATACAAAATCTATTAATATGTTTAATGCAATTTAAGTTGCTAACCTTACGCAACATCGGTCTAGTACAGTGGTACACCTGTACTTGTAGTGAATGAGTCTCGTATCACGCGCAATACGTGCGTATCGTGTCTCTCACGCATGTTTGTAATAACGTGTCTCGCTCTCACAAAAATGGCGAAGCAAACATTAAATATTATTGTAATTTTCAACAAATTTCAATTTTAGCTGTACTTACGAGTGGTAAGTGATTCCATGTGTCTTATTTTTCTTCCTGGTATTATTAAAACACTTTTTAGCTACACAAGAAGTCATTTTGATGCGTATTTACTGTGAAAACACTGAATTTATTGAGATGTGTGATCAACTACGTTCCGTGCGCGACTGAGTGTCAACTACGGGCAATCACTTAGTTTAGTAGGACCAAAACGCTGTGACTAGTCCCGTATCTTCTACTTTTAATACATCAATGACTATATACCAAGACTCGTAAGGAAAGCGATTGAGATTACCAAAAACGACAATTTCAACTGGGAGGATGGGTTTCAACTGTCAAGGGCCTGGAATGCAGTGGTTAAAATGTGTAAAAACCGAAAAAGTTTCGTAGAAAGTTCGAGAGTCGACACGGTGAGTTTTGTGTGTCGAGAACAGAATCGAGTGTTTAGTGATACATGCGACAGTGGTAGCGGTGTCGCTAACAGAAAACGAACGAGAAAGAGGGTAGACTGATTTTTCTGCTCATAAACTTCCACCCGCAATTAATTCAGTTCATCAGTGATCATGGCGCTTGCAACAGTGCCGAAATATCGGAAACTCAAAACAAAAAATACACATGGTAAATATCCCGTTTTAAGTTCTAATGATATATTGGGGTCGGTTTCAATAATAACCGAATGCAGCTGAGTATTAGTGTTTTACACGTAATGACTGCTTATCTGACTTCCACAACCCCTAGAAGCTAGATACCACGATACTCCTTAGCAAGATTGGTGTTATAATTTCTCACTTCTGGCTATCCGTTACGATTGTCAGATATTTAAAACTAGCTTCTGCCCGCGACTTCGTACGCGGATCCTGTTGCTTATGCCAACGGGGTCGTCAAAATCGAAGATCTGAAACGTCTGATGACGAATTCTAAGAGCCCGCGGACGGGTAAACAACGGGATGCGCGAGACGATTCAAGACGTTCCAGATCTTTCATTTTTGTAAGTTAAACGGAAGCCCACCAGACTAAACAACTTTTGCTAAGACGTCATTCCTATATAATATGTTATAGTGTCGCTGGGCTTTGGAGTTCCACAACAGGTGTTCCGATCTTCAAATTTATTCTCACAGAAAATGCTCTTCACGTGGAATAATTTTTGCTATGGCACCATTTTTACCCGACTGCAAAGGAAGGGTTATGTTTTTCGCGCGTCTCTTGTGTGTATGTTTGTAATATTCTTTATTACCTCATATCTCCAGAACCGCTGAACGGATTCACACAATTGAGGTAACTTTAGATTTGTCTTAGCAGCCCAAGTGTTTTTAGATAGGTGACACTTGAAAAAATTAAACATGGCGGCTGTGCGAATCCATTACACATGGTGAAAAAAAAAATTTTTTTTTCGTATTTTACAATATAGGTATCAAATTAAAGGGCTTAACACAAGAATTTAAAAACCTATATCATGTTTATCATTAGTGTAATACTAGCAAAATAAAACACTGAGAAAGTTTAAAAATATGGACTTCACGTTTTGAATCCGGTGGAGTCCCAATGTGACACGACCGAGATAACTAAAAAATTGTTAATTAATATTTTAACTGAAAAGTTGAAAAAATAAAGTTATTTAAAAAATCTAAAAACCCGACTGCACAACTGAAATGCAAGAAACAAGCAGATTTTTATTTTAAAAGTGAAGTAATAATAGACAAAGCGCTTGAAGATTTAAAGAAAATGCCAAAACCTGGTACCTCAGCAAGTGATTTAAATAACTTTGCAATTAAAATTCAGAACATTATCTACGTATTGAAAACAATAGACAAACGTGGTTACTTATATAATCCCATGCTCACAAGGGAAGTGTTGGAAAAGTTGTGCCCACACCTGCGATCACGATGGTGTGACTTTGCCTGCGATAACGAGGGAACAGCGGAGCCAGAGATAGTAATGTTGTCTCGCTTCTTAATGCGTGAAGCAGACAGGGCGTTACGCTATACATACGCCCCGTCAACAAGCACCGCCACTGCAAGAAGAGAAACCAGGCCTGCTATAACTATGAAGAAGAAGCCCAACACAATATACAACACGGTTGAACAAACTGAGGAAGAAGATCAGTGCCCTAATTGCAAACAGAAACATGTGCTAACTCAGTGCCCGAAATATAAGTCAATGACCGTGGACCAGCGATGGGAATTTGTGAAAGATAAGAAGATATGTTTTAAATGTGCTAATAAGAAACACAGGCGCATTATGTGTAGAGCAAAGTTATGCGGTGTAAATCAATGTCGCCGGCCTCATCATGCAACATTACACCAGGAAAGGAGAGAGTCGCCCGAGATCAAGACAGCGACTGAGAAGGCAGAAGAGCCTAAGGAAGCAGTCATGTTAGTGGCTACCAAAACAACCGCTGTCACGAGAACTGTACTATTGAAGATGTGCCCTATAATTATCACAGGCCCACGGGGGGAGGTTAGGACGCACGCTCTACTAGATGAAGGAGCGACCATAACCCTCATTGATGAAGACCTGGCTGAAAGCTTTGGTGCAGAAGGGACAGTACATCCGCTGCATATTCATGGGGTCAATATGTCTTCAAAAGAAAATGAAAGCAAGATCGTCACAGTAAAATTCAGAGTGTTGGGCGAGGACAGCGTGACTTACAAGCTCCAGGCACGAACCATGAAGGATCTGAAGCTTCATCAGCAGTCAATTCCTGAAACACTGCTGAAATATGAGCACTTGCGCGACCTCCCGAAGAACGAAGTATGTTACGAGCCGACACGCCCCGGACTTCTAGTGGGGACAGACCACTGGGAGCACATCGTGTCTCGAGAGCTCCGGACCGGCGGCCCTAATGAACCAGCTGCATCTAGAACGCAACTCGGCTGGGTAGTGCATGGCACCGCACCACGACACGCTCTCACCTTGAAGAACAATGTGTTTCACATATACGAACACGAGAAACACAATCATGAAGATCAGCGGCTTCACGAGTTAGTTGAAGCTCACTTTAAAATCGAAGCACTAGGAGTTGCGCGAGAACCACGCATAAGCGACGCGAACCAGCGTGCCATGGCTATCGTCAAAAGAACTACAAAGAAGATCGACGGTGGATATGAAGTCGGACTACCATGGCGCCATGATGACGTCACAATGCCGCCGAGTTACAACGCAGCGCTTCGTCGACTACTGAAAATTGAACAGAAGATGGATGCTAATCCTGAATTTGCGAAGCAATACTGCGCACAGATGAATAATTTATTTGAAAAAGGATACGCAGTGCCATGCGACGGAACAGAAGAAGCAAGTCCTGTCTGCTGGTATTTGCCTCACTTCGCCGTGCAGAACCCAAACAAGCCCGGCAAACAACGACTGGTATTCGACGCAGCAGCCAAGAGTCATGGTGTATGTCTGAATGACAAATTACTGGACGGCCCAGACCTACTCCTATCACTCCCGGGTATTATATTCCGATTCCGGGAAAGAGCGATAGCCGTCACAGCAGACATACAAGAAATGTTTCTGCGTATTAAAATCAGAAGGGAAGATCAACCAGCGCAGCAGTTCCTGTGGAGAGACAGCGATAGAACGAGTACCCCGCGTCGTTACAAGATGACAAGCATGATATTCGGCGCGGCCAGCTCACCATACATGGCTCATCATGTTCGTAATTATAACGCGGACATACATGGGCAAGAATATCCTCGAGCACTAGAAGATATCAAAAACAGTCATTACATGGATGACCTAGTATCGAGCTATGAGAACCTAGATGAAGCCCAGAAGGCAGTGAAAGAAATAAGAGAAGTGCACGCGGTCGCCGGGTTCACACTGCGAGGTTGGAGCGCCAACAACACGATGGTGCTTAGCGACATACCCCGGGAGCTGCACGCCACTACGCCTACACAACTGGGGGGAGATAAACCTGAGAACAAGATACTTGGTTTATACTGGAGCGCCGGACGAGATGAACTAGGGTTCAACACAGCAATGAACCGAGTTCCCGCCCCAGTACGAGAACGAACACGCGCGCCTACCAAACGTGAAGCACTCAGCGCAGTGATGTCTATTTACGACCCGCTCGGATTGCTGAGCCACTTCACCATAAGAGCGAAGATAATTCTGCAAAGTTTATGGTGACTGCAGATTCCATGGGACGAGCCAATTCCAGACCATGAAAACGAGCTATTTGCAGCGTGGCTCGCTCAACTCAACGACATCGCTCAGCTACGGTTGCCCAGAAGTTATATATCACAGAACTATTTGGACATCGAACTGCAAATCTTCTGCGACGCAAGCGAACAGGCCTACGCGACCATAGCCTACTGGAGAATAACGAACTACGACGAAACAGTGAATGTCGTATTGGTTGCCGCCAAAGCTAAAGTAGCACCGCGGCGGGTACAAGCAATTCCGAGACTGGAACTACAAGCAGCAGTCATAGGAGCGAGGATTGCTGACACTGTCCGGAAAGAACACAGAATCGAAGTAAGCAGAACAGTGTACTGGACAGACTCCTCCACAGTCGTGCATTGGATACAGCATGACATGCGACGCTACACGCCGTTCGTCGCGCATCGACTAGGAGAGATCGCCGAGCTTACCTCTAAGGAAGAATGGCGTTGGCTACCTACTGAACATAATGTAGCTGACGACGCCACCCGACTCACCGACGCGCCGATCAACGCCAGCGATAGGTGGTTTCAGGGCCCTGCCTTCCTGAAGCTACCTGAAGAACAATGGCCTAAGAAGAAGATGCAAGAAGAGGAAGACAATGATAAGGAAGTACTACACATCGTCGAGAACCAACGGGATAGCTGGCTGCCAGACCCTGCACGTTTCTCAAAGTTTGAGACATTAGTAAGAGCCGCAGCCAGAGTACTTGCCTTCATCGATATGTGTCGACACGCCGCAACAGGGCTAGAACTCTGCCATATAGAGCGAGCGGAGAAGAAGCTCCTGCAACGAGCACAGCAGGAAAGCTTCGGCGAAGAACTGAAGAGAATGCAGTCAGTTCGGTCACTCCCAAGAACGAGCAAGCTATACAAGTTAGATCCTGTGTTAGAAGACGACCTCCTGCGAGTAAGAGGCCGCATAGGAGCGTCTACCGCAGCCCCGGAAGTGAAGCGGCCAATTATTTTGGATGGTAGACACCAAATAACGAAGCTTCTAGTTATGCGAGAACATTATGCTGCAGGTCACGCCAACCGAGAACGCGTGACCAACGATCTGCGACAAAGATATTGGATCATTCACTTGCGACCCACAGTGCGTGCTGCAGAAAGAAGCTGTGCACTCTGCCAGATACGTCGAGCCACACCGCAAGTACCAGCCACCGGAGACCTGCCACGAGCCCGCCTCGATCCATTTCATCGCCCGTTCACCAATTGTGGGGTGGATTACTTCGGACCGATGATGGTGAAGATCGGTCGGCGGCGAGAGAAGAGATGGGGTGCACTCTTTACGTGCCTCACCTGCAGAGCTGTCCACATCGAGCTTGTTGCATCGCTGTCAACGGATTCAGCGATAATGGCACTACGGCGACTGGCTGCGCGAAGAGGATGGCCGCGAGTGATGTACTCGGACAACGGGACGAACTTTAGAGGAGCAGACCAAGAACTCAAGACGGCATACGCAGAATGGTTGCCAGCCTTGAAAAACATAGGGCTGATCCACCGCATGGAGTGGAGATTTATCCCACCAGGTGCACCGAACCAAGGAGGAGCGTGGGAAAGGATGATACGCTCCGTGAAAACCGCTCTCAATGTTGCGCTGAAAGAAAAGGCACCGTCAGAAGAAGTGCTGAAAACATTGCTAGTGGAAGCAGAGTTTTCCATCAACGCGCGACCCTTGACTCACGTCAGCGTAGACCCTCAAGATCCAGAAGCGCTTACACCCAACCACTTCCTGCTTGGTCCTCGACAGGCCTACCAACGACGGGGCCTTGTGAAGAAGGAGACAGAAGAACGTGGCGAGCCAGTCAAGCTCTCGCAGACAAGTTCTGGGCACGATGGGTCCGGGAGTATCTGCCATTGTTGGTATCACGAGGCGAACCGAAGAACGCAGCGCGACCCGTGCAAGTCGGCGACGTGGTCCTCATCGTGGACAGCAATCTACCACGTAATGTTTGGCTGATGGGCGTGGTAGAACAAATGCACCAAGGACCAGATGGAGGCATCAGAATCGTCGAGGTGAAGACCAGGACTGGAACTTTTCGTTGCCCAGTGAGCAAGCTCGTCGTCATTTTGAAAAAGGAAGAGGCTACGCGAGCTTCGCCGGGGGGAGAGCTGTAATGGACGCCGAGCTAGATACAATTAGGATAAGTTTAATATAAGTAAGATAGACACTAGACAAGATAGTTACTTGATATGGGAGAGTAAAAAGTCCTTGAAAGGTTCAGGAATAACTATTTCTGAATTCTTGAAGCAAATTAGGCACCGTACTTTCATGGACGCACGCAAACATTTTGGAATTCAGAGTTGCTGGTCGGCGGAGGGCAGGATAGTGATCGTCACACCTGATACTAAGCGTCACAGGATTGAAACTCCGAGAGAACTTCGTGCGCTGGTTTTGCAATTCCCAAATACTTCCTGTGACTCTGGAAAGGCTGAAAAACCTGTGAAACATGTTACTACGAGGAATGTTAAGGCAAAGAAGGGCGCGCCGGCGACGCGGCGCACGGTGGGCTGAAAAACGGCTTTCATAGACTTAGGCATTTTATTTTGCAAGTGCCAGTTTTTGTGCCGGATATCACTTCTATTTGTTATAACAATATACAAAAATGACACCAGAATTGATTCTGCACAAAAACGAAGGAATTATAATTTTTTTACGAAAATTTTGTATGGAGCTAGTATGAAAAATCGAAATATCTCTGAAACGGCAGCGATAACCGTAATATCCTTATAGGAGGTTTTAGTACTAATTATTTATGATTTTTTGACATACGTTACATAATGGTTGTAGATGCCTTTTTTTTTTTTTAAATCGTCAAAATATTTTTATTTATTTTTACATATTAAACGTTCCTTTTAGTGTTTAAGTTGAAGAATTCAGAGCTTTAACAACTCTTAACATAAAATAGCATCACCCCTATAGACCTGAAGGACTAGACAGAGGTGTGTAGTATCTTGTTGATCTTGTAAGATTTCCAACAATACCAAATAGTTGAATATCAGTGTCAAAGTGCCCATGCTGTCGCTTCTTTTAGAAAGATAGGGGAATGAAATTGTTAATTGATCATACCCTAAAAGTATGATTACAACATAACCGGACACATAATAATATCGACACAAAAGGAATTTTAAAACCTTGCATACGTTCAAAATACAAAATAACATATTGTGTAGTCATCTAATGAGTCTGATGACAAGTAATTAAGTAATTAGAATGATGGTTGTAGTCTTCTGATTCTAATGAGCCTATTAAGTGATTAAATGATTTGAAATATCTCGCAACAATACCAACTAAGAACTGCATTCACCTTTTTATAATTAGTGAGCTAATGTGATTTGCTAATGTTGATTAGTTCTACTATGAGTTCTACGAAATGTTTTTGACGATTATAAATTTTTATTATCATATCTTTTATAACTTTAATGAGGGTAGTTAACTAATTATTGACTTTATACAATAAAAGGGCTATAATTTTGTTCCATAATTGAGATTGTTCACAACCGTGTAACTGCTAACACTAAAACTATTTGCTTTGCGACTACAAAATCTTAGAATGGAAAGTTTAATCACCAACTTAGATTTGTTTGTTCTTCTAAAAAGTGAGTGTCCTTCATTTAATCATGAAGTATTGTTTAGTGCAATTGTGTCCCGCATAGGCGATTGCCTTTCTGCCGAAGATCAAGTAACTCTCAAAGAATTTTGCCGGAGATTCACGCGAGCTGCTTTAAACAGGTGGCAGAAATCTAAACGATTCTTTGATAAGTTTAGAAATACGTACGGAAAGTGGTTGCAAGCAAATATTGATTGGCCGAGTTGCGTGCAAACTTTAATAAATCAAGAACCAACTGTTGATGAGATACCAAGAGCACGCTCAGTCTCTCCAGAACCTTCGACATCATCGACTGTTGGAACAATGACAAAAAGGTCCCGAAAACCATTCAAAGATCTGGGAAGCAAACAGAAAAAGAGAAGATCTAGTGAGCACATAGGCGAGGATTCCTGTGAATTGGCATATGCAGCTGCAGCACGTTTAAAAGAAGAAGGTTATGAAGATATCGCATCTGTAATCAATTATATGATCAAAAATCCAGAAGCTGCCGTTAAAATCAAGGAAAGCATTAAGAAAACAGTAATATTTACACCAGAGAAAGCACTTGGATTGCTTCTTTCACTTAAGCTTTCAAAGTGGCAATATATTACGTTGCGAGAGACTGCCATTCGGGAAGGTGCTAAGGATATTTACCCATCCTACTATATACTGCAACAAACTAAGCTTGCATGCTACCCTCCTAATCAATCAGTATCAGTTACGGATTCATCAGCTAGAATTACACTTCAAGCTTTACTTGACATCACGGTGAAGCGGATTCTTCAAAGTCTTTCTGATAATGTGGAAAATAAGCAGTTAAAGCTGATATCGAAGTGGGGATTTGATGGTGCTTCCAATCAAAGCCGATACAAGCAGAAAATGGACGGCGAGCATGATGATTCAAGCATTTTCATGACCTCCTTGGTGCCACTGAAACTGACAGATGGAGATAATACTATATGGACAAACCCGAAACCATGCTCAACTTTTTATTGTCGTCCGGTTCAGTTCACTTTTGTAAAAGAAAGCCATGCAGTTGTCATTGATAACAAAAGAAAAATGGATGAGGAAATTGAGGCCCTTAACCCCACAGAGTGCATTAATAGTAACAGGGTGACTCATAAACTAATGATGACAATGATCGACGCAAAAGTCTGCACGTACCTTTCTGAAGCTAGATCAAATGCATCATGCTACCTGTGCTTAGCAAAACCAACAGAAATGAACCACTTAGATGCTGTAACATCAAAAACTGTGTGTTCTGACATATATGAATTTGGCCTATCATCCCTACATGCCCGTATAAATTGCATGGAATGTCTGTTACACATTGCGTACAGACTTGACTTCAAACAGTGGGCAGCAAGAAGTAATGAGCATAAAGATATGTTACAAAACAGAAAAAAAAACATTCAAAATAAATTTAAAGAGGAGCTCAATCTGTTAATTGATATAGTAAAACAAGGCTCGGGAACTACCAATGACGGGAATACCGCAAGGAAGTTTTTCGAGTTTCCCAATAAAACTGCAGCTATTACTGGGTTGGATCAAAACCTGATAAAAAGATTTGCTGTTATTTTGCAAGCAATAACATCTGGTGAGAAGATCGATGTCATCAAATTTAAAGATTTTGCTCGAAAAACAGCAGAAAAGTACGTGGAATTATACGACTGGTACTACATGTCATCAACCGTACATAAACTATTAATACACGGAGCTGACATAATCGAAAAAAATGATATTGTCCCGATTGGGACTCTCTCGGAAGAAGCCTCAGAGTCTCGAAACAAAGATTTTAGGAGGTTCCGGGAACATCATTCGCGGAAAAGAAGCAGGCAAGATTCTAATCAAGATATCCTAAATATGCTTGTTGTTTCTTCGGATCCTTTTCTAAGTGCACAAAGGCCGAAGTTAGATGCCAAAAGGAAGACAACCTTTTTTGCTGAAACTCTCGACCTAATACAGTTTCCGGAAACTGAGTTCGAGTTTGTAGGTATATCCGATCTGGATTCTGACTCGGAATTGGAGTCCGACAACGAAAGTTGTAAAGAAAATTTGTAAAATTTAATTATTTTTCTTTATGTTCTTTTGTTATTTATGTTAGTTTATTGTACCAATATGTTTAGTTAATAATTTCATAAATTATAGTTTCAAATATGTATTTTGTATAATTGAATTTATTAGATATTATTTTTGTTACTTCTGTTTTATTTAAATTACCTATCAATAAAAAGTTTATATACAGTCTTTTTTTTTTCACATATTCTTAATATTTGGGGAAAAAGCATGCTTCCTAACGATGTTCTTAACTTTGACACAGTTCATGGATCGTTTTGAACAGTTTCATATGTTAAAATAAATAATGTTAGTACTATAATCCCCTATAAGGATATTATTATTATTATGTGTCCGGTTATGTTGTAATCATACTTTTAGGGTATGATCAATTAACAATTTCATTCCCCTATCTTTCAAAAAGAAGCGACAGCATGGGCACTTTGACACTGATATTCAACTATTTGGTATTGTTGGAAATCTTACAAGATCAACAAGACACTACACACCTCTGTCTAGTCCTTCAGGTCTATAGGGGTGATGCTATTTTATGATAAGAGTTGTTAAAGCTCTGAATTCTTCAACTTAAACACTAAAAGGAACGTTTAAATGTGTAAAAATAAATAAAAATATTTTGACGATTTTAAAAAAAAAAAGGCATCTACAACCATTATGTAACGTATGTCAAAAAATCATAAATAATTAGTACTATAACCCCCTATAAGGATATTACGGTTATCGCTGCCGTTTTAGAGATATTTCGATTTTTCATACTAGCTCCATACAAAATTTTCGTAAAAAAATTATAATTCCTTCGTTTCTGTGCAGAATCAATTCTGGTGTCATTTTTGTATATTGTTATAACTAATAGAAGTGATATCCGGCAAAAAAACTCGCACTTGCAAAATAAAATGCCTAAGTCTATGAAAGCCGATTTTCAGCCCACCGTGCGGCGTGACTAACTTAGTTATTTTTCTGATCCGATAGTAAGTAGCTTCTTAATTTTGTCGGAGTGTATGATTTCAGTTATATGTCGGTAGTTAAAGCATTTTGCACTATTTGAATCACCTTCATAGTGATTAGATTATAATAAAATGTCAGTGTAATTTTTACATTTTCCTGTTTTGTATGTCAATGACAATATGTCATATCTAGCTTGAACTGTCATTGTCAATTTGACGTTATTTCTGACTTAATTATTTTCGTTCCGTAATCGCATTGTATGCTTTTGTGAATATTTTAATAGTTTTGTTTAAATGTCCCACAAAATTATTCGTTAGTTTGTGTTCGATCTTTAGTATTTTATGTTTGTGGTATTGTTATGATTTGTTAATTTCTTCCAACATATCAGCGAGTTAGGGTAGTTAACTTGAAAGCAAAAACTAAAAAGTATTTAGTATTAACTTATTTTATTTTTATTGTATATATATATTTATTTTACTTTATATTTATTTATGGATGATCTAATTGACTTGAATGATAGCTTTTTCTCTTGTTCTTCTTCGACTTGCAGTTTTATTAGCGCGGAAAGTGAGACACTACTTCACACTTTGCATGATAATATTTCCACTATTTTTTCTAAATACCCCAAAAATTTTCATATAGCGCATATTAATGCTCAGAGGGTTCCTGGTCACTACTCCGATCTTCTGGCATCCTTTAGCAGTGCTCATCTAGTTGCACTTCTTATTTCTGAAACTTTTCTTAAGCCTTCTATTCTTTCTACGCACTATTCACTCCCTGGCTTTGTTCTGGTCAGAAATGACAGAACCGGCAAGGGTGGTGGTGGTGTTGCCATTTACATACGTGCTGATATACCACACAAAATTGTTAGCTCGTCTCCATCCCAGTACTCTGAGTCGGCTGAATTTTTATTCCTTGAGATTACTTTAAATCATACCAAAGTTCTACTCGCGGTATTCTACTCCCCTAATTTACATATTAATTACTTTGACTCCTTAGAATCATCTCTTAATGAACTTTGCCCTGCGTACGAGCACGTTATTTTAATGGGTGACTTTAATACATGCTTACTTAAAGACGACACTCGTTCTCGCAAACTTCGTACTCTCTTATCCTCTTTTAGTCTTGAAATTTTACCTCTATCTGCGACTCATACTTTTCCCAACTGCACGCCTTCTCTATTGGACCTAATGATTGTTTCTTCACCTAGTAAAGTTGCTGAGTTTGGGCAGCTTACTGCAACCTTTTCTTACCATGACCTCATCTTTCTTTCCTATCGTATCCGATCTCCCAAACGTAAACCTCGCTTCTGCTATTTACGTAATTACAATGGCCTAGATCTTGCTGAGTTAGCACGTGATGCAGGAGATATCGACTGGACCTCCGTAGTCGAAAGCTCCAGTATTGACGAGAAAGTCAGCTGTTTCAATTCCGAGCTATTGGGTCTCTATGACAAACATGCACCGCGTCGGCGAATTAAAGTAAAACATAATCCTGCTCCTTGGATTACTGCTGAAATCAAAGATGCTATTGCTCGTAAGGATAAAGCGAAGAGTAGGTATAGACGTAGATCCACGGAGCAGAATTTTGATCACTTTAAAGTTATGCGTAATCACTGCAATCGTATGTGTCGAGATGCTAAAAGACGTTATTTCCACGAATCTCTTATTAATCGAAAGTCCTCTGATGTCTGGAAATTTCTAAAGTCAGTTGGCATCGGCAAATCACCCTCTAATACTTGTGAAGATGTTGACATATGTGCTCTTAATAGACACTTTTCTCTTCCTCCTGTTTCTCTTGAACCTAGTGTCAAAATTTCAACTTTGCAAGAGCTCACTGATTTGCCTTTACCAAATTGCCCAACTTTTAATTTGACTTCTGTTTCTGAAGACGATGTTAAAAAATCTCTACTTTCTATTTCCTCTTCGGCTGTTGGTCATGACAATGTGTGTTCGAGGATGATAATACCTATTCTACCTCAATTGCTCCCCATTCTAACTCACATTGCTAACTATTCCTTATTTTCTAGCTCATTTCCTAGTGCCTGGAAACAGGCACATATAATGCCTGTTCCCAAAATAAACAATCCATCGTCCTTATCTCACTTCAGACCTATCTCCATTTTACCTTTCCTTTCTAAAGTTCTTGAACATATTGTTCATGGCCAAGTTTCTAGATACCTTACAGCACACAATCTAATTTCCCTTTTCCAATCTGGATTTCGTACTGGTCACAGCACAGTAACTGCACTTCTGAAAGTCACCGACGATATCCGCTGGGCTATGGACAATAAATCTCTCACCGTATTAGTCCTACTTGACTTCAGTTGCGCGTTCAACTCAGTAGATTTTGACATATTTCTTGGAGTCCTTCGTTCATTTAACTTCTCGCCTTCTGCACTATCCTGGTTTGACTCGTATCTTCGGGGTCGCTCTCAGTGTGTCCGCCTTGATGAAAAATTTTCTGATTGGTGTGATCTCACTGCTGGTGTGCCTCAGGGTGGCGTTCTTTCTCCTCTTCTTTTCTCTGTCTTTATTAATACAGTTACTCAGATCATCACCTCGAACTTCCATCTCTATGCAGACGATTTGCAGCTATACCGACACTTCTTGCTGGCTGACGCGGACTCGGCGATTAGTGCCATGAATTGTGACTTGGAGAATATTAGTCAGTGGGCTAAATCATACCGATTACAGATTAATCCGTCCAAGTCCCAGGCTATGATCTTAGGTAGTCGATACTATCGCTCTGCACTTGACACTTCCTCTTTGAGGCCATTATCCCTTAACGGCTCGGTCATTGCGTACACGGATATTGCAAAGAATCTTGGTGTATTACTTGACAGCAATCTTTCTTGGCGAGCGCAAGTAAGTGAGGTTAGTCGTAAGGTGCACTTTTCCTTCCACTCTTTAAAATCCCTTCAAAGCTTCTTGCCTTTCAAAACTAAAATCTCTTTAGCTCAAACTTTAATTCAGCCGATTATTGATTATGCTGATGCCTGCTATTTGGATGCCACTGAGGAGCTCTTATGTAAGCTTGAGCGCTTGCAAAACTTGTGTATTCGCTTTGTTTTTGGTCTGAGGAAATACGATCATGTCTCTCAGTTTCGCAAGGATCTCAAGTGGCTCCCTATCCGTCTTCGCAGGAACAGGATCCTGCATATCCTAGCTACCTGCGCGATCGTTTTTCATTCACTCGTCCTACTGATGCCCTTTGTAGATCCCGCCTTAAACTCCATCTCAATTTCCCATCCCAAAAAACCTGTTTCTATTCCCACTCCTTCTCCTTTCATGCAGTACGACTGTGGAACTCACTTCCCGCTAAAATCCGCGAAGCTAAATCCATTACTATTTTCAAAAAGCAGGTCAAAGATCATTACCTATCTAACATCCCGTAATTTTATATATTTATTATAGGTATATATTTTTATAGCATGTATTTTAATTCTATGTATGTATTGTATTTATTAAATATATCATTTTAGTTTAATTTTATAGCTAAGTATGTTTTATATCGTAATTAGTATTTATACACACTGTGTCTATCATCTCCTCTTCAAGTTTCCTGTCGCAGGTCTGCTGGAAGAAATTTCTTAGGAAATAAGCAGCACCTTTGTGCTCTTTTGTCTGTATTTAATTTTTTTTCCTTTATAAGTGTCATGTGTGTACATAAATAAATAAATAAATAGATAGGTAAAATCAGGATAGGTTAGGTCAATATGTAAGTAGGAAATAGGAATTAACACGTAGGTAAATGAAACACATGTTAAAATCGTTATAATTCATTGTACATATTGTTAGAGTAACTTCGGGAAGTTTCGATGTACCAAGGCCGACAGGTCGGAACCTGTCGGAAAAGAGAAAGTTTTTAGCGTAAACAACTCCAAGGTCACGACAAGCGATTCTCGTTAGCTATTAGTAGATTTCCAAAAACATATCGTGACCCCCACACGAGTTCGACCCTCGTGCCAAAGGATATAAGACGGCAGGATTTGTCGAATAATCGTCATTCCGCTTCCGACGCTCGCCCGCGACGGTCGTACCGCACGCGCTCTCGATCGTTCTGTGTCTGTGTCATCGCTTCGTCGCGCTCGCCGTGACGTCATTCGTAGTCGCCGACTACGACGCCTGGTCCGGATCCGCCTTTTTCGAGGCGGTGAAGGATTTCCTGTTTCTCTAACAGAGTATCGTCAAAAACAATTTGGTTTGGCCCCTTCAGGGTAAAACCACAGTTTCGTGGTCCTTGGTGGAAACCTCACGGTGTCAACAAAACCAAGGGGGTGCTGACCCGACGCACCCGCTGATCCCCTTCAGGGTGAAGCAGTCAATTGGAGTCGAGTGCTAGGTTTTGGCCTTGGGGGATCTCCTAGTCAAACCTAGTTACTGAGTTTCCTTTTCAGCTACTCACCTAGTGTCGGTTGGGTGTGTCTACCCCTTCGCATTAGACCCAATAGGGCCCGGTTCGCACAATAAGACTGGCGACCGGTTACAAGCTTAGGGCTCACCATTAGGTACTCACCTCCCAGTCTCTACCCGACTGGGAGGGTTACACATCCCCGGACCCATCCATCCGGGGAGTTAGGCCAGTTAGGCTTTAAATAGGCCCCCCGCGTGAGAGAAATCTCCAAAATTTCCTCATTAAATTTTTGATCCATTCGCCAATCATGGCGAACTCCAATATTTTGGAGATATTGTTAGAGATCCTTAGGGAAAACCCTGCTATTTCCGCCAAATATGGCGGAAAAATCCAGCGTGAAATCGCTAATAGTCCTCCGGCTACCGAAGCCAACGTCGCTGATTTTAGTGACGCGCTTGACAGCCCATTATCTCCCCCGCTTGCCGATCAAGGCATCCCAGTTGGTCAATTCACGGAAGTGTTTATTAACTCCGATCCCATTGTTCATCAAACAACGAACGACTTCCAGGTAGATAGCCCTCTATTGCCCCCGCCCGCCGACAAAGTCGTGCCGATCACCCGATTCCCGAAATCACCCATTGTTTCCGGCCCACCTACTAATCCCATTGTTCATAAAACAATGGACGCCGCGCAGGTGTGCGCTGCACCTGAATTCCGTGAAATGGACATCACCGAACCTATGTCCAATAACAACTCCGACAATGATTTGTCATCATGCCCCTCATCTTCGGAAGACGACTTTCAAGTCGTCACCGGCGGCAAGAGGAAGAAAGGGAAAACCTCCCAGGCCAGCAAGGCCAAAAAGACCACCGCGTCACCCCCGTCCCCAACTCAAACGCCCGTACGAACCGCTAGCCCCGTCCCAACGACCTCCACACGCGCGCAGGATAGTCGTCCCCCCAGCCCGATAGCCCAAACTTCCTCAACCCAAAGGAAGCAACGCCCTCCGCCCCCCTTTTACATCCAGGACAAGGGGAAATGGACTGATGTGTCTAAGATGTGTGTTGATCGAAAGATCAACTACACAAACGCCCGTGCCTGCCAAAATGGCATTAAAGTCACCGTCCCTACGTCAAACGACTATAGGGAATTATATCGCGCCCTCCGTGAAAGGAATATTTCCTTTCACACTTTCTCCTTCCCTGAGGACACGCCCACTCGTGTTATTATTAAACGTGTCCCTAAAGAAATCCTAGTACAGGATATTAAAGACGACCTTGCCGATCAAGGTATACCAGTGATCGCCGTCCATCGCTTACATAAAGCGAGAGGCGGTGAATTGTACGACATGGTTCTTGTCATTTGTGAACCAACCGAAGGTCATCACCCAATATTTAAGATTAAGTCTATTTGCTCCCTATCCGGTATCTCAATAGAAAAGCCCTACAAAACCGCAACAGTGGGACAATGCCACCGTTGCCAACTGTATGGCCATGCGCAGAGCAACTGCTATGCGACTCCCAGATGCGTCAAGTGTCTGGGCGAGCATAGCACTGCGGACTGCCCACGGCCTAAAGACCGAACCCTCTGTTCGGAACCACCCAGCTGCGTTCTCTGCGGCCAGACCGGTCACCCGGCAAACTACCGCGGCTGTCCCAAAGCCCCCAAACTCGCTCCTAAATTAGCGAAGCGCGCCAACGCCCGCCAACACAGAGAGGCACCTTCTTCTCAAATTCCCCAACGTCTCGCTCCTCAGAGACCGTCCCCGTGGAACAGGCTAAACCACGAAAAAGCCTTTCCCTCCTTGGCCCCTGCCAAACCTTTGCAGGCACTGATGGATATACCCATCGCAGCGCAGATCCTGCCTATAGCCGTGGCTACAGAGCCCACAGCCAGTCACAAACCCGCGCCTCAAACCACTGCTGCTCCTGCAGTCAAACAACCGCCCAATCCCTCACCCGTCGCGCACGGCGAGGCTTGCGCCCAGACTATACTGCGCCATTATAGGTTATTTATGACCCGCCAAGCCAGATCTCTCCGCGATGCCCTTCTGGCTGCCGAACAGCAGAATAACGGCAAAATTACGACGGCAATGTACAGCCAAATATTCAGCACACACAGTGATGTGGTGCTAGGTCTCGACCAGATGGATGCGATGGACTGATCCAATGGATTCCCAACGCACAAACCACACTAGGCCTCGATCCCTCAAATTAGGTTTTTTCAACGCCAATGGCATTTTCAACCAACGCGCCGAAATAACTAAATTCCTCCGCGACCACCAATTAGACGTCCTCCTTATACAGGAGACCCTTTTGAAACCCCACCGCGCTGATCCCAAAATTGCGAATTACCGTCTAGTTCGCAATGACAGAACACGTTGCCACGGCGGCGGTACCCTTATTTATTATAGAAAGGAGTTATACTGCATCCCTCTGACCCCACCCGCGCCTCTCTCTCACCTAGAGTACTCTGCCTGTCGACTAGGCATGACTGGTCATCCTCCGATAACCATCATCTCTGCCTACCATCCCCCACCATCGGTCGCGTCTCTTGCTTCAGACGATCCTATCGCGCTCACCAGCGATCTCACGACTCTCTTCGGCCTGAGTGACTCCGTCTTACTAGCGGGCGATCTCAACGCCAAACACCCCGCTTGGAACAGCAACACGACAAATGCCAGAGGCAGAATCGTGTATAACCTAGGCGCGACCCTAAACTACGACGTCATCGCTCCGATGACTCCCACCCACTACCCACACGACCCCAACCATAACCCCGATGTCCTCGATGTGGCGCTCCTAAAGAATGTAAACCTCCGTTTGCACTCCATAGAAGCGCTTCACGAGCTCAACTCGGATCACCGTCCTGTTATCCTACACCTAGGTTCCCGCTCGGGTAACCATGATCCTACCCAACCTCCTCCGACCCAATTGATCACCGACTGGAGGAAAGTAAGTGAAAAACTGAAATCCACCACGTCGCCTCAATTGGACACCATTCCTGACCACATAGTCTCAGTCGCTGACACGACGGCGGCGATTGACTCGCTTACAAATCACGTACAATCCGTCCTGAACGATTGTTCAAGGGAAGTTCCTGTAGTGGAAGACCACCGCTGGAAACTCCCGGACGATGTACGGAATCTGATAACCGAGAAGAACGCAGCCATCCGTGCGTACAGCGCTTTTCCCTGCGCCGCAAACAAAGCTCACATGCGCAACTTACAGCGTGCTGTAAGGAAACGCATTACCGAGCAGCGTAATGCGAGCTGGGACAAGATGCTGAGCGAACTTGAGCCCACCCATCTTGCCTTCTGGCAGCTTCAGAGGAAGTTACGATCCACTGAAGAGGCCACAATGCCTCCTCTCATTCGTACCGATAAGAGTGTCGCCTTCGATAACTCTGAAAAAGCAGAATGCCTAGCCGACAGCCTAGAGTCCCAGTGTTCTCCCAGCTCTCAACCAGTAGACCAAGCCCACCTCGATATGGTGAACGCCGAAGTCGAACGTAGAACTTCCCTTCCGCCCGTCGAAGATCCCGATAATCCACTGGCCCCCATCACTCCTGATGAGGTCCAGGATATCATTAAAAGTCTCCAACCGCGAAAAGCCCCTGGCTCCGACGGCATCACCAATAAGGTTTTCAAACTTTTCCCCGCCCAGCTTATAGTGCTAATGACTGCCATCTTCAATGGTGCATTGAGCAATAATATGTTCCCCGCAACCTGGAAACAGGCCACCGTCATAGGTATTCCCAAACCAGGCAAGCCCAAGTCTGACCCGTCTAGCTACCGTCCCATTAGCTTACTCAACGTCCTTGGTAAAATCTATGAAAGGCTTATATATAAGCGGCTCAAAGATTTTGCCGAAGCAAAGAGTCTTATACCCAATGAGCAGTTTGGATTTAGAACCGAACACTCATGTATCCAACAAGTCCACCGCATCATAGAACACGTCAGCGCCGGCTTCCAACGGGGCGCAATAACGGGAGCCTTATTCTTCGACATAGCGAAAGCGTTCGACAAAGTCTGGCACAATGGCTTAATCTATAAGCTATACCAACTCGGCGTGCCTGACCGTCTCGTGCTCATCCTACGGGACTTTTTATCGAATCGCACCTTTCGTTACCGAATTGAGGGGGAGCTTTCCTCCCCCCATCCCATTCGCGCAGGAGTTCCTCAAGGCTCCGTACTATCCCCCCTCGTTTTCACGCTATTCACTAGCGATATCCCCAAGCATAAAAATACTCAGCTAGCCCTATTTGCCGACGATACGGCTATCTATTATACCGGTCTTAAACCCGATGCCATCGCTCGCACTCTCCAAACTTCCGCAAACACTCTGGCCAAGTGGTTCCGGAAATGGAGAATCGAAGTCAATCCAGACAAAAGCCAGGCAGTCCTCTTTTCTAAGCCGCGGATAAACCCACCCTCCCCCCGTCCGATTACCATGTACGGCAAGCCGATCCCCTGGGAAAAGCAAGCCAAATACTTAGGCGTGGTCCTCGATAAACACCTTTCCTTCGCTGAGCACATAAAGCAGGCACGTTCGCGCGCCGCTTTCGCTCTAGGTAGGCTCCACTTCATTCTTAGCTCCCGCAGCAAGTTATCACTCAGGTGCAAGCTGCGTATTTTCACCGCGGTCATCCGTCCCATCATGACCTACGCCTGCGTTGTTTTCGCACACGCAAAGCCCTACCTCCTCCACAAGATGCAGACCCTTCAAAACCGATTCCTCCGTAGAGTCACGGGAGCCCCCTTTTATGTTCGAAATGAGCTTCTTCACGTAGACCTCAAGATGCCCACCATCCAGCAGTTCATGAAACGTGTCTCCAAGCGTTTCTTTGATACTGCAATCCAACATAGGAATCCCCTTATCGTATCGGCCGCCCAATACGAACCCTCGCGTATCTCAAAGATTCGCCGACCAAGGCATACCCTTGTCA
Source organism: Tholera decimalis (assembly GCA_943138885.2). Lineage (NCBI taxonomy): Eukaryota > Metazoa > Arthropoda > Insecta > Lepidoptera > Noctuidae > Tholera > Tholera decimalis. The sequence continues at coordinate 30,094,319 of OW964550.2, read as the reverse complement.
CTCCCGATGACGCAATCACCCTGCTCCAAGAGAGCCGTAGGGAAACAAGTACAGTGGCGCACAAAAACAAAAACCGACCGTCCTTCCGTCCTCGCCGCCGAGGCCCGCCGCGACGTCCCCGTAATAGTCCGCCCCGACCCTTGCCAGAGCCAGCCCGCGACGCTGAGCCAGTAGCTTTAAATTCCCTTATTAATAATAAAAATGATATGATCCAGCCTGTCCCTAGCTGCCCTCCCACTGCGACGCCCTAAGCCGAGGTCCGTACCCCACAGGGGGTGCCCTTAGCGTGTAGTCGCCTAGTTTGTAAGTTTTCTAATAAGCCCTGGCTGGAGGCTTTAATTAATTTATTAATTAAGGCAACCACAGGCAAGCCCGGTTAAGCAGCCGACAACCTCAGAGGTTGACCTGCGAGACGCCACACACAAAAAAAAAAAAAAAAAAAAAAAAAAAAAAAAAAATCGAATAATCGTGAGACATTCCGCTTCCGACGCTCGCCCGCGACGGTCGTACCGCTCCACGCTCTCGATCTTTCCGTGCCTGAGTCATCGCTACGCTTCGTCACGCCCGCCGTGACGTCACTCGTAGTCGCCGACTACGACGCCTGGTGCGGATCCGCCTTTTTCGAGGCGGTGAAGGATATCCTGTTTCTATAACAGAGTATCGTCAAAAACAATTTGGTTTGGCCCCTTCAGGGTAAAACCACAGTTTCGTGGTCCTTGGTTGGAAACCTCACGGTGTCAACAATACCAAGGGGGTGCTGACCCGACGCACCCGCTGATCCCCTTCAGGGTGAAGCAGTCAATTGGAGTCGAGTGCTAGGTTTTGGCCTTGGGGGATCTCCTAGTCAAACCTAGTTACTGAGTTTCCTTTTCAGCTACACACCTAGTGTCGGTTGGGTGTGTCTACCCCTTCGCACTAGACCCAATAGGGCCCGGTTCGCACAATAAGACTGGCGACCGGTTACAAGCTTAGGGCTCACCATTAGGTACTCACCTCCCAGTCTCTACCCGACTGGGAGGGTTACACATCCCCGGACCCATCCATCCGGGGAGTTAGGCCAGTTAGGCTTTAAATAGGTCCCCCGCGGGAGAGAAATCTCCAAAATTTCCCCATTTAATTTTTGATTCATTCGCCAATCATGGCAAACTCCAATATTTTGGAGATATTGCTAGAAATACTTAAGGAAAACCCTGCTATTTCCGCCAAATATGGCGGAAAAATCCAGCGTGAAATCGCTAACTGTCCTCCGGCTACCAAAGCCAACGTCGCTGATTTTAGTGACGCGCTTGACAGCCCATTATCTCCCCCGCTTGCTGACCAAGGCATTCCGGTTGGTCAATTCACGGAAGTGTTTATTAACTCCGATCCCATTGTTCATCGAACAATGAACGACTTCCAGGTAGATAGCCCTTTATCGCTCCCGCCCGCCGACAAAGTCGTGCCGACCGCCCAATTCCCGAAATCATCCATTGTTTCCGGCCCACCTACTAATCCTATTGTTCATAGAACAATGGACGCCACGCAGGTGTGCGCTGCAGTCGAATTCCGTGAAATGGACACCACTGAACCTGTGTCCAATAACAACTCTGACAATGATTTGTCATCATGCCCCTCGTCCTCGGAAGACGACTTTCAAGTCGTCACCGGCGGCAAGAGGAAGAAAGGGAAAACCTCCCAGGCCAGCAAGGCCAAAAAGACCACCGCGTCGCCCCCGTCCCCAACTCAAACGTCCGTTCGACCCGCTAGCCCCGTCCCAACTACCTCTGCTCGCGCGCAGAATAGTCGTCCTCCCAGCCCGATAGCCCAAACTTCCTCAGCCCAAAGGAAGCAACGCCCTCCGCCCCCCTTTTACATCCAGGACAAGGGTAAATGGACTGATGTGTCCAAGATGTGTGTTGATCGAAAGATCAACTACACAAACGCCCGTGCCTGCCAAAATGGCATTAAAGTCACCGTCCCTACGTCGAACGACTATAGGGAACTATATCGCACCCTCCGTGAAAGGAATATTTCCTTTCACACTTTCTCCTTCCCCGAGGACACGCCCACTCGTGTTATTATTAAACGTGTCCCTAAAGAAATCCTAGTACAGGATATTAAAGACGACCTTGCCGATCAAGGTATACCAGTAATCGCCGTCCATCGCTGACATAAAGCGAGAGGCGGTGAATTATACGACATGGTTCTTGTCATTTGTGAACCAACCGAAGGTCATCACCCGATTTTCAAGATTAAGTCCATTTGCTCCCTATCCGGTATCTCAATTGAAAAGCCCTACAAAACCGCAACAGTGGGACAATGCCACCGTTGCCAACTGTATGGTCATGCGCAGAGCAACTGCTATGCGACTCCCAGATGCGTCAAGTGTCTGGGCGAGCACAGCACTGCGGACTGCCCTCGGCCCAAAGACCGAACCCTCTGTTCGGAACCACCCAGCTGCGTTCTCTGCGGCCAGACCGGTCACCCGGCAAACTACCGCGGCTGTCCCAAAGCCCCCAAACTCGCTCCTAAATTAGCGAAGCGCGCCAACGCCCGCCAACAAAGAGAGGCACCTTCCTCTCAAATTCCCCAACGTCTCGCTCCTCAGAGACCATCCCCGTGGAACAGGCTAAACCACGAAAAAGCCTTTCCCTCCTTGGCCACTGGCAAACCTTTGCAGGCACTGATGGATATACCCATCACAGCGCAGATCCTGCCTATAGCCGTGGCTCCAGAGGCCACAGCCAGTCCCCAACCCGAGCCTCAAACCACTGCTGCTCCTGCAGACAAACAACCGCCCAATCCCTCACCCGTCGCGCACGGCGAGTCTTGCGGCCAGACTCTACTGTGCCACTATAGAATATTTATGACCCGCCAAGCCAGGTCTCTCCGCGATGCCCTTCTGGCTGCTGAGCAGCAGAATAACAGCAAAATTACGACGGCAATGTACAGCCAAATATTCAGCACACACAGTGATGTCGTGCTAGGCCTCGACCAGATGGATGCGATGGACTGATCCAATGGATTCCCAACGCACAAACCACACTAGGCCTCGATCCCTCAAATTAGGTTTTTTCAACGCCAATGGCATTTTCAACCAACGCGCCGAAATAACTAAATTCCTCCGCGACCACCAATTAGACGTCCTCCTTATACAGGAGACTCTTTTGAAACCCCACCGCACTGACCCCAAAATTGCGAATTACCGTCTAGTTCGCAATGACAGAACACGCTGCCGCGGCGGCGGTACCCTTATTTATTATAGGAAGGAGTTATACTGCATCCCTCTGACCCCACCCGCGCCTCTCTCTCACCTAGAGTACTCTGCCTGTCGACTAGGCATGACTGGTCATCCTCCGATAACCATTATCTCTGCCTACCATCCCCCACCATCGGTCGCGTCTCTTGCTTCAGACGATCCTATCGCGCTCACCAGCGATCTCACGACTCTCTTTGGCCTGAGTGACTCCGTATTACTAGCTGGCGATCTAAACGCCAAACACCCCGCTTGGAACAGCAACACGACAAATGCCAGAGGCAGAATCGTGTATAACCTAGGCGCGACCCTAAACTATGACGTCATCGCTCCGATGACTCCCACCCACTACCCACACGACCACAACCATAGGCCCGATGTCCTCGATGTGGCGCTCCTAAAGAATGTAAACCTCCATTTACACTCCATAGAAGCGCTTCACGAACTCAACTCGGATCACCGTCCCGTTATCCTACACCTAGGTTCCCGCTCGGGTAACCATGATCCTACCCAACCTCCTCCGACCCAATTGATCACCGACTGGAGGAAAGTAAGTGAAAAACTGAAATCCACCACGTCGCCTCACTTGGACACCATTCCTGACCACATAGTCTCAGTCGCTGACACGACGGCGGCGATCGACTCGCTTACAGATCACGTACAATCCGTCCTGAACGATTGTTCAAGGGAAGTTCCTGTAGTGGAAGACCACCGCTGGAAACTCCCGGACGATGTACGGAATCTGATAACCGAGAAGAACGCAGCCATCCGTGCGTACAGCGCTTTTCCCTGCGCCGCAAACAAAGCTCACATGCGCAACTTACAGCGTGCTGTAAGGAAACGTATTGCCGAGCAGCGTAATGCAAGCTGGGACAAGATGCTGAGCGAACTTGAGCCCACCCATCTTGCTTTCTGGCAGCTTCAGAGGAAGTTACGATCCACTGAAGAGGCCACAATGCCTCCTCTCATTCGTCCCGATAAGAGTGTCGCCTTCGATAACTCTGAAAAAGCAGATTGCCTAGCCGACAGCCTAGAGTCCCAGTGTTCTCCCAGCTCTCAACAAGTAGACCAAGCCCACCTCGATATGGTGAACGCCGAAGTCGAACGTAGAACTTCCCTCTCGCCCGTCGAAGATCCCGATAATCCATTGGCCCCCATCACTCCTGATGAGGTCCAGGATATCATTAAAAGTCTCCAACCGCGAAAAGCCCCTGGCTCCGATGGCATCACCAATAGGGTTTTCAAACTTTTCCCCGCCCAGCTTATAGTGCTAATGACTGCCATCTTCAATGGCGCATTGAGCAATAATATGTTCCCCGCAACCTGGAAACAGGCCACCGTCATAGGTATTCCCAAACCAGGCAAGCCCAAGTCTAACCCGTCTAGCTACCGTCCCATTAGCTTACTCAACGTCCTCGGTAAAATCTATGAAAGGCTTATATATAAGCGGCTCAAAGATTTTGCCGAAGCAAAGAGTCTTATACCCAATGAGCAGTTTGGATTTAGAACCGAACACTCATGTATCCAACAAGTCCACCGCATCATAGAACATGTCAGCGCCGGCTTCCAACGGGGCGCAATAACGGGAGCCTTATTCTTCGACATAGCGAAAGCGTTCGACAAAGTCTGGCACAATGGCTTAATCTATAAGCTATACCAACTCGGTGTGCCTGACCGTCTCGTGCTCATCCTGCGGGACTTTTTATCGAATCGCACCTTTCGTTACCGAATTGAGGGGGAGCTTTCCTCCCTCCATCCCATTCGCGCAGGAGTTCCTCAAGGCTCCGTACTATCCCCCCTCGTTTTCACGCTGTTCACTAGCGATATCCCCAAGCATAAAAATACTCAGCTAGCCCTATTTGCCGACGATACGGCTATCTATTATACCGGTCTTAAACCCGATGCCATCGCTCGCACTTTCCAAACTTCCGCAAACACTCTGGCCAAGTGGTTCCGGAAATGGAGAATCGAAGTCAATCCAGACAAAAGCCAGGCAGTCCTCTTTTCTAAGCCGCGGATAAACCCACCCTCCCCCCGTCCGATTACCATGTACGGCAAGCCGATCCCCTGGGAAAAGCAAGGTAGGCTCCACTTCATTCTTAGCTCCCGCAGCAAGTTATCACTCAGGTGCAAGCTGCGTATTTTCACCGCGGTCATCCGTCCCATCATGACCTACGCCTGCGTTGTTTTCGCACACGCAAAGCCCTACCTCCTCCACAAGATGCAGACCCTTCAAAACCGATTCCTCCGTAGAGTCACGGGAGCCCCCTTTTATGTTCGAAATGAGCTTCTTCACGTAGACCTCAAGATGCCCACCATCCAGCAGTTCATGAAACGTGTCTCCAAGCGTTTCTTTGATACTGCAATCCAACATAGGAATCCCCTTATCGTATCGGCCGCCCAATACGAACCCTCGCGTATCTCTAAGATTCGCCGACCAAGGCATACCCTTGTCACTCCCGATGACGCAATCACCCTGCTCCAAGAGAGCCGTAGGGAAACAAGTACACTGGCACACAAACACAAAAACCGACCGTCCTTCCGTCCTCGCCGCCGAGGCCCGCCGCGACGTCCCCGTAATAGTCCGCCCCGACCCTTGCCAGAGCCAGCCCGCGACGCTGAGCAGTAGCTTTAAATTCCCTTATTAATAATAATAATGATATGATCCAGCCTGTCCCTAGCTGCCCTCCCCCTGCGACGCCCTAAGCCGAGGTCCGTACCCCACAGGGGGTGCCCTTAGCGTGTAGTCGCCTAGTTTATAAGTTTTTAATAAGCCCTGGCTGGAGGCTTTAATTAATTTATTAATTAAGGCAACCACAGGCAAGCCCGGTTAAGCAGCCGACAACCTCAGAGGTTGACCTGCGAGATGCCACACACAAAAAAAAAAAAATGCTAGCAAAGATAGAACTAAGTATATGAAAGAGGGAGAGGAAGGTATTTTCCCAACAGTGGGACAAAACTTCGCAAAATTATTACACACAAAAAAAAAATCGAATAATCGTAGTATCCAACCAACCGGACAAGAAGAAGCACCTGAAGTGAAATAAGTAATAAGTCTGAAGAATATCAAGTATAGTAGTGAAAGTAAATAGTGAAATAAATAGTTCAAAGTAGTGAAAGTAAACAGTGAAATAAGTAGTTCAAGTAAATAGTTTAAAGTGTATAAGTATTGAAGAAACGTTATGAAAAGTGTAAAGAACATTTAGGAATCAAGACTCTATAAAGAACTTTAAATTAGTATAGACAGTATAAATAGACATAAGTGAAAATTGTGAAGATACAAAATAAACCAGTGTTTGAAGATTGAGTTTTATTTCAAGAGCTATCGACGTATGTCGAATTGAATACACAAATACAGTCCACACCCATACACACGGACTGGCTGCGGCAAGCATTGCTTAACGTTGAAAATTAACTCGTGCGGCCTTTGCTATTTAGCCACGAGCCAATTTTAATATATATGACTAGCTGCTGCCCGCAACTTCGTTCGCGTGGGAAGATTTCCCGCGTAAATCCCGATCCCGTGGGAATTCCGGGGTAAAAAGTAGCCTATGTGTATTCCAGGATGTCAACTTTCTACTTAGCAAATTTCATTAAAATCCACACAGTAGGTCCGGAGATTAGCCTGTACAACGGAAAAATAGACAGTCTTTTTGTACCGTGTTACCGTTTCTTAACAGACCTCAATTATTATTTTTGTATAAAATTTAAATGTACCGATACACTTTTTTACTGTGTTTTTGTAGTTTTACCCTAGTAGCCTGACCCACATAAACTGTTAATTTTGCCCAAGTGAAAATTACTTAGCAATAGTGTAGATACCTATCAGTGTAATCATTTCAGTAGGCAAGGCACTGATTAGATTTACAATCAATTTTACCGCTCGCTTTACAAACAATATTACTGTAAGATTAAATAATGAATTTGAAAAATAACCCACCTCTGCTGGGGTTGCGGGAACATTCTAACGAGATACCGCGGCCCCGGACCACAAGGCCAACTGAAGGAACACGTTGGGTTTTTAGTCAATAGAAGTCTGACACTCCCTTCCGCTTCACCCGGAGTAAGATAAGTCATTTGATGATTCTCCCACCGGAAAAAAACCCATCGAAGTATTTATATTTAGGTCACATTTCTTTTTAAATGGAAACTGTGCTGGTTGCGAATATTTACACTGTTTTCGGTGAAATACTTTGCAGTGACATAAGACAAACCGTTCTTGTCGTAATTTTTATAATTATACTACCGTGATTTTCATTCATGCGCACAAAACGTTTTGGGAATACTTACATTGTACGTACGGCTAAGGAGTGGAATTCCCATCCTGATAGCTACAACCTAGGGGTTTTTAAGGCAAGAGTAAAAATGTTACTATTAGGTAAGCGTGCTCCATCTTCGAACACATCGTCACATTACCATTAAATTAATTACACCAAAGAATATACATCAAAGAAATTTGATAATTTTACAATACGAATGAAAGATTTAGCATAGTGTATGACGGGATGTTTTATATGCTAGATAGTCAATATTTAATTTAAATAAATATTTGTATAAAACTACACGTTTACTGTGTGTATTCATGTACATAATGACCTTCGCGATTTAAAAAAATATATATTTTATATAAACCTTACCTGACAGTAACGAACCCAAAAACAAACCCTTGTTTTGGTGCAGGCGTTTGGAAGTTATGCACGTACATACTTCTGGCGAATTATTTTATTTATATAGATAGATAGATAGACTCTTTATTATACACCACAACAGAAACACACTTCATAGAATAAATAGATTCTTAAGACTTTTCAACTAAAAAGGTTGATACAATGGGCAGTCTTATCGCTAAAAGCAAAGATAGATTCTATAAGTGAAAGTTACAGGAAAATGTACCTATAACAAACCCATGGTTTAAAAAAAATAAGATTCCTGAAATATGATTCAGAAACCTTTTGGCAATAGTTAGAAATTCAAGTTTTATTTTAATATTTTTGAATCGAATACAATGGCAAAAAAGGATGAGATGTCTGCGAGAAAGAAGATTTCAAATTGTATTGCGTAATGTCACTAACCTAATAATGCCAAACTGACAGCTGTCACCCGCACGGCCGCACCATACTATATTTATAGACAACAGAGAAGTTGAGGTTTAAAAGAAAATTCCGTACTCTACGTTTAAAAAGATTTTTAAATTCTTTTGTTTCAGTTTAATATGTATGAAAACTTTTCCTATCTTTTATGGCGTTCGTGACCACTAGCCATGATCACAAAGTTGGTCTGCTCTTCCGACGGTACTGTACAAACTGGAGTAATACTTAAACTTAGTTTTATTTTGTTGTGAAGTCGTATAGTTTCAGATTTCTTCAAGTTAGACAAGGGTTGTCCTGTATAACGTTGCAATTGCAATTTAGTGACTAAGATAAGAAGGATAAGATAAGGTGGTAAGTACTCCATTTTTGATCCGGATAAACTGGTTCAAAAAAAAAATTATTTAGTTATATTATTACTATGTACATCGACGACGAGTGGCAAGTCTATCGGGTTTCTATCGGTTACATTTCGGGGAGTGTGCGATGGAATTACACAATCTAATTCCGCCGAGTCCGTTCCATCAACGGACTACAAGACAAACGGCGATGCGCCATCGTTACATAGCGGACATCCCACCCATACGCACTAAACGTTTTGGGAATACTTTCATTGTGCGTACGGCTAAGGAGTGGAATTCCCTGCCAGAGTCTGTGTTTCCCGATAGCTATAACCTGGGGGTCTTTAAGTCAAGAGTGAATAGGTTACTTTTAGGTAAGCGTGCTCCATCTTCGACCACATCATCACTTACCATCAGGTGAGATGGTGGTCAAACGCGAACCAATTTACAATTAAAAAAAAACCTAGGAACCTTCGTTTTTGCAATGCCCGTCCATCTTACCATTGATGCAGCGAAGCCTAGTAATTAGTAATAATGGTTTGAAATATTTTAAATTATATTAAAAATGTTTATCTGACACAGAAAAAATACATACACAATTTCACATTCCTTTTATTCCCGGGTTTGAAAATCATTGAATGACTTTTCCCGCTCTGGATTAAGCGGAAGGGAGTGTCAGACTTGTACTAACTAAAAACCAACCTTGTTTCTTCAGCTGCCCTTATATTCCGGGGCCGGGGTATCCCGTTAGAACATTCTCGCAACCCCAGCAGGCAATGACCCTATGGGGCCCCGTCACTGGTGCCGCGTTTCAGACAAATTGTAATATATATCATAAGGTGTATTATCAAAAGGTACTAAGAAACTGTTTCTCAAACTAGGCTGGCTAGAGCCTGTATGTTTGTACCCAACACTGGACGTGCGCATGCCTAGTTTTTTTAATTCAATAAAATATTCCTGTTAAGTTGTAAAGTTAATACCTATACCTGTTCAAATTCAAACCCCAAGTTTGAAAATATAATTGCAAAAATAAAATCGTGGACCTTTCAACATGATTACACTGTATGTTCGCAAGAACTATGCCATATAAAATAATATATGTATTTCATAGATTTGAATACTCAACTGATACCAGTTATGTTCACCTTTTGTTATTTACTAAATAGCCTTGGATCCAAAGTTATTAAGCAAAGAACTAAATGCTAAAATGGGTTGAAGTATTATGAAGAAAGTGATGGCATAAAATATTTCTAACTTTATTTATAAAAAAATATGCACACTCTATGTATCTGGTTATTAGGAGATTCTTAATTCACACGTTCTATCTTCTACGTTGCCATAATGTTAGCAGAGCGGTCATGATCGTCACATCAGGGATGCCTGCTTTTCAATCTTTTATCATTACTCGCGCTCTATAGCTTTTCTTCAGCGTTCTTGGAGTAGACCTTAGAAAGTGGTTTTGACTCAATTTATCCAGGGTACCTATTGCTGTCTTGCCACGTTTTCTTTTGCTCTCAATATTTCTCTGCACTGCAAATATTACCGCAGAAGAGTCTTCTCGTCATATTGTATGTCCAAGGACTTCTTGGATGATTGAATCGCATCTGCAAATGAAAATATTAACTCAGGCATCTGTGGCAAATAGACAAATACGTTACAATAATATATAATATAATATATAAAATATAATAATGTATTTGAGTTAGTAAATATAATTTACGTAAATAAGTAGTAGCAGTAGTAACACTTTTTTTTATTGAAAATAGGTTTGTGTTTGACCACCATCTCACCTAATGGTAAGTGATGATGTAGTCGAAGATGGAGCACGCTTACCTAAAAGTAACCTATTCACTCTTGACTTAAAGACTCCTAGGTTATAGCTATCGGGAAACACAGACTCCGGCAGGGAATTCTACTCCTTAGCCGTACGCACAATGAAGGTATTCCCAAAACGTTTTGTGCGTACTCAAGTTACAAAGCAAAGCGCAGCAATCTCATTTTCGTGGTCATATGATGTGCCTGTTTCTCCATATTTTCTCCATAGCAGACCCCGCTAAATCACCACTAATTCTTATTTTTTTTAATATAAAACTAACTTTTATGCCATAAAATTAGCTATGACTTAATTCGCGTGGGAGAGTTTTCCCGATCCCGTGGGAATTTCGGAATAAAAAGTACCTAAGTGTTATTTCAGGATGTCAAATCTCATTCAGATCAGTTCAGTAGTTTTTACTTGAAAGAGTAACGAACATACATATACCCACACATCTATACATCCATCCTCGGAAACTTGAAGCGTCAATAGCCTAATGGAGAAGGAGTCGGACTTGTGATCGAGAGGTCACGTGTTCGAACCCCACCCATTACACTATTGCCGTGAACCCTCTCCAGACACAAGCATATTTAGCTTAGTTGGAGTGGTTAACAAGATTGTTAGTATTATGAATACTACCCACATCGCTAGTAATCTTTAAAAAAAAAAAAACTTTTGCATATACAACGTGTTACGGAAACCCCATATCTATCCAAAAGGACTGAAGACAACATCTGGTATGGAGTCTCTATGCAAAGTTTCAGCTCAAAATAAGTGTCTCACAGAATTGACCCCAAATTATCGGTTTCATATGTTTCTTGAATACCATTAATAAAAAACGTGTCACAGCACTATGAGGGTCATCACTTTCCACGTCACTTGCCAATAAAACGATAATTCTCTTCGTTCTTCTTAATTTGAAAAATTCGGCCTCTGGTATCAATGTATTGAAATTTCTAATATGCTCCACACATGTAGACATAGGATTAGAAAACCCTTGCCATATCGTTTGTTATCATCCAAAGAAGCCGTGCACTCGGTATGTATATACTTTTTAAATTACACGTTGTATAAGTAATATTAATAAGAAAGATGTTACACGTTTGAATTATGAATCTGCCAATCAGTATCTTTTTTTATTATCTTTATTATCAGTCGTGCAAATAAAAAACTCGTCGGGGAAGGCCTCTATCCGGTCAGTCCCTATGATATACGTTCACAGTAACAAGTTGATAAAGTGTTTCATAGGTAGTTTAACCCTTTGCTCGCGGGTTCAATTCCGGGCCATTTCTCTGGGTTTACCCTTGTGATATGAGCTGAATGATAAGCAGTTTTTTGGAAAGGCCTAAGTGTATGTAATTCAACAGTCAACCTGATTTTTGACTTTCTGCAACGCTTGTCTGCTAGTATGACGTACCAATGATTTGGTGCAAGAGATAGTAATCGACCTCTTGCACCAAATCATTGGTACGTTATACTAGTACTAGCATATTCATAATTAGTATCTAATAGGTAATCCTATTAGATACTAATTATGAATATCTATCTATATTTATCTCGTATATTTATTTTTCACAAGAGAATGATGATGGCATTTGCACGTCATGGGTTGCAAAACATAATTATATTTCGTTCTATGAATTCTACCATTCATATTATTACAAAGGAGCAATATAACAGTTATAATTATACAAATTCGTTTATTATTTCACCATGGTAAACAATCCTTACTAATATTATAAATGCGAAAGTAACTCTGTCTGTCTGTGTGTTACTCAATCACGCCTAAACTACTGAACCGATTTAAATGAAATTTGGTACGGACATAGTCTAGAGCCTGAGAAAGGACATAGGCTGCTTTTTAATGAGAAAAAAGGGCTTGAAATAGGGGATGAAAGTTTGTATGGAAAATACGTCATTTTTAAAGCAAGAAGCATGAAACTATTTTTTTTTACTTTTGATTAGAAAAATGTACTTAAATAAGCTATTAGCAGTAAAATATTGTAAATAGCTTATTTATGTATGAGTTTTATTTTCAAAATAATTTTTTAACCAAAAAAATTAAAAATGCTGCCGAAAGTCACTATTCCGCGTGGACGAAGTCGCGGGCACAGCTAGTACAATATAAATACACTGTCACCTAAAATAGGATTCCCTGTATTATAGGTAATTGCGTTCTTCACCTTCGACCAAATCATCGCTTAACATCAGGTGAGAACGCAAGCCTACCACCAACTATAAAAAAAAATACATTTCGCTACATTTCCATTCCTTTTTGAGTTACGCAATTAAGCTGCGTTTCAAAAGGGTTATCATCTACTTAGCCATTTCCCAGCTATGTCGGAGTCAGCTTGCAGTCTGCAACTGCAACTGCAACTTGTAACTGGATGCAGCTGAGTTACAATATTTTACATGGAACGACTGCCTACTAGCTCCAGAACTCAGTAGCTACATAGATAAAACGATAACTCGAGACAAGATTGGTGACAGAATTTCTGGCTTCTAGATATAGAAATGCCAACCGACACCGAAGGCTTAACGTGTTTTCCGTGAATCAGAGGAATCTTGATCTATGAAGTTGGTCACCCCTCTACAAATCAACCTCGACAAGCGTTGCTTAACCCTGATGATCGAGCCATGCGGGTGTTATAATTTAGCCACGAGGGTTACATGGCTTGTATTATAAAAGTGCAGGAATCTTATCTCAGACGGTCACCCATCCACAAATCAACCTCGACAAACGTTGCTTAACCCTGATGATCGAGCCATGCGGGTGTTATAATTTAGCCACGAGGGTTACATGGCTTGTATTATAAAAGTGCAGGAATTTCATCTCAGACGGTCACCCATCCACAAATCAACCTCGACAAGCGTTGTTTAACCCTGATGATCGAGCCATGCGGGTGTTATAATTTAGCCACGAGGGTTACATGGCTTGTATTATAAAAGTGCAGGAATCTCATCTCAGACGGTCACCCATCCACAAATCAACCTCGACAAGCGTTGCTTAACCCTGATGATCGAGCCATGCGGGTGTTATAATTTAGCCACGAGGGTTACATGGCTTGTATTATAAAAGTGCAGGAATCTCATCTCAGACGGTCACCCATCCACAAATCAACCTCGACAAGCGTTGCTTAACCCTGATGATCGAGCCATGCGGGTGTTATAATTTAGCCACGAGGGTTACATGGCTTGTATTATAAAAGTGCAGGAATTTCATCTCAGACGGTCACCCATCCACAAATCAACCTCGACAAGCGTTGCTTGACCCTGATGATCAAGCCATGCGGGTGTTATAATTTAGCCACGAGGGTTACATGACTTGTATGATAAAAGTGCAGGAATTTCATCTCAGACGGTCACCCCTCCACAAATCAACCTCGACAAGCGTTGCTTAACCCTGATGATCGAGCCATGCGGGTGTTATAATTTAGCCACGAGGGTTACATGGCTTGTATTATAAAAGTGCAGGAATCTCATCTCAGACGGTCACCCATCCACAAATCAACCTCGACAAGCGTTGCTTGACCCTGATGATCGAGCCATGCGGGTGTTATAATTTAGCCACGAGGGTTACATGGCTTGTATTATAAAAGTGCAGGAATCTCATCTCAGACGGTCACCCATCCACAAATCAACCTCGACAAGCGTTGCTTAACCCTGATGATCGAGCCATGCGGGTGTTATAATTTAGCCACGAGGGTTACATGGCTTGTATTATAAAAGTGCAGGAATCTCATCTCAGACGGTCACCCATCCACAAATCAACCTCGACAAGCGTTGCTTAACCCTGATGATCGAGCCATGCGGGTGTTATAATTTAGCCACGAGGGTTACATGGCTTGTATTATAAAAGTGCAGGAATCTCATCTCAGACGGTCACCCATCCACAAATCAACCTCGACAAGCGTTGCTTAACCCTGATGATCGAGCCATGCGGGTGTTATAATTTAGCCACGAGGGTTACATGGCTTGTATTATAAAAGTGCAGGAATTTCATCTCAGACGGTCACCCATCCACAAATCAACCTCGACAAGCGTTGCTTGACCCTGATGATCAAGCCATGCGGGTGTTATAATTTAGCCACGAGGGTTACATGACTTGTATGATAAAAGTGCAGGAATTTCATCTCAGACGGTCACCCCTCCACAAATCAACCTCGACAAGCGTTGCTTAACCCTGATGATCGAGCCATGCGGGTGTTATAATTTAGCCACGAGGGTTACATGGCTTGTATTATAAAAGTGCAGGAATCTCATCTCAGACGGTCACCCATCCACAAATCAACCTCGACAAGCGTTGCTTAACCCTGATGATCGAGCCATGCGGGTGTTATAATTTAGCCACGAGGGTTACATGGCTTGTATTATAAAAGTGCAGGAATTTCATCTCAGACGGTCACCCATCCACAAATCAACCTCGACAAGCGTTGCTTGACCCTGATGATCAAGCCATGCGGGTGTTATAATTTAGCCACGAGGGTTACATGACTTGTATGATAAAAGTGCAGGAATTTCATCTCAGACGGTCACCCCTCCACAAATCAACCTCGACAAGCGTTGCTTAACCCTGATGATCGAGCCATGCGGGTGTTATAATTTAGCCACGAGGGTTACATGGCTTGTATTATAAAAGTGCAGGAATCTCATCTCAGACGGTCACCCATCCACAAATCAACCTCGACAAGCGTTGCTTAACCCTGATGATCGAGCCATGCGGGTGTTATAATTTAGCCACGAGGGTTACATGGCTTGTATTATAAAAGTGCAGGAATCTCATCTCAGAAGTCTCAGTAACGCATGCAACCATTTGACTTGACCTACGATCCGAAGAATGCACACGCTAAATACTGGACTGGACATTGACACATCATAAAAATATGATAAGTACTGATATTGTTTATTACTAAACATTGTTTAATAATTACGCCTTCCTGTTATAAACAGCTGGGTTGATATCAATCGTTGTACACAACTGTCTTATGTAATACGATCATGATATAATACGGTATTTTATCGTAAATTAATTTTATTTAATTAGAAGTCTGTAGCTGGGAAGAATATCTTGTACGGCATAATTTATTCCTTTGTTAGTACGTTAGTTTCATATCGAAGCAGCTGTTGATATTAAATTCTCACTATTGGGTAGATTATGTATTCTAATAAATAATTTAATGGTTCCGTTCGACTATTAAGTTATTTCTAGTTACAATTTTTATTTTATTTGTCAATTTTATGTGCTAACGAAATAATCTGTAACCTGTAACCGAACTAGGCAGTGCCTGTACTTACTTATTGACAGTTTGACATTAGTACATTTTCAATTATTTGTTAACTTGATTCTAGCGCTTGCGCTTTGAGTTACGTACGGATTGGTTTTTTTCGATATAACGACGACTGTGGCTATTTTTTAAGGATTTTACTTTGAACATAGATATGAGCGGCCTAAACGTTTAATTATTGCATATTAAGTATTCTAAAACCTAGACAACCTATATTTCAGTACAAGGTTTGTAACGTAGTTTTTAGATAGGTAATTATTGAAATTGTTACCTATGATTTGTAATAAAAAAAAAATTATTACAGGCATATTTTATTTGATTGATGGGCATTCTTACCTTTAAATGCCTATCGATAAAATATACAATTAAAGTGATTTCCAACGTAAAAGTTTAATGACGTGTTAAAGTGTTCTTTGTAACCAATTTGTGAAATAAAAATTGGATCTCTGTCTGTGATTTCAAAATAATTGTGTCTTCTCAAGTGCTTATATTTATTTACGTGACGCTAAAATATAACCAACATTGTTAGAAAAAATTTAAAATTGTTGAAATAATTGTTGAAATTGTCAAAAGCCTCTCTGTTGGCATCGGTGAACCGATTTCAATGGGAAGATCACTGGAAGTTCGAGGAGGTTAAATTGGGCAACATTGGAATTCCTATTGTATCGGGATTCACATTGGAAAACCCGTAAGTAAGTAACTAAGCGATCGAAGACGCAAGTACAACGAGTAAAAAATAAATGAGGAAATATATTGTTTTTGAGTCAATGTCAACTAAATAATTTTAATGGTTAAAATTATTAAGTACCTTCGCAGTCCAAGTCCAGACTAGCTCATATTTAAACATCTACCTACATCTTCATGTTTGACATCTTAAATCTAACAATATTTCATGCACACCACTCTATTAAAAATAAATCAGATTGATTTGAGGAGGTCACTGGTGTATCACTAAGTACCAGAACTATCTATTCATTGTCTATTTCTGAAGCTTTTTATCAGATTTAAACGTGACTAGGAATTCTGAAAAAAAAAAACCTGACAAAAACGATGTTTCAAAATCACTACGCAATAGGCTAAGATATTGCGGGATTGTGAGCCGATCTCCGGCCACTGTAGGCGCGGGTTAGCGTACGGCAAGCAACGAGAACTTGAGAATGGGTAGCTCATCGATCGGTAAGGACCAGGGCCCGGACCAGCAGCGTATAGTATTTCACGCGTTCCTTAAAGAGCAGACAGCAGCATTGGCGTGGCCTGATAGGGCCATTTCTAGCTGGAACGCAATGGAAACTGAAGAAACCAGGTAGGCTAAAAACCTACCCGGTTTTAGTAGTTTTAGTGACTAAAAGTCGGACTTCTCAGTGTAGCAAAATGTGGGACAAAAAAACTTTTTACCAAAAAATTAAACCGACTCCCAAAAAACACTGTAAAGTGAAAAATAACTTTAATTTCGGTAGTCGGTGTCTTTAGTTTTGTATTTTCGTTTTTGGCACCGACTTCCGAAATTAAAGTTATTTTTCACTTTACAGTGTTTTTTGGGAGTCGGTTTAATTTTTTGGTAAAAAGTATTTATTTCACTCTTTTTAGTTGGTTGATTTTTAATTTACCTAGTTACAAGAGTCTAAATGTCAACTAATTATAACATTTTATAAAATATTGTTTTTCCCAATGCTGGGCCGTTAATTTTTGAGGAGTTCTCCTGGTACTTTACCATCAGCTATGCATCACCATATGCATTGTGACGAGCATAAAGTGCTTAATATCCATATTCAAGTAATCGAATCGCAATCCACGAAATACTTATTATTGAGTAGTTTCGGCGGCCATCTGTGGTCTTCATCATCAGTTCCACTTCCCCAAATGGTACTTTTTGAGAGCAACTGCACAAGTTACTATAAGAAATACCCAAAACGCTATAGGTGTGCCTATAATATTTGAAGAGTTCCCTCGATTTCTCCAGGATCCCATCATCAGATCCTGACTTGGTGACAAATGGTACCAATTTCAAAGTATACCCTATCAAATAAAAAAAGAATTTTCCAAATCGGTTCAGCCGTCTTCGAGTACTCGATGATCATACATTAAAAAAAATATATATAATAATATAATATATATATAAAATATATATAATATATATATACGCGTCGAATTGATAACCTCCTCCTTTTTTGTCGTCGGTTGAAAAAGGTTAGAATATGGCTGAACAGGGATACAAAATAGAAATATGTTAAATTATAGACAAATAAATTCCTGTTTTTTCCTGTTACGTATTCAGATAATTCGGTACCTGAATAAGGATATTGCAAGTAATAATCGAGATGTTAACTGTATATAATAATTTGCACATTTGGTAGCAAAATGATGGTAAAGCTATGGTTTCAATGTCTAATTAGTTTTATAATCAACTTGAGATAATGTTTCATTGAACTCAGTTTAGCTGCGAAGCCACGTGTTTATGTAAATAAGGAGTGATTTCATAATGCATTAACAGCGAATCTGATCTGACAACCGGTTACAATCTTCGACAGGTTTGTGTTCTTACAAAAACTGGTCCTCCAAATTACGGGCATCAATTTTTTCCAAGAACAATTCTTGGACACGAGACAGACCAAAAAAAAGCAAACACGGCTATGATAACGGAAAGGAACGAGACGCAATAATTATATCCACGCGAGACTTTGGTTTGTGTTATTCTCGATGGAGCTAAATGCTAAAGAAACCAACTTTCAAATCAGCATTCTACAGACGTCCGTTGGTCGTCCTACAGAGTCTGAACTGTAGCGAGAAACTATACCACTCCCAAATATCCACTAGATTCTACAATACTTAAAGAGACCTTGTTAGAGTGTAATGTCATTGCTTGGTATAAGGTCGATTAAGAGTCTAAAATAACCGCTATTTAGTGAAGGCACTTTCACGTTCAGTTCAAGTTCACGTCAAACAGTTAGATACGAACTTTCCGATGTGTTTTTTGTTCAGTAATGGTGAGCCGCATGTTGTTGACAAGCCAACCTTTTTAATACTGAACGTCAACGGAACCAATTCTTAGTAACAGTCCTGATAAATGTTTAAAGGTAGCGTCGAGTATTATCGCGCTCGCTCGGCTGGGCTAATGATATATGATGTCAATGTTCAATGTTCATTGATGTAAGTGCAGCCATAGTGAACGGTCGTATAGAAAACAGCTGATGAGTCAGTGGCGGTTGCAAACTCGTTGCTCGGACCATTGTTATACGTGATACAATTTTGAATATATTGTGAGAGTAGGTAAGGAACTATTCTTTTTATGTTTTATGTGATCGTTTTTTTAATTCTTTACTGGCCAGTTAAGCTATGAAATAGATTTTAGTTTTCGTTATTCGATTTACGATTTTGTTATATCAGCGACACAGTGATCGAATATTTTTGTGCGGATTGCGGATAACATAACAAAGCGATTGACCGAGAGCGATACCAAAATGTATACATGCAATAACTATATCGAAAAAAAATATTTTCACGATAGTAAATAATATTATTAAATCTGACCAAACGTTATGAAATTCAAAGTCCAATATAAACACTGAACATTATTATGTCTGATTAATTTTAATTGCACAACTATTAATAATTTAGAGTAGGCAGGTAACAGTAGGTATGATGAAATACGAACATTTATTACCATTTATTCGCACCAGAAAATTGGCGCTAACTGTATATTTTGAACCGTATCGTCACGCCCGACATATGTTCGCACCCAATATTGTGATAAGCATGAAAAAAGTTCATTAGACTTTAAAATAAGAGACATAGAGTTTGTTTTCCCCTTACCGGAAGGGAAATCAGTTAACAATAAGGCAATATCGTTGGAAAGTTATCTGAGTTTACTTTCATTTATTTTTGAATGGATTAAAGGAACTATCTGCCCACCTATCAGTCGTTTATCTGTCCCGTCAAGAATTATATCTACCTATATGCTAAGTGCTATTATCAGGATTGCTAGTAGGGCTATATATTTTACATTTTTTAATAAAGTTTGATACTTTCTTGATACGGATATAGGTACTTTAGTGGAAATGATAACCAAAATGATAAAATTGCTTTCGTCGTAGTTATATTCATTTTGTTACTCGCCTATATTTTGCCAAATTTGTTTTTTCTCTTATATATCTATCTTTCCACAATTGCGTTCTAGATTATCATGTACTTAGTTAATTGATTATTATTTTCATCGATTTATCACGACAGTATCTTAAGTTTTTTATTCACTTACTTTCATATCATTCATCATGTATTTCATTTAAATATTTAACTGACAGAAACAAAAATTGAATCACATGCGCTTGCGCAGCTTTGAGTCAGTGCTGACTTTATAAATGTGCAAACAATATGTTTCTCATATTCGTAGATTGCAGTCTGTAAAACTGTAATCACTTAATCAACGCTGAGTAAATATTATCTATCTGAAAAATGCAAGATAAATGCTTTTTACTTTGATTATTTTCAGTTTAATTGTCGTGAAGAAAAATTTTATTAATGATTGGTACTAAACTTGAAGTTGTAAATGCATAATAGGCGGATACATTTTTTAGTTGTTTTGCTAACTTCATCTACTAATGAATTCGGTTTCATTTCTGTTATTTTCATGCTTATTTTCCTTTCCTCAACCGACGAAGATTAAACTGAAACTCTTTGAAAAATCTTAATATAATTATTCAAGTATTGCTCATTCTCAACACTTACCTACATCTATATATATAAAAGCGAAATACCACTCACTGATTAATCACGAAATTTCAGAAACTACAAGTAAGTATAGTATAGTTACGGATAGTCAGAAGCCAGAAAATCTGACGATGATCTTGCTAAGGGGTATCGTGTTACCCAACTACAATATAATGAGGGATGAAACTATACATCATATAACGACGGGATGTGAAAAGCTGGCTGGCACATACTACACCAAACGCCATAATAATATAGTACAATACGTTTTCTGGACATTATTACAAAAACACAACTTTGAATCCGATAAGTTTTGGTGCAAGGAGACACTAACACACCCACACGTTAGGGAGAACGAAGACGCAAAATTACTTTGGGAAATGCAAATACAAACAGACACAGAAATACAAAACAATAGATCGGATATAATTTACATTAATAAAAAAGAGAACAAAACTTACCTTATTGACATAGCAGTGCCATCGGATTATAATATAGGACCAAAAGAAATAGAAAAGCTTACTAAATATCAACCATTAAAAAAAAAAATAGATTATGGAATACCAAAACCACCATAGTTCCAATAATAATAGGTGCAACAGGAGTAATAGGCAAGAGTTTACATAGATACTGCGAAACACTAGAGAGCAAAATAAGAATAGATATAATGCAGAAACAGGCTGCCATTCACACTGTAACAATTGTAAGCAAAGTGCTAGGTGACAGTGTTTTTGTAACGAGGAACCCTGATCCTCCCCTACCCTGAGGGTCTCGGGGCGGGAGGTTCAGTAGAAAACCGACGAAAGTCGAGAAGTTAGCAACTAACAAACTTTAATATAGTATAATATAATATATAATATAATATTCCACGCCTTTCACACAACGCCATCTAGTCCCAAACTAAGCAGAGCTTGTGCTATGAGTACTAGACAACTGATAAACATACATATATATGTATTTCTAAACACATACATATTACAGATAAATTACACCCAGCCAAAGAACAAATGATCGTGCTCATCACACAAACATTTGTCCTGGGTGGGAATCGAACCCACGACCTTGCGCATAGCAGTCAGGGCCCCTGACCACTAGACCAACAAGCCTGTCAAAAAAACACTTATACTCAGCTGTATCTAGTTAGACAGGAAGCTGACCGCTAAAAAGAAAAGGCCAAGCAGATGTTGATAATAAGCTTTTTTTTTATTTTTTAACGTGGTAAAATTATCAAATAAGTCCTCCCACCCCGGGCAGGGTGGGAGGGACTGTCAGACTTTTACTGACTAAAATCCACGGTGTTCCTTCAATAACCCTTTACGTACCGGGGTCACGGTAATGGGATAAGTCCCACGACCCCGGCAGGCTTCGGCCCTCTGCAGAGGGGGCCTCGTCATGTTGCTGACGCTCTTTGAGGCGCGCGTGGAACACAACGCGCTTTCGACCCGGGCATGGTCCATGGTCGGACAGCGAGTTGCTCTTTACTCGCTGTCCGCATGCCCGCGCCTACGGTGGCCGGAGATCGTCCGCCGACGTCCGACGCCGTGGGCGTCTACCACTGCGGCTGGGCTGGAGGGAGGACGCCATCCTCTCCCTCACGCGGCCCGCCTCCTCCTTCGGAAGCATGACTGCTTCGCAGAAGGAAGCGACCGCTTCCCACTCCCTCTCGCCCCGCAGCATGGCCTCGACCAATGCCGGGCGCGAGAGGTCTCCGCCTATAGCCGCCGTGAGGACACGTCGGTGCTCTGCCCAGGCGGGGCAGTCTTGCACCGTGTGCTCTACGGTATCCTCAGGGCGACCCTCGCAGTGGTGACACCCAGGCGTTTCCTCCTTTCCCATCAGACACAGGTACCTCCCGAAACTTCCGTGTCCGGTGAGGACCTGCGTCATGCGGTAGGTCAGGACGCCGTGACGCTACACTAGCAGTTGCTCGCGACTACGTTTGCGTGGGAAGTTTTTCCCGTGTAAATCCCGATCCCGTGGAAATTTCGCAAAATCCCATCTTAGCGAGCATCTACGTACTAAAAGGAAAGGAATGGGAAGGGAATTTGAGAGCACTACTACTAGTAGTTTCTGAGATTTCGTGATTTATTAGTGAGTGGTATTTCGCTTTTATATATATATAGATTTTGTTTTAATACTGATTCAAGAAAGAGAAAGTCCTCAACTTCAGAACTTCACTCGCTTTGAAAGTTTTAAAGGCGTCATTGACTTTTCAAAACAAACAACTATGTTCGTAACTACTTAAACATGTTTTAAATAGTTAGCATGCTGCCATAGCAAAAACCACTGATTTATATAATACAATAAAAACAGGACGCAATATTTTAAAATAACAAAGTTCCTAGACGCACAATAGTATTAAAGTTAGCAACGGGAACTATGGTCTGTTGGCTCAATTCTCTTAGTGAGATTATCTCGGGGTAATTAGATATTTTATACGACAAATTGCGGTGTCCGGTTGTTAGTCCTAATGGAATGAGACTGCGTATAGCAAACAATACCTATACAATACACAACACACTGAAGCTCTACACACCAAAATTCGGCAAAAACAAAGGCTGACCTTTCGTTGAGAAACATAAGAGCCTCAACCGTGTGAAATCATAAGTTTTGGTCTACAATCCGGATTAAGACCACTAAAAGTTTTTGCAACGTAAATAACGGGTATATGATGAACCGGCTCTTGACCTCGTTTACGCCTTATAGAAAGCGATAGATGAGATCTGCGATGGAACGATCGAGCCCAGAAGATGCCTGTTATGATATAAATACTCACTGGCTTTAGACTGTAACGGGTCATAATATTTATGTTTTAAGAAAAAGCCTCTATTTCAGCCAAGCATGACGCGTATCATGACAATAATTTTTTTGCATAGTACTGTTTAGACTTTCTAAGCAAACTGTTTATGAAATCATTTAGTTCACGTTAAAGACTATTTTTCCCATGAAAATGTCAACTATCAAAAACTGTTTATTATTTTTGGGAGTCATCTCATAAAAGTCTTCTTTTCCTGCTTATTATTTTCCCAATTATCATGGAGTCGGATTTCAGTCCAACTGAGTAAAGTGCCTTTTCACATGATTTTCACAAGCTTTCACACGATCCGATTATGTATTATTAGTAGGTATACTATAATATGACGATAAGTAAGAGAGTATGAGAATAAACATGCGCTTGCTCTCGCTGTGGTTGTATCTGGGCGACTGGCCCACAGATGATACATATAAAGACTGGCCTCCGGTCAGCCGGTGCGTCTGAAAGCATGCTGCGTGTTTCATACTATGCGTCCAGCCGCCGGCTAACCGGTAGGCGCCAATCGGACGCACAGTGGTGGATCCGGTGAGCACCCGGCAACCACTTGCCGGGCAAATTACGCCTGTACGTGTGAAAGGTAATGTACATGGCCATACACTTCGCCGCCGGGTTTCCGGCGCCGGCTACCCGGCAACCGGTACATGTGAAAAGGTACTAAGTGTTTTAAATGAAGCGACTGACCGCTTTCAAAGATAAACAAGTGACAACCGAAAACAATGGTTTAACGTTATTTCTGAGATACAGAAGAATCTCAATATGTTAAAATAGTCAGCCATCCACGGACCGACACCGGCTAGCGATATTTATGAGGTAAATGATGTCAAAAAGTATTACATTTGAACTCAAATAACTGTTCAAACACTCAATAAAATAATGCTTATCCAATCATTTCATTGTTTAATGGTGACGTAGCTACGTCAGTACATAGTTACCTACCCCGGACCCGACATATTTTTTACATATTTGAGCGCACAGCAGCTGTTAATATAATAATTTTAACACAGCTGCCTACAGAGGACGTATTAAATTACGTAACGGTACACACACGACCGGCAGGTACTTAAAACGTCACGATTATCATCTTTTTTGTCTCAGTTTATGCGAATTTCGGTGAAACCATTACGTCGAGTACATCTATTAGTAGCACAGAAAGAGCCCCGAGAAATTTTAGTAGCCATTCCTAGACAATGTACTTATACTTTTCTCTCATCTAACGAAAAAATACAAATATCAAATGTAATATTGGTGTTTTTTTTCTTCTGGGTGGTAAATCTCCCGCTGGGGATGGAGCGGAAAAGAGTTTCAGACTGCTACTGACTAAAAGCCCACCCTGCTCCTTTAGTTACACTTGCGTTCCGGGCCAGCGCTATCTCGTTAAAACATTCCCGCAACCCCGGATTTCTCACAACCCCGGATTATTAGGTACCTAAATTTAATTAATGCTTTACGAAAATAGTATTCAAAATCATAGTTTTTTAGTCTTGTGCATTGCTATTTATAACTATTTTGTAACATGCATTTAACGTAAACGGAAATATATATAAAACAATTGGCCGAAAGCGAGTCAGACTCGCCCATGAAGGGTTCTGTAGTAACTACGCCAAATAACTTTTTTTTTCATAGTATTTGTATGAATTACAGTTATGTTTGCGGTTTTAGAAAATATGCTATATCTCAAAAACTGTTGACTCGATCTCGTTCAAACTAATTTTCGTTGAAAGTTTATATTAAAATCTACAGTATATATCTTTTTTAGATTTTTCCCTCCATTATTATAGAAGTTAGAGTGGGGGAGGGGGGGACAAACATTTTACCACTTTGGAAGCGTATATCTTTTAAACGAGGGACTTAAATAAAAAGTGATTTTAGAAATCTCAATGTCATTTTTAAAGACCTTTCTCTAGATTGTGATATCTCTAGATATCACACACATAAATTTCATGAAAAAAAAAATATATTTTCAATTTCAGTTCCATGTATGAGGAGCCCCCAATAACTTTAAATATTTTTTGTTGTTTTCTTAAAATTGGAAAGTGGTTCTACCTACCAAGTTGCATGTGTATAGTCCTAATTGTTTCGGAATAAAATGGATGTGACATACGGACGGACGGACAGACAAACAGACAGACATTACGAAACTAGGGTTCCGTTTTTTGCCATTCGGCTACGGAACCCTAAAAACAAATTTCACCACATCGCATTGTAGGTATATATTGGTAGGTAGCTCATTCATTATTATAAAAGAACTGCAATTGGTGCCAGGGACATCCCAGACCATCATGATGTTTTTCGAATGACTAATCGTGTCGCTAGGCGCATGAAATATTTAGTTAGATGAAATCATTTGTTCAATATAAAAAAACACTACCAACAAAAGCATAATTCTTACTTAGTATATTATTATAAATGCTAAAGTATGTTTGTTTATTGATCATTCTTTCAGGAAAAAACGGAGGAACAGATCGCTTTGATTATTGTTGGGTTCTATATAATAATATTCCACAATAATATTCCACAACTTTTCACACAACGCCATCTAGTCCCAAACTAAGCACAGCTTGTGGTATGGATACTAGACAACTGATAAACTTACATATATATTTCTAAATACATACGTTATAGATAAATTACACCCAGACAAAGAACAAATGACCATGCTTATCACACAAACATTTGTCCTAGGTGGGAATCGAACCCACGACCTTGCGCATAGCAGTCAGGGCCACTGACCACTATACCAGCGGGCCTGTCATTTAATTTTTTGTGTATAGTTGATGCGAGAGAAAGCGAGTGATATCAATAAACTATTCATAAACACTTACTAAGTAGTTATGTATTCAGACATAATAATTATGTAGTTAGATTTGTTGCGCAAGCGCAGACTAAATAAGACGGCTGATAGACAAGTTCTTTACAGCTAAACAAATAGGTTTTTTATTAAATTTAAAGTGAATATTATTATTTTTTATGATTACCGAATAATCGTACCTGCTCTTACACTTTAAATTGCATACAATCAAAAGGGTTTCCAATCCATTGTATTGGATATTTAAAAAATATCGTCTGGTTGACAACGTTAAACATACAGTTGCTTGCAAGCGATTGTACTGATTTGTGTATCAAGTAAAGGCTATTGGAATAAAAATTCTCCTATGACCAACCTTATCTTCTAAGGCCATTTCTTGACCAAAATCCTTTAAAAATAATTCAGATGCTTAGATGTGTAAACATAACTAAACA
Organism: Tholera decimalis; assembly: GCA_943138885.2. Classification (NCBI taxonomy): domain Eukaryota; kingdom Metazoa; phylum Arthropoda; class Insecta; order Lepidoptera; family Noctuidae; genus Tholera; species Tholera decimalis. The sequence goes on along the minus strand of OW964550.2, from coordinate 30,067,799 downwards.
AACAAAAATAAAGATATACTTTGCATCTATTAATAATGAAATTTTACAAGTGTTTAGTTTATATACATAGAAAACTGCAAAGATAGTAAATTACATAAGAATCTGTCTAATTTAGATCGTTTTTTACAGCTAGTAAAAACTCAATATAATTCTATAAATAGGCATGCTTCAATAGCTTGTAAAAGAAAAAACATATGACTCAGTAAATTTCCTAGTTTTTGCTTTAACTTAACCATGGAGGTAGCAGAAAATGATGAATGAATCACGCTTCTTACAGCTAGCTCTGACGTTGGTTTAGTTTGTCTGAACAAACATTATAATCATAATCCCGCTTCTAAAGTACCTTACTATTGATTTTATAAAGATAATGATCTGTTTCTTTGTGTTCTAATCAGCAGTTCAGTGAGTGGTATAAGACGTACGACGCTTGTGAAAAATAAAATTAAAATTTACAATGCACTTAAAATAATCAGCCAGAAAACAATATTCCTACTACTGGGACGACGACTTCTCTCTATGAGATCTCCCTCACGAATCCCTCACGTTGGCCAAGTGCGCGTAGGTGAACATTCCATGTCTTAAAATTGTTCAGTCCCCAAGACATGATGGTTCCCTCACGATATTTCCTTTCGCCGTTTTGAATCCAGTGGTGAAGATGTAAATTACAAAAAGTAATGTACCTGCCTAGATTTGAACTCATGGCTGCCGCTGCTCTTAATAATGTGCCAAATAAAATTGAACACAGTAAATTCAGACGTTACAAAACATGATATCGGTATAATCGTATTATCACTTTGGTAATGATGGAAAGTTTGATCACTGATGCAATTTTATTATATCTACTCTACTTCACTGGCATAGAATAATTCATTAAGTGACTAGATAGGCATCAGGAAGATAATTATTTAAAGTAAGACTTGTATATACATATTCAATTACCGAATGATGTGAAAATATTAAGTTTACCTTTTTTTACCCGACTGCAAAGGAAGGGTTGTGTTTTTCGCGCGTATCTTGTACGTATGTATGTATGTAATATTCTTTATTACTTCATATCTACAGAACTGCTGAACGGATTCATATAATTGAGGTATCGTTAGATTTGTCTTAGCAGCCCAAGTGTTCTTAGATAGGTATCAATTGAAAAACCAAACACGGCGGCTGTGCAAAGCCATTATACATAGCGAAAAAAAATTATTTTCGAATACTATAATATGGATATCAAATTAAAGGGATTAACACAAGGATTTCAAAAAGATGTATCATGTTTATCATTAGTGTAATACTAGCAAAAATAATACAAAGAGAAATTTTAAACACATGGACGTAGCTCTTTTACTTTCTGAATCCGGTGGGGTGCCAATGTGACACGACCGGGAAAACTAAAAAATTGTTAATTATTATTTTAACTAAAAAGTTGAAAACGTGACAAGCAGGCGAACCCATACCATAAAATAAAAATCAATTCGGTCCCGGCTTCTTGTCATTTTTTTAAATAAAACTTTCTTCTTACATTTCAGTTGAGCAGTCGGGTTTTTTAGATTTTTTAAATAACTTTTTTTGATTGTGATCTTCGTAGTATATTTTTTGACTCCATCGTAAGAGGTACGTTAGTATAAGGCTCGTTTTTATAATGATAATAATTTATTGACAGATAGATTGATATAATATTCAGATGAAGTTGCTTGAATAATTAATAGTTAAATAATGGTTTTTTATATTTTATAGGTATCGAAAAAAAAAAACGTCTCATCGATTCGGTTCTTCTTTAGTTTCAGTTGGCTGGCATTGATATAAAAATGGTATTTTGAATATTTATCAATTAAATATTTAAAAATTAAACACCTTTAGTTAAAAACACATTCTTCACAAAAATTGTTAAAAAAGTTAAAACTAACAACTGCAAATATAAGTGGTACTTATACTCCAAGCAAGGTAGAATTAACTAATTCCGTAACTATTCTATGTACAACTTTCGGAATAAACCACACTTATTTAGTAGTTAATTAACCTTACTGTTTAATAAAATGTATTTTTTTTTTTAATATTAACAATAATTTTATGTTCCTTATAAACTAATTCTAAATGTTGAAGAAATTAAACTTTACAAAGTTTTTAAATAAAATATTATTCTGATTCTAATTAACACGAATAATTTTTTTAAATGTTTACTAAATCAGTTACTACATGGTAAACAGTCATATTAATGCCTGGTCATACATTTTTTTTTATTTAAAAATTACTTTTGTAATTCTCATCATCCTGAAACGGAAAGACTTTTCTTGCATTATTGTAGTACACTTTCCTTACCAAACAACGAAAAAAAAAATACAAAACATCGCAGCATCTTATTTAGTCAACAGAGAGTTCGAACTGCAAAACAACATTGTTCACAGAGCGAAAAAGATCCTTTAAAAATGCGTCATACGTAAGTAAACGCAAAATATGTAGATACCACGTTATCAATGTAGGACTGTGTTTGAGGAAAAAAACAAAAATCTTTATACAGCTTTATCCCTACCGGATATTTTACATTTTCGGGGTCGTAAGAGGACTGACATTTTCATATTTTCCCTATTCTCTTGCTTCGTTGGCGTCTGTCGGTTTTCTTATAACTTAAAATGAGATTTGTGTTTATGTGAAGGATAGACCACTCTCCGATTCCATGGTTGGCCATATATTTATTCCAATGACAGAATTTATCAACACCTCCGCCCGCGTGTCCTAATTAAACTATGGATTTATATCCACGTTTATTCCTTAAAAAATATATATTCCTCATGCCATTAAAAAAATCCCTTATTCCATTGAGTTGTGATTCAATGAAATATTGAGTTCATATGTTTGTAACATATGAACATGTTACATATAAAAAGTAACCCATTGATCTGGTGGTGAAATGAGTGGCCTTTATTCTGAGAGAAAATAATCAAACGACTCCTTCTGCTATGAGTGGAGCAGAAGGGAGGGTCAGACTTCTACTGAATAAAACCCCGCCCTGTTCCGTTAGTAAGGCTTGCAATCCGGGGCCGCGGTACCTCGTTAGAGCATTCCCGCAACTCCGACACGCCAATGGTCTCAAGTACTGAGACATTGTTTCCAAAATCATTCATCTTCTTTTCTGTGCAGAATTACGAATAGCAACAACGTCGTAATTCGAGCATAGCTAATAATTATCTTGAATAATACTTCCATCTGTCAAAATATAACGAGGAGTGGTCAAACAAACAGTTTTTCTAAACAATAATTACGACCAGTTTAAAAACTGGTCGTAATTATTGTTTATTTTAACATCAGATACGGAATGGCACTGGACATTGGCTCTTAGATAAAGATAACATAAGTCACTACATTGCATAGATTATATTAAATAAATATAATATTTTATCGTCAAGTCAAAATCTTTGTTAGAAACGATATATTCCTTAAGCGATGATCTTATGCTATCAGTAAATACTTTGTGTATTTACTGATAGCATAAGATCATCGCTTGATCTTTTGCCTTAGGCTTGGCACATCACCTTGTAAACTAATTCATTAAATTTTATTTTATTTATTTATTGAACCACTGCTATAAACAAAGATACTTAATACTTGTTAAATTATTGTAACCTGTTGTTAAGTATAAAAAAAAATTATACAGTGGTCCCTAAACTAGTCGCGCGTCGTCGGTGCCTAATATCATAAAAATATGAAAAAGGCGGCGAAAAAGACTTGGACCCAAAACAAGAGATGGATGTTTATTTTGAAAAAGTTAACAAGGGCATTTTTATCATTTCATCCTTCAAAATCTATCAAATAATTTGGGGCGTGGTCTAGAAATTGTGATTATTTTATTTTTGGTTACGTCTTTTTTGGTTCCTACATGCATATGTACTATAGACTGAAGGTCGTGGCCATATTCATGTGTGTCTCCATCACAGTTATGCCTCCCTCCAATGGTCACAGCATTCGCAATGAGGCGCCAGTTTTGACGTTTTATGGCATTGCGGGATAATATATATATGTTTATATGTATAGCAATGATTAATTTAATTTATCAACGACCCCACACGATCAGTCTTATTAAAATAAATCATTACAACAATAAAGCAACGATTACTTTTGTTTTCTTCATCGTAAATACACATATAGGTTAAAAAAACTGTATAATTCCGCTATGACTATAATTGACTCCAAGATAAAGAGGTCGCATGTGTGAACTTGTTTTAATTATAAAACTTATCTGACACACCCCACTTGTATAACGTCGTAACTGAACAAAGATTCGTATCTTTTGCGTAAATCTACGAACATTTGATTACTTTTACGTACCTAAATTTAAGTTGTGACGATACGGAGGTTAGGCTCGTTGATAAATGGTCACAGTTGCATGGGTTGATCCAAGATTAAGAACAATTAAAAGGAAAAGGAAAAAAAAAGGTCTTTGGATGGTTCTTTACGTTTTATTCATTAGAATAATATCGGATATCAATCTTGCTAAAAATAGTACCTACCAGCTATCCCAGTAACTTGTGGGTTGTGGAAGTCAAACAGCCAGTTCCTCCTGGTAATTTAATGTACAGGAAACTAACCAAAACGTGGTAGGAAAACTGGTTAGGGATATTTATTGTACCCATGTACATACAGACAAACAGGTTATGAAGATATAAGAATAAGTTCTATACGTATATTTGGTGTGAATATGATCAACACGTGGGTGAATTTAGAATTGTTTATATTGTTATCTGGTTGTTACTAGATAATTATCAATAGATATTACTTTTTGTTTTTATTGTTGTTAAAACCATTAGCATCTTAAAATAAGTCAATGCCCCACAAAACCGTTTACACGGTTTGTCTGTGAGTATAGATATTTAAAGAAGTAGATATAAATTTCTTATGACATCATCAGCATTACAGAAACATACATCAGCACACGCTTCTCTTTTACTTTACTGTAATGTTATTTAAATAACATAAAACTTATACAATTAAAATCTTTTGAATTATGTTATTGAGTTAATTAACTCATCAAGTGACACACTTAGCACGCTATTTGTATCAAAAACACACTTAGATAGCCACATGTATCGTTTTCAACGAAATGGATACTCATCTCTTTAGACGTTACAATAATAACATGAACGTTTCTATCTTCCTCTAAAAATGAAGCTATGTAGCTGACATAAGCTAGTAGCACTTACTAAAATAATGATACCCTATTTAACCTAATAGTGATGGATTCAATCAATCAAATAATAAATGAGCGATTTTTATTCGTGAGAAATATAAATAAATAGTAACTAGGATTTATTACAAATAAATCTATTTTTATTAAAAATATTCATATCTTACCAGACATGATAAAAGCCACTCTTTTGGAAATTGTTTCATGTGATGAATATTTTAATCGCGAGATTACTATAAAAAAGACTGCCACCGCACCACTGCGACCTAAACCCCATTGGAATGGGTACAGTTACAGGGTCCTAGACTACTAGACCAAAAAATAAAAATTAGTTTTATTTTTCACGCCCCTTTATATTCTTTAGTTTTTGTTATTTTCACACGATATTATTTTAAGAAATTGTTTGCAAAGTTATTCGATTTTATTCCTGAATCAATTAATTTAGTTACATCACAATTTTGCAGTCGTCATTATCTGACAACTCAGTTGCTGTCAGGCTACTGCATCGAATTAAAAGTCCGGGTATAGACAAAAAAACACAAGTATATTATGTAGTTTGCCTTTCAGAAAAATACACAATTAATTTGTCGTGTAATTAAATCTGATATGACTCGCCTATACATGCATATAATCCCACTGCAAAGCAGAGACCTCCTTCTCGATATATATTATTATACACATGTCGCTATAATTAGAGTTCCTGAAAACAGTGTCAAGTCACCGTCTGTCTGTCAGCGAAGGGTATCTTTTGAACAGCAATAGTTGACGTATTGCGCTGCGTGTCGCTGGTTTGATATCCGCACGAATCAAATGTTTGTTTCATCTACACATAGGCATTACAAGTCTACTTCTAATTGTGTCCATACATATATTATATAGTACTTACCTACGATACGGGAGAAATTTCTAGAGAAATGCAACGACTTTTATAAACACAGAAAAAGCTAAACAATAAATCAACTTAAAAACGATTGGGGACCTCCATACAAGAAGCGTTCTGGGTTTATGATACAGAACCTTCACTTCCCTACCATTTTCGTGGGCGAGTTCAACTAGCAGTAATTTATTCACACTGTTTGTTATATTCAATTTTATTTTTGTTTTAGGCGCCAGGAGAAACAGTCAAAAACAAGTTATGTTAAGCTAATTTCTAGAAAAACAAATCGAATACAAAATGGCGGCGGAAAAGAACGCTTTGGTAGCTTCTCAAAGAACTCGGAAAGTAATCAAATTAATACCGCCAGATGGGGGATGGGGGTGGATGGTGTTAATTGGGACAGCAATGTCTAATGTAAGTACCTATATTAGTTTTAGTACGTTTCATTTTAAATGAAAGTCAGTGGTCAACACTGTTGACTAAAACAATACACTATTGTCATTTTTATATTACTTCTTACTAATATTATAAATGCGAAAGTTTGTGAGGATGGATGTATGCATGAATGGATGGATGGTATGGATGTTTGTTATTCTTTCACGCAAAAACTACTAAACGGATCTAAATGGAATTTGGCATGTAGATAGTTGACATCCTGAAATAACATAGAAGCTACTTTTTATCAATACAATTCCCACGGGATCAAAAATTACGCAGGTAAAACCTCCCACGCGAACGAAGTCAGGGGCAGGAGCTATCATAATATAACTTATCATAAACAGCTATAACGTTCCCACTGCTAAAACACAAGCTTTTCTATGATAAATGATCTTTATTTTGCAAATTGGTTAACACTTTTACACGTAATTTTTTTCGTAAATATTAACTAGATGAGGTCGGTGTTTCCTAACTGACTACCCTGAGAAGAAACACCGAAATAAACTCAGGGGTGCGTCTCTTTTAAAGTCCATACAATCTACACGGGTTTAATTATATGGGAACCTTGTAGGTTTCAGTCTTAGGCGGTCTTTTGAAGAAGGATGCTCACAGATTTAAGTGGGCCTGTCCATACAGTGCAAGTATTTGTCAAATGACGTATAGCTCAACTTAGAACAAGGAGCTTAACGATTTGACGAACAATACCAAGGTAAGGACGTTTGGGTAGGCCGCCAAAAGCACTCAAACTGCCAGACAATCAGACAGTCAATCAATGAGAGGGAATGGACTGTAAGCTGTATTCCACCACGCATGCCTGTTGCGGGTTAGATATATACAAAATTATTGCTTGCTTTTTCATTAAAAATTAAGTTATTTGCGCCTAGCATGACGCATATCACAGAAAAAGAAACAAAATGAGGGACGAACGTTGCAATAGGACAATATGCAACGAATTAGGAATCATTCCTAATTCGTTGACAATATGCGACAAATCGGCTATTGGTCGCATAATGTTAGAACTTATGTGCGAGACAGAGCAATATTGTCGTTACACTCAATAGCCCTTATGATTTATAAATTAAAATTTAAAGCAGTTACAAGTGTTGACTGAAACATCTGATCAGCTATAAATACCCATTAGCCACAAAGATTTCCGATTTACGAAAGTCAAAAATACAAATGTAGGATTGACATATTGGCTTTAGATTATATAGCAATCGCAGATAGAATGCCATTTTCTGAGAATGATTTGATACAGTCGCAAACATATTTTTTCTCGTGAACCAGTCACAAAAATAAGTGTGATAAACAAACAGGATCTCAGCATTATCTTTATCATTGTAACTAGAAGGTCGTTTAATATACAACATAACCCCACATTAGGGAAGCTTCTATTTTATCAGTAACCGATAACGATTGGTTGATAGATAAAACAAAAATATTTATATATTAACGAAATTTTGCGCAATTTATGTCACGATAACATGACACAGGTGTTTCAGAAGTACGCTCTTATTATATGATGATGTTATGTATCTGATAATAGTACAGTTAGATAAACAATGACAAAATGAAGGTCATTTTCTTTTCACGTGGGGTCCCAGTGTTACTTACGAGATGTTAGTTGTAGCTTCGAACCCAAGCAAGAATACTACTTTGAGTAATTTAATTTTCGTCATCGCCACTGCTCTCAAAACGATAAAAAGAAAAGCATCCTATGACCGCAAAAACCGAATACATGTGAGTTGTGACATCCACTATCCCGCACTAAGCCGGCGTGGTGGTTACTTAACACATATATTACGTTTTACATAATTCCAGCAGTCGGAAATTTATATGATGGTTATATACCTAATCATCATAATTATGTATGTAGTTATGTATGTCATATTGTTCAGTGACTATTAGGTATATTCGCAGGTTCACATTCAAGCTTTTGTAATGCTCTCGATGAAGTTCTAATTTATCAGCGAAATCACAAAATGACATTTTGAGAATTGTTTTCATTCGAGAGAAACGTTTTCAGCATGCCAGAAAGTCAATTGTAGATAGTGGCCAGGTTGCACCAGTACTGACCCAATGTTCTGAAATTACAGATTTTCAATCAATCAATGCTGTCACTATTCAGTTTACTATACGGAGATACGTTAGAAGCGATGGGCCACAGGACTCAAGGCGCGGCCGTAGTAATGAGCACAATGTTGTTCGTCTCAAATTTCGGAGGCCCAATAGCCGGGGCTGTTGTTAAGTTGACATCTACAAGATTTGTAGCGGTAGCTGGAGCGTGTTTCTGTACTACCGGAATTTTCTTCAGCGGGTTTTCGACAAATATCTTTCACTTGGTGTTAACTTACGGCGTCCTATTAGGTAAGACTGTCTAGTTTGTTCTTCAATGTTTATTGTTTAGCATAATGCGGTATACTTAAGGCTTTAAACTTACAAAATTACACTGTGCTGTAGTGTTTCTTTGCATTCATGTACTGACTTATAATTTGATTGCACGTGTCAAATTTATCATAACACTATGGCCCGCATATATAGTACTTTAATTTGAAAACCCTTTTGTTGATATTGGGGATTGCCTAAATCTAACCACAGCCATCGGCTATTTCAGCCAAAATCCATATTGTTTGGTAAAACAAGTAATCTATTATCCTTGTTCCAGGTTTGGGTTTGGGTTTCATCCAAAACTCGTCATTTGTGGCTATAAATAGCTACTTTAAGCTAAGGAAGAGCCGTGCAGTGGGGCTCGCTAACGTGGGCACAGGTGTGGGACAGACCTTAATGCCCCACTTAGTGAGGTACCTCTTGGAACATTTCGGTTTCCGTGGCGCATGCTTGCTGCTCTCTGGTCTGAGTTTACACGGGGTTAGTGACTATTTTATTAATTGTTTATGTCAGAAGCTATATTTTTTAATCGGTTGATAGATATGTTATCATAGTTCATAATAATATTCAACATAATAATAATATATAATTTATTTTTAGATTGCCGGAACTATGTTGATTCAACCAGTAGAATGGCATATGAAAAAAGTAGAAGAAGAAGTACTGGTAGATGAAAATCTACACTTACTGCAGGAGATACCAAAAGATGCTATTGTAAAAAAAATCTCTCAATCAAACGGTGATGCGCAAAATCAGGCAAACGGCAAAGAAAACTGGGGAAGCAAGAAAACGCTGAGCAATAAAGAACTAAACGGTGGAAAAATAAATAAATTAGACGCAAATGGCCTAAATAGTAAGTGAAGCATTATTTTTGTGTTTAAAAGTCTTACATTTTTAAAGACAAATGTTTTCTTTGAGTTGAACATAAATCTATGTTTTATTTTTGGAAATGCTCATTTCTTTAAATCTTATTTTGATTTTTACTCAAATAATCAAGGTTATTTTTCCAATCGATTTCTCACTCTTTTATCAGTTGTTATAATATAGTATCAACAATTTTACTGAGTTAAAAATTTAAGAACACATTGCATTGTGCGCAAGTACAGCGCTAGGCATTCGTCATCTTCAAAGCGGTCGGAAATCTTTGGAAGTAGTCATGATACATTAAAATCTTTTTGAATGGTATGAAAAACTAAATTAAATTACTCTTTGCTAGTTGAGACGTAACTTAAATAATTTTATATAATTTTATATTTATCTGTGAGGGATTCTAATAAACAATTTAGTCAGAATAATTATATTAAGGTTTTAATAATTTTATAAGTATGTAGGGCTTCCGAAAATAAATAAAATATAATTAATAAAAGTTTTTTCGAATTGATCGAAAAAGGCTCAGACGAGATCGAGTCAATTAGAGGAAGTAACTTTGAATACGAATGATAGTCGTCATGAAATTGGTTTCCATCAATGCCTATTAGTAATCAAGGTCTTTCTTATAAACATTCTAATCGTAGATCATTACTTTGTAGACGAATGTCTAGTTTTTTAACATTATTCTAAAAAACTTCCAGTATCTATAATTTGGTGTATAATTCATAAGACTTATTGTAAATGAAGTAATGTTATTGATATACCACAGTGTGGTCTTTTTAACCCATAGGTCGACTGGTAGAGAATGCCTTTTTGCATTAACTCCGCCCATGTACCATTTATTTTACATAAAGTTTAAATAAATAAATAAAATAATTATTAATTACTAGCTGTCGAACGCAGCTACGCCCATATGGGTTTAGTACTTCCTTTTCCTTTAAAAATTGAAGGCTTTGTATAAATATTTAAGACAATACTTGGTTTTAATTCCGTCAATAACTAGTTACTCAAGATTTGATGCTAAATTTAGCAACCCACCTACAAATAGGCACATGAACATACAGAAAGTGCGATTATATTCGACACGTGTTTCACTCTTTCACCCACCATTTCAGCAACCTTAGAACACATGACGCTTCGATCGCTTGACGTATTCCTCGAAGCGCTACCATTTTGAAACGCCCCTAATGAAGCGCTCCTTTTTTATTCCTCGGAGCGCTCCTTTTCCGATAACATGGTATCGGGAGCGCTACTAAAAGGAGCGCTCCGAGGAATAAAAATGGAGCGCTTCATTAGGTGCGATTCAAAATGGTAGCGCTTCGAGGAATACCTCGATCGCTTACGTGTGAATAAATATTTTGATTCCATTCCGTAACCTATGTTTTATTGCAATATGAAGCTATAATGATAAACTAAAAAAACATCAGAATCCGCTCTGTAGTCTGCATGTTAGAATAATATAAATGAATTCTTCTACCTACTCTTTTGTACCGAGACAATGTCATAACATTATCCCTCTCGCTCTGGGTGGAGTGTCAGACTCCTTCTTCTCTTATTTCATCATCTCATCCTCACAAATTCGCTATTTTAATAGTAGTAGGATTCTTCTTCTTCTTCTTTGGTTTGGTTTCCGCACTTAGTCCCTGCACGAGACCATTGTGCGTGAGCCGTGTCGGCCGTCACTCCATCCAGTAGTAGGATTTGTGTCGCTTCAAAACTTATTTTGTAAGATAACATTATTGTATCCCTATGTTTTTGTCTTTTTCAGTAGCGATATAACTATGTATTTGAAGTTTCTATATATATTTTTAAATGGTATATTGCTACGGTTCATAGCTTCAGCTTACGTACCTAAAGGTAAAAATATCTTTAAAAAAACCATATGTTGATAGTATCTTTTTTATATGTAATATTATAGCCATTGTAAACTTTATCGGTTATTTCAAAACACTCCATTGTTTATGAGGTAATGATAAAACTATCAATTTACGCTCTCATTGTTTTGTTATTGTACTTATGTAGCTACATGTAGGTTGGTGTACCTCTATCACGATACATAACACAAATCAATACTAAATCTACTCATTGAAATTGAATTGGGATACGCACACATATTTATAAAAAAATATTTAAGATAGCCAGAAGTCTATCTAAATTATAAGTTTTTAAGCTAACATGGTCACTAACAGTATCATTAGAACTCAAAACAATAAAAACACTTGGTAAATATCCCGTTTTTAAGTTTTATCTTAAGTATTTCTTATAAATATAAAAGTTTCTCAGAAAGGCCATTTTCTTCTTACATTTGCTCTGCGTTTTCGTAAAACCTACTGAGCCGATTTTAATGAAGCATTAATATATTATAGATTAAGTATATAGCAGAATACTACATAGGCTTTAATTTATAATTATATGGGGAAATACTAAATAGGCGGTAGATAGTATACAATGTGTAACGGAAACCCCATATCTATCCAAAAGGGCTGAAGACAACATCTGGTATGGAGTCTCTATGCACAGTTTCAGCTCAAAATAACTGACTCAAAGAATTGATACCAAATTATCGGTTTCATATATTTCTTGAATACCAATCATAACAAACGTGTCACAGCACTACGAGGGTCAATAACTTTCCACGTCACTTGCCAATAACACGATAATTCTCTTCTTAATTTGAAAAATTCGGTCTCTGGTATCAGTGTATTGGTATTTGTAATAAGTTCTACACACGTAGACTTAGGATTACAAAACCCTTGCCATATCGTTTGTATCATCCAAAGAAGCCATGCACTTGGTATGTATATACCCTTTAAATTACACGTTGTATATGAAATGTATATAACAAACGATTTTAATGATGGATCTCACCTTTACCGTAACTGATGACAGTGAATCAAGTTCATTCTGTATCCTCGGATGTCTTCTAAATTTAAATACTCGGTTTACCAAGATACTGACATCCGATCGTTTTTTGTTTCAGGTTCCACTCATGTTTCTGCGTCACCACAAAAACAGAATGTGCTGAGAAAACTATACGACCTATTTGGAATCTCCCTGCTATCGGATATGCGGTTTCTCAACATTGTGATCGGCACAGCCCTAGCTGTCACTTCGACACAAAACTTCAGTATGCTCTTCCCATTCTTCTTACAGGTAAATTGTTGTTTCTTATTCTCTTAATAAGATGAGTATAGAGTTAGAGCTGGATGAAAGCGCGGCTTACAAGTTGTACGTTGAGCGTTCGTACTCAGGCATTCACATTACATTGTGTGATTTTCATCATAACCCCTACCTACATTATAGTACGGTGATGGAAAACATCCGAACCAAGACGATGCAAAATCCATCAGCCTGTACTAGATCCACGCATCTAATCGTCCACCGCGCGGGTACAATTCGGGTTGGTGGGTAGCCCATTCCCAGTTGTGAAAAAGAGGCCTATCCCAGTAGTGGGAACGTTATAGACCGATTAAGATGTATTGTCATTTTTATATGTAGCCTATCACTATGTTATAATAATATATATAATATAATAATATAATATATTCCACAACTTTTTACACAACGCCATTTAGTCCCAAACTAAGCAGAGCTTGTGCTATGAGTACTAGACAACTGATAAACATACATATATATTTCTAAATACATACATATTATAGATAAATTACACCCAGACAAAGAACAAATGATCGTGCTCATCACACAAACATTTGTCCTAGGTGGGAATCGAACCCACGACCTTACGTATAGCAGTCAGGGCCACTGACCACTAGACCAACAGGTCTGTCACATTATGTTTTCTCTCTATTTGAAAGTATGAATACTCATTAATATGCACCACTTTATTTTTAGAAAAAAAAAATAGACTTCCATAAAATGACAAATAGTTTGGCCATAAGTAGCGTACGCTGGCCAACATTTATTTTCTAAGATATTTGTGTTTATATGGGTTTCACAATTAAAATAGTTAATTAACACAACACATCAAATATGCTCACTGTTAAACAGCCCAAGAATAACTTTTTTAATAAACATAGAACAATAGCTTTTTGACTACCATAGTCAGATTTGTTTCCATTCCTGAGACTCATTTCAATGACTTTTTAAATATTCAATTGTGCAATATACACAGTTGAGCTACGCGAGAAATAACAAATGCACTTGCACTGTTTAGACACTGAAACCTCTATGTCCTTAAAAATGCACTACACTTACATGATCTTCGTATTATTTGACTAGTATTAGTTGCATAAGTTTCAAAAGAACCTTTGAGCTCTAAGTTTGTTTGTAGGCAGTAGCTATGAAAATCCGGCCAAGTGTTATTTTTAAGCAATTTGCAAAATAAATATCATTTATCTTTAAGAAATTCATTTTTTTATGATTTTTCCTGTTCATTAAACATACACACCATCAAATACAATGTATCTTATTAATTCATGATATTCTGTTTTGAATTTCATAAAAAGACCTGTAAAATGTTAAGTTTAATATAACATTATGAAAGTAATAATTTTTGCAGAAATTGAGTCTCGACTCGAGAAAACGCTCGTACAAAATATAATTAAGTGTAAATTAATAATGTTATTTCCACATTTTCATCGTTTTTTACATTAATATTTGCATACTTTACATTGTCTGCATGTATTTTTATTAATGTCTACAATCATAAATAATTTATTCAGTCAGACTATCATAATTATTCCGTAAATAACAATGAATTCATTATAATGATGTTATTTATGAAGTTTTATTAACTTCATTAGGAGAACAAGAAACTAGATTGCAGCGGCATTATCGCTTATAACTAAATACTATGCCAACTCCCGGCAAGTCACCGATTTGCATGACTGTGTTTACCTGATGCACATACAGGTGTAATAATTCGATTACTCTGATAACACCTAATTCTTATTTAACCACCTTATCAATATTTATAAAGTCCTCTGCCATTTATCTATTTACAGTAAAATTGTACATCCAGTCGTGTTGTGATCATCACTATATCGATAAATTGTCGTGAATCACTTTACAACATGCCACTTCTCTGATGATATTTGTATCTAACTGATACCCGCTGACAACTTTGTTCTAATAATAAATTATTAAAAGCTATCTAGTGTACCTTATGACAAACACGTGCTAACTATAAACTTCTTTAAGTGATTAATAATATATTATAACACAAAGAAAATCACACGAAACAAAATCAGATCAAAGTCTAAAAGATAAAAAAAAAATTGAGCTGGGCACTGCCTAAGTCCATCACGATACAAAGTTTAATATAAGATTGATCATTCAGTTCACAAAATGAATGTCACACGGATGGTTTATGAAAAAGAGTTTAATCATGACGTTATCATTGATTCCAGCATGTAGCAGAGATGGATAAGCAGCAGACCGCAAACTGTATGTCAGCGGTCGCCGGTGCAGATATAGCGGGACGTCTGATCCTGCCTATCTTCCAGGACAAGTACAAAATCAAGGCTAGATGGATGCTCATCATGACAAGCATCTGGCTCATTGTCGTCAGACAAAGTACGTCACACACTTATCTTCTCAAGTACCTAGTCTTACACTATCGTAGGCACTTAAGACCTGAACAAGAAAAATTGAAAAATTATACATCTATGATAATATTATCGATTGTAATTTAATCTTTGATAAGTTTATCCACCTTCGTACCTCCGTTCGTATCTATTTGTTGATTCAGCTACTAAAATTCAATTGTTGTTTCAGTTTTGGCATATCAAACTAACGTTGATGTGCTGCTTCTTATGTCTTGCCTCTACGGCGTGGGTAGGAGCATGATCATTGTTGCAAGGAACATCGCAGTATCAGAAAATTGCAGGATGGATCAGGTGCCAGCTGCTGTAGGCCTTGGCATGTTGACCATGGGCATCATTGTACCCCCAGCGGGATATTTCCTCGGGTGGATAAGAGATTACTCTGGAAGTTACATTACGTGCATAACAGCGCAAAATGTTCTCTTAGGCGTACTACTCGTCACATGGATTCCTGATATGTTATACTTAGCAATGAAAGAAAGAAGACAGAAAAAGATAGACGCGGAACAGCCACAAACATAGGGACTGATTAATTTGTAGGTGGAAATAAAATATAAAGTATTTGGAAATACTCTCTAGTGCTTTGCACTCGTCTGTCAGGAAAGGCAGAAGTTTAGTTTCTTAAGAAGAGCCGAATCAACAAAGAGTTCCACAGTCCAAGTTGGGAAGAAATTAAAGAAATCGAACAAAGACGTATAGTTCCTAAATAAAATAATTGTCATTGCACAATACAGTATACTGTATAGAGTACCTTCCAACAATTATTAAAAAAAAAACGTTTTACTAACCAAGAACCAGTACCAAAATCATAGTTAGTATTAGATAAAGGTATGAACTCCATTTAGTTAAAACCTGAAAGAGAGCTACATTTTTTATACTGTGGTCTAATTGTTATTGATTTTTGTAGCCAAAGTACCTGAAGATTTTAGTGACGCGGCTGTGAAAACACGTTTATTTTTATTTAGAATACTTAAAATTGATCATTGTGTACTTATTTTATTGACAACAAGAATGATAAATAATTATTAAGCAGGGGCGTGCATAGGATTATGTCTTTTAGCATAGTCACAGCCACGCATCGTAGCATGGTGGCGATGCGTGGCTGCGGCTATGCTAAAAATCTATAAAAGAAGAAGTTTTTGTGTGTTTTTACTCCGCCGCATGCCCTGTCATAATCCTATGCACGCGCCTGTTATTAAGTATAGTGAAATATTGCTTAATTATGCTATATGTTGGTAATAATGAAGAGTAATCCAACGTGATCTGGGTTTCAAAGCTGTAAAGCTGTCATGGACCCAAAATTTCCGTGCAACGGACAGATATATTCCTTTACATAATATTGTGATATCTCGTTAATTTTCCGATCGATATTGATCCTGTTATTACTATTAGTGTAACATTTTTGTATGTTTTTGTCTGTAAATTGTTTACAAAACAAATACTTTTTACGCAAATATTCCGATAAGGTTGATGATAGATAGATGGGTAGAATATACTTTATTTTACACCAATATTTAAGCACATCTTTTAACATTTCTTAATTTTATGGTTACAATGGCGGTCTTATCGCTAAATAGTGTTAGATGATAGTAAAACTTTAATGTGTGTGCCCTATGGTACACCTATCTTTCTCTTCAAAGATGTCAAGTGTGAATTTATATTTTTAATGTTGATGGATGAAAATGACTGTTGGCGAGTGAGATTACTTAGAGTAAAAAAAAAAATCTTTTTATAAGTGTATCTAGCCAGATATAAAATAAAAGTAAATTCTTTATTGAATAGTATAGTAAAACCAGTAAGTTGTAAGTAATTTGAAATCAAGACTTAAATTGTTAGATATAAGATTTATAATAGATGTTTTTTATAATGTCTTCTAGTCTAATAAATTACTTACCTACCTTTAATTTATGTACAAAAGTACGTCTGAGTAGCAACATGTTTATTAAAGTCTTAATTACGAAATGAATCTTTATTTACATTTATCCAAGAAGTGATGTGTGAGTGGAGCTTGATTATGACAAGTAATCACGCTTGCAAAGTCGTTAACTTTGAAACTTTGAAATTTTATAGGTATATAGTATTCTGTTAACCACCATTTTACACAAAAAAAAACAAGAATATAGTATAGTAATCAGATTTTGACATGGAATATTTTGAAAAATCACAAATATAACTTTGTCATTATAATATGAAAAAAAAAGTTATTTTAATTTAATCTATGCTTGCTACTGCGGAACCCTTAAATAAGACAAAAAGTTATCGTTGACCAACTCATTAAATCCAATTATTGAATAAGTGAAGATGTTGTAATAATTCCATATTAAATTCTTAAAGTTTTGAAGCAAAAGCAACTTTTATATATTTTTGGAATAAAAATTGATTGGCTGTAGTATTATAATAGCAGATAGAATATCTTTTACTCCGAGAGTTTATTGAAACCGTATTCATAAATACAAAGGTCTTAAGAGCAATTAAAGTCGTAAACTTAAGACATATTAGTTATACAAATCAATACAAAAGTTGTACAAATCTCAATCTATTATTTTTGGTCGGGGATTAAAGAGTGCAAACTTTGTTATAGTTCACATAAATCGCTATAATTAGCTTTGCATATTCAACTATCTGGTCTCTCGTTTGGCCTTATAATTTTTATTTTATTTTAAATGTAACAAAATGTCAGTAACAAGATCGTTTCAAATTGAGGAATATGGGGAATATGATCATCATCTTCCTGTCCTTATCCCATTTATTTGGGGTCATTGCAACACGTTTTCTTGTTCAAGTTCTTCCCGTCAGATGTTACTGCATCATTCCTTTTTCTTTCATATAATACCTTATACAACCGATCTTTCATTTGGCCTTCCTCTTCCTTTCCATCTATCAATATCAGAATAAGTTAAATAGAAAGATCTATAAAATTGGAAGTGAAAATGATGCTCTTAAATTCTTCCTCCACCGCTTTTCGCTTTTGATTGAGTTTGTTGCGGGAAGATCTAAGACAGGAGAGTTATAATAGTGTCTCCGGGACTCGTTTGTCGATTATTTTTATTGATAGTAGGCTCGCGTTTGACCATTTCGCTTGATGGTTAGTGATGATGTGGTCGAAGATGGAGCACGCTTATCTAAAAGTAACCTAATCACTCTTGACTTAAAGACCCCTAGGTTATATATAGGTAAACACAGACTCCGGCAGGGAATTCCACTCCTTAGCCGTACGCACAATGAAAGTAATCTCGAAACGTTTCGTGCGTATGGGTGGGATGTCCACCATGTAACGATGGCATATCGCCGTTTGTCTTTTACTTCGATGATCGAACGGGCTTAGCGGAATTATATTGTGTAAATCCATCGCACAATCTCCGAAATGTAACCGATAGAAAACCGATAGACTTGCAACTCGTCGTCGATGTTCAAGACTCTAAAGCTTTGACTCGACTAGTGCATCGTTACCATACCATACCATTATTATAGTTTCAAACTAAAATGGGTCCCGCCTGCTTCCACCTTTTATTTAATTTAAAATGGGCTTGTTTTTATTGGCTTTTCAGTTAGTTTTAGTATAAGGTTGCAGTCGGATATTTTAATTTTTTTAATTACTTTTTTTATATCTAGCTTTTTAGTTTACAGATGTGAAAGATTTCGCAGATGATTTAGTTCTTTATACGTGTTTTTTACGATTTGTAACTTTGAATTACTTTTAACCATATAAGTTGTATATATTGCTGTAATCACCTTTTAAAACCCTTTATTTTGATACCCTACTCGATAGGTTTTGAGAAAAAAAAACCGTTTTGAAGGCATAATATGGCGCCAAAAATTCGCCATTTTGTTTTTTTTTCTTTTTGATATGCCTAGTGTCACTCTCACAGTCAATACAAATCTAACGACACCTCTCAAGCTAAAATCCGTCGAACCGTTCAGGCCACAGAGCATGCCAAACAATTATACAAACATACATACTCTCGAAAAACATAACCCTCCTTCTGGCGCAGTCGGGTAAAAATAGAAGTTGTTTCGTGAGCCTGAGGTATGACATGTTCGTGAGTGTACGCGCGTGTGTGTGTATGTGTTCAGAGTATTTACTTAAAGACCTTTGTAAAACCGAGTAAAAGTCTATAGTTATAACTAAAACTGAATAACATAGCAATCCTTATTTTGTTAGACCAAATTAAATACCTCTTTGTAAGGTCGAGCACAGACGTAGTTAACCGCAGTGACAAGTACCGCTTTGGCGATGTGCCTTAAATTTCATGTATTTTAGACAACGTCTATGCAAATGTGGATATGAGACGAGTCTACAGCCGACATCACGCTCACGGCACTGACCGCAGCTTCAGCGAGCTGTACAAAAATAACTGTAGCTAGTTCAGTAATTAAATTGAATCGGATGGCCTGACATATTCTGTGCATTACGGTGAACTTTTAAATTCACTCTTATAGTCTGTGTATTTATGACATAATTAGGTATGTATAATCTTATGCAATAGAGACAAGCAACTTAAGATGTTTGCATGGCATTTGTGTATCTTGTACACCTCTTCACAGTTTGCTTTTGATTTATTTAATTTTTTAGGGTTATGTAACTCAAAAGAAAATGGAACCCCTTCTCGTTTTGCGGTTGTTAGTCTATCAGGTCTATAATTTTTCTCAGTAATACACGCTTTCATTTACGCGACGTGGTGTAATATTTTTAGGTAAATCAAAATTTAAAGAATACTTCTAAAGTGAATCTAGGAAACTTGGCATGAAACAAGGTCTCAACGCATAGGTAAATGAAATAGTCTGTAATGGTCAATTTTGACAAAGTTAACAACAGCTAAAAATGTACCTAATCAAAACGCCTATCGATCCTGCATTGCCAGGAACTTTATGTTGCGGTCGATATAAGGTTGCTCAGTATCTCTGAGCAACCTTATATCGACCGCGCTTATCAAGTGTGGCTTATCCAATTTGGGTTAGATGCCCACACTTGATGCGATTACCGTTTCCTGAAACGTTAGCTAGTGGTGATAATTCAAAACCCGCCATCTACGAGGAGGTGAGTGAGAAATGGAGCGTTGATGAGCTTACGCGCAGGATTTCTTTATCATAATTTAAGTAATGTTACATGTTTTTTATTGTTCTGATTTCTTTTGATATACGTTGAATTACATTAATTTTCTCGCATATTATTAGTATGAATTTAAGGAAAATTAATAACATAAAGCCAATAATAATATAATCTCGACGTTGCGGGAATTTTCTTGATGATCCCGGAACAGGGAGTGCTTTAATCAATGGAGGTCCTTACTCCCTTCCGCATCGCCAGCGAGGAAAGTCATTTGATGATTTCATGCATTTTAAAATATGGATTATCTTGAAAGAGCTGATATGTGTATGCGAGTAAATCATATTATGTCATGACGTGTTGGTTGCAAAATATTTTTTTTTCTAGATCACTTCTTATCAAACAGAACAAAGTTAGATAACTATCTTTATCGTCTTTTTTATAATATTTGTAATTTTGCATTGTATGTTGTTGTGTGTTTTTCAATTTTTAAACTTTCTATCTAAAACACATTTTTTCAATGTGATACCAAATATTATTATTTGAATGTTACTTTACATGAACTAGGTAAAAACTAAATTTTATTTGAAACCCGTTTTTAAAATGGTTAGGTTCGTTTGAACTAATGATTTGGTTGACAATGGAACATGTTTTCCTAGAAGTAGTATCTATTCAGTCTGGACTTGAATTTGTTTGTGAGAATTGTGGGATATAGTGACTGGGTCACTATATTGACTGAAAAATAATCTCTTTAGTTTATACGGGTATTATAATTATATTATTTGTTGACTTAGTGATCGTAGGTGGACAAAAACAATTACGTTATGAAAATACCCATCGGGTAAGCGCTTTAGAGGAAGACCATGCACTAGATGAGAATATGATATTAAAACGTGTTGGCCTACAATGACAACTACTAGCCTAAGAAGACCGAGAGAATTGAAAGTTTAGGAGGAGGCCTTTACTTTGAGGTAATTCTACTGGAATACCTTGAGGTATTTTAGTGAAATACCTGGACAGCTTCTGAATCTATATAAAGCACAGGTCCGTTCCTGCGTGGAGTATCGCAGCCACTTGTGGGATGGCTTTGCAAAATACCAACTTGCTGCACTGGACTCGATCGAGCGCAGGGCTAAAAGGCTTATAGGTGACGAGGTGCTATCGGGCAAGCTTCATAGTCTGGCTCATCGGCGAACCGTTGCTTGCCTGTCGGTTTTCTATAGATTGTACTTCGGGGAGTGTGCGCAGGAGCTCCATGACCTGATTCCTCCATCTCCATTTCACTACCGGTCTACCAGACACACGGCTGGGTACCATACACGCTTGGTTAATATACCGTCTTGTCGTACCAAGCGCTTCTCCTCCACATTTATTTTATCTTCTGGGCTCGCTCGTCAGATCGTAGACCTCATCTATTGCTTACCATCAGGCGAGATCGAGGTCAAGAGGGGCATCATCCGTAATAAAAAAATATTCAATTAGTTCCAACGCAAAAAAAAGTTATTCGTTTCATTATGTCAAATTGTTAAACTGTAAAAAAAGGCTTGTTATAAAATGTCGGAGGTACTTCACTACAAACCTTCCTATTTAACTGCGTTTTAACGTATTTAAAAAAAATAGTTGATATAAGAACCAACTCTTTTAGTAGAAAAAAAACAATTCGTTCAAACCTCAATTACAATGTTTTTTTTTTCTATAATTGGCTATAGCGCAATTGTCAACCGATTGTATTGCTTCCTTATTTTATTTAAAACAGTATTTTTCCATTAACAACCAAAGCCGTGTAGTGTGGTTTAGAACGAAACAAAAGCACCCTTGCTGTAATTCGCGTGTGTAAGCGATCGGTATATATAAACATAGAAACTGAAACTTTTCATGAAAGTTCTTCATTTATGCAGATGAGTAATATAATTGGGCGCACGATTTTTCACTACAAAATGCTCAAGGAAACAGAGGTAAAACAAAAACTGACTGCACCATATTTTTGAACAAACGTCCTCTCTTTTACTCAAATGCACAGGTTATAGTGTTGAAGCTGAATTCAGTCCCCTCAAATTGATTTGCCCCTACGTTAGAAATAAATGGTGTAATATTTTTTTTTTTCATTTCGCTTTTCAGCCTTTTTTGGCAATGATTCCGATTCCAGGTTTAAATTTTCATTAGGTATGTCAAATTATTAAACTGGAAATAAAAAGCTTTTTATAAAATGTCCCAGACACTCGACTGTGACTGTGATATTTTTGACAATCAGAAGCCAGAAAACCTGACACTAGAATTGCTAAAAGCAAGTTGTGTGCAGCATGTAAGATACTGGTACTCACTTACATCTGGTAAGACTGTAAGTCGACCCAAACATAATCACAAAACGGTTAGGGGATTGATTTACAAATACGAGTATCCCTTTTATCAGTAATACGACTCTTATATTCCTTGTTTTGGTGACATACAACAGGTATAGAAATAAGGAAAATTGTCGGCGCTGTTGTAACAGATGTAGGAATATATTGAGTAGATCGTATATTTGAATTAGCTAGTA
The DNA here is from genome assembly GCA_943138885.2 of Tholera decimalis. Lineage (NCBI taxonomy): Eukaryota > Metazoa > Arthropoda > Insecta > Lepidoptera > Noctuidae > Tholera > Tholera decimalis. Next base: position 30,044,909 of record OW964550.2, on the reverse strand, counting down.
AGTACTAATCCCTAGTTAAAAATGAATACCTATTCACGACTACACAAAATAGAATTTATCTTCTTCATCTTCTTCTTCGCCGTTTCACTCTTAGCTGAATGGTCCTTTGGAGACGAACTTTAGAATTTATAACTAGAACTAATATATCCGCATTTACCTGAGGTACCTTCTTCTTCTTCTTCTCGGTTTGGTTTCCGCACTTAGTCTCTGCACGAGACCATTGTGCGTGAGCCGTGTCGGCCGTCACTCCATCCAGCCAACCTCCTTCCAGAAGCAGATCAGGTCTCTCGGTCTGTTCAGGATGTCTGTAAGGGAATTCAAAGACCCGAGGGTTTGCTTTCGTATGTCAGCGATTTCCGTGCACTCTAGGAGCACGTGTGCCACCGTTTCCTCCGTCCCCATGCAGGCCCTGCATAAGGGACTGTCCGTTACACCTATTGTGTGGTAGTGTTTGTTCAGTGAGCAATGCCCGGTGATGGTCCCCGCCACCATTCGCAGGCTTTTCCTGTCCATGTGTAGGAGGCGCCTGCTTAGTTTTTTGTCTAGGTTTGGCATCGCCTCCTTGGACTGCCTGCAGCCTGGTGCCGAGGACCAACATTTCTGGGCTTGAACGTGTGTGTGTTCTTTTAACCATGTGCGCAGCTGGGTGGGGGGGAGCGGCACGATGGGCTCTGGTCCGAAAACCGTCGTGTTGCTGTGTGTAGTCAGTTTTGCCTGGTTTAGGTATGAAGATGACCTTCACCTCACGCCATGCTAGTGGAACGTATCTGAGTGCTATGCAGGCTTGGTATATTTCCGACAGCCAGGGTGTCAGAATATACTCACCCCATTGCAGAAGGGCTGGAAAAATGCCATCTAGTCCTGCAGATTTGTATGGCTGGAACGTTTTAATGGCCCATGCTATGCGGTCCTCAGTGATTATATCGCGGGCTCTAGACCAGTCTGTTATACTTGGGGTCTGTCTGGGTTCGCTTTCCCACGTGATGTCCTCGGAGATGCGGCAGTCCGGGAAGTGCGTCTCCAGAAGGACCTTACTGGTTTCTTGGTCTGTCTGTGTGTAGGAGTTGTCAGATTTCTTGAGTGCGCCGAGAGTACGGTCCTGATCAGTTGATAGGATTTTCTTTACTCGTGCGGCTTCACTGTTTGATTCTATGGATGCGCAGAAGTTCTGCCAAGCAGTTCTCTTGGCTATTCTGACTTGTTTTTTGAATTGGTATTGGGTTTCTTTGTATTGCTCCCAGTCTTCCAGGAGTCTAGTGTTCTTTGCTCTGTTGAATTGTTTCCGTAGTGTGTTCCTGAGCCTACCAAGTTCAGCATTCCACCAAGAGTTTCCCTTACTCCTGGTGTTAGGTGTTCTTGGTTTGCAGCTCACGTGGTATGCCTCCGTTATGCTGTTTGTTACTTTTGTCACAATTTCCTCAAGTTGTGTGGGATCAGTCAAAGGTGTCGGGTGTGATTGTCGTCTAGCCAACAAGGAGGCTAGGTGGGGTTTGTATTCTGTAACATTTGTGCGGCGCGGGTTGCGCCTTGGTATGGGTTTTACTATGTTGGTTGATAAGGTAAAGCAGATTCTCCTATGATCAGAACAGGAGGGTTCGTCAGATACGTGCCAATTAGAAATAAGGTTAGTCGCGTTTTCGGTAGCTAAAGTTAGGTCTATGATTGTTTGACCTCTGGCTGTGACCCAAGTAGGCTCTGAGCCTCGGTTAACAATGTTTAGGTTAGTGGAGAATAGATATGTGGATAGAGTCTCACCTCTGGCGTTGGATACTTCACTTCCCCAAAGCGGGTGATGAGCATTTGAGTCGGTGCAGATGATCAGGTTCAGATTCGCGTCCTCGCAGTGACGCACCAGATCAATCATCTCTATTGGTGGGCAGTTTTCGTTGTCGCCTGGCATGTATACCGAGGCTAGTACTAGATCTGGAACATTGATGTCGATCCGGAGCCTGATTGCAGTCAGGTCTCTGGAACAGAATTGATTTAGTGGGGTGATAGGTATGTCTTTTGGTGTGTATATGCAGGTGCGTGGCTTCTCTGAGTTAAATGTGTTTAGAGTGACTTTACCTCCGGTGTTTCCAAGGCCACATATTTTGTTATTTCTAATCCACGGCTCTTGTATGAGTGCGATTGTCCGTGGATTCATCTCCAGCGCTCTGCGAAGGCTAGCCGTGGCGGTCTGGCTATGCTGGAGGTTGGCCTGGATGATCTGGGTGTTCGGTGTGGGTGGTGCTGACGTTGAAGCGGAGTTAGGAGGCGTCGGATCCATCGGATACTAAATCTCCCTCCTCCGTTTCTCGCCAGGTGTCGCTAGGTGAGGATGCGAGCAGCTGCGTTGTCCATCCCGGTGACGGGGGTGGCGCTGAGTCTGACTCAGCGTCGGCCATCGCAGCTTTCGCCATTTCCTCCTCCAGTATGGTCACTTCAATGTCTGTCTGTGTCGGTTCAGTGGTCACAGTCTTGTCTGAGGGTAGTTTCTTGGGGTAGAAGCGAACGTATATGGACCCAAGTAGGTACGATACACGTCGTTCCCGCCCCAAGACCTTTTCGGCTTCATCGGTCGGGATCCCCAGGGTCAGGTACGTCCCATGGTTATCCCCACCGACAGAAGTCGCCCTGTACAGTGACCACCTACCAATGTCGTACCAAGTGTTCTGACGGATCAGAACGCTCTGGAGCCGCGCTATGTCCCCAATATACCGGGGTACAAATAGCGCCGCTCGGACACGGGTAGGTATGTCAGTCTGTCGCATAACTGTTAGTGTCTGGTCAGTATTTGAAAGTCTTATCAGTGGAACATTCTGAGTCAGCCATGTCAGGGAGTGGTCGTCTTCACACCACATCTGCACAGTGCCGTCCGCTACCCGAGGGTATCCGCGGAAGGCCGGGAGTGGTTTGGACGGATCGCTGTCCATGACGAGCTCTTCGAGTTTCTTCTTTATGTCATATGCCTCCTCCGGAGTCAGGGAAGCAGATTGCTACGGCGAGTCGCGCAGGAATATCCTTTGTGGCCCGCGCGTAGGTCCTCTGCTCCCCTTGAGCAGGCTGGACTCTCACGCGCTTCGGGTTACCCTGAAGTGCGCTCGGCGAAGCCGTGTCGTCCGGGCGGTCCCTCTTTGCCGCTCCCGAGCCGCTTGGCCCAGGTTGTGGTTCAGAGGCCCGGACGACCGACCTCACGTTGATGAGGGTTCCAGACCGTTTCCCCCTGCCTTTCGCCTTCTTCCTTCGGGGTAAGTCAGTGTCAATGTCAGGGTCTCGGGTTCGGCTTTCGGTCCCGGCGGATTCTGACGCTTCCGGACACCTTACGCGCTGAGTTTCCCCTTCGCGGATTCGGTTTTGGTCACGTGTTTCCGCGTCCGGCCGCTTTACGCGCTGGGAGGGCCCTTCGTGGATTCGCAGCTGGTCGCGTACTTGCTCTTCAGCGGCCGTCGGCGCAATGCGCTGGCTAGTGCCTTCGCAGATTGAGCGCCTCCGGTCACTGAACCCACTGGAGCTGGCCGCCTTACCTTTGACAGTGTCGTCGTCTGGGTTGTTTTTGTAACTGTTCCTAACGATGCTCTGTTGCCAGGCGCTCGCGGACAGCACAGTCTGTGTCGGTTTACCTGGCGCTTGGATAGCAGCCGTGGTGTGGAAAAAAGGCGCGTGGGTCGCAGCCGGTGTGGTGTTTATAGGCGCTGTAGTAGCAGCCGTGGTTGTGGGTATGGCTGCGATAGCAGCAGGGTTGTCGTGGGGCGCTGTAGTAGCAGCCAAAATAGTTGTTGTTGCTGCAGGAGCAGCACCAGTAGGCAGTGAACCTGATGTACCTTTTTTGCTATCGAGGGGGAAACTTTCAAATGACACCTGAATTTTTGGGGAAGAAGAACGATTCCTGCCTCACTAAAACCACCCCGGTGAATACCATCAACACATAGAAGCGACCCGTTACCTCTTAAAAGACTACTCCGGAACCCCCTCTGTGCAACGACCATTAGGGCTCATCCCTGAGGAGACTGTAAAGGTGTCTCCCCTGAGCCTAGCTGTGCACGGGAGCACGTTACGTGACCACTGTGCCACCGTCTTCCCTGAGATCACTCGATGGATGGACAAAGTCCCCACTCTGAGCACCCGTGACCCCGGAGATCCACCTGACCTAATATATCTAGGCGAGGATTTCGGAGACGCCTTCTTCTCCGAGCGAGATCGGCCTTTTCACGACCTCGCTCGGCTGCCTCCTTCTGGATCATTACGGTTTCAAAGAAGGAGGCCATCGCCCTCCAGTTTTCTGTCTCTGCAAGCATAGCCCTCACTACTGCTGGCAGATACAGATCTCGCCCGATCCTCGCGACTAGGATCTGCCGCTCAGTGGCCTATGCATGGCACTCTTCCAGCGTGTGCTGTGCAGAATCCATGTCGCCCCTGCATACCTGAGGTACCTACCCGAGTCTTTTAAATACGGATTTATTTCTAATTCTGTCATGGATGGGTTATCAAACTGTATCTACTTTTAATCACTGATAGTTTTGTTCATCATGCGTGTTTACCTTAATTTGTCCATCCTTCTGTACCCGAAAAAAACTTTTTACCAAAAAATTAAACCGACTCCCAAAAACACTGCAAAGTGAAAAATAACTTTAATTTCGGTACTCGGTGTCTTTAGTTTTGTATTTTCGTTTTTGGCACCGACTTCCGAAATTAAAGTTATTTTTCACTTTCCAGTGTTTTTGGGAGTCGGATTAATTTTTTGGTAAAAAGTTTTTATTTCAATCTTTTTAGTTGGTCTATTTTTAATTTACCTAGTTACAAGAGCCTAAATGTCAACTACTTATAATCTTTTACAAAATATTGCTTTTCCCAATGCTGGGCCGTTAATTGTTTAGGAGTTCTCCTGGTACTTCACCATCAGCTCTACATCACCATATGCATTGTGACGAGCACAAAGTGCGATTCGATTACTTGAATATGGATGTTAAATCCATATTCAAGTAATCGAATCGCAATCCACGAAATACTTATTATTGAGTAGTTTCGGCGGCCATCTGTGGTCTTCGTCATCAGTTCCACTTCCTCAAATGGTACTTTTTGAGAGCAACTGCACAAGTTACTATAATAAATACCCAAAACATCATAGGTGTGCCTATAATATTTGTGTAGTTGATACTTCCCGTAAACCAAGATAAGGTTTTTACTTTAACCACAGGCTAAGCATTGCCTTATAAAATGGCAATGTCACCAGTTTTCTGAGTACATTACCAGCCAATAGCGTTTTGGAGAAATTTTTTGATGCTTCAATTGATTGTGTAGTTTAGCCGATACTATACTTTACTTTAGTTTGTATATATTTTTAAATAAATAAACTTTACAGTATGTATAGCATCCGCGTCATTATAGCAAATGAGAGGGTTCAAGGTTGGCGATACATCAAATGATAGCTCAAATATTGAAGCGGGTTTTAACTTCTACATTCCGTCTTGCTTGTCTATCTGCATTTACTGATCTCGGTAAACTCTTGACTAATTTTAGTGACCTGATGATGGTAGAAGACTCCAAACTCGACATATAATTAAGTAGGTTCTTGCTAGACATACACATGCGTCGACAAACGACTTAATTCTGTCTAATGCGATAACTGCTCATAGTCAATAGCATACCTGAATAAGAGGGATCTGTCCCAAAATACCTCATGTATAATGCAGATGTCGTACTCTGTCCAGTCGTAGCCAGACGGTCACCGACACGCATACCTACGAGATAAAAAGATAATTATGGCAAATAATCTCTTGCAAAGAATTTGATTGCACGTACTTAATTAGATGCATTTCCCAAGGCTCTTTTAATTCATGATGTTATAAGAATTATTAATGTAAATTATTTTTTAAATTTCAACTCGTTTTATTTTGATTTTTTCTAAAGGGTTTACCCTAAACATGGATCAGATATTTGTGATGTCATAAAAAAGACATTCGAATTTCAGAAATTAGGTACCTACATCTAGATAATTTTAAAATATGAAATGTGTTTATTCATCGTAGCAGTACAACCTAATAGTACAACCTAACTCACGGAGTATAAAACAATTAATCTATAAATACTAACTTATAAAGAGGTAAAATTTGTTTGTATGTTTGTGTAGGCAGTAATCTCAGGAACAAATGATTCGATTCTAAAAGTATAGCACTGGATTTATTAATTCACGGGTGAAGCGCTTGTATAAAATAACCTCATCTCTTAGTCATGTGACAATTCCTGTACAAAACCATCGAACACAGAGGAGGTAACGATAACTTCCGAGGTCTATAGCTCCTCGACAGCTATAATGACCCATTATGCTCAGCTACCTCTAGTAAATGGGAATCAACGGGCTTTAGTTCACGATAATGTAACAAGTCTTAGAGACTTGCGGAAATTGTTAATTGATAGAACTAGGTACGTTTTCTTACATAAATGCATATCTCTTTCCTATGGGGATTAATAGAAATCACAGGACGCCAGGTAAAACTTTTCTAATTTTGCACTCTTGTGTAATATCCACAGTAAAGTGTAAAAGGTGGCTTTTTACATAAAATGACTACTTTGCTGCATCCAGTTAGTTCGGAAAATGAGGCTCAGCTGATGATGTATGAAGTGGCTTATTACTTATTTATTTATTTACTTATTAGGATCTCCAACAAAAGATGTAGGTACACAGGACATGACAAATATTAATGTATAAGTTATTACGTTAGTGTACTCCCTCATTTACAGGAGACCACAGCATGCAAAAAATGATAATACAACTAAGCTAACAAGGTTATCAATGGACGAAATTTACATATAACATATTAAAAAGAGAAACAATTATGAGAAAATTAAAAAAAAAATTAATAATAATTTAAATTTAAAACGTTAAATAACAATGATAACATTTTCATACATTATGGCCTACATACTAATAAACTTTTAAGACATTTGTTATATTTAGACATACGTTGCGAGATATCTAAATATAACAAATGTCTTATATTGCCCGTCACACTATTTCCAATCACAGCAGATCCTTAGAACTAATAAGTATCATCCGTTGGGACTACTAAAAAGCGTGCGAGTAAATGAAGCTCAAAAGGTCCTACAGAAACTATTTGTCTTGGTCTTGGATCATGCAATTATTGAAAAGAACGGAGTAAAAGTAAGAAAAAAATTATTATTATTAATATTTATTTATTTATGTACACACATGACACTTACAAAAGAAAAGATATAAAAATAGACAAAAGATGCACAGACACAGACAAGATCACAACGGTGCTGCTTATTTCCTAAGAAATTTCTTCCAGCAGACTTGCGACAGGAGAGTTGAAGAGGAGATGATAGACACAGTGTGTATAAATACTAATTACGATAATGATAATGAAAATATAATGATATAAAAAACGAATATATACATACATAGAGTTAAAATACATATTTATATTAATGCTATAAAAATATATACCTATAATCTATACTAATATTATAAAGAGGTAAAATTTGTAAGTTTGTATGTATGGGGTAATCTCTGAAACTACCGAACCGATTTAGAAAATTCTTTAGCTTACATGTAGCTGCATTATCCCTGAGTGCTATAGGCTATAAATTATCTTTATATCATGCATATTAGCCAAGCTTTTACAATCTTTGTCAAGCAAGTCGGGGACGGGATCCCGTGGAATATTTTCGACTTCTACGCGGACGAAGTCGCAGGCAGAAGCTAGTAAATATATAAAATTACGGGATGGGAAATTGAGATGGAGTTTAAGGCGGGATCTACAAAGGGCATCAGTGGGAGTATTTTGAATTACAATACTTTTCTAGTTCCATAATCATCTGTAGTCTTTCACAACTATGAAGGGTTTGGCTGGCTAAATGAATGCACCTGAGTATAGTGTTTTACGTGGAGCGTTGGCCTATTTGGAGTGACGTCACGGATGTCAATCAGTCATAAACTCTTTGTGTACTGCTCGTAAATTAAATACAAATACAGGCGATATATTGCATAAGTTCTTACTGTGAGACTCTTGAAATACAGCTAGTGCTGCAAATTACAAGTGACATTGTTATCCAGTGTTTATGTGCTGTGTAAACTATAAATAATAAGAAAAACTTGTTCTCTCAAACTCCGGCAAGTAAATTACTACCCGAAACCTTAAAAAAATAAAACTGTTTTTACTAGTTGTCGGAAACAAACTGTGAACTAAGTGAAGTGTGTGCGCAAGCTTTTACTTAGTCTGTGTACAAACCTATGGTTTAGCTGCACCATACACACCATATAAACTGCTATAAACGCGTTCTTGAAATAAGCGCCATCTGTTGCCTGACCTGTGTACTTAGAGTGATCGGTTGCGTTTTAACTGTAAACATTGTACAAGTTACAAGTTCAGCTCATCATGGCTAAGTGTGGTGGTTGTGGCAAATTTCTATCGTCGGCAGAGGCGGCTAATTGCAGCAAATGTAGGTCCTGGTACCACCGAGCGTGTGTGGGCATACCAAGTGCAGGTCCTGTACCCACCCCATGGCACTGCCCTGAGTGCAAAAGGAACGTCGTTAGAGACAACCGGGCGGACACTCCGGTAAGGGCACTGACACCGACACCGACATCATCTGCTCACGAGGAGAGCCTCGTCACCTTGATGGACACCAGTGCTATAAATAGCACAGCCTTAGATGCCACACAGGAGCTCAACCTAGATATCCTCAGGGCAGAGCTTGGCTTGTTTAAAGAAGAGTTTCTGAAATCGGTACGGTATGAATTTCAGCTGCTCCGTAATGACATGTCGGAGCTCAGATCCTCGTTAAACGCCACAAATGATCGAATGAGTAATTTAGAGGATAGAGTGGCTGTTATGGAGTCAAAACTAGCTCAACCTTTAGTATCGAGATCGGCCGAGATAGATGATTTAATTTCACAACTAAGAAGTGACATTAATGACCGAGACCAGGAGTTACTCTCCAACGATCTACAAATCTCGAACATACCCGAAGCCAGTGGTGTAAATCCCACTCACACAGTCATGCTGATTGCGGCTAAAATCGGCGTGAAACTTGAACCGCGCGATATTGTGAGCGCCGAGCGAGTTGGAGGTAGGCGCATCAACGCAACGCAGGCGACGGCGCCGGTGGAGACCCGGCCACGCTTCCTCGTCGTGCGCCTCGCGCGCCGCGACCTGCGCGACGAGCTGCTGGCAGGCGCGCGTGCGCGGCGGGGCATCACCACTGCGGACCTCTACATGCCGGGCCCTGCGCACCGCTTCTATATTAATGAACGGCTTACGAAACCCAATCGTGAGTTATTTCGGAAAGCTCGTGAAGTCGGTGGTCGCCACGGTTGGCAGTTCATATGGGCAAAACGCGGCCGAATCCTGGCCCGCTACAAACCCGGGGACGCCACGTATCATATTCGCTGCGAGGCTGACATACAGCGCACGTTTGACTCCACATATGGTAATCTCGGGACCACACAGGCTAGCGGCGATAATACCCAAACCAAATAAACTGTTTCTTGTGTTGAACTGTAACTTTATTGCATTTGTGATTATGAATGTTTGTTTCGTGTTTCAAATAACTTCGTTTATTATGTATAAGGATTTTGTTAGTCTTTCTATTAATTATTTATATTCTATACAAAGCTGGTTCACATCCGGTAGTCACTTCAACACTAGGTCCGGTTGAAAACCAGCGTCAGGCACTAGTTGTCTGGCATTTTGCTGAACCGAGCCTTTTTGGCGCAGTCGCGAGGCACACGTAATTTGTCTATTTTCGTGTAAATGCAAATATGTACTTAAATTGTTTTTCTTTTTTTTTTCATATTTGGTTTCTTTCCTTTTGTATACTTTGTGTTGTGTGCTTTGTGGCATGTGCCGAATAAAGTTTTTTTCTTTCTTTCTTTCTATTTGACTTTCAGAACCCGGTAGCTGGATAACACGATACCCGTTGGCAGAACTGGTGTCAGATCTTCTGACTACTCGTCACCGGTAACGACTGTCGAGGATAAACAAATGACAACCGGGATCTACGGCTTAAGGGAATTTCGGTATGTCATACACGGACAAGTATTGCATTGTTTAACTTGGCAGATCAACCCTCCCTTTTTAGGGTTCCGTAGCAGAATGGCAAAAAACAGAACTCTTATAGTTTCGTCATGTCTGTCTGTCTGTCTGTCTGTCCGTCCGTCCGTCCGTATGTTACAGCCATTTTATTCCGAAACTATTAGGACTATACATGTGAAACTTGGTACATAGATGTATTCTGTGAACCGCTTTCCGATTTTAAGAACAAATATTTAAAATAAAGCGGGGCCCCCATACATGAAACTAAAACTGCATTTTTTTATTTTTATATGAAATTTATGCGTGTGGGGTTATCTGTAGACAGGTCTTTGAAAATGACGAGGTTTCTACCACTTTATCATAAAGTTAATCGTTTAAAAGATATACGCTTCCAAAGTGGTAAAATGTGTCTGCCCAACTCTAAAAATCTAAAAAAAATATACGTCTATAGATCTTAATGTATACTTTCAACCAAAATTAGTTTGAACGAGGTGGAGTCAGCAGTTTTTGAGATAAAGCATATTTTCTAAAACCGTCAATATAACTTTGTAATTCATACAAGCACTATGAATATCTCAAAATTAAATGAGGAGCGGTCAATAAATAAAACCAACAGTCATTCTTATAATAAATAATCCATCGTACGTACTGAGCCGATCTTCAAGGTAAAAACGTCACTGCCAAATACCTTTTTGCTCATGCGATCATTCATAGCATCCACAAACCGACTTATAAATTTCAGGAACAGCAAAACCCGCTTACATTCGGAGTGCATTATGAATATATTTGTGTTTAATTTCGTCGTGGCTAAATAAATTCTTCCCAGCCTGGCGTGAATCAGGAGGGTTCTTTTCCTATTTTCAACCAAGATACAGGGATTACGCGCGCGCCCACAAATTTATATAAGTATTTCGCGCTTTGTTGCCATATTGCACCGTTTGTAATTATTAAAATGCTGGTTTTAATAAGTTGATACTTTTTCTTTGTAATTATTTTTCTTAATTTATTTGAATGACTCACCTTCTATAACTATTTGCAGGATGTAACATAATCAGCCTATACGTGCCCAATACCGGGAAACATTTGTCCTCTCTACGGGAGGAAATGGACCGAAATCCACCACGCACGTCTTGGGCGTGTTGATGGATATTACATGTCTTTGGATTTTCTGTCCTAAGATATTCCAGTTTCCACCACCGCTTTTTACACAAAGTAATATCAATAAGTATATAGTCAATCTATTTATTTAAAACGGTAAAGATTTTTAATATTGATATGATCACTATAAGATGTCGTTAGGTTAGATAATTACGTAACAACTTAAGACAGAAGGTCCCTTAAGTAGGGACTGAATAAATTAATAACCGACTTGGTATTACATGGATCTCACAACATTTTACGGTAGAACAACTGAGTTGCGAGACTTGGGTTTTTGACAAGTATTGTTTTTTATGGGATCTCGTTGCTTTTTGTAGAAAGTCCTACTTTTTTCCTTTCCGGTACCTTCTACTTCTTGTATACCAACAACGAGTTTTCTTAAAGCCCTCTCTCTGTCTTATGAGCTTTTCTTATTTTTGTAGGTAGCCTTCCTTTTTTTATTTTCCGGTACTACTTCTTGAACTTCAGCTAAAGTTTTTTTCAAAGCCCACTCCCTGTCTCTATGGTTTTTTTTCGGAGGCTTTGATACGCACATATGAATACGCACGTACGTCTTTTGCATTAGTTAGTAATAATTAATGCCGCACTCGTCAAACGTCTCGGTTAAAGTTAATCCATAAGTAAGTAATTATGCAATTTCGGGCAATTTACTCTACTTAATACTCCCCAATACTCTTAATACTTCTTGCTTTTTTATTACGTTGACCATTTAACAAGTTACCTTTGAGCATAATTATTATATCTAGGTACCTATCTACACTGGAAGACACGGTGGAGCATATGGTCGAGGTGTGCCCTGCATGGGTGGAGGACCGTCGTATCCTCATAGAGGCGATCGGCGTCGGCGACTTCTCGCGCCCTGCTCTGGTTTAGACCATGGTGCGAAGCGAGAGGGAATGGGATGCAGGCACCTTCTGCTGCGAAGCAGTCATGCTAGCGAAGGAGGAGGCCTAACGTGCGAGGGAGAGGCAACTCTCTTGCTCGCGCCCCGGCCGCCGGGGGCGACGCCCCGGGCGTCGTGGATCGCGAGTCGATTTCGGGCCACCGTAGGCGCGGGCCTGCGGATGGCGAGCAGGTGTCGCTCACCGTCCGGTAAGGACCAGGCCCGGGTCGGCGGCGCGTTGTGTTCCACGCGCGCCTCAAAAAGCTGTTAATACCAGTGACGGGGCCTCATAGGGCCATTGCCTGTCGGGGTTTACGGGAAAGTTCCATCGAGATACCGAGGCCCCGGAACTTTTGGGCTTACGAAGGAACAGGGTGGGTTTTTAGTCAGTAGAATTCTGATACACCCGAGCGGAAGAAGTAATTCGATGATATTTTTCACCAAAAAAAAAGTACCCATCTACATCTATTATTTCATTATATTATACAGGTACACTGATTAATTAACTGCAAATGTAACTTTGTAATCCTATATATTTATATGGGATTACAAAGTTATTTATGCAGTTGATGTATCTAGAAAACTGGAACGAAATTGAAAAATATTATAGTTTTTCCTTGATTCATATACTAAACACTAATTTTATTCTAAATTTGAAGCTTCTATCTCTGCTAGAAGTGCTTTAGACTTTTGATGATCGGTCAGTCAGTGAGTGACAAAATTTACAAAATTAAGGAACTTTGACTCGTTTTAATTCTTAAACTACTGGTTCAAATTGAATGAAATTTGAAATATACCGTGTTTATATAATGCCTGTTTGGTTACTGAAAATTCAGGCTTCTAGTTTTATCCACAACGAAGTTATAGGGGGTCGAAAATGGCCTGAATTGCTTTGAGAAAAGAATGGTACGGCCGTGCCGCTTTTTTGCTTGACTTGGCGGGGGCACTGCCGTGCCCCCAGATAACAAGTAAAAACAGCAGTTGTTTCGTGAGCTAGAGGTATGACATGTGTGTGGGTGTACGCGCGTGTGTGTGTGTGTTCAGAGTTTTTACATAAAGACCTTCGTAAAACCGAGTAAAAGTCTATAGTTATAACTAAAACTGAATAACATAACAATCCTTATTTTGTTAGACGAAATTAAATACCTCTTTGTAAGGTCGAGCACAGACGTAGTTAACCGCAGTGACAAGTACCGCTTTGGCGATGTGCCTTAAATTTCATGTATTTTAAGCCGGCTCTACACGTTGGCCAACACAGTGGCGAATGTAGTGGCCAGTGCCTATTCGCCAACGTGTAGAGGGGGTGTTTGTGCATCTTGGGTTGTATTGGAATGATGGCCGACGAGTTGGCGCGAGATCCGTGTGGTGTCGGTTTTTTGCAAAAGATCAAAGGGTTGTTGGCCGAGTATTGGCTACCGCGTCCACACGTTGGCCGCGCGTTTAGTATGCTACGAGCTCCCAGAACGATCGCACGCACCTGATTAAACATTTTAACCGACTTCAAAAAAAAGAAGGAGGTTCTCAGTTCGTCTTGAACTTTTTTTTTTATGTATGTTACCTCATAACTCGAAGTCAGCTCGACCGATTTAGAAAATTCTCTTTTCATTTGAAATGGTATACTTTCTAGTTGGTCCCATTGTTATGAAATCAGGATCTGATGATGGGATCCTGGAGTAATCGAGGGAACTCTTCAAATATTATAGGCACACCTATAGCGTTTTGGGTATTTCTTATAGTACCTTGTGCATTTGCTCTCGAAAAGCACTATTTGAGGAAGTGGAACTGATGATGAAGACCCCAGATGGCCACCGAAACTACTCAATAATAAGTATTTCGTTGATTGCGATTAGATTACTTGAATATGGATGTTAAGCACTTTATGCTCGTCAAATGCATATGGTGAAGTATAGCTGATGGTGATGTGCCAGGAGAACTCCTCAAAAATTAACGGCTCTGCACCGGGAAAAGCAATATTTTGTAAAAGGTGATAAGTAGTTGACATTTTGGCTTTTGTAACTAGATAAATTACAAACCGACTCACAAAAAAGCGTGAAAAAATTTTTTTATCAAAAAATAGAACCGACTTCCATATAAAAACACTACAAAGGCAAAAATAACTTTAATTTCGGAAGGCGGTGTCTTTAGTTTTGTATATATTTTCGTTTTTGACACCGCCTTCCGAAATTAAAGTTATTTTTGCCTTTGTAGTGTTTTTATATGGAAGTCGGTTCTATTTTTTGCTAAAATTTTTTTTTGTTAAAAAGTTTAGTCACGCGTCGGTAACAGCTAGTGTAAACAAAATGTCAGTAATGACTAATAACGAAGAAACTTTTCGGTTTATAGAGCTCTACCAAGCCGTAAATTGTTTGTGGAACCCAAGAAGCAGAAGTTAGCGTCTTAATATCCATTTTAATAAATACGTCCGCACATTGGCCTGTACCGTAGCAAACTGAACGACCTTCCAACGTGTGGACGCTATCACGAACTCTTGGCCAATATGCTGGCCACTACATTCGCCACTGTGTTGGCCAACGTGTAGAGCCGGCTTTAGACGACGTCTATGCAAATGTGGATATGAGACGAGTCTACAGCCGACATCACGCTCACGGCACTGACCGCAGCTTCAGCGAGCTGTACAAAAATAACTGTAGCTAGTTCAGTAATTAAATTGAATCGGATGGCCTGACATATTCTGTGCATTACGGTGAACTTTTGAATTCACTCTTATAGTCTATGTATTTATGACATAACTAGTACTCACGTGGGGCTTCGCTCCCATGGATTCTATCACGGTAAAAACATGACTCTCCTTTTTTGCAGTCGCGTAAAAAGTAGCTTATAACCTTTCTCAAGCTTCAAGCTACTTCCATACCAAATTTCATCCAAATCCACCCTGTACTTTCGAAGATTAGCTAACACACAAACTTTTCCGCTTTATAATATTAGTATAGATTAGGTATGTATACTCTTATGCAATAGAGACAAGCAACTTGAGATGTTTGCATGGCATTTGTGTACCTTGTACACCTCTTCGCAGTTTGCTTTTGATTTATTTAAATTTTAGGGCTATGTAACTCAAAGGAAAATGGAACCAAGAGTCAAGAGTCGTTTTGCCGTTGTTAGTCTATTAGGTCTATAATTTTTCTCAGTAATACACGCTTTCATTTATGAGACGTGGTGTAATATTTTTAGGTAAATCAAAATCTATAGAATACTTGTCGTGAATCTAGGAAAGGCATGAAGCAAGGTCTCACAGCATAAGTAAATGAAATAGTCTGTAATGGTTAACTATGACAATGTTAACCACAACTAAAAATGTACCTAATCAAAACGCCATTTGATCCTGCATTGCCAGGAACTTTATGTTGCGGTCAATATAAGGTTGCTCAGTATCTCTGAGCAACCTTATATCGACCGCGCGTATCAAGTGTGGCTTATCCAATTTGGGTTAGATGCCCACACTTGTTGCGATTACCGTTTCCAGAGACGTTAGCTACTGGTGATAATTCAAAAACCGCCATCTACGAGGAGGTGAGT
The DNA here is from genome assembly GCA_943138885.2 of Tholera decimalis. Lineage (NCBI taxonomy): Eukaryota > Metazoa > Arthropoda > Insecta > Lepidoptera > Noctuidae > Tholera > Tholera decimalis. The sequence continues at coordinate 30,029,294 of OW964550.2, read as the reverse complement.
GAGAAACGGAGCGTTGATGAGCTTACGCGCAGGATTTCTTTATCATAATTTAAGTTATGTTACATGTTTTTTATTGTTCTGATTTCTTTTGATATATGTTGAATTACATTAGTTTTCTCGCATATTATTAGCATGAATTTAAGGAAAATTAATAACATAAAGCCAATAACAATATAATCTCGACGTTGCGGGAATTTTCTTGATGATCCCGAAACAGGGAGTGCTTTAATCAGTGGAGGTCCTTACTCCCTTCCGCATCGCCAGCGAGGTAAGTCATTTGATGATTTCATGCATTTTAAAATATGGATTATCTTGAAAGAGATGATATGTGTATGCAAGTAAATCATATTATGTCATGTGTTGGTCGCAAAATATATTTTTTTCTAGATCACTTCTTATCAAACAGAACAAAGTTAGATAAGTATCTTTATCGTCTTTTTTATAATGTTTGTAATTTTGTATTGTATGTTGTTGTGTGTTTTTCAATTTCAATTTTTAAACTTTCTATCCAAAACACATTTTTACAATGTGATACCAAATATTATTATTTGAATTATACTTTACATGAACTAGGTAAAAACTAAATTTTATTTGAAACCCGTTTTTAAAATGGTTAGGTTCGTTTGAACTAATGATTTGGTTGACAATGGAACATGTTTTCCTAGAAGTAGTATCTATTCAGTCTGGACTTGAATTTGTTTGTGAGAATTGTGGGATATAGTGACTGGGTTACTATTTTGACTGAAAAATAATCTCTTTAGTTTATACGGGTATTATAATTATATTATTTGTTGACTTAGTGATCGTAGGTGGACAAAAACAATTACGTTATGAAAATACCCATCGGGTAAGCGCTTTAGAGGAAGACCATGCACTAGATGAGAATATGATATTAAAACGTGTTGGCCTACAATGACAACTACTAGCCTAAGAAGACCGAGAGAATTGAAAGCTTAGGAGGAGGCCTTTACTTTGAGGTAATTCTACTGGAATACCTTGAGGTATTTTAGTGAAATACCTGGACAGCTTCTGAATCTATATAAAGCACAGGTCCGTTCCTGCGTGGAGTATTGCAGCCACTTGTGGGATGGCTTTGCAAAATACCAACTTGCTGCACTGGACTCGATCGAGCGCAGGGCTTAAAGGCTTATAGGTGACGAGGTGCTATCGGGCAAGCTTCATAGTCTGGCTCATCGGCGAACCGTTGCTTGCCTGTCGGTTTTCTATAGATTGTACTTCGGGGAGTGTGCGCAGGAGCTCCATGACCTGATTCCTCCATCTCCATTTCACTACCGGTCTACCAGACACACGGCTGGGTACCATACACACTTGGTTAATATACCGTCTTGTCGTACCAAGCGCTTCTCCTCCACATTTATTGTGCGCACAGCTAAGTGGAATGCTCTGCCGGCTTCTGTGTTCCCTCCCACTTATGACCTTTCAGCCTTTAAAGCAAGAGTAAATAGGCATCTTCTGGGCTCGCTCGTCAGATCGTAGACCTCATCTATTGCTTACCATCAGGCGAGATCGAGGTCAAGAGGGGCATCATCCGTAATAAAAAAATATTAAATTAGTTCCAACGCAAAAAAAAAGTTATTCGTTTCAATATGTCAAATTGTTAAACTGTAAAAAAAGGCTTGTTATAAAATGTCGGAGGTACTTCACTACAAACCTTCCTATTTAACTGCGTTTTAACGTATTTTAAAAAAATAGTTGATATAAGAACCAACTCTTTTAGTAGAAAAAAAAACAATTCGGTCAAACCTCAATTACAATGTTTTTTTTTTCTATAATTGGCTATAGCGCAATTGTCAACCGATTGTATTACTTCCTTATTTTGTTTAAAACAGTATTTTTCCATTAACAACCAAAGCCGTGTAGTGTGGTTTAGAACGAAACAAAAGCACCCTTGCTGTAATTCGCGTGTGTAAGCGATCGGTATATATAAACATAGAAACTGAAACTTTTCATGAAAGTTCTTCATTTATGCAGATGAGTAATATAATTGGGCGCACGATTTTTCACTACAAAATGCTCAAGGAAACAAAGGTAAAACAAAAACTGACTGCACCATATTTGAACAAACGTCCTCTCTTTTACTCAAAAGCACAGGTTATAGTGTTGAAGCTGAATTCAGTCCCCTCAAATCGATTGCCCCTACATTTAAAATAAATGGTGTACTTAATTTTTTTTTTGTCATTTCGCTTTTCATCTTTTTTTGGCAATTATTCCGATTCCAGGTTTAAATTTTCATTATGTCAAATTATTAAACTGGAAATAAAAAGCTTTTTATAAAATGTCCCAGACACTCGACTGTGACTTGTACATTTTTGACAATCAGAAGCCAGAAAACCTGACACTAGAATTGCTAAAACAAGTTGTGTGCAGCATGTAAGATACTGGTACTCACTTACATCTGGTAAGACTGTAAGTCGACCCAAACATAATCACAAAACGGTTAGGGGATTGATTTACAAATACGAGTATCCCTTTTATCAGTAATACGACTCTTATATTCCTTGTTTTGGTGACATACAACAGGTATAGAAATAAGGAAAATTGTCGGCGCTGTTGTAACAGATGTAGGAATATATTGAGTAGATCGTATATTTGAATTAGCTAGTAAGTACTAATCCCTAGTTAAAAATGAATACCTATTCACGACTACACAAAATAGAATTTATCTTCTTCATCTTCTTCTTCGCCGTTTCACTCTTAGCTGAATGGTCCTTTGGAGACGAACTTTAGAATTTATAACTAGAACTAATATATCCACATTTACCTGAGGTACCTTTTATTGCTATCGAGGGGGAAACTTTCAAATGACACCTGAATTTTTGGGGAAGAAGAACGATTCCTGCCTCACTAAAACCACCCCGGTGAATACCATCAACACATAGAAGCGACCCGTTACCTCTTAAAAGACTACTCCGGAACCCCCTCTGTGCAACGCCCATTAGGGCTCATACCTGAGGAGACTGTAAAGGTGTCTCCCCTGAGCCTAGCTGTGCACGGGAGCACGTTACGTGACCACTGTGCCACCGTCTTCCCTGAGATCACTCGATGGATGGACAAAGTCCCCACTCTGAGCACCCGTGACCCCGGAGATCCACCTGACCTAATATATCTAGGCGAGGATTTCGGAGACGCCTTCTTCTCCGAGCGAGATCGGCCTTTTCACGACCTCGCTCGGCTGCCTCCTTCTGGATCATTACGGTTTCAAAGAAGGAGGCCATCGCCCTCCAGTTTTCTGTCTCTGCAAGCATAGCCCTCACTACTGTTGGCAGAGACAGATCTCGCCCGATCCTCGCGACCAGGATCTGCCGCTCAGTGGCCCATACATGGCACTCTTCGAGCGTGTGCTGTGCAGAATCCAGGTCGCTCCTGCATACCTGAGGTACCTACCCGAGGCTTTAAAATACGGATATATTATTTCTAGTTCTGTCATGAATTGGTTATCAAACTGTATCTACTTTTAATCACTGATAGTTTTGTTCATCATTCGTGTTTACCTTAATTTGTCCATCCTTCTGTACCCGAAAAAGAAGTTTAATTGAAGCTAGTGATAAAAAATTACCCTATTAATTTATATACATTAAAAAAGTCGAAAAGTGTAGTTGATACTTCCCGTAAACCAAGATAAGGTTTTTACTTTAACCACAGGCTAAGCATTGCCTTATAAATGGCAATGCCACCAGTTTTCTGAGTACATTACCAGCCAATAGCGTTTTGGATAAATTTTTTGATGCTTCAATTGATTGTGTAGTTTAGCCGATACTATACTTTACTTTAGTTTGTATATATTTTTAAATAAATAAACTTTACAGTATGTATAGCATCCGCGTCATTATAGCAAATGAGAGGGTTCAAGGTTGGTGATACATCAAATGATAGCTCAAATATTGAAGCGGGTTTTAACTTCTACATTCCATCTTGCTTGTCTATCTGCATTTACTGATCTCGGTAAACTCTTGACTAATTTTAGTGACCTGATGATGGTAGAAGACTCTAAACTCGACATATAATTAAGTAGGTTCTTGCTAGACATACACATGCATCGACAAACTACTTAATTCTGTCTAATGCGATAACTGCTCATAGTCAATAGCATACCTGAATAAGAGGGATCTGTCCAAAATACCTCATGTATAATGCAGATGTCGTGCTCTGTCCAGTCGTAGCCAGACGGTCACCGACACGCATACCTACGAGATAAAAAGATAATTATGGCAAATAATCTCTTGCAGAGAATTTGATTGTACGTACCTAATTAGATGCATTTCCCAAGGGTCTTTTAATTCATGATGTTATAAGAATTATTAAGGTAATGTATTTTTAAATTTCAACTCGTTTTATTTTGATTTTTTCTAAAGGGTTTACCCTAACATGGATCAGATATTTGTGATGTCATAAAAAAGACATTCCAATTTTAGAAATTAGGTACATCTAGATAATTTAAAAATATGAATTGTGTTTAATCATCGTAACAGTACAACCTAACTCACGGAGTATAGAAGCAATTAATCTATACTAACTTATAAAGAAGTAAAATTTGTTTGTATGTTTGTGTAGGCGGTAATCTCAGGAACAAATGATTCGATTCTAAAAGTATAGCACTGGATTTATTAATTCACGGGTGAAGCGCTTGTATAAAATAACCTCATCTCTTAGTGATGTGACAATTCCTGTACAAAACCATCGAACACAGAGGAGGTAACGATAACTTCCGAGGTCTATAGCTCCTCGACAGCTATAATGACCCATTATGCTCAGCTACCTCTAGTAAATGGGAATCAACGGGCTTTAGTTCACGATAATGTAACAAGTCTTAGAGACTTGCGGAAATTGTTAATTGATAGAACTAGGTACGTTTTCACACATAAATTCGTATCTCTTGCCTATGGGGATTGATAGAAATCACAGGACGCCAGGTAAAATTTTCTAATTTTGCACTCTTGTGTAATATCCACAGTAAAGTGTAAAAGGTGGCTTTTTACGTAAAATGACTACTTTGCTGCATCCAGTTAGTTCGGAAAATGAGGCTCAGCTGATGATGTATGAAGTGGCTTATTACTTATTTATTTATTTATTTATTAGGATCTCCAACAAAAGATGTAGGTACACAGGACATAACAAATATTAATGTATAAGTTATTACGTTAGTGTACTCCCTCACTTACAGGAGACCACAGCATGCAAAAAATGATAATACAACTAAGCTAAAAAGGTTATCAATGGACGAAATTTACATATAACATATTAAAAAGAGAAACAATTATGAGAAAACTAAAAAAAAAATGTATTAATAATAATTTAAATTAATTTTTAATTTTAATTTTAACTTTTAAGACATTTGTTATATTTAGACATACGTTGCGAGATATCTAAATATAACAAATGTATTATATTGCCCGTCACACTATTTCGAATCACAGCAGCTCTTTAGAACTAATAAGTATCATCCGTTGGGACTACTAAAAAGCGTGCGAGTAAATGAAGCTCAAAAGGTCCTACAGAAACTATTTGTCTTAGTCTTGGATCTTGCAATTATTGAAAAGAACGAAGTAAAAGTAAGAAAACATTTATTATTATTATTATTTATTTATTTATGTACACACATGACACTTACAAAAGAAAAAATATAAAAATAGACAAAAGAGCACAACGGTGCTGCTTATTTCCTAAGAAATTTCTTCCAGCACACTTGCGACAGGAGAGTTGAAGAGGAGATGATAGACACAGTGTGTATAAATACTAATTACGATAATGAAACTATAATGATATAAAAAAACGAATATATACATACATAGAGTTAAAATACATATTTATATTAATGCTATAAAAATGTATGCCTATAATCTATACTAATAATATTATAAAGAGGTAAAATTTGTAAGTTTGTAAGTTTGTATGTATGGGGTAATCTCTGAAACTATCGAACCGATTTAGAAAATTCTTTAGCTTACATGTAGCTGCTTTATCCCTGAGTGCTATAGGCTATAAATTATCTTTATATCGTGCATATTAGCCAAGCTATTACAATCTTTGTCAAGCAAGTCGGAGACGGGATCCCGTGGAATATTTTCGACTTCTACGCGGACGAAGTCGCAGGCAGAAGCTAGTAAATATATAAAATTACGGGATGTTAGATCTAGGTAATGATCTTTGACTAGCTTTTTGAAAGTACTAATGGATTTAGCTTCACCGATTTTAGCGGGAAGTGAGTTCCACAGTCGTACGGCATGAAAGGAGAAGGAGTGGGAATAGAAACGGGTTTTATGGGATGGGAAATAGAGATGGAGTTTAAGGTGGGATCTACAAAGGACATCAGTGGGAGTATTTTGAATTACAATACTTTTTTAGTTCCATAATCATCTGTAGTCTTTCACAACTATGTAGGGTTTGGCTGGCTAAATGAATGCACGTGAGTATAATGTTTTACGTGGAGCGTTGGCCTATTTAACTTTCAGAACCTGGTAGCTGGATAACACAATATCCGTTGGCAGAACTGGTGTCACATGTATTGCCTTCTGACTACCCGTCATCGGTAACGGCTGTCGAAGATAAACAAATGACAACCGGGATTTACGGCTTAAGAGAATTTCGGTATGTCATACACGGACAAGCATTGCATTGTTTAGCTTGGAACATCGACCCTCCCTTTTTTCTAGTTCCATAGTTAGCAGAAAATGGTCTCCATCATCAGATTTGTAATGGCATTTATGATCCATATGGGTGCAAAGTTCTCATCTAAATAAATGAATTAAGTCCAAACACAAGGTAGCTACTGTAAACCGTTGAGGAGTTCCCTTAACTGTCCTTCGTCTTCATAATCAGACCTCTAATGACAGTCACAAATTATCTAGGTGTAATTTTCTGGTCAATTCAAATTAATCAAGCCCAAACAAAAGGTTACTGCTGTAAATCGTTGAGGAGTTCCCTCGACTGTCAGGAATCAATCTGATGATTGATTGAATCTGATGATGAATCTGGCTCCATCATCAGATCAACTCTAGAACTTCCTTTTGTAGTACTTTAAGATACTTAATGAAAAAAAAAAAAACATTTATACGGTCGAATTGCGAAACCTCCTTAATTGAAGTCGGAAAAAAAAATATTGTTGTTTCATGCTATGTTCAGTAACCAATATCCATCCATTTCTAAAAATAAGTATGGTTCTCTTTCTTACTTTTGTTTCGGTATCGCATTTTCGTCGACATAAAATTGACTATAAATTTGAATATCTCAAAATTAGATTAGGTCAATAAATAAAAAGAACAGTCGTTCTTATAATACAAGATCCATCGTACATACTGAGCCGATCTTCAAGGTAAAAACGTCACTGGCAAACCTTTTTACTCATGTGATCATCCATAGCATCCACAAACCGACTTATAAATTTCAGGAACAGCAAAACCCGCTTACATTCGGAGTGCATTATGAATATATTTGTGTTTAATTTCGTCGTGGCTAAATAAATTCATTCCCAGCCTGGCGTGAATCAGGAGGGTTCTTTTCCTATTTTCAACCAAGATACAGGGATTACGCACGCGCCCACAATTTTATATAAGTATTTCGCGCTTTGTAGCCATATTGCACCGTTTGTTATTATTAAAATGCTGGTTTTAATAAGTTGATACTTTTTCGTAATAATTATATTTCTTAATTTATTTGAATTACACCTTCTATAATTATTTACAGGATGTAACAAAATCAGCCTATAACGTGTCCAATGCTGGGAAACATTTGTCCTCTCTACGGGAGGGAATGGGCCGAAATCCACCACGCGCGTCCTGGGCGTGTTGATGGATATTACATGTCTTTGGATTTTCTGCCCTAAGATAAAAACCACCACCACCACCGCTTTGCACACAAAGTAATATATTTGCCTGAGTTCGAACACACGGACTATAACTCACAAAAATTGAAACACAACAGTTAAATACAACAGCGATATCTAACTAAAAATATTAAACAACTAGCTTCCGTCCGCGACATCGTCCGCGTGGAAAAAAAATCCCCCGATTTTGAAACATTATTCATTAGTGCTCCGCTCCTATTGGTCTTAGCGTAATGATATATAGCCTATAGCCTTCCTCGATAAATGGGCTATCTAACACTGAAAGAATTTTTCAAATCAGAACCGTAGTTCCTGAGATTAGCGCGTTCAAGCAAACAAACAAACAAACAAACTCTTCCGCTTTATAATATTAAGTATAGATAAATACAAACATAATAAATTTTATATTATTGAAATAAACATTAATTAAAATCTATGTACGTGCATAACTTCCGCACGACTGCACCAATTTTTTTTTTCGTGTTCTTTATTGTTAGGACAAGGTTTGTACAAAAAAAATGAACAGAAAAAATAATATTGCGCTAAGAATTGGTCTGGGTCAACTAGTTGATTCTCTTTCAGAATTTCTTTTATATTGTTGGTATGTATAAGTTACAGAACATCACATCTATAACACTCAGTATATATTTTTCTAATCAGGCTGTAACATTTTCCTCTCTCTCACACATTAAAATACAGTTACCTATCTCACATCTATCCACATATTCAAAATAGCATAATGCAGCCGTGTATACCGCTTCCTGCGGATGACGTCACTGTTTCCACAGCAAAGTATTGTGTTAGACAGAGGGCGGATCACGTGAAATAAGCCAGCGGTTTGTAAACAGTGGGTATATTGTTTCTTCGTCCACAACGCTCGGCTAGGCTAGAGTACGCTCATACGATTTAGGTTAGGTTTAGACAGATGAATTGTACAGAAAATTGTAGATACATACAAATGTCTCCAAGTTTAATGCTGAGCCCACTGTTGAGAATATAGGGGTCACTACAATAATAGGCGAGTCTACTCACAGAACAGATATTTATCTGTTCTGTGAGTCTAATCTTTGGAATTATATTAATACTCCACAAACTTATTAATAATTATTATACATAGACGTGGTGCGTGAGTGCGTGTACGCACGCGCTTGATTGTGAGTTGTGACCCCGAGCAGACTCTGGCGGTTGGCTCGCGGCGAAGCGACGCGGCCGGTCGGGCCCGGGTCCCCCGCGTCCCGCAGGCTCACGTCGTAGGTGCACAGTGGGTTCACCGTAGTGACACGCACAGTGTGCGTTAATACCCACTTAAGCTCACAAATGTAAAAAAGAATATTGATAATTATTTGGAAATCACATGGAGCTCGTTCGTAAATAATAACAACCACATGGGTCTATCTTCAAGGAAGCACGTAAAGCTATTGGCCCCGTCTGTCGTTAGTTCATCTTTGACATTAGTCATGGCTAGTCAGATGCCAAACTTCTGATATCAGTCTTCCCAAGGAGTACCGTATTACCCAGCTACCGAGTTGTGGAGATCAGATAGGCAATCTCTCCATGTAAAACACCAGCTGCACCCAATTTGACTGGAGGCCGATCCCAACATACTTAGGAAAAGGCTATGCAGAAGCTGATGAACTAGCCTCTGTATTTTTGAATAAAGAAAAACAGACTTAAGGGCCTATACTCGGGCACGCCGCAATTGCGGTGGTAAGACCCCTCTTTGAGGAGTGGCTAGATCGGCGTCACGGCGTCCTGACCTACCGCATGACACAGGTCCTCACCTGACACGGAAGTTTCGGGAGGTACCTGTGTCTGATGGAAAAGGAAGAAACACCTGGGTGTCACCACTGCGAGGGTCGCCCTGAGGATACAGTAGAGCATACGGTGCAGGACTGCCCCGCTTGGGCAGAGCACCGACGTGTCCTCACGGCGGCGATAGGCGGAGACCTCTCGCGCCCGGCATTGGTCGAGGCCATGCTGCGGGGCGAGACGGAGTGGGAAGCGGTCGCCTCCTTCTGCGAAGCAGTCATGCTTCCGAAGGAGGAGGTGGGCCGCGTGAGGGAGAGGTTGGCGTCCTCCCTCCAGCCCAGTCGCAGTGGTAGACGCCCACGGCGTCGGACGTCGGCCGACGATCTCCGGCCACCGTAGGCGCGGGCATGCGGACAGCGAGTAAAGGGCAACTCGCTGTCCGACCATGGACCATGCCCGGGTCGACGGCGCGTTGTGTTCCACGCGCGCCTCAAAGAGCGTCAGCAATATGACGAGGCCCCCCCTGTAGAGGGCCGAAGCCTGCCGGGGTCGTGGGACTTATCCCATTAACGTGACCCCGGTACGTAAAGGGTTATTGAAGGAACACCGTGGATTTTAGTCAGTAAAAGTCTGACAGTCCCTCCCACCCTGCCCGGGGTGGGAGGACTTATTATATATATAAAAAAGGGCCTATACTACCTCAGTGCTTCTCACTCTTTATCTCACTCGCACACTACTGGCCGCGGTCACGCGAGCTAGCGAGACAGGGTGGCAGGGAAAAGACTCTCAGACACCGATAATTTAGTTTATTTCTTGTTACGGTAAAAATAATGGTAATTTAAAAAAAAGTAAATAACATAGCACCTGCTTTATAGTTAGTTCAATTAATAAGTTTCATTAATTAATTTGAAGTTATTTTTGAATACCAGCGGTTTATTGTTCGGTTTGGAACTTTGGAATTGTTTCTATCAAATTTTTTTTATGGAATCGTGTTTTCGTCAAACATAGTACCTAACATTAATCCTCAACTTTACCATATATTTATTTCAAAATTATTGCTGCAGTATTTTCGACATAACGGAAGATCATGCTAAGCCATTTGAGGCAGTATAGGCTCTTAAAAAATGATATTCAAGAGGCTGATGAACTAACCTCTGTATTTTTGAATAAAGAAAAACAGACTTCAAAAAAATGATATTCAAGAGTAATCACGAAGACATGACTTAATGTTAGAAAGAGAGATCCGGCAAACATACTCTGAGGCTAAAGTCTGTCAACCATACTACTGTCATAGATATCGGGGTTTATGGATGAATAATATATGTATATTTTTTTACTATTTTATTATTCTGTCTCGTTTGATTTTTAATCAATTTGCTTCGTGCTTTCACTTTAATTATAACTTTGCATATCTGTCTCTAATACATACCGCACGCTTAATCCAATACTGTCACTATCCAAAATTTTGCCAAATCGACTTTTTAATGCCATCTGTTGGGAAACGTAGAACTACGCGTAATCGCGCTTACACTAGTCTAAAAGTAACAGAAATAACCGCTAAACGGGCAGTAGTCCGCTTCGTCACTAAACAAAAATGTTCCCATACTCATTCCGTTTTTTGCCTCTCCTGAAAAGTTGACTTTTTGGGATAGTGACAGTATTGGAATAAGCGTGCGATACATTTTTTTCTTGAAAAGCTTACTAGCTTGCATTCCTGACTTTGTAGCAGACACTTCAAGAATCTAAATAGTTGCAAATCTATACTAATAATAAACTCCTAAACGAGAAAATTTTAATATAGATACCTACTCGTATGATGTACATCCATCTATTCATCTACATTTTTGCATTCCACGGCGTGATTTATTATGAAATATTCATATTATGATTGTTACCCAATCACCGATCTGAATGTAATTACACACAGAAATAGATTATAGTCTGGAATAGCACGTACGGTACCTTTCATCCCTAGAAGATATATCATTTCCGTGCAGCCGTGAGAAAAATTACCATGCGATCCAAGTCACGGGTATCGTCTGTAAAATAGCTCGTATGTACTTAAGTTTTATTTCATAAAGATAATGATAAGATATACAAGTTTTATTTTATAAACTTTTGTAAGAAACTTAACATTGTCTGGAATTATCTTTTAAGCAGAGATTTGCTTGTGTTAAGTAATTCCGCTCTGTTCCCTGTAACCCTAGTCATGACTATGTATTGCTACTGTATGGAAGATTATTTTCTGGACTTAGTGAAAGCTTTTCTCAAGTATTTAATTATTTTATTCAACACTTTTTTGTTGCGGACTCGATTACGGAAATTATAATATTGAAAGGCCTTATGTTAACTTTTTATACGCCTGAGAAGCCAAACAGTCCCATTCCACTTCTGTATTTTCAGTGTTTTAACTGTAAAACGAAAGCTGCAAATTTACTGTAACATATACTTTTATAAACGGTACAGAATAAATATCTAAATTGGAGGGTAATTATATCATATTCTGCTTGTATTTCAGCGAACAAACGTTTGTTCTACATCCCTACCAGAATACTGAAGCTTTTCCTTGGATAAAACCTGCTGTATAATTATAAAAGGGGAAGACAGTAAGTGGTACTGATGAAAATTTCTCTTGATATTGGTCGTATAACACACTCACACATATGATAAAAAGGAATGAGGATGGTTCAAATGGTAAAAGATTAACGAAATGACCCCAAGTCGGCAGCGGGTTGTGTTCCACGCGCGCGCACAGCCGTCACAGCACTTATATGATAGGGCCTGATAGAGCCACTGCCTGCTTCGGGTGCAGGAATGCTCTAACGAGATTCTGTGGCTCCGGAAGACAAGACCTACTAAAGTTCTAAGTTGAGCTACACGATAACTGACAAATACTTGCACTGTCTGGACAGGTCTGCTCAAATTTGCGTGGTTATTTCCTCAAAAGAATACCACACATGAACCTACATGCTTCTTATATATAAATACAAATTGTCTGGACTTTAAAAGAGACTTTGAACTCTTGAGTTTGTTTCTGTGTTTCTTCTCATAGTAGTCAGTTAGGAAATACCGGCCTCATCTAGCTAAACTTAACACGCAAAAAAACATGACGTGTAAAAGTGTTATTTATAACCAATTTACAAAATAAATATTTCATTTCATTTCAAAGGAACCGGGTGGAGCCTGTATAATTCTGACAGCTGACTCTCCCTTCAAATGAGTCATGTGATGATTTTCCTTCAGCAAAAAAGAGGTAAGGAAACACCGATGGACGAATTATGTGAAAATACTGTGAAGAAGTTGGAAGTTTATTTAAAATTAGTTTGGGGTTAATTTCAATAGAAGATTTTTATTTTTTATTTCATTACTAATTAGGACCTCTAGAGGGCGCCACATTCAATTTAAAACTACTGGACCATTAAGATGCTTCCAACGACATTCCATTTGTTCAACATAAATATGCCCACACCTTAAAGCATTTAACCTAGCTCTAAGGCCCGCATACATACAAAGGAGTCAAAGTCATAACCCACCTTCTAAAAGGGCCCGCGACAGTCGTGCCGCTCCGCGCTCTCGATCGTTCCGTGCCTGAGTCATCGCTCCGTTCGTCACGCCCGCCGTGACGTCACTCGTAGTCGCCGACTACGACGCCTGGTCCGGATCCGCCTTTTTCGAGGCGGTGAAGGATATCGTGCTTCTCTAACAGAGATTGTCAAAACAATTTGGTTTGGCCCCTTCAGGGTAAAACCACAGTTTCGTGGTCCTTGGTTGGAAACCTCACGGTGTCAACAATACCAAGGGGGTGCTGACCCGACGCACCCGCTGATCCCCTTCAGGGTGAAGCAGTCAATTGGAGTCGAGTGCTAGGTTTTGGCCTTGGGGGATCTCCTAGTCAAACCTAGTCACTGAGTTCTCTTCACAGCATACACACCTAGTGTCGGTTGGGTGTATCTACCCCTTCGCACTAGACCCAATAGGGCCCGGTACGCACATTGAGATTGGCGACCGGATTACAAGCTTAGGGCACACCATTAGGCACACACCTCCCTGCTATCCCCGCAGGGAGCGAACTCACCTCCGGGTCATTCCCACCCGGAGGGTTAGGCAAATAGGGCCCCTCAGGCCACATCAGACGGTAACACAGCTACCGAGTTTGTCTGGGTTTCTCTTCTCGGTAGCGAAGTGTTAGGAGAAACTCCGGGGCAGGGCTCTTTGGGGACCGTCTGCTCGGGGAGCTCACGTTTGACGTGTCTCCTCGAGGCGCTTATGTTAGGGTTAGGAGATTAGGATGCCCACCTCTGTCGCCTCCAATATGGAGGACAGGATTGAGGATCTCGTGTCCAAAGTCGAATCCCTATCGGCTCGATTAAATCTAACTACCGATTTATTAGGAAAGATCCTATTTGAAAACCCCGCCCTACAAAGGGAGTATAAAGATGAGATAGTAAAATTACCCCCCGCGGTGTTTCCCGCCCCACAGCCAGATTTAGGTCCCACCCCCGCGCCCAGCGCAGATAGGTCCCCCTCCCCCCCAGACGTCGAAATGGACTCTGAGGAGGAGGAACAAGAAAAAGAGGGCTCGGAAGGCGAGCGCTCGGAGCGCGCAGAGAGCATACACTCTGAGCGCTCGGAGCGAGCGGAGTCCGAGCACTCCTCCTCCGATCAAACCTCTTCCTCCGACGAGTTTATCCTCGTCGAGGGAAAGAGGAAGAAGAGGTCGCAGGCCTCGTCCTCCACCCAGGCCCCTAAGGCCAAAAAACCCTCCCCTCCCGAGCCAGCACGCTTAGTGCAGAGCCAGCCCTCCACTTCCTCGGCCACTAGGCCCAGCCCTACTCAAACCCCAGTCGTCAGCGCCTCAGTGCGCAAGACCATCCCTCCCCCACCCATCTTCATACATGATAAGGGGGCTTGGACAAACGTGTCCAAAGCGTGTGGCGAGCAACGCATCGCCTACACGAATGCCCGCGCCGTTCAGAACGGCATAAAAGTAGGGTTAGCGACAGCTAACGACCACCGCGCGCTTTCGAAGCTACTCAAGGCTCGAAATATCCCCCACCACACTTATACGCTCCATGAGAGCAAGCCCGTTCGGGTGGTCCTCTGCCGGATCCCCAGTGAGATCCCCACCACCGAGATCGTCTGCGACCTAGAGTCACAGAACATCCCGGTGATTGAGGTGCACCGTATGCACGGCAGAGGTGGCAGGGCGTCTAACAACGTCCTCGTCATTTGCCACCCCGTCTCCGAAGGTCCCCACCCCATCTTTGCGCTGAAGACTGTATGCAGTCTTTCAGGAATTTTAATTGAGAAGCCACACAAAAGTGGCACGGTAGGCCAATGCCACCGTTGCCAGTTATACGGCCACGCGCAACGGAATTGCTTCGGCAAACCCCGGTGCGTAAAGTGCCTGGGCGATCACGGCACCGCGGAGTGCAGTCGCCCAAAAGATAGGTCCCAGTGCCCAGACCCGCCCAGCTGCGTGCTGTGCGGGCAATCCGGCCACCCCGCCAACTACCGAGGCTGTCCGAAAGCCCCGAAAACCTCCGCCCCTAAACTGGCAACGCGCGCTAGCGCACGCCAGGGACGAGAGTGTCCTACACTCTCGTCTGAGCTCCCCCAGACCCTCAGTCCCCAGCGTCCAACTCCTTGGACGGCGGCGAATCACGCCCAAAACTTCCCGGCACTAAGGCCGAAAGTCCCTGGGCTGATGGATCAACCCATCATGCCCTCCGCTCCGGTTGTTGTGGCTTCTCAGCCCCCACCTCCTCCCCAGTCACTCCCTCGCTCGGATGAGCCGGAACTCGATGCGTTCCTCATCCTTGGGAAAACATTCAGTTTCTTCCAGTCCCCCCGCGCCATCCAAATGGCAAAGGAGGTCGTGGCCTGCAAAAGCATTGAATCCCTGATTCAGGTATACTATAAGTATTCTGATGTAAAAAGCCATTTTGACAACCTCTTTAAACAGCCATAATGTATAACACGGCTAGTAAAAGATTAAAGCCCCGATCCCTAAAGCTAGGTTACTTCAATGCCAATGGCATCACTAATCAACGGGACGAGATCGCGACTTTCCTTCGCGATCATAGTCTCGACATCCTTCTGGTCCAAGAGACCTTCCTCAAACCCCACCTTAGGGATCCCAAGGTAGCCAACTACCGGCTAGTTAGGAACGATAGGACTAGATGCCACAGAGGTGGCACTCTAATATATTATAGGAACTCCCTGCACTGCATCCCTATGGATCCGCCGCCCCTTGCCCACTTAGAGGTATCCGTTTGCCGGCTAGGCATGACGGGCCATCCCTCTATCACAATAGTATCCGCGTATCTCCCACCGCACAGCGACGTAGATTCAAATTCTTCGATAAACGCCTCACTACGAGGCGACCTTACAGCCCTTCTTGACATGAGTGACTCCGTCCTTATAGCGGGGGATCTCAATGCCAAACATCCCGCATGGTGTAGTCGTATTACCAACCCCCGTGGGAAGGTACTATACGACCTTTGCACACCTCTCCACATAGATATCATAGGTCCTATGCGGCCTACTCATTATCCGTTCGAGCCATCCCACTTGCCCGACGTACTCGACATTGCCCTCCTGAAGAATGTGAACTTACGTTTGCACTCTTTAGAGACGGTAGACGAACTTGACTCTGACCATAGACCGGTGATCTTGGAGTTAACTCCGAGATCGGGTCCCTATGACCCAAACCGCCCCCCTCCCACACAGGTGATCACTGACTGGAGGAAAGTAGGCGAATTGCTGAAATCCAACACGTCTCCTCACCTGGACAAGATCCCCGACCACATCCAGTCCGCCGCCGACACGACGGCTGCGATCGACTCACTCACGGAGCACGTACAATCTGTCTTGAACGACTGTTCAAAGGAGATTCCGGTGTCAGAGCACTGGCGCCGGAAACTCCCGGACGATGTACGGGCCCTGCTGACTGAGAAGAACGCAGCAGTCCGTGCCTACAGATCTTTCCCCTGCCAGAATAACAAAACTTTCATGCGGTACTTACAGCGCAAAGTAAGTAACAGCATCAGAGAGTGGCGTGAAGCCGGCTGGGACAAGACCCTGAGCGAACTGGAACCCACCCACCATGCCTTCTGGCAACTTCAGCGGAATATGCGCGCCACTGAGGTTGCCTCAATGCCTCCCCTTATCCGCCCGGACAAAAGCATTGCCTTCGACGACGAAGACAAAGCCGAATGCCTAGCCGACAGCCTGGAGGCACAGTGCTCTCCCAGCTCCCAACCAGTCGACCCAGCCCACCTTGCCCACGTGGATGCTGAGGTCGAACGTAGATCTGCCCTACCCCCTGTCGAGGACCCTGATGCTCCCCTCCCCCCCGTCACGGAGGACGAGGTGGAGGAGATCATCAAGAAACTCAAACCTAGGAAAGCTCCCGGGACTGACAGACTGACCACTAGGGCACTTAAACTCCTCCCACGTACGATCTTAGTCCTACTGACTGCCATCTTCAATGGCGCCTTGTCCAACAACTTGTTTCCACAAGCTTGGAAAGAGGCTATAGTGATAGGTATCCCAAAACCCAAAAAGCCCAAGAACCTCCCGACTAGCTATAGACCCATTAGTCTGCTCAGCGCCCTCGGCAAGGTCTACGAGCGGATTATTCTTAATCGGCTCAAGGACTTTGTCGAGGCCAAGAGCCTAATCCCTAACGAACAGTTTGGCTTTAGAGCCCATCATTCCAGTGTCCACCAAGCCCACCGCATCGTAGAGCACATTAGCGGCCGTTTTCAACGCGGTCTGGTGACGGGGGCCCTATTCCTTGATATAGCAAAGGCTTTCGACAAAGTCTGGCACAATGGCTTAATTTATAAGCTTTACCAACTAGGTGTGCCTGACCGTCTCGTGCTCATCATTCGAGACTTCCTGTCAAACCGCTCCTTCAGATATCGTATCGAAGGAGCGCTTTCCACTCCCCGCCCTATCAGAGCCGGCGTCCCTCAGGGCGCCGTGCTCTCCCCCCCACTCTTCACGCTATTCACTAGCGATATCCCCAAAAAGCCCCCAGTAGAGTTATCCCTGTTTGCCGACGACACGGCCATCTACTACTCGGGACATAATCCCGTTAGCATCGCTCATACCCTCCAGACCTCAGCCAACGCACTAGGCGAATGGTTTAGGAAATGGAGGATTGAGGTAAATCCCGACAAAAGTCAAGCAGTCCTGTTTCGCAGGGCTCGCCAGCATAAAAAGTTCACCCCCCCACGCCCGATCACTATGTTCGGCAAGCCAATCCCTTGGGAGAAGCGAGCCAAATACTTAGGTGTGATCCTCGACCAGTTCCTGAATTTCAGTGAGCACATAAAGTCGGTTCGCTCGCGAGCCGCTTTCGCTCTCGGTAGGCTCCACGCCCTGCTGAATAAACACAGCAAGCTCTCCCTTAAATGTAAAATCCGAATATACACGACATGCATACGTCCTATCATGACGTATGCCTGTCCGGTGTTTGCTCATGCCAGTCCCAATCAGATCCATAGGATGCAAGTCGTTCAGAACCGTTTTCTCCGAAAGGCCACGGGCGCGCCCTGGTTCTGTAGGAACGAGGATCTCCACGTAGACCTCAAACTCCCGACCATAAAGCAAGTGTTGAAACGCATGTCAGTGCGTTACTTCACCTCTGCTGAGACCCACACTAACCCCCTGATCGTATCGGCCGCCCGATACAGACCCTCCAAGATTTCTCGGGTTCGTCGCCCGCGTAACATCCTAGACGAGCCTGACGACCCCACCACCATCCGACAAGAGAGCAGTAGGGAAACCAGCACTCTTAGAAGACACAGATACAGAACGCGTTCCTTATTCCGGCCTCGCCGACGAGGCCCATCGCGACGTCCGCGTACTGGTAATGAAAATCCTCCCCGACCTTTGCCAAACGAGCCAGCCCGCGATGCTGAGCCAGTAGCAATAAATACTCCCGTAAATAATATGACCCAGCCTGTCCCTTTGCTGCCCTCCCGAAATGACCCCGCTATGCCGAGGCCCGTACTCCACAGGGAGTGCCCTTAGCGTGCGGTCATTAGTTTTTAAGTATATTTTAGTTTGTAAGCCCTGGCTGGGGGCCTTTAATTTATTAGAGGTCACCACAGGAAAGTCCGGTTAAGTAGACTCACAGCCTTAGTGTGCTGATCTACAAGTGGCCCTACCTAAAAAAAAAAAAAAAAAAAAAAAAAAAAAAAAACCCACCTTCTTGCTTCACCGTAGTCGGGAAAAAGGGGGCTTATGTATCATAAAGATTGTCTATGTTTTAGAACTCCCAACGGTGTTATATACATATATTCAAGTACTCAGATTGTATCTGCTTACGGGGTTGCGGGATTGTTCTAACGAGATACCGCGACCCCGGAATGCAAAGGCAACTGAAGGAACAGGGTGGGTTTTTAGTCAGTAGAAGTCTGACACTCCCTTCCACTCTACCCACAGCGGGAGGTGTCATGAGATCATTAAATCCCATCCGTAAAAAAAAAATTTATCTGCTATGCGACTCAGTTTGTAGTAAACTAGATCTATAAATGTAAGTTATAGCGCGGTAGCCATGTGCTCGCGATTGGTCAACTCTCCTGCAGTGGTGACTATTTAGTTTTCCTATAAAATAAACCAAATAACTCTCAGTTTCATAACAATGCATAAACTTTAGAAACAAACAGAACAAAAACAAACTTTTTTATTAAATGGCATATTAGTTCGTGGCGCTGACACGTGGGCATTAACCTAACATATTTTGAAGCACAGTGCACCGTTTTAATAATTTCATTCAGAGTTCTAAATAATTTATAAAGCTCTTGTACAGAGGGTGATGTTGGACGAACGTAAAACAAAACACGTAGTGTGCAACAGAATATAAATTGCTATATTATAAGCAAGTTTGAAATTAATTACCTGAAGTGTTGTGTTGCTTCTTTTACAAAAAGAACCTACACGTACATGAAGTAAACTATGTGTAATTTTCATCTTTTATAATAAAATAGGTGTTTTTCTCATCAAATAGCAAAGTTCTGAAAAACATGAGACTTTGAAGAGATATTCACATCTATACATCAGGTCACATTTATGCTCATTCAAAATATTTTCAAGAATTGCAGACTGCAAACAAAACTCCTGAATTCCCCTAGTGGTTAGGCAAAGGTGTAAGAATATTCGAATTCAGAAGTTGATATATACCTAAGAAGGTACCTATACAAGTTTTGTTAAAATACGAGGCATGCCTTTTAAGTTCTGTCGTTTCCATATTTCCCGGCATTTTTTAATTTGGAACTGTTCTATATTCGAATATGTTTAAATTTTGAATCTCAAAATAGTTGAAAGTATTAGGATTAAATTGTTTAGTCACAGCCATAGATGATACATATAAGTCACAGCCTCGATATCGAATCTGTTAGGTTACGTACGAAAATGAGTCTTTCTAAGGAAAATGTTCGTGCAATAATTTTCTACAACTTTAGAAGAGGCCTGACACGGCTTCAGTGTTTTGAAGAGCTAACATCTGTGTTCAGTGATGAAGCCCCATATCTGTGGACTGTCGAACGCTGGTATTTAGATTCCAGCGTGGACATACTAGTCTTAGTGACAAATCTCGCAGAGGATGCCCAAAATCCGCCTTCATTGCTGTAAGACAACTTATTCTCGAAGATCGTCATGTGACGTATCGAGAGATAGAGGCTCTATTAGGCATCTCAGGGACAACCATTCAGAAGATCTTGCATGAAGCGCTTGGTGTGACAAAGCTAGTTTGCCATTGGATACCGCATCTGCTTTCCGACGATCACAAGGCGGCCCGTGTCAGATGGTGTAAGAAAACTCTGCAAAGGTTCAACCGAGGAGAGTCAAATCACGTCTACGACATCACGAGTGGTGACGAATCTTGGATCTATGCCTACGATCCTGATTCCAATCAAGACGAGCCAAGGCCGACTAAAGTTGTTCGTTCTCGAAGCACTTCAAAGAAGATGGTGGCCACGTTCGTTGGAAAAACCGGACATGTTGCGACTATTGCACTTGAAGATCGTAGAACGGTTAACCCAGATTGGTATACCACAGTTTGTTTACCACAAGTCATCGCCGAAGTTCTAAAATCTAACTCAAAGAGATGCATCATCCTGCACCACGACAACGCAATCTCACACTGCGCTAGTCAAACGATTAAGTAGCAGTTTGAAGCAGGAAAAAGTAGACATTATTGACCATCTTCCATACAGTCCTGACCTAAGCCCTAACGATTTCTTTACATTTCCTAAAATTAAGAAAAGTCTTCGTGGTCAAAGGTTCCAGTTCGGTGAAGAAGCAGTCGAAGATTTCAAGTCAGCCATTTTGAACACCCCCACTTTACGAGTGGAATAAATGTTATAATAACTGGTTTGAGCGAATGGAAAAGTGTATTAATTTACGTGGTGAATACTTTGAAAAACAATAAAAAGTACTATAAGGTTCTAGTTGTGTTTTTTCTTCAAACGACAAAACTTAAAACCGTGTATTATGAAGTTCAAATCCCATTGGAAACTAATAAACTATACTTTTGCTGGATTCTTAATACAAATGCTCGCTTCAAATACACAATATTAAAACGCTTAATTATAGTTACTAATAAAGAGGATCGTATTTATGTATATCATTGGAGGACATATTGCCTATAATAAGGCCAGTAACTTTCTCGAGTGGTTGCCTCAATGAGATCTCCAGAAATGACGAGAAGTTACGGGGCTCTACATGGACAATACCTGTCGGGGTTGCGGGAATATTCAATACAATAATAGGAGTCTGACACTCACTTCCACTCCACTCGGAGTGGGAGGAGTCACTTAATGATTTTTCCCCGGCGAATGTCCGACCAAAGAAAACCCTGGGCTTAAAACCATAGCGCTATAGATTGTAAGACCGACGAGGTAGTTTGACTAATAAACTAATTTAATTAAACAGACGGTCAAAGAAAAAACCCGGCCAAGTGCGAGTCGGACTCGCGCACGAAGGGTTCCGTACCATTAGTTATAAAAAACGGAAATTAATAACGTTTGTTGTATGGGGTAACCTTAAATACAGAGAGATGGACAGCGGAGTCTTAGTAATAGGGTTCCGTTTTTACCCTTTGGGTACGGAACTCTAAAAAGACAACCTTGTAAGTAAATAGTGACAGGTATACAAGTTGATGCTCAAGATTAAACTACCTTAGCCGTTTTGTGTATGAGTGACCATCTTGAGAGATTAAGTATCATCTTTGCCATACAAAGCAAGGGTTTATCTCAGTTGTCAATTAAACATCTTTGATGGTCGAAACGGGTAGTCAGTAGTTAGAAATACTGATACAAATCTACCAAGGGATATTGTGTATCATAATATCATGTCAGTCCTCCATGTTAAATACTGCTACTCACCGCAACCCGTAAAAATGTGAGCCGACACTAAGATATAAAACCATACTTTCTAAGATACAGGCTTCTTGCCTAGTTTAGGAGACAGATTATTCACTTATAAACTGTGACATTGTAAAATTTACCTTGTACCTACTTATGTTTTTTTTTTGGCATACAAATGAATGGGTTTATAAAAAATATTTTAGTTGGAAAAGGGCTTGGCAGATAATGAGTGTTCAAAATATATAACAGAAGATAAAAGGAAACAAGTATTTTATGAATATGTTTCCATGAAAAGTTCTGAAACTAACGGTAGCATTGTGTCGCTCAAAATCCTTTTGTCCATTATTAAACAAGAAAGCCAAACTGAAAACTGTTCCCTTAACAAAGGAAGCTGATTTCACTGTGTTATTTAATTGACTTATTTAATTACCTATGTGTACTTCAAAAGTTTCCAGGAGTTTGATAACCCACGAGTTTCCAAGTCAATGACCTGTATTTAATTAACATTATAAGATAAGGAAATCAATGATGTGCTGGGAATCACTACACTAAGTCACTATATAAGTTACAGCCACTATACCCGATATTGAAAAGTATCTACAGTAGTCTTTGGAATAGTTTGTTTTTAACACCTCCAACTAAGCTTAGTTAAATATGCTTGTGACTGGAGTGGGTTCACAACACTAGTGTAATGGATGGGGTTCGAACCTGGGCCTCTCGATCGCAAGTCCGACACATTAGCCACTAGGCAATTGACGCTTGATTGCAAATTAATTACTTATTTTGCAATTAATTAATTATTAAATTAAGATCTGATTTTGGTTCACGATTAAACGTGATTCACAAAATTAAAAAGCTGATATTTTTCATTTCCTATTACAGTTATGGAAATATTATCATGTTTGTGTAATGAATAATACTCAAGATTACCTGTGTCATGAAATAATTCAAAGCCATTGATTTTGCAAGTTTTCAAACATAAAAATTGTCTCAATCATTACTATAGAGAATACCACACACAGCTAAATATGAGGTCTTGAACACAACACCCAATAGTAATTAAATGTGATTTTGTTTGTTTATCTCAAATTTCGCAGTTGCAGCCCGGAGTTTAATTTTCCCTGGTTCTTGATAATAGGCTCACTCTATACCAGGTACATAAGCATTGATCATTATTGGCAAAATATAAGCTATTATAACTATATGTATACTGATACTACTACCCAGCCTGGCTTTGCAGAGTTTCATTCTCTTAATTCACTCTTTATCCAATGAATCACTCAATCAAATCAATCAGTCAATTGGTAAAATTTTTATGGAAATTTGTTCAGTAGTTTTCGAGTTTATCATAAACAGACAGACAAACGCAGGAGGAGACTTAGTTTTAAAATATGCAAGAATACATGCATACAAGAATACATGCCTCTTTTAAGGTTCCGGCTGTGACGTCTGGAACAATTGCTGAAATGATTATAAATATGAGGGAAGATGAATATAAAACAGATGAGAGACTAATTCATCATTAAAATCGGAGAGATTTTAATAAATTAATAATTCATAAGATGTTACATAAACTTGTTAATACACAAACTTGAAACAAGAAAGTAAAACGCTACGTTCATATTTTATCCACATCATGAGTGATTAATGAGGTTGTTAGTATTAAATTAGAAGAATAAGGAGCAGAAAACTAGGAGGGGATGATTAAATTATAATATTTTACCTACTACGGACCATTTGAGATTCTTTTTTTGCCTATATTGTGTCCCACTGCTGAGTCTGTCTGGAGTCTGTGTTTCCTGATTGCTATAACCTGCGAGTCTTTAAGTCACGAGTGAATAGGTTACTTCTAGGCAAGCGTGCTCCATCTTCAACCACATCATCGCTTACCATCAGGTGAAATGGTGGTCAAACGCGAGCCTATTCTGAATAAAAAAAAAAGCAAAGGCCTCCCCTTTTTCCTCCCAAACCTCTCAATCTTGGGCAGTTTAGGGTCATATTTGCCCCGCAAACATGCTCAGATAGTCATCCCACCTGCGCCACAATCGACCTCGTCTGAGTTGTCCTCTACTCACCCACTCCTACTTCAACATGACTATTTTAACTCCAACATCAGCTACCTGAGTATTGGACCGCAGGGTGGATTCTTTGTAATTAATAAAAAAAATAGAGTTACAATCGAAGTTAAATAAATTTATCAATATTGCTAATTAATTTATAACGACTCCAAGGGCGGATCCAGCTTTGGCGCCAGGGGGAGGTCATATAGTCGTGGTCAAGTCACAAGAAGTTATAATTTAATTTTTATAATAATAGATAGATGTAAATAGTAGGTATTTTATTTATAAATGTTAGTACCTACTGTACTTAAAAATACCACCCCATATTTAAATAACAAAATATTTTTTTCGGTTACGTCTTCACCCGAAACGCGTTATCACTTCATCTCAATAGGTACATTTTTATGGACGTGATCAAGCCATTCCGTTAAGAAACTGGCAATTTTCAGCATCTTCAGAAAAGGGAAGCCTATTGTTACCAAGTTGAATGAAGCTCTTAATTTCTTGAATATTGAAAATTCTGGAAATCATTTGGCAGTCCGGGACATCTTTTGTCAAAGAAACAAGCTCTCAAATCTTGGGCCATAGAAACACTACATTGGATGACTGGTTTGATGAGAATGACGATACAAGTGCACTAAACGGTCACCGTTAGCTACTTAATATACATCACAAATAAAACAAACGAATCCAGTAGAGCACTTCAAGATTGAGAAGACTAACGAGAGATTCGAAAGATAAGTTGTGGCAAGAGAAAGCGAAATTCTTACAGTAGCTTATAGACACACAACAACTGAGTGCATTTTATAACGAGATTCGTAGAGTCATAGCTGTACCAAGAAAAATTTATACGTACCGGTAAAGTCACTAGATGGAGTATCTCTTGCCAACAAGGACGATATCTTGAAACGCTGGCCTCAACATTTTAATGACCTTCTGAACGTTGATCGCTCTGTTGATATAACTTACATTAATGTAAGTAATGTAAGTACATTAATGTAAGTAATCTAAGTCTGCTGTTGCCTAATGGCCGTTGCGACTTCCTCGAAAGTAATAGATCTAAACCTAGAGAAGAGTTACTTGAACCTATTACTTTCGAGGAAGTCACAACGGCCATTAGGCAACAGCAGAATAAGAAAGCAGTAGGCGAAGATAATATCTGCGGCGAAATGCTGAAGTATGGAGGAGAGGAGTTACACCAGATCATGTGGAAACTCTTGTTCCGTATATGGACGGAAGATAATCTCTCGCATTTGTTCACTGTACAAAAACAAAGGAGATTGCTCTGGCTATAATTCGTACCGAGGTATTTCCCTACTCTCCATTCCAGGCAAAAAAATTGTTCGGTTCCTTCTAAATAGATTGCTGTCTTTATCTGAAGAAAAACTGCCAAAATCTCAGTTCGGCTTCAGACCGGAGAGAGGAACCTGCGAGGCCATCATCTCAATCCACCAGTTTATTGAAAAGAGCATCCCGAGCAAGGTCGACCAATGTTTCTGTGTTTTGTCAACCTTGAAAGCACATTCGCGCTCTCGACAGGTATCACTTAAATTGTCTGCGAGATATAATGAACATCCGGAGATCGTGTTCGAAACACGGATTTTCTTCGTCGTGCTAACGTCGGAGGTATCGAGGCCTACATCATGAGGCACCAACTGCGCTGGAGTGGACACGTGTCGTTAGATTGGCTAAACGCATCTTCTTCTCAGAACTCAAATATAGCAAACGTCAACGCGGTGGACAATGTTTAAGATATAAGGATGTTCTGAAAAAGCATATGAAAAGATGCACGATCGATCCATCTCAATGGGAGCACAAAGCAGCTCAATTTTTGGATTAGAGACGTTTCATTAATCTACAAGTCTCTGATTTTAAATTGCTATGACGATTAAATTTGGACAAAAACGAAACGAGTTGAATGTCAGTGAACTTAGCAGATCATTGTCCGGCAGATCAAAAACAATGATACTGATACCTGATACCTGAACCTGATACTTTTCAGTAATAGTTCTGGCGTTTTTACCCTGAAAAAAGTCATATACGAAAATACTAGCACTTCTCCACGTCCACGATAATCGTCATCATCGTGGACGTGGAGAAGTGCCAGTCCGGTTAGACGTTCTTCAACCAATGAAGCTCTTAGCCACGATTTGATTTTTCGTAACATAGAGAAAGATCTTTCCGCTGTCGCTACACTAACAGGTAATGTAGCCATAATACATGAAAAAATCTTATATTAGGGGTACATCTCAACATCGCAATTTAAAATAAGGTCAGAAATCGTTTTATAATAAGGTCAGAAGCTTTTTTAACTTAATTCTTTATTACTAAAAGTTAAGCCCGATTTACACTTCAATAAGTACAGTAGCGAGTTAACTTGCGTCATCGGCGAGTTAAGTTGTTATTGTAATTTGAACGGCAAAAGTGAGTTAAATAGTAAGTTGTTGATTAAGTTGAATTAAATAGATCGCGATCCTATTTTTCAGCGAGTCCAGTGCAAAGTAGCCCCCTCTCTCGCGTCTCCCGCTCCCCTCCAACTTAACTGGCTGGCATGTAGACGGGCGAGTTTAGTACAGTCCATAAATTTGTAGGTTGCGGCCGCGAACACGTGTTATTTTCTTTTCTTCTTCTCGGGCAACTTATGACTACTGACTCGCCTACGTTTGGACGCTACTTACAACTTATTACTTAACTGTCTGAGTTCTTAACTGGCTACTGTACTTATTGAAGTGTAAACCGGGCTTTAGTTAGTCGAAACAAAGCGCGCGCAAGTGTCACACGAAATATGACATAAATGAAAGATGGCGGTCGTAGCTGTGGCGCGGAAAAAATCAAATTTTCGATGCGGTCGTACCCGAATAATGCGTTGCTGTCGAACAAAGTATTATATTAAATCAATTAAATATTGAAAGTACTTAAATAAAATCTATGTTGTGACAAAAAATATACAAAACCATTATGTTTAACAATTTTAATTAGTGGTCCACCTAGGTCCTGGACCCAGCCCAGGGGGGGGGGGGGTCATGACCCCTATTACCACCACCCCCCCTGGATCCGCCCTTGAACGACCCGTGGTATTTTTTTTGGTAAATGAAATTACAAGTTTTTTGCCTAAATTAATAATATAATTTTGTTTCCGATTTAGGTATATTTTTAGAGCAGATGTTACTGTCATGTATATTTATGATTAAGCTAAGTTAACTTATTTGGCAGGTAATTTCATTAAAAAAATTGTGACCATTTTCAAATTCGGATACTGTGAAACAGGGCCTTGATTTAATAAGTTTAATTAGAAGTTCCTACCTTAAATATGTATTTTTACATCAAAATAATAGCACCTTAATCGAGCGTTTTACCAAAAACAAAAATTAAACGGGAACTTACGAATGAGTGTTTAATTTATGTGCGAGTAAAATAGTTTCAACGTTATTAAAGTTTTAATATACCGTGCCTTGTTGCCAGAGATAAATTAAATTAATTTTCCTGTATTTTTGTGTATATACTTTGCTTTTAACTGTAGTTTAGAACTGAATGATAAGACCGTTTTCTCCTCACAATGTTTCATACAAGCAAATTTTTATATTGGGTATTATATGAAGCAAATAAAAAAAAATTACAAGAAGATCAATTAATGTTAATATCAAAAGTGAAAACTCAGTAAATCATTAAAATTGATTAGATAATTTCCAAGAATAAGGGCTTTAAGTTTGTATGAAGAACTATGATGAGCAAATATGTTCGCGTAATGCTCTTTGTATTTTTTAACTTTCCTATTAAGCATAATAAAATGGATTTTTGTCATTGAAAATTATGTTTTCAGAATCATTCCATTTTGTGTTGTTCGCAAAAAAGGCAGCATTTGAAAACATCGCTTTGTAGGAATTTGGGAATACAATGTTTCATTATGAGCCAGCTTGCAGTAAAAGCTGCAAAAAGAATGTTCCAGTAAATTTCCAATTCTGGAAATTAACTATGACTATTTGAAACCGCCATAATGTTATTTAAATTTATTATCAAATCATAAGCCCATTGCGGTTTCATGTTTATAAAAACATTCATTATATTTTGGCTTAATCTAAATATCTAGTGGTAAATTACACGATTTAAGATCTGACAAGATTATTAAAATATTTTTTATTAATTGGCTTCTACTTTAATTATTTTTTTAACCGTCTTCTCGATACCCTACATTCCTATTTCACGAAAAAATACGAATTCTCTTACGTAATGGCAGCGCCTTTTTTTTTCAAAGAATGTACCTAAATTTAGCCTATTTAACATCGGTAATTTAAACGAATTTCAATATACCTCATTTCTAAAAATTTATCCATCTGCTTATGTCACGCTAAAGAATAAAAAGTACATACATATTATTGCAATAAATTACTCTACCTCCTAGGCAGTCAGGTTATAATGCTGTTTATTACGTTTCCGAGGTAAGCAGTCAATTCTTCATGCAATTTCACAGATTCGATACTTCAAACTCGAAAAGTACTTTCGGTACTTTCACAATTAAAAGCTAACAGGGCTATTTAATTAAACCGACAGATTCCGTTGCAAGAAACGGAATCTGTCGGTTGTGTCTCTCTGTTATGTCTCTCTGGCTTTCTTGATTTGTGTTTTGTATGTCACGGTTTGGAACCTTGTCAGACACATATCTTTGAAGAGTTATTTTCATCATCATCACAACTGTCAAAACGGTGATGGAAAACAGCGATAAGGATCTGTAATATAAACTAAAATATAGCGTCAAAAATTTGGTCCTCAGTTATGGAGTTATTTTAATTAGAGCCCCTGAACCAGCTGAAATATAAATGCTTAATTTCACTATTACGAAAGTCAGTCTGTCCGAAGTCGATTGAAACTCAGCAATTAGCAAGTGGAGCCTCGGTATTCATTCATGATAGATATTATAGCCACCTTCTTTGTCTTCATTGAGAAATTGTTGGTATCGAGTGATTAGTTCTGTAACAATTTTATTATTCGTAAATAATTATTTTTAATTAGTTTCTCTTCTGTCGCGTTATTCATTACTGAAGGTCGTGTCCGTCTCCAAAACTCTTAATAGCCTCGGTTCTAATTCTTCTTTACCCATTCCTATTTTCAACTTTCTTCAACGCTGATGTGACTGGAAGGCCCGTGAGCGTCGAGTCCATCGAATGGGAGAGCGGCCCCGCATCATTTCACATATTTAATCAATGTTTAAATTGTCAAAACATCAATGTTTTCAGAGCATCGTGCAAAGTTTTTCCAAACGAAATATTTTGCATCCTCCTTAATATTCCCAAGGCAATCAAAAACTATTAGGTAAACAATCTAAAACAAAGCAAACTGAACAGTAAAATCAGATCTAAGTAGTAATGGTTAACAGGTTCGACTTACGAATTGTAGATCGTAGCTTTCATCATCATCATAGCTCCTAAAACGGTGAAGAAAAACAACCGGTATATCCATGTACCACAACATCCGAAGATAATTATGTGAGATCCATCAACCCGGACTGAGCCCACGTGGTAGGTTACGGCCCATACACTCTCTAGTTATTGGCTGTTCGCTGTGAATGTTCTAACGAGATACCGCGACCCTGGAACCCAAGTGCAACTAAAGGAGCAGGGTGAGTTTTTAGTCAGTAGAAGTCTGACACTCCCTTCCGCTCCACCCAGAGCGGGAGAAGTCATTTGATGAATTTCCCTCCAAAAAAATCGTATATTATGTTACGGCTCTTCACAGGTTTAATCGTTGTTTAAGTTGTCAAGGAACCAATGATTTCTGAGCATCACTTGCCCAAATAGTCAATCTATTGCTATGTGTAAGACTTGTTTATGATAAAACGTATTAGTACCGTTTAAAGTATAAAATTGTAAGAGCTATAAGTAATTATAATTAGTAATTGAAACTCATTGTAACTGAACCCAGATTTGTATGAGTAATAATTAATCATTAAACGTACCTTTTTCATTTATAGCCTTGGTACAGAAGCATCTTTCCAAAGGAGATGTCTCATTTATTCCTTAATATTTGCTTAGTAAACAAAAACTATTAATCACTCTCAGACAAAGTCCACTATCTCAAAGTTAAATTCGCAACTAGTGTTCTCACGTGGCTCCGAACAACATCTTAACGTGCCCAAGAAAAATAAAAGCATAGTCAAAAAAACATCAAAATCTCATTAGTTCCATTTCATGCGAAGACGACACTACGGAAGCTGTATAACTAATGTACAGTAATAAACAGAGACGGAGGAATGTCGTATTTCTTTTTATAACTTCTCGGTACCATCCATTTTCTGGTTTAAAAGGTATCTACTGAGTGGCAACGTGAAAACAGTTGGTATTACTCGATGTTAGTGCTGTGCTGACGTAAAATACTTTAGTTATAGCCGAAAGTAGGATGGGTAGTTAGGTAACGTATGTCTTGTTGTTCAGTGACATATTACGATTGTAAACTCTGTTGGTAAACCTTTGTAGGTGTTCGCTTAAGATGTTTGTGTACTTTTGCTTAAAATGATTTTCGCTCAGGAATTTCTTGTGTCATACAAATCAATGGAAATGATGACACTGTTGCTGCAGTGGTTGAGCGATTGGCTGCTGCGCTGCGTATCGCGGGTTCGATTCCCGCGCTGGAACAAATGTTTGTATGACTTGCAGATATCTGTTCCGGGTCTGGGTGTGTATAAAATGTATTTTAGGTACCGTAGGAATTCCTAGTAGCTGGGTAACAAAATACATGGAGTGTTTAGAGGTATTTTGTCTGACGACTGTCAGATTTTTCGGCTTCTGACTACCTATAAAGATTGTAAAAGATATACAAATAATAGCCGGGGTCAACGGCTTAACATGCTTTTCAATGCATTGGGGTATCCTACTAGTACTTCGAAACTCGTTATAGATAAATCCAATAGCACTCTTTGCCTAAACCGGCACCCAGACCTCGCGCTAAGCAGTCGCGCTTCCGACCTCTTGAACAACGAGGCAGTGTGCGTTAATGTTTTAAGAAAAAAGAATGGCTAAGGAACCTTTTTGTTCCTAATCATTCAACTTATTCAAGTGGAACTTCCAAATTTTATATCCTATAAAGGTATTCTAAAATAGATAGATAGATAGAATATACTTTATTGTACACCAAAATTTAAATACACCTATTTAACAATATTGCTTATTCTATGGTAACAATGGCGGTATTATCGCTGAAAGGACTTAAGAAAACTTACTCATAAAAACAGGGAAAAAAATTTTTATTAAAATAAATAAATATATATGCTATTTGCATATATGTTTATTTATTTTAATATTTAATTTTAATATATATATATAATTATATAAATACAATACAATAAGGTAATTAAAAAATATTATGTGAGTATGATTTAGTCTGCAGCTAAAATAATTTTGGAGGTATCAATAATTTATATAAAGTGACTTCCTATTATTACTTCACGATTCAGTAACTAGGCAACACACACCTTATCAGAAATTAACTCACTCAAGATGATTTTTAGGGTTCCGTAGTCAACAAGGAACCCTTATAGTTTCGCCATGTCCGTCTGTCTGTCCGTCTGTCCGCGGTTTAGCTCAAAAACTATTGGTACTAGAAAGTTGTACTTTAGCATGAGTATACACGTTAATAACGCCGAAAAAGTGGTAAAATAAAATTTTGAAAAAAACAATTATATAGGGTACATAGGGTAGGGTATATAGGGTAGGGTAGGGTAGGGTGGGGTAGGGGTAAAGTGGGATGATAATTATTTTTTTTCGTTCTTCCCATAGTGTGGGATATCGTTGGATAGGTCTTTCAAAAATATTAGGGGTTTGGTAAGATCGTTTTTTGATTAAGTAAACCGTTCGTGACTTATCAAGCTTTAAAGTACCAATTTTCGTTAGAGTCAAGTGTCCCCCCCCTCTATGAACTAAACGGTTATAGTTAGAAATTCAAATGTCACGGCAGTAGTACCTATATATAACGAAATTTAAAGCAAAACTATCACACATAAGTGGGCTTTACAAGTTTACGAGTAATAGTTGACCAATTGTATTTGACTCGAAAATTTTGAACAACTCTATAGAAATGTCGATAGATGGCGCTAAGCGCCAGTTGTATCGTGCTAGCTTCTTGTGACGATTGAGTAGTGTAGCTCTGTGTCCGTATTTAAATTCAAAACACCGGCTATGACAAGTTTTATACAAATCTCTAAAAAAAATTGAAACTTTCCGTGCAAAATTGTCGGATCAGGTGAGGATTTGTATAGGAAGTCAAATTAGTTAGGTAGTCATGTTTGGCTTTTAGTTAGAGCATGGTACGAAACGATCAGTCAGCGAATACGACACGCACTTGGCTGTTATAAAAACTACGGAACCCTACACTGCGCGTGGCCCGACACGCACTTGACCGGTTTTTTTGTAATAATATCAAAATTAAATTTCCATTAATTTGAATTTAGTAGTTCAAAAAACTCAACGCTTTTTATGATAACTTAAAAGGCGAAATAATCTATTTACAATCTAGAATTCTTTTCAGAGGAATATAATTAAAAGACACCTACCCAAGACAGAAAGATACTATTACTAAAGGGACCCTTTTGTAAATATCACTTAATTAAAACCATATGTGTTAAACCACCCGTGTAACACATATGGAATGCAATAAATTATTCATTATTGAATATTATAACCTTCATTGTCTATTTCAAGAGTCGATTTGCGAGGTTAAGCCACACTTCACGTCGATGGGTGATCATTATTAAATACCGAGATTCCTCCACATAATATTTTAAGCCAGTTCAGGCTGTCATTACCTATATACTTTTCACAGACGTAACGTGTAATCAGGAAAAAAGTAATCTAATTAGTGTGTGTACGCTTTAGATTGTATGAAGCTAAGGTTACTCACACTACTGTACCAATCGTTCATAGATTAGGTAATTAAGAAATTATTAAAAAAAAAACTTTCATTCATTCTGTTATCGATTCTGATGCAAAGAAATTAATTTAGCTAAGGCTTTCATAAGCCAACGTAAGTATCGGTTTTATTGAGTCTTTACCCTCTATTTCGGTATCCAAAACTTGTAAATAGCGATAATCTGTAGCTTTTTCCTTTCCCTTTTTGACGCAAACGTGACGTTCAGTTACACCAGTAGTGTCGGTTAGATATACTCGTACATAAAAAATAAATATCGTAAATAAAAATATACACATACGCATACACTGTTAATACACAAAAACACAAATACGTTCAATCTTTTTAATTGTAAAAGTTACGCCAATTATGAAGTAATAATATTAAATTTTAAATCTGTAAGCTGTAAAGGTACCTTTAATAAATAAAGAAAAATTTTACTTTAATAATTAAAAAAATATTTATAAGATAAATTTAATTTTTAATAAATATAATTTTAATTATATCTTTAATATATTTTTTTATTTATCTGAGTGGGAAAATCATCGAATGACTTCTTCCGCTCTGGGTTAACCGGAAGGGAGTGTCAGATTTCTACTGACTAAAAATCCACCCTATTCCTTCGACTGCCCTAAAGTTCCGTGGCTGGGGTATCTCGATAGAACTTTCCCGCAAACAATTATATCTTTAATAAGAAAACTTTAATAAAAAATCCAGAGAATGCCTCGCGTTGTAACAAACGTTATACATCCATATGTATGACGTAGCCATCTACGTTGTGAACGTTTGGCGCTCAAATTAAAACTTCCCTTTGCCTCCCAACTGCTCATTTCTATTAACACGCAATAGAAATGGGCACTTAAAATGTCACTTTCATTTTCATAATTATTGACATCAGAAATTTTACGAAATTTTTCAATGTGTCTCTTTCTCTCTCTCTACTGAGGATTATGATCACTGGCTTTTACTGCTTTGATGATGGTCCTACGCATCACCACCTTCACTGCTAGGAGAAATTTCTTTGAGGCCGATGCTTCCTGAACTTGGTCAGACCATCTGGTTGACGAACGACCTCGATCTCTCTTGCCTTCTACTCCGCCAACAACAATAATAATACGTCTACACATATCTATAAAACTGACGTGTCTGTTTGTAATTTCAAAATAACCGTGTTTTTACAAGTGCTTATAGTTTTGTACATGATATTTAAACACAAACATACTTTTTGTAGGAGATTGATGAATAAAAGCATCGTATTTATTTTAATTATCTGTCATTGTGTTTGTCTCTCAGGTATTATCTGAAAAGGCTGAACAAATATTATTAGGCCTTTCACTGGAAGATAGAATGGGCTACATTTCATTCCGGAATTCCTACGTCATTGGGATTTATGCGGAAAAAACAGCATAGTTAATATACTAGGACTATTGATACACGTTAGAACCTAATAAATTAAGGGTCGGCGTGACGTCTTTTTCATACATACTCTGCAGCTTCTAGGCATAGCCGATCCATCATTTCTTTTGTATTTTTTTTAAATTCTGTTAGCTATACTTAAAGAATAGAGACCTACATAAAGTTGCCTTCATAAGACTCCATGGTAGAAAAATATAGCCTTTGTTTAGTGGCTTCAGTGTTTAAAGGCTAACGTCTAGGACGTTACGGTCAGGTAAATGGAATTCTCGTGCTCGGCCGGAACGCTATCGTGCTTGTCTGTTTAAATTTGCACAGGCTAGGTATCGTCCGCTTCCAGTGAACTTTTCACTACTTTCGACGTAAGCCGTACTTGAGTTTTAGGGTTCAGTAGGTGCCTAAAGAGATACCAACGGAACCCTTATAATAATCGTCTGCTGTCCTGCGGTCCGTCTTATAGATAGCCAGTTGAGATGTTCACAGAGTGTGTGTGACTACCACTATAATAACAAACTATAACGAAAATTAAATAAATTTAACACGAAAAATCGTTTTACTTTTTAGGGTTCCGTTGAAGAATGGCAAAAAATGGAACCCTTATAGTTTCGTCATGTCTGTCTGTCTGTCCGTCTGTCCGTATGTCACAGCCATTTTATTTCAAAACTGTTAGAACTATACATGTGAAACTTGGTAGGTAGATGTATTCAGAAAACCACTTTACGATTAAAAAAAAAATTTTAAAATTAAGGGGTGCTCCCCATACATGGAACTGAAACTGAAAATATTTTTTTCATAAAACCTATGCGTGTGTGGTATACAGAGAGGTCTTTCAAAAAGGATATTGAGGTTTTTAAAACTACTTTTTCATAAAGTCAATCGTTTAAAAGATATACGCTTCCATAGTGGTTAACTGTGTGTTCCCCCACTAACTTCTTTAATAATAGAGAAATAAATAAAAAAAATGTGTGTTATAGTATAGGTCTTAATGTAAAATTTCAAAGAAAATTGGTTTGAACGAGATCGGGTCAGCAGTTTTTGTCATATATCATATTTTCTTAAACCGCAAATATAACTTTGTAATTCATACAAACACTATGAAAAACAAAGTTATTTGACGTAGTTACTACGGAAACCTTCATGGGCGAGTCTCACTTGCACTTGGCCAATTTTTAATTATTATTTTTGCCACATTTTTGTACCTTGCACATTTATTAATTTTTCCATTTATTTTTACGATTTGGTTTTTATACTTATATTTATTATTTACATACACACTATACACTACAGGCTACCCCCTTTCTTATTTTAATTTCTTCTACCATCCAAAGTTTTTCTGGTAGATATCGTATCAAACAATTAAATGTATCAAAGGTGTTTATATATTTTGATGTAAAATGTATATCTTTTTAATATAATGTTGTATTAAGTTTAATTAATTATATTCTGGGTACTAAAATTCAAAGTTACCCTTTCATGGTTTTCGGTGTCGACACCCCCTAATTAATAGAATTTAACGATTTCTATATCATTTGCGCAAGTGATTTTTGGGCAATGAAACATTCGCGGAAAACTTATTTCGTGGAAATTACTTAACCCATTTCTGTCCTGTCACAGGACTGGGTTAAGTGTTACAGGATAGGACTGACCTGCCCTGCCTTCACATGAAAACTACAACTATGTAGTTTTCATGTGAAATCGAACAAACCTTCGCACAAGACATGCTCATTCACTCGACTGCGCAAAATACATAACAATAGCAAGATAATCATGTTTTGTTATCAACTAAAAATCTACCTATCCCTACAAGATTTCAATTTGATGTTGTCTCATCAGTAAAAACTTGAGAATTCCTACATAAGAATTAAGTAATATCGAATAACAAAATGTTGATATTCATCCTCATTTTCGCTACGTTCTACCCTACGCTTACCTAAATTTTGCCACAGTTTAATAAGCCAAATAGTAACGATGGACGAGGGATTGGCTGTTGCGCTAAGTGTCATGGGTTCGACTCCTGCACCGGAATAATGTTTGTATGGCTTAGAAATAGTTGTTCCAGTTCTAATTGTTTGTAAAACTGCGATCGCGTTACAGGAGAAATTCCTAGTGTTTAGTGAAAAGAAAACCTAGAAAGCATTTTAAGGAAAATAAATAAATCATAGAAGACAAAGGCTAGTAATTAATATTACGCAATCCCTAACGAGCACAGAAATGTTTAATCTTTTGTCAAAGTAAGTAGTGAATTGTGATTATTTTCCTTGACTGGTGCTGCTGAAAGAATTCCACAGGGATTAATTACCTGAAACGGTTTTGTAACTCCTTTGTCTAAACGAGAAGCATTCCTGAAGAAACCTTTTAAGATTTAATTGAAATGCTTAGACACGATTTTTGTGGACGGACTATCGTGTGGGATGAAATTATGTACTTTTATATGTAGGTGAGTATATTTTAATAGGTATGTTTATAGGTAGGTATGTTTTAATTTAACTATGATTTGTCTTAGTGATTAGAATATTCTTGTTCTAGAAATTGGAAGGAATATTTATGAAGAACTATGTATCTGAGTCTGACTGGCCCGGAACGAGTTGCTGTGCAGTGTTTTTCGAGACTATGTACAATTGTACATAATTATATGCAAGTGTTTATTATATTTATATGTATGCCTGTTTATTGATTTTTAGGACTGTAGACTATAAAACTGGATAGATTTTGATTATGTTATGAATTTATGAATAATTTAGGGTGGCAGCCTTAAATATAAAAACTGCCAATTGCATCATACTGTTGAACCTATAAGTGGCGACATCTAAGTCTCTATCTTTACCATTTCGACGTTGGACACCGCCGCGAGAGGACGCTCGCATCGCTCCGCCGCACTCAGCCGACTCGATCTCGTTGTGACGGTTACGACCGTTACGACCGTTGGAACCGTTCCCAACGGTTCATTCTATTTTAGGTACTTTGTGTTTTGCTTTTTTCAAAGCAACACAAAGCTATTTCTTTGACAGTAAATCCACCTTCAGTGGTACTTGGGGGATACCTAGCGGTGCTAACGTACCCAAGTGGTGTTGACCCGACGCACCTTACCTGGCCCCTTCAGGGCTAGGTAATAAGTCGGAAGGGTACTAGTTAGCGGCCTTGGGGACTACCCTAGTCGCGGCTAGTATCTAACCCCGTTCTTTTTCAGTGTGCACCCGGGGTTGGTGGGTGTGTCTACCCCACAACACCGGCACGACCGAAAGGTCCTTAGGACCCCGCTGCACATTAAGATTGGCAGCGGGTATAACAAGCTTAGGGCACACCTAGGGACTCACCTCCCTGCGTATCCCCGCAGGGAGCTTACTCACCTCCGGGTTATCCCGCCCGGAGGGTTAGGTATCAGGGCCCTTCAGGCCAAAACAGACGGGTACACAGCCACCGAGTTTGTCTAGAGTTTCTCTTCTCGGTGGCACAGTGTTAGGAGAAACTCCTGGGTCGGGCTTTTTGTGGGACCGTCTGCTCGAGGAGCACACGTTTTACGTGTCTCCTCGAGGCTGAGTTAGGAGTTTAGGATTAGGTTTACCTATCCTACAAATCCCTCCCTCCTCCAATATGGAGGCAATACTGAAGGAACTCCTCAGCCGTATGGTTGAGGAATTCCCTCAACTTAAACTTAAGTTCGGACAGGAGCTTACCTCCCTCCTGTCCTCCACTCCCCCAGCTACCTCCGGCGTGCCTAACTCCCCGCAGCCGGAAGCTTCCATTCTCCCCAAGTCCTTTACGGACAGCCCTGCCTCCCCAGACGCCGACATGGAGTCTGAGGGGGAAAAATCCAACTCAGAGTCTGAGGAAGAGAGATCCTCAGACTCCGCCTCGGACGAGTTCCAACTCGTCCAAGGAAAGAGGAAGAAGAGGTCAAAGGCCTCCTCCTCCCTGGCCCCTAAGGCCAAAAAGCCCTCCCCGACGGAGCCAGCACGCCCGGTGCTGAGCCAGCCCCTCTCCCCCCCCCTGACCAACACCCCTTCGGGCAGCTTGACTGCCACTCCCCCCAGCGCCACCTCGCGCAAGACCCCTCCCCCACCCCCTATCTTCATCCACGACAAAGGAGCGTGGACGAATGTATCAAAAGCGTGTTGCGAACTTAGGATCGCATATACGAATGCCCGAGCCGTCCTAAACGGCATTAAAGTCGGCCTTGCTACTGCCAAGGACCATAGGGAGCTCTCCAAGCTCCTGAAAACCCGAAACATCCCTTACCACACTTATACGCTCCACGAGAGCAAACCAGTACGTGTGGTAATAAGCGGCATCCCTAGAGAAATCCCCACCGCTGAGATCCACTGTGACCTAGAGTCACAGGGGATCCCAGTGATGGAGGTCCACCGCATGCACGGCATGGGAGGCAAGGCGTTTAATAACGTCCTTGCCATCTGCCACCCCACTGAGGGGCCCCACCCCATCTTTTCCCTGAAGACTGTATGCAGTCTATCAGGCATTCTAATTGAAAAGCCGCACAAGAGTGGCACGGTCGGCCAATGCCACCGCTGCCAGCTCTATGGGCACTCCCAACGAAACTGCTTCGGCACTCCCCGCTGCGTGAAGTGCCTGGGTAAGCACGGCACTGCAGAGTGCACTCGCCCTAAAGATAGGAGCCAGTGCACAGAGCCGCCTAGCTGTGTGCTGTGTGGACAATCTGGCCACCCGGCCAACTACCGGGGCTGTCCAAAGGCCCCCAAAACCTCGGCCCCCATGCTGGCAAAGCGCGCTAGCGCACGCCAGGGTAGGGAGTGCCCCACCCTCTCGACTGAGCTCCCTCAGAGCCTCAGCCCACAGCGTCCAAACCCATGGACTGCTGTTAACCACGCCAAGAACTTCCCGGCATTGAAGCCCAAAATCCCAGGGCTGATGGACAAACCCATCGCCCCACCCACCTCCCCTCCCCCGGTTGCGGCTACCCAGCCTCCCCCGGAACCCACAAACTTAGGTAACCCGGGTTTCAACCCGTTCGTCGTACTTACGAGTACTTTTAATATCTTTTTTTCCCCTCGAGCCATTCAAATGGCAAGAGAAGTAGAGGCGTGCAGAGGCGACCTCGGAACCCTAAATCAGGTGTACCTTAGGTACCCTGACATTACCGCCCACATAGAAAAACTCGCCCGTAAACCATAATGGGTACTACGGCCGCGAATAGAGTAAAGCCCCGATCCCTCAAGCTGGGGTTCTTCAATGCCAACGGCATTAGAAATCAAAGAGAGGAGATCGCGACCTTCCTTCGCGATCATCATCTCGATATCCTCCTGGTCCAAGAGACCTTCCTAAAACCCCACCTTAGGGATCCTAAGATTGCCAATTACCGGCTCGTCAGAAATGATAGGACTAGATGCCATAGAGGCGGTACTCTAATCTATTATAAAAACTCCCTACACTGTATCCCTATGGATCCGCCGCCCCTTGCCCATTTAGAGGTATCCGTCTGTCGGCTAGGCATGACGGGCCACCCTCCCATCACAATTGTATCTGTATACCTCCCACCGTCAAATGATGCAGATACAAACGCATCGGTAAACGCCTCACTACGAAGCGACCTTACCGCCCTTCTTGACATGAGTGACTCCGTCCTTATGGCGGGGGATCTCAATGCAAAACATCCCGCATGGTGTAGCAGTACTACTAACCCCCGGGGGAAAGTATTGTACGAGCTATGCTCCCCGCTTCAGCTAGATATCATAGGGCCTATGCGCCCTACTCACTATCCTTTTGAGCCAACTCGCTCACCTGACGTACTCGACATCGCTCTCCTAAGGAATGTTAACTTACGTTTGCACTCCCTGGAGACGGTGGACGAGCTCGACTCAGACCACAGACCGGTGATCTTGGAACTAACTTCCAGATCGGGTCCCTACGACCCTAACCGCCCCCCTCCAACACAGGTGATCACTGACTGGGGGAAAGTAGGCGACTTGCTGAAATCCAACACGTCTCCTCACCTGGATAAAATACCAGACCTCATCCAGTCCGCCGCCGACACGACGGCCGCGATCGACTCATTCACGGAGCACGTACAATCTGTCTTGAACAACTGTTCAAAGGAGATTCCGTTGACAGAGACCTGGCAACGGAAACTCCCTGACGATGTGCGGGCCCTGCTGACTGAGAAGAACGCGGCTGTCCGTGCCTACAGAGCCTTCCCCTGTCAAAATAACAAAACTTTTATGCGGTACTTACAGCGCAAAGTAAGTAACAGCATTAAAGAGTGGCGTGAAAGTTGCTGGGATAAGACTCTGAGCGAGCTGGAACCTAATCACCATGCCTTCTGGCAACTTCAGAGGAGATTGCGCGCCACTGAAGTGACCTCTATGCCTCCCCTCATCCGCCCGGATAAAAGCATTGCCTTCGATGACGAAGACAAAGCTGAATGCATGGCCGACAGCCTGGAAGCCCAGTGCTCTCCCAGCACTCAGCCAGTCGACCCAGCCCACCTCGCCCACGTGGATGCTGAGGTTGAACGTAGGTCTGCCCTACCCCCAGTCGAGGACCCTGATGCTCCCCTCCCCCCCGTCACGGAGGACGAGGTGGAGGAGATCATTAGGAAACTCAAACCCAGAAAAGCCCCCGGGACTGACAGACTGACAAGTAGAGTATTTAAACTCCTCCCCCGTTCCATAATAGTATTACTGGTAGCCATCTTCAATGGCGCCATGTCAAACAATATGTTCCCACAAACGTGGAAAGAGGCTACCGTAATAGGCATTCCAAAGCCCGGTAAGCCCAAGTCCTCCCCGAGTAGTTATCGCCCCATAAGTCTACTCAGCGCCCTCGGCAAAATCTACGAAAGGATTATTTATAATCGGCTCAAAGATTATGTCGAGGCAAAGAGTCTCATCCCAAACGAACAGTTTGGCTTTAGAGCCCAACACTCTAGTGTCCACCAAGCCCACCGCATCGTAGAGCACGTCAATGGCCGCTTCATACACGGTCATCTGACGGGAGCTCTATTCTTTGATATTGCGAAAGCATTCGACAAAGTCTGGCACAATGGCTTAATTTATAAGCTATACCTACTAGGCGTGCCGGACCGTCTCGTGCTCATCATACGAGACTTTTTGTCGAACCGCTCCTTCAGATATCGTGTCGAAGGAGCGCTTTCCACTCCCCGCCCCATCAGAGCTGGCGTTCCTCAAGGTGCCGTGCTCTCCCCCCCACTCTTCACGCTATATGCTAGCGACATCCCAAAAAGTCGTCGCGTAGAATTATCCCTGTTTGCCGATGATACGGCCATCTATAACTCGGGACTCAAACCCGATGCAATCGCTCGTACCCTCCAGACCTCAGCCAACGCACTAGGCGATTGGTTTAGGAAATGGAGAATCGAGGTAAACCCCGACAAGAGTCAGGCAGTCCTATTTTATAGAGCTCGCCATAAAAAACCTACCCTTCCCCGCCCAATCACTATGTTTGGCACGCCAATCCCTTGGGAAAAGCAAGCTAAATACCTAGGAGTGATTCTAGATCAAAACCTTAACTTCAGAGAGCATATAAAGTCGGTACGCTCGCGAGCCGCCTTCGCTCTCAGTAGGCTATATTGTATGCTGAATGCACGCAGCAAACTCTCCCTTAAATGTAAACTACGCATTTACACTACGTGCATACGCCCCATTCTAACATACGCCGGTCCGGTGTTTGCTCATGCTAGTCCGACTCAGATCCATAGGATGCAGG
The DNA here is from genome assembly GCA_943138885.2 of Tholera decimalis. Taxonomy (NCBI): domain Eukaryota; kingdom Metazoa; phylum Arthropoda; class Insecta; order Lepidoptera; family Noctuidae; genus Tholera; species Tholera decimalis. The sequence continues at coordinate 29,987,259 of OW964550.2, read as the reverse complement.
TTATCCAAAACCGATTTCTCCGAAATGCCACGGGCGCGCCCTGGTACTTGAGGAACGAGGATCTTCACGTAGACCTCAAAATCCCGACTATAAAGCAAGTGTTAAAACGCCAGTCAGCGCGTTACTTCACCTCTGCTGAAAAACACACAAACCCCCTGATTGTATCGGCCGCCCGGTACACACTCTCAAAAATTTCCCGGGTTCGTCGTCCTCGCCTTGTCCTTGACGAACCCGACGATCCCACCACTATCCGTCAAGAGAGCAGTAGGGAAACTAGCACTCTAATTAAAAACATAAACAAAACGCGTTCCGTATACCGGCCTCGCCGTCGAGGCCCATCGCGACGTCCGCGCTCTTGTAACGTCAACCCTCCCCGACCTTTGCCAAACGAGCCAGCCCGCGATGCTGAGCCAGTAGCAATAAATACTCCCCTAAATAATATGACCCAGCCTGACCCTTTGCTGTCCACCATCAACGACCCCGCTGAGCCGAGGCTCGTACTCCACAGGGAGTGCCCTTAGCGCGCGGTTGTTTAAATGTAAATTCTAGTTTGTAAGCCCTGGCTGGGGGCCTTTAAATTTTAGAGGTCACCACAGGATCGCCCGGTTAAGTAGTATATTAGCCTTATCGAGCTAAACTACGAGTGGCCCTATCGAAAAAAAAAAAAAAAAAAAAAAAAATCATACTGTTTAAGGCGACTGGAACTTGAGCTTTTTTAAGCCTGTGAATTTCAATCAAATATGTCGAATGAAATCGAAGGGACAAACTTTCAATGCGTTTAAAGCCTTACCAGAATGCGAACAGCTTTTTGTTTCTAACATAATCAGACTTATAGCGGTCCCTCTGTTGGCACATAGACCTCCTCGCCATGAGATGGAAAGAGTCGTAATCCACCACTCAGACCCAGTGCGAGTTCATGGACGTCGCGTGTCTGTCTGTCACTGACTCCTAAAATACCCAATTTATCCCAAAAAAAAATTAAGGTAAATAACCAAATCTATTTGTTCTGAAATTAAAAACTTAACAGTTAAACCAGTGGACAGCGATGCGCATGAATTTCTGGATGCCATATTTTAGTTTATTTTTACCCGACTACGGCAAAGCCAAAGGAGGGTTATGATTTTGACAGGCTACGTATGTATGTATGTATGTATGTATGTATGTATGTATGTATGTATGTATGTGTGTATGTTCATCTGTTCCCTCATAGCTCCAAAGCTGCTTATCGGAACTCGACAAATGAGGTAACGTTAGAACCGTCTTGACCGTCCGCTGAACATAGGGTACGTGACGTGTCACAAAACCCAATGTGGCGCCCTCTAGGGCCCAAAAAGTGTTGTGTTAAAAAATTAAAATAAGATAAACACATCGTGTTTGATATCATTTGAAAGGGCGTGGCATGCACATTTCCAAAACATTGCTTAAATTTAAAGTGGCGCCCTCTAGTGGACAAAAAATCATGTGTAAGAAAATAAAAATAAGATAGATACACCGTGTTTGGTATCATTTGAAAGGGCTTCACTTGTACTTATCAAAAATATTGCTTAAATTAAACATGGCGCCCTCTAGCGGTCAAAAAGTCATGTGTAAAAATAAAAGTAAGTTAGATATACCGTGTTTGGTATCATTTGAAAGGGCTTCACTTGAACTTATAAAAAATAAAGTAAATAATATAGAAGCACAGTGATTTAACACCAAAATAGTTTAAATAATAAAAAGTAAAAAAAACTAAAACCCGACTACGACAAAAAAATCAATGCTAAAAAGGATGAAACAATATTTTCAGGATGCTGAAATAAACAAGGTTACTGGAAAAACAAGAACAGAACAAAAATAAAAGCCGTAGTCACACGTTATATAGGATATCAACCGTAACAAAACAATTAATAACGTGACGTGTGACTACGGCTTTTATTTTGGTTCTGTTCTTGTTCTTCCAGTAACCTTGTTTATTTCAGCATCCTGAAAATATTGTTTCATCCTTTTTAGCATTGATTTTTTTTGTCGTAGTCGGGTTTTAGTTTTTTTTACTTTTTTAGATGTATTTTTTTAATTGATAATAGGCTTGCGTTTGACCACCATCTCGCCTGATGGTAAGTGATGATGTGGTCGAAGATGGAGCACATTTGCCTAGAAGTAACCTATTTACTCTTGACTTAAAGACCCCCAGGTTATAGTGTTTACTTTAGGGTTTTTATTTAAAAATAATTTTTATATCTTCTGATTTCCGATCCTAAGACAGACACAGGTTGCCTCAAAATGCTTCCTTCTTCCGAGTGCAGTGCTGATGAAGAAAATTTCACAAACTAATTTACTAGCCTGGATTTATACCAACGACCGAAAGCCGTGCTAGTAACCACTGGGCTACCACTGCTGCATAAACATTTACTCCAAAAATTTTAGATTTTTACTTTTCACATCTCACCTGATGGTAAGCGATGATGTGATCGAAATTGAAGCACGCTTGCCTAAAAGTAATCTATTCATTTGTGCCTTAAAGACCACCAGGTTTTAGCTATCAGGAAACACAGACACAGGCAGGGAGTTCCACTCCTTAGCTACGAGTATACGTACACTGAAATTATTACTAAAACGTTTTGTGCATACGGGACGTCCACCATGTAATACCATTGTAACGATGGCGGATCGCCGTTCGTCTTACATATCACAAAACTCAAAGTCAGACGGCTTACCTTTTATCCTACAGTTACATTATTAGCAAAATATTGTTTTTAAGGTGGTAGAATAGTGGACAACGGATTAGTTGTTAAAGAAGTAAAAAACATACAGCTTTACTTTCGTTGTTTTATCTCATATTTTCCCATCACTTATTCCCACCGTACGTTTTGAATCAAACATATTTCTTTTACGCGTGGCAACATTAATAATACCACAAAGATTTGACAGCTCTCCGAAGTGCAATGGCGGGGCGGTAGCTCATAGAAAATCCGCATTAAAAAGGTACGTTAGAAATAACAACATTAAAAGTTACTTTTATGTTGTTATTTTGAACGTATGAGCAAAATCCAAAGTCATAAATTAATTTTGATTTAAGTCTAATTTACGTTAAAACCAGGGTTAGCATTTGTTTTATTGTTTTAGGGTTCTGTACTTTAAAAAGAAGAGATTTTCTATTAAGATTTATAATGTCACTTTCCAAGAATGAGCCAACCGAACATAATTAACAAACAGCCGTTTACGTTACCTAACATAGATGTTGTACTTTTTTATTTAATGGTTTTAGACATAATACTGCCATAAAAAAATAATAGCGAAACCGCAAAATTACATCAGCTGTTATTACTGACACTTCAGTGAAAGTCAAAATTAAAGAAAAGGAGGCAAAACGTATTAAGAAAACGGCAGTGGAAATACATTAGTCAGTAAAACGAAGGCCAATACGACGATATTGTTTGTGTAGTTTGTGAAAAAATTAAGAGAAAGTAAACAGGAATGGTATCAGAGTACTTTGAGGCGCGCGTGAAACACGACGCATCACTGACCCGGGCCTGGTCCCTGACCGGATGGTGAGCTACACATGCTCGCCGTCTGGAAGCCCGCGCCTACGGTGGCTGGAGATCGGATCGCGATCCCCGACGCCCGGGGCGTCTCCCAGGGTGGCTGGGGCGCGAGGAAAAACATGTCACACGTGACTGCTACGCAGAAGGCAGAAGGAGGCGATTGGTGATTTTTGGATGCATAGAATATTATTTTGTTGTCAATACTTTTCGAGCCTCAGAGAGTTCTCTTGCTAATGGAATTACTATCTTAGGTTAAAAAAGTATTCTCCAGACCCCACACCAGGATACTGTTGTCGTGAGATCCAGGGAATATAAACCGAACAGGTACTTTATGTGTTCTAAATATTAAAACGAGGAGGTCTCTCGAACTGAATGTTTCACGCCTCCTTTCCAACTTATCAAGATCATCTTTAACATACTAACGTTTTTGCCTCTAGTGAATCTCATTTTAAATAAATTGTAAATTTAATCAAACTTATACATGTCAATATTTTTAACAGTATATATTAAGCAAAGGAAGCCAGCATTATTCGCTAGTTACCTAGTGCAGTCCACGTCTGTTGAGCTTGAGGTCTTGAGGCTTGATTCTTGGGTCGAGAAAAGAAATATTGAGTTGGAGTCGGTGGTGTGGTTTATCCGTGGCTCAGAGAGCACAAGCTATTGGTCCTCCACCGTATCTCTCCCGATTTAGTTAGATTGCCAAGTCAAGGGACTATAAGAGTTCAGGAACAGAGCGTTCACCTATGAACTATAATACCTTCTGCGTTATTGTCTTTTGTCATTGAGGTTGGCCACCAACACACAACAAACACCGTTACAAACTCAGAGGTAATGATGAAATAATTCCTTTACCTTCATTTGTTCAAAAATAATTCTGTACCTAAATGTGGGTCACGCTACAACTAATAGAGAGCAAATTTTTACGGCTCGCCCCTGTTGCGCCAAGGGCTCGGTAATTAAACGACGTATATATCATAGCTTTATATCTGCAGGGAATTAGTTGGCCAGTTCAACAACCGAACATTTATTACCCATAGCAATAAATTACTAAACATAATCAACCCCCACCGTTAATTTACCAACAAAATTATTCACGCAAATTGAGAAAAGATAAAAATTAATTACTTCGCAAAAAAGAAACGTAGGATACCAGTTCGCCCCTAAATAAATGAGTGCTTAAAAGAAACAAATAAAAGGAAGGGAATAAAAAGAGCTGCATATTGTGAAACGCTGGCAGTCAATGGTTAACCGTAGTGTTTTACTGAAAACGAGTATTCGCCGGCCATTGGAACTCAGGAGCTTCTGAATGGAAAACGAAACAAATCCAATCAGCCGCAAACATTCGAGCTGCTACAGAAAATGTAGTTACATTTTAAAATTCCACTTCTTTTCGAAACGTCTTTAAGTAATTAATGGTATTATGTATTTGGAAAGCTGGTTTTTGGTTCACATGATTGGCATTAGGGGTAAATTAGTAACAACTTTGTGTATGATAACTGATAACTTTCAAATAAAATAGCATTTTATTAATTTATTTCATAACTTATACAAGTAACAGATAAAATCGATTCGATTCGATTAAAAAAACATTACATAGGGTGACAACAAGACGGCATTATCGCGAAAAGCGATATTTGAAGGAGATAAGGAGTTTTAGTTGATTTATGGATATATTTTTATTCAGTTTTAGTTCTGTAATCTGATGAAAAGGTTTTTCTTTCTGACCGTTTTCTTTAGTATTTACAGTTTAGCTGCCTTATACGGTCAAAGAAATAATGTGAAGTATTTTTTTTATTACTAGAATGTGGGTAGAAATCCACATTACTAGCAATCTTGTTAACCCCTCCAACTAAGCTAAATATGGTTGTATCTGGAGTGGGTTCACAGCAATAGTGAAATAGCTGGGGTTAGAACCCGTGACCTTTCGATCACAAGTCTGACAATTTAGCCATTAACGCACAAATATAAGTTATATTATAATTAGAATATAAGTAATGAGAAATTATGTTACGTACCACTGCAATCAATGTAGATTAGCTGTTGGTTCTCCTTTTAATGAATAAATAAATCATTAAGATTTGTTGCGAGCGTTATTTCTTTTTTTATCTATAATATGTATGTATTTAGAAATATATATGTATGTTTATCAGTTGTCTAGTACCCATACCACAAGCTCTGCTTAGTTTGGGACTAGATAGCGTTGTGTGAAAAGTTGTGGAATATTATTATTATTTTTGTTTTCCTTTTTGAAATTTCGGTTCACGCTATAAACAATATTTCTAATATCCATAGCTCAAATGACGATGATTGGTACGTTACTTAAGCCATCATGGCCTACATTAGTATAAGCTTACATCAGTACATTAAGTTTGCGCCTAGTGTCGCAGGTGCGAAAGCATAATTTATCATTTAAAGGCTCATCTCCACAATCCCATTTAGGATCTAACTATTAATTAATATCGAATACTACCTTGTTCTACTAACTTATAAATTCCATAGTGTCAAAATATTTTATTACAAGTTGAATGAGGAAAACCGAACGAACGGAGAGAAGTTTTGGCTATTACGGTGTGATTTTATTTTCACTAACATGATCTCTACTTCCACTAACTCATACAATTCCTCTATTTTTATCTTTACTTCGGGATACGGTTACACGTTAATGATTTCGAAACAAGATTAGATGGAGTGTAATTTTTGCTGAATCCAGCTGGCCAGCTCAAATTCAAAATTTTATCTCCGAATTGTGCTTATAATAATATACGTTTAAAAAAATAATTTATATAAAAATGACTTGAACGGTTTTTCTATATTCTGCAGCCATCATTTATATAAAAATTAAAATTGCCTGACTGATCTATCAAGGCAGAAGCAAATGAGTCACGAAGCCGTTAGTGATCATCATCATAATTTTATTAGTTCCATGGTTGGACTAAGTGATAATGACAAGATCCGTAAATAATACGAACATAAAAGTCTTATAGTATGTGAATAACTTAGTTTGTTTAAGAACCTTTGTAGAGTAAAAAATAATTAAAAATACAAATAAGGTCAAAATAACTTTATCATTTATCAAACGCTTACTTGGAAGCTTTTAAAGAATTTCTAATTTGGTCTGCTTAATTAAACTCATTGAGATGTTGTTTGAATATAATATATTCAAACAACATCTCAATGAGTTTTTAGTGAAAATAATTGTGACGGAAAAGACAGCCTTAAACGCAGCCTGTATACAAATATTTGCCTCCAATTATAATTACATTAAGAAATGAAGACCTAATTTATGGCATAAATTCTTCACTAACAAGAGCAAAGAAACAAAAAACTGCACGTCACGACGTCTTTTTCGTCACTCCTTTTATATACAGATAGAGGAAATTTTGAAATAAGGCCCATTTAGATCCCTTTAAAGTTGTGGAAAGTTTCTTGTCGGAGTGCTCGCGGGCGATACCGGTGCAAATTTAAAGTATGTATTACTAGCGCCGCAAACCGTGAACGGAGCGAGCATGAGAATTCCATTACTGGTGCTGAACTGACACGTTCGCCGCGTAACCCTGTCGACGCCGCGCCCCCACAAACCTACCACGCAATTCGCGACTGCGACTCACAATCGTCGTAACCCCGGTTGCTGAGTTTCGATCTCAGTCGTTCAGTAGCGATGATTTTTTCAGAATAAGTAAAGTATTAGAGCAGTCAGAGCCTAGTGCACAAATTACGAGTGAACAACCACAACAATTTACGATACACCTTGGGGTCTTTAAATCAAGAGTGGATAGCATTTCTAGGCAAGCGTGCTTCATCTTCGACCACATCATTGCTAACCATCAGGTAAGATGGTGGTGAAACGCGTGTCTATCAACAATTTAAGAAATTAAGGTCGTAGGTTTGTATCCAGGCAGCCGGCAGGCACACAGTACTTTGTGCAATTATCTCATCACCACTGCAAATGGTGAAGAACAATTGTGAGGAATCTAGATTCCTCTGATTCTAAGTTCCCACTCAGAACTCAGCGAACGTTATAGGCTGATTATGTTATGAAGGTAATGGACTGTTACATATAATACGTACATATGTATACTTACATGGCAAAATGAAAGGATTCTTTTTTCTAGATCTAACCGTAGTAATGGAAAGAAAATATTTCAATTTCATTAGATTTTTCAAAACACATAGTCAATTCAATTATAAGTAAAAAATCAAATAGATTTGAATTTTTGTTATTTCCATTTTTGTTTGAAAACTGTAATTGGGATTTCTGCAAAATCTATTTATTATTACTGAAAATTGCAAAATATACAACAAATATTTCTATATACAGGGTTAATTGTAAAACACCAAAAACCTCTCAGGACTATGTTACTAACATCATAATCAACCACTTTTGTTCTATGACTTTTAAAAATTCGTCATATTTTAGTTCACCAGATTTTCATACAAAAATAAAAATATTTAAATTGAAGGCCCTAAACGCATGTAGCGTCTATGCAAAGCAAGAGAAAGCGATAGTATAAATTGCTTTCTTTTGCTTCGCATAGAGTTCGTAACATTTAGGGCGTTCAATTTAAATATTTTTATTTTTGTATGAAAATCTGGTGAACTAAAATATGACGAATTCTTAAAAGTCATAGAACAAAAGTTATTGATTACGATGTTAGTAACATAGTCCTGAGAGGTTTTCAGTGTTTTACATTTAACCCTGTATAATTAAAAACACGAGACTGAAATCAAACATTGTATTTCCAGTACATGCAAATATTGTAATTATTTATACCAAAGTGAACTTTTAACATGTTAACTCGTAGAAAAGACAAAATCAGATCTGATAAATTACTATGCACACAAATAAACACACTACAAAGAGGACAACTTATCTAGCACGCGAAAAGGTTATCAAATCTGCAACGCAATAATGAATTCATAGATTATGGAATTGCAATCGCAAGTTGCGTAATAAGTCCATGAGAACACTTCAACGATAACTAGTGGATTTATTTAAATCGCCCATTGACGTTACGCGTTTACACAGGGAATTATAGATTACCACTGTTCTGTTAAAGTCACATTCACCAGTATTTTCTGCGCCATATAGTAGAAAAACTTTTGTTATAGTGGAGATATTTTTTGTATATTTATTCATGATCAGAGAAAAAAGTGATGCAATATTTTGGGAAACTTTATTGGAAGCTATGGATGTGTTACGGTGTTTCATGGGTACCTAACAAAAGACTGTTCCTCTCTTCTGTTGGTTTCTTTCTAATGTTTCAGATCACAGCCGTTTCCTAGCAAAAAATTGTTTAAAGTTTGTATATGGGGTAATCTCTGAAACTATAATGAACCAAACCAAATTTTTCTTTCATTGGTAGTACGTTGTACTATTTATTTCAAAATCCACGCGGGCGGAGTCACAGGAAAAGTACTACTTTTTTATAAGTTTTTAACGTTCTTAGTCGCTGAGATTATAACAACTTGAATTTATGCTTTGTGAAAAAATAGCACACCAATAATTAAAAACTTCTATTTTAAAGGAATACTTTACTTTAATCACTTTCTCATTACTCAAATTTACAGGTAGAGTATACGTTGATGCAATGAAAAATACGAGGTAGCGATTCAGTGTGTACCATGCAAAATAAGAAAATAGGTATATAGGTACTAAGTAATGCATTGCATATCATGGCCGATGACCGAATGAAATGGGAAGTGACAATGCAGAGTTTACAATTGTATTCGACTATCGCATAGCATTACAATAATGAAATGTTTGGTTGACGTTTGTGTAACGTTCCGGTACTCATTATTTACTGAATATAACGTAATACTGTTGCTTTGTTTAACATGAAACAAGATTTTTTTTCGACTACCTTTTAAATTATGTAGTTATTTAAAGATATGTGTGTGAAAACTTAAAGAACTTTAGAATTATGATCCATTTCTATATTATAAATTCGAAAGTATGTATGTCCATTTATCTGTTTGTTACGCTTTCACGGCTAAACTGCTAAACTGATGTTGATGAAATTGGGGGGTAGTTGATAATCTGGGTTCAAATATAGGATGCACTTTTTTTTTCATTAGAGATGAAGTTCGGAGGCGTTTAGAAATGTCAAAACAATTTTCTGTCTTTGTTCGATTGCTACGTAATTTTTTTTTGATTGTAGGCTTACGTTTAATACCGCATCTCACCTAATGATAAGCGATGATGTAGTTTGAGTTGAAGCACGCTAATCTAGAAGCAACCTATGTATTATATTATTATATAATAAATATAATAATACATTATTTAATTGTTTCTATACCATTTTTGTCCACAATAAAATACAATATTCCTAACGCGAAATAACATAATACATCTTAACTTAGTAAAAGAATAATTTCACTAAATTTGAATATAACAGAGAGCTCATTAAGTGTTTTATTTAGGTAAATAGTGTCCGTATGACGTAACGCTCACAGGTAAGTGAATTCGCCCGACAACCTCTATGTCAGGCGCAGGATAACACGTGGATGTGTGTGGAAATACTAAACGCGTGTATGCCATGAGTGTTTAGAATAGATGCGAAATAGGGTAGAGTTTACACCTTCACTTTGAGATATGATATACTTTCAGTAGATAGGTACTTGGTACGGATATTAAATGGCTTGTCAAAAGTATTGAAAGTTTGAGTTATTGTTTTACTTTTTTTTAGAATCCACATTACTAGCAATCTTGTTAACCTCTACAACCTAGCTAAATATGCTTATATCTGGAGTGGGTTGACGGCAATAGTATACTGTGTAGTTTATGTAGTATACTTTATACATAACTTTGTAATAAATTAATGAATAAAGTCAAACCTTTGCACTTGTAATTTTATTTTAACTAATAAAATAGCAAGTAGCTATTAACCTAAACCCTTTTTGTTCGGGTGGGAAAATCATTGAATGACTTCTCCCGCTCTAGTTGAAGCGGAAGGGACTGTCTGACTTCTACTTACTAAAATTACTCCATCAATAAAAAACAACCATCTATGTACATAATATGGAATGCAATAAAGTATTGAGTATTGAAACTTACCCTGATCCTTCAGCTGTTCTTGCGTTCTGGGGCCTTGGTATCTCGTTGGAACATTCCCGCAAACCTGGCGGGAACCTGAACCCTTACGACAGATGATTATTATTTTAAACTCTCTTTTTGTTAATTGTTTAAGGTAAAAAATGATTTTCGGAACGACGTTGCTCATGATAAAATGGCTAAAAGTTTTCGGTGAGTCAGCTTAACTAATGTAAGCGCCACTTACAACTGAGGTTATCCTCCACAATTTTTTAATTTGACAGCTTAAACTATAAGTGTAACATCTATACAGACTTCTCATCGAATAAAAAAAAACGTTAATGAAAAAATACAATTTTTTTCCATCTATATACACTAACCTAGTTAAAGTAGACTTTCTAAATACGCGTCCCGCAGGCACTCGTATGAAGATGAAACTCTGTGTGTGTGCTCTACGCCCATTAACACAGATTCACAATTACCGACACACTAATTAGTTGTTCGTGAAATTAATGATGAAGGATTTCAACGTAGGTACTACAGCGTCCGAATGGTTATCTCTTAGTTATTTTCAACCGACGACAAAAAGAGGAGGTTATCAATACGACGCGTATATGTTTTTTTTTTTTAATGTATGATCGCCGATTACTCGAAGACGGCTAAACCGATTTGGAAAAGTCTCTTTTTGATTGAAAGGGTATACTTTGAAATTGGTCCCATTTTCATAAAAGTCAGGATCTGATGATGGGATCCTAGAGAAATCGAGGGAACTCTTCAAATATTATAGGCACACCTATGACGTTTTGGGTATTTATTATAGTAACTTGTGCAGTTGCTCTCAAAGAGTATCATTTGAGGAAGTGGAACCGATGATGAAGACCACAGATGGCCGCCGAAACTACTCAATAATAAGTATTGAGTGGATTGCGTTTCGATTACTTGAATATTCTATAACCTATTCTAAATAAAAAAAAAAAAAAAAAAAAAAAAAAAAAAAAAAAAAAAAAAAAAAAAAAAAAATATGGATGTTAAGTACTTTATGCTCGTTACAATGCATATGGTGATGTAGAGCTGATGGTAGTGGAAAGTACCAGGAGAACTCCTCAACAATTAAAGGCCCAGCATTGAGAAAAGCAATATTTTGTAAAAGGTTACAATTAGTTGACATTTAGGCTCTTGTAACTAGGTAAATTAAAAATAGACCAACTAAAAAGAGTGAAATAAAAACTTTTTACCAAAAAATTAAACCGACTCCCAAAAAACACTGCAAAGTGAAAAAGAACTTTAATTTCGGAAGTCGGTGCCAAAAACGAAAATACAAAACTAAAGACACCGACTACCGAAATTAAAGTTATTTTTCACTTTGCAGTGTTTTTTGGGAGTCGGTTTAATTTTTTGGTAAAAAGTTTTTTTTATATTAAAGAAGCGTTAGGAGATATTCATTTGTAGTAGAAGGGGTTTGTGAGCTGCAGAATCGTTGCAGGATAAACCATTTAAGATGCTTACGTTAGGTTAGCTCAAACTAATCTGCCTAGCCTTTTCTTATGTTAGAATTAGCACTGTCAGCAGTATTGACGGGGGCTGATAGGACCATTACCAGCTGGGATTGAGGGAATGTTTTAACGAGATACTGCGGCCCCAGACCACAAAGGTAACTGAAGGAATAAAGTAGTTTTTAGTCAATACAAGTCTGACACTCCCTTATCCTCCACTCCAGAGCGAGTCATTTGATGATTTTCCCACCAATAAAAGGCGGATACTGGATAACACCATACCCATTAAAATTACTGATGCCAGATTTTCTGACTTAAAACTGCTGACTAAATGACCGGGTCAACGGTTTTACGTGTTCTCTGAGACACGGAGGCAGCTCATAAATCAATTTTAAAAATATATGTTGCAGACAGATAAAAGACATAAAAGAAAATAGCAATTCAAACTTGTATTAGGTATTTTTGCGATCCATCTTCCCACTCACAAAAGTATATTTAACCACGCTATGAATGCTAAAAAATTGCTTAGTTTATAAAAATTCGACATCTGTTGAACTTGTGCCTTTGCCAAACTAGGTTTGCTGGTTACTAGTACAAAGAGCTACTAGCTATCTAATCTAAATATCCCTTTTGTTAAAACTCCAAAAAATACTTGTGTTATCTAATACATACTACCAAAAAATAAAAGATAGACAAACCTAAACCTCGTTTTACACGATAAACGAGTAGGTGTTACTTTTTCTTTTGTTTCTCATTATAATAGAGCGGACATAAAACAACAATCAAATGCTAAACAAAAGAGGAGGTAATTGGTTTTCTGTACAAACCTATGTAGTGCACATTCGCTGTTCCCGCACAGAAACGACGTGGCGAGCTCATAAAACCTTATCTGTACCCTTCGGGGAGCGTTCGCATTGATTTTGCTACTTGCCTGTTTGGAAAATATCGGGCGAGTTATTATTTTACTACCGTTTTTTTGTTGCAGTATTTATCTTAGTAGGTTAAATAAAAACTGAAATTAGAAAAATCTACACAGTTAATATAAAAAAATAAATTTAAAAAATTATTGTTGCATACAATTATTGGCTTAATAAACCATACACATATAAGATTATGTACCTTTACGTGTGCGTGAAAGCAGAAACTTAAATAAGATATGTAAGTTGTTTTTTACAGATCCAGAAATGTCATTGGGCAGTTTTATATAGTAAGATGATAGTTTGAATCAGTGCAAGCAACATTGTAATTTAGTTGTAAATTATACAACGTCATCATCACTTGCTTAGCCTTTTTCCAACTATATCGGGGTCGGCTTACAGTCTAATCAGATGCAGCTGAGTATTAGTGTATTACATTGAGCGACTACTTATCTGACCTTCACAACCCAGTAGCTGAGTAACACCTACCCTCGGCTAAATCAGTGTCAGATTTACAAGCTTCTGACTACCGGTAACGACTGTCAAAGGTGTTCAAATGACAGCCGAAACCAACGGCTTAACATGCTTTCTGAGGCACAGAAGTATCACAGCACCAACTTTCAAACTCCGAGCTGCTACTGAGAAATTCTTAGGTTACAACTTTATTTCCAGTTTAAGCAATAGTCCAACGAGGCAGTTTAAGTTGTAAATTAATAATAATTATAATGTCTTGGTGTAAATGTCTATTATGATATCCTTTAGTTTTTTTATTACTTTTTTTTGTATGTGAAGAATTTTGAATAACGAATTGTCTGATTTTCTTATTCTACAATTTGTTTTAGCTGTAAGTTTTTTCAAGATTCAAGATTCAAGATTCAAGACATTTATTTGTTAAACATGAGTATACATACAATGCATGCAGGTTGGTCACAAAGAGAAGAAATCAAATATCTGTCATGTTTGGCCTTTGTGGCATACAAATATACAAGAAATGATTTATAGGTTCTAACACAAAGCTAAAACATTATCAAATTGTTACATAAAATAAAGAGTCGAATTATTTAAACAATACACTATCAATTTAAATTAAATTAAATTAAATGGTGCCAGATTCCTATTACAAATAATGTCAAAATAACTTATTAATATCACTAAATTAAATTAAATGGTGCCAGATTCTAATTACAAATAATGTCAAAATAAATTTAAAAAAATGTCATTAAACGTTGTCATTAAATAAAAATCGAATTATTTATACAAATCATCATAAATTATAAACTGTCCTATAATCTAATTATAAATAATGTCACTGTAAATTATCTAAATTATAAAAATGTCAATCAATATTTGATAGATTTCTACTTTATCATTTAAAAATTCTAAAATACTGTAATATGCTTTCCGAACTAGATACAATTTTAGCCGTTTTTTTAATATGTGTGCGCTTAGTTCCCGGCACCCCTTTGGAAGTTTATTAAATATTAAAGGCGCCATGCAAAATAAACTTTTACGCATCAATGCTGTTCTGGAACTATGTGAACAAAGCATAGTGTTATCACGTCTGTTGCGACTGACTTTGTCTGCTAATCGTGGAAATAATTGCCGATTACATTTTACGAACATGACAACTTCTAATATATATAAAGATGGTAACGTCAGTATATTATAATTAATGAAATAAGGTTTACAACTGTCAGTAAAATTTAATTTAAACATCGTCCTAATACACCGTTTTTGGGCTTTGAAAGGTATATCCTTATCAGTCGAATTACCCCATAGAATAATTCCATATCTTAGGTGTGATGAAACTAGGCCGTGGTATGCTATAAGCAATGCGTCAGTGTTAAGCACAGGGACTAATTTGTATAGGGCATAGGAAGAGTTACTAATTTTTTTGCTTAAAATTTCAATATGATCTTTCCAGTTTAATTTTCTGTCAAAAGTCACTCCGAGAAATTTAGCAGTATCGACTTCTTCAATTATTTTGTCATTATATTGGACCATAAGATTAGATAAAGTTGGTAAACGCTGACTAAAATGCATAATATTAGTTTTATTGAGATTTATTTTTAAATTATTATTATCCAAATATGTTATTATTGATTTAAGAGAATTATTAATGTCACTATTATATTTGTCTTTTGTATCACATTGAACTGTTATTGTACTGTCGTCAGCAAAGAGGGTCACAGGTTGGTCAACAGATTTTGGTAAGTCATTTATATACACTATGAACAGTGGCGGTCCCAACACACTGCCTTGAGGAACTCCATATTTTATTACTCGTTCATGTGATTGGAATATTTCTTCGCGTTTATTTTTTGTATTTATTGAAGAGATTTCTGTAAGCTGCTTTCTATTTTCTAAATATGATTCAAATAATTTTAGAACGTTGCCTCTAACACCGTAGGCCTCAAGTTTGTTTAAGAGAATATCATGCCTAACATAATCGAACGCTTGGGTCATGTCACAGAATATTGTGCAAACGGGGTTGGTCTTATCAACATTAAGCATAACTTTATACAAAAAGTCATAAAACGCCATATTAATAGTTTGGTTTTCTCTAAATCCCTTTTGCTCTTTAACTAACAGATTATTCTTTTCCAAATATTTGCTGAGTTCTCTGTATATAAATTTTTCATAAACTTTGGAGAAAACACTTAAAATCGAGATTGGTCTGTAATTCTCTATGTCTTCTTTATTTCCCTTTTTAAGCAATGGTTTCACTATAGATTTTTTTAAAGCGTCAGGAAAGATACCGGTGATTATGGTCAAATTAATAAGATGACTTAGATGCGTAGATATTTCTGCAGAAACCGATTTAAGAATTTTTGTTGATATTCCATCATGACCAACGCTATTCGTATTTTTCAATGATATAATTATTTTAAACACGTCCTGCGGTAAACAGGGGGGCATGAAAAACGATTTTTCGCTTTTTGGAATTTGCGAGGTAACGTTATGTCCTGAGTCTGATATTGGGATAACTTTATCAATAAAATAACTATTAAAAGCATTCGCTATTTTTAGAGGATTTGTTATAATGTTACTGTCATGTTTTATTTTTGTTATAGGGTTTCTAGGGACGTTTTGCTTTGAGTCATTAATTATTTTCCAACTGGTCTTAGGTTTGTTGTCTGAAGTTTTTATTTTATAACTATTTTGGGCAAATTGTGTCAGCTTAGTAATTTTTTTAAACAGTTTCGAATACTTAGTCAATTTTATTTTATTTGTTTCGTTAGGGTTGCGTCTGTATTCCCACAAATGTTGCCGTTTCTTTTTACTGCATGTTTTAATTCCACGTGATATCCATGATGACTGTTTAGTCGCGTGTATGGTTACAGTTTCATTAGGAAAGCATAAACAGTAGAATAAAGAGAATGTTTCTATAAACGCATTATAGGCTATGTTAGGGTCACTCGTTTCGTAAATATCAGAAAATGATAAATTACGTAGACAATCTCTAAATTTTATAATATTTTCTTTTCTATAATTACGTTTCTTTATACGACAATATTTAATAGGTAAGCACTTTTGCACTGGTAATTTAATTAATTGCGCTGTATGGTCAGACAATGCCAATTCTAGTATTTATATCTTACAAGATCTACCAAAGTTATGCGCAATATTATCTATGCATGTTTGACTTTTAAGTCTAGTGGCTTCATTAACGGATAATTTTAAATTATAGTTTAATAGCAAACATTCAAACTCCATTGCTTGGTAAGATCTTCTAAGAATATCTATGTTAAAATCTCCTGCAACGACAATATTTTTAAAAGGCTTTTTAGTGAGTTCTTGTAAAATTAAATGTAATTTGTCCATGCACATATTAATATTATTAATTTTTGGCACTCTATAAACACAAACAATAGCTATCTTGTAGTTAATTAACTCTATGGCGCAACATTCAAAAACACCGGTTTCTGATATTCTAGCAATTTGTTTTAATTCTTTAAATTGGTATCCACTTCTTGTTAGTATGCACGCTCCGCCTCTTTTGCTTCCTTTACGGCTGTAACATGCTGCAAGCTGATAGTTAGGTATGGTTAAATACTTTTCAAAGCCCTCCATAATAAAATGTTCTGTAATGCATAGGATATCCACAGGGCTTCCTTTTTCTGCCAATTCTTCTAAGCACACTGCCATTGCATCAGATTTTGTTAACAATCCCGCAATGTTTTGATGCATTAGGTGTATACATTTAGTTACGAAAAAACTCTGTCATATTTTCATTGTCATTTGTCGTAGCTTGTATATCTATAATTTCATTAGGTTCATTAAGTTCTTTTACGTTTGTATAGTCTATATCATCAATTAACAATTTGAGATCTTCAAAGATTATCTTTAATGCAGTATCATTTATTAGTCCTGTTTTTTTGTTAAACATACTAAAATCACACGTTAGGTTCTTGTTGGAATCGAGATGATAAGCGTATTTGTGGACAAGCAAGTCTAAGTAGAGTAAGTTGTTGAATGTTTCGATCCTCGCGTTGTGCAGGCTGTTATGATTCCTAAATGTGTATGTAGGGAAGCACAATATTATATTCGTGTGCTTAATTTGTTTTAGAACATCCCGAATGCTGCTGATCATCTTAAGATAATCTTTCGTTATTTTAAAATCTTCTTGTCCTATAAGTACAATGCAGTAGTCTTCAATTGTAAAATCTGTTAATTTCGATTTAATTCCTAGTAGAAGATGTTCTATTCCCACCTTGGGTGTTAAATAATGACATAATTCATCTTTGTCGTTTATTAATACTCTTTGTGCGGTAGTTAAGACATGGTAGTTAGTATCTGAACTAAGTACACATATTTTCTTTTTTTTGGGTGGTTGTTGAGATTTCTTAGAACTTATTATTGTATTTGTTTTTTCCAACTTGTTTCTATGATTATCTATTTCAGTTCTAATGTTCATATGTAAAGTATCAGTTTGCGTTTCCCTTGTTTTAGTATTAGTTGGATTTTTTTCTTTGGTGTGCTTTGGTTTCTCGTACTCTTTGCAGGGCTACCTGTTGTGATTTTTTTATATAACTGATTTTTCTTACTCAAATCATCATTTTCCAATTTTAGTTTATTGTTTTCCTCGTTAAGTAGTTCTATCTCTCTATGAGCACTACTCAATTGCGCTTGGAGAATTTGAATTTCTTCTTTCAGTGTCCATATTTGATCGCAATCTTCGTCACCTGAAATCTCTGGCAGGCTATTAGTGGTGCCTTCTAATGTTCGTGAAATGACGTCACTATCGTCATGTGGAGGGGTTGGATCCGAATGAGTACGAACTCGGCTTCGGCGGAAAGTTATATTCTCAAGAAAATTCATAATTAACTATATAACTTATCAATCCGGTTGGAGGCACTTGTGAGGCGCACCTGCATTGCATTAAATAATATATAGAGCACACTATACTCGTACCTGGAACGCGCTGGAGTCTAATATACTAGTAACGCGTTAGTCGTATCTGGAACGCACTTTGTTCTAATATTGTATTATACGCACACGTACCTGGAACGCGTTTCTTATCTCTTTATCTCTTTCTTTATGTTTTTCGTTATGTCTTTATGTTGGTACTTGGTAGCACTGATGACTGATAAATCAGTAGAATATCGTTGCACTGCCGCAGCACTTTCACGGTTATGTAGTTGGTGTAACCGTGTTTATTCCGTGCACTCGTCGTTTAGCGCTATGATAGAGCACTTTTAACCGAATAAATCGTTGATGGTTATTTTCTTCCCAAGGGCTAACAACGATACCAAAACACAGTATGTCCTTTTAAATTAACCAATTTTCGCAACTCACCACTATTGCTACCTCAATCAAAGTCAATCGTGGTGTGTATCGAAGCACCCAAACACAACAGTCACTTTTATTTTAAGTTCGATTCCATACACTGTTCCTGCCTTAAAACACTGAGATAACACTCGACCGTCTATTGTTCAATTAATGTGTTGTATTAAATCATATATTTACACTGTACACTTGCTTTTACATTATTTTCAAATTTAAATATTAGGAGCGAGTCTATAGTTGGCCAGGGTTGCTAGTCTATTATATAATTTTTTTTTTTCATTCCGCTAATTCCGTTTTGGATATGAAAATAGTATACATATAGATTTTTGGCAGAATAATTATGTTATTTCACTGTTAAAGGTAAGAGCTACAACTATCGTTTACTAAAATGTATCACAAGTGAAATAGTGTTTTAACAGATTGAAAACTCTGCATTGAGGAGTCGTTAAAATAATCGTATAAGAAAAACATTAAATATTAGTAAGTACTATAGGCGGCCGTGTAATTGCTTGATCGCACCTCAAAAGTTAAAAATCTATGGCGTGTCGTGTACCACGTGCGGTTCAAAGAGCAGTCAGCAGCATTGTCGGGGCCTGATAGATCTAATGCCTGCTAGCGTTGCGGGAATTTTCCAATGAATACTGTGGCACCGTATTGCAACGAAAACTGAAAGAACAGGGTGGCTTTACAGTCAGTAAAATACTGACACTCGTTTTCGGCTCCACCCAGAGCGCCAGGAATAATTTGATAATTCTCCCTCTGAAAATTTCCTCTTTTTTCTGTATGATTCTTCTTCTATATATCTTTTTTTTTGTATGAAATTGTGGAGAAAATAATGAATAGCACCAATGACTCTTAGTGAAGTACTCAACTAGTGTTTTTTTATCATTAAGGGTCTCAATTGGTCTATTAAATCGAGATTCTCGTTTATTTGTTCAATTCGAAAAGATTGTATAAAATTGAATTTTCTCAAAATATTTACTTTAAGTATTAAGAGAAAATTCAATATTCTTTTTTCTTATGTGAATCAGGTAGAATTTTATAGTTATTGAAAAATATAGAATTGAATGAATCTTTTAAAATATACGTCTTAATTACTCGTATCTAGCTTCAACAAAAGTTTTTTTTTTTTGTCAAATTGATCTTCTTTTGGCACACGAAAGCCACCAGCAACAAGAAACACTCTTTAAACATCCAGACCAGTCGAGTCAACTCGCCCGTTCAAACGCGCCAACGCGTCGGGGATTGAAGTACCAGCAACAATGACGGTCTTTGGCTTTTGTAATACTTTATTATGTGCCGGCAAAGATCCCCTGACAAAACTTTATTGGAACATCGAGTATGAACACTCGCCCTGATATGAGACACTAGTTATAATAGAGTAACATTATTCGATAGATTTTTATGACGGAAGCCTTATAGAGTTATGATTTATGTATTCAAGTAAATGGTGTTCTCGTTTTTAATGATGTTTATTTCATATTTATGCAATTTTGTACACTGTGTTTTTTTTTGTTGTCAGAAGAAGAGATGTTTTTCGAGGTGGCCCAAGGTTCTTGTGTGGGCTGATGATGTAGACAATAGCATATAAAATTATAAGGAATCGGATTAAAATATGATTAAAAATGATAAGTCAGTGACAACAGTTTGAAATTCCATCAATAAATGACTGAGAAATAAATAATTTAATTTATTGCACAAAGGATTCCGGTTCCATACGGAACGTCGATAATAATAATAAACGACGTCAATAATCAACAGGCAACATAACACCTTATTTACTTACTCATTTGATTATTAATTTCTAAGTCGTGCAACCTAGGCTTGTTACTAATCATTTTTCTCAAGTAACTGCACACATTGAAATCACAAGATCTAAGTTAATATAAGCCCCGTCACTTGTATGACCTAAACAACCAAATATTATTCTTTCAATCACAGATTTAAAGTCCCATAACTTAATTATTAGTTGATATATTTTGTTGATTATATGAGTTTTTCCTTTTTTTTATAATAAGTTTTCCTTCTCGATTACAATCTCGCTTATTCGTTGTGGAGAAGAGATAACGTTGACTTACTTGACTTAATGTCTTAAGTCCCCCAGGTGGGGCAGAAGGCGTCTACAGTGCTCCACTATCGCGTTCTTTCTTGGGCTAGGCGCTTCACCTCGCCGGGGTTGCGAGAATGTTTTAACGAGATAACACTGCCCAGAACGTACTGGTTGTTGAAGGAACAGCGTGAGTTTTTAGTCAGTAGAAGTCTGACACTCCCTTCCACTCTACCCAGAGCGGAAGGAGTAATTAGATCGTTCGATCGTTAACCCGATTTTCTTCAACTCCGCCGCTATCGAATGTTTTGAAGCATGCTTTGGGCGGCCACGTTTCCGCTTCTTCTGTGGGGTCCAATCTAGGGATGTGACTGGGATCCCTTCGGAGAGTGTGGCCAATCCAAAACCTTTGTGGCGAGTGATCTACTATCCAATCGGTTCGTGTGAAACTTCTTCTAATCTTATAGTGGGATCATCATTATATTGGCACGTCGTAGTATGTAGACTACCTGGATCAGTCACAAAAGCGACGATTGGTGAAGGCCTGTGTCCAATCTTTTGGCTAAAAATGGGAGGGTAAGTGAGCAAACAAGATATAGTATAATCATTAAAAAGGTTTTGATTATTTCAGAACCCTCCTCAAACAGCTCAAAATAAGGTTCAACGAACCAAGTCCGTACTTTATAAAAAGGGAAATTACTTTTTATATTAAGAGTGAAGAGCCCACACACTTCCTGTAGGCAACGCATTCAAAAATAGCCTTTAAGGTTCACTAACGTAATTAAACAAAGTTGACCCTCTAAGTAAACGGGAATTATTCGTTTTTTACACAAACACAACCTATAGAATGTGTAAAAAGTAAATTAAAAGTTAAATTATTAAGGCTATATAAGCTATTCGGTGGAACTGGAGTGGTGGGGGGCCTCAACGCCTTCCAATTAAACCCCGTTTATGGTCAGCAATATTCAATGATTCAGCTGATATCTGGGAGTTATTGATTTTATTGAAAAATATCCGAGTCTGACACATCTTGAAAATACTAATAACTGTTAAGTCTGCGCTCATTTTCTAACACAAACTAGCACAATAATAGGCCTGTAGTATTGCAAAACAAAAGTTTTTATTTTAGTTTTACAAGGCGTTTTTTTCTATCCCACAACTCTAGGGTATGAATTGTTGATTCTTTGATATTTATAAGAATTACTTTTCAAATATCATTTGTTTGTTTTACATACATAATAATCTCACGATTATTAATGTAAAACACCCTTACGTGAAATATGACAACGTCGCATTTTCGTAACTTTAAATATGGGGAATTTTTTTTTAAATAAATTCTTTAAATACGAGAAATTCAAACCAATCATGGTTTGAATTTCTCGTATTTATTAATGAAACTTGCAGGTGACAATTTTTGACCTCAATTTATTATTATTGATGATGTCTTCGAAACTACGCATTTTTGGACCATATAATCTAGGAATTTTCGTTTTATTTTTACTAATAAAATATAACCTCAGAGTTATGGGACATAAAAAACACTTTCTATATAAATACTTGTAGTTTTAAGAAAGCTGTTTGTAAAATATAATTTCAAATGCCCCTGAAAGTTAAAGGAAATAGGTATGTTTTATTTTTTATTACTTCCAAAAAAATCTAATTTTTCAAGAAAATCAAAAATTTGGTAAACGTCATATAATTTCCGAATTTTTTCTAACGTGTGGGTAATGACGAAAAACTGCGGATCAAATTTGTCATTGTCATAATATTACATTTATGTATATGGAAAGGGACGATACTCCAGCATCGTCACCGAGTGGAGCGCACTTCCTACTATTTGACCTGTTATTTTGGGTTCAATACATCGGGACGATACCCACTACATGATTTTGTTTTGAATAAAACACTAAATGTAGGTAACTGTCCATATCAAGCCAAATGTTCCACTATACTTCAATTACAATCAAAGTTTTTGGCAATCATGCTTCAGCCTAATTAAAACTGGGTTATCTAAAAATAGGCTATTCAGTTTTTTGTTTTAAATAACAGATTTTTAATAACAGATTAATAATAATCTGTTATTGAAGTAAGAAAATATCGAATCGTTTTTATAGCCTGATTGTTTGTAATTAATATTTTTAAAAAGTAGAATCATTTTAAAAAGAAAGCATATAAACATGGATTATTCCAGACAAACAAAACGCGCATAAGATACCTTGTGATTGAAAAATGGTGCATAATTACGGCACTAAGCTATAGTGAATACTTAAACCCAAACATACAAAAAATATCACACCAATAATTTTCATAACCACCCCGTGTGAACCAACAGACTCTTGTCATGTTACAGCCACCATCGACTGGTCATTCCTCCTACTGTCGCCTTGTAGTCTAGTCGAAGACTATATAATGTCACACTCCAGTGCAATCGCAAAGGTAATCTCTACTGATAATTTTCGTATAGAAAACGAAACATAAACTCCACTAAGTACTAAGTATAGAGGTAATGTTTACGATGCAAATAATACTTAGTGGTTAGGTAAAGGGAAGGTTTTCTTTTAGTTTCCAAGCGCGTCAATTTCTGGAGTGGATAGCTTTTTTTTGGATTGTGGTATTCGTGGAAGTGATTGGAGTCCGTAAAATAATAGCTTGTTCCCCGATAGCTTGTCGGTTTTCTATCCAATCTATCATGGGCATGCTAGTGATTGCAAGACGGAATATTTGAAAATAGTATTAGACAGCAACAGTTGCGTAATGGCGCTGTGGCAACGAGTACGAGTTGTAAGTCGTACTGAGTGAGGAACCTAACCAGGTACACTGCTTTGTGTTATGACTTATGTATGAAAGCTTTGTGAGAGAACCTCCTTTTTCCGATGGGAATATCATCAAATGACTTCTCCCGCTTTTGGTGGAGTGCACCTTGTTCCTTCAGTTGCCCATGTAGTCCGGGGCTGTGGTATCGGGCTAGAACATTTTCGCAATCCTAGCAGGCAAGGGCCCTTTCAATGCGGTTGACTTGGTTTGAGACGCGCGTGGAATATGGCGCGCCACCGACCTGGGCCTGGTTCTTACCACTTGAAGACGGTGAACTACCCCTGCTCGACGTCCGTAAGCTCGCGCCTACGGCGACCGGAAATCGCCTCGCGATCCCCGACAACCGGGGCGTCCCTCGCAATGTATTGCGTGCAAGGATGAAAGTTGTCTCTCCTTCACGCTTTCATACTCCTCCTTCGCTAGCATTACTGCTTTTGAGAGAATCTCCTAGTTTCAAAAATACAAGAATGGTGCTCGCACGATGTATTATGGCATATTACTTTTCATAGAAAAGAAGCCTGTGTGTGTAGTGTGAAATTATAAGCTGATTTAAATATGTATAAGGTTTTAGGACAAGAGGTTGACCATATTTATGTCTAAAATGTTGACTGTAATTAATGTACCATGAAAAACAATACTTGTCAAAAAAAGTAAGTCTCGCAACTCAGTTCTTCTACCGTAAAAAGTTGTGAGATCCATGTAATACCAAGTCGGTTATTGGATTATTTAGTCCCTACTTAAGGGACATTCTGTCTTAAGTTGTTACGTAATTATCAAACCTAACATCATCTTACAGTGACCATATCAATATTAAAAACCTTTAACGTTTTAAATAAATAGAATGACTCGGCCATCGCATGAAAACACAATATATCTCACAAGTAATACATACATATATAAATTAGATCGTTTTTGCGATTGCCAAGTCAATCTATTTATTTAAAACGTT
Source organism: Tholera decimalis (assembly GCA_943138885.2). Lineage (NCBI taxonomy): Eukaryota > Metazoa > Arthropoda > Insecta > Lepidoptera > Noctuidae > Tholera > Tholera decimalis. Next base: position 29,962,698 of record OW964550.2, on the reverse strand, counting down.
AAAGATTTTTAATATTGATATGGTCACTGTTCGATGTTGTTAGGTTAGATAATTACGTAACAACTTAAGACAGAAGGTCCCTTAAGTAGGGACTGAATAATCCAATAACCGACTTGGTATTACATGGATCTCACAACTTTTTACGGTAGAAGAACTGAGTTGCGAGACTTGATTTTTTTGAAAAGTATTGTTTTTCATGGGATCTCATTTCTTTTTGTAGATTGTCCTACTTTTTTCAATTCCGGTACCTTCTACTTCTTGTATACCAACAACGAATTTTCTTAAAGCCCTCTCTCTGGCTTTTTTATTCCGTTGACCATTTTACAAGTTACCTTTGAACATATTTTTGTATATGAAGATTACTGGCAATGTGAGTAGAATTCACATTACTAGCAATCTTGTTAACCCCTCCAACTAAGCTAAATATGCTTGTGTCTGGAGTGGGTTCACGGCAGTAGTGTAATGGGTGGGGTTCGAACCTGCGACCTCTCGATCACAAGTCCGACACCTTAGCCTAGACCTAGGTCTAGGCTAAGGTGTCGGACTTGTGTGATAATAGGTGTGGATAGGTATCTAGATACCTATCCACACCTATTATTATATTATATTATACATAACTACATACATGTACACTGATTAATTAACTGTAAATGTAACTTTGTCAGGTAAAGGTAATAAATATTGTATAATAAAGTATATATATATGTTATTGCCGTAATATTGAAGCAAATAAATAATATGCGTAGGCGATTCACGTGGCGTGTACCCCAATTAAGCCAACTATTTAACTGCGCTACCATCGTTGTCCGGTAATTAATTCAAATATTTAATGGTACTGTAACTGCGTATACATACCAAATAAGGAAAACTAATTTTAAAAACCGGAAACTAAAGCAATATGCAGTAGATTGTTAAGTTTAACCCCTTCTTGTATATAAACCATTGTGCCAGCAAATAAAAGATAAGTTTACCTTGTATTACATAGATATAATAAAATTAAATAAACATGTTAGAAATAGGATACATATGTTAACTAGAAAAATAAGAATGTATTAAAATAGGAAAATACTTGTATAGATATAATATAGTAATAAGATGTTTAGAATATATAAAAATAGTATATAGAAATATAGTTCATTATAAACAGATATAAGAAATTATGTAAATAAAACAAGGTTGTCCATTGTATATCCCTTAAATAAATAAAAATAAACAGAGTAGAGTAGACAGAATAGCGGGAGTCCCACCCGGCTAAGAATGAAAGGTTGTATGAAAGAAAGATAAAGTATGAGGAATGAAAGTACGAGAGGAATAAATGATAGAACTAGAATGAATGAGAAACTTAGATACATAAGATCCTGGTGTTTCCATGACCGGGGAAAAGCAAAAAAAAAAAGATGACTATAGTTATTTACGCCGCTTGAGGTTTTCCGCAGTCGCAGCGGGAGCGCCAGCACAACATGATGAACTGGGAAGATGGGATGGCGCGACAGTATCGACACAAGTTGCGTCCCACACTAAAGGCCTACCCATCTTCCAAGGAAACAATGACATGCCGTCCGGTCTCTTGCCATCGTCACGCGCCAGTCCAATGGGTTCCAATACGGCTGGAACGCCGACGGTGACAAGGGCTCGTCGGATAATGTCATTTAAGTTGGCATGTCGTGCAAAACGCCCCGCACTACGGCTGCAAGAGAGTCCATGGTGCCCGAGGCTGTTGACCGCTTCCCCACAATTACAGCGATGAGGGGAACAACAAGGGGCTCCTAGGCGTAGTGAAGCAGCGATGTGGAAAGTGGTGTCGTCGAACAAAGTGCCTAGATTTGAGGACGGTAGAGCATGTAGCCAAAGACCTGATTCCCACTTTCCCACAGCCAGCAGACGAGCACACTCAGCAGAAGTAGCAGACGTGGTTAGTAAATTATTCAGAACTACTCTGCAGAGCGGCTCGTCCCACCGCCTCTGGGAAAATGGTATAACAGGTAGATCAGAATTCTGACAAGCGAGAACACACAAAACACTAATTGTATTCTAAATTTGTAGCTTCTATGTCTGCTAGAAGTGCCTTAGACTTTTGATGATCGGTCAGTCAGTGAGTAACAAAATTAAGAAACTTTGACTCGTTATAATTCTTAAACTCCTGGTTCAAATTAAATGAAATTTGAAATATACCGTGTTTATACAATGCCTGCTTGGTTACTGAAAATTCAGGCTTCTAGTTTTATCCACAATGAAGTTATACGGGGTCGAAAAAAATGGCCTGAACTGCTTCGAGAAAAGTATGGTACGGCCGTGCCGCTTTTTGCTCGACTTGGCGGGGGCACTGCCGTGCCCCCAGATTATAAACAGAAGCTAGTAGGTATAGAGAATTCTCTCAACTAGTTTCTGTCTATAAATGTTTTAAGATAATTTTCCTGAATTTCTGTCTCGGTGGCAAATCTCAATTGACATCAGCCAAGGACGTTCGCTGGAAATAATAAATAGAGTGCGTTTACAAATATTTCAATCCACTTGCACAGAAATCTAATTCCGGAACAAATATCTATAGGCTATACATACATCGACAAGCGGCAATAGCCTACTGGCTAAGGGGTCGGCCTTGTGATCGAAAGGTTGCGGGTTTGGACTCCACACATTACATTAGTTTGGTTAAAGGTTATAAAAAGATTGATAGTAATGTAAAAAAATAATTAAAAAATATCCTAATTGTAATATAATCCTAATCTTTAAAAATCCATTTTTAGGGTTCCGTATTCAACAAGGAACCCTTATAGTTTCGCCATGTCCGTCTGTCTGTCCGTCTGTCCGCGGTTTAGCTCAAAAACTATTGGTACTAGAAAGTTGTACTTTGGCATGAATATACACGTTAATGACGCCGAAAAAGCCGTAAAATAAAATGTTGAAAAAAACAATTATTTAGGGTACCTCCCATACATGTAAACTGGGATGATAATTTTTTTTCGTTCTTCCCATAGTGTGAGATATCGTTGGATAGGTCTTTCAAAAATATTAGGGGTTTGGTAAGACTGTTTTTTGATTAAGTAAACTGTTCGTGACTTATCAAGCTTTAAAGTACCAATTTTCGTTAGAGTCAAGTGTCTCCCCTCTATCAACTAAACGGTTATGGTTAGAAATTCAAATGTCACGGCAGTAGTACCTATATATAACGAAATTTAAAGGAAAACTCTCACACATAAGTGGGCTTTACAAGTTTACGAGTAATAGTCGACCAATTGTATTTGACTCGAAAATTTCGAACAACTCTATAGAAATGTGGATAGATGGCGCTAAGCGCGAGTTGTATCATGCTAGGTGACGATTGAGTAGTGTAGCTCTGTGTCCGTATTTAAATTCAAAACACCGGCTATGACAAGTTTTATACAAATCTCTAAAAAAAAAATTGAAACTTTCCGTGCAAAATTGTCGGATCAGGTGAGGATTTGTATAGGAAGTCAAATTAGTTAGGTAGTCATGTTTGGCTTTTATTTAGAGCATTGTACGAAACGATCAGTCAGCGAATACGACACGCACTTGGCTGTTATAAAAACTAAGGAACCCTACACTGCGCGTGGCCCGACACGCACTTGACCGGTTTTTTTTAAATAAATATATAACTACTAGTTAGCACCCAAAATGATGGTCTAACGGTTTACCGTGGTCCCGAAACGCAAGGAACGGGGTGCGTTTTTAGTCAGTAGAAGTCTGGTACTCCTTTCAGTTCATTTGATGCTTTTACTCCCGAAACAAAAACTATTACAGTCAAAGATTGACTTGTACAAGACATACTCGTATTCCATGTCACTCAGAATTCTTTGTGTAGCTACAGTCATGTTGATCGCAAATTTCAGACAACTCTTTCGTCTCATCCTCAAACAATTTTCTACGTTCAAACCACAAACAAATACCCGCCCACAATGCTCTTTAAAAATGATTACAATTTGTTTACTTCATCTCATCTAAAACGGGCAAGAATTAATTACTTAGAAACGTTAGTTAACATACCCCAGACGGCATTTAGTGAAAGATTTAGGTACAAGCTACGCGGCTCCATTTATCAAACAAATGGCGTACCCTAATTAGTGATTCGAGTGGACCAATGATTTTTGAATGTGTTTTAAAGACTTGTTGGCCCTACGATAACCCTTTTACTAATATAAATAAATAAAGAGTATGACGTGTGACGTCGCTTTTGTTTTTTGACCAATAGATAGATACTTAGTACGTTATGCCATTATTATTTTCACTAAATCTGTTCTATATGTAAAAATAGTTCACAATTATGTGTATTAAGTATATATATATTATTAAGTATTATATCTGTCTGCCGGGGTTGCGGGAATGTTCTAATGAGATACTGTAGCCCCGGAACTTAGGGGCAGCTGAAGGAACAAGGTGGGTTTTTAGTCAGTAGAAGTCTGACACTCCCTTCCGCTCTACCCAGAGCGGGAGAAGTCATACAACAATCTTTCAATCATTCTTGATGAAGGTAAACAAACAAGGACGAACCTTATATCGGACACGTGTACTTCTGATCCTTTTAAGTTTAGGATTCCTAATTAAGTTCATCGTATGTCTGTCTGTCAGTGGAACTAATAAGTTTGAAATTCACATATGGTCCACATGCGGACGTGTAACGTAAACAAATAAATAATGTACACTTTTGGGGTCAAATGAACGAGTTTTAAGAGTCTTAAAAATATAAATAATAATAATAATTTATTATTCCAAAATACATGATACAGTTTTTCCACTAGTTTTGGACATACAAACAAAAATGCAACATGGTACCAATCATAAGTGGAAATGATCACATTTGTCCTGTGCTTTTTTTTTTTTGACGTGGTAAAATTATCAAATAAGTCCTCCCACCCCGGGCAGGGTGGGAGGGACTGTCAGACTTTTACTGACTAAAATCCACGGTGTTCCTTCAATAACCCTTTACGTTCCGGGGTCACGGTAATGGGATAAGTCCCACGACCCCGGCAGGCTTCGGCCCTCTGCAGAGCGGGCCTCGTCATGTTGCTGAAGCTCTTTGAGGCGCGCGTGGAACACAACGCGCCGTCGACCCGGTCATGGTCCATGGTCGGACAGCGAGTTGCCCTTTACTCGCTGTCCGCATGCCCGCGCCTACGGTGGCCGGAGATCGTCGGCCGACGTCCGACGCCGTGGGCGTCTACCACTGCGGCTCGGCTGGAGGGAGGACGCCATCCTCTCCCTCACGCGGCCCGCCTCCTCCTTCGGAAGCATGACTGCTTCGCAGAAGGAGGCGACCGCTTCCCACTCCCTCTCGCCCCGCAGCATGGCCTCGACCAATGCCGGGCGCGAGAGGTCTCCGCCTATCGCCGCCGTGAGGACACGTCGGTGCTCTGCCCAGGCGGGGCAGTCTTGCACCGTGTGCTCTACGGTGTCCTCAGGGCGACCCTCGCAGTGGTGACACCCAGGCGTTTCCTCCTTTCCCATCAGACACAGGTACCTCCCGAAACTTCCGTGTCCGGTGAGGACCTGCGTTATGGGTGCCTGTTTACTTTAAAAAGTAATAATAAAATAGTACTTTCTACGCAAATAAAATAACAATTTTGGCGTAAGTATGATGCTTCTTATTTTTTTAAATAAACCGTTTTTCCCATTACATTAGTCACAGAAACGTATTCAAGAACCGTGTTTCAATTCCATACATGTGTGGTCAGCCTCTGAGGTGAGTAGTAAGAGTGAGTAGGTTTACCTATCTAGAAAAATCTTATCACCCAAAAATAATCCTGTCAAATTATTAATGTATATCATTAAGAAGTAGCGGATCTAGAATTTGCTTTAGCAGAGGGACCGTGGTGCCAAATATTTACCACTGGTGGGGGCTGAGTTATAATTAGGACACCATGAAAAATTACAATGATGGCATGTAAAATAAGAGACACGGGAGGAGTGTATTAGGGTCAGAAGTTTGTGTATTGTGCACAAATCAGTCCTCTAGATTTGGCACAATTTTGTCATAATTTTGATTATAGGTGAGGTAGTTAGTAGATTATTCCTATAAGAGTTTAGTTTTTCCATAAGGACTTCCAAAATACTTTTTTTTTTCGGAGATAAATCATCAAACGACTCCTCCCGTTCCTAATGGAGTAGAAGGAAATGATAGTCTACTACTGATTAAAAACTCACCCTGTTCCTTCAGTTGCCCTTGCTAGCCGGGGCCGCGGTATCTCGTTAGAACATTTTCGCAACCCCGGCAGGACTTCCGGAACCCTGAAAGCCAAAAAAACAGCGTCCAAATTATATTAAAAATGCGAGCAAATGGAGTGATGTGTGCTGAGTTTTACGGCGGTAATAACTCATAAGTCATGGACGTAATGTGCGTGAAATAGATTCCGCGCGCCCTCTGGTAGACTCTTGAAGAAATGTTTAAATTCAGGCTGACGCGGCCCGGTGGCCCGGAACGCTAAATTAGCCTGCCATACCGCAGAGCGCGTTGTTTGATATATTATGTGAAGTGATATGAGTATCACCCACTACGTGCCTAATGTTGACATATTTTATACTCAATATTTTTATTGCAGTATCTGCGAATTTTCGTCTTATGTAGATTGAAATAAGGTACGGAGTCTCAGTGTAGGTCAAACTGAAGCTGATTTTTTTATTTTCCTTAGCACAAAACAGAAATTATTTACGACGAAAAATAACCCAAACACGTCACTAATGCTTCCTAATGTATATTTTATTATCCCACCAAAAACATAAATGTGAAAATGGGAGCCAAGTTCAATTGTCAACTTCGCCGACAAAAGACTTGAGATCTAAATTTATGCCAAGTTCTGTAGACAATCCTGAAATTTAATTACAAAAACGTATAACATTCGTAAGTAAACTTAAAACACAATTTCTTATATTTTTTTGCTAGAACAATGCTTATTTAAAAATATGACTTTTTCAATTTGAATAGTCGATATATTTACGCAAAGCAAATAACTTGTGATCTATTGAACCTCATTATTTGACTTGGCTAGTTTTTACCAGCAAATCAAATATTTAGAAGAATAGAACCTTACAATATAAAAATACTAACTTGCAATAACATAAAGTTGATAAGTTGTTTAGCTAAATATAAGTTGAGTAGTGTGTTTGGTTTTCGCAATAAATATAATTATTGTGAGTTCTCTTAGTCAGAAAGCACCGTATTTATTAGTCTATTATTTTTACATATACGTGTATTTTATTATTATATATATTTATACATATATTCTTTCGATAATGAGATTTATTTTACTTATACACCTACCAAATTGTGCTGTTTTTAACCCAAAGTTTGACTAGTAGGGGTCTGAGCATTAATTCCACCCATGTACCACTATTGTACATAAAGTTTAAATAAATGAATAAATAAAATTATTATGCATAATTGATCTACTTATAAAACTATTGTTTTTTCTTGCGTTTACGCTGTATAGTTTTATGTTTAGAACTATTTTCTATATTTTCTTGAATGTTTGAAATATTAAAGGGCCCATTACGTTTTCTGTATATGCTTAACCTGGCTATGACGAAATTATAAGGGTTTCTAAAAACGTTAAAAACAACCATTGGTGGAAGGAACTTATTTGCCTACGAAGAATACGATAGATACAAAAGATGACTTTTTTGCTCTTATAATTTGGCAAGGTGCTACCTTACCTTCTATTAAAATCGATTGATTGGAAGAAATTTCAAATCCGACAAATTCATGGGTTTCTGATTTTTTCCTTTGTATACACACAATTATCTAGCTATTTTTTTTTTTTTTTAACGTGTTAAAATTATCAAATAAGTCCTCCCACTCCGGGCAGGGTGGGAGGGACTGTCAGACTTTTACTGACTAAAATCCACGGTGTTCCTTCAATAACCCTTTACATACCGGGGCCACGGTAACGGGATGAGTCCCACGACCCCGGCAGGCTTCGGCCCTCTGCAGAGGGGGCCTCGTCATGTTGCTGACGCTCTTTGAGGCGCGCGTGGAACACGACGCGCCGTCGACCCGGGCATGGTCCACGGTCGGACAGCGAGTTGCCCTTTACTCGCTGTCCACATGCCCGCGCCTACGGTGGTCGGAGATCGTCGGCCGACGTCCGACGCCGTGGGCGTCTACCACTGCGGCTGGGCTGGAGGGAGGACGCCATCCTCTCCCTCTCGCGGCCCGCCTCCTCCTTCGGAAGCATGACTGCTTCGCAGAAGGAGGCGACCGCTTCCCACTCCCTCTCGCCCCGCAGCATGGCCTCGACCAATGCCGGGCGCGAGAGGTCTCCGCCTATCGCCGCCGTGAGGACACGTCGGTGCTCTGCCCAGGCGGGGCAGTCTTGCACCGTGTGCTCTACGGTGTCCTCAGGGCGACCCTCGCAGTGGTAACACCCAGACGTTTCCTCCTTTCCCATCAGACACAGGTACCTCCCGAAACTTCCGTGTCCGGTGAGGACCTGCGTCATGCGGTAGGTCAGGACGCCGTGACGCCGATCTAGCCACTCCTCAAAGAGGGGTCTTACCGCCGCAATTGCGGCGTGCCCGACAATTATCTAGCTAGATACCAAATTTGAACTTTCTAGGTCATCTAGAAGTGGGTTAGGTTTTGTATCTATCTATAGATCAGTCAGTCAATCAGTCATAAATATGACGTTTTTTGGATGTTAATATCTATGTAACCGTTTAAGCTGTATTTATAAAATTTGGAGTACTAGTTTATCTAGGGAGTCTCATTATATGAACTAAATTTGGTTTGTTTAAGTTGAACAGTTTTTGAGTTATGAAGGGGTATAAAGTGGCTCCAAATGGTTCGTGTAATATTACACACGACCGCTGCTTGCCAGTTGTCTTTGCTCGAACTTGGCTTGACACGCTGCCGCGTGTCTAGATGTTACGACTCTATTTTTAGGGTTCCGTAGCCGAATGGCAAAAAACGGAACCCTTATTGTTTTAGTCATGTCTGTCTGTCCGTCCGTCCGTCCATCCGTATGTCACAGCCATTATATTCCGAAACGATTAGGACTATACATATGAAACTTGATAGGTATATGTATTCTATGAACTGCTTTCCGATTTTAAGAAAAAAAATTAAAAATATTTAAAAAAGTTTTTTTCATGAATTCTATGCGTGTGTGGTATTTATAGACAGGTCTTTAAAAATGACGTTGGGGTTTCTAAAATCACTCTTTCATAAAGTAAATTGTTCACAAGATATACGCTTCCAAAATGGTAAAATGTGCCCCTCCCCCCTCTAACTTCTATAATAATGGAGTGAAAAATCTAAAAAAATATGTCTGTAGATCTTAATATAAACTTTCAACCAAAATTGGTTTAAACGAGATCAGGTCAGCAGTTTTTGTTTCTAAACCCGCAAATATAACTTTGTAGTTTCTAGAACCGCAAATATAACTTTGTAATTCATACAAACAATAGAAAAAAAAACAAATTTATTTGGCGTAGTTGTAAAAAATGTAAATAAGCTAGTTTTAAGAAATTTGTAAGGTTTTTTTTTTGTTAAATAAATATACATATTATATTATATTATTATAGTTACTACAGAACCCTTCATTCTTCGAGTCTGACTCGCACTTGGCCATTTTTTTATGTTTGTTTAAACAGCATTTAACTATCTTTTCTCTAAGTTTTTATGTTATTTTATTTACATATCCATAATAATATCCAGTAAGCGTAGATCCCATCCACGAAATTTATGATTACCTTGGGTACAGATCTAAACATTGTATTGATAATATATTATTTAGTGCTCCCCTGCGAGTAATTCATTCTAATAACTAATTTGAATTCAGACTACTATGTTTTTTTAGAACCTAAATAGGTTTTAAAAAATAAATAAATATTAATATTCTACTAACTATTTCTTACCACAGTCAAGGTTTTACTGGAAGTAAATACTGTATTTATCCCGCTTCTATATTTTCGACCGACGACAAAAAAAGGAGGAGGTTATCAAGTCGACGCGTATATTTTTTTAAGTTTGATCACTAATTACTCGAAGACGACTGAACTAATTTGGATTTTTTTTTGTTTGAATGGGTATATTTTGAAATTAGTCCCATTGTCACCAAGTCAGGATCTGATGATGGGATCCTGGAGAAATCGAGGGAACTCTTCAAATATTATAGGCACACCTATAATGATTTGAATATTTATTACAGTACTTGTATATTTTATTGTATTATAGTTGTTGTACTTGTGTAGTTGCATTCGAAAAGCACCATTTTTGAAGTGGACCTGGTGATGAAGACCACAGATGGCCACTGGAACTACTGAATATATTAGTAGGAATAATAAGTATTTCATGTGTTCCGCTTCGATTACTTGAATGTGGTTATTAAGCACAATATGCTCGTCACAATGCATATGGTGAAGTGAAGCTGATGGTGAAGTACCAGGAGAACTCCTGAACAATTAACGGCCCAACATTGGGAAAAGCAATATTTTGTAAATGATTATAAGTAGTTGACATTTAGGCTCTTGTAACTAGATAAATTAAAAATCGACCAACTAAAGAGAGTGAAATAAAAACTTTTTACCAAAAAATTAAACCGACTCCCAAAAAACACTGCAAAGTGAAAAATAACTTTAATTTCAGAATAAAAACGAAAATACAAAACTAAAGACACCGACTACCGAAATTATAGTAATTTTTCACTTTGCAGTGTTTTTTGGGAGTCGGTTTAATTTTTTGATATAAAGTTTTTTTTTTATATGTGAATGAATCCATATTAATATTATAAATGCGAAAGTAACTCTGTCTGTCTGTATGTTACCTTTTCACGCCTAAACCGCTGAACCGATTTAGATGATATTTGGCATGGGAATAGTTTAAGACTAGAACGACATAGGATAGTTTTTATTCCGGAATTCCCACGGGATCGGGAATTACGCGGGAAGAACCTCTATTTTGTGTTATTTTTAAAAGCTAATAAACACATTATAACTTCTTGAAATCTTTATTATAATTGCGTTCTTAATCAGTAAACATTTGCTTAATTTCAACCATGCTATTATCGTCATTCATGAATTCGAAACGCCACAAATAACTGCAAATCAATCTTTATTGTAGAAATTTTTATATAATGTATATTCCCATTAAATATCACATTTATAATCATCAACATAATATTAGAACATTTCGCCCTAATTCGCTAAAAAGGTATCGTGTAAATTGGCAACGACGGCGTATTTTGCGTCGAAATCAATTCGTGAATGTTGAAAAACCACAACAAATTGAAATACACCGAGACCAACAAAGCTCCCAATATTATTAATTGATTGAAGTAGATGGAATACATACATTTTGATCTGTTTGATTGTCCATAAATAGCACATAAACACATGTAGAAAAGTGTATTTTGTTGCCTGCCTGATAATGTTTTTAAACATATGTTACTATTATTAAAGTAAACATATTTTTCCATATTGTAAAACACTAAGACAAAGATTGTCTGTAAAAGATCACTTTTCGCTAATAAGCGATTTTGTATAGACAGCCTTTAAGAGACCTCCCATTGTAACACACTTTGTAGTCGATAAATCCTTATTTAATTATCTTATGGTGTATAATAAAGATCTATCTTTATCAGCATCCAATACTGCCCATTAGACCAGAAACCGAAGAAGTTGATACATATATCAGTGAAGTTAAAGTTAAAACGAGCCTTTTTAAGGCTGAAGCGATCATAAAAAACCCGCGTGGAATAACGGGGCGACGAAGCGTTGGCTCTGAAGCGGCCATGAATAATCCTTGCGTCAGCACCACGCTAGCTGACTGCCCAATTAAAAACGTACTCTTTCCACGATTTTTAGCTTAGAATATTGTATAATAAGCCAATAAAATACCCCACTTAACGCCCTCCAAGCCCCGGCGCTATGAAATATGCACTTCTCAACCTCATTATAGCAACGCTGAAATTAAATGCAAGAACTACGACTGGAACGTCGCTTACAACTTAACTAATTGAAATTTAACGTTTTCATTTTAATATTTTTGAACTAATTGTTTGTACTGAGATTAAGATATAAAATGGATTACGTATTAAAGCATTACCAAATTGTATTTTCCCTATGAGTTGATAACGTTTTATTTTCAACCGACGACAAAAAAAGGAGGAGGTTATCAATTCGACGCGTGGTTGCGCCAACATTCAAAATATGATTGACATCCGCTATTTCCTATATCCATCTCCTTCCCGCACATACCTCGCGAGTGAGTAAGAAGATTCGCCCGCCATTTGTCGAAAAAACAACTTCCGAATCGCTCCGCATCAAGTTGACAATGGCGTCGACGCGCTCCGCTTAAAAATATTAATAACTTTGGAATCACCGCATTTTCGCATGTAATAAGACTTATGATCCATAGTTTGTGCTTGTGTTTAACGTGTGAGGACAATAACTTGAAGCCCAACTGCCCTGAACCTGGAAAAGTGAACCGGTGCACCGGCGACGACGCGAGCACGTGGCTCCCGCAAAAGGTTTGTGCTTTCCTTGCCTACTTATTTCGGGTTGTATTCCATTGTCCCACACCCACTGCAACTCGAATTACCTAACGCCAAGCGTTTGTCAATCGTTTAGCTCCGCACCGCAAATACAGTCCACTAAATTAGCCTTTCGCGCCAACATTTTCTTTGGTCCCTCTCACCGGATAGTTAGGTACTTATTTGAATTAGGTACATATTTGTTGTAGTTATCGCATTGGTATTTATTCCATAAGGAATAAACGCACCGCACCGCAGTCTTGTTCCTAACCCAATTCGTTGTTTGTTCATCTATTACCTACGTACGTGCGTAATACCTACATACCTACGTAGCCATAGATCGCTCGTATTAGTTATTCATTCGGAAGTCTAAAATTATTTGTATATCAGAAACAGAGACACAACCTAGTGGGTAAATTAAGATTGTTTAAGAACTACCTACAGTGCTTTTATTTCACCCGCAGTTCGTTATAACTACCTACCCACTTTAGGTATTTAATATTGTCCGCGTCGCTGTTCTCCATCGCTTATTTGCTAAAATAACTTTATTTGCTTGTTTACCGCATTGATTGTTTGTAATAAATAATTATTATTCACGATGTCTCATAAGGACATCAAAGTTCAATTGAAACTTTTATATGCTAAAAGAGACATGATATTTTCTCGCGTGCAATCTATTTGTGATAATGCACTTAAAACACTTGATCTAGCTATTAGAGATTCGTTCTTATGTTCTATAGAAAACTTGGATAGTTTGCGCACGGAATTTGAATCCGTAATTCATAATATTAACGTTTTAGAGTTAGAATTAAATCCAGAATACGCTGTGAGTTATCAGGCTTTGGCGTCATTTGATGATTTATTCTGTCGCATCAAACGCGTCGCGAGGAGCTTGGAGAAGCCGTCTGTCCATCAGAGCCAGGCAAATCACACTCGCGATCGACCCAAATTACCGCCCATTCAGATACCTGAATTTAATGGTGATATTCGCAATTGGAATCTATTTATAGATAGTTTTGAAAACACTATAAATGGGAACGTCTCTTTGACAGATCATGAAAAGTTACACTATCTGGTTGAAAAGTTAACTGGTAAAGCTAAAACTGTTTGTGCCGGCATTACTTTTAGTGCCGAAAATTATTCATTAATTTTAAAAACTTTAAAGTCGAAATATGAAGACAAAAGATTAGTTGCTACCGCATATTTAGATCAGCTATTCGAGTTGAAAAATATTACAGTTTGTAATGAACATAATTTAGAGAAGTTTTTAGATATTTTTGCATCATCTGTTCGCGCAGTAAAGAACCTGAAGGTCGATGACCTCTGCGACTTTTTGTTTTTATATTTGGGTTTAAAGAAATTAGATAGTGAAACTGTTCGTTTATTTGAAATAGACCATCGCAGTAGTAAACTGCCAAAATTCAATGATTTAGAATGTTTTGTTCGCGATCATATTAAAATATTACAACGCACTTCGTCAACCCATGAAGTTACGAAGAAGTCCGACCGTCGAACAGATGCGGCTTCGAAGTCACAAAAGTCGACACATACGTATGTGAATACAGCACCTGCTCCTGTACAATCGAGTTGTTCTTTGTGTAATAGTCAACATTCGCAATTGTACAAGTGTTCTGGTTTCTTAAAATTTACGCCCTATGAACGTTATAAGTTTGTTCGCGAAAAAAATTTGTGCTTTAACTGCCTTAGTGACAAGCATCGGGTTACGTCTTGTAATAGTAGTCAAAGTTGTCGTAAGTGTTCTTCGAAGCACCACACTTTACTTCACATGGAGAAAAGTGGTAATAATGCCGCATCCAATGTGAGCACAGTTAGTTTACCAAGCGGTGACACGTCGTCGCAGTCAGTCGGTGCGAACTCTGCGTCCGCTTCGCAGCCGCAGCCGCAATCAACGCGCGACGTTGCCCGCTCGCAGGCCGCCGTGACTGACGTCACGTTGTGTTCGATGTCCGCCGCAAGCAATACGTGCACTACCGTGGTGCTCGCGACCGCTCACGTTGTTGTTGATGATGCTTTTGGTAATCCGTGTCTTGTTCGAGCGTTGTTAGATTGCGCTTCGCAGAGTAATTTTTTAACTCAAAATTGTTGTCAACGCCTTGGTTTTAGTATTAATAACCGACCAGCCCGCTCAGTAGTTAAGGGGTTCGGTGGTTTAAAATCAACCATTCATGGTTCGATTAAAATTAAATTTGCATCGCGTTTTAATTCTAATATTTGTTTTGATATGGATTCGCTTGTCGTAGATAAAATTACGGAACAATTGCCTACTGTCCCGGTTGACACGTCTTTATTGACCAAATTTAAAGACCTACCGTTGGCAGATGAATCTTATGGTGTCCCTGGAGACGTCGATATGTTGATCGGCGCATCGATTCTCCCGCACCTTCAGTTATCTCGTAAGATTCAAGGTCATTCGTCGTTTCCCGCACCGCACGCCCTAGAAACAGTTCTAGGTTTTGTTATTGTTGGTTCCGCACCCGCACATTTAGATAGTTACTCGACTGTGTCACATTGCTGCACTGTTGAGCCGCCGCTGGAGTCTACCATCCGCAGGTTCTGGGAAATTGAAGAGGTCAATGTCCCGCCTATCCTAAGCCCTGATGATAAGGTGGCTGAGGAGATTTATTGTGGCACGACTACCCGTGATAATGATGGTCGGTATATTGTCGCGCTTCCATTCAAGGGAGATATTTTTTCGCTCGGTGACTCCTACGCTTCCGCGGAAAAACGCTTTTCTTGTTTAGAACGTAAGATGCAAGCATCTCCGAAGTTGAAGCAAGCCTATGATGAGGTGGTTACCGAATACCTAAATAAAGGGTACATCTCACCTGCATCCACCGCCGAGACTGACGAGACTCTTGATCATCCATCTTACATCATCCCGCACCACGGAGTTGTTAGAGAAGACAAGCTTACTACTAAGCTCCGCGTGGTTTTGGACGGCAGTGCTAAGACTAGCACTTCCGTATCGCTCAATGATATTTTGTATTGTGGTCAAAACCTTCAAGGTAACTTATTTGACATTATTATGAATTTCCGCTTGTTTGCTGTCGCGCTTTCCGCCGACATAAGGCAAATGTTTCTTTCTATTGGTATTCGCGAATGCGACCGCAAATTTCAACGTTTTTTGTATAGATTTTCGCCTCAAGAACCTTTGAGAGTTTACGAGTTTAATCGTGTTTGTTTTGGGCTTAAGTCGAGTCCTTTCCATGCGCTTCGCACTATCAAGCAATTAGCCGCTGATGAAGGTGAAAGATTCCCGAAAGCGAAAGACACTATTGAGACTGGGCTATACATGGATGACTTTGTTTATAGTGTAGCCAGCGAGGCGGATGCCGTTGAGACCGCCGCTCAAGTAATAAGTCTTATGAAGGCCGGTCAGTTTGATCTTGTGAAGTGGACTAGTAATTCGCAGACCGCTCTAGATTCGATTCCACTATCGCATCAATTATCTTCGGTGAAGGAATTTGATGGTGATGATACGCACAAGGTTCTAGGTTTAAGTTGGTCACCCGCGTCTGACATGTTCAGTCTTAAAGTTAGTTCGACTCCGCAAATTTGTACTAAGCGCATTATCCTGTCGTGTGTAGCACGTATATGGGATGTTATGGGATTTGTAGCTCCCGTCGTTTTATATGCCAAGTTGCTTATAAAAGAACTTTGGCTTTCCAATAGTGATTGGGACGACCCCGCGCCCGAAAATATTGTTAAACTGTGGGCTCGCTTCCGGAAAGAACTTCCATTGCTCAATCAAATAAAAATTCCTCGCCATGTTGGTATATTGTCGAACAGTATAGTTACTGTTGTAGGCTTCGCCGACGCCAGTGCAAAGGCTTACGGGGGGGTAGTTTATTTTCACGTTTTGGATGCTGACAAGGTTTCGGTTAGTCTTATAAGCGCTAAATCCAAAGTCTCCCCTCGCAAGGTCGTTTCTCTGGCGCGCCTGGAGCTGTGCGCTATACTTTTGTTAGTGCAATTAATCAGCTCGATTGTCAATGCTTGTAGGCACCGCATTATTATTGATAGAATTATGGCTTTTTCTGACTCTACTGTAGCTTTGTGTTGGGCACATTCTTCGCCCCATCGCTGGGACACATTCGTCGCCAATAGGGTGGCCAAAATCCAGTCCGAATTACCACCACAAAATCTCTTTCACGTTGCTGGCACAGATAATCCCGCCGATTGTCTCTCCCGTGGGTTGCTCCCTTCGCAAATTTTAGATCATCCGCTGTGGTTCTGCGCTCCGTCTTGGATTCATAGCGTGCTCGAGGAATGGCCGGTTAAGCCCTTTAATCCAGCTGCCGTTTCAGAACCACCCGAGGAGAAGAAGCATTCGCTTGTAGTTTCGGTTCCACGTGAAGAGTCGATTATTTTATCGTTATCTAATCGCGTCTCGTCTTGGTCGAGACTTTTGCGTTGTGTGGTGTATGTATGTCGGTTTCTGAAACTGTTACCCACGCGCGGTGTTATAGCCGCCGCTGATCTGGATAAAGCTGAGTCAGTCGTGCTACGTGAATTGCAGAGATTTTATTTCGCATCCGAAATTAGTAGTTTGGAGTCCAACAAACCTTGTAGCCGCGCCTTTCAACATTTGAAACCTTTTTTGCAGAATGGTCTTATTCGAGTAGGTGGTCGTTTGAGAAATTCCGATTTAGGATTTGAGCAAAAGCATCCAGTAGTTTTACCCCGCAAGGACCATATTTTAGATTTGATTGTAGATTATCATCATAGGTTGAATTGTCACGCAGGTCCAGACTTGTTGATGTCTATCCTTAGACAGAAGTATTGGATACTTTCCGCTCGCAATTTGATTCGTGCTAGAGTACACAAATGTGTGCCCTGTTTTAAGCTTCGCCCGCGTTTTATCGCGCCTGAAATGGCCGATCATCGCTCTTGTCGTGTTGTTCAATCCGCTAAACCTTTCGTTCACACCGGTACAGACTTCGCCGGCCCGTTTAGGGTAACTGTTGCCCGTGGTCGCGGAATACGCTCCACGAAAGCTTACGTTTGTCTATTTATTTGCATGACAACTCGTGCGGTTCACATAGAATTGACCGGTGATTTAAGTACGCAAAGTTTTATGTCCGCGTTTAAGCGCTTTTTGTCGCGCCGTGGTCCCGTCAAACGTTTATATTCTGACAACGGTACCAATTATGTTGGAGCTCGCCGTAATATTTCAGAGTTGCACGCGTTCTTACGGTCAAAGTATTATCAGAGTGAATTCGCTCATGTTTTGGCCGAAAATCGTATTGAATGGCATTTTAATACGCCCGCTGCTAGTCACTTTGGTGGTAATTGGGAGGCGAATATTAAGAGCCTCAAGTCGCATCTGTTCCGCGTTGTAGGCGTACAGATTCTCTCTTATGAGGAGCTGAGTACTGTACTCGCTCAGATAGAGGCAGTAATGAATACTCGTCCACTGTGCCGAACTCTATCTAGTGACCCCTCAGAATCTTTAGCTTTAACTCCGGCTCACTTCTTAACCACGACTCCTCTTAAGTATTTGCCCGCTATGGATGTTGATGAAGACAGACTACATCTCCTAAAGCGTCATGCTCTTTTGGATAGATTAGTTCAATCATTTTGGAAGCGTTGGAGAGCAGATTATTTACACACGCTTCAGTCGCGTCAAAAATGGAATACTCCATCGAATCCAGTCGCCGTTGGTACTGTGGTGGTTTTAATGGCCGAGAGTGCGCCTCCTCTACACTGGCCTCTAGGTGTAGTGGAGGAAGTTTTCCCTGATCCAAAGGGAGTAACGCGTATAGTAAGGGTTAAAACCGCGACCGGTTCGTATTTACGTCCGGTTATTCGCCTCTGTCCTCTGCCCAATCAGCAGCAGGCTTCAAATTAGTTTAGTAGTTATGGTAACGCTTTATATTATAGTTTAGGAATAAGGTTAGAAGTTAGATGTTACTCCAGAGTTTAGTTCTTTGATTAGTTTCGCTTATAGTTTTTGAAGGTAACCCTTCAAACCGGGGGGAATGGTTGCGCCAACATTCAAAATATGATTGACATCCGCTATTTCCTATATCCATCTCCTTCCCGCACATACCTCGCGAGTGAGTAAGAAGATTCGCCCGCCATTTGTCGAAAAAACAACTTCCGAATCGCTCCGCATCAAGTTGACAATGGCGTCGACGCGCTCCGCTTAAAAATATTAATAACTTTGGAATCACCGCATTTTCGCATGTAATAAGACTTATGATCCATAGTTTGTGCTTGTGTTTAACGTGTGAGGACAATAACTTGAAGCCCAACTGCCCTGAACCTGGAAAAGTGAACCGGTGCACCGGCGACGACGCGAGCACGTGGCTCCCGCAAAAGGTTTGTGCTTTCCTTGCCTACTTATTTCGGGTTGTATTCCATTGTCCCACACCCACTGCAACTCGAATTACCTAACGCCAAGCGTTTGTCAATCGTTTAGCTCCGCACCGCAAATACAGTCCACTAAATTAGCCTTTCGCGCCAACAACGCGTATATATATATATTTTTTTAATATATGATCATCGAGTACTCGAAGACGGCTGAACCGATTTGGAAAATTCTTTTTTTGTTTGATAGGGTATACTTCTAAATTGGTAGCATTTGTCACCAAGTCAGGATCTGATGATGGGATCCTGGAGAAATCGAGGGAACTCTTCAAATATTATAGGCACACCTATGGCGTTTTGGGTATTTCTTATAGTAACTTGTGCAGTTGCTCTCAAAAAGTACCATTTGGGGAAGTGGAACTGATGATGAAGACCACAGATGGCCGCCGAAACTACTCAATAATAAGTATTTCGTGGATTGCGATTCGATTACTTGAATATGGATATTAAGCACTTTATGCTCGTCACAATGCATATGGTGATGTATAGCTGATGGTGAAGTACCAGGAGAACTCCTCAAAAATTAACGGCCCAGCATTGGAAAAAGCAATATTTTATAAAATTTTATAAGTAGTTGACATTTAGGCTCTTGTAACTAGGTAAATTAAAAATCAACCAACTAAAAAGAGTGAAATAATCGGAAGTCGGTGCCAAAAACGAAAATACAAAACTAAAGACACCGACTACCAAAATTAAAGTTATTTTTCACTTTGCAGTGTTTTTTGGGAGTCGGTTTAATATTTTGTTAAAAAGTTTTTTGTACAATCACACATTAAAATATGTAGCGATTTATCTAGCGATTTGCGTCAGACTGGTTCTAAACTGACTCGTTATTAATGTTTTTTTTTATAGCTAAGCATTCAGTGCAATTATTCTGATAGGATTTATAAGATAGTTTCAAAATATTCCTTTGCAATATGTAGTACTGTACAGAGCAGTCGTGGTCCTGTGACTACTGCGTCCACCTGCGTGTTGCAGATCGTGGATTTTATACAGCTAGGTAGGTATATAAAGAGGATTAAGTCTGTGTCACAGCAGTGTAAACGTAATAAGCTGGATTATTATTATAATACTAATAAAGTTGCCTTGTTTCTTATTTACTATCGTCATCATATCATCCCGGATCCACCGTGTTCAAATTAAGTAAGCATATATCATAATCTGTGTAAATCTAACGCCAACTATTACAAGCTCGTGTGTATATACCCGAGGCTTCGATTAGACACATCGCTATATAATCAAACTAGTACTCACGCGGGGCTTCGCTCCCGTGGATTCTATCACGGTAAAAACATAACTCTCCTTTTTTGCAGTCGGGTAAAAAGTAGCCTATAACCTTCCTCAAGCTTCAAGCTACTTCCATACCAAATTTCATCCAAATCCACCCAGTACTTTCGAAGATTAGCGCGTTCAAGCAAACAAACAAACAAACAAACAAACAAACAAACTTTTCCGCTTTATAATATTAGTATAGATTTCACACTCTGAAGGAGTAGCTAATCTGTGCTAGGAACACGTGCCTGGCTTTGACGTGGCATACTGGGTGATTCGAGTATGAACCGTGCATACATCGTGTAAACTTGGCTTGATTACGTCCAACTTATGCGAGGGTTGATTTCTGAGTCAGTCGCTTCAGAAAGTTTTTGAGATTCGTGATGATGGTTGATGGCTACTTATGTTTTATGGCTAAATATGAATGAGATCGAATGAGTGCAACCTATCGCAATCGGGTTTCTGATTGAGCGCATTTACTTCTTTAGTTTTCTTAGAAATCAAAGAACCGATCCTCATGTTACTTGGTGTACCTACCTACCTACATACGCAAAGTAAGTAAAGACTAATTAACTTTTTGTCATAAATATATTTTATCACTTCTAAGAACTAAGTTACAACGTAAGATATGTTTTCGGATGCTAATCCGGAAATAAAGGTTTTAGAACGAAAAATTCATACTCTACTTTACATTATCATACCATGATCAAATTTCAACAATATCTCACAATATAATATATTTTATCATATAATTGTTAGTTTGTAAATGTACAAGGAGAGCTTAGATGTGCACAATATACAGTGGGATATTTGACATTAAAAATATTCATAACTAACTACCCAATAACTTATCCTCAGTAGGAGATCACACGCTCAAAATGAAGCTACAAAGAAATAAATCTTCCAAATGGTATGCAGGAATATTGCCAAAACGCTAGGTTTAAGGAACAGGTACTTATTACGCTCCAGAAACTATGAATGGAACGTGGGAAGCGTCTCCTTTAATTCTTCGCGAAAAATGGCTACTGAGGTACGTGTAATTTCGTTTAGTATTCTTGGCAACTTTGGCGGTGTCGTAAGTATACATATCGACGGTTAAAAGGTAATTGGGCATAAGCGACATTTTGGTCGAATTTGACTTATGAATGCCATTCTACTCAAAATTTTCCGTTCTTTCGAATGCGCTAACTCCCATTGCTCTGTGATGACTTTTTTGTCACTTATGCCCAAGCAAAAAAACTGCGTTTTGTAGAAAGTTATATCCATTTTTCTAAAATATCAAACATTAAACTGCTCTCCTGAACAATTTGATTTTTGTCGCTTATACTCTATTACCTTTTAACCGTCGATATACTAAGGATTATGAACGGCAGTATTAAGAAACAAAATCCCTACCTTATCACTCGTATGCCTGTCTGCTTGTCCGTCCATCACGGCCATAACATAAAAAAACCTTGGTTATAATTGCTCCATGTACTGGACCAATTCAGTTCGAATTTGGTGCACATGAGCCCCAACCAACAACGGACGAGTATTATTAATGTTGCACGGTAACATGACGCTTCAAAACACTGAAGATTAACGTAAAGGTCGAGATGAAAAAAAACCAAGTATTTTTTATGTTATTACAAGTAAGTTAGGTTAGGTTATAGAATATTTTACACTTCACTGGTGGTATGACGTTTATGATTTAACAATAATTAATTAGTTGTCGGCTAATGACGAAAAGAAAAATGTACTTACAGTAAAAAACATTTCCTATTAACTATGAAACCTAAAAGGAAAAAAAGAAATTAAAACATGGTTATCAAATCTATTTTTTTTTTTAAGATTTGATATGTCATCTGGCCAACTAGAAAACAGGTACAATGCGGCCGTTCTAACTTGGCGAACGTGAAGTTAGGCTCTGCGAACTTTAACGCTTGTGTGCACTCGTACAAAAATAAAGATTTAAAAAAATAAATGCCAATAACAGTGGTTAACAGGAATAACAACTGCTAATTGAAATAATAAAAAAATAAATGCAATTAGCAGTTGTTATTCCTGTTAACATCTGTTATTGGCATTTATTTTTTTAAAACCTACTGTATCCATGTGTGTACATACTCAATATTAATTTCGTAAGGTACACAAAGATCCGGGGTTGCGGAAATGTTCTAACGTGATACTGCGGCCCCAGATCGCAAGAGCAACTGCAGGAGCAGGGTGAGTTTTTAGTCAGTAGAAGTCTGATACTCCCTTACGCTCTACCCACAGCGGGAGGAGTCGTTTGATGATTTTCACACCCAGGAACAAAAAGGTACACAAAAATGACAATTAATTACACTACTGTCCACATGTTTGTGCCTGCTTGTGTGCGAAAACTAGAATAGTTTTGTTGGAGACCGGTAACAATTTATTCACTGACTCCAAAAAAGCAAGTTCCCAACTAGCACAAATGGGTTGCATTAGGGCTTTGGAGCGTATCGGATTATTACTTATGGTAATAGACGTAAGCGCTAGAGCGTCTACTACAGACTTAAAGCAGCCGCTTTAGCGCTATTTGGGCGCCATTTTATGCAACCTAAAGTTCCATTTAACCTGCACAACGGTTGCATAAAGGTTCCTTAATAGCTATAACGATTTATTAACGCTATACTAAAGCTCTCGTAGCGCTACTTTTGAATGATTTTGAACTACTTTGAACGAATGAATTGATTATAGTTCTTTATTGTATATCTTCAGTTGACATTATTTGTAATATTTTGGTAAAGTGTTTTCGTCGCCATCATGAAAATAAAACAAAAAGAAGTAAATGTTTGTATTCTGTATTAGCAAGATATATAAAGATACTGAAAACGCTGTCCAGTTTACTGTAGATATATAAGATAATTTTCGAGTAATTTTAACGCGCTTTTATGATATTTAAAAAAATAACAAAAGATATGTGATATTTTTTATTTGTTATACAGAATAAATTTTATTTCCGTATTTTTACGTGTCGATAACTTACTATTCGCAAGTGGCCGATTGTTTACCGGTACATTTAATGCACATTTAACTGAAAAACCAATGTATATCAACTCAATTTTGCAAGTGAATTATAAGTTTTCTTAAAACATCATGGCGTCATTGTAATGTAGTCATAACCTGCAGTTTTAGCTCTAATAACTCCCTTTTGAGAATCATAGCGCTAATTTTCACCCTTCGAACGCTTCCAGTGATTTTTGTTACCCTAGTGCAACTCACACCCCACCAACTGTGTCCCCACGTTGTCGTCGTGGTGGGGCTTGCGTGTTTCGATGATCTCTGGGGCCATGCCGGTAGAGGCACTCATGCCGGACGGGCCCAGAGGGAGAAACCAGACCAAGAGGGACACACCGGGGGAAAGGCGCGCCGCCTGGAGGATCGAGCAGCTAGCTCGAGCTTCTAGACGGCGCGGGGCCCGGTCTCAGAGATCGGGTCAAGGGGGAGGAAAGGTTCACTTCCGGTATGCGTCTAATCTTTAGACGTATCCGTGAAGTGAACCAGGGGAGGGGAAATGGGGTGTAGGGTCAGAGGAACTCACCTCAAAAAAAGTAAAACAATATGGAGAACAAAGCTTTTGTCAAAGATACCCAGGCGGGTCCCAGCTGCTCTTCAGCTGGGGAGTCCCGCACCGGACACGTCTGGTCAGTCCCACCGTACTCTGGGGGGGACAACAACCGCTTTTACCCCAAATTTCCGGCAGTCACCGCATCGAGCCAGGGAGGCTCACGTGCCCGTGAGGTGGAGTCGCTGGACTTGTCCAGCACGTCCACCTCACCAGCACCGAGCATTGAGCGAGCGCAGAGCGCCGCTCCGCGGAGGAAGGGGGCGCTGATGCTCGGGTCGGAGACCGACTCGGCATCGGACGCCGAGAGCTTCCAGAGCTTAGTCTCTGGGAGCGCAGTGAGGAGCGACGAGGGGGGCGCCGACAGGAGGAAGGAGTTCCTCAAGCGCCCCCGCGACGACGAGTCGTCGTCGGAGGAGGGGCTTGTCTCAGCCCGCAAGATCCCCACTAGCGTGCGGCACCCCGCACGCTAGTGGGGATTGACGAAACGGGAAGGCCGAGGCAAGGCCTCGGGGAGGGGGCCTCCCTCTGGAGAGCCCAACACTGGTCTGGCCTCGGGCGAGGCCAAACTAGAAGAGACCGTGGCAGCTGCCATCCGCACCATCTCGCGGAACCGGAACCGGCGAAGCAAGGAGGATGCGATCGGTGAAGCCACGGCCTCCATTATGGCGGCCGCGCGGACTTACGGCGGGGCCCCGGCTGCAAGGGACGATATGTCCGATCTGCGGCCGGAGGTCACCCGCCTGACTGCTGCCATGGAGGCTCTCCAGAGGGAGAACGCCGCCCTTAAGGCGGACCTGGCTGCAATCCGGGGAGACGGCCAGCGGAATGCGCCGCCGCGGGGCCAAAAGGAGAAAGGCCAGCCCACACCAGCGGAGAACTCGGTTCTCGACCTGGTGCGACAGGAGCTGGCCGCCTTTCAGCAGCGGTTCTCCGTATTGGAGAGCCGCGTGCTGCGACCCCTGCTGGCGGCGCCTTCGTACGCGGCTGCGGCCGCGTCCAAGCCTCCCCGGACGGCGACGAGGCCGCCTCAGGCAAAGACGGCCACTGGGCAGACGGCCTCAGCGGCGGCGGCTCCTGCGAGGGCGAAGACGGCCCCGGCCAAGCCCAAACTGGGCCCACCGAAGCCGCCTCCGACCCCGACACCTGCGGGGCCGAAACAGGCGGCCAAAGGGAAGAAGGCCCAGGCCGGGAACCAACCGTCCCAGCAGCCTCCTCCAAAGACTCCTCCGGCCGGCGCCGACTGGCAAGTGGCCGGGGAGAAGAGGAAGGCTGCTGGCGCAGCCAGGTCCTCGCGGAGAAGGGAGCGACGGTGGCGGCGAGACGCCGCGGCGCGATTGCGCGCCCCCAAGACCGCGGCTGTAGTGATCACACTGCAGCCGGACGCGGTGAAGAGGGGCGTGTCGTACCGCGACGTGCAGGCGAAGGCGCGGATGGCGATCGACATCACGGAGCTCGGCATCGTCGGCGGCCTCCGTCACCGGGTCACTGCGACGGGCGCTCGGATGCTGGAGATCCCCGGCGCGGCCAGTGGCCCTGCCGCTGACGCTCTGGCCGAACGGCTTAGAGCGTCCTTAAAAGCGGAGGAGGCCCGAGTCTCCAGACCCACCAAGCGCGCAGACGTGCGCATATTGAGTCTGGATGACTCCGTGACGGCCGAGGAAGTGGTGGCCGCCGTTGCCAGGACTGGGGAGTGCCCTCCCGATCAGGTGAGGGCAGGCGCCCTGCGTCCTGGCTTCACGGGGGAGCAAACCATTACGGTTAGCTGCCCCGTCCCGGCGGCGAAAAAGTTGCAGGAGGGCCGAAGGCTCCTGGTTGGCTGGGTGTCTGCGCAGGTGAAAGTCCTGGACCCCAGACCCCTGAGGTGCTTCCGCTGCCAAGTGGGCAACCATGCGGCATGCGTGTGCACCTCGGAGGTAGACCGCAGCGATAGGTGCTTCCGCTGCGGTCAGCCCGGTCACAAGGCCGCCTCACATGCGAAGCAGTGAGGCGGTTGGCAAGCCGGCCGATCACCGGGCTGGGGACAATTCCTGCGCCCCACCCACCAAAGCCAGGCGCAGAGGTAGGCCCTCTGCCGCCGTCGTCACCACCACCGCCGCCGCCGCCGCCGCCGCCGTCGCTACTGCCGCCGCCGTCGCCGTCGTGGCTGAACCCCCGCGAGGGGCCCTGGAGAAGGCTGCAATGGATCCCGATTAATGGCCCCATTGCGCTTCCTCCAGGCGAACATTGTAACGATACCTTCTACTTCTCCAATAAAAGAGGGTAAAATAGATGTACCATTAAATTTAATATAGTAATAATATACAGTATTTTATAAAAAACCTGCCTATCTACCTAGCTATCCTAAAAAAACGGCCTACCTACCTAATTGACACACTCAGGAGAGAAGAGGAGGAGGTTTAGAGTATATTACTTGCGGGACGGCTTGGCAGACCACTCCAGGATCGCCTTCTACTCCACGATGTCTTCGTCGTACAGCAGCTTGAGCAAGGCGGTCCGGCAGTAGGCTCCCAACAAGGCGTCTGGGCAGCAGGCTCTCAGCAAGGCGTCAGGGCAGCAGGCTCCCAGCAAGGCGTCAGGGCAGCAGGCTCCCAACAAGGCGTCAAGGCAGCAGGCTCCCAACAAGGAGTCAGGGCAGCAGGCTCCCAGCAAGGCGTCAGGGCAGTAGGCTCTCAGCAAGGCGTCAGGGCAGCAGGCTCCCAGCAAGGCGTCAGGGCAGCAGGCTCCCAACAAGGAGTCAGGGCAGCAGGCTCCCAACAAGGCGTCAAGGCAGCAGGCTCCCAACAAGGAGTCAGGGCAGCGGGTACTGCACTTCCTCTTCCATCACTCTTCGTCAAAACTCGTCGAGAACTAAACTCTTCAAAAACTGGTCAAAGACTGAACTCCCGGAGATGGCCCCCAGCGCCTTTTATACCCAGCTCAGCGTTCAAAATCCATTCCATTCTCATTCTGTACCAGAATTCAAATTGTAGAGTCCAAAATAGTCCATCTTGCCAGTTATTTGATCAGCCAGTTATATTCGAGCATAATTTATTAAACCTCTTCGATAAAATCTGAGAGTGTGTTTTAGAAATTTATAATTATAATTTAAAATGCCGTTAATCAGTAGACAACCACAATATAATATACAATATTAAGCTAGTCCTATCGATAAAAGTGAATAACAATTTATATAATAAAAGTATGAACAACCTTTTTAGTCTATTAGCCATTCAGTGACTACAAAGAAGAAGAAATTACAGTTTGTCAGCCTTGACGTAAAAAATGTCATGACAAGAAAATATTTGTTTTGATGGATGAATTATGGATTATGATTACAAAGAAAATGTAAGTTATTTGGTATTTGTAATAACAGATACTATATTTCCCCATCGACCCCGAGAAAATTTTTGGTCTAGAACAAAAATTTTGTAAGGTTAAAGTTTATCCACATTCATATAACTTACATGCCTCATTCAATCACACCAACATCTCACGAAGTTAGGTCAGGTAGGATTCACATTCAATGATCACTACTCGACCTGATTAGTACATGACAGTAGGCTTGTTTTCGGAGTCTGTCAGTCCGCTCGCGTCGAAAACCCATCAAATAAAAAACAAGATTTAGCAAAGGCTTATTTTTACGAAGTTGCTAGCCGCTTCGATCAACTTTAGAGTCGATAACATAAAAAACAAGGTTTAGCAAAGGCTTATTTTTACGAAGTTGCTAGCCGCTTCGATCAACTTTAGAGTCGATAAATAGTAATAAACTAACTTGGAGAGTTAGAAAGGGAGAAGGTTTGGTAATATGTACCTAAACGCACTTCTAAGTGATATCTGATTAGTTCAGATAGAAGAGAAAAAATAAAAATTAAGAGAAGCCTCTTAAAGTTTAAGAACAAAGTTAAAGAAAGAAATAAAATAAACTATTGAGTTTCAATAAGCCGAAAAGAACTCGATAGTTAAAAGAAGAGAAGAAGATAGAGATGAGTCATGAATATAGTACGAAAGATGAATATATTTACATAATTATATACTTAAATCGTTGTTTAGTTTTTGACGATGAGTGGAGTATAATTCTATCCATGACTGAAAATTAATATTATAGATAGCAAAAGAAGGTAAAGAGGGAGAGGGCAGGTAAATGAGAGGGTTAAAGAGTGCTAAAAAAAACTCAAGAGGATAAATTAAATATAAGAAAGAGGTTGAGTAAGAGTAAGATCACAAAAAAATAAAAAAAAGTGTTATAAGAGGTTAAAGAGGGAATAAACTAGTGGTAAAAGAGGTGATAAACTAGTGTTCGTGTGAAGAGGAAGTCTAGTATAGTGTTAGTGTAAAGAGTGAGTCTCCTATCCTAGAACTTAATATTAAAAAAGAGTCTAAGCCAAAAAGTGAGTCCAAAGAAAAAGGTTACTAGTAATAGTTTTTTTGGAATTTTGAAAAAAAATTAAACCGACTAGCTATGATTTTACGTTGGGCGCCAAACTGTAACGATACCTTCTACTTCTCCAATAAAAGAGGGTAAAATAGATGTACCATTAAATTTAATATAGTAATAATATACAGTATTTTATAAAAAACCTGCCTATCTACCTAGCTATCCTAAAAAAACGGCCTACCTACCTAATTGACACACTCAGGAGAGAAGAGGAGGAGGTTTAGAGTATATTACTTGCGGGACGGCTTGGCAGACCACTCCAGGATCGCCTTCTACTCCACGATGTCTTCGTCGTACAGCAGCTTGAGCAAGGCGGTCCGGCAGTAGGCTCCCAACAAGGCGTCTGGGCAGCAGGCTCTCAGCAAGGCGTCAGGGCAGCAGGCTCCCAGCAAGGCGTCAGGGCAGCAGGCTCCCAACAAGGCGTCAAGGCAGCAGGCTCCCAACAAGGAGTCAGGGCAGCAGGCTCCCAGCAAGGCGTCAGGGCAGTAGGCTCTCAGCAAGGCGTCAGGGCAGCAGGCTCCCAGCAAGGCGTCAGGGCAGCAGGCTCCCAACAAGGAGTCAGGGCAGCAGGCTCCCAACAAGGCGTCAAGGCAGCAGGCTCCCAACAAGGAGTCAGGGCAGCGGGTACTGCACTTCCTCTTCCATCACTCTTCGTCAAAACTCGTCGAGAACTAAACTCTTCAAAAACTGGTCAAAGACTGAACTCCCGGAGATGGCCCCCAGCGCCTTTTATACCCAGCTCAGCGTTCAAAATCCATTCCATTCTCATTCTGTACCAGAATTCAAATTGTAGAGTCCAAAATAGTCCATCTTGCCAGTTATTTGATCAGCCAGTTATATTCGAGCATAATTTATTAAACCTCTTCGATAAAATCTGAGAGTGTGTTTTAGAAATTTATAATTATAATTTAAAATGCCGTTAATCAGTAGACAACCACAATATAATATACAATATTAAGCTAGTCCTATCGATAAAAGTGAATAACAATTTATATAATAAAAGTATGAACAACCTTTTTAGTCTATTAGCCATTCAGTGACTACAAAGAAGAAGAAATTACAGTTTGTCAGCCTTGACGTAAAAAATGTCATGACAAGAAAATATTTGTTTTGATGGATGAATTATGGATTATGATTACAAAGAAAATGTAAGTTATTTGGTATTTGTAATAACAGATACTATAACATCAACCACTGCGCCGCTGCTCAGGAACTTTTGCTCCAGAGCATGGCGCAGTGGTTGATCAACGTCGCCGTGGTCGCCGAGCCGTATTTTGTCCTGCCCAGGAATAACTGGGTGGCGGACTTGGACGGCTCGGTGACCCTCGTTTCGTCGGCCGCCGCCGGTACCCCGCCCCTCGATCGCGTCAAGAGAGGGCGTGGGATCGTCGCTGTGGTAGGCGTTTATTTCTCCCCGAACCGAACTCTCGCCGAGTTCCAGAACTCCCTAACGGAGCTGGGAGACGTCGTCGTCGCCCTCGGTTCCCTCCCCGCCCTCGTCCTTGGGGACTTCAACGCCAAAAGTCCGGCTTGGGGTTCCCGGTCCACGGACCATGGGCGGGGCAGGATGCTCGAGCGCTGGGCCCGTGCGCAGGGCCTGGTGATCGAGAACCGGGGTTCTGTCCCCACGTGCGTGCGGTTTACGAGCGAGTCGGTGGTAGACGTTACGTTCGCCACCCCCAGCCTGTCACCGCGCGTCACCGACTGGCGCGTTGTGGAGGAGGTGGAGACCTATTCCGACCACCGGTATATCCGGTTCGACGTCTCCGCCCAGACCCCAGACGCGCCGGTCCGACGGGACCTGAGTGGTCCGCGATGGGCGCTGAAGCAGATGGACCGGGAGCTATTCCTGGAAGCCTCGATCGTGCAGGCCTGGGGGTCATCCCCGGACAGGCCTGCCGACATAAACGACGAGGCGGAGTGGTTCCGGGAGGCCATGTCGGAGATCTGCGACGTGGCCATGCCCCGGGTCCGGCAAGGACGCGCCCGGCGTCAGCTGTACTGGTGGTCGAGCGAGCTAGCAGCGCTGCGCGAAGCGTGCGTTGCGGCGCGACGCCGGTACACCAGGTTCCGCAGGCGCCGCACCTGACCTTCGGATGCGGCGACTGTAGAGGCGGAGCTGTACGAGGGCTACAGGGCAGCGAAGGCCGTCCTCCGAGACGAGATCTGGCGGGCCAAGGAACTGGCCCGGGAGGAGATGCTGTTGACTCTGGACGGGGACCCATGGGGCCGCCCCTACAAGTGGGTGCGAGAGAAGCTCCGCCCCTGGGCTCCCCCCTTGACGCAGAGTCTCCAGCCTCAGTTCTTGGAGGACGTGGTGAGCGCCCTGTTCCCATCGCGAGGGGAGCACGCTCCCCCGACCATGGCTTCGTCTCCGATGGAACCTGAAGCTGGCGCAAACGCAGACCACAGCGACGACGACGTCTACGACGCTCCAGAGGTGACCGAGGTAGACTTGAGAGTGGCGGTACAACGGCTCAAGGCCAAAAATACCGCCCCAGGACCTGACGGCTTGCCAGGGAAAGCGTGGGTCCTGGCCTCGGAGACTCTCGGGCCTCGACTAGGGGGGCTCTTTAGCGCATGCTTGGAGAGGGGCCAGTTTCCGCTTCGCTGGAAGACGGGAAAGCTGGTCCTGATCCAGAAAGCCGGGCGCCCTACGAACTCTCCGTCCGCATTCCGGCCCATCGTGCTGCTCGACGAGGCGGGCAAGCTCTTGGAAAGAGTAATTGCAGACCGCCTCTTCGGGCACCTGAATCGGGTGGGCCCGGATCTTGCGGAGTGCCAGTTTGGCTTCCACAGGGGGCGCTCGACGGTGGATGCCATCATGCGCGTGAGAGCCCTCACGACGGGGGACGCGGTATCCCGGGGCAGGGTCGTCTTGGCAGTGTCTTTGGACATCACCAACGCCTTTAACACCCTGCCCTGGAGTTGCATCAGGGAGCCACTCCGGTATCACCGGGTGCCGACCTACCTTCGTCGCATAGTCGAGGACTACCTGACGGACAGAGCCGTCATCTACCCCGGTCACCGGGGAGAGTGGAACCGGCGAGAGATGTCGTGCGGTGTCCCACAGGGATCGGTCTTGGGGCCGCCCCTGTGGAACATCGGATACGACTGGGTGCTGCGCGGCGACCTCCCTGACGGCGTCAGCGTAGTATGTTACCCTGACGACACGCTCGTTCTGGCGCAGGGAGAGTCGCACCAGGCGGCGGCTGACCTGGCGACGCAAGCGGTTGCGACAGTCGTTCATAGGATCCGGCAGTTGGGACTCGACGTGGCGCTGCACAAGACCGAGGCCATGTGCTTTCATGGCGGTTGGAGCGCGCCACGGTCCGAGTCCCACATAACGGTGGAGGGGGTTCGCATGGGCATCGGGAGGACGATGAAGTACCTGGGACTCGTCCTCGACAGCCGGTGGAACTTCAGGGAGCACTTCCTGAGTTTGGCCCCAAAGCTGAACCGGGCAGCAGCCGCCTTCAGGCGACTCCTGCCTAATCTCAGCGGGCCAAACGCCTCCTGCCGAAGGCTGTACGCCGGCGTCGTGCGGTCCATGGCCCTCTACGGGTCCCCAGTGTGGGCCCTGTGCATCCGGACGTGACCACTAAAGTTGGTCGCATGCCAGAGGGTCATGGCTATCCGAATGATCCAGGGATACCGCACGATCGCCGGCGAATCGGCCAACCTCCTTGCCGGATTGCTGCCCTGGGATCTGGAGGCGACTGCCCTCTAACGCGTCTATGAATGGCGCGTGGAGGCGCAGCGCCGGGGCGTATCCCCGCTGCCTCGAGAAGTAGAGGCGCGGCGGGAAGAGCTCCGGCGCGATCTCAGGGCAGTATGGAGGGAACGACTGTCGCAACTGACGGCCGGGCACGCCGCAATTGCGGCGGTAAGACCCCTCTTTGAGGAGTGGCTAGATCGGCGTCACGGCGTCCTGACCTACCGCATGACGCAGGTCCTCACCGGACACGGAAGTTTCGGGAGGTACCTGTGTCTGATGGGAAAGGAGGAAACACCTGGGTGTCACCACTGCGAGGGTCGCCCTGAGGACACCGTAGAGCACACGGTGCAAGACTGCCCCGCCTGGGCAGAGCACCGACGTGTCCTCACGGCGGCGATAGGTGGAGACCTCTCGCGCCCGGCATTGGTCGAGGCCATGCTGCGGGGCGAGAGGGAGTGGGAAGCGGTCGCCTCCTTCTGCGAAGCAGTCATGCTTCCGAAGGAGGAGGCGGGCCGCGTGAGGGAGAGGATGGCGTCCTCCCTCCAGCCCAGCCGCAGTGGTAGACGCCCACGGCGTCGGACGTCGGCCGACGATCTCCGGCCACCGTAGGCACGGGCATGCAGACAGCGAGTAAAGGGCAACTCGCTGTCCGACCATGGACCATGCCCGGGTCGACGGCGCGTCGTGTTCCACGCGCGCCTCAAAGAGCGTCAGCAACATGACGAGGCCACCTCTGCAGAGGGCCGAAGCCCGCCGGGGTCGTGGGACTCATCCCGTTACCGTGGCCCCGGTATGTAAAGGGTTATTGAAGGAACACCGTGGATTTTAGTCAGTAAAAGTCTGACAGTCCCTCCCACCCTGCCCGGAGTGGGAGGACTTATTTGATAATTTTACCACGTTAAAAAAAAAAAGTGCAACTCACAGCCACAAAAAGCTCCTATTTTCCTGTTTTTGAGGTTATAAGATCTAGTTACGTACTTATTCATTTAGCATCCATTTTTATTAAATGTTTTATAATAGTTACAAAAGCGGCTGTAAAATGGCGAATGGATTGAGCCTGCAAGGAATGAATATTGCTATTAAAGGCCTTAGTTACACTGATGATTTTTTTGTAACTATAGTATGCATAAGAGTTTCTATTATTTCTATAATGAAGCTTATAGTAGTATAATAGTGGTTACTATAACTATAACCTATAAAAGTTACAACGGAAACCACTGTGCAGCTGTGAGTGGCAGATTGACCTTCGTAACTCTCATATAAAGGTGTGAGTGGTAAATGAGTTCTACCGTGGACTACTGTGAAGGCTAGGGTAGTATTTGATTCAGCTTATAGCACCATAAGTAACTTTTATAGCTATAGACGTTTACGGATGCAGATATGCAACATTGAACTGCTTTTTGAACCCTTAAACCGCTATTTTACAACCCAAAGTAACAAAATAGGCTGCTATTTCCACTAATGTGCTCGTTGGGTTATAAGTTTGACCTGTATGTTTATGATATTGTAGTCATTGGATAACATTTGAGTATGATGATGAATGTATTTAGGCTTCTGAGCACGTCTACTAAATTTCGTAAATGTGTGCATGTTTGTCCACAAATTTCTCGGAAACTAAAAGTCGTATTAAATATATTCTATCTATCTATATTAGGGAACAGTCAAAGTTTTATCATAATTGTTTCAGTAGTTTTTGAGATGTGGGTATACTCGCATTTCTGGAGGGAACATGCATAATATAACATGCATTAAGTATATCGTTTATAAAAAGTAAGAAGTTTCTTAGCTCTAGTAAAAAATGTAGTGTAAAACCCTAGTAATTTAATTCAATTATTTTTTACTTTTCAGTTGACATGAACTGACTTCGAATACGTTGTATTCGAAGTCAGTTTAATTATTTTAAATTACTTTTTATTTTATGGTTTAGTTAGGTGTCTAGGTAAGTGTTCGGGCTCCAAAATTGCGGGAATGTTCTCACGAAATACCGTAACCACGGAATGCAACTGAAGGAACAGATTGGATTTTTAGTCCATTCATTCAGGGGTCATTAGATGATATACCTCCGAAAAATTTGTGCACTGGCCGTGTAGCCAACATTGCTATCCGGATATTTTTTATAGGTAAAGCTTTAAAAGTAATTAAATCGTAGAAGATGCTTTTTGTAAATCAAGAAATTTATCTAAAACATATTCCAAGTTCGATACTCGATTCAACCAACATCGGAGTTTGTTTTTTTTTAATTTTTTATTTGAAGTGAGTTTTTACCGCCATGGAAAATCCATTTAAAAAACGAGCGCGATTTTATACAATCGCCATTAATAAACGAACTCAGACATAAAACATCCCGCAAAAGGAATCTCCATAAAAATCTTGTGAAGAATCCATAATTTCTTTAACACCTCAATAAATAAAATGTGTTCGACCCCAAGCCCAGCCAACGGTAACTGGTATGTCGAACTGTCCGCGATTACGCGGAGCCCTACGTTGTGGTAGGCTCTTAGGCCTTATTTCAATAACAAAATGTACCACTAACCTGAGTGCTGGGGACGCCAAGTTCGACCTTCAAAGGCCACGCCCTAAGTGTGGTTGATGTATGTAAAATGGGGTGAGTAATTGAAAGGTGTGATGTAAGTCAAGTGTTGTAGAACGTTCCCAAGGCGCCGATATCCAGCTGACGCGGTCACAACAGCAATCACAGCTTAACTCGTTCCCAACAAACGCGTGCCACACGAGATGACGCAATAAGGCGATATGTTTCAAGAAATATCACTGGATTCTTGGTAATCCGATATTACAAAGTTCCATCTATCACTGAACACAATTAATATGTTAATCTCACGTGAGATCCAAGCTGATTTCCAATTATAATGAATAAAACTCAATCTTCCAACCGGTGGTTAGTTTTGCAAGAGAACGGAAACGTCAAAGTGAAAAAAGTTATAGACAATAGAATGTTGCCAACCAAAAGGTGCGTTCGGTTTCACGTTGGACTAAACATCTACCCCCCCCGGACGGGCCTACCCGTCCGCTAATCAATTGGAAGTCTTGACAAAGTTGCGACCGCTCTCTTTATGATGGATCCGTCCACCAAAACTTCAGCAAAACGAGGGACCCCGTCGGTGCCAGTCAACAAATTGAGAATGCGCCCCATGCGCCAATACAAAGGCTTCAGGTTGGCATCCTTAATCAGGACGAGGTCTCCGATCTTGGACGGATGAGTTTTATCCGTCCACTTGACGCGTTGCTGGAGGATGTGCAGATACTCTAAGCTCCAACGCTTCCAAAAGTTCTGAGCGAGCTGTTGCACCAACTGAAACCGCGAGAGCCAATTTTGGCTCACATCAACAAAAGGGTACTCCGGCAAGGCGACAAGTGGCTGTCCAATCAAGAAGTGGCCCGGTGTTAGAGCCTCCAAGTCATTCGGGTCCGAAGAGAGCGGGCACAATGGGCGCGAATTCAACACAGCTTCAATGCGGCAAAATACCGTAGCTAGTTCCTCAAAGGTGAGAACGGTGTCTCCCAACAATCTCCGCCAGTGTCCCTTTGCCGCTTTCACCGCGGCCTCAAAAATACCCCCCCAATGGGGGCAGGCTGGCGGGTCAAACAACCAAGTGTAGCGTAAATAAAATTAAGTGCACAGTAAAACACAAACCGCTACTTAACACGTTTAATTTTGATTAAAAGGAAAAAGATAGAAAACAAGTACTTAATTAAAAAATACAAAAAAGGTAAATATTAGTTATTATTGGGAACCTTTCAGTGATGGCGTGGGTTAACTTAGCGGAAAGAAAAAAATGTTATTGAAAGTATTATGCAAATATTTTTAACTTACCTAACAAAAAATCGATTGCAATCGGTTATAGCTAGGCGAATACGCATTATTAGTAATTTTAATTACAAAAACACTAAGAGCATCCAACGCGTCTTGATAGGCCTTAGGTTAGAAAGAGTTTTTGACGTGATAATTTTTTTGATTAGAAATATACAAATTAGGTGCACTATTTAAAATAAAACTCCTGCTGCGAAAACTCGGTAATTCCTGGACGGCTGGACACGAATGTGGGAAGTAACGTAGAAATCACGGAGCCACTGCGCTGCGGAGTCCGCATCTACCTCGTACTCGCTTCAGGCCTTTGAGATGGACGTCTCAGGCACAAGATGTGCTCGGATATCGGGCGAGAGCGCCCCGACCTCCGTCGTCGATAACCGACGTCGCTTGCCCGTAGGGTGGAGCCAAAAATTGGCTTGTAACGAGATCTAAACAAAAAAGAAACTTCAGACCACCGATGCAAGCTGAATCTTTGATTAATTATGAAACTAGTGCGAAATGGATCGAAAAGAAAAAAGGCGACAATACATACCAAATTAACCAGAAAATCACCCACAGACTATCCTTTTGCTAGGACACTTTATATTTTTTATTGGCTTAACACCAACAGAAAAAAACTTTCACTTCATAATTTCGATATGAATCAAAAAATAAGGTCGACCATCACATATCGGGTCCCAAAAATGTAATGACGCCGTCAAAAGGCAAAACATCCGAGGATATTTTTCACGATTCCTTGTTCAAATGTGAATAACAGCTATGAAGAAAAAATTTTATTGAAAAGTTTGGATTAGAATTGGAGGAAGTTTTAACCGTAGCGGTTTTACGCTACAGTACCCCATTTCCAGTAAAAAAAAAAAAATGAGAGTAGCAACCCTAAAGGTGAGTGGCATCCCTAAAGGAAAGGTGAGTGACAAACCTAAAAGAAAGGTGGTTGACAACCCTAAAAAAAAGGTGGTTGACAACCCTAAAAGAAAGGTGGTTGACAACCCTAAAAGAAAGGTGGTTGACAACCCTAAAAGAAAGGTGGTTGACAACCCTAAAAGAAAGGTGAGAGATCAACCCAAGTGAATGTATCAACCCAGTGAGAGGGTGACAACGCTATAGCAGATTGACATCACAACAACAGATTGAAAACACAACAACAGATTGAAAACACAATAACAGATTGAAAACACAATAACAGATTGACAACACAAAAGGGATAGCATCAACCAAGAGTGAAAACCATAATATATACAAATTAAATAAACTAGCCTAACTAACTTTAAACTAAATACATCAAATCAACGACATCGAAGTGCAGCTGATACTGAATAAAATTGAAAGCCGGCCTCCAGTTTAGACGTTAACAGTGCGAGCTTCAGATGCGTCTCCTAAACCTACATTAGAATAGAAAAACAAACGATAGAACTAGAATAATATTCTTAAATATATAGGAACAAAGAACAATATTCAAGACGAAACAAATAAGAGTTGAGATTAAGAAATAACCTAAAAATAACTTCAAAGGAAGTCAAACAAAAACTCGAAGTCGAACACAAAAGCTCGAAGTCAGATAATAACTCGAAGTGAGACACGACACAAAGTCCAACACGACTCAAAGTCAAACATGACTCAAAGTCAAACACGACTCAAAGTGAAACACGACTCAAAGTCTAACACGACTCAAAGTCAAGAGCTTAAGTTATAGAGGGATAAGTTAGAAGGTTAAGTTAAAGAGAGAGGGTTAAGTTGAAGAGGGTGGACCTTAAATCAAAATCAAAAATACGACGCTTAATGAGAGGAAATGGTTATGAATAAATATTAACTCCAGGGAGGAATGAGGGTCGAAATAATAAAAGAGGCGTCGTTAATTGAAAACTAATGGCCTAACATAAGTAATGCAGATTAAGTTAAGAATATGGAACAAATTAATTCATTTAAGTATGTCTTTTATATGATATTGTCCAATATGATGAGAATCACAGTCTTGTAGGACATATGTAGTCATGGAGATGACTCTGATCACACGACATTTAATGAAACGAGGAGCAAGCTTTCCTGTAAAGTATTCAGCAGCTGACGATTTTGAAAAATTACGCCTCCATACAATGTCGCCGGCATTGAGTGTAATAGCCGTGCGGTTCGTATTGTAATTTCGTGAATTACGGAGAAAAGCAGAAGAAAGATTGTCCGCTACTTTTGCGTAAATCTCGGCGAGCGAAGTCAGATTACTCGCGTGTTGTTCCCGACTTTCAGCTAAATTAGTGCTTAGAGTCTGGTTATTCGCACGCGATGAATCCATACAGACTTCTCTACCGAATATGAGAAAGTTTGGCGTAAACCCTGTGGCTAAATTAATACATGAATTGAGGTAAAGTTTGACCTTGGGTAACAATTTAGCCCAATTTCTTTGGTTCTCGCCAACCAATATGCTCAAACAAGTAACGACACTTTGGTTATAACGTTCTACCGTGTTTGCTTGTGGAGTGTAATAAGGGGTATATGTAGGGGATTCAATGCGAAACGATCTAAGAAAGTTTAAAAACTGATTACTACGAAAAACGGTAGCATTATCACAGAGAATAGACCGTGGAACTCCGAAGTTAAAAAATATTTCAGATTCCAAAGCTTTTATAACTGAATTGGCGTCAATTCTTTTAAGGGGCACTAACCAAACATATTTAGAAAAAACATCGACCATAGATAAAATGTATTTGAACCCATAATAAGCGATTGGAAGCGGTCCTTGATCGAATGTAACCGGACTCGCGTACATTCTAGATAAAGCGTCTGGAACGACGTGTTGCGACCCTTTGCGATGAATGATATCAAACGTGTAGAACGACTAGTACCCGGAGTGGGCCTAGGCGGAATGGGAGGAGGTCTAGAAATAATAATACTTCCGTGTAAAGGAGTCTCAACGATAGAACCTTCTTCGGACATTTTTAAACACAAAATAGAAATAGGTTAAATGAAAGAGCGGGACTTAGCAGGAAATCGTTAGATATCGTGCCGTAATATCGATGCGGGAAGAAGACGACAACATGAACGTCAAAGGAATCCGCTGGGCTAAGAATCCAACAAAAACAGATACTAGCAAATAGCAGAAAAGCAAACAGTCGGGCTAAAAAAATAAAAAAGGTAGACACTAGCACACGTCCATTCAAAAAGCTTACCTTTGGTCACGATGCCTAACCATCCACACATCAAACACACTCTACGGGAAACTAACTACCGCTACCTACTGGGATAAAATAAAACTCGGGATAGATAAGTATATTTTGGGAGAAAATAAAAGAATTGGAAATTGGGTATAGTTACAAAGTTAATCTTTAAAATTGAATTTCACAAACATCACACAATTTAGCAAAGAACATAAATTCAGTTAGCAATTCTGTAGTCCAGTCGTATGAATCGGGAAAACATTCAAGACAGGTAATCCTTTTAACTTCCATACGGGTATCTGACCAATTCTAAAACCTGAAACTCACAACAAGAAAGATGAAAATTAAAGATTGCTCTCAAGAGCAACCACACACGAGATAACAAAAAAAAAGGTATTTTAGTAATAATTAATATGCAAACTTACTTTAATTCGGGCGCCATATTGTAGCGTAAATAAGATTAAGTGCACAGTAAAACACAAACCGCTACTTAACACGTTTAATTTTGATTAAAAGGAAAAAGATAGAAAACAAGTACTTAATTAAAAAATACAAAAAAGGTAAATATTAGTTATTATTGGGAACCTTTCAGTGATGGCGTGGGTTAACTTAGCGGAAAGAAAAAAATGTTATTGAAAGTATTATGCAAATATTTTTAACTTACCTAACAAAAAATCGATTGCAATCGGTTATAGCTAGGCGAATACGCATTATTAGTAATTTTTGTAGCGTAAATAAAATTAAGTGCACAGTAAAACACAAAACCGCTACTTTACACGTTTAATTTTGATTAAAAGGAAAAAGATAGAAAACAAGTACTTAATTAAAAAATATAAAAAGGTTAAATATTAGTTATTATTGGGAACCTTTCAGTGATGGCGTGGGTTAACTTAGCGGAAAGAAAAGAATATTATCGAAGGTATTATGCAAATATTTTTAACTTACCTAACAAAAAATCGATTGCAATCGGTTATAGCTAGGCGAATACGCATTATTAGTAATTTTAATTACAAAAACACTAAGAGCATCCAACGCGTCTTGATAGGCCTTAGGTTAGAAAGAGTTTTTGACGTGATAATTTTTTTGATTAGAAATATACAAATTAGGTGCACTATTTAAAATAAAACTCCTGCTGCGAAAACTCGGTAATTCCTGGACGGCTGGACACGAATGTGGGAAGTAACGTAGAAATCACGGAGCCACTGCGCTGCGGAGTCCGCATCTACCTCGTACTCGCTTCAGGCCTTTGAGATGGACGTCTCAGGCACAAGATGTGCTCGGATATCGGGCGAGAGCGCCCCGACCTCCGTCGTCGATAACCGACGTCGCTTGCCCGTAGGGTGGAGCCAAAAATTGGCTTGTAACGAGATCTAAACAAAAAAGAAACTTCAGACCACCGATGCAAGCTGAATCTTTGATTAATTATGAAACTAGTGCGAAATGGATCGAAAAGAAAAAAGGCGACAATACATACCAAATTAACCAGAAAATCACCCACAGACTATCCTTTTGCTAGGACACTTTATATTTTTTATTGGCTTAACACCAACAGAAAAAAACTTTCACTTCATAATTTCGATATGAATCAAAAAATAAGGTCGACCATCACATATCGGGTCCCAAAAATGTAATGACGCCGTCAAAAGGCAAAACATCCGAGGATATTTTTCACGATTCCTTGTTCAAATGTGAATAACAGCTATGAAGAAAAAATTTTATTGAAAAGTTTGGATTAGAATTGGAGGAAGTTTTAACCGTAGCGGTTTTACGCTACACAAGTGACCCCTCGGCGGGCCAAACTATTACCAATGTCAACCTGGCTCTCATTAAGGAAGGCGTATACCTCCTTCAAATAGTTACTTGTACCCTTGTAATTCGTACCGCAATCAGACCTAATCAAAGAAGGTAACCCACGGCGAGACACAATCTGTCCAAGGTCGCCACAAAGGCCTCTGTCGAGAGGGAGGTCACCAGCTCCAAATGTACTGCCTTGGTTGACAGGCAGACGAAAACACACAAATAAGCCTTGACGATTTTACTATTTCGAAGTGTGGACGTCTTCACCGAAAAGGGACCAGCAAAGTCCGTTCCGACGCCAGCAAAGGGCCTCGCCTCATTGACACGATCAGCCGGCAAATCTCCCATTAGGGGCTGCATAGTGGAGGCCTTAGTCCGATAACACGGCATACAGCGGAAGACAATGCTACGAATAGTACGACGAGCCGACAAAATCCAAAATTCTCGCTGCAGAATAGCCAACAGCGCATTGCAACCGGCATGCGAGTTTTTAACGTGACGATCAGTCACCAGCAATTGTACCAAGTGGCCCTCCTTGGGCAACAAAAGGGGGTGACGGGCCCCATAAGGAAGGCTAGAGTGCCTCAACCGTCCTCCAACACGTAAAAGACCCGTCTTATCCAAGAAGGGATTCAGCTTACTAACAGCTCCCGACAACTTAACCCTACCAGACTTCAGGACCTCGATCTCCTTCTCAAAGTGTGCAGCCTGCACAGAGCGGACCCAAAGGAGGAGTGACTCCTGTCGCTCTTGAGGAGAGAGAACTGATGACAGGTGCTTGTCCCCTGGATTCCTAGAATTATGGCCAAAACGCCGGATCCACGAGGTGACGTTCAACAATTTGTCGAGGGAGCTGTATCGATTCAACAAAAGGTCAGGATCAAACGGAGGATCCTTCGTTCTAACAGCGAACACCTTAAGTCCGGGCAAAGGATCCGACATCAAGACTGGCGTTCGAGGCCAATCGTCCTCGAGGCGAGTCAGCCAGTCCGGCCCCCACCAGAGGGGGTGAGCAATCAAGTGGGGGGCCATGCACCCGCGTGAGGCCACGTCGCCCGGGTTCAGGTCACCAGGCACGTGTCTCCAAATCAAAGGCGTTTCAGAGCCCTGAATCTGCGACACTCGGTTCGCAACAAAGACCTCCAAAGAGTGGACGGACGTCTTTAACCAACACAAAACAATTTGACTGTCCGTCCAGGCGTAAGAAGCCCGAATGTCAACGGTTCCACCCAAGGTGTGCGCAACGTGATTTAGGAGACGCGCAAGAAGCACCGCCCCTGACAACTCCAACTTAGGGATGGTCAATGCCGTCCGGAGGGGGGCCACTTTGCTCTTGGCCATGACCAGCGACAACTTCACCTGGCCCGTAGCATTGACGGTGCGCAGATAAACAACGGCGGCATAACCGTGAGAGGACGCGTCACAAAACCCATGAAGGGTGGCAGCATAAGCCCCAGGGGGGAGGATGGCGCGTGGCAGCGCGACCTTATTGACCACAGGGAGCACGGATACAAATTGGAGCCAGTCTTCCAACAGAGTTTCCCGAAGTGGCTCGTCCCAACCAAGTTCAGCGGTCCAAAGGCGCTGAAGGAAGCATTTCGCCCAGAACAATACCGGGCAGATCCAACCATTAGGGTCAAAGGTCCTTGCTACAGTAGACAACACCAATCTTTTAGTCCAAGTATGAGGAGACTCCAAGTCGACATCATACGTAAAGGTGTCTTGAACTGGTCGGTACTGAACGCCGAGGACGGCCATCATGGCGGGGTTGTCAACGTTTTCAAACAAATGAGGATCCTGCTTATGATCCTCCAACACACCTTCCAATAGCGCTGGCGAGTTGGACACCCATTTACGCAACTCATAGCCAGCGGAAGCCAGAATCTGGACCAACTCGTCACGCAACAGGATAGCTTCCTCCACCGTAGGAGCTCCAGTACAGACATCGTCGACGTACAGGTCCGTTTTCAAGATGGCGGATGCACGAGGGAACCTCAAACGCTCCCGGTCCGCAAGCTCCCAAAGCGAACGAATAGCAACAAAGGGGCTTGACCGAAGGCCGTAAGTATTCGTGTTGAGCTCATACACAATCATGGGATCCTGGGGATGTTCCCGCCACAGGATCAACTGATAACGTCTGTCATCCCGG
Organism: Tholera decimalis; assembly: GCA_943138885.2. NCBI lineage: Eukaryota > Metazoa > Arthropoda > Insecta > Lepidoptera > Noctuidae > Tholera > Tholera decimalis. Next base: position 29,919,924 of record OW964550.2, on the reverse strand, counting down.
TGAATGACCGTTTGCCGGAACATCATTTTGATGTCGGCCACAAAGACTACTTGATGACGACGAAAAGACGTGATGACGTCACAAAGATCCCTCAACAATTTGGGGCCGGAATGCAGGCAATCATTCAAGGAGACGCCGGAAGAAGTCCGCGCAGACCCATCAAACACTGTGCGCAGCTTACCAGTGGATGGCTTGAGGACCGCGTGATGTGGCAAGAAGAAATGCTCTACTGAACGCCAATCCAAATCTGACACCGACATGTGTCCCAAGTCTGCATACTCACGCATAAACTCTACATATTTTTGCCGCAGCACCGGGTCCCTGGCCATGCGGCGCTCCATTGCCAACAATCTTTTCTCAGCCGTAGGTCTGGATTGGCCAAGAGGTGGTCGCACCGCAACAAAAGGCAGCCGGGTCTCAAGCCGACCGGAGCGGAGTCGACCAGTGTTGTTCTGATAGAACAACTCGCACTCTTCGTGTTCCGGATTCAAGCGGGCCACCTGAGGGGGCTCCTCAACCTCCCAAAACCTCTGAACGGCGTCAGAGAGGGCTGAGCCGGACACCAACGCAAGGACAGGTTCAGGTGGAGGGGGCACGTTCAACACTGGGCCCATAATCGCAAAGCCGAAGATGGTTGAGACCGCCACCAGACCCCTCGGGTGGCACCATGGGGTCTCCGGCTGCAAGACCGTCATATTTCCCAACAATATTTTCCCCAAAACATCGGAACCCAACAACAAATGCACCGTACAAGGGGAATCAAACCGGGTGTCAGCCAAATCCAGACCTGACGTCAACCGTAGAACATCCAAAGGCAACTGACAATCGGGATGGCTACCCAATATAGTCGGCATAACAAGGGCAGGAGCACCAATTTTAGGGTACGGACAACTCACAGGGGTGATTTCAAACCAGGTCTCTCCCTCAACAGTGGTGACAGCCGCTTCGCCAATTCCCTGAATTTTGCCTGAAAAGTCGTTCACCTTCAGACCAACCTGTCCCGCTAACCAAGACGACAAAAGGGAACCCTGGGCTCCCGTGTCCAAAAGGGCACGGACCACAATCGAGTCACCAAAGGGTCCCCAGACCCTGACCGAGGCCGTTGGCAACAAAATCGACTCGATCGGGGGGGGTTCTTTAGCGGGGCGGGCGGCAATTTCCTAGCGGTGCCTGGGCGGCGACCGATCGCCGCATCCAGGCTGTCCTCTTCCACGACGAGGATAAGGTTGGAATGGTTCGTCCGCGCGGTGTCCCAAGCCGCTCGCCATCGCTGGAAGGGCATATCCTACCGGATGCCTGAATGGCGGAGGACGTGACTCCAATCGGGGACGTTCCGCCAACGGAGGGGAGAGGTGGCGGTGCTGGTCCGGCCACTGCTGCCTAGCAGCCAACGCGCGTTCTCCCTGACAAGGAGAGACCAAATCTCGATCGCGGGGCTCCTGTACAACTTGCGCGGGGGGTGGAGAGCGGCGTGCAGAATTGCGGGCCTCAGCCCGGTGCTCATCTCCGGAATACCCCCCCCTGCGCGAACCCTCCTCAGAAGAAGGTCTGCTGGAGCGGTTCGCGTTGGCGCACAAAATCTCCAGGTGGGATCCCGTGCAAATTCTACACGGACGGGGGTCGGGGCAGTCCCGATGGAAATGGGCTCCCAAACACGAGAAGCACAAACGGCGTGCGTTGGCAATACGGCGGCGGGCACTTACGTGTAAGTTCAAAAAAGCCGAGCAACGTGCCATGACATGTCCCGTGGACTTGCAAAAGTGGCAATCGTGAGAACTCCGGGCTCCAGCAAAACGGGGGGCGGGGCGAACCTCAACAGGCCCCCGAGCCCTAGTCCGTCCCTGGTCTCTAGGCCGAGAAGGTGGCGGGCGTGACCCCGTGGCGCCAAGAGTGTTGTCCAAAAACCGACACTCGTCTTCCAAGAATTTGAGGAGGTCGTCAAAGGGGGGAAGATGGGTGGCACTGTCCCCACCATACCTCTGCTCAAAGCGGGACCTCAACTCTGCCGGGAGCAACCGCAGCACTATGTGCACCAACAGGTAGGACCAATGGTCCACCGGTAACTGCAAGCGTCGCAAGGCGTGGGTCGCTGATACCAACGGGTTCAGCAGGTCAGTGCGCAACGCCGACATGCTGGCGATGGCCGGTAGCCCCAAAATCTGGTCGATGTGCACATCAGCCAGACAGCGCTTATTCTGATACCGTCTGGAGAGAAGCTCCAGAGCGGTAGGGTAAGAAGAGTCCGTCACCGGCAAGTGTTGCACCAAGGCTCTGGCTTCGCCCTCCAAAACGGACAACAAGTAGGCCAACTTTTGGGCAGGTCCGAGGTCCGAGCGTGCATCCACAAGACTCTCAAAGAGATTAATGAAGCCCAGCCAGTGGTCCAAACGACCGTCAAAATGTGGCAGCTCCAGGGTGGGCAGCCTACTCAACAGTTCAGGGCCCTTGACAACGGAGGTCTGAGGCTTGGCCTCCTCAGGCATCCGGCTCCTCAAAATTTCCCGAGCTCGTTGACCTATGACATCCCCCAGGTTGACAATCTGGTCATAGTCACCCAAAACCTTATCGCGGGCTGCCTGGTCCATCACCGCCAAATCCACGTCCATGATGTACTCATTGAAGCGTGTGAGCGCAGCATCAGCTGACTTGATCCTCTCATCCACTTGCTTGTTCCGAGCAAGGGTGAGCTCCTCCAAGTCCGGACGCTCAACCGTTGCTACCGCCGATGCGAACCATCTCAACTGTGAGACCAATACGGCAGCAGACTCCCTGACTGCCTTTAATGAGGCCATTGCAACAATCAATATTAATACAACAGGCTAAAATAACAAACAAACAAACAAATATGACTTGTTAGCTGACCAAATAATTTCAACAAAAATAAAAATTCAAATTCAATTATTTATTTCCAAATCCGACCCTGTACTTATTCCAAATATGACTCTAGCCTGCTAAGGATGGCTAGTTACAAAGAAATAACAATTGAATGTATAATACAATGCCGGATCAACCTCAAATAAATACAACAATAGGATGTGTAATATTGCTCCGGACAACCTCCAATAACACAATCCAATAATCCCACTATAAACAATAACCAATACACACAATTCAAGTCTTATTATGTTAGACTATGTGATTATTATTTAGATAAACCTTTAACTTCAGACTAGTGACATTCAATTATTAATCAAATGAATATACCAAACAGCTTTTACAACAATATACCAAGTTAACCTGATAATTCCTAATTTCACTAACAATCCCACCTGTCAGTGCAATAAGCTAGCCAAGCACTACAAATTACAGTACAAACCACAAGTACTATTTGAGCCCGGCTGACAAGCAATATATTCAGAACTTATCAAGTTACAAGTTATGTTAAGTAATTGAACTCAAGTTTTAAGTTTTCAACAATATTCAAAACTTCCAATTAAACCAGTGGATCTTATATTATAAGAGCCGCGCTTCTGCTACCAGTTTGTTCGACCCCAAGCCCAGCCAACGGTAACTGGTATGTCGAACTGTCCGCGATTACGCGGAGCCCTACGTTGTGGTAGGCTCTTAGGCCTTATTTCAATAACAAAATGTACCACTAACCTGAGTGCTGGGGACGCCAAGTTCGACCTTCAAAGGCCACGCCCTAAGTGTGGTTGATGTATGTAAAATGGGGTGAGTAATTGAAAGGTGTGATGTAAGTCAAGTGTTGTAGAACGTTCCCAAGGCGCCGATATCCAGCTGACGCGGTCACAACAGCAATCACAGCTTAACTCGTTCCCAACAAACGCGTGCCACACGAGATGACGCAATAAGGCGATATGTTTCAAGAAATATCACTGGATTCTTGGTAATCCGATATTACAAAGTTCCATCTATCACTGAACACAATTAATATGTTAATCTCACGTGAGATCCAAGCTGATTTCCAATTATAATGAATAAAACTCAATCTTCCAACCGGTGGTTAGTTTTGCAAGAGAACGGAAACGTCAAAGTGAAAAAAGTTATAGACAATAGAATGTTGCCAACCAAAAGGTGCGTTCGGTTTCACGTTGGACTAAACAAAATGTAACCTAAATATAAGAAGTAACGGATCAAATGTGTGTTTGTTTGTTTTTGTTCCAACGGCCCGGTGCGGCAACAAGTGGCTAGAATAAACAAATGCCAGTTATGGCTCATGGCTAAGTATGTTTGCGTTATGATTCTCACACACACCGTCATAAGCGCCGTTTTATGTTAAAAATATCACACACATTGTAACTTGAATAGTTTTTAGAGTTCCGTGCTAGAAATTGAACGAAGTCAACCCATTATAGGTTCACTTTGTTATCAAAGACATAGACCAAGATATTTATTCGTCGGATAAGGTACGTGCAATGTTGTTACAACACTATTATTTTAGCGCTGGACATATCCGCTAAATGCGGCATTGGAATATTTATATTAAACATATATTTAAAATTAATTAAGCCTAAATTAACTTACCTACGCCGAAAAAAGTAGACAGGATAACATTAAGAGCAAAAAGATATAATTATTAACACTATTACACACATACACGCAATGAAATTTAAAATATAATCGAATATAAACTGAACTTAAATTAATTAACAACACACTTACAACTGTTAGTTTCTTAGTGTCCTTTTTTCAGGAACGAGCGGTGATTTTTAAGTTGAAATACATATGAAACTAGTACTTACGTGGGGCTTCGCTCCCGTGTATTCTATCACGGTAAAAACATAACTCTCCTTTTTTGCAGTCACGTAAAAGTAGCCTATAACCTTCCTCAAGCTTCAAGCTACTTCCATACCAAATCACATTCAAATCCACCCAGTACTTTCGAAGATTAGCGCGTTCAAGCAAACAAACAAACAAACAAACTTTTCCGCTTTATAATATTAGGTATAGAAGTATAGATATGAAAGTCAAGCTTCTAAGACAAAGCAATTACAAAAACAAACATTCATTGCATGCGACATTATAGCTACACGCTTCGCGGAGTGCTAGTGGTTGCGTGGTTTGCTGCTAAAAATAAATAAAAACCTGGCTTTATTTCGTTGATCTAGAATCAAGAAGAAGAAAAAGAAGCAAAAGAGGAAAAGAAGAAGGAGCGCTCAGTTCATGTAAAGGAAAAAGTCCGAAAACTAAAATTAATATTTTTGGAGTAAGTATTTATTTACTCTTTTTAAATTGTGTATGGGAGAATGTTTTTCTTATAACTACATATTGTTTAAACGATAATTAGGATTGAAGAAAAACAAAAATACAATCCTATTTATTGTTTCTTCAGAGTAGTGTCCGATACTTTCATACTTAATCAGGTAACGCAGTATAAGTTTTGTATTTTTCTGGATTTCGTTTTTTTTTATTTTGTGAATGTTAAAGAAATACTGTCAGATGTATTATTTGAAAAAAAAAGAACAATAACAGTCGCTGTTTTTCTTTCTTATTTCACTATCCTAAAAAGTTAACGATCACTACGGTTCTCACATATTTATTTTGAAATAATAATGGCGATTTTTTATTTAATAGTTAGCTAGACCATAATAATTATATGTACAATTTCATAGTCAATTTTTCCCTATTTCAACAGTGTACGCTCGCCCTTACTCATTGGTAGCGTGGTGGCGACGAAGTTATAAACAAATGGAGTAACATATTGCTCTCATCGAGTGATGACAGGTGGTGAGAAAGATCGCATCTTCCTTTACAAGATTTTTTATAGTAGTTTGAACACGCATTTTTTGTAACGATCAAATTTTTGTTTGAAGTTCAGTTTGGAATTTTGGACAGAATTATTATTTTATTGTTACGTGTTTTATTTTATTTTGCTTTTCTCTGCTATGTATTTTTTTTTTCTGGTTGGGTAAATCATCGAATGACTTCTTCCGCTCTGGGTAGAGTGGAAGGGAGTGTCAGACTTGTACTGACTAAAACCCTACTCTGTTCCCTCAGCTGCATGCTAAGCGGTTAGAATTTTTTTTTCAACCGACGACAAAAAGAGGAGGTTATCAGTTCGACGCGTATATATATATATATATATTTTTTTAATGTATGATCATCGATTACTCAAGGACGGCTGAACTGATTTGGAAAATTCTTTTTTTGATTGAAAGGGTATACTTCGATATTGGTCCCATTTTCATAAACGTCAAGATCTGATGATGGGATCCTGGAGAAATCGAGGGAACTCTTCAAATATTATAGGCACACCTATGTCGTTTTGGGTATTTATTATAGTAACTTGTGCAGTTGCTCTCAAAAAGTACCATTTGAGGAAGTGGAACTGATGATGAAGCCCACACATGGCCGCCGAAACTACTCAATAATAAGTATTGAGTGGATTGCGATTCGATTACTTGAATATGGATGTTACGCACTTTATGCTCGTCACAATGCATATGGTGATGTAGATCTGATGGTCAAGTACCAGGAGAACTCCTCAACAATTAACGGCCCAGCATTGGGAAAAGCAATATTTTGTAAAAGGTTATAAGTAGTTGATAATTAGGCTCTTGTAACAAGGTAAATTAAAAATAGACCAACTAAAAAGAGTGAAATAAAAACTTTTTACCAAAAAATTAAACCGACTCCCAAAAAACACTGCAAAGTGAAAAATAACTTTAATTTCGGAAGTCGGTGCCAAAAACGAAAATACAAAACTAAAGACACCGACTTCCGAAATTAAAGTTATTTTTCACTTTGCAGTGTTTTTTGGGAGTCGGTTTAATTTTTTGGTAAAAAGTTTTTATTATTTGAAATGGTGTAAGTAGTTTCTCAACCAAGTAGCTGGGTAACATGATGACCCTTCGGAAGGCTGGCGGCTGCCTTTTATATCACGTAGGAATCATGATATGATAAGTTGGTTACCCATCCAAAAATTTACCTCGACAAGGGTTGCTCCCTGCAGCTGTGCAGCTCTTTGAATTCGAGCAACAAGTTTTATCTCCAAAAAAAGCGTAATAGTTTTTTTTTAGATTTACACATTTTATACATTGATAATATACAAACATATTGATGGAGACTGGTGCCTAAGCTAGGCTCTTAAAAGTAATTAAACAATTCCAAGTGATATGCCCAATAGCAAAAATTTAAACCTTTAAATAAACTGTTAAACTGTAATTGTTGCCCGGAACAAAACAATAACAGCAACTTAGTCCATTATTTACACAAGTTAATAAATATAATGACACCATTTAAAATAACGTGCCTATTACAAAATTGGATGAATTCTAAGCGCAGTCTTTAGCAAACCCATGGCGACAATTTCTTTAAAAGTCCTTAATATCTTTTTAAGAGTTCTTATCGCGAAAGGGGTACTAAACAAGGCGAGTCGCGAACATTATTTAGAAAAAAAAAGAAAACCGCAAGGAGTTTACTTGTTTCGAAATGGCGGGTGGTTGCGGGATCTGATAGCGGCAGATTTGCGGCCGCCCCATTAACAAATTACCTCCTTTATGTTAAGACTTCTTTATTTCTGCATTACGTGTATAAGTTATTTTAATTAAGATTAATTTTACAAGGATCTTTTTGTAGGGCATCCCATCGAGCTCGTGATGGACAATTGACTTTTGTAGAAGAAAATATAGCATTTGATAGGAATATAGGTACTTGTCTACCAAGATCCTTTGTGATCAAAGCTGGTTTCTCTGGCGACACGAAAGCCCATGAGAGACGCTAGTAGGTAGATGACGAAACGGGCGCCGTAGTTTAAAACCGCATAGAATGATTATTATTATTAGGTACCTACAGTCATAACTTGCTAATTTATAACTTGCTTGCTTATTTTTGCAATAAAAAAGAAAAGTTTATAGAGTTATTTAATACTATACGTTCATGCGATTCCAGTTACAATATTTTATTATATTTTGAAGACATTCAAAGCCAGTTTACATACTGTGTAAAAAAAAACTATTGGTGCGATCACCAATTTGTTGGTAACTGGCACAATGATTTAAAGCTCAAACACGGTCTCTAACCATTCCGGAATTCAATTTCTATACACATACCTGGAAAAAATATTGTTAGTTTTTATTTTCACTGGTTGTTCATGTTTCTAACTGTAACTGGTATATTTTTTTTGCTTGTTGCGACAGTCACTCTTTCTAAGCCGCCGTGGAATCGCGCCGGAGCTCTGTCCACTATGCCGTGATTTGCCACAGCAGCGGAGTTTCACCCCGGTTTAGCACCTCCCCGCGCCAATGCCAGCGCCATGGACCGTACGATCTCCGCATCCACATATTAGGCCTAGTTTAAATACTATTAAGCGTGTTCTAAATTCAAATATTCCATAAACATTTTGACTAATGAATCTGATAATGAGTATTGAAACTACAGAAATATACTTTGCACTAAAGACATTTTCTATAGTACCAGCAAAATTTAATAAATAAAAGCAGTTAGTTCCATTCCCACATAAGATCGCGACTCGCGTGATTACATGTGATAACACAAAAATGTATACAGACATTCTGTAGAGAGTCTTATGTATAAATAAGGCACATACATCCTCCTCGTGTATCCTCCTTTTGCCTCGGATATTATCATAAATATTGTGAACTTTTTCCTTCCTAGACCTACATAGATAGTCAACACGAACTTATTAAGACTTTAAAGTTACGTGAAGTAACAATGTGTTTATTCTGCTCAGCTTCTACTACTATTTAATTGGTTCTGACACACTATATCTTATGCGTTTGTATGTTTCGGGAATGTTCTAAGAAGATACTGCGGCCCTGAAACGCAAGAGCAACTGAAAGTCCCATCGTAGAACTTATCTATCGCTTACCATCAGACGAGATCGAGTTCAATAGTAGGCTCATCCGTAATAAAAAAGGAGCAGGGTGGGTTTTTAGTCAGTAGAAGTCTGACACTCCCTTCCACTTTTCCCCTAGCGGGAGGAGTCATTTGATGATTTTCCTACCCGGAAAAAAAAGATTCTTCAAACAAACATCCATCCACACAAACTTTTCTATTCATAATATTTACGAATATTTTAAGACAATATTTTAAAGGTTAATTTCTAAAAAATAATAAATTCTTTTGTTGAGTGTGCAAATATATTATGCAACATGCAACCCAAGTACTCGACATTTTATTTCGACGTTATGTGATGTCAACTAGTCGATAGTTAGGTTATTTTATATTTGAGTTTGTAAAGCATAAATATAACTATACAACTGCTTACTATAATTATATGGATTTTAGGCCCGACGGCGCAAACCAGATTTATATTTTTAACTTCGAGTTATTTGCAAAATTTAGGCAATTACGCATGAATAATTTGTTATTGAACCTGCCGTCTGAGTTAAGTTTTTGCCCGTTATCGTAATAAAAAATCCTAGACACTGATTCATATATTCAAAAACATTCGCAAAAAGAGCTCACTATTTATTCATTTTACATTTTGATACTGATTATTCAATAAACCACTTTACTGTCTACAAGCTCAAGCCTAGAATTTGTGATGATTAGTAGTTTCTTGGAAGAGTTAGTAGCTAAAATAATAAAAGCCGTACGGCTCATTCATTTTCATGTTTGTCCAGGACGGTACGAAGATGGTATATGAATTTGGGGTGATAGGATGTTTGTTTGTTTGTGCAAACCAATGTTGCCATTTATCTCTAAAACTACTCTGATTTTGATGCCGTTTTTTACATATTTCGATTCGTCCATGCCTCGAAAAGCACGTTACGCCGTTGTTTCGCCATAGCTTTCATTTTGGCTATCATTACAGTTACTCAGAAATTAAAAATGTATTATAGATTTTTTTTCTATCTTACTAAAGGGTATCGTATTATCCATTGCTGCATCTGGGATAAAATATATAATATACTAGTACTCACGCGGGGCTTCGCTCCCGTGGATTCTATCACGGTAAAAACATAACTCTTGCTTTTTGCAGTCGCGTGAAAAGTAGCCTATAAACTTCCTCAAACTTCAAGCTACTTCCATACCAAATTGCATCCAAATCCACCCAGTACTTTCGAAGATTAGCGCGTTTAAGCAAACAAACAAACAAACTTTTCCGCTTTATAATATTAGTATCGATTATAGCTTTTTGGTTACATCTATAGCGATCGCATTACGCAATGCAGCATCTTGTACGCAACTGGGTGAACCAGCCTAATAGTCGAACTGAATGTTAATAACCCGTAATCTGTTACAGGTGTGTTTAGAGTTTTAAAATTAGTCTGTATTTCTGATTTTATTTATATAAACTTTATGTACAATAGTGGTACATGGGCGGACTTAATGCAACAAATTCAAACTACAAGCTACCACGGAAAAATATCTGGATAAAAAAACTTTTATGCAAAAAATAGAACCGACTTCCATATAAAAACAATACAAAAGCAAAAATAACTTTAATTTCGGTAGGCGGTGTCAAAAGTAGTGTTTTTATATGGAAGTCGGTTCTATTTATTGCGAAAAAAGTTTTTTTTTTCACGCTTTTTAGTGGGTCGCTTTGTAATTTATCTAGTTACAACAGCCAAAATGTCAACTACTTATCACCTTCTACAAAATATTGCTTTTCCCGGTGCAGAGCCCTTAATTTTTGAGGAGTTCTACTGGTACATCACCATCAGCTCTACTTCACCATATGCATTGTGACGAGCATAAAGTGCTTAACATCTATATTGATTATATTCAAGTAATCTAATCGCAATCCACGAAATACTTATTATTGAGTAGTTTCGGTGGCCATCTGGGGTCTTCATCATCAGTTCCACTTCTTCAAATGGTCCTTTTCAAGAGCAACTGCAAAAGGTACTATAAGAAATACCCAAAACGCTATAGGTGTGCCTATAATATTTGAAGAGTTCCCTCAATTTCTCCTAGATCCCATCATCAGATCTAAACGTGACGACAATGGGACCAACGAAAAAGTATACCCTTTCAAACAAAAAAAAGAATTTTCTAAATCGGTCCAGCCATCTGCGAGTAATGAGGTAATATACATTAAAAAAAAGGATTGAGAACCTCCTCCTTTTTTTTTGAAGTCGGTTAAAAAGAATCTTTCTTTTTTCTGGGTGGGAAAATCATTGAATGACTTCTCCCGCTCTGGGTTAAGCGGAAGGGGGTGTCAGACTTCTACTGACTAAAAACCCACCCTGTTCCTTCAGCTGCCCCTAATAGTCCTTACCGGACGGTGAGCTATCCCTGCTCGTCACAAGCCCGTGCATAGCGAGCCGATGCCCGGGGCGTCTCCCGCGGCGGCTGGGGTGTGAGGAAGAGAGTTGCTTCTCCTTCGTGCGTTCGGCCTTCTCCTTCGCTAGCATGACTGCTTCGCAGAAGGAGGCGACTGCATCCCATTCCCTCTGGAATTATTTGAATAATACATTGTCAATTTAAATTAAATGGTGCATTCTAATTATAAACAATGTCAAAATAAATTATCAATATTATAAAAATGTCATTAAATATTTGTTATAATCCTTATATTAAAATTTCTCATTTAAACATTCTTATTTACAAAAAGGCATGTTTAATGTATATAAAAAAACATTATTAAATTGTCACATAAACTAAAAATTTAAGTATAAAATCTACCTGTGGCCAGTTAAGAGCCCTTCGCCCACTTCCTCAGGGTGGAGAAAATCCGTGAGGATCCTCGAGAAGAAAAGGCAATCATTATGTTTAGTTTTTACATTATATTTACATTTTCTTTTTGTAAAATGTTGGTTATCTATAATGTACATATGAACTACACACACTTTACATTACACACATTTACATTATAATTAGCCGAACATCAATAAATATTATAGATCTATGCTCTTGCAATGTAATTGATGTTATTATGTTAACAAATTTAGTGTTGTAGAAACAACACTAAATTTGTTAACATAATAACAGTCTTATTAGACTTTGAACAATTATTTTATATTATTACGATTACCACAGTGTAAAAGATTACGGGAGATTACGGGTCTATGATACTCTATTAAGTCATACTGTTTTATAGCAGCAATCAGAAATGAAGCAATATCTAGATCGATCACTGCAGTTCATGCATTCCTCTATCGACAGCTATACTTGAAATGAATGAAGGTTGCTCCTCATTTCTTATTTACTTATGAAGCTGGCGGTATTAATGATGCTACTTTTCAAGCTACCCTTAATGTAACACAAGTTTTGATTCTCCATACTCCACCATACTCTCACATAATTGCTAAAACTGTGGCACAAACCGTTTCGATTTCACAGGCGCCGTGTTTTGAGGATTGCTAACAACTTTGTTAGAATATCAGCATTTTTTAATTCTACTTCTACCAACATGTTCATTAGCTTTACAAAAATCATCATTTTCCAAAAAGTTTACTTTTATTGTTGAATTACCAACAATAAAAGTAAGCCTTAACTTGAACCCATTTCACTCTTGACATTTACAGCTTTTAAAAATAAACAGCTGACACGTACGCCGTAAAATTATGGCAATAAAAATCTACTAAAAACCTACTTCTTCGTACCTTCTTAGTGGGTTAGGTAGATAGATATACCTACCTACCCCACTGAAATATATTTTCATGTGTCAGTTACAAGAAATTCCCAAGCATAGCAATATACTATGTGCCAAAATATGAATAAAAAAATTCTTAACGTTCCTTGAGATATTTTCACATCGGGATAGAAATATTTTACAATAAATCAGTCTGTAAAAACGAAAAAACGCCTCGCAATAATTTACAGTCGCGTGCCACACTCACTTAATTTCTTAAAAAATAAAATCTTATTGAATAATTTCTTTTCTTTTTAAAGAAAAATACATGATTATATGAAATGGTTTTTTAAGCACCAAAAACATTTTTGCTTGGTAATTAAAAAAACCATAACTAGCGTGCATCTCTCTAAATCAAAATATTATAACTGAAAAATAAGTTATAGAACCTATAAACAAGTTGTCTTCTAAGTATTTTAGAAGCATGGTTATTGCAGGCATCGAAAAAATCAACCAGTCAATCAAATATCTTTATTAGCAATTAAAATTTTACATATAATGAAGCTCTGTTTCCTGAACTAGGCATAGCCTGTATCTCAGTAACACAGTGAGTATACATTTTTCGTTCTTATTGTACCTCTAAATGAATATGAAGCTGAAATCAAACAAAGAAATAAAATGAATCACAGATATTTCAACCACCGACAAGGTGGAAACAGTTATTATTTTTTATGAAAAAGTAGGTTCGTCCAGCTAACTTACTCAACGCGTACATTTTAGTGAAATTAAAAGAGCATTGCTGGCTAGAACTTAATATAATAATTTTAAAAGCAAGGTCCGTGCAATATTAATATTTTTAAGAACGCGTCCGCTTAGATTAGAGTGGTAGGACCGAGAATAGCCGCCGCAGTCCGTTGCGGCCGGAAAGGAAGATTTACCCAAATTTCGGGCTACGTTAAACACTCAGTTTCATTTTAAAATATTTAAATGTACTCGCCGTATGTGCTCGTTGGTTGTGAGAAGATACTTTGAGTATCTTGGATTTTTTTGGCTTTTCTGCGCCTTGAATGTGTAAATTTTTGCTTCAGTGTATACTATTAATTTTGCATGATTACAAAGATATACATGAGATACTTAGATTGACATTATTACATAGATACACAGATTGTCTTCATCGAGTGTCATCAACTTATTTATTTTACTATTTACCACTATATCACTACATAGTAATTTTCGTGGATGTATTGCTGTTGTTCTTATTTTAAATGGGTGTAGAACTATGCGGAAGTGACATGCCGTGACGTCACATCCGGGCGTTGTTACGCACAGCGCAGGCGCAGGCTTGCCACCGGAAGCAGGAAGTTGTGGTGTTGCGGCGCACAATCTGGAGTTGTACGGCGGGAAACACTGAATCAAGTGCAGCCTGAGCTTTCTGTTTTTATATATGTGAGTGTAAAAGATATATGGGTACGTTTTCATTTGATATCATCCGTGGTGAGGCGATTCCCGTTGTTAGGTCTAATTGTTCTTACATGCGTGTTTCCGCTGTAGTGGCTAGTGGTATCATGCGTATTAGAGCGTGCGGGCCAGTCGACTCGACGAAGTTACCTCACGCATTTACGTACTCATCCGAACGCCCTACGTACGCATGATACCACTCGCCACACATCACTACGCACATACCATGTGTAGTGATGTGAAAGGGTTTAGTTCAGTGCCGGTGTTTAAATCGATACAAACTATTGATTCAGAGTTTAGTCATTATATGCGTCATTTCATCTATACTAATAATATAAAGCGGAAAAGTTTGTTAGTTTGTTTGTTTGTTTGTTTGTTTGTTTGTTTGCTTGAACGCGCTAATCTTCGAAAGTACTGGGTGGATTTGGATGAAATTTGGTATGGAAGTAGCTTGAAGCTTGAGGAAGGTTATAGGCTACTTTTTACGCGACTGCAAAAAAGGAGAGTTATGTTTTTACCGTGATAGAATCCACGGGAGCGAAGCCCCGCGTGAGTACTAGTGTTTATATAAAGCCAGAAAATCTTTTTTTTGTAACTAACCCATTTGGCTTGTGATTGCAAGTGGCCAAACTTGAGATTTTGGGATTGACTCCTAGTTTGGGACAAAATATTTCTCGGATAGTGGGAAATTTAAAATTTGAAAGTAGTAGCTGAAGAATATGAGGATAATAGAACAGGGGTACACCTTTTCGGCTCATATATTTGTGCATTATAATAACGTGCGGTCTTGGTTAATCTTTTTAAGATTGATCAATGATCACCAATGTGACAAATATTACATTTTCTTGCTTAAAACTGGCACTGAATTCCACTTATCTATTAAAATAAGTATCAGCACGGAGAAAAAGAGGGAGTAATTAACACTGAGCATAAAACTCTTACACCAAGTTTCATCGAAAATCTTCATAACACTATTCTTTCGAAATTTATTTGTAGACATGTACAGACGTAGATCCGAGGATCGCGAGACTTCGGGACATATGTCGGAACTTCCACTCGAAAACTTCACTGGAACAAAGAGTAAAGCCTTGTTCCTGTAATGCTGGGGACAGACTAAGCGAACGAGCGAACGTATGGGAATCGACGATGGAGACCGCACGCTTGCTTGTTGCTGGATGCCCACCGAGCAAGCAAACGATTATAGATGAATAGAAAAATCGGCTATGATCACTTGTGACACGTTACTAGTAGGAGGGGATGCGTACTAAATCCGGCCTCTATTTTTATTATTTTATTGATAATAGGCTCGCGTTTGTGTACCATCTCACCTGATAGTAAGTGATGATGTCGTTGAAGATGGAGCAAGCTTACCTAGCCTACCTATTCACTCTTGACTTAAAGACCCTTAAAAAAGAAATGGGGAAACACAGACTCAGTATGAATGAAGTTCATTTCGAGTTCATATAGTTTTGGAAATCAAATTCAGTTCTTATGCAGTATGCAAACGCTCTAAACAGTAAGTCTGTTTGTAATCTAGCTGGTTCCCGTTCCTTCTTCTTCGTTCAATTATATAATTAATTAGTATCCGAAATCCAAAAAGCAAGCCTGTGATCTCCATTTGTTATTAACATACGTTCATCCGCTTGGTCTGTACCCGGCATAACGCGTAGTAAGAACGGTTTTATATCTTCTCAAATTACTAAAATGAGTAATTTGAGAGCTTTTATATAATTAAGGTTCTTGGAACTGTTCAGTTTGAGTTCTTGTTCCTTGAGGATATTTTGTTTTGTGGTTTCAGGTGGGTGGAAATATTGTTTGGATAAGTATAATTAATATTGTTTTATTACTAAAAATAGGCTCGCCATCTCACCGAATGGTGAGCAATGATGTGGTCGATGATGAAACCTACTTACTCTCTGCTTAAAGATCCCCAGGTAATAGCCCGACAGGGCTATTACCTTACGGGGTTGCGGGAATGTTCTAACGACCGCGGCCCCGGAACGCAAGGGCAACTGAAGGAGCAGGGTGGGGTTTTAGTCAATAGAATCTGACACTACCTTCCACTCCACTCACAGCGGGAGGGGTCATTTGAGGATTGTCCCACCCAGAAAAAAGAAGGTATCAGGCAACACAGACTCAGGCAGGGAATTCCACTCACAAACAACATCCCACCCGGATGTCAACCATGTAACGATGGCGCATCACCATTTTTGCAGTCCGATGTTAGACCGGGCTTAGTTGAATTAATCTGTGTAATACCAATTTGGAAGAGATCATTATCTGGATACAATTATCATAGTCTCCCTCAATTGTCGCCACTTCGAACAGCGTCGATGTGGTGAAATTTGAGGAGATCATCGTCAGCGTCAGGGAGTGCGTATCTTACCTTCAGCGGATACTTAAATATTAAATCCACATTTTTTCTTCTCACTTTCTTCTCTCTGAATAAACTAATAGAAATATGGTATTACTCATAGAAAATTACAATATTTTACGACCTATATTACTAAAATGCCAATGAAAATTACTAAAAATATTTTTTCAAACTCGTGGATTATTTTCTATTTCTAAATCTGGAATGAAAAAGCCCTCGTGTGTGAAAAATTTCACACACGAGGGCTTTTTTCATTCCAGATTTTGCCACAGATAACATACACCATGTTTACTATTCAATTCCCTATATTATAAATTTGTGTTTTTTGCGTGAGTATGTCGAATTTAAGTTTTGATGAGAACAATTTAGATGCTACGCCGCCAGATATTGTGATTGAGGCTCAAAATGCTTGCGATAGCCTGTTGCCTTCTAAATCGAAGCTAAAATATATAGCAACTTTGCATAATTTTCTTCAATGGAAAACAAATAAAAATGCTTCGTCATTTTCGGAGCAAGTATTTTTCTTCGAAAGTGTATTGAAAAACGTCGTTTGATACACGTGGACATTTGTTACTGTAGTACTCGACTCCATAACACCCTCGCCTTGCGGCTCGGGCGTAACTCCGCCTCGGCCGCAATAACAAACTTTCTCCACTTGTATCAAAATGTACTATTACAGGTACATAACACCTTTGCGAATTCTGCTATTTAACTTGAAAAACTAGTCATTTTTGTATCTTACTACTGTATCACAAACTAATTTTATAAGCTTTATTGTAATTGGTAATGGTCTACAATCGAAGTTGAGGTGAACGCCAATATTTATTTATTTATTGATTAGACACTACTAACGATTTACTCACTAAGACATACACACACAGACTCCCTAGCAGTCACAGCGTTGTATAGATAAAAACAATGGCAAATCAAAAATCGCTGTATAGGTATTTTTATTTATAGATATTAAAAATCCCATTACAGAAGATTCTGATTTCAAGAGACATAAATCCTCCAAAGCCATCAGACTTATCGTTTTAAATTATCTTCAATATTGATAAAATCACCACAAGATTCCTTGTCGATCGAACGTTTCGAAGCATCTACGTGCAGTTTCATTCGTTATAAAACAGAGTATAAAATTTTAATCAAAAGCAGACTTTGCCACCTCAATTTCGGTAATACAGGTGTCGAAATAAAAACCGTTATTTAATGAGAAAATAAGAACATATACATACTTTTTTAAATTAGACGAATTTTGAAATTCTGACACATTTTTATTTGAGGAATCTAAGGACTTTATCCATCAGAACGTCCATGAAGGGATCCGTAGTAACTATGCCAAATAACTTTGTTTATCATAGTGTTTGTATGAAATATAAAGTTATATTTACGGTTTTAGAAAATGTACTATATCTCAGAAACTACTGAATCTATATAGTTCAAACTAATTTGCATTAGAAGTTTTTATTAAGATCTACATCATATATATTTTGTAGATTTTTCACTCCATTATTACAAAAGTTAGAGGGGGATAAGTCCATTTTACCACTTTGATAGAATATATTTCTTAAACGATTGACTTAATGAAAAAATGGTTTTAACAACATCTATGTAATTTTTAAAGACCTATCTATAGATACCACGTAAATACAGGTTTGATGAAAAAAAAAATTTGTTTCAGTTCCATATATGGGGAATTGGGGAGCCCCCCTCAATATTATACTTTTTATTTTTGTCTAAAAATCGGAAAGCGGTTCATAGAATACATATACTTCCCAAGTTTCAAATGTGTAGTCCTAATAGTTTCAAAATAAAATCTGTGTATTATTATTATATTATTATTATAAACACAAGTAAAAAAACGCAAGTAGTAATGACTCACCATAGACGCGGGAGTGTATCTAGCGTCTATGGTGACCGGACAGGCCGCGGCGCGACGGCAGTGAAATAGCGTAAGATAACCAAGGTGACAAGTACTTGTTCAATATCCATACATACATTAATATTATAATAAAATAAAAAAAATATAAATAAAATGGGTTTATTTCAGGTCCATGATCCATATAAAATAATATTAAATAACACAAATCTCACTCAGTTGCTATTGTATTCCAAAAAAAAATATAAATCACTTTTACGAATATCAGAAATATAATAATAAACTAACTTAAGAGAATCAGGATAAGTTATAAAAATGTCAAGATATAAAGTTAAATGTCAAAGTACCAAATAAATATCAAAGCATCATATTAAATTGTCATAATTATTAAAGCGTTAACCAGAAAATAAAGTATTCAAATTATTATTGTTATTATTTCAAGATTAGGCAGACTATCTTATTAAATTACAATAAATAAAAAAAATAATCTTATACAAACAGCTAATTCGTCAGTGTTACTCGGTGAAGCACCCCCAGAGTAGAAACACGTGTAGCTATATGTATAATGCCGATACAATGAAATGGTAGGACAATAATACCTCCGCAAAACACTGGCTTGTGGAGATGCCAACTGAGAAACTTACGAGTGTTTTATTAGTCTTTTTGGGCTTTAGATACCTAATTACAACTGCTGGGTAAATCCATCTTCCTTATTTATTTCTTTGTCAGTTAGTTGATTAGTAGGTTTCTTCTACAGAGCTTGCCCAATGTTTTTGTCTGATATCTACAATAGTTATGACCTTGTTTTTCCGGGGGGACATCACCCCAACTAGCACAAATGGGCTGCATTAGAGCTTTGGAGCGTATCCGATTATTACTTATGGTAATAGACGTAAGCGCTAGAGCGTCTACTACAGACTTAAAGCAGCTGCTTTAGCGCTATTTGGGCGCCATTTTATGCAACCTAAAGTTCCATTTAACCTGCACAACGGTTGCATAAAGGTTCCTTAATAGCTATAACGATTTATTAACGCTATACTAAAGCTCTCGTAGCGCTACTTTTGAATGATTTTGAACTACTTTGAACGAATGAATTGATTATAGTTCTTTATTGTATATCTTCAGTTGACATTGTTTGTAATATTTTGGTAAAGTGTTTTCGTCGCCATCATGAAAATAAAACATAAAGAAGTAAATGTTTGTATTCTGTATTAGCAAGATATATAAAGATACTTAAAACGCTATCCAGTTTACTGTAGATATATAAGATAATTTTCGAGTAATTTTAACGCGCTTTACGATATTTAAAAAATTAACAAACGATATGTGATATGTTTTATTTGTTATACAGAATAAATTTTATTTCCGTATTTTTACGTGTCGATAACTTACTATTCGCAAGTGGCCGATTATTTACCGGTACATTTAATGCACATTTAACTGAAAAACCAATGTATATCAACTCAATTTTGCAAGTGAATTATAAGTTTTCTTAAAAAATCATGGCGTCATTGTACTGTAGTCATAACCTGCAGTTTGAGCTCTAATAACTCCCTTTTGAGAATCATAGCGCTAATTTTCACCCTTCTACCGCTTCCAGTGATTTTTGTTCCCCTAGTGCAACTCACAGCCACAAAAAGCTCCTATTTTCCTGTTTTTGAGGTTATAAGATTAATTATTTGTATCCTTAAGTGTATTGTAAGGTGTACAATAAAGTACATAATAAATAAATAAGATCTAGTTACGTACTTATTCGTTTAGCATCCATTTTATTAAATGTTTTATAATAGTTACAAAAGCGGCTGTAAAATGGCGAATGGATTGAGCCTGTAAGGAATGACTATTGCTACTAAAGTCCTTAGTTACACTGATGATTTTTTTGTAACTATAGTATGCATAAGAGTTTCTATTATTTCTATAATGAAACTTATAGTAGTATAATAGTGGTTACTATAACTATAACCTATACAAGTTACAATGGAAACTACTATGCAGCTGTGAGTGGCAGAATGACCTTCGTAACTCTCATATAAAGGTGTAAGTGGTAAATGAGTTCTACCGTGGACTACTGTGAAGGCTAGGGTAGTATTTGATTCAGCTTATAGCACCTTAAGTAACTTTTATAACTATAGACGTTTACGGATGCAGATATGCAACTCTGAACTGCTTTTTGAACCCTTAAAGCGCTATTTTACAGCCCAAAGTAACAAAATAGCCTGCTATTTCCACTAATGTGCTCGTTGGGACATTACTCCTCCCGCTCTAGGTGGAGTAGAAAGGACTTCTTCTTACTAAAAACCCACCCTGACCTTCAGTTTTCCTTGCGTTCCAGGGCCGTGGTATTTCGTTAGAACATTCCCGCAACTATGGGTCATTGTTATATTAACAACTTCTTTTTCAGAAATCGTGACACATTATAATATTTTTGGTAATATTATACTTTAAAACTGTGTTAGTACATAGTGCTTCGTGCAGAGTTGCCTAAGAAAATATATAAGGTGACAATCCTGTTAGTTAGCATGAAAAAGTCAGAACGTAAGGTATGTTCTGACTTTTTCTTTCGGGTGGGAAAGCATCTAATGACTTCTCCTACTCTGAGTGGAGTGGAAGGGAGTGCCAGATTACTACTGACTAAAAACCCACCCTGTTCTGTCAGCTGGACCAATGGAGCCCCGTCACTAGCGCTCTTTGAAACGCGCGTGGTACACGACGCGGCACCGACCTAGGCCTGGTCCTTACCGGACGGAGAGCGATCCCTGCTTACCGTTTGCAAGCCCGCGCCTACGGTTGCCAGAGATCGGCTCACGATCCCCAAGGTCCTCGGGCCGAGGACGTTACGTTAAGAGTTTAAGACCTTATGACTTATTTTGTATCCACTCTAGAATCAAACTATTCTACTGACATCTAACAAACAAAATTAACTTCTATAACCCGATTTATTGCGCACTCATTTCAATCAACCTGCAATTCGCTCCGTGCAAGACAAAAATGTATCAACTCAGCTTAATGACCAGTTTACACGGGCTTTGTAGCTAAGTGCTTAGTACTTGTCACTATACTAAGCCTCAATATGACAAGTGAAAAGTAACCGTTTACACGTTGGAGCCAGTAAAATTTATTAGTGACCAGACATTCGAAATGAAGCGACGCCGCCGCCTGATTTTGCGCAATGTGTTTAAGCAATATTCAAACATTTTTTTTTTAATTCCACCTTTCCGCAGCCATGATCACATAAAATACGTAAGTAAACACGTGTTTTCACTTCCCGGTACAACTTGTCACTAAATAACTTGTCGAGCTGTTTACACACGGTCAGCAAGCGACAAGTGCTTAGTAAATCGTGGTGGGGGTATCAACTTGTCGCTTAGTAAATAGGATCGTTTTCTATTCACTTGCACTATTCACAAATACTAATACTAAGCACTAATCAGCGTGTTTACACATGAGGACTTAGTATTAGTGACAAGTACTAAGCGCTTAGCTACGAAGCCCGTGTAAACCGCCCATTACGCATTCTGTTAAACGAAAGTTAGTGTTCCAATTGCAACAGTTGCGCTGGATAAACTACTGGTTCGTGGTAAAAATTGTATCAGTTAAGCGACTTTTTGTATGGACTAAGTTTTAATTTTTTATATCGTGCAAATATACATATGATATAGTCTTTTGCTTTGTTTGAGTTCATATTATTATTCATGATTTAACATCTATACTTACATTATAAAGCGTAAAAGTTCGTTTCAACGCAATGATCTTCTGATACAGCTCACGTTACAAACATTATATTTAATTTTTATTTTCACTATATTTTAGGCCCTTATATACTAATGCTTACTAACATTTTAAATGATAGAATTTGGCTAACATTTCTTCTAAATCATAGCGCCATTCGTTATTTCTCAAATTTCAAAGGTCCTGTTTTGTAAAAAAAAAGTTATAAATACTTATTAAAACATGGTGATACATTCACTTTTATACTTATTTTAATATTGACCGAAGGAAAAGAATAACATTAGTGACAATCAATGTCAATATTATTTTCGTGACGTACTGTCACTGATATTATTTGTACGTAGAGCTTTGAAACATTTGTGAAACAACATAGAAATCATGAAATATTTACTACCGAAGCTAATAAATACGAACCTAGCAAGAATTTTAACACGCAAAATTCACACTAGTATCCCTGTTTTAGACAACAAGACTGATGTACAAGTAAACAATCCATTTAACATTGAACCGATAGAACAACCCCATCACACTCTCCGGTGCCACGACAATGACAGGCGCCAGCGTCTGTATGAGTTCGGGATCTACGTCGCAACATGTTTGCCGAAATACGTCCAGAAGGTTCAAATGCAGCATACTGACGAACTAGAGATCCTCGTGGCACCAGCTGGAATGTTCCAAGTCATGAGCTTCATGCGTCTCCATCATCACGCCTGCTTCGCTCAATGCTCTTCAGCAACCGCTATTGACGTTCCAAGCAGACAGTACAGGTTCGAAGTGGAGTACGACCTCCTCAGCTTCAGGTTTAGCGAACGAGCTCGTCTCAAGACCTACACAGACGAATTAACACCTCTCCGCTCTGGTTATGGCGTCTGGAAGGCCTGTAATTGGTACGAAAGAGAAATATACGACATGTTCGGAGTTGTGTTCACTCATCATCCAGACTTGAGACGCATTCTCACAGACTATGGGTTCACTGGACATCCGCTAAGAAAGGACTTTCCTTTGGTCGGGTATATTGAAGTTCGTTACGATGATGAGCTGAAGAAATTGGTTTATGAGCCAATGGAGCATCCCCAAGAAGCGCGACAGTACGAGCTTCAGACTCCGTGGCACTATCTGAACAAGTTCCACGTTCCATATAATGAACCGAAGCCACCGCCATCTACAAAAACGAATGCATAGTTATATTACCTTAGATTTAATCTTTGATATGTATTCAATTTCAAAATTATTATACTATAATTGCAACCTTCTTAGTATTAATAATACCAAGGTAAATAAATCTGTTCTCCCGGACCACCCAAGGGTGGACCTAACCTAACCTCATGAAGGCCAAACAATAGCGGTAGATGTGACCACATTTGTGAAAGGTTTACGAGCATATCCAGCAGTGGCCGTCTTTGCTGAAATGATGATGACGTAAGCGTACAAAAAAAAATGTTCTACAAATAGAAGATGAATTATGAACGCGTCGCGTCTCTATTGGTAATTCCTCGTTTGAATCCAGCTTATTCCCTAATGAGCTTTTGTCTCGACACAATGGAAGCCGTTTAGAGCGTCACACATAGCTCAAGATAGCTCCCCTACCAGATGACGGCCCTTTCTAACGTCCCAATTAATAACTTGGAAATTAGCGGAAAGTGGCTAATTATTCTATCTCGGTTTCATTAAGTGGCTTCGTAATTCGAACTGGTGTAACTCAAATTGGATTTCGATTCCTCATTATTATGCAGTCAAAGTGAGATTTTAAATTGGTGGAATAATTCCTCTTGGAAAGTGTTTCTGAGTTTTATCTTTCTATCATGGTATTCCTTTTGTTTCAATTAAAGTTTTAGTATAGCTATATAGGCAAGCAAACAGATGGCTGACCTCAGGGGTAGTGTACCTACACAAATACAAATGCATGTTACCGCAAGTAAAGACACGTAAGACGGCAATAGTATTTTCTATCTTATTTTAGTTAGGACAAGCTTCTGCCTACAGCTCCACTCGCATGAAAAGTTCTGCAGCAGATGTTCCAGTTCCTGTAATCAATTATAGCCTATGTGTCAGCATTAATAGCTATACCTATATTAAAATATATTTCATTTAAATCTATATTGTAGTTCCTGAATAAACAAAAAAAAAAACAAACAGATAAACGGACGGACATATTTTTAATTCTGGCTCTATCACTGTTCCTTAGGCAGCTGTCCCACCGCCGACGATGAACGAGTAGCGAGTAGAGCTAGCATCTATCATTGAAAAATATTATAGTTTTTCCTTGATTCATATACTAAACACTAATTGTATTCTAAATTTGAAGCTTCTATGTCTGCTAGAAGTGCCTTAGACTTTCGATGATCGGTCGGTCATTCAGTGAGTGACAAAATTAAGAAATATTGACTCGTTATAATTCTTAAACTACTGGTTCAAATTAAATTAAATTTGAAATATATCGTGTTTATACAATGCCTGCTTGGTTACTGAAAATTCAGGCTTCTAGTTTTATCCACAACGAAGTTATAGGGGGTCGAAAATGGCCTGAACTGCTTCGAGAAAAGGATGGTACGGCCGTGCCGCTTTTTTGCTCGACTTGGCGGGGGCACTGCCGTGCCCCAGATTCTACGAACAGTGTTAGTTCTTTTTACAAAAAAATGTTCAATAAAAATCGGTACTTAAGAAGTAAAAAAACTGTTGCAAGTTTATTAACTCATTAAGAAGGTCAACCCCAACATAGTTGTTTCCACGTCATTGAAACAATCTTAAAAAAAGATCGGCACTAATCGATTAATTGCAGATATACCAATCAAAACACAACTCAAAATAATGTAAATTGTCGCGGAAACATTACCAATAAACTCAACTGAACAGGAATTATTATTTAATAAACACGGCTGTCGATTCTAAGAATTGGATAATAAACATATTAGCTGGCCAGAAAGAAAGATTGTTCGAATTTCGTATTTCTCGATAGAATCTATCGGCTCCATATCTCCACGACGATACGGACATCTGCGTAAGAATAACGACAGAGTGGAGGATTGAATGAACAATTGGTTCAGTGTGTGTCGTGGGCCTGCGTCGAGCGCACGCCTGCGTTCCCCGGGGACCGGGAAACTTCACACGCGTTCGGGAAAGTTTGCGCAAACATCGGGAAAGACATACAATATTATGAAGGAGTAGGGGAACCTTTGCTGGATCATACTAAAGACTGTTGATTGACTTATTGAGGTAAGGCAGTAAATTTGTTTGTCTTTAACACTTTTTTTTTTAAGTTGCTTTTGTGTACCTATGTGTTTTTTTTTAATTATTTTAGTAGTTTGTCAAGCTCAGTATATTTTTTTAAGTCATTAATTTGTAGTGTTCTTAATATAGTTATTCTATGTTTGTACATAACTATGAAAACTTTTGGAAATAATGTATATTTTTATAAATGAAAAAATGTGGTTTACGCTTGGTTATTTATCGATAAACAATAAATAAATACACCATTGGCTTTAATTTGTTTTTAAATAAAAAAAATGAAGCCGATGGTTTTAATTATGTTGTACTGTTTCAAGATTTAGCAGGTACCTACTTATTTTATTTAATGAGCATACATATGTAAATCATTCTTAGTAAAATAAGTAATTATCTTTCCTTTATTTAAGGCATTAACTAACAAATATGTATAAGTATTAATTCAAAGTCAATTAATCGAACTATTTTGCTTTCTTGGAATGTAAAAATTTACATCATAATTATTTCTAAAAGTGCCTATACTTTATCGCAAGAATTGAATATGGAATAGAATCAGCGAAAACCTTGAAAAGGTACATCATAACTTTTTCTTCATTAACCAATACTATACCTAATTGGCAGTTTGACTACTTTTGACATATTATTTTACCACTTTTAAAAATCATAATGAATAAAACTGGTGGAAATAAACAGAAATTAAACTTTTTTGAAATTGTTCTGCTTCTACATTATGCCATAAATCCATGATGGCTTCTCACGGTAGTGACGTCATACGCAACTAGTGCTGGCTGTGTCTATCTAGTTTTTAATGGTTTTTTAATCATTTATTTGGTACTTCGTTTTCATTCGATTTTTAAAAAGTAATCTTATGCAATATAATTTCGAGCTTAGAACCAAATTAGGATTACGGCGAGATACCTATATATGTATGTTAAATAAACTAATCTTTAACAGCAAAACAACGCATTTCAGATACAACCCATAGTAAGAACTTGTACATATTTGAAAAAGGCAAAAAATTAAGAGTTTGGTTTATTTTCATTCATCAGTAGCTACTTGACCTGGCAGATAATGAAAGTAAATTGAAAGGCATTTATTTGTACCTCTCTAAATACCTTAGCTAAACACCTAATCAAATATTTACTTCCGGAGTATCGACTGAGAAGAAGTTTAACACTTTCGGTGTTAATTAAAGCGTTCTTAACGGTACTTGTTTGAAGCTTTTGGTATTGATTAAGTACTAATTTTTTTTTTTTTTCTTTTAAATGAAAATTACCTGCCTGTTTATTATTTTGTCAACTACGTTCAATTAAGTTACAAAGTACTTTTCTTTTTTTGCCTACACTGTCCCACTACTGGGCAAAGGCCTCCCTCAATTCCTTCCATAGGCTCTTTTCCCGCGCCGCTTCAAACCAACCCTCGTGGAACGCGTCCAGATCGTCACGCCATCTCTTCCCGGACCGGCCTCGGCGGCGCTGTCCATCCGCCGGTAGTCATTGTGTGGAGAGTTTCACCGAGCAATCCTCGTGCATAATGCTAACGTGACAATCCAAATAAAAAAAAATGAGTACAATCCTAGTTCAAATTCATAAAAAAATATGTATCTAACCTTAAAACATAAAACCTTTAAAGATTTAAAGGAGAAAAGGATTAGCTAGTTCACTATAAAAACTATTAGACGGATACGAATCCTTTATTTTGAGCGATAAAAGACTCGTCCAATCTTGACGGAGCAAAAGGGACGGTTAGACTCGTTCTAACCCATCCCTCCCAGTTACCACGGTCACGGCAACGGTATTTCGTTAGAACATACCCTGGTAGGCAACGGCTCAATCGGATCCCGACGCTGGTGCTGATTGCTAATTGATATTCCAGAGCTGGAACTTAAGGGCAGCTGAAGAAACAGGGTGAGTTTTTAGTCAGTAGAAGTCTAACACTCACTTCCGCTTAACCCAAAGCGGGTCAAGCCATTCGATTATTTTCCCATCCCGAAAAAAAGAGCTGTAAGTCCTAAGATCCATCACATATACAACTTTATTTATAAAAAACATTTTACCATAATACTATGACTAGGTAGTTAAACTAGATAATAGATGCTTAAAAAGTTTAAAACTAATCAGCATAATCCTAGTAAATAGTTTTAAACTTTTTATTTAAGAAATTAAATATTCTGGCGAAAATTTGAATTAAGAATCTAATATATTTATTTATTTAAACTTTATGCACATAGGCAAAGGCGGACTTAATGCCGCTAATCTTTATTTAAACTAAGCGAATGTCGAACATTTTTATGAATGAGCGTAATAATATCATATAATTATGAATTCATCATTTCTAAATGTAGGAATTTAAACAAAAATGCTCTTCGGAGAGTAACTTCATCAAAATACTGCGTTTCGATGCAATATAGCCCACAGGTTTGCGCGTTGTAGTAAACGTGCTAAACTGGGTAACACTTTTCGAGTTTAGAATGTTGTTGAGCTTCCGTGCTTCTATAGTTCTATGCAGATGACCGCGGAGGCCTATGTTGAAAAAAATTATTTAGTTATTTTGCAAATTGAATAACACTTATACACGTATTTTTTCATATAACTATTGAATAATTTGATGAGGCCAGCGTTCTCTAACTGACTATCTTGAGGACAGCGGAATTTCATGCTATTATGAGGAAGATATCTGTGCCAATAATGGGCGGGAGCTCAATTGGTATCCTAACCAAATTAATTGAGCATTCATTAAGTAGTGGCGACAAAGGAACGTACCAACATGTCAAAGGCTTCCTGCTTATTAATTGTTTTTGAGTTGTGTAGCCTACTGATAGTAAGTTAAGTTATAATAGGTACTACTAATGAAATAGTTAAGGTGCTTTGTTCCGTATGAAATTATAAAATAAATATCATCATCATATTTTAAGACACCAGTAGGTATTATATCTTTGTGACTATATTTGACTGCATATTTTTTGCCAATTAGCTTAATATTAAACTTGTGTGCCTGCATTCGTAGATATCTGAGTAATAAATTAAGTCTGAATAATAGCTCATTGCATGGTGGACATCCCACCCATACGCACAAAACATTATGGGAATAGTTTCATTGTGCGTTTAGCTAAGGAGTAGAATTCTCTGCCGGAGTCTGTTTCCTGATAGCTATAAATTGGGAGTCTAGTCAATAGGTTACTTTTAGTCAAGCGTGAAATGGTGGCCATACGCAAGCCTATCATCAAAAATTGGCCAAGTGCGAGTCGGACTCGCCCATGAAGGGTTCCGTAGTAACTATAATAAATATAATATACTTAATAATATATTTATTTAAAAAAAAAAAACCTTACAAATTTCTTAAAACTAGCTTATTTACAATTTTTACAACTACGCCAAATAACTTTGTTTTTCATAGTATTTGTATGAATTACAAAGTTATATTTGCGGTTTTAGAAAATATACTGTATCTCAAAAACTGCTGACTCGATCTCGTTCAAACCAATTTTGGTTGAAAGTTTACATTAAGATCTACAACATATAGATTTTTTTAGATTTTTCACTTCATTATTATAGAAGTTAGAGGTGGGGGACACACATTTTACCACTTTGGAAGCGTATATCTTTTAAACGATTAACTTCATTAAAATGTCATTTTAGAAATCTTAATGTCATTTTTAAAGACCTGTCTATAGATACCACACACGTATAGGTTTCATGAAAAAATATATTTTCAGTTTCAGTTCCATGTATGGGGAGCCTCCTTTATTTTAAATATTTTTTAATATTTTTCTTAAAATCGGAAAGCGGTTCACAGAATACATCTACCTACTAAGTTTCACATGTATAGTCTTAATAGTTTCGGAATAAAATGGCTGTGACATACGGACGGACGGACAGACAGACAGACGGACAGACATATCGAAACAATAAGGGTTCCGTTTTTTGCCATTCGGCTACGGAACCCTAAAAAGTTTCCTTTTGAGACGATCTTGTGCCTAAATAATGAAAGCTACAAGGCTCGATCTATAAGTTTAAAGAATGCTCGCCATCCGAGTATAGGTGACCGTCTCAACATAATATCGAGATTACTCCGTGCTTCGCAAAGCATGCTATGACGTTGATTCCTGTTGTCATTTATACATCTTTGTCAGTAGTTAGATAAAGGTATATATGATAGTTTAACTGATATATTTATTACTAGCTGTGTCCGCGACTTCGTCTGCGCGGAGTAGTGACGTTCGGCAGCAATTTAATTTTTTTAGGCTAAGTAATTATTTTGAAAACAAAACTCATTCATAATTTGAATGTCGTATTTATTAATATCTAATCAAAAGTCTAAAAAATAAGTTTCAGGCTTCTAGCTTTAAAAATGACGTAATTTCCATACAAAGTTTCATCCCCTATTTCAATCCCTTACAGTCCTTTCTTTTCGCATTAAAAAGCAGCCTATGTCCTTTCTCAGACTCTAGACTATGTCTGTACCTAATTTCATTAAAATCGGTTCAGTAGTTTAGACGTGATTGCGTAACACACAGACAGACAGAGTTACTTTCGCATTTATAATATTAGTAAGGATTAACAGGTAGGTATATAAGATAATTTAACGAGGTATTCCTCGAAGCGCTACCATTTTGAAGCGCACCTAATGAAGCGCTCCTTTTTTATTCCTTGGAGCGCTCCTTTTAACATAAGATGGTATCGGGAGCGCTACTAAAAGGAGCGCTCCGAGGAATAAAAAAGGAACGCTTCATTAGGTGCGCTTCAAAATGGTAGCGCTTCGAGGAATACCTCAATTTAAGTTTTTTAATAATGTATTGAACTTAGTCTGTATTTTTTAACTAGCTTCCGCCCGCGACTTCGTCCCCGTGGAAAAAAAAATCCCCTGATTTTGAAACATTCTTCATTACTGCTCCGCTCCTATTGGTGTTAGCGTGATGATATGTAGCCTATAGCCTTCCTCGATAAATGGGCTATCTAACACTGAAAGAATTTTTGAAATCAGAACGGTAGTTCCTGAGATTAGCGCGTTCAAGCAAACAAACAAACAAACAAACTCTTCAGCTTTATAATATTAGTATAGATATGTTTTTGTATCAAAAAACCAGATTAAAATTTTATTGCCAAATAATACTACTTAGTCACTAATAAGAATGAAACGTCATGGAAATATTTAGCAAAAATATTTGTCAAGACCATTGTCAGGTTTTTTGGCTTCTGACTACCCGTAACGACTGTTAAAGATGTACAAATGACAGCCGAGAGCAACGGCTTAATGTGCTTTTCGAAGCACTAGAATAAAATAAAAATAAAATGTTAAGATGGTCACCCATCCAAAGTCGACCTCGGCAAGCGTTGTTTAACCTTTAAGATCGACCCGTGTGGCTGTTGTTCTTTGTCTGGGTGTAATCTATACTTAATATTATAAAGCGGAAAAGTTTGTTTGTTTGTTTGTTTGTTTGTTTGCTTGAACGCGCTAATCTTGGAAAGTACAGGGTGGATTTGGATGAAATTTGGTATGGAAGTAGCTTGAAGCTTGAGGAAGGTTATAGGCTACTTTTTACGCGACTGCAAAAAAGGAGAGTTATGTTTTTACCGTGATAGAACCCACGGGAGCGAAGCCCCGCGTTAGTACTAGTTTATCTATAATATGTATGTATTTAGGGGGCAGGACCCGTGCTCCACCTAGAATCTCCACCTGGGTGGAGCACGGGTACTATATGGGTCCCGTGCTCCACCTGATGACGTTGTTGTACAGTGATGCAGTAAATTGTTTTCCCTATATGTTTCAAAATATCTAAACAATGATCAAATAGAAGTAAGTTTAATGTTTGTTGTACCATAATATAATTAGTTTCTTATATTCAATTTATATGATTAAATTACCTTATAGCTTATATGATATTCCATAAAAAAAATTACAAACTGAATAAAATTTATGAAAAATAAATTCAACGCGCCTGCTTCAGTCTTTTGTTTTGTCGTTGGTGAGAAGTTGAAGCTGGAACATGATTTTGAGAACACTAGCTCTCAACAGTCAACAGCCCATTTTTATTTAAAGAAAAGGAGGAATTATATTTTTATATAGCGGTCTTCAGTACTCAAAAGACATATAAAAATGGTAACCAGTTTTTGGTGTGCAGTGAGTCCTAAAAGAAGAAAGGTCGACCACATCATTGCTTAACATCAGGTGAGATGGTGGTCAAAAGCAAGCCTATCAACAATGAAAAAAAAAAACTATGCATCATCTATCTTATGATTCTTTTCAGTACGTACATATAAAACGTTACATCACTCCATGATATATAAGGATTTGATTTTTTTGACATACAGAAACATAAATGTATTTATACTACACCTGCTTGGAAAGTACCTTGATACTTTATCAAATTTACGGTAGAAAGTACGTCATTGCATATCGAACAAATATGCGGGGAGAAAACGCATCTGAGCGGGAGAGAAAAGTGTATGAAAATCCATTTCTAACGTGGTTTTTCTTTTTTAATTTTGGGTAAGACTATGCACCGACTTCAAAAATGGAGGTTTACAATTCGTCTTGAACTTTTTTTTTTTTTTTTTATGTATGTTACCTCGTAACTCGGAGACGGCTGGACCGATTTGAAAAATTCTTTTTGCGTTTGAATGGGTATAGTTTATAGTTGGTCCCATTGTTACGAAATCAGGATCTGATGATGGGATCCTGGAGAAATCGAGGGAACTCTTCAAATATTATAGGCACACCTATAGCGTTTTGGGTATTTTTTGTAGTACCTTGAGCAGTTGCTTCCGAAAATTACCATTTGGGGAAGTTAAACTGATGATGAAGACCACAGATGGCCACTGAAACTCCTCAAAAATAAGTATTTCGTGGATTGCGATTCGATTACTTGAGTACGGATGTTAAACACTTTATGCTCGTCACAATACATATGGTGATGTAGAGCTGATGGTCAAGTACCAGGAGAACTCCTCAAAAATTAACGGCTATGCATCGGGAAAAGCAAAATTTTGTAAAAAGTGATAAGTTGTCGACATTATGGCTTTTGTAACTAGATAAGTCACAAACCGACCCACTAAAAAGGGTGAAAAAAATTTTTTTAGCAAGAAATAGAACCGACTTCCATATCAAAACACTACAAAGGCAAAAATAACTTTAATTTCGGAAGGCGGTGTCTTTAGTTTTGTATATATTTTCGTTTTTGACACCGCCTTCCGAAATTAAAGTTATTTTTGCCTTTGTAGTGGTTTGATATGGAAGTCGGTTCTATTTTTTGCTAAAAAAATTTTTTACAGTGCTTTTATCTCCAAGTTCGCAAAATGACACTGGCCACTAGCTGTGTGTTGGATGGTGTCGGGCTGGCAGTGCGACCCTGCGGCGGCAGGATAAACAATTTGAAAAAAGAACATGTGAAAATTGCAGACGCCATTGGCGCCATTTGTGAAAACAGTGTTACATTAAGCTTCACTAACTGCAACAATTTCAATATATATTTCAATTAGTAAAGATTTAGTTTTTTATTTTCCTCGTAGGTGTAGTATAAAGCACTATGTATCACTCGAGAGAAAGTGCGATTCCCGATCTCGGGTGTCTTAAAGCCCTCGCCTACGGCTCGGGCTTCAAACAGCACCCTCGACGGTAATCGGTCACTTTCTCCTCTCGGTGAACAATGTACTATTTTTTACTTTCTACTTCTTTATGTAGAATAACAATGCGTTGATTTTTTTATTGTTAGTAGGCTCTTATTTGACCACTATCTCACTTGATGGTAAGCGATGATGTGGTCGAAGATTAAGTACGCTTGCCTAGAAGTAACTTATTCACTCTTGACTTAATCATAGCTTGTTTCAGTTTAAAAAATATGGGGGTTGCAAAATACCTCTAAGTAACGGTAGGTTGATTGTTACTCCAGACTAGGTAGGGCAACTTTTCAGTAGCAGTAGTTTGTTTGATTTAAAGTGCCGAAATAACGATACACAGTAGTGGCAAAAGTTCTGATAGCGGTATAAATAAAAACGGTTATTGTAAATTACCAAAAAGGTCTACACTGTATAACTGTTGTATAACAGTTTCACAACTTTAATATATTTTATTTAAGGACGGCAAAGTAGTGAAGAAAATGGATCACGGTACAAAAATGGAGGTAACAGTGGCTGTATATGACAAAACCGAAGTATTGTTATCTATAGAGAAGGCTAAAGAAGAAGCTACTACTTGAAATGAGTCTTTAACTAAAATTTATAAAAAGGGTGTAGAACCGCTGTAACAAAAGTCTCAATTTAGTTCCAAAAATATTGGCATCAAAAATAAAACTTACACACGCATTATTATTATGCCTCTATTGCCCCATGATCGCATTGCAGAAGACGTATGGCAATATATTTTATCAGAGAGTATAAATTTTCAAAATGCGAGATTCAAGAATTTATTCAATAGAAAAAAATTATATTAGTAAACATGTTGATGAATGGTGTGTAACCCTAAGTAGATTGCTTACCTACAATGATATCACAAAATACTGATTAAAGAATCAGTATAGTAAAATCGCCATTTAGTTGTTGGTACATCTAAAGAGATGTACCAACAACTAAATGGCGATTTTTTGGAAAATAAATTCTTTTGATTATTATTATTATTATATACTTTATTGTACACCTTACAATATTACTACGGATACAAAAAAAATAAATTAGTGTACAATGGGCGGTCTTATCGCACAGGGCGATCTCTTACAGACAACCTTTGGATGAACAAACTTAAAGGAGACAGTTTAAGGGCTGTCAGTGTACAAACATCATAATTTTAACTGTTTCTATTCCCACTCCTTCTGCTTTCATGCAGTACGACTGTGGAACTTACTTCCCGCTAAAATCCGCGAAGCTAAATCCATTACTATTTTCAAAAAGCAGGTCAAAGATCATTACCTATCTAACATCCCGTAATTTTATATATTTATTATAGGTATATATTTTTATAGCATGTATTTTAATTCTATGTATGTATATATTTATTAAATATATCATTTTAGTTTAATTTTATAGCTAAGTATGTTTTATATCGTAATTAGTATTTATATACACTGTGTCTATCATCTCCTCTTCAACTCTCCTGTCGCAGGTCTGCTGGAAGAAATTTCTTAGGAAATAAGCAGCACCTTTGTGCTCTTTTGTCTGTATTTATTATTTTTTCCTTTATAAGTGTCATGTGTGTACATAAATAAATAAATAAATAAAATACATACAATACGAAAAACATATACTAATAAATATTACATGTATAATTGAGAAAGAAGGGGACCAGTTATAGGGAGAGGTAATGCTCCTTCACCATTCTTTTGAACGCTGGTAGCGTTTGAGCACGCCTCACTTCTATGGGTAATGCATTCCATAAACGAGCTGCTTGTATGGTAAAAGATTTATCAAAGAAAGAAGTGGAATTATATTTTAAATTGTGTATTTTTCTTAATTACCTGACTGTACTAATCATCAGGTGGAGCACGGGTCCTCCCCCGTATTTAGAAATATATATGTATGTTTATCAGTTGTCTAGTACCCATACCACAAGCTCTGCTTAGTTTGAGACTAGATGGCGTTGTGTGAAAAGTTGTGGAATATTATTATTATTTTTTTCCTCTTTATTTCTAATTATATACATACAAATTACATTTTTAAATATTTCTATAAAACACAAAAAACATTTAAAAATATAAAAAATAGTAGCCCACCGGTATCGGGAACAGGGTCCAAGCTACCGGTGGTCAGGGCTCTAGAGAGAGGAACCTCCTAACGATACGCGCCGTGTCCAGGAGTACCGCTTTCTGAAGCAAGCCCTTGATCCAGCCGCCTAACGAGAGCCTCCTAAGGTGTTGGTCGAGGCTCTTGGCTATTAAGCCATTGGCTGAGACGACTATCGGTACAACGACTGCCGAGTTCACATCCCACATGTCGACAATCTCATGCGCCAAGTCAAGATATTTGATTTGCTTATCTTTCTCGGCTTTCACGAGGTTCTCGTCATGCGGGATGGTTATGTCGACAATCATGGCACGCCTCTCGTTTCGGTCCACCACCACTATATCAGGCTTATTGGCTACAATAGTCCTGTCAGTGATGATGGACCGATCCCAGTATAATGTGATATGGCCATTATCGAGAACTGGGTCGGGCACATACCTATAGTACGGCACTTCCGATTCCACAAGAGA
This sequence comes from Tholera decimalis, assembly GCA_943138885.2. Taxonomy (NCBI): domain Eukaryota; kingdom Metazoa; phylum Arthropoda; class Insecta; order Lepidoptera; family Noctuidae; genus Tholera; species Tholera decimalis. The sequence continues at coordinate 29,884,637 of OW964550.2, read as the reverse complement.
ATATTTCAGAGCAAGTTGCTGATGAATAATCTTGGCTGCAAGGTTGTGCCTATGCAAGTATTCTCCATTAGCAAGACGAGAACAACCAGAGACAATGTGACGAATTGATTCACCCGGACGGTGACATGCCCGACACATGTCAACCGTGCCATCCTTCACAATAAATTTCCGGTAGTTGTTCGTCATGATAACTTCGTCCATAATTGCACAGACAAAACCTTCGGTTTCCCCAAAGAGGTCACCGAAGCGCAACCAAGCTACGGATGCTAACTGGTCTACATCGGGTCCATGAAGGGCCCGGAAAAAACGTCCGTGTAGCTCCTTACTCTGCCATATCCTCCTTCGATCGTTAGTGTCTAGCACTGCAGGTTTGTGCCAGTTCTCATTAGCCAAGGAGAGCGGGGTGAGTCCCTTGTCCACCGCTACCACATCTCGATGCATACCCACTTCGGAAGCAAGGAAATGTTCCCTGAGACTGCATACCTCGCGGTTGTGGAGAGTTTTAGCATTCAAAAAGCCTCGACCTCCACATTTCCGCGGGATATACAGCCTCATCACCGACGAGCGTGGGTGATGCATTCGATATGCAGTCAGCAATGTACGAACTCTCCTATCCAGGGCGTCAAGTTCAGTTTGAGTCCATTTGAGTACGCCGAAAGAGTATATCAACACTGGCATGACCCAACCGTTGAAGGCACGCACCTTGTTCCCGCCCGATAGAAGGCTTTTAAATACCTTCTTTAGGCGGCCAAAGAAGCGCTCCCTCAGCGATTGCTTCATGTCAACTACATTGATACCTAACGCTTCCGACATACCCAAATACTTATAGGTTTCGGTTGGAGAGAGGGATCTCAGGTTTATGGAATTCGAGGGTTGAGATCCCACGGATTCCACAATCTCCCCTCGCTTTACATGCATAATCGCACATTTGTCGATACCAAACTCCATCCTGATGGCACTACTGAAAGTTTCAGTTACCTTCAGTAGTTCTGTCAGTTGTAGACTAGTGGCGCCAAAAAGTTTTAAATCATCCATGTAAAGGAGGTGAGAAATAACCTGACTACCTCTTTTCAACCTATAGCCTAGTCTTGAATTCTCCAGCAGTGTGCTTAGAGGATTCAAGGCTAAGCAAAACCAAAGCGGACTCAAACTATCGCCCTGAAATATACCTCGCTCGATCCTTACCGGTTCGCTGTACCTTGGGATATATCGACATCCTGGATAGCGAAGAACTGTCCTCCATTGTCCCATACATGATATCAGAAAGGTGCGTAAAGTTGCATTAATTTTATACAACTCCAGCACCCTCATGAGCCATGTATGAGGCACTGAGTCATAGGCCTTCTTGTAGTCTATCCAACATGTCGACAGATCTTTTTTGGAACGTCGAACCTGTTGGCTAATGGCCATATCAATGAGGAGTAGCTCCTTAGTACCGCGGGACCCATTCTTACATCCATTTTGAGAGGTAGACATGATGTGATTGTCGTCAATGTGTTTGTTAATTTTAACCCTCAAAATGGATGTCAGAACCTTATAGACCGTTGGCAGACACGTGATTGGTCTATAATTTTTGGGTTCCGCGGTGCTACCAGATTTGTGGAGCAGGTGGGTAACTCCAGTAGTAAAGAACTCGGGTAGTGAGCCAGATTCTAGGGCAGATTGGTACTGAGACGCCAAGCGAGCGTGCGATCTTGTTAACCACTTGATCCAGAAGTTATGCAGTCCATCCGGCCCTGGAGACTTCCAATTAGGCAGCGGACGGACTGCATGGGCTATATCTTGGGGGCTGATGATGATTGCCCCCATTTCTTGTATTGGATCGCACGCTCGCTCGACCTCCCGGGTCCAATCACCTTCGGTGTGACTGACAGGTACCGACCAGATGTTGCGCCAGAACGTACAGAAGGCGTCATCATCGGGTAGGCACATATCAGTCGCACCTTGGTCCGGTCGCTCCCAAGCCCTATATACCCACCTTTCGTTACTTCGGAATGTGCGATTCTGGACGAATCGCTCCACTCGCCGTCTATACCTCCGGATACGGTTTGCCCATGCATATACCTTCTGCTTTAGGAAGTCGATGCGCTCTGTGACACAGGACATATAATTTTGTGGGTGAATATTGGTTCCCAAAAACGCCCGTCTCACAAAGCGCATCACTCTCGGGCGAGTGTTGCCCTCCCTAAAGCAAACAAGTTTTCCAATGAGTGCCCTGGCCTCACCAATACGGCGCTCGATCCTACACTGCCAAGCTGGCACAGCCGGTTTAGGTCGTGTAGCTATGTCATTAGAAATTTTAACATTAGCTACACGACATGCCGCGACAGCTGCACAGTATAAGATAGAGTGGGTATCGGCGAGGTCTTCGCAGTTATCAAAATAGTCTGACAACTGCGAATCCAGAGCAGCCACCAGTGCCCTATTCCTATTATGCATGGGCAAACGAGGTAAGCGTGGTCTTATTTCAGGCGGCATGTTGCGATATTCCCGAATAGCACACCCCAAAGCACTCCTCAATTGCTCATTATACTGGGTACTTACGTTTGTAACTCTGTCACTACTCTCCTCAACTTGAATGTTGGGTTGTGGTGGTGCCACCACAATCGGCGTCGGATGTGAAGTGACATAGCTACTCATGTCCGAACGGAGGCGATCAAGTACGGCTTCATCCAACATACGGTTACGTTGGATGACACGCACCTGATCCGACAGTCGCTGGGCCGAAACGTTGACAGCTGGCTCAAGTACCTGAAACAGAGAGAGCATCCGACCACGGTACGCAGTCAGGTTAGTTCCCCCCTCTGTAGCCCCATAGTATGAGCGCATGACGTTCTCATTAATGGATTGCGTCCATCGCATGCGCTGCACACTTCCACCGGCAGCGGGAACCCTATCAGAGGCCGGTGGGCCTCGAGGTTCCAAGCAGGCCGGAGGTCGGCCTCTTCCCCGTCGACGCGCAGGTGGTGGTGTCGTCAGCGGCGAGAAGTATTCGTCGCTCGAGCTCGACGCAACTGCAGCGGCCGGAGTCTCTTCACTCACGGCTGGAGCAGGTCCTGGCGGCTGCGAGGCGGAGCTGAGCGACGAATCCGAAGATCTTGGGCGTGTAGTTTGTAGTAATCGTGTCCGGCTTCTGGTCAACATAGTTTACAATCTAAGTTTCCAATGCACGAAGTTTTCATTGGTATCACTTGGTCTATTTTCAGTTTCAGTATGGTTAGTAGATGGAATTCATGTATTGTAGTTTTTTTTTAACTGTTTTCGTTCTATCGAACATTTTTAATAACTATTTTATATTCTAAATTATTGATAAAAATCGGATGAAAAATTTTTGACGTGCTTGTTGACAACCGAGCCACAGATTATTATTATTATTTCCTTTATTTCTAATTATACACATATAAATTACATTTTTAAATATTTCTATAAAACACAAAAAAAAACATTTAAAAATATAAAAAATAGTAGCCCACCGGTATCGGGAACAGGGTCCAAGCTACCGGTAGTCAGGGCTCTAGAGAGAGGAACCTCCTAACGATACGCGCCGTGTCCAGGAGTACCGCTTTCTGAAGCAAGCCCTTGATCCAGCCGCCTAACGAGAGCCTCCTAAGGTGTTGGTCGAGGCTCTTGGCTATTAAGCCATTGGCTGAGATGACTATCGGTACAATGACTGCCGAGTTCACATCCCACATGTCGACAATCTCATGCGCCAAGTCAAGATATTTGATTTGCTTATCTTTCTCGGCTTTCACGAGGTTCTCGTCATGCGGGATGGTTATGTCGACAATCATGGCACGCCTCTCGTTTCGGTCCACCACCACTATATCAGGCTTATTGGCTACAATAGTCCTGTCAGTGATGATGGACCGATCCCAGTATAATGTGATAAGGCCATTATCGAGAACTGGGTCGGGCACATACCTATAGTACGGCACTTCCGATTCCACAAGAGAATATTTCAGAGCAAGTTGCTGATGAATAATCTTGGCTGCAAGGTTGTGCCTATGCAAGTATTCTCCATTAGCAAGACGAGAACAACCAGAGATAATGTGACGGATTGATTCACCCGGACGGTGACATGCCCGACACATGTCAACCGTGCCATCCTTCACAATAAATTTCCGGTAGTTGTTCGTCATGATAACTTCGTCCATAATTGCACAGACAAAACCTTCGGTTTCCCCAAAGAGGTCACCGAAGCGCAACCAAGCTACGGACGCTAATTGGTCTACATCGGGCCCATGAAGGGCCCGGAAAAAACGTCCGTGTAGCTCCTTACTCTGCCATATCCCCCTTCGATCGTTAGTGTCCAGCACTGCAGGTTTGCGCCAGTTCTCATTAGCTAAGGAAAGCGGGGTGAGTCCCTTGTCCACTGCTACTACATCTCGATGCATACCCACTTCAGAAGCAAGGAAATGTTCCCTGAGACTGTATACCTCGCGGTTGTGGAGAGTTTTAGCATTCAAAAAGCCTCGACCTCCACATTTCCGCGGGATATACAGCCTCATCACTGACGAGCGTGGGTGATGCATTCGATATGCAGTCAGCAATGTACGAACTCGCCTATCCAGGGCGTCAAGTTCAGTTTGAGTCCATTTGAGTACGCCGAAAGAGTATATTAACACTGGCATGACCCAACCGTTGAAGGCACGCACCTTATTTCCGCCCGATAGAAGGCTTTTAAATACCTTCTTTAGGCGTCCAAAGAAGCGCTCCTTCAGCGATTGCTTCATGTCAACTTCATTGATACCTAACGCTTCCGACATTCCCAAATACTTATAGTTTTCGGTTGGGGAGAGGCTTCTCAGGTTTATGGAATTCGAGGGTTGAAATCCCACGGATTCCACAATCTCCCCTCGCTTTACATGCATAATCGCACATTTGTCGACACCAAACTCCATCCTAATGGCACTACTGAAAGTTTCAGTTACCTTCAGTAGTTCCGTCAGTTGTAGACTAGTGGCGCCAAAAAGTTTTAAATCATCCATGTAAAGGAGGTGAGAAATAACCTGACCACCTCTTTTCAACCTATAGCCTAGGCCTGAATTCTCCAGCAGTGTGCTTAGAGGATTCAAGGCTAAGCAAAACCAAAGCGGACTCAAACTATCGCCCTGAAATATACCTCGCTCGATCCTTACCGGTTCGCTGTACCTTGGGATATATCGACATCCTGGATAGCGAAGAACTGTCCTCCATTGTCCCATACATGATGTCAGAAAGGTGCGTAAAGTTGCATTAATTTTATACAATTCCAGCACCCTCATGAGCCATGTATGGGGCACTGAGTCATAGGCCTTCTTGTAATCTATCCAACATGTCGACAGATCTTTTTTGGAACGTCGAACCTGTTGGCTAATGGCCATATCAATGAGGAGTAGCTCCTTAGTACCGCGGGATCCATTCTTACATCCATTTTGAGAGGTAGACATGATGTGATTGTCTTCAATGTGTTTGTTAATTTTAACCCTCAAAATGGATGTCAGAACCTTATAGACCGTTGGTAGACACGTGATTGGTCTATAATTTTTGGGTTCCGCGGTGCTACCAGATTTGTGGAGCAGGTGGGTAACTCCAGTGGTAAAGAACTCAGGTAGCGAGCCAGATTCTAGGGCAGATTGGTACTGAGACGCCAAGCGGGCGTGCGATCTTGTTAGCCACTTGATCCAAAAGTAATGCAGTCCATCCGGCCCTGGAGACTTCCAATTAGGCAGCGGACGGACTGCATGGGCTACATCTTGGGGGCTGATAGTGATTGCCCCCATTTCTGGTATTGGATCGCACACTCGCTCGACCTCCCGAGTCCAATCGCCTTCGGTGTGACTGACAGGTACCGACCAGATGTTGCGCCAGAATGTACATAAGGCGTCATCATCAGGTAGGCACATATCAGTCGCACCTTGCTCCGGTCGCTCCCAAGCCCTATATACGCACCTTTCGTTACTTCGGAATGTGCGATTCTGGACGAATCGCTCCACACGCCGTCCATACCTCCGAATACGGTTTGCCCATGCATACACCTTCTGCTTTAGGAAGTCGATGCGCTCTGTGACACAGGACATATAATTTTGTGGGTGAATATTGGTTCCCAAAAACGCCCGTCTCACAAAGCGCATCACTCTCGGGCGATTGTTGCCCCCCCTAAAGCAAAGAAGTTTTCCGATGAGTGCCCTGGCCTCACCAATACGGCGCTCGATCCTACACTGCCAAGCTGGCACAGCGGGTTTAGGTCGTGTAGCTATGTCATTAGGAATTTTAACATTAGCTACACGACATGCCGCGACAGCTGTGCAGTATAAGACAGAGTGGGTATCGGCGAGGTCTTCGCAGTTATCAAAATAGTCTGACAACTGCGAATCCAGAGCAGCCACCAGTGCCCTATTCCTATTATGCATGGGCAAACGAGGTAAGCGTGGTCTTATTTCAGGCGGCATGTTGCGATATTCCCGAATAGCACACTCCAAAGCACTCCTCAATTGCTCATTATACTGGGTACTTACGTTTGTAACTCTGTCACTACTCTCCTCAACTTGGATGTTGGGCTGTGGTGATACCACCACAGTCGGCGTCGGATGTGAAGTGACACAGCTACTCATTTCCGAACGGAGGCGATCAAGTACGGCTTCATCCAACATATGGTTACGTTGGATGACACGCACTTGATCCGATAGACGCTGGGCCGAAACGTTGACAGTTGGCTCAAGTACCTGAAACAGAGAGAGCATCCGACCACGGTACGCAGTCAGGTTAGTTCCCCCCTCTGTAGCCCCATAGTATGAGCGCATGACGTTCTCATTAATGGATTGAGTCCATCGCATGCGCTGCACACTTCCACCGGCAGCGGGAACCCTATCAGAAGCCGGCGGGCCTCGGGATTCCAAGCTGGCCGGAGGTCGGCCTCTTCCCCGTCGACGCGCAGGTGGTGGTGTCGTCGGCGGCGAGAAGTATTCGTCGCTCGAGCTCGACGCAACTGCAGCGGCCGGAGTCTCTTCACTCACGGCTGGAGCTGGTCCCGGCGGCTGCGAGGCGGAGCTGAGCGACGAATCCGAAGATCTTGGGCGTGTAGTTCTGAGCAATCGTGCCCGGTTTCTGGTCAACATGGTTTTCAATGCACGATGTTTTCTTTCGCATTAGTCCATTTTTATAGATATAGTATATAGTAGATGTAGTGTGGGATTAATATTATTATTATTATTCCCTTTATTACATTTTATACACATATTATTTACATTTTTAAATATTCCTATAAAAACAAAAAAACATTTAAAAATATAAAAAATAGTAGCCCACCGGTATCGGGAACAGGGTCCAAGCTACCGGTGGTCAGGGCTCCATAGAGAGGAACCTCCTCACAATACGCGCCGTTTCCAGGAGTACTGCTTTCTGGATCAAGCCCTTGATCCAGCTACCCAACGAGAGCCTCTTTAGATGTTGGTCGAGGCTCTTGGCTATTATACCATTGGCTGTGACGACTATCGGCACAATGATTGCTGTCTCCACATCCCACATGTCGACAACCTCGCGCGCCAGGTCAAGATACTTATTTTTTTTATCTATCTCAGCTTTCACGAGGTTCTCATCATGGGGGACTGCTATATCAACAATCATTGTGCGACGCTCTAATCGGTCCATCACCACTATGTCAGGCTTATTGGCAACAATAGTCCTGTCAGTGATGATAGACCGATCCCAATACAGTGTAATATTGCCATTTTCGAGAACTGGGTCGGGCACATACATATAGTATGGTACTTCTGATTCCACAAGATTGTATTTAAGAGCAAGTTGCTGGTGAATAATCCTGGCCACGAGGTTGTGTCTATGCAAATAGTCTCCGTTAGCCAGACGAGAACAACCGGAGATAATGTGACGAATGGATTCTCCCGGTTTGTGACATGCCCGACATATGTCTACCGTACCATCCTTCACAATATATTTCCGATAGTTATTCGTCATCATAACTTCGTCCATAATCGCACAGACAAAACCTTCGGTTTCCCCAAAGAGGTCACCAAAACGTAGCCAGGCTACGGACGCTAATGTGTCTACGTCAGACCCATGAAGGGCCCGGTAATAGCGCCCGTGAAGCTCCTTGCTCTGCCATACTTCTCTGCGGTCATTAGTATCTAATACTACAGGTTTGCGCCAATTCTCGGTACCTAAGGAGAGCGGAGTGAGGCCTTTGTCCACCGCTACCACATCTCGATGCATACCCACGTCGGCTTCTAGGAAATATTCCCTAAGGCTGCATACCTCACGGTTGTGTAGGGTCTTTGCATTTAAAATGCCACGACCCCCGTACTTCCGCGGGATATACAGCCTCATCACCGATGAACGTGGGTGATGCATTCGATTTGCAGTCAGCGTTGTGCGGACCCGCCTGTCCAAGGCGTCAAGTTCAGTCTGAGTCCATTTGAGTATGCCAAAAGAGTACATCAATACTGGCATGACCCAACCATTGAAGGCACGCACCTTGTTTCCGCCTGATAGAAGACTATTCAGTACTTTATTCAGGCGGCCAAAGAAGCGTTCCTTCAATGACTGTTTAACATAAGCAACATTGATGCCTAGTGCCTCTGACATACCCAAATACTTGTAGGTTTCAGTTGAGCCGAGGGATCTTAGGTGTATGGAATCCGAGAGTTGAGTTCCCACGGATTCCATAATCTCCCCTCGCTTTACATGCATGACTGCACATTTGTCTACACCAAATTCCATCCTGATGGCGCTACTGAAGGTTTCCGTTACCTTCAGTAGCTCCATGAGTTGCAAGTTGCTGGGGGCAAAAAGTTTCAAATCATCCATGTAAAGCATGTGAGATATGACCTGACCACCTCTTCTCAACTGGTAGCCTAGCCCTGAACCCTCCAGCAGTGTACTGAGAGGGTTGAGAGCCAGACAAAACCACAGTGGGCTCAGACTGTCGCCCTGAAAAATGCCTCGCTCAATCCTAATCGGTTCGCTGTTTTCCTGGATCTGTCGACATCCTGGGTAGCGAAGGACCGTCTTCCATTGCCCCATACATGACTCAAGGAAGGTGCGTAGGGTTGGATTTATTTTGTACAACTCCAACACCTTCATAAGCCATGTATGAGGGACAGAGTCATAGGCCTTCTTATAATCTATCCAACATGTCGACAGATTCTTTCGGGATCGACGAACCTGTTGGTTAATGGCAATATCAATGAGGAGAAGCTCCTTAGTACCGCGGGACCCGTTCCTACATCCATTCTGAGAAGCAGACATGATTGAATTTATATCAATATGATTATTAATTTTGGCTCTCAAAATGGAAGTAAGAACTTTATAGACCGTCGGTAAGCACGTGATCGGTCTATAATTTTTAGGTTCCGTAGTACTGCCTGATTTATGGAGCAGGTGGGTTATTCCTGTAGTTAGGAATTGAGGTAGCGATCCTGACTCTAGGGCAGACTGGAACTGAAATGCCAAGCGAGCGTGCGATCTTTGGAACCATTTAAGCCAAAAATTGTGCAGCCCGTCCGGCCCTGGGGATTTCCAGTTAGATAATGGACGGACTGCACGGGTTACATCTTGGGGGCTGATCGTGATTGTCCCCATTTCTGGTAAAAGATCGCACGTGCGCCTGATCTCCCGCATCCAGTCACCCTCAGTGTGACTGACAGGAGCTGACCAGATGTTGCGCCAGAACGAACACATGGCGTCATCATCCGGTAAACACGTATCAGTCATACCTTGGTCAGGTCGCTCCCAGGTCCTATAAACCCACCTTTCATTGCTTTGGAATGTGCGATTCTGAGTGTATCGCTCCACCCGCCGCTTATATCTGCGAATTCTATTTGCCCACGCATAGACTTTCTGCTTCAGGAAGTCGATGCGCTCTGTGACGCAGGTCAGATAATCCCGAGGACTAATATCAGTCCCCGCGAACGCCCGCCTCACAAAGCGCATCACTCTAGGGCGAGTGTTGCCCTGTCTGAAGCAGATAAGTTTGCCAATGAGTGCTCTAGCCCCAGCGATACGACGTTCGATCCTGCACTGCCAAGCTGGTATAGCTGGTCGAATAGCTCTGTCAGTCTTTGGAAACTTGACATGAGCTACCCGACATGCTGCAACAGCGCCACAGTACAGAATCGAATGGGTATCGGTGAGGTCTTCGCTATTGTCAAAATAATTTGACAACAGTGAATCTAGAGCACACACTAGCGCCCTATTTTTCTTATGCATGGGCAAACGAGGCAGGCGAGGTCTCAGCTCAGGTGGTGTCGAGCGATACTCCCGTAATGCACACTCCAAAGCACTCCTCAATCGTTCACTGCACTGGGTACTCACGGATGTAGCCCGGTCCTCATCATCTTCACCGACGTGGTCGGGTCGCGGTGAGATACTAGGTTGTAGTTGCACCGCAGCCTGTGGTGAAGCAGATGAGACACGACTGCACCGTGATTCGAGGCGTAGTCTATCAAGTACGGCGTCATCCAACATATGGTTACGCTGGATGACCCGCACCTGATCCGATAGTCGTTGGGCCGAAACGTTGACAGCTGGTTCAAGTACCTGAAACAGAGAGAGCATCCGACCACGGTACGCAGTGAGGTTAGTTCCCCCCTCTGTAGCCCCAAAGTATGAGCGCATGACATTTTCATTGATGGAATTTGTCCATCGCATGCGCTGCACACTTCCACCGGCAGCGGGGACCCTATCAGAGGCCGATGGGCCTCGAAGTCCGAAGCTGGCCGGAGGGCGGCCTCTTCCTCGCCGACGCGCAGGTGGTGGTGTCGTCGGCGGCGAGAAGTATTCGTCGCTCGAGCTCGACGCAACTGCAGCGGCCGGAGTCTCTTCACTCACGGCTGGAGCTGGTCCCGGCGGCTGCGAGGCGGAGCTGAGCGACGATTCCGCAGGTCTTGGTTGTGTGTTCAGAATCAAACGTGCCCGGTTTCTTGTCAACATATTGATTTTTCCATTTATTGTTTTTTCTATTTATTCTTCTATTTATTCATGTCTAGATTTTTTTTTTCACTATTTTCGTTTCGTTGAACATGATTATTTTTGTTTGTTTGGCTATTTAATTTATAAATGATATTGAAAAATTCGGAGGAAAATTTTTTTTGACATGTTCTTTGACAACCGGGCCACAGATTTATTATTATTATTATTATTATTTAAATAAATAAAAAAATCGATATTTTATACCTATGTCTACTATATAGCCGTACCCGTGACACCGCCTGCGTGGGAGGTGTTTACCCCACGTTAATCCCAATCCCGTGGGTATTCCGAATATAAAAGAAAATATTCTATATACAACGTGTAATTTAAAGGGTATATACATACCGAGTGCACGGCTTCTTTGAATGATAACAAACGATATGGCAAGGGCTTTCTAATCCTATGTCTACATGTGTGGAGCATATTAGGAATTTCAATACATTGACACCAGAGGCCGAATTTTTCAAATTAAGTAGAACGAATAGAATTATCGTTTTATTGGCAAGTGACGTGGAAAGTGATGACCCTCATAGTGCTGTGACACGTTTATTATTACTGGTATTCAAGAAACATATGACACCAATAATTTGGGGTCAATTCTGTGAGTCACTTATTTTGAGCTGAAACTTTGCATAGAGACTCCTACCAGATGTTGTCTTCAGCCCTTTTGGTTAGATATGGGGTTTCCGTTACACGTTGTATAACGTGTAACAGATTAAGCGCAATACGTCAGAGACCCCAATTAGAATATAAAATTATAAGTCTAAAACAACATCCGTAACTAAATAAATTAAAGCCAAACCTAGGCATTTTTATAAAATAGTTATCCTTAGTAAACGCAAAACGTATGTGTGTCATACAATATCCTTACGCAGACGCATACACTCATGCAATATTAGCGGCCGACGCGACACGCACACAATTTTCTTGAATTAAGGATTGTATTAATTTGTCAAAAATGGAAACACAGTATCATTACTGTGTCTCCATTTTAAGTTAAATGAAAGATTTTTCCATCAAAATTTAACACCTATTTTTTATGACGGAAATCGAATCAGCCGATTCTGAACCAACTACTTTCAGGAATTGCGTTTATTATGTTACATGTTGTATATATAGCTGGGTAGCACAATACCTCTTGAGCAGATTAGTACCAGATTTTCTGGCATCTGACTGCGCATACCTAACGAATGTCAAAAATCTACAGCCTGCAATACATTTTGGCCGAGCGTTGGCAAATAGGTACAAGGCATGAAATAATGTCCACACGTTCGACAAGTTCGTCGAACGCCAATGAAGACGACCAATGTAGAAGAGGGCCTGTAGAGCTGCCCACACGTTGGCCAAGCGCAGGCGAGCGCCTTTGATTTGTGAACAAAAACCGACACCGATCCGAAGTGAGGCAAGTGATCACGAGCAACGGCGAGCGAAGACAAGTTGCACCAAATGAGCTATATATACGTTGGCGCTGGCCTCCACTCGGCCCCCCGTCCGATTACCCCCCGTCCGATTACCATGTACGGCAAGCCGATCCCCTGGGAAAAGCAAGCCAAATACTTAGGCGTGGTCCTCGATAAACACCTTTCCTTCGCTGAGCACATAAAGCAGGCACGTTCGCGCGCCGCTTTCGCTCTAGGTAGGCTCCACTTCATTCTTAGCTCCCGCAGCAAGTTATCACTCAGGTGCAAGCTGCGTATTTTCACCGCGGTCATCCGTCCCATCATGACCTACGCCTGCGTTGTTTTCGCACACGCAAAGCCCTACCTCCTCCACAAGATGCAGACCCTTCAAAACCGATTCCTCCGTAGAGTCACGGGAGCCCCCTTTTATGTTCGAAATGAGCTTCTTCACGTAGACCTCAAGATGCCCACCATCCAGCAGTTCATGAAACGTGTCTCCAAGCGTTTCTTTGATACTGCAATCCAACATAGGAATCCCCTTATCGTATCGGCCGCCCAATACGAACCCTCGCGTATCTCTAAGATTCGCCGACCAAGGCACACCCTTGTCACTCCCGATGACGCAATCACCCTGCTCCAAGAGAGCCGTAGGGAAACAAGTACAGTGGCACACAAAAACAAAAACCGACCGTCCTTCCGTCCTCGCCGCCGAGGCCCGCCGCGACGTCCCCGTAATAGTCCGCCCCGACCCTTGCCAGAGCCAGCCCGCGACGCTGAGCCAGTAGCTTTAAATTCCCTTATTAATAATAAAAATGATATGATCCAGCCTGTCTCTAGCTGCCCTCCCAATGCGACGCCCTAAGCCGAGGTCCGTACCCCACAGGGGGTGCCCTTAGCGTGTAGTCGCCTAGTTTGTAAGTTTTCTAATAAGCCCTGGCTGGAGGCTTTAATTAATTAATTAATTAAGGCAACCACAGGCAAGCCCGGTTAAGCAGCCGACAACCTCAGAGGTTGACCTGCGAGATGCCACACACAAAAAAAAAAAAAAAAAAAACTCCACTCGGCCAACTAGGCAAGTGACACCGAGCGATAGCAAGACAAGGCAAATATACCTTCTACATGTTGGTATTGGCCTTCACTTGACAACGCTCGGCCAACATGAATTGCAGGCTTACGAATGCCAGCCAGGACCAACGGTTAACGTGCTTTGGCACGGTGGAATCTCGATATATTTATATGGTTATTCATCCACGGACCGACCTCGAAGATTTGCTTAACCTTGAAGACAAACGAGCTCTTCATTATAATATCTAATATAGGTAAACCGTAAAAGCTTTTGTTTGTAGCTCGAGGGCACGCGATGACAAGAAAACTTTTAACAGACAAGATTAGAAAGAAAGGAAGTAGGCTGCGACTTTCAACTGCATAAGATTTTTATCTCAGTTATGAAACGAAAAACTTATAATTTTTCCTTTAAAATTTTATCTTAAGGTACATGATTTAGCTCTTACCATCTCCCATAAGTTAATCTTCAAGCCAGTTACAGACCAGGAAATATACTAAATTAGTTTTAGCTTAGCACCTATAGGTAAAGTTAATATGTAATGTAATATGTAAAAGGTGTAACAGATTAATCGCAATACCTCAGGCACCCCAATTAGAATATTAAATTGTAAGTCTAAAACAACATCCGTAACAAAATAAATTGAAACCAAACCTGGACATTTTTTATAAAATAGTTATCCTTACTAAACGCAAAACATATGTGCGTCATACAATATCCTTACGCAGACGCATACACTCATGCAATGTTAGCGGCCGATAGGCACACGAACACATTTCCTTGAATTAATTTGTCATGATACTGTATTGTGTTTCCATTTTAAGTTAACTTAAAGAGTTTTCCGACAAAATTTAACATCAATTTTTTATGACAAAAATCGATTCAGAAGTCAATTCTGAACGGACTACCTTCAGTATTGCGCTTATTCTGTTACTCGTTGTATAAGCCAATTTTTTATGTGAATGCGATTCACTTCTGATTAGTTACATTACATTTTATTATGTCAGTATTGGTCTATACTGTCCTCTCGTACCTAAAAAAACGGTACGTAACCTATTATGCAAAGATTGTGAAAATCAATTATTTTTTTAATGAGTAACCATGGACTTTCTTGCCGGTTCTTCTCCAATGGAAACCACCAATTTCGAACTGTACACCAGCTTCTGATGTTTTATAAGTGCCCATGTGAAATAAAATATTTTTGATTTTGTATGAAGGTATTAATATTTGTTACTAACAGTAAAATAAAATAAAGCAAAAAGTAGACTCTCTCCTACCTTTCAACTAGATAGTTAAAGGGCTAAAGTGTTTCATAAAATCTTTTCACGCCTTTGATATAAAATAACCTGAGAAGTAACGAGGAACTAGCATAAGTATATTGGTCCATCGTTTTTTATGGCACGTATATGAGTGTACTAGAACTATGTTGGTCTTATTTTTTAGGGTTCCGTAATCTACAAGGAACTCTTATAGCCACCATGTCCGTCTGTTTTTTTTTAAAGATGACTAGCAATGTGTGTAGAATTCACATTACTAGCAATCTTGTTAACCCCTCAAAAGCTAAATATGCTTTGTCTGGAGTGGGTTCACGGCGATAGTGTAATGGGTGGGATTCGAACTCGGGACCTCTCAATCACAAGTCGGACACCTTATCTATTAGGCTATTGACGCTTAGTTCGTCTGCCTGTCCGCGGTTTAACTCAAAAACTTATTGCATTAGAAAGCTAAAATCTGAAAGTTACACCCTATCTATCTCACTCATCTATCTCTATCTTAATTCCCCCCCCCACCAACTTAGTGATTATATATAATAAAGTTAAAGGAAAAACTATCAGATGTTAGTTGGCTTCACAAATTTACGAGTAATCGTCTACCAACTGTATTTATTTATTAAAACTTTATGCGACACAAAATGTACAAAGGCGGACTTAATGCCTTAGGCATTCTCTTTTCTACTCGCTTTCGGACATATACCATTGAAAAATACTTAGATCAAGTTGTTATTTGTATAAAACAGTTAGTAATAGTTTGTTTTTGTTAGAGCATGATACGGAACTCTCGGTCCGCTAATGCGACTTGCACTTGGCGTTTTAGTGGGTTGTTTCTGTTTCGACAGATTTTTGTTTCAACAGCGTGTCACTTTGTTATTTCCAACGCACAGCTTTTTTTTTTTTTTTAACGCTGTAACATTATCAAATAAGTCCTCCCACTCCGGGCAGGGTGGGAGGGACTGTCAGACTTTTACTGACTAAAATCCACGGTGTTTCTTCAATAACCCTTTACATACCGGGGCCACGGTAACGGGATGAGTCCCACGACCCCGGCGGGCTTCGGCCCTCTGCAGAGGGGGCCTCGTCATGTTGCTGACGCTCTTTGAGGCGCGCGTGGAACACGACGCGCCGTCGACCCGGGCATGGTCCATGGTCGGACAGCGAGTTGCCCTTTACTCGCTGTCCGCATGCCCGCGCCTACGGTGGCCGGAGATCGTCGGCCGACGTCCGACGCCGTGGGCGTCTACCACTGCGGCTGGGCTGGAGGGAGGACGCCATCCTCTCCCTCACGCGGCCCGCCTCCTCCTTCGGAAGCATGACTGCTTCGCAGAAGGAGGCGACCGCTTCCCACTCCCTCTCGCCCCGCAGCATGGCCTCGACCAAGGCCGGGCGCGAGAGGTCTCCGCCTATTGTCGCCGTGAGGACACGTCGGTGCTCTGCCCAAGCTGGGCAGTCCTGCACCGTGTGCTCGACTGTGTCCTCAGGGCGACCCTCGCAGTGGTGACACCCAGGCGTCTCTTCCTTACCCATCAGACACAGGTACCTCCCGAAACTTCCGTGTCCGGTGAGGACCTGCGTCATGCGGTAGGTCAGGACGCCGTGACGCCGATCTAGCCACTCCTCAAAGAGGGGTCTTACCGCTGCAATTGCGGCGTGCCCGGCCGTCGGTTGCGACAGTCGTTCCCTCCATACTGCCCTGAGATCGCGCCGGAGCTCTTCCCGCCGCGCCTCGACTTCTCGAGGCAGCGGGGATACGCCCCGGCGATGCGCCTCCACGCGCCATTCATAGACGCGCTGGAGGGCAGTCGCCTCCAGATCCCAGGGCAGCAATCCGGCAAGGAGGTTGGCCGATTCGCCGGCGATCGTGCGGTATCCCCGGATCATTCGGATAGCCATGACCCTCTGGCATGCGACCAACTTTCGTGGTCGCGTCCGGATGCACAGGGCCCACACTGGGGACCCGTAGAGGGCCATGGACCGCACGACGCCGGCGTACAGCCTTCGGAAGGAGGCGTTTGGCCCGCTGAGATTAGGCAGGAGTCGCCTGAAGGCGGCTGCTGCCCGGTTCAGCTTTGGGGCCAAACTCAGGAAGTGCTCCCTGAAGTTCCACCGGCTGTCGAGGACGAGTCCCAGGTACTTCATCGTCCTCCCGACGCCGATGCGAACCCCCTCCACCGTTATGTGGGACTCGGACCGTGGCGCGTTCCGACCGCCATGAAAGCACATGGCCTCGGTATTGTGCAGCGCCACGTGGAGTCCCAACTGCCGGATCCTATGAACGACTGTCGCAACCGCTTGCGTCGCCAGGTCGGCCGCCGCCTGGTGCGACTCTCCCTGCGCCAGGACGAGCGTGTCGTCAGCGTAACATACTACGCTGATGCCGTCAGGGAGGTCACCGCGCAGCACCCAGTCGTATCCGATGTTCCACAGGGGCGGCCCCAAGACCGATCCCTGTGGGACACCGCACGACATCTCTCGCCGGTTCCACTCTCCCCGGTGACCGGGGTAGATGACGGCTCTGTCCGTCAGGTAGTCCTCGACTATGCGACGGAGGTAGGTCGGCACCCGGTGATACCGGAGTGCCTCCCTGATGCAACTCCAGGGCAGGGTGTTAAAGGCGTTGGTGATGTCCAAAGACACCGCCAAGACGACCCTGCCCCGGGATATCGCGTCCCCCGTCGTGAGGGCTCTCACGCGCATGATGGCATCCACCGTCGAGCGCCCCCTGCGGAAGCCAAACTGGCACTCCGCAAGATCCGGGCCCACCCGGTTCAGGTGCCCGAAGAGGCGGTCTGCAATTACTCTTTCCAAGAGCTTGCCCGCCTCGTCGAGCAGCACGATGGGCCGGAATGCGGACGGAGAGTCCGCAGGGCGCCCGGCTTTCTGGATCAGGACCAGCTTTCCCGTCTTCCAGCGAAGCGGAAACTGGCCCCTCTCCAGGCATGCGCTGAAGAGCCCCCCTAGTCGAGGCCCGAGAGTCTCCGAGGCCAGGACTCAGGCTTTCCCTGGCAAGCCGTCGGGTCCTGGGGTCCAACGTACAGCTACGTACAAAATAAAAGACACAGGTATATCAACCTTTTCAACGCCATTGTCACATATATGTGACAAACGAAATCTTGCCCTGGACGCCAACGTCACAAATATTCGACATAACCTACATCGAAAAAAAAAATACACAAATACTCAATATCTTAAAAATCTTTAAATCATTAGAAAAATAAATTTACGTATTAGAATTTCCAGCCAATAGTTTACAAAGCATAAAGAATTTAATAAATTTATGTTAAATAAAAGCTTTTGTAAACTTGTATATGCAGATCCTAATAAAAGTATTTACGAAGTTACCGCTGAAATATGAAAAAATAATATTGTATTGTGCTTGTGATAAATAGATCACTTTAATTAAATCTATGACTCCTTGTGATTGTACTTTTACTGACAAAACAAAAATCTAACGAAATAAAAATCTATTGAAACGAAAATCTGTCTAAACGGAAAAAAACCCGTTTTTGTAAACTACGGTACCTTACACTGCACGTGGCCCGACACGCAATTTACCGGTTTTTGTTACATTCATTGCTGCACTGACAGTGTTCTAACGCGAACATTGTGAGTGCAGCAGACATTTATTATACACTTCTGGACACATCTATTGGCCCACCTTAGAGTTTAGGTTTCGATGGCCCCTACCGAAATATGATTGCTAAATTGAACAAAAACTGTTGATGCAGTTTTAAACCTGATACATTTTACCATCTTTTTCGATCGTATAGTTTTAAATTTGAATTCAGAATACCATACGACATGGACCTACGCCTAACAAGTCGGATATGCGCCTTGTTAAAGGCAATTAATTTTTGAATAAAAAACATGTTTTATCAAATAAAGGTTTAATTTAATAACGCGTGTTGCCTCCATGGGCATCTACCACAGCTCTCATACGATTAGGCATAGAGTTTATCAACCGCTCTATGAAATTTTGAGGGATCATCTCCCATTCCTCTTCTATGGCAGTTTTCAACTCCTGCATCGTCTGGGCAACTGGCTGACGAGCCCTAACACGCCTTTTTAGCTCGTCCCACATGTGCTCAATGGGGTTCATGTCTGGGCTTCCGGCTGGCCAGTCCATAACTGTGATGTTCACATCCCGAAGATATTCCCTGACGATGCCGGCCGCATGGGCTCTTGCATTATCATGCATAAAAAGGAAATTTGGGCCCACATAGTCCGCGTATGGTATCACGTTAGGTTCTAAGCACTCACGAATGTATCTTTCAGCATTTAATGTTGGCAGCCGTGGTCCTGTAACAACCTCAAGTTGAGTTTTGCCGCTCGCGGATATACCGCCCCAGACAGTCCATGAGCCACCGCCATAAGCAACCCTCTCTTCAAAGCAGCATTGTGCGAAACGCTCTCCCTTACGCCGGTAGACCTTCTTCCTTCCATCATTGCCATGTAACACAATTTTAGACTCATCAGAAAAGAGTACACGGCTCCAATCTTGCTGTGTCCAATTTAAATGACTGCGTGCGAAATGAAGGCGCGCTGTTCGGTGGGCTCGCTTTAGTTTGGGCCCATTAGCTGGCTTGTGTGGTACCATATCGCGTTCTTTTAACCTTCTCCGAACAGTTCGAGCGCTCACAGATACTCCGTGGAAGTCGCGAAGTTGGTTTTGTATCTCAATGGAGGTAAGGTGACGATTTCTCAAGCTGGTCGTCACGATCAATCGATCCTGCCTTTCAGTTGTGACCCGAGATCGTGGCCTTCCTTGGCGACGAACAAAGCCGCCAGTCTCTAGGTACCTCCGATAAACATTTCGGACCGCAGATCGACTTAAATTAAGTTGAGCACTCACGTTTCTTTGGCTGTGTCCGGCCTGAATAAGTGCCACAGCTTGGGCGGCGACTTCAGGTGAAGTATCCATAGATTATTGATAGAACCTCACCTTAATGTTAAGAATAAGTAATGTTTGTTGCAAAAGCAAAGATATCAATCACTTTTTCAAGAATTAAATCCAAGTAAACCAATAAAACCAAGTTTTCTTAGTATTCGATTGTTTGATATCAACAAACAGGCTCCAAATTGTCTTTTGTTTCTTTAAATTCTGTGTTCGAAATTCAAAAAAAGACTATTGAATGAAATTGTGAATGTGCCAGGTTCAAAACTGCATAAAAACTTTTTGCTCGACCTAATATAAAATTTTAGCTAGGACCAAACGAAACTGAAAATACAAGGTGGGCCAATAGATGTGTCCAGAAGTGTATATATTATTGTCTTTTTATTCAACACATAATTACAAAAAATTAATAACTATAATAATTTATTTATTGACAATAATTCAATGATTTATTTGTTTGCAATAATATAATGTATTGTAAGTGTTTCAAATATCGCATATCAGACTTGGATAAACTGTTCAACCTAAATATTGGTTAATTAAAGGTTGGTTTGTAAACTACGTAAACGGTTCTGTCAGAGTTTAAAAAATATCTCCCAATTCAAGCATAGCTAACTAATTAGTTAGTTTAGCTAGCTTAAGCTCCTGATCTGAGGCCAACTTGAGGGTTTGACATAGGTTGAAATTTGCGAGTAAGCGGAGGTAGTTGTGAAATAGGTGGAATGACCTACTTATTTTTGGCAGCTAAGTTTTATATTCTTGGCCCTTACTAATTGATAGATAGCAAAATATCTACTGACTTAGTTCAGAAGTGCTCTCAAATCTCCAATAAACTTTTAGGGCAATTTAAACCTTATTACCGATCTTCTGTCAGAGGTTTAAAGCGCGTAGAATATTGAAAATCATTCCATGAAAAACTATCCATATTTTTTTCTGAGTGGGGAAATCATCAAATTACTCCTCCCGCTGCGAATGATGTGGAAAAGAGTGTCAGACTTCTACTACCCTTGTGTTCCGGAGCCGCGGTATCTTGTTTGAACATAGCCGGTAGGCAATAGCCCTATCATTGCCAGTCAATACTGCTGCGGCTGGGGCATGAGCAAGAAAGTTGTCTCTCCCTCACGCGTTCAGCCTCCTCCTTCGCCTTCTTCGCTAGCATGACTATTAAAAACAATCCATTGTCTTGATTACAGCATTATGTCTGTCATTGGTCCTAATCTAAGCCAAAGCCAAGAATCTAATCTGTTCCAAAATTCTTTAATTCATGGCGTAGTGATTGTATATTGATGATCCAAGTGTTATAAATCTAAGACTAATAAGAGTTCCAAACCATTCACAGTAATATCACACCTAAAGCTCAAACCTAATCAACGTTACGGATCCGTATGTTCAAGTTCGGAATACCTGAACATTAGCCAAGCAACACTTCAAGTTAGCATTTATATTGAATCTACTTAGTATAAATGTTTAGGGTGTAGAGGAGTTTGCCGGCCGGCCGGTATGAAATTTCCGACAGAGCGTTTGCAAACTTTGTTCCAACTAGTAAGTTGGTAGGGAGTCTCAGACAGGTCGTAGAAGACAATGCACATCAAAGCAAGGCCTAGATAATTATTGCGATTATAACAGCTGTTTGCTACTTTGGTCGGCTTTAGACGATAAAACTGATCGGCTTTAGATATGACTTGGAGACGTCTCGTGTTGAGTGGGAGTTTGCTGTCGTGGGGTATTGATCCCTAATTGGAATATTTGTCTGAGTTTATTTATTGAATTTTTTCTATACACCAAATAAAGAAAGTATTTTTTTTTACATAATTATGATGGTCAACGCTTGCCGAGTCGGTCCGTGAATGAGTTACCATCTTAAAATATCAAAATTGCTCCATGCTTTGGAATGCACGTTAAGTCGTCGCCTTGATCTCGGTTGTCATTTGTATATTTTTGACAGTTATGGGGAGTCAGAAGGCAGAAAATTTGACACCAGTCTTGCCAAGAGGTATCGCGTTACCCTGCTACGGATTTGTGGAAGTCAGATAGGCAGTCATTCCATATTGAATACTAGTACTCAGCTGCATCCAGTTAAATTGGATGTCTACACCAATCATCATATATATATTACTAGTATTCACGCGGGGCTTCGCTCCCGTGGATACTATCCCGGTAATAACATAACTCTCCTTTTTTGCAGTTGCGTAATAATAAGCCTATAACCTTCTTCAAGCTTCAAGCTACGTCCATACCAAATTGCATCCAAATCCACCCAGTACTTTCGAAGATTAGCGCGTTCAAACAAACAAACTTTTCCGCTTTATAATATTAGTATAGATGATGATGATAGTGGTTATCGCATGCCGCCATTCGTTTCAGGCAAATTGGCATTAAGTCAAAGTATCTAAACCATTTGGTTTCTGGTTTATAGGAAACTAGCTGTGCCCGCGACTTCGTCCGCGCGGAATAGTGACTTTCGGCAGCATTTTTAATGTTTTAGGCTAATTATTTTGAAAATAAAACTCATACATAATTTGAATGTCGTATTATATCTATTGTCTATGTCGTGTTATATATTAATATCTAATCAAAAGTCTAAAAAATAAGTTACAAGCTTCTAGCTTTAAAAATTACGTAATTTCCATACAAACTTTCATCCCCTCAACCCCTTACAGCCTTTTTCGCAATAAAAAGTAGCCTATGTCCTTTCTCAGGCTCCAGACTACGTCCGTACCAAATTTCATTAGAATCGGTTCAGTAGTTTAGGCGCGATTGCGTAACATACAGACAGACAGAGTTACTTTCGCATTTATAATATTAGTAAGGATACTATGAAACGCACTCAAATAGGTACTAATAATACTCAAATGATTCTCCTAGTTCCGTAAGATTATTACCTTAATGTGTAGATCCTTATTTTTGATTACCACAAAGGGGAGTGCCTATAAAATGCTTGAAATGGTCAAAAACTACGAATAGTTCTTAACATTTTATTAATATATTTATAATAATATAATTCTCAAATTTGTTTAAGTAGGGTATAAAAATATAGGAATCATTAAAATATTTAACTTGATATTCATTTAATTCATTCGTGTTTTTATTGGAGGTCAGTGATTATTTGACACGAGTAAGTGACATTCAGCCAAATAGGAATCTTCAAATAATCCCTAACGAAGTATTTTACAGAATTATTTATTTATTATTTATTTATTACATACTTTATTGTACACCTTACAATATTTATATGGACACAAACAATTTAAACTAGTGTATAATGGGCGGTGTTATCGCACAAGGCGATCTCTTACAGACAACCTTTGGATGGACAAACTTAAAGGAGACAGATTAAGGGCTGTCAGTGTACAAACATCATAATATTAATTGAACATAATAATATAAAATACATAAAATAGCAAAATCATATATTACATGTATAATTGAGAAAGAAGGGGAAAATTAGTGCACAGTTATCATTAATTTAATATAATTCGACCTATGTGTACCAAACATATCAAAATAATGTACGCTAAAACTCGAGAACGGCTAAACTAAACTAATTTTTTTTTTGTGGAAATCCAGGAAATTTTTAATGACGAGAAAATATTTAAAACATATGGTAAAACAACAATTTTGTTTTCCCTTAAAAACTGTTCCTACCTTTCAAACATTTGATGTTCGTCCCGTCGTTCAGAAATCAATTTCCGTATTTAATGAAAGAGATGAAAGGTTAAAAATATGTGCGGTGCCCTAGAATTTTCTTTACTTACTTTTGGCTAATTTCTGTTATTATCTGTTTAATTGTTTTTATTATGTAGCTTGGTATCTGTTTCTATGTTTAATCAGAAAATAAATTTCTGAACGCAACCATAAATATTTGACAAACAACAAATAAATGTTGATGTTCGTCCCGCAAAAAAAAAACTTGATTAACAGTGTTGTATTTAATGATAATAAAGATATTATATTCATTAGAATTGTAAGCAAGTTTCAAATTAGAACCGTACAATACAAACTTTATTTTGTAAGCACCTAATAATTGTGACATGACAATTTTTCAAGCAACATCATATGTAATAAATAATAATAGTGTTATGTAAAAATAATAATAAAGCCTAATTCATATCGAGCATTTTTTTATTGATAACGAATGCTTTCCACATTTTATACAAAACTTGAAACATTCTGCAATTACCGTTCAGATTTTTTATTTATCGATTCTGAGGTGGTACGAAGTATGACTGGGTCAGCTAGTACTAATTAAAATCAAATTATTTATTAAATATACCTAATAATACGTAGGCTGTAAGAATCACATGTCCTTTGCCTTACTGACAGTTCGACATTACTGCATTCTCAATTTAAAACGTGGGTAGTGTATTATAATCTTAGAATAACAACGCAATTATAATATTTTCTTTGTTTCGATTGTTTGTTTACTTGATTCTAGCACTCTTGATTTTTATTCACATTATTCTGTGTGAGTTAAAGGTTTGTAAGTGATTTCTAGCTAGTTTTTTGATAATGATTGAAATTGTAATGTGTTACCTACGATTTGTAGTAACATTTGGCGTATATTTCATTGTTGTTTATTGCAGGCAATTTTTACATGGCTGATGGACATTCGCCTTTCATGGCGAAAACATGTGATAAAATATTTTGACACTATGATACCTAAATATACCGTACGTTTCGAAAACATTGTATTTTTTATTTTATATATCTTGTCTTACTCTCTCCTTCTCATACTTCTGATTTTCTTCATTTTTCACAGTCTTATTCTTCTGTGGAATACATTACCCCTTGATATCAGGAATTATATTTACAATATTGTTATTTAAGTGTGATTCAATTATTGGTGTATAATAAAGTATATTCTATCTATCAATATGCATTTAAGAGAGAGTTGCGGGATTATTTTCTAAACGGGGGTTATGAAAACTCTGCTCCACTATTTAGTGGAGCAGAGTTTTCATAACCCCCTTTCTATAACTTTTTATTAATATATATATATTATATATATTGTTATGTATTATGATAAATAAGTATATAAGTTTATTTTAGTTATATATGTTTATATATTGTACTTGTCATAAAACGATTACTTTGAACATAATTATTATCTACTTAGTTTATTTTTATACATTTTGTGTCAAATAAAGTTTTAATTACTTAATTTTAAACAAAAAACAATCCTATCAAGTTTTTAAATTGTTTAAAAATAAACGCATTGTTCTGTTATCAAGCACTGTAGGCAATATTTTTCCCGCCTGACATTTTTAGTATAATGAATCCAGCTACCTCACTACCTGTTCGTCCAACAGTATTTGTTTTTGTGAATACTTAATTAGATTCGTTACGAGAGAGATGTGTCAAAAACTATTTTGAGAGAGACTGTTCTTTTTATGAAATAAATTAGTTTTTATTTAATTAATTAACACACAGTTTTATAATTATTAAGGAATATCGTAATTAGAACAATGTTTTTCAGTAATTAGATTAGCTCAATCTTATAGTACCGGTCTTATTTTACCAGAATTTGTTTAAAGGAAATTAAAATGGAATGTGGAATGTGCAAGTAACGCGTGGTTTTTCTAACTACAATCATTTGTTGGTATTCCTGCTAAACTGGAGATCTTCCGGCATCGACAGACGAATTGACACATTATTATTATTTGCGCATGTATTTTGTATATGAATATCATACTTACATACTCATTTTATGTACATATTTGATACTGTCGCGAATTTTTATAAATTATTTTCGTTTTTTTTTTCGGATATTTTATATTCTCCTACATATCCTCGACATGACGTTCATACGTGATCGAAATAATTAAGGGAATTTTCTTCCAACAAAAAAATAATTTGGACATTGTAGTTGACTATTCATCTTTTTATTTACAACTAGCTTTTGCCCGCGACTTCGTCCGCGTGGAATAGTTACTTTGGGCTAACGTTAAATTTAACCCCGATTTTGAAGCATTCTTCATTGGCGCTCCGCTCCTATTGGCCTTAGCGTAATGATACAATATAGCTGTGCCCGCGACTCCGTCAGCGTAAGTTAATGTATTGGTAATATTGTTTAGATCACGTTCACATGAGGCTTAAGTACCTAGAGAACGCTTCGACCGCGAGACGCGTCGAGCGCGGCGACCGATTCTCAAAAATAATCCTTATAGCATGATTCAGTATTCACGCGCGATGGCTTATTATTATAAGCGTATTTCATGTATAACTTTGGTGTTTCTATACCGATTTGATTTTGATTCTTTTTACGGTTTCGTAGCCGAATGGCAAAAAACGGAATCTTTATAGTTTCGACATGTCTGTCCGTCTGTCTGTCTGTCTGTCTGTCCGTCCGTCCGTCTGTCACAGCAATTTTATTCCGAAACTATTAGGACTATACATGTGAAACTTGATAGGTAGATGTATTCTGTGAACCGCTTTCCGATTTAAAGAAAAAAATTAAAAAATACATACATGGAACTAAACCTGAAAATATTTTTTTTCATGAAATCGATGCATGTGTGGTATCTATAGACAGTTCTTTAAAAACGACATCGGGGTTTCTAAAACCACTTTTCCATAAAGTCAATCGTTTAAAAGATATAAGCTTCCAAAGTGGTAAAATGTGTGTGTGGCGGACACAACCTCTAACTTCTATAATAATGGAGTGAAAAATCTAAAAAAAATATATGTCTGTAGATCTTAATATAAACTTTCAACCAAAATTAGTTTGAACGAAATCAGTTCAGCAGTTTTTGAGACACAGCATATTTTCTAAAACCGCAAATATAACTTTGTAATTCATACAAACACTATGAAAAACAAATTTATTCGGCGCAGTTGTAAAAAATGTAAAAAAGCCAGTTTTAAGAAATTTGTAAGGTTTTTTTTCAAAACAAATTTATTTGGCGCAGTTGTAAAAAATGTAAATAAGCTAGTTTTAAGAAATTTGTAAGGTTTTTTTTTCGTCAAATAAATTTGCATATTATATTATAGTTACTACGGAACCCTTCATGGGCGAGTCTGACTCGCACTTGGCCAATTTTTTTATGGAATATTTAATAATGTTAACTCTTTCAATTAGGGGTGACTGAAAGTGTTATAAACGTAAGAGTAGACAAATATTATAATCAGAAAGCTTCGAACTGCTAAGCTATCGGGAGTTACACGTGTTATTGTGAGTCAACCATAAAAGTTAGATATATGCTGTCGTGGGATATTTTTTATATAATTTTAAGGAGAACATTTCCGTCATGAAATAATTTGTGTAGCTTTAACCATTAAGGTTGCACACGCGACGGAAGCTTAAAAAATGGAGTAACTTCTCCCGTTTTCCCAACATTTCCCTTCACTGCTCTGCTCCTATTGATTGTAGCGTGATGAAAAGTATACTATAACCCGCTCAGGAGTATGAAAAATAATTGTACCAAGTTTCGTTAAAATCCGTCGAGTAGTTTTTGTTTCTATAACGGTTATACAGACAGACAGACAGACAGACAGACAGACAGACAAAAATTTAACTGATTGCATTTTTGGCATGAGTATCGATCCTTAATCACCCCCTGATAGTTATTTTGGAAATATATTTCATGTACAGAATTGACCTCTCTACAGATTTATTATAAGTATAGATTTACTAGCAACCCTCCTTGAAGTGGAAAAGCAGTCTGGATCTGACTGTCTCCTGAAGATCTAGGCTTTGTAGCCTAGGCTTAGTCCCACCATTTGTATATGGTGTTACCCCACGATCCAAATAGGTTGAACTTTTTTACTCTGGTCGAACATAAAGGGCACTCACCTAGAAGGAACCCCCAGGTTATAGCTATCAGGAAACAGACTCCGGCAGGCAATTCTACTCCTTAGCCGTATGCACAATGAAAGTATTCCCAAAACGTTTTGTACGTATGGGTGGGATGTCCACCATGTAAAGATGGCACATCGCTGTTAGTACGTGAATGGATCGGGCTTGGTGGAATTCGATTTTGCAATTCCATTGCATTAGATATTGAATTCCAGCTGTTACAATGAGAACTGAGTACCAAAGACACCCGACTGGTAAAAGCAAGGCATATTAGATTACTTTCCATTCACCTTATCTAAAACTGAATTTAAATTTGTCGTTATTTGCGGAAACAACAGAAGGTATTTTTCTGTTAGTTGAGTTTGGAGTTTCGCAAAGGTACGCATGATTCCATTCTGTTAATTTTAATTTATCAACACAGTATATTAATAAAATGTCATGCATAAACACAGAATTAGTCGTGTTCAAACAAAGCGTTATGTATAACACGTTGCGACGTAGCCATGTTGCCAATATTAATTGAGACCGGGATTATTCTTCGACAGGGGTGTTCCAGTGACCCGGCTGTCACGCTTCACAACGTTTACCTTGTTTATTTAGATATTTTGTGTTTCATTACATTTTCTGATTAAAATCAATGCCGATTGTAATACCAGGCCGTATTTGCCGCTTTGTTGTTTTAATTGAATGTGATATTCTGTTATATTTCTATGGATAAAGCAGTACGTAACAAAAAGAAAGCGTTTGTTATGTGATCTTATTTAAAGGCGTAAGAAATGATTTAAAAATAATCCGTACCCGTAAACCAAAACCCTTACTTACAAGACCTCCATCGTCCGTATTGGTAGACAGTTGAAATTGATGTGAAATTACAGAAATATATGTCAACAAACAATCAGAATAAAACAAATCATTCAAATTAGAATGATTTTTTTTTCGGTTTACGGTTCGAATCGCTTCGCTTACGAGTCAAACTTGGCCTTTACTGGTTTTATTGGATTAGTATTATTGGCATTACCGATATCAATCCATCGCTTCTTTGTTAAAAACACTCAAGTTTCAATATCTAAGAACTGTCTCAACAGAAGAAAAAGAGTGTAATCATCAACCTCCTACTTCCCAAACTTTCCACGAACGCTCTTTCGAATCCACACTCGTAAAATAGTCTAATGAAAAGTTTATGTCATGAGTTGGTGTCACTAGGATGAGAGATCTTCTACGTTGAAAACAAGACAGTTTACTAGAGATAATTCAAACGGGATATATTTAAACAATTAATTACAACAAATATACAAAATTATGTACTAAAATACAAACTACAGTAAAGCATCAAAAAATTCATCCTCAACGCTGTCGGCTGGCAACGTACCCAAGATACTGGTGGCATTGCCTCGTTGTATGGCAATGCTTAGCCGTTGACCAAAGAAATAGCCAGCCCTTGGGTCGCGGGAAGCGTCAATATCGAAAAGGCTCGTTGACGCTTCCCGCGACCCAAGGGCTGGCTATTTCTTTGGTCAACGGCTAAACAAGACTAAATAGCTAACATGAACTTCTCTTCTTCTACCACGCCTGCTCCCTTTACTTGGGGTCGGCTCTCCTCGTTTTAAGGCGCCAGGACACTCTGTCCTGGGTTGTCTGTGCTTTCAGCTGAGTTCGCTCCATGTCCTTGGCGGCAGTTGTCCACCACGTGGCTGGCGGTCTTCCTCTGCCCTTTCTGGTCTCTGGGATAGCCAGTGCCTTTTTCACTGGATGTCCTTCTTCTCGCCTCATGACATGGCCAAACCATCTCAGCCGGCTCTCAACCATCTTTTCTGCAATGGGAGCGACTTTGAAGGAGCCTCTGATGTACTCATTGCGTACTTTATCGAGTTTGGTCACTCCCGCTGCCCATCTCAACATCTTCAGTTCGTTTGTGCTCATTTTCTGTTCGTGTGCTTTTTTGACGGCCCAGCACTCAGAACCGTATAGCATCGCTGGTCTAACGGCCGTTTTGTAGACTTTGCCCTTGAGTTGTATCGGCATTTGATTGTTACAGAGTACTCCTGTCAGCGTTCTCCATCTCAGCCATGCAGCGCTGACTCTATGTGTAACATCGGCGTCTATGTCTACGTTATTGGATAATACTGAACCAAGGTATTTAAATTGGCTTACTTTTGGTACTGGCTGGCCGTCAATATGTATCACGGTGTTGTCTGGTTGGTTATTGAAGCTGCACTTAAGATACTCGGTTTTGTTGCGACTGATGAAACTTGGCGTAAAATAATGTATAGGTATGTAAAATCTAAAGATTGACTCATACGTATCAGGGCTGTTGCAGGACCTGTAAGGAGTGGGGTGCAGTTTAACTCATTCGCACACGTCCCTGTCAGCCTGACACGGTCATGGATATATGTGGCCGAGTTCATTGAACATCAAAGTTATCATATTTTAAAACTCCTTACAGATCACGATCAGCAATTGGCGCGGGAGCGGCTTAGTTACATGTGAATTGACCTTAAGATTTTAAAGAAAAATCCTGGACACTTCAGAGCTGTGACTTAGTGCATACCATTTCTAAAAACCTTCTTTCATTTGGGGTCAATGTAGCTTAACTTTTATCTTTATATCTCTAATCATAGTGATGTTACGACCTTCTTTTGAGCTGTATGAAATTTCACATCGTTCATCTTCTATTTCTTTAGTTGTCTTTTCTTCTTAGCTATTATTCTCTTCCTATTACCTGGAAGCTTTTAAGTCAAGAGTGAATACGTTACTTCTAGGCAAGCAAGCTTCATGTTTAATCACATCATCGCTTATAGGTCAAAAGCGACCCTATCAATTAAAAAAGGTCATAGTGGTGAGGTTGACCACATAGACCAGATGGTTGGTGGTCACCTTCGTGGTCTCTTTTGTCTTTCTCCTTCGTCTACTGTTTTAAAAAAACTACCTTAACCCAAAACCCAAGAAAATACATTTAAAAATAACCATACATCTCGATCATACCATCAACTGGAAAAACCCCCCAGTTATCACAGTGTGCTACAAATGTTCCAATGTAAAAATGTCCTATAGCTTTCAAAACGACATCTCACAACACATTCGACCGAAAAAAAAGCATACATTTTTATCTAAACGCACACTGAAATAACATCGTTCGTATAAATACGAGGGTGTTGGCAAACTGTTTTTTTTTTTTCTCCAACATTATATCTTCGCGGAAAAGTAGTTACCGGTGCTCGATCGCATCCGTGCTCATTTCACACGTTCTGTCGTTGTTATGATGTTCAAGCATGCTCATACAAACGACTCCGATAAACAGGAATAGTCGTAACAACGAATCATTATTGAATCGTGGGGTCGAAGGGATCGCAAACCTTGAAAGCTTGCCTGTCGATGTCACACGCACCATAATTGCTATGAATAGAGGGACAATAAGCTATCAAAATGTTTATATTGCCTCTCCAGTTTTATGTTGATGTGATGTATCATAAACATCTCGGTGGTTATGGAGCAGCGACTTTTTAGCGGTATCCCTGTAAATGGTATCGTTAAGATATTAATAGAAGCCATAAAAAGATTGGCTCGATGTTTTGTATTATAAATCAATGAAGAGATTGTGTTTGATGAATGTTTTAGTGCTATAAAAGGGAATCGAAGCGATTTATGGGTCAATGTGTTTCTTTAAACGCATGGCTAATTTTGCCATCATTTATCTTTTCTGATGGTTAATAACACTATTTTAAATTATGGTTTTGGCTTAATAAATTTATTTCTTAATGGTTAATTAATTATTCAATATCTTCTTTAATTTAATGAGGTTTAATATTTCACAAAAAAGTGGCCAAGTGCGAGTCGGACTAGTTCATGAAGGGTTCCGTAGAAGCAAGCATATCCTATTGTGTTTTTGTAATAGCTTTGTATACTAAGGTTCTTGTGTTAATAAACATTATTTTATTTTTTATTTTATAATAGCGAAAAATACCTTTGTTTATAATAGTGAGAAAAATGTGCTATATCTCAAAAACAGCTAACTGT
Source organism: Tholera decimalis (assembly GCA_943138885.2). NCBI lineage: Eukaryota > Metazoa > Arthropoda > Insecta > Lepidoptera > Noctuidae > Tholera > Tholera decimalis. The sequence continues at coordinate 29,853,232 of OW964550.2, read as the reverse complement.
GTCTTGTTCGAATCAATTTTCGGTGAAATTTTTCTTTAAGATCTGCAGCTTATATTTTTTATAGGATGTGTCTATATAGAATAGTATAGTACTAGTATATCTTAAAAAAATATTTTATGCACCTCAATATCCTTTTGTAAACCTATGTAAAGACCCCCATCCACACGTATAGATTTGAAGATTTCTTTTTAGTTTCATTTCCATATACCTATGGAGAGCCCTCCATTAATTATTTTATAATAAAAATTTTAAAGCGGTTCACAGAATGCATCTACCTACTAAGTTTAAATTTCTAGTCCTGATAGTTTCAGAATAAAGTGGCTGTGACATACCGCTAGTCAGACAGACAGGCATGACGAATCTATGAGGGTTTAATTTTTTCCATTCGGCTACGGAACCCTAAAAAGGTGTTCTTATAACATTTGGTATGGACATTTCTGGCCAAGTTTAGTTTTATATAAGATTATGGTTTTTATTTAAATATTTTCCATTTCGTTACAGTACCCCATGGCTAATATAGGCTTTGCTTGAGAGCAGGGCCGGTCGGACCGCCTAGAAATATGCAGCAGCCTTGGTGGTCCATATACTTACTAGCTATTTTCATGTTAGGACTAGACTCGAAGCTTGTTGGTGAGTGGAGTTGCGAATGAATTCTGGTTGAAAAAGTTCCCAACCCAAAAATTTGTTGCATTAGTAAATAAAGAAAAGGTGTTGAAAAGTTTTTACTTATAATTTACTCTTCTGGAATAAGTTATAACAGTAATGGTTTTTCAAAAAGAACGAAATATATATAAGAAAATACATTGGTGACCGCAGTTTATGTAGTTTGTAAACAAGTTGATTTTGGAACAAAATTCTTTGATCTTTATTAAGACGTAACACCTCAGTTCTATTTCTAAATTAAGAACGATTTTCAGGTCAAGCATTTCAGCCGGAATTTGCTGAACCTTTAATGAATTTGACTGTACCTATTGGCCGAGATGCGACGTTTAAATGCCTAGTACAAAACTTAGGCGGATACAGAGTGAGTCAACTACACAAATGAAAATACAAAAAAATAACTTATACTTTAAATTAATAATCCTTATATAATTTACAGGTCGGATGGGTAAAAGCGGATACTAAAGCAATCCAAGCGATACATGTTCACGTAATAACAAATAATCACCGAGTTGGAGTGTCGCATAGCGGTCAGGCGGTTTGGAATTTACACATTAGAAACGTCCAAGAGGAGGACCGGGGTCAATACATGTGCCAGATCAATACGGACCCGATGAAAAGCCAGGTAGGGTAAGCAATAACTAAATTAACCTATGAATGTACTAATTTAATACCACAGCACTACAAGATCGCTCGTCACCCACAGACTCAGTGCTTCAATGTTTTTATTACCCTTGTTTTGTACACTATGCCATGTTTCTTATAATACCCACGTATGCGAACTTGTCTGTAAAGAAACTCTCTAGTCATTATTTCAGGCACAAACATTTTTCTACTTCTAAATAATATTTTATCCTTGGGCCCCCAACTATCTTTAGATCTGAATAGCGCGAGAATCTCACCACGGCGATAGAATTTTATAATTTGTGCAAATAAACCGACAACAATTATGGTACAATAGATACACAATATTATATACAGTATCAACATATCGCAAGAAATGTCAAATGATTCAATATAGTATGAGTCTTCAAAAACATATGTTTCCAAAACTGTCCATCGAGCAAAAAGAATAACACATATAAAGATCGGATTTAAAAGCCACACTAGCTTCAAAATATAATGATTTTTTATCCCTATCATGAATATGATGTCCACGTTATGGTTTTGGATACCATAAAACCAATATAATGAAACTGAAAAAAATAAACAATTAATAGCTTGAATAATCTCCGTCGCATCTGAAAGAATACCAGTTAAGTCAGAACATAGAAATGGCAGAGTGCAAACAATTAAAAATATCAACATAAACATACAAGATAGTTTCGTATACACCTTTGCTAAGTCCATATGAAGCCATAGCTCTTTAAGAAATAAATACAAAATCCAAAAGTTAATGAATAAACTAAAGAATACGACTGAAAACCAAAAAAATCCCCAAATCGGCAATGTGTCAAAGTAACTCATTATTTCGGACATTGAAGCAAAAATTGGAAAAAATACACTGCTACCAATTTCTATAACACTTTCTTCTTCACCGTGATAGTAAGACATCGTTTTAATTCCATTGAATGAAATAAGTGCGAACATGAATGATACAAATAGTGCGAATAATGGAGTGCTCACTGCAGTCATCGTGGCAGGACTCCGGAATGGTACGTCGCGCGTTAAGAAAACTAATATACCATAACCACTGCCTACCGACAAAAACCCTCGAGTAATCGTGCTATAACAATTGAGAAATGTATAGTTCGTCCAGTTAATCGTAATTTTGTTAGCGTACCAAGTACCGTTGGTCGACTGCGCGACACAAAATAAAGTCAGGGTGACGCCACAAACATAAATTGCCGCTAGTTTCACTGCTGTTTGCAGTAGTTTTTCTTTCTTAATCGATAAAATGTAAACAGATGCACATACTGCAATAACTGCCAAAATAGTTTTCCAAGGAATCAGGCACTTTACTCCGAGTTTTAAAGTACAGTTTCCGCCTATTTCACGTTCAAAAAAGCAGAAACTCGCAGTTTTCATACCACAATCTTCGTCAAATAACACTTGAGCTTCCAGACAATGTTGGAAAGTCGTGATGTTTACCTTTTTCACCATACATTTAGGATCATCATAGTCATCACAGCTGAGCCATGGCGGGACGTCTAAGGCTGCATAAAATGTGTACACTAAATACCAAGAAGTCAGCACCAACAAATAAATAGATTTCAAGAAAATCAAAAATAATGTGCCATATCCAACATTCTGAAACAGCGGGAAGAAATTCCACATTGTGAATATATTGCAGTTTGTGTACTGAGCCAAACATATTTCTGAATACGCTAGTGGCATCCCAACCACGATCACTGCAAATGTTTGTAGAGCTGCATGAGCATAAAATCCATTATGAGATATATCGACAGGAGACAACATCACTGTTATTTCGTTCATCATCCACGCCCATATAACAAGCCTGTAGTTACCATAACTTTTCCAACGACTATTAACTTCAGGGCAGTAAGATCCATCCATTTCGATTTTTTCTTCACGAACCATTGCTCAATACAATAATAATTTTGAAAGTCAACTGATCTGACTTCACGGCGGGATCGAGACCATATAGATTAAACTATTGGTATAAGTAACGAGTATCTTATCGTGTCATTTATAAAAAGTAGAATGGTGCCCTTTAAGGAATAAATTGGTGCAGCATATCAGAGAAAATTAAATTGCAGTTAAAATAAACATTGGGTAGATAAAGTGAATTAAGCCACGCAGACGGGAGCCGGGCGAGGGACGCAGCGGGTAATGATTCGTGCATGGTGCACCTAAATTATTGCGCTGCGCTGTAATTTATACCCGGAGCTGATAACGACATAAATCGCCGGCGGCGACAGCGCTCGAGGTTTCGACTCCAACGTTGATGCGGACGCAGCATGACGCCACTTGACGCAATGTACTTACGATAATTATTGTTTCACATTGTTTTGTACGCTTGTCCAAATTAATTTAACCAAAAAAATCTTTTTGTCTGTGATGTTTGGAAACATAATTATTTATATATCTTTTTAACATTTTTTGTTGATAAATATACCAATTCCGTCACAAAATCAAACAATTTTTATAATGAAGAACTGGTTTTAGCTGAAGCAACATAATTTATTGAACAATGATCATTGTACTTATTTACATTCCACATCACGAGTTTTGATAACTGTCACTTATATTCATGTTGTTATAGGTCAACTGAATGTACTAAAATGCGATTTATATATGATATCTGGGCTCTCATTCCAGTAGCATGAGGGAAAGGATTCCATTTTAGGACTTTTAAGATTGATAATAGCTATTTAATATTTATCAAAAACATGTCAAATTATACTCGGAACTTTGAATTAATATCAATGTGTGATATATGTATATTCTGTTTACTAGATGGGTTACCTGGAAGTTGTAATACCACCAGACTTTATACCAGAGGAGACTTCAGGAGACATCATGGTGCCTGAAGGTGGGACTGCTAAAGTAGCTTGCCGAGCAAGAGGTATGCCAGAGCCTCGTGTTCTTTGGAGGAGAGAAGATGGTGCAGATATTGTGATCAGGGATCCTAATGGAGGTAAAACTAAAGGTAAGCAAGGGAGTTTACTTAATTTTTACAGTAGCATGGGTAAGAAGGCGCATTAATGCAAAGTATTCATTTATTATATTGCTTATCGTTTTTACTTATCAAAACAATATTTTTTTTATGTTTGATGTCTTGGTTATAATTTTGATTGTACTTGGAATTTTAAATTAAAATTAGTTTTCTATTTAAATCATATTATTCAGTTCTAAAATCACTTAATATTTTGGTTTGAGTTTTATTTTGAGCGTAACATCAACACAATAAAAAATACTTAAAATTATTAATAGTGTGTATTTGAATTAAAGACTTGCCTAATCATTACTTATTTCATATGTACTGTCACAAGCAGAAAAAAGTCGTCAACATAAAATCTTGTTACAGAAAGCGCCAAAGCAAATAAAGCCATTCTTCAAAATGTTGTATACTCACTCTTGACATTTACATTTCCGTGTAACGGGCTTACATAACCGAGTATATAATATGAATATTTCATTTATTCTTTTCACCAAATATTCGGTTATTTATTTAGATTATATTTTCCATATAGTTGCGATGCTGGAGAGAGAGGTGTTGACTCTTACGAAAATATCTCGATCGGATATGGGTGCATATCTGTGCATAGCGAGCAACGGAGTGCCGCCCTCGGTGAGCAAGAGGATCTCTATCAAAGTACATTGTAAGTAGATTTTACATATTAGCGGTAGAAAACATAAATAACTAGTGGTTGCCCGCGGCTTCGCTCACGTTTATGAATAGGAAAATTCTACTTGGGAACATAGAACTTATGCAGTAATCAATACGCGATTTCCATCTATATCTAATAAAAACAACTTTGTTTTCTCATGTGCTTGTAGTTATTCATATTCACACGATACTTTGTTCGTTTGTTCGGACTAATCTCTGGTAAGTCTAAACCGATTTTAAGGGGACTTTTTCTGTAAAAAAAAGATATATTATAGGGTCATATATAGCATATATTTTTTATATTCGGAATTCCTACAGGATTGATATTTATGTGGGAAACACATCCCACGCAGGCGATGTCGTGGGTAAATCTAATATACATATAATAATATCGGATTGTTTAGTTTTTATTTTAATGGTAGGTGCTGTCTGGTCCCGTGTTAGTTTTTCAGAGGTCCAGACGATTCTTCGTCAGAAACGTAACTCTAAACGCATATAATTCCATTATTTACTTACCAAATAATATACTCATATATTTATTTTAAGGTTAAACGTATGGGTTTATTTGATAGTTTTGATTCACTTTTGTCTTGTTATTACACAGTTATGGGCTATACTTCTTTTTCATTTCTACTTTAGCACGTCAGATAGAAAAAAATCTTAAGACAACCAGTTTCTTTACATTATGTACGAATAGTTTATGCTAAATCTTACTGTTTCACTGTATGTACACTATACATAAATACATCAACTAAAACAATCTGATGCGTCTTTACATTCAAATCTAAAATCATGTCAAATCTAGCAAATCACACAGAATAATTTACCTTTTTTTAACATCTTCCAAACTACTGAAATTAAGTTTTATCTATAAAATTAGAAGACGGCAAAGTTATTATAATTTAAATTATTTCACGTTTGCCGAGTGAAGTACCTCGCGGGCGAATACGCTGATAGAAGTTAGTTCATAACTATGTCCTACAAACAATAACCCAGAGAGTCCAGCAAACCTATGTTTTTTTGATAAGAAATACCAAGACTAAAGTAGCAATTACATTTCCTAGGAGTCGAATATTTTTTCCCAAAAAAATGTTTTAGCACCAGCTTTATTTGAAGCACAAAATTGAGGTCCTTCCCAAACTTGTAGTAAGTGTTGTTTATCTCGGCGACTTTCAGAGGTTTCTTGTTATTAATGGTGTTATTTAATGTCAGCCAGTAGTAGCTTTTAATTATTTTCTGGCTAGAAGGGACTGTTTGTGTCTTCGCGTCAAGTCAAGCGGACATTTTGCTTTTATGCAAGATTTAACTTTAATATTATTAGCCTGCTTTTCTGAAATAAAATCTTCCTAATTTTGTTCTCTGTACTGTGCAATTTGTAAAATTTAAGACTACCAGATGTTTGTGTATTGAATAATATTGAAATACTCGCCAGCAAACTCCATCGTTGACAACTCTGGTTTCAAAGTTACCTGTTAACTCAAAGTTTTAGTATGTCTCAAGTTATTTGCTTTATTTGCTATTTTTGTATTTAATTTACTACATACTAGACGTATACAAACTATATTTCATAGACTTCGAAAAATGATGAGAATGAAATCAGGCGTTACTTTGCAGATTTCTATGACCTATTTGTAAGACAATATTTAGAGATAATCACGCTACAAACTGGCACTCAACGGATGTTGACTCGTCGACAGCTCAAGCTTAAATATTGTCTTAAAAATATTTATAGTACAGCTTTTGATTAATTTAAATTAATAAGGGCTTTTGGAGAGAGTTTTGCGTAAAAGATGGTCTTTATGGTTTTTTTCGCGTTTTTGTCTAGTTCACCCAGTGATTCAAGTGCCGAACCAGCTAGTTGGAGCTCCTCTGGGTACTGACGTCACCATCGAATGCTATGTAGAGTCTTCGCCCAAGTCCATCAACTACTGGGTCAGAGATTCAAGTAAGTGTTTTTTCAAAAACTCTCTTATCTCTGAAAGTAATTGTATTAAGAAAATTATTCCATAACTTGACTGTTAACAGTCAATTCAAGCAATTTGCGCAGGTACCTGTTATAATTTTTTACTACGTTTGCAAGACTGAAACGTTTCCAAAAACCACAGTAATGAAAATTTACTTCGACTTTCGCTGTTTAACCAGTATTATTTAATTTTGAAAATGTTTTAACTACGTTATCTAACTGAGAATGTTATTATTAACTTTATTAGTTAACTTTATTTTTGAAATGTTTCATTTGTCTTGTGAAGGGTTTATCTAAATGTTGAATTTTCATTAATTCTAATAAGAATTAAAAATAAAGTAATAATAACAATGATTGTTAAAGTAATATTTAATGTTAAATATAAAACAATTTCAACACAACCCAGCTTAATTATATTTTTAAATTGCATCATCCCGTTATAGCATTTTGTTTATTTCTTACCACATCTCAACTCTGCAATTTTCCACTCTGCATTTGTAGCGTAATAAATACACAAATGCAGCAAAATTTTGCAAATGCACACGTGGCTGTCAGTGTTGCTTTGTTTAAAGCTCGTGGACATGATTCATTCCAAGTTCTAACAACAATTTCACTAGGGACTACAAAATAGCCAACTAATTTATGGTAAATGGTTCCTACATAAGTCAAATTATTACCATAGTTGTTTCGTTTTAGCATACCGAGATATACCAAATCTCACAGAAAGCCTAAACATGTAAAGTGAGTGTGAATGACTATGTTTCTTTTTTTTTACTTAATAATGACAATAATTATGAATTACAAAAATACAACGATAATATTGATTCTTTGATAGCACATGGAATTTTATACGATGCTTTATTTTTCACGTTCAATTACATAATTGCTTGACGTCGGGCGAGATGGTGGTCAAATACAAGACTATCAAAAATTTATTTAAAAAAAAATCAGCCATACCTTTAAAACAAACTGGCTAATGTTATAATACAATATAAATAGCTATATTGTTTTAAATTGTATTTTAATGACATCATAATTAGTGCTCAGGTATAATTTTAAGGCAAGAATTCTATGAGTTCATATACATAAGACTGTTCAAAGGACATAATGAAATTTACTTATGTGTAATACTTAGAAATACGATTTTTTTATTCACGAATGTTTTCTTTCTTTCGGAATTTAGAAATAGTTTCTTATTTACTGAAATAACATCGTTCAAGTATCACAGTAAAAAAATAAACCGCAAAAATTGCCTTAATCCTATAATCGTCGGTATTATGCTTAATAAGTACTGTTTGACGTTCACAAAGACTCTATGAAAAAAATCGTAAAGAAAAAATACCAAGAAAAATATGTTATTTACAGACTGTATCTGCAGTCGTTAAATAACACAGATTGTGCTGTGTTACTAAGACGCTGCTGTCGTGTCCAGCTTCGTTTACTGGTCCTTTGGGACCATCATCCTCGGTTACTATGGCAACGGCACGCAAGTGACCTCTAAAACGCTGAGTTTAATCGCAATTGCACTAGTAATTTAGCACGACATCGCTTAAGAAATGTTGCTAATTACGACCAAGATTTAGTTTGATGGTAGCTCCGCTGAGTAGTGTGCTTTTTACTTGTGAAAAAGAGGGTAGTTAGAGGTGATTAAGAATGGTTAATTGGATAGTTACTTTAGGTGTTCAAATAGAACTATGGTATGTTTTTATTTACGATCCCGAAATATAAAATTTTCCAAGAGTTTTGTTTTGATGAGAGACATTCAAATCTTTGGTATCTATGATTTGGAAGAAAAATTTCTTGAGGATTAAATTTTAAAAACTCATAAAAAATTGCGATTCATTAAACAGGCATGCAGGAAGAAAAAAATAATGAGAGTGACCATCAACTGAAAAACTGCAATGAGATTGACAAGAAAAGAAACCGCCTAGACACAAAAAAAAGTAAAAAAATGCGAGGTGAAATAAAGAAAGTCTGCTTGTAATTGAAGTTTTTTGGCTCGTGCCAAACCAGGGCGGGATAACGCTTGCAAGTAATGAGATATTAAGTTTTAATTTACGAGTGCGTCGGGTTTAAGTCTTAAGAAAAGTGACCTATTGTGGTGAAATAAGACAATGCTCGTTAGTTCCGACCGACTGGACACGACCGTTTACGACTTTCTCCGTAGACGTCCAACAATGCCCTTATAATTTATCACTTATATACGATATTACTGAAGCTTCCATTAGGTTTTATGTTTTAAATACTTATAACTATTGAAAATATATCGTTAAAGGCTAGCTAAAAGTGGTCATACGCTTGCACTAGTTACTGACATCTTGTGAGTGCTCATGTGATTCCCTGAAGGCTGGTATTCGTTTATACTAAAGTTGAGTAGGATCCTGATTGATGGAACTCAGTATTTTCGTCAATTAATTTTTGATTATAATTTGGTAAGAGTAGCGGCTAAGTATTGCGGCTCTATTACAATGTTTTAGTTCTATCGTACATATAACTTTAGCGCAATGCTGAAATACTGTTAGATATATTTATAAACGCTATACAAAAATTTAGATTTTCACCAGTTGTTGTACTTATTTGATAAGATATAAATATTGAATGTAGGAAGATGAGACTTGTTTTAGCTGAAGCTACGTTCAAATTGAGAGTCACATAAATAAAGTATATTTAATAAATACTACATTTTTTACATAATATAAAACGATAAAGTAAGAGTTAAAATCAACTAATTGTTGTAATGGATACAAAACGTATTCACTAATATTCACGTATCAAAGCAGCACATTTTTAAAGTTTTTAGTAATCACGTACTTATAAGTTTCAATAAATCCGAAATCAAATAATATGTATTACTTGGTTCTTACGTTATCGTATACACAAGATTTAAAAACAGACCTATCTTTTAGTAATGTGCTTAAAAAATGGACCTTTTATAATACTTTAAAATCCATATTTTGCCAAGTAGCCATGCTTTTACTAAACAAAACATATCAATACAAGACCTTATACCAACGGTATCACTATAAACGATGTTCAGCCAGTCTAGCTATCTTAGCATAAGTCTGAAGCCAACACACAAGTTAACTGGCAGCGCAAACATTCCACCAACTCCAGTCAAGCTTTTGATTCGGTAAGTTTCTGCTTAAGCGGCCAAGCCGACCGACGACTTACTAGAGAAACTATATTGCTGCAAATACTGGAATATTAACTTAGGTCAGATAGAGGCACTCCTAGCCAAATAAGGTTAAGCAACGCTTGCCGAGGTCAGTCATTCGATGGGTGCATGCATATTGTTACGCCAGTCGTTTACCGAAGTACGTCGAGAAACTTCGACAGAAATCTAGAATGTCCGAGACACTAGCGCCATCTAGCGGCGAGTAGCAGTACTGAGTATATCTAGTCGAGACACTAACGCCATCTAGCGGCGAATAGCGGTACTGTGTATATCAAGTACCTCTGGAATATTCTTAGCAGTATAAACAGTGAGTCGATTTTATAGGAATGTTCTGGAACTCATAGACCGGGGTATAAATAGATCGCAAAGGGGTGCAGAGAGTCAGTCTTATTACGAGGCGAATACGCGATATAATCGAAGCTTTACTAGTGAATTTCAGTGCGATTTAAGTGTTAAGTGACAAGTGTTGTGGTGCGAATAATTGTGTTAAATTTTTATTTTGTATTTAATTAATTAAAGTGTTAATTTTGGTTTAATTGGCGTTAATTATTTCTATCCCGAACCCCAGCTCGTAACAATATCGAGATTCCTGTGAATGTACCTTGATATTTAATTCAATTAAGTACTTACTTAGTAATTTAAGACAAAATTAAATTTAAACTTTAAAATAATGGAACAGTACTGGGATCATCTCCATCCCCCCACAACCTGTGGTTCCACCGACTGAATTTTAAGCTGGCTGGCAATAACCCTTTTTTGTATATTTTCCTTTACCTTGTTTGAATAATCTTTTGTTGTTTGAAACAGTTGGTTGTTTCAAGGAACCCACCTTGCATCTGGGCTTTGGTTCCTATTACAACTAGAGGGACAAAATCGCATATGTAAAGCTTTGGTTTCCTAGGAAAGCGGTGCCGTCATATAGCGGCCGTAATACAGCGGTGAATGACGTCACTAGAACTTTGTCTATGTAAACAAAATGGCGCGGTTTCCTAGAGAGCGGTAACTGACACCGTAACGTCAAAAAGCGGTGCCGCCATTCGCATGACGGCCGTCTTGTCGGTGTCAGATGGTTTCGTGAACGTTTCCAAAGAGAATGTAATACACTAGATAGCGATGAAGCAGACAGTGTGTTAAAACGGCCGTGGAACTTTCCACATGTCGTCACCGTAAAGACGGCCGCCTTTTTGCGTCCGTAATATTACGGCCGCTATATGACGGCACCGCTTTCCTAGGAAAACAAAGCTTAACAGTGGCAATGGCATGACAGTCGATGCAGGTTGTCAAAAGCCATAAAATTTGTCACCAGTCTTGTTAAGAAGTATCGTTTTACCCTACTACTGGGGTATGGCGGCTAGGTAGGTAGTGGGTCCATGTAAATCAGTAGTACTCACTTGCAACCGGTTAGATGAGAAGCCGACCCCAATATAATAAGAAAAGGCTAAGCTGCTGATGAAGACTTCAGTAAGATTGGTTAGTTCAGTTACTGGGAATAAAACTAATTGAGTTTTCTTTCAAACCATGGTTGTGAATGTAAGAAAAAACTTGTCATTTTCAGTACTTTTTCCTACATACAGTCCAAGATCTCAGAGCAGCCAATATTACTTACTAGTACTCACGCGGGTCTTCGCTCCCGTGGATTCTATCACGGTAAAAACATAACTCTCCTTTTTTGCAGTCGGGTAAAAAGTAGCCTATAATCTTCCTCAAGCTTCTTCTTTTTGCTCAAGCTACTTTCATACCAAATTGCATCCAAATCCACCCAGTACTTTCGAAGATTAGCGCGTTCAAGCAAACAAACAAACAAACAAACTTTTCCGCTTTATAATATTAGTATAGATTTTCTGAGCATACACATGTATAGAGAAACACATGTTAGCAACTACTTTAATTATACGTTGCTAGCTTCGGCCGACGACGGCTAGAAACAAAAGGAAGGTTGCAAAACCTCATACAAAACTTCCAAATGATATTTTTATACAAACTGTTTAATCTAAATTAAAATACAGCATCGAAAAAACCCATCCCAATGCTGTCGGCTGATAATGTACCCAAGAGACTGGGAGCATTGACACGTTGTATACTTAGCTCTTGGATCACGATTTTCGTTGGGAAAATCATCTAATGACTCCTCCAAATGTACTGAATAAAAATCCACCCTGTTCCTTCAACTGCCTTGACGTTTCGGGGCCGCGGTATCTCATTAGAATGTTCCCGCAACCCCGGCGAGCATAAAAGTCTTACGGTCTATAATAATAGTTCAGCCTATTACGTTCGCACTGTTCGGGCACAGGCTTCCTCTCCATAAGAGGTAATTTTGTTGGTGGATGACACAGGACAGTTTAATATTTATAAGTTTGATTGGGCAAAAAATCCAAAATTATAAATTATAACTAATAAATTGTCGTTCATTTAAAGTAAACTTACACTACTCTATGCCAAATATTCTGTTATGTAGAAAATAAGTTACTTTTTCTGAATTTTAAATTTATCGCGTAAAACTTTTATACCTAGTCTCAGTTTGAAAACTAATTAGAACATTTATTGAAATCTTTTATAAAGAATTTAAATTTATAATTGCATGCGGTTTTTATTTTTTTGTTTCATTATATTTGCTAATGTTTTAAACTTTCTCAACTACATATAACTATTGAGTTTAATAACTTCAAACACTTAATTGAGAAATAAAACATAACCTTTTTCTTTGACAGTCGGATAAAAAACTTTTCCCAAGCTTCAAGCTTCCATACCAAATCTACCCAGCTGTGTTATTCTGTAAGACCTCATTCTAAACTTCGAATCTGAATCCGCTGTGAGTTTATTGATTGGCATTCTAAAAACTCGGTTGTAAATTCGAATTTACACTAGCGCTACCCTTGCGAGCGTGTCAGCGAGTTGAACTAAAGATTTTGACAGATAAAGTATGAGCTGACGTGAGAAGTGGCATTCGGTAAGGTAATTCCTCCGTCACTTCGACGCTGTTTACAGAATGCAAAATCAAGGTCACTTTGAACCATAAGCGAAGTGACAGTGAATAGCTATGTGAGATGCGAGTTGTTGTTCACTGTCACTTCGCTTAAGGTTCAAAGTGACCTTGATTTTGCATTCTGTAAACAGCGTCGAAGTGACGGAGGAATTACCTTACCGAATGCCACTTCTCACGTCATCTCATACTTTATCTGTCAAAATCTTTAGTTCAACTCGCTGACACGCTCGCAAGAGTAGCGCTAGTGTAAATTCGAATTAACAACCGAGTTTTTAGAATGCCAATCAGTAAACTCACAGCGGATTCAGATTCGAAGTTTAGAATGAGGTCTTACAGAATAACACAGCAGTACTTTCAAAGATTACAAACCTCTAAATCAATAAAGATTAAAGAAATAAAAATAGATGACAACTTTTAGTTAGTATGCATGCTACATACTAACTTTTTTTTTATTATTTATTCTGACCGTTTTTGGTGAAGTGGAGGTGAGAATGGTCATTGAGAGAATCAGACTATTACTGACTCAAAGCCCAATTTGTTTTTTAAACTCAAAAATAAAAACAGCCAGAAACACAACATCACCGCAACGAAAAAAGAAACATATGTGATCAGCTCCCAACTAATCTTGCTCACTAATCAGAATCACAGTCTTTTCTAACTCTTTATGTCATGTCTGACGTTATAATCGAAACCTTATAAAAAGTAATGACAGAGCAATCAACTTAAAAGTCTTACCCTGTCTGACAATGATTCTCAAATGTAAACATGGGATATTTGACAGAACTCAATTGATCATTACGCTCGCTGTGCGAACAACGTTATATGAGCGCAAAATGTTCGTTTATTCAACTGATGAATCCATATTTTATTCATATTGCCATGTATGAGGTGAGGAAGGCTCGTCTCTGCAGGATTCTCCTGAATTCCATATAAAATTCTTTACACACGCCGAGTTTTCGCATAAATCTTTTTATGTGCTACTGATATTAGGAGTTATCATTCGAATGCTTTTTATCAGTATTAGTGCTTTTTATCATTATTAGGTGATGCCTTTGGAGAGTTTTATTAACATGAGAGAATACCTCACTACATTTTGCTCTCTTACATAAGTTATAACTGTTTGAGATTTTAAAATCCTCTGAGGTTATTCCTGTTAGTCTAGTACTTTTCTTTTCTTCCTTAAGTTTGACTGATATTTTACGTTATAGTAATGCAATAGGAAAAAAGACTTCAAATACCACTTTCACTATCATATCTATTAAAACAGCACAAACGCATTGGAATAATTCCTATGTGCTTCAAATAATAATAGGCACGTCGATGACCTCTATTTGTCAAATGTCACTCGAAAGGTACGGTTTGTAAAGAAAACTTGATAGCAAAAACCAATAACGGTTTATTTTATTTTGTTTTACCAACTCCCACATCAAATGAAATAAAATATTTAATTATTTAAAGTCATAATTAGTTTTATTTAAACATAAGTACTTGTCTCTTTTATTTTTATTGTTGGTACCAATTCGCCTGAAAGTAAATAGAAGTCATGGCGCAAAGGCCCAAAAGCTATGTCCAAATTATTAAAGCTTTATATTTATTTTATTTTTGATAATAGGCTCGCGTTTAACCACCAAATTAAGGAAATTACCATTGTTGTTTCGTTTAATATTTGTAAATAAATATTATAATAAAATATTATTTTGTTTCCTCTACCCAAATGGTTAGATATCTTTCATTGCATTTTTTATTATTGATTCTAATTTTAGCAGAACTAAGATAAGCAGCAGTCTCATTTCTATATAAATTTGAATTAAAAAAAATTCGCCATGTGCGAGTCAGACTATATCTAAAAAACTACTAACCGGACCTCGTTCAAACTAATTTTCGTTGAAAGTTTTATAAGATCTACAGCACATATTTTTTTTATTTTATTTTTCTTTCCATTATTATAGTTAGATGGGACACACACACACACATTTTACCACTTTGAAAGTGTATATCTTTTAAACAATTGCCTTTAAATAAGTAGTTTTAGAAATCTCAATATCATTTTTAAAGACATGTCTATAGATACTACACACGTATAGGTTTAATGAAAAAAATATATTTTCAGTCTCAGTAATTTTATACATTTTTATCAAAAAATCGGAAAGCGCTTCACAGAATACATCTAATTACCAAGTTTCATAATATGTGTAGTCTTAATAGTTTCGGAATAAAATGGCTGTGACATACGGACGGACGGACAGACAGACATGTCGAAACTATAAGTTAGTATAGTAAACGCTTCTTGGATCCGATCGTCTCTTCTCAATTATAATGTTTGATTTTAGGATACGAGAAAATCCTAAGAATTAGGTATTAAAAGCAATCTGTTCAGCAAAAAACAATTGGCGGTTATACGGGCGAAGTATTATTGACTAAGATCTGTGAGGGTACGTAGCTGTAAGCAAGTACTAGTAACACCTACATAGACTGTTCGCAAAATATGTATTCAATTAAATTTCTTTAAACAAAAGTTTTAGTTGACAGTCTTAGCCGCAGCTGTAAATATTATAGTTATTTATATAAAAACGGTACCTATTGTATAGTTTATGTACTGGTGATCTTTATATCCTGCTATTACCTTAATGCAATGAGAATATAAATAGTCACGAAACATATCAATCAAATGATGGCATTTCTGTAAACATACTTCCAACTTACGTAATGAAAACAACAACGAGTCTACCTCGGCACAAATCCTACAGTACGTGAGTATCAGTCAGCCCTGCTAAACCATCTGACATTGATCCTTGTTATGCAACATTCCAGTCGACAAGATAATACACGAACACGCACAATGATGACATAAGAAATGTGGCAATAACGTGACGTCATCTGGCAGCCCCCAAACAGTAGATATGACATATTGCTTTATAACGAGTCGATAGCATAATTTGAATCGCGTTTCCCATACTAAACCATCAGAGATCCAGTTCCTATAATCGGCTCCGTCACGCCACCAAGAGCTCGTAACAGAGTCGTATAAACCAAATGTGCTCCACATTGAAAAGTAGAAAACATTACCTCTGGTATCATAATAAAAGCCCACATGATATCCACTGTGAAAAATCCATTAACACTTATCAGGGCATAAAATAAACCACAGTAACTTAGGTATGTAGTAAAACAATAAATTCCTTGCCGCAATTCCGTTTTATAATAAGGTATCTGGCAGTGAAGCTGTAATGTACAAGTCCAAAATCATTATCATATTCAAGATGAATGATAGGACGTCAGGCAAATAAATGTACCGGGGTTGCGAGAATATTTTAGCGGTATCCCGCGGCCCCGGAACTTAAGGCCACCTGAAGGAACAGGGTGGGTTTTTAGTCAGTATAAGTCTGACACTCCCTTCCGCTCCACCCAGAGCAGGAGAAGTCATTCGATGATTTTCCCACCCAGAGAAAAAAAAAATAGGCAAATAAATGTAACGCCATATAAATATATCTAGCTTGAAAACAGAAACAGGAATGGTTTTTGTGATTCTGTACCTCCTAAATCAGTGACTCGTAAACAGTAATCCTGACTTTGCAAAAGATTGTGCAATCTGTTATTGGCAGTTTTGAACAAGGGAACACAATTGTAATGGAAAATTCCAATAAAATATTTATCTTGCATTCATGTCATACCTAGTTTATTCACAGCATGATTCACTTAGCTCATTGGTTAAAATATTAATTAAAAACTTATAAAAAATTCAATGAATAGTTTAATGAACTAAACTAAACTATCGAACCGGTTCTAAACGCGACATCCCAACACTTGTATTTAAATACAGACACATAAGCCACACATATGACGTATCAAAATCAGTTTCCATTCACACAGTGGAGTAATGAGCTGGATGGAGCTCGTGGCTGCTACTTCGTTCGTTCATTCGTTCCCGCCCCCGCTCAGAGCCGTCGGCGGTTTCAGAAAGTTCCCCATTCGGCACTTGTCGCGCAAAATTTACGGGTTAATTTTCAATGGGACTGGGTTTTGAGCTTCTGGAAATTTTAAGTTCAACATTATGCTTGGCTCTCATCCGCAGCGGGAATGTATGATGTAATAAAGGGAGAAGTTTCTTTTTTATGTTCGCGAATTTTTCCGTTTATGAAATTTTGATGAATCTTGGATATTATTTGTCACTAGGCGCGAACGGACTGCTCTTCATGAACACATTTTATATTCGTTGTTTTAAACTAGACGGCATTTTGGATACTCGAGAATTTACATAGGAACACACACAACACAAGCAATTAACAGGAGATTTTAGAGCTGTTCCAGTGGCTTCAAAAAGAATGATAGTCTACTTATTAAAAATGTAATATAGAAAAAATATTCAAGTCGATCCTGAACGTTGGCAAATTCAGGAAAGTAGAATGTGTTGCTACAGTTAACATAGTTTAGCTATAGCGACATGTTCTAATTTATCAAACTCAGAATTATAGAATATATTGTGTATTTTTATGATACAATACGATGTGCTTTGTATCACACATTAAAACAAATATGCCAAGTCACATTTTATATGATATTTTACCATTCCATTTTACCAAGTATGGAACTTCTATAGTTTTCCTACATTCGCACAATCAAGGTCACATAATGAACGTTAAAACACAACACAACAAGCAATTTTCACTACCAACGCTGACTTGCAACTAACACCCGATAACTCCAACTTTCATACCAACTAATTCAAAAGCTCCGAAAATTAATATCTGTTGTTGTTTCATAAAGGCACATTCATTCCATCAAGCCGTTCCACTAACGTATGCAAAGAGTTACAAGTTACATAATACAAATTTAGAAGTACATTAGCGAGTACCTAACTATATTAATTAAGTTACTAATATAACAAGACCGTCTATTTCAGTCACAGACAAATGTGAAAATGATGAATCATCTTAGCGCTGATACGCGTTTATGAATGGTGTTACTGGAATATGGAACTTAGCTTAGCTCTGGGTCTGCAATTCTGATTATTGTTACGTATCATATTTGTATCTCCCGAAGCCTAGTTTATGAACTAGATGTAGGATTAGGATAGGATAGGTGTAGGATATACATGAAACCGGCTAATGTTAAATTGTGGAATCTTTTTAGGTAACTGAACTTTAGTAACGCATATCGTCTGCAATATTAGTCCATGATATAGTGCTAATTACAGAGTATCTATTCAGGTTTTTAGTTGTACTGCATGCATAAGCAACAAACCCTTTATAATTTCTAATACAGAAGCTGAAATTAGTTTGCCTATAGATCTGCGTTCACCCGTTTATCCCCAAACCGGATCTCCGTAATAAGTAGCCCCTATGTTACACATAATTTCATTACCAAGCACGGTTTGTGGTTGCCTTTAGCACACGAGTGCTTTGTTCGTTTAGTCCATTACGTGGCTTCGTATAGCTCTCTGAGAACCTCAGGGGACTCCAGTAACAGTCATAATAACTTCTGTCGACTGTTCGATACTGTTCTCGTGCCATTCACACAACTCAATATTATCTAGCTGTGAAGTTGGAGAGCAAAATGCATACTTTATAACTTGTGTAAAACATACTGTGGAAATGTATTTGTCTTTTAATGTTCTGAGGTGGGTATTAAGACTTTCAAGGCTTTAACGGGTTTCAAGGACTTGTTCAGTTAATTAGCGTCTTCTAAAGAGAACATAAGTAAAGAGCAGTTCGTATTCCTTTTACAAAACATATAAGATTCATCAAAATATTCACAAATTGTTGGTTTGTCAATAAATAATAGCTACAGTATTTAAAGTACTTAGAAATATTGTATTTACAGGCTTGTGCCTATTTCCCAAAATTAATTTGGTATATTTATTCTGTAAAGACGGTCTACAATAAAATTTATACAACGTCGAGGGCTAATTATTAAAACGCATTAAGGTCACAAGTTGTTTTACGTCTGCGTTATGATCCATGGGGGCATTGTGGGCTCGGCGTACGCAGCCCTTTGTTAGCCTGCAAACTTGCTCCGAATGACTGGCGCTTTCACCCCGGCCCGCTTCCAAAATCAGCCCCAAAGGGTAACACAGTATACTTACAACAGGATCGTCATTTTCGTTTGTCATCAATCTATGTTAGGGTGGCTGACATGTAAGTGTTAATTAAGCAGGCCTCACTCGAGCGTAATTAAGAGTGTTACAGTGTTATTTTAGACATTAATTGAGATGAAATTTCTTGTTATAATGAAATGAGTAGACTTCGAGATTGTCGAGTAATTTCCTCCGAAGGCCATCTTAGCCGCACGTCGTAAAGTCGAAGCACACTGGAGCGTAAACAAACTGAAGTTTCGATCGGAATGAAGATTAAGAAACGCGTTACTGGTGTTATCGTTTCCTTATAAAGTTCATGGCGAGCGACGAAGCTTAAATTAATGCCTTTCTAAACTGTGATGTTAAATATTGTGTAAATATTTTCGGCGGTGTAAATAGTGCAGGGGTATTTTATTGGTTCTAATGAAACGGAGAGGTTGAATGGAGTGTTTAACAGGACGGCCGCGGTGCAGTGTTCTCAAAAGAAAGCTAGTCGCTTTATCATCTGCGGACAACAGGCAGTCGAGGCTTACCACAGCTCCGAGGCGGCGAACGACATACTTACATACCGCAATGTAGGGATTGTTTGGGCTACCTCTCTAAAGGGGTTGCCTACCAGGAAATGTCGGCGATTTGGAGCTTCTTGAAAAATATCGTTTCCCCTGCAACGGAATTTTGTGAGGGACAACTGGGCTATTGTTTACCTTATCTGGTAAACAGTTTAGTTTGCCACATCTGAATTCTATATAAGTGTAAAAAATAAACGAAAAATGCGAAATCTTCACAGCTTGCGGCTAAGAAGGATCCGCATTTTTCACAAAATAACACACGTATTTTTTCTAACAGTTCAAATGTATTTCTGAATAATAATTTTGATCTCGTTACTGTATCATATTTCAACAAAGCTACGGCTGCGTGTAATTCGGTGTAATAGATTATTGCGTGAAAAATGTGTGGCTTTGTTTCGCAAAAAATATTCATGAAATGGAGTGTCAAGTAAAAGAAAACTGGAGGCGTGATAATTCTTTTTATGAGTTTTTCACACTGATAGAAAAAGTTTACAGTAAACTATTTTGCTTTGCTCTGAGATAGTGAAATTGTATTATTTCAATCTGTTTTCTTTTTGCATTCAACAGTTTACGGCCCTAAGTTTCTTAGACTTTGCCGTGAATTATAACATTTTCTTTACGGCTTACTGTTGAGGCTCCTTTTTAAAGTTTAAAATTAGTCTCAATCCATTGTTTTACTGCCGTCGTGTTAGGGAATAGGTAACAATAACCGCAAAAACATTAAAAAGAGATAACACTGTTTTATATTTTCAATACATGATTTATTATTTTTTTATTTCATTTCAAGAACTTGAATTTTCTCATTCTAGCACCTAGAAGTTCAAGTTCTTGGAATGAAACATAAATCTAAAAAAAAAAAAAGCACCTAGAAGTATTATTGATAAATAATTATTTGTAAAATAATCACGACTTTTGACTGTTGGGATTGGACATGGGAATAATGTTTTTTTTTCCTTTTTAAAAACAAGCGCGGCCCCAAAGAGAACTGATTCAGAACCACTTCCATTGGCCATACAAATATTCATCCCGTGCAAATCGAATCCGCGATCCGCAGCGCAGCAGCCAATAGCTCAAAAACTGCAAATTTACCAAAAAGTAGAAGAATGTCAAGGCGCAGCCTGAAAGTTATTTAAGAATTGAAAAGATTACCAGGTTGTGACTAGTTCAAAGTTAAACAAAGGCAGCACTAATTGCTTTATGACGTCACACGCAAGTCACTCCATGGTGTATTTGTGCGAACCAGCACAAACGATATTTTGCGTGACAAACTTATGTAGAATCAAAACATCGAAAGCGTGTAACATCTCTATTTATCTACCGATTGTTTATTTTTTCTTTCTTTCAAATACTGTCGCGTTAGACCATCAACTCATCTGATAGTAAGCCATGATGTGGTCGAAAATAGAGCACGCTTAGCTAGAAGTAAGGTATTGACTTAAAGATCTTCAATATTGCCTTCAATTTATTTATTCGATTATTATTCATTTATTTCTGACAACTAGGACACAGAAGAAACAATACATACATTTCAATTCAATAGTTATAAATTAACCAGTAACAATAAAATAAGTATGTTATATATCATAATTATTTTATTGTTACTGGTTTGTCATATTTTGATCACAGCAATAGCAATTAATACCCCAGCGTAATACAGTATCAAATATGTAGTACGGGGGGTATTGTAATTTTTCTAGCCACCTTATATTATAATCTAATATATAAAATTCTCGTGTCACAATGTTAGTTACCTTACTCCTCCGAAACGTCTTTACTGATTTTTACCAAATTTTATATACATATTCAGTAGGTCTGAGAATCGGCTACTATCTATTTTTCATACCCCTAAGTGATAAGGGTAGGGGTAGGGTAGGGGTAGTGTAGGGTTTGGGTAGGATAAGGGTAGTGGTATCGGTTGGATAGGGGTAGGATACCACGCGAACGAAATCGTGGCGGGTCAGCTAGTTGTATTGTAATAGTTACAGAAGATGACACATTGTGTTTTAATTAATAAATAACCTAATCATAAAACTATCTCACGTAAAGTGACGATTATTTATCACATTGCACATAGTACTATGTATACCCTGCCCTATGAATATCACCACCTTACGTATCTCCTTTAACAGATGAGATGGTGATATCATCAAGTAAGTACGAGGTGATGAATACGGTCATCAGCTCATTCGAGAGCCGCATGGCGTTGACGGTGCGAAAACTGACGCCCGCTGACGTTGGTGGGTACAGGTGCGTCGCCAAGAACTCGCTCGGGGAGGTCGATAGCGTCATCAGGCTGTATGGTAAGTTACCTTTGTTTGAAGCGTCAATATCCCAATGTCTAACGTGTCGGGCTTGTGATCGAGCATATTTAGCTAGATTGGAGGAGTTAACAAGATTGCTAGTGATGTGGATTCTATTCTAGCTTGTTCTTTTTTTTAAACTTTGGTCAAGTCAATTTCTGTCCTAAATAAAATAAAAATACATTACAGTACGGTGGTAAGATAGATAGATAGATAGATAGATATACTCTTTATTGTACACCATAACAGAATTAAATAAGGACTTAAAAACTACAAAGGGTGTTACAATGGGCGGTCTGAACAGGTTTGGTCATTTTATTTTTTATGTATATCTGATTCTTTAAGGAACGGGAAGTTGTTAAAGTCCAAGTGACTTTAACAATTTATAGTAAAATTCAGTAAAAACATTTATAAAGTGAAAATTGACTGGCTACCAATAACGTGAAGGAATCAATTGGACCAATGCTTCACAAGTTCATAAAATAAAAAAATCACGTACTCAAATACTTCAAATTCCTTTGAGATGGAGAAGTTTAATAAAAGTACGTCCGGTAATGTAGCTTTAGAAATAATAACACTATGTTACACGAATACTTTAGTATTATTATTCACATAAGTATCAAATTGTAAAGTAAATGGTCTAGTAGTAACTGGTCGTTTATACGCAATATTTAATTTCAAATCACAACGCATAAGACAAGTCTGAATAATAAAATATCTGCATCCCCCTCAAGTTTTAAAGCATATCTCTGTAAAACATCAAAGTATTAAATTATAAATATCTCACCGAAATAGGCAAAAGTTAAGTTAGCAATCCCTGATATGATTGACCGATTCACTTAACCTAAATTTTTCACAAACGACTATCAAATCGAAAAAAAAATGAGTGTAGTGTAATTACTGTAAACTTGTTCACTGATACAGCTAATATAAATTAAAACGTAGTCTTTTAAGCCCAAAGATTGACTAGTAGAGAATGCTATGTTGAATTAAGTCCACCCATGTTTTACACACTATTGTACATTTGTTTAAATAATTAAATACATACATTTTCCATATTCTTTATACTATCAAATTTATTTATTTATAAAAAAACAAAAATATATTATAATTACCTAGTGTATATATAGTATGTAGGTGGTCTAATCGCACGGGGCAATCTCTTAACCTTTGGATGGACTTCATTGAAGACCAAAACTACAAAATGTTCATTGAGAAATTTCTAACAGCCACTACATTCATGAATTCGTCCACAGAAATCCCGGGGCCCGCGGTAAAGAACACGAGTCCAGCATACAAAAGAGAAGAGTACAAGTACTCAACACCAATTGAGGGGCCTGACAATCAATTCGGTTCTGCTGACAGTTCCGATGACGAAGATGAACGAGACACCGCCACATATACCACGGACAGACATTCAAATGCATACAAAAACGAAAATGTTACTAGAAACAAAACAATCCATTATCCCCCGACGCCGGAACAAAAGCTTAGCAATAAAGTTCGCAAAATTATTAACAAATTCGAAATAGAAGAGTTCAGTAAGAACAGATGTTGTGTGCATTCCGCTTTTGTAATAAACTGTATTCTTTTGTTAGGAATTATTATAGCACTAGATTATACCTAGAAAATATTTGTGATAGCTGTTATTACTGTATATGGATGTTTACAATGTTAACCAAACAATACTTCGGTATTCATTCCAGTATATTGTAAGTTATTCGATGCAAGATTTTAGCTTTCAAACATAATTAATTGAACGTTTTGAAGTGGATACGAAATTGATATTGATGAGAGAGTTCCGTAGCTTTGGAAATTAATATTCTATTTACGTGATATCGGTACATTACATTATTACCCGTTATAATCGAATATTTATAAAAGCTTTACCCGTTACCCGGATACGTGTGAAATATGGTATCAGATAGTAATTAATAGTATGAAAAAGGCCTCCATATCAATAATTGTGATTACTAATTAAGTTATGCAAACTTTTTACTTTAGGAAAATGTTGAAAATTTAATTTTATACAGCCATCATACAGCTCAGTTTTTCATTTGCAAATAACCTCACGACTTAGCCGCGTTCATTTGTGAAAATGATAAAGTTTTGTGTTAACTTAATCTAGTAATGTGTTCTTAATTGAAAGGTTGTTTTATTGACTTAACCGTATGCCCCAGAAGATATTGGGCTCACATGAAATTAGATACTAATTTAGGTTTTGCTCCTTACATACATTTCAAAATTCCGGTTTTCTGTTTTATATATTTTTGTTATCTTTATACAGTTTTCAAAAGGTAGTAAGTTTTTTCTTTGCGTAAACCTAATCTTCACTTACCAAAACATAAATTTGTTTATATTTTTAACCGACTTCTAAAAAAGGAGGAGGTTCTCAATTCGGATGTTTGTATTTTTTTTTTTATGTTTGTCCGCGCATAACTCCGTCGCTTGCCAATCGATTTGAAAAATTCTTATCTTGTTAGAAAGGGTATACTTCCCAAATGGTCCCACGAAAATTTTATCGAAATCGGTCAAGCCGTTTCTGAAAAATCAACAAAGTAAAAAAAAAATATTTACGTTAATGATCTTTTCGTTTACTCTGCATTGCGTTTTTTGTTTGCGCATAACTCCGTCAGTTACGAACCGATTTGGAAAATTCACTGACCCACTAAAAAGCACGAAAATAAAAACTTTTTTGCAAAAAATAAAACCGACTTCCATATCAAAACACTACAAAGCCAAAAATAATTTTAATTTCGGAAGGCGGTGTGAAAAAAAGAAAATACAAAACCAATAACACCGACTACCGAAATTAAAATTATTTTTGGCTTTGTAGTGTTTTGATATGGAAGTCGCTTTTATTTTTTGCAAAAAAGTTTTTACATGAGATTTTCGTCACAAAATTGCGCACATAAAAGACTAGTCGCACACCGACAGGTAGGATTTTTATTAATGTAAATACGGCTTTAAATGCGAATCTGGTGGTAGATACAACTCTGAATGGATGTCGGTGACAATACTTTTCTGAATATTTAAAGTTATCATCCCCTACCATGTGTTCCGGGTTTTATTTCGTCTCTTACAGTTTGTTTTTTATTTTATCGCGCCATGTTTTATCTTTTCTTCTTGGTTTACTTTGTGAATTAATTTGGACTTTCTGGTTTTCGTTGAAAAGCATACATTGCGCAGACAAAGTAACTATTACAAAAATAACCTTAAGTCAGTTATTTTTGTAACAGTTACTTTGTCTGCGCAATTTTGTTTCCCATAATTGTCATTTGAATAAATAATATTAATACTGTAATACGCAATCTCGGGATCAATGAATCTTGGTGGTTGGCAGCCGTTAAATACACACCTTCAAAAGGGGTTTTTAATTTTTTATTTAAGTTCAAATATATATTTATAGCACTGTGCACTGGTAGTTATGAACATATGTGACAGATGGCGCCACGCGTCACTGTTCTTAGTAGAAAACATTATTACTTTTAGTTAATTAAATACGTAATGCGTTGTGGTGGGCGTAATAAGGAAATAGCAAAACAAATACCAAAATGAATTCTCCCAAAGGAGATCATAATATTGATAAATATATATGTAACAATATACATGATGTTTTGTATGAAAACACGCTCAGCATACAGTCTTTAATAATATATGTACAAATGTTTCTTCTTAATTATATTCATAAAATAAGATTAAACATTTAAATAAATACTAGTGTATGACATGTTTTAGTTCTTCAACCCTGTCTGTAAGCAGGATAAAGCAAGGGTATATCAGTAATTAATACCATTTTAATGAACTAAATTGATGATTATAATACCATAAGAAACTGTTTTATTATCGTATTTTAAATATTTATATGCTACTACGAGCGTCCACATACGATATTACAAAAGAAATGGTATACTTACGGAATAGTTTAAATATCGATAAAAAAGTACCTAGCATTGGACAAAAAAGATATGAGTAAAAACATAAGGACGGTTACTATAAATAAGTGCAAGATTTAATGATGTTTACACTATCGAAGACAAATATACGATTTGTAAAAAAATCGGTAGCCCTATGGCGTCAGATGATTGCAATGCTGTATCTGTTCAGCATAGAAAACTCTGACAAAGTTTCCTATTTAAGGATTTGTAACTATTAAAAAATAAATCTTATATTTTTTAAGTTTTGGAAACTCATTTTAAACTGTCAGTAAAATGTATCGCTTTCCTTGTTTTTCTTTTGCCTGAAAATAATGAGTAAAACAAGTCTTTAATTGCTAATTCATATTCTGCACTGTACCATGAAAACACGTGAAGACCATTTGGGTACAAACATTATTGTACATAATTAGTATCAACCAAACTGTTGTTAGAAGTCAATTGGATTTGTACAAAAAAGATAATCAATTAGCCAGCTTCTTGTATGTAAATGGTGTTTAGCAGCTTCTGCCTCGTTTTTGTATCTGCTAATCAGTATTAAATTAATTATATGGTTATTTTTTTTAAGCAACGGGCTCTCCTTTATTCAAAAACGGCATAAAATAGGTAATTGTAAAATAAATTGAGCATTTAATTATGACTATTTTTAATAATATTTTATTCAACATTGGTCAGTGAATTGCAATTATGGATATTATTAATTATGTACAGTCTTCCTCAAATACTATTAAAATCGGCCAAAATATTCCAGTATTAACAATGTAACCAAACTTTTTGTGATCGCCGAAACCGAATCACTAGATAGAACATGACATTATAAAAAAAGAAAAACAAATAAATTATTATTCTAAACATGTTGTTTGAATCGACACCCCTTGTTTTGCCGTGTGGTTTCCGAACAGAATGTTGCATTCTGATTTAACGCTTGACACAATTTTAACGGTTCAACGGATACTTTGCCACTAAAATGTATGTTACAAATGCAATGATTGTTGAATTATTAGAATAAGGTAGTTGATTAATTATGTGAAGATTTGGTGTTACTACCAAATATTTATAAATGGTATTAGTTGTCACATAAAGTTCAAATACTACATAACACAAAATAATTAGCCTATAAAGTTCCCGCTGATAGCGCACAGACCTCATCTCTATGAAAGGGTTGGGCTGTAACTTACCATGCGGATCCAGTGCAGGTTGATGGATGCCGCACGTCTTAGGATTTTTGGTCCTAGAAAAAGCCGGTTTCCTTATAGCATTTTCTTCACAGTTTTACAAGCATTCGTGATGATAGAAATTACACAAAGTAATGTAACCACTGGAACATCACTACTCTATAAATATTACACACGTAATTTGAAACTTTCTGACTCATTTTTGTTCATTCTTCTTTTCATATCCAGTCGATTCTCCTCTGGAATGCGGTACCTAACTACGCATTTAAAAAAAAATTGTGGATCCACTTTCTACACCAGTCAGCAGAATTTTCACATTTAATTTTCATTTGCTTCTTAAGTAATATGTATATATATGTATTTATATAGGTAATTATACATATATATTATTTTATTTCTATTTTATGATACTAGGTTATTTTGTGTTATCACTTTTTTTTTTCAAATGTAATTTTCACGTACATATTGCACCTTCTGCACACTATCTCTTCGCCACTCATGGTTGACTGGTAGAGAATGTCTACGGCATTAAGTCCGCCTTTGTACCTATGTGTATAAAGTTTAAATAAATAAATACATAAATAAAAAGTGCCCTCTCTATTAGTATTCATATTTGATAATATCGTGAAATTTCAATAAAAAGAAAAGCTAAAATTTCTCAATACAACTATACCCTACATTGGATAAGAATACATATCACGTATCAGAACGCCTGAAAAATAAGCGCCAACTCTCAAAAGTCAAGTTGGGAGAGGCCCGCGTTGCGGTTTGTAGCAAGTTTCTCCCGATGTGGCGGATTACCCGTCTTCGCTCATCTTCATTATACAGGAGCAACTTTCCCATTTTCACACTCCCACTCTCTCCTACTCGAGACGGCCGTGTTTTGTTGCTACGTATGCAAATCAAGCGCTAAGTTCTCAAACAAATAAACTTTTTGGTTATACAGAGACGTTAGGTTAATACGATGTGGCTGCCTTATTTAATTTTGTTTAAAAAAGTATTTCGATAGAAGGAGGAAAATGAGTTTTCTGAAAGATAAAGTAATGGTAAAGAAAATCATGTTTCTAATTATGGATTTTATACAGCGTGGCGATTAGGTTTTCACATTAATTGAAACCACGTACTCTAGATTAGGTATTTTATCATATACAATTAAAATAATTTAATAATAAACGATATTATAGTCGTGGGACGTTTTTTTCCATTTTAATATTTCACAACATCCGGTATTGCATAAACGTAATCAGCTAACCAATCACTCGGCGCGTGCCCCGCACCGGCGCCGGCGCCATGTCGTTGCCGCTATTACAGGTTTTTTACCAATAACGCCATTTATTTTGTTTAAAAAATTCCTTTTTTTAATTTTAATAAAATTATTTATATTATTATTTTAACGGACTGATTGTAATACCTGCTGTACAACTTAATATTATAACCTAATCGCTATCCTGTATATAAACTCCTTTATCTATCGACATATAATAGGTTGGGGAAAAGTTCCTTCGCATTTTTTAAGAAAATTTCATAACATTTTTTAATATAGTTTATTTACATTTAACTAAAGTATGTAGGTACCATTTTGTTCGATTACTTTTGCCATCTTGTAGGTAGGGACGTGATCCCATTGCTATAGAAATTTTGGGACTTCTGATCAAAATACCGCGACAAGTGGTTTTGGTAGTCCTCTCGTGATGTTGACCTGACACTGCCTAAAGAATTCTGAAGAGACCGAAACAGGTGGAAATCTGAAGGTGCAGGGTCAGGACTATACGGCGGATGCATTAACACCTCCCAGCCAAACTCTCTATATTTTTGCTGAGTGGCTAAAGATGTGTGAGGTCTAGCGTTATCATGATGAAAAACCACACCCCTTCTGTTGATTAATTCCGGCCACTTTCTCGCAACTTCTTGCTTTAATCTCATCAGTTGTTCGCTGTAAAGTTCAGAAGCGATGGTCCTGCCTGGTGGTAATAGTTCATAATGAATAATGCCCTTCCAATCCCACCACACACACAGCATCACCTTGTTGCGAGTTAACTCGGGTTTCGCCACAGTCTGTGAAGCCTAACCGGCCTTTAACCACGACCTTTTTCGCACGTTCTTGTCGTACATGATCCACTTTTCATCAGTTTCTTCAAAAATGGTTCGGTTTCATTACGTCGTAATAAAGAATAACAAATGAGTACACGGTTCATTAGGTTTCTTTCAGTGAGCTCGTGAGGTACCCAAATATCGAGCTTTTTTGTGTACTTAGTTTTTTTCAAATGCGCCAGAACTGTTTTGTGGTAAATTCCCAGCTACGTTGTAACTACTGATATGCCGATCTTGCTCCACTTTTTAAAAAATGGCATCCATTTTATCCGTAATAAGGCGACCAGAGTGACGTGCATCTTTGACATTAAAATTTCCGGATTGAAAACGCTTAAACCAGTGCTACTCTCATAGACACTGCACTAGGTCCATAAGCATCGCAAATTTTTTTCGCGGCTTGCGTTGCATTTTTACCTTTTTTGTAGTAAAATTTTAAAATGTATCGAATTTCTTCATTAGAGTCACTCATCTTGACAGTAAGAAAAACAAACGAAAATTACACATTTTCCTAAAGTTCATACATACTATAATGCGAAAAGACTTTTTCCCCAACCTTATATTTTTCATGATAACTTCTATGATCAAATATAAATTACTAGCTTCCGCCCACGACTTCATCCGTGTGGAATAAAAATCCCCCGATTTTGAAACATTCTTCATTAGTGCTCCGCTTCTATTGGTCTTAGCGTGATGATATATAGCCCATAGCCTTCCTCGATAAATGGGCTATCTAACACTGAAAGAATTTTTCAAATCAGAACCGTAGTTCCTGAGATTAGCGCGTTCAAGCAAACAAACAAATTCTTCAGCTTTATAATATTAGTATAGATTATGTTGTTTACGACGAGTGGTTAATACATAGAATCAACTTACCTTGACACC
Organism: Tholera decimalis; assembly: GCA_943138885.2. Lineage (NCBI taxonomy): Eukaryota > Metazoa > Arthropoda > Insecta > Lepidoptera > Noctuidae > Tholera > Tholera decimalis. The sequence goes on along the minus strand of OW964550.2, from coordinate 29,823,132 downwards.
CTGAATATTGACAGGTGAGTAAGTATAATATGCGCTGAACCCATATCAATATGTAAAGAGGTACATATACTACCTACTCCTACTCCCACATTGATAGAGGTAACTCCACATTAATTATGCTACGTAAAGACGAGACTCGCTAAGAATGGACCTATCTTCTTACCTTACAAACAAACCAAGTTATTCTCATTCATGGACCATAAAGACAGGATGCGTTCGCCGAATAGTTGAGCAGATAATTATGATGACTTTAGGGCATATTTTTCCTTCCATCGTACATATATCATTGGGATTTTTCGAAGACGGCCTTCACACTAATGGAACCGTTTCGTAGCTGATTACCTACGTAGCTCAGAGGCTGAACAAATTAGCTGTAAGGAACAAACTTAAAGAAAGTTTTAATTGCCCCATAGTCACAATATGTCAAGCTGTCAAATCACCTAACTTACTAGTATAACTCGGTCTAACTAATATTTAGGTGGTAGACGTATGGCGCAGTTTGTTCTGGCGCCGATCCATTGTACGGTTAATTAAAAGTCCACTGAATTCCCGGTTGTAAATTTTACGTTTTTGAGTTTTTTTTACGGAACTTTTCGACAGAGCATCCAGTTTTGTTTATTTATGAGCTTTGGCCAGTGCGAACGGACGAAATGCTTCAACGACAGTACTACAACATTAATGTTTGCCGCTTTTTGCACAATACGTATTAAGGGACGGAATAACATACGTTCTAAAGGACAGCCTTTATTTAGGGCGTCTTTAAAAAAATATACTTTAACGTTTTGAATATTCAAATGTTCCGAGAATGAGAGTTGTCGTGATGTTTCAGGCTAAGCTTGGAGTCAAGGGTTAATTTAATTATTTTGGTTTGTTTTTCAAAGCTCATGGATTTTGTAAATTAATTCTGGGTCAGTATGGTTTAATTACTAATACTCATTTGTTTATAGGTGATAATAGAAAGATTATGAATAAAAATAACAACAATAAAATATAATTATAAGAATATGCGTTTATAATAAAATATGATAAATAAAACAAATAAAGCTTGTAAAGTCCTTCCAAAGGTTATCTGGAAGATATCGCTCTACCTAAGACCGCCATTGTCACGATATCTTATGCAATATTGTTACTTAGGTGAGTTTTAATTATGGTGTACAAGAAAGTATATTCTATCTAAATATATTAATCGTTCTATGGAGCGTAGTATGCTAGGTATTAATATATAATTGGTGCCTTGAGTCTTCAACATGGGGCCGCTGGAGACTGAGAAGTAGATGGCAGGACGACCTGTATGGCTTCCTTAAGAATTGAAAGGATCGGGCGCAGAACTGAGACCTCTGGAAGAAATTGAGGTAAGCCTTTGCCTAGTTGTGGCATAGTACAGACTTGTAATCAATAAAAATAAATACATGATTTTGCCACAATAACTCGATTCATAATTAAAAAAAGAATCAATATATCTAATAATAATTATCGTTATCATATTCCTGTTCAAAATCACTTATTGAACGTAATTCACAAATGTAAACAAACAAATAAAAACTGAAAAAGGTTTCAAAGCCTCCGGTGGTTCTTATGAACATTTTCACTTACTTACCAACCTTACAAAATAAATATCAGCTGTAGATTTTGTCAAGTTTCGCAAACTTAATTATGTATGAGGCAATTGATATTTTTGCACGATACACACAAAGAAGTCCTATGAACCCTTTATAGGTCCTGCCTTAATTCTGATGCACCTGTAAAGCTGTGGGAATAAGCTAGCAATAACTATACAGCTATCTTAACTAACCAAAGTAAGACCATGACAAAACACATTAAACTAAAAACATAGCTCAAAGTTACTCTTGCTTCTTACGCTCTATTTTTCAGACATTTCCAATTGAAGGTAATATTAAAACTATATACGACATCGTATATAAAACAAAGGAGACACGGACGCAGTAACGAGAAAACAATCAATCTTCCGAGTTCACTTGGACGCAATCAACGGTCCAGTATTGCGTCCGTCCAATCCGATAAAATAGCCGATATATCAAAGACGTCCGTGGTTCAATTACTAACCAATGTGCTATCTCTTAGGGGCAGCAAATCGAAAATGAAAATACTCGTTTGCTGCAAGCCTACGACGCTGCACTGAACGATGGAGTATGTCAACAACAGCGGCCATGTCCGCTAAATCGATATCCGTCATATTGAAGTTGACTTAGCAGAATGATAGGATTGTTTTAAGTTTATACTTTGAAACGGCTTTGCTTCTTTTTGCCGGAATACAAGCAGAGGAATCATTGGTGGCATCAGTGGTGAAACGAAAGATTACCTATTTAAACTTTCATACAGCTAAAATACACAATAGATCAATCTTGACCTATGGTGCACAGACTTAGTCTTTGACTAACATCCAAAAGTCCAAAATCAAGATTTGTCAACGTGCTATGGAGCGTAGTATCCTAGGTGTTAAATTAGCGGACCGCGTTCCTAATAGCATACTGCACGCCAGACGCAACGTCGACGTGGCTCAAAAGGCTGCCCAACTTAAATCGGACTGGGCAGGACATGTCTGCCACATGCCAGACAAGCTGTGGTCTCGTAAGGCACAGGATTGGTGCCCTGAGACTGCAACCATGCAGCTGCATGCTGCATGCTGCATGGACTGCGACTGTGGCCATGGACCACGACGTGTGGTAGACTACGAAGGAGATGGCGGGACGACCTGGATCCTTAAGAATTGGAAGGATGAGGCGCAGAACCTGGCTGCTGGAAGAAATGGAGGGAGGCCTTTGTCCAGCAGTGGGACACTACACGCTAATATAATAATAATAAATAAAAAAATACACAATCTTATAATAGTAAGAAATTATTTTATAGGCACATATAAAAAAGGATCAAGATCACATTCGACATCAAACCATTCATCATTACCGCTGTTAATGAGAAAAGTGCAAACACTGGCAGCAATGCAAGTTTCCTTGACCAAGATAATGTCACGATAAATTATATAAGCGCTGTAATAAGTTGTAAAATTATTAGTTTTTTTTTTTTATAGACAAACGCGAGGCGCGTTTGACCACCAACTGATGATAAGCGATGATGTGGTCGAAGCCGAAGCACGCTTACCTAGAAGTAACCTGTTCACTCTTGACTTAAAACCCCCAGGTTATAGCTATCAAGAAACTTTGAGTCCGGCATGGAATTCCACTACTTACGCCGCCGCTACTACGTACTACGTACGCACAATGAAGATTTTCCCAAAACGTTTTGTCTGTATGGGTGGGATGTCCACCATGTAACGATGGAACATCACCATTTGTCTTGTAGTCTGATGATGGAAGCGTCAATAGCTAAATGGCTAAGGTGTTGGGCTTGTGATCGAGCGGTCGTGGGTTCGAACCCCACCCATTACACTATAGTCAGGACACACTCCAGACATATGTAGCTTAGACGGGTTAACAAGATAGCTATATGAATTCTACCCACATTGCTGGCTTTCTTTAAAAAACCCTATATAAAGTTTTGTAAATCTATATAAAGTAATATTATAAATCATAAACTTTAGCTGTATGGATGTATGAATGTTTGTTACTTAATCACGCTTTAATGGCTCTGGATGAAATTTGGCACAAAGATAGATTCGGATAGCTCATGCAAGCAAGTTACTTTTGTTACCGGGAAAATGTGCGTTTCTCTGTGAACGAAGTCGCGAGCGATAAAAATCTGCAAATTAACGTAACAATATCTTACAACCTTCCTCCATTTTCTAGACTCAACAAAACTCAAAAAGATACATAATCAAAGTACGGCACAGGTTCATCTAATTTCGTAGGTGTCGTACGTCGGGACATATTAACGCAATTACGTGTTAAAAGGCTCGCCGAGTGCCCCAGGCGCCGCTCTCAAAGACATACACCTATTGAACACCGCTCACAACGCGACGCTTACACCGCTCACAACGCTCCGTGTGGGCTGAACACAATGAGTTTGCATATTGTGGTGTGGAGCACCGCTTTACAAGGTAGCTGGTTTGTTTTGAAAGTTTTGCGAGCTTTCGTAGAATTGGAAATTGGTGGTATGATTTTGAATTTAAATACCACTGGTATCGCAATTCGTTGGCGTGAATTTTTTTCTCACGTAACTTATATTTCATCCAGATCCGTTCAGCTATTCCGGAGTGATTTGGTAATAAAAATCCGATCATTCCATTTTGCCCTTAAAGTAAGTATAGATTAGTTGGTTTAGATTGGTCAGTCGATTCCTGGGCCAGGAAAGTACCATTGGGTTTTTCTGTAAGGAATTTCTTAATAGTAGCTTAGAGTTTGGAAATTGAGGATGTGATACCCCCCGTGCCTCGAAAAGCACGGACATTTTTGACGTTTTGTCTGAAACTGATCTAGACAAGGGGTATCGTGTTACCCGGCTACTAGGCTGTGGAGGTCAGATAGGCAGACGCTCCAAGTAGATTGATACACAGCTGTATCTGGTTATACTGGGAGCCGACCACAACATAGTTGGAAAAAAACCTAAGCAGACGATGACTGTGAGTAGAAGTGGATGAACATATAAATTTTAAAATTAAAGATACTAATTATTTGTCTCGCGAGAAGATGAAAGAGACTAAGGGTGCGCTTCCACCAGAGATGTGCGATGGAAATGTGTCGTGCGAGGATGTCTAGCTGTGCTGTGAAAATGTGTGAGCGTTTCCACCAAAGCTGTGCGATGAAAATGTGCCTACGAGGATGTGCAGCGGAGCTGTGGAAATGCGCATTAATGTGTGGTGCGAGGATGCGCAAACTTCGTAACACATCCTTCTCAACACACATTCCTCGCAACACATCCCTCGCAACACATCTCTCGCACACATCCCTCGCTTGTTTTGTATGCGCAAAAGTCTAGCTCCGCTGAGCCGTTTCCACCAGAGCTGTGCTGACCGAGGCGAGATAAATGAAGCGATTCTATTGGTTCTTTACAAACACATCCCTCGCTACGCATCCTCGCACATCTCTGGTGGAAACGCAGCCTTAAGATTCATTCAAAAATTAAACGAAGTGTGTTTTGCTTTTAGTCGCTTTCCAGATTAAACCTTTTAATAAGGTTCCCGCCTTCATACCAAATTGTTTTAGTGTGTTTAACGGCCAATTTGAGCAAGTTCAAGCTCATTTTGTATACATAAAGATAAATTAGGTAATTTATTTCTTGTTTCTTTTTATGGAGTGTTGTTATATAATATTTACAGAACGTCATTTTTGTGACTTGTTGATAACTTTAGATTTATGTAGAGAAGTCATAAACTATGTTTTTTGTTTATCCAGTTTATCTGTTTGCTCTGTATTTAAACTCTAAAGGTTTTTATCTATTATGAATATTGATCCACTGGTTGCAATTTTAACACACGAATCAGTGCCATCATCGCCACGAAACGTAAAAAATACGATAATGTTGAAGGTCTTTGGACAGTCAAGCATGGTATATGAATTGAACACGGTTATATAGAGCACTAGCTTGTGCCAGCGGCTTCGCCCGCGTGGGAAGTTTTTCCCGTGTAAATCCCGATCCCGTGGGAATTTCGCAAAATCCTTTCTTAGCGGATGCTTACGTCATAACATCTACCTGCATGCCAAATTTCAGCCCGATCCGTCCAGTGGTTTGGACTGTGCGTTGATAGAACACTATGTCAGTCAGTAAGTCACCTTTGAGTTATATATATTTAGATAGGTACTGATAGTAATAGAAATAATACCGTGTACTATTTAAATTAATCTCTTTCTAAGGCTAGTGTTAAATTTTCTGGTCCAAAAGCTTATCGTACTCTCGTACGAGTATCGGTATGTTATTGAATCTATTGATGGTCACCCATCTGCTGTCAGACTTCAGCAAGCACTGCTTTACCTCGAACATCGAACTATGTAGCTATAATATTTAGCCACGAGCTTCATATTATTCGTACTCATATGGCTGCTAAATAGATATAGTAATTCGAACAAGAAGTTATTGTAGTCATTTATTTCTGGGAATTATCAATACTCGTTATTCTTGTATTATACTATTAGGCTGATTCAGAAGAAGCGACAAATGAGGGCCTATTTCTGCCTGAAAAGAATAGATAATAGGAAAATCTTAAGTAAGTCCCTACCGGCAATATTGGTTATTGTATGAAAGATTTAGTTGGAGCTTAAATATATTATGGAGTATATAATATAATTAATAGCCTCGATTATACACGCTGCAGAATTATATGGGTATTGAAAAAAAAATATATAAAAATGACACATCGTTCTTTTCAGTTAGATACCAACAACTGTACTAAAAACGCATCGCCATTTATCGAAAGTCTTGGAAATACTCCGGCCGACGGTTTACGATTCCTGTCCCGAGTTCTTAACACAGGACTGCAAAACTTTAGGTAGGCGTTACACAATGCAGGCCTAAATGAAATTCAATTATAGTGAAGCAAGTGCTCCAATTCATTGGGATTGAGCTAACGTGAGGAACAGAACGGATTTAGGTCTCGGAGCAAACGGGCGTCGCAATTGTTTGCCTAAATCTGACAGCTGTACCTAATATCGAACGGCTAAGTAGTTTCAACTATACCCAGTTCGGACCTACGGATTTACGGAATGAAATATACATACATATATTTCCATATAATTTTAAACTTCCGAGGACTATCCGCAGCATCTTGTGCAGGTAATTAATTAAATTGATGTCTCGGATAAGCGATTAGTGAGACTTGTTAGAACAGCGATATAATAGTCGTTTACCTAATGATACAGCTTAATATTGTTAAGTATTATGTTGCATTCAGAAGAAGACTAATTGATATGGTTTTGAAAATAAATCTTTTATCAATTGCCATCAGTGTTTATCAAATTTTAAAAACTGCGTGTCGTTGAACAGCGCTGTCTTTTATCTTCAACTTCAACTCTTGTTAAGTGGCTTTGTGGACGAGCAACCACAATTTTGCCAATAACACATCTCTTACCTTATTAATACCTTTACTTTGATAATTCGACATTGGATACCATTTCAAAGTATCTCTAGGTATGTGCCAAACAGGCGTTGCATAGCGAGCTTCGAAGTGGTCTAGAAAGAGGAGCCGGAGCTTGCCTCTATGTTCTGATGATGACCATTACGGTGGTTTTAATTATATTCACATCACGTTGTTAAAGACCGAGGATCTAATCGAAGTTTTGTCCCCGATATCTAAAAATAAGCCTGTACTTTATTTTATTTTGAAAACAAAATCAAAATTAGCTACCAAATTTAAATGGTCTCAGGTAAATCATATCTGACGCTTTTCACAGGATTTTTTTAAAACAAGTCAATACAGTATGAATATATTTTTTAATTACACAATCTAATTCCACCAAGCCCGTTCCATCATCGGACTACAAGCCAAATGGCGATGCGCCATCGTTACATGGTGGATATCCCACCCATACGCACAAAACGTTTTGGGAATACTTTAATCGTGCGTACAGCTAAGAAGTGGAATTCCCTGCCGGAGTCTGAGTTTCCTGATAGCTATAACCTGGGAGTCTTTAAGTCAAGAGTGAATAGGTTACTTCTAGGCAAGCGTGCTTCATCTTTGACCACATCCTCGCCTAACATCAGGTGAGATGGTGATCAAACGTAAGACGACGTAAACAATTGATAAAAAATATAATAATATTATATTTGATGATGATGATGATGATGTCAGATTTTCTGGCTTCCTACTAACCGTAACCATTGTCAATGACAGCAGGGATCATCAGCTTTACGTGCCTTCCGAGGTACGAGCTTCCAAACTCCGGGCCACTACTGCGAAATTTCTTATAGAAACACCCAATTACACTTTGAGCCCAACCCGGGAAACGAATCCGAGATCTCATGCTCAGGAGTCGCCCTTACGACCACTAGACCAACGTATGGCAAGGCATTACATTTGATATCAGTGCTACATAAATTTAATCAAGTTAAAAGTACTGTGGCAAATTTTTCCATGAACTAGACAGAGAATCTGAATTTCGGATACGAGGCCACATAGTAAACATATCAATTTAAAAAACTGGCCAAGCGCGAGTCAGACTCGCCCATGAAGGGTTCCGTAGTAACTATAATAACATAATATAACATGTATAATATTAATTTGTCGAAAAAAAACCTTACAAATTTCTTAAACTAGCTTATTTACATTTTTTACAACAACACTAGATAACTTTGTTTTTCATAGTGTTTGTATGAATTACAAAGTTATATTTTCGGTTTTAGAAAATATGCTGTATCTCAAAAACTGCTGACCCGATTTCGTTCAAACTAATTTTGGTTGAAAGTTTACATTAAGATCTACTGATATATATTTTTCACTTCATTATTATAGAATTAGAGGAGGGGGACACATTTTACCAATTTGGAAGCTTATATTTTTTAAACAATTGACTTTATGAAAAAGTAGTATTAGAAACCCCTGTGTCATTTTTAAAGACCTGTCTATAAATACCATACATGAATAGGTTACATGAAACAAAAAAAAAATCTGTTTTAGTTCCATGTATGGGGAGTCCCCTTTATTTTTTTTAATTTATTTTTTCTTTATATCGGAAAGCGGTTCACAGAATACATCTACCTACCAAGTTTCACATGTATGGTCCTAATAGTTTCGGAATAAAATGGCTGTGACATACGGACGGACGGACAGACAGACAGACAGACAGACGGACAGTTATGACGAAACTATAAGGGTTCCGTTTTTGCCATTCGGCTACGGAACCCAAAAAATAATAAAAATATGCACATATGTATACATTAAATTACAGCACAGTAATTCTAGGTGTTATATATTATTTGTTTATAGTAATGTTATTATGATTCGTAATTGAATAAAAGTAGCCTCATATTTGTTCACGTACATTAGGAACTGATCACTAGATGAAATGTGCTTACGAAATCTAAAGAACGATTGAGTTCTGGTTGCCAAAAATCGAGCAAATCGTAATGGAGGAACCGTCATTTAGTGTTCTTATTCCTCGACCACTCTATTGAATCTGCTTAATTGATAGTGCTCTTCTGTTGCTATACAAATTCTCTTTGTCAGTCCATTATTTTCTTCATTCCGTGCAAATGTTCTCGAGGAAAAACTTTCCAAAGGAAAAAGGCGCACAGACTTGGGTTATACAAAAATGAACATTCTACTTAACGATGAATGTAATGGTGCGGCGTTCAATTACGACGTAAAGGATAATTAATTTTGAAAGAAAGTTAAGTGCTGTAAAAATTAATCGCGTAAAAGAATATTAACGGCACGCGTTGCATGGAATTGTATTAAAAATAATGAAAGTAAAGTGATCATATTTAATTTTGATTTTTACGGCAGTCCAAAAATTCAGATATTTTTGTATTACATTTTTAAGCTATTGCATAGCTTTTATCGCGGGCTTTGAGCGCGGCGACTGACTCAAGAAATTCCGTAACGAAAATAAAACCTAATACGGTCGAATACGGTCAGTTATTTCAATTCGGGGTACTAACGTTCTATTAGTGTGTTTAGTAGAGAATCGGATTGTTAACCATCAGTATTCTGGATGAAACCCAGGGTCTCATCCTATCTTTTTGTGATTTATTTTTTATGGAAAGTACTTTTATATTATATTTATACTCTGTTTTTTTATCTCAGAGACAAAGTTAACATTACGATGGTTGCCAGTGTTTTGCAAATCTTAAATAGTGATGTGCCACTATCGAAACTTAACGTTAATAAAATCAAGCATCGGTTTTTATAATACGTTATCCTTAACCTCTAGAGCCCCAGCGGCATAAAAACGTGCTAGTAAACAAGTATTAGTTGAGCCCCGCTTTCTTATGATAAGAGCCCGCCCGCGGTGCTTGACGATAGGTTGACGTAATAATGGCGGTCCTTGAGAGGTTAAATAATGTGTAGGTGCTAATTTAAAACTTAGAAAAACAAAATTAATAATGTAAGATATCTATATACCTGTAATTATTTATGTTCTTAAAATCATAATTAATTACAGGTTTTCGTTAATCAGATTCAAATAATACTCAATTTCTTAGGGATATTCTGTATCATCAGCGTCGCCACCATTTCTGTGGTAAACCTATCGGTAATGTCGTATATGTCGTATATGTAACTATATGGCCCAGATGACACAATAACCACCGAGCTACACAATAAATACCGATTTATTGCTGGCAGGCGGGACCCAATCGAACATACATATATATAAAAATGGAATGGGTCCCACCTGCTTGTCACTTTTTCAACCGACGACAAAAAAAGGAGGAGGTTATCAATTCGACACATATGTTTTTTTTTGTTTTATGTATGATCACCGATTACTCGAAGACGGCTGAACCGAATTGGAAAATTCTTTTTTGTTTGAAATTGGTCCCATTTTCACCAAGTAACGATTGCCCTCTAGGGATGCAACAATAGCTGCTATTAACTACACAAACGTACGCAAAGTGTGATATTGCATAAGAATGAACATAATAAAACTTATAAAATAAATATTGTAAGAAATGTTAAAAATATTATATTAATAGTGCTCGTGATTTTCTGTCTGTCTGTCTGTCTAACTAATACTAAACTGAAGCTGAAACTGACACTGCAGGAGAACCTGAAGCTGAAACTGAATCTGAAGCTGAAACTGAAGTTGAAACTGAAGCTGGAGCTGAAGTTGAAGCTACAACTGAACATGAAACTGAAGCTGAAGCTGAAACTGAAGCTGAACCTGAAATTGAAGCTGAAACTGAAGCTGAACTTGAACTGAATCTGAAACTGAAGCTGAAGCTGAACCTGAACCTGAAGCTGAAACTGAAGCTGAAACCAAAACTGAAACTGAAGCTGAATCAGAAACTGAAGCTGAAGCTGAACTTGAAACTGAAGCTGAAGCTGAAACTAAAGCATAAGCTGAAACTGAACCTGAAACTGAAGCTGAACCTGAACTGAAGCTGAAACTGAAGCTGAAGCTGAAACTGAACCTGACCCTGAAGCTGAAAGTGAACCTGAAACTAAAGCTGAAGCTGAATGTGGAACTGAAGCTGAAACTGAAAGTGTACCTGAAGCTGAAGCTGAAATTGAAACTGAAACTGAAGCTGAAGCCGAAACTGAACCTGAAACTGAAGCTGAACCTAAAACTGATGTTGAAGCTAAAAGTAAAAAAGAAGCTGAAACTGAAACCGAAACTGAACCTGAAGCTGATACTGAAGCTGAAACTGAAGCTGAAGCTGAGTCTGAAACTGAATCTGAGACTGAAGCTGAAGCTGAATGTGAAACTGAACCTGAAACTGAAACTGAACCTGGAGCTGAAACTGAAGCTGAAACTGAAGCTGAAGCTCAAAATGAAGCTGAAACTAAGTCTGAAACTGAACCTGAGGCTGAAGCTGAAGCTGAAAGTGAAACTGAACCTGAATCTGAAACTGAACCTGAAGCTGAAACTGAAGCTGAAGCTGAAACTGAACCTTAAACTGAAGCTGAACCTGAACGTGAACTGAAGCTGAAACTGAAGCGGAAGCTGAACCTAAAACTGATGCTGAAGCTGAATGTGAAACGGAAGCTGAACCTGAAACTGAAGCTGAAACTGAAATTGAAGCTGAAGCTGAAACTGAACCTGAATCTGAAGCTGAACCTAAAACTGATGCTGGAACTGAAAGTGAAAAAGAAGCTGAAACTAATGCTGAAACTGAAACTTGAAAAGAAGCTGAAATTGAAACTGAAGCTGAAACTTAAGCTGAAGCTAAAGCTGAAACTGAAGCTGAAGCTGAAACTGAAACTGAAGCTGAAGCTGAAACTGAAGCTGAAACTGACACTGAAGCTGAAGCTGAAGCTGAAACTGAACCTGAAACTAGAGCTAAAGCTGAACCTGAAACTGAAGCTGCAACTGAACCTAAAATGGAAGCTGAACCTAAACCAAAACTGAAGCTGAACCTAAAACTAATGCTGAAGCTGAAAGTGAAAAGAAGCTGAAACTGAAGCTGAAACTGAAACTGACACCGAAGCTGAAGCTGAGAGCTGAAACTGAAACAGAAGTTGAAGCTGAAACTGAACCTGAACCTGAACCTGAAACTGAAGCTGAAACTGAAGCTGAAGCTGAACCTAAACCTGGAGCTGAAACTGAAACTGAACCTGAAACTGAAGCTGAACCTTAAACTGATGCTGAAGCTGAAAGTGAAAAAGAAGCTGAAACTGAAAAATAACTGAATTTGATGCATTTTGGGCTAACCAACATAAATTTTCTAAAATAATACACAATTTTTAACAGCAATAACTTAAACAACTTCCTTACTTAATTAGGGATATACTGTATTAAATAAATAAAAGTCTATCAAATAGTTATTTTTATGAGTTTTTTTTCTTTCTTTCAAAAAAAAAATATAACTTTGATCCGTCCTCCTACAAGTTTTACAAAATGTCGCTTAGATAAATTAGCCTAAGATATTCTCAGTCAAGGAAAAAGGAATAATTCCAACTTTATCATTTCTTTAGTATTACGATGTTTCAGTCTTTTTATATGATATTTCTATTTAGTTTTATACAATTAAATCACATATTTATAATATATGTTTTTGTAGCTTAGTGAGAGGGGTCAACCAGACTGCCAGTAATGTGAATTATACCCACATTGCTAGTTCTCTTTATAAAAAAGACCTATTCAACGATAGCCCATTTGATATAGTTTGCCGATTTTTGGTAATTAGCTGTCATTTCTCTAGTGACACTCGCATGGTTAAGACGAATTGATGAACGTGAGAATTATTCAAATCGGCCCACGCGTCACATAGGTACAAACTTACATACTTACAAAAATACACAGACTGTGAAACACATTAGTTACCCTCTTTTGCACAATTGCACAAACCAGTATCGTAGGTATAATACTGCACAAAAGAGAGCGGGCATCATTATTTCTAAACATGACATTTGCCATTTGACATGTGTCGATTCTGTCTCTGAGATTAAAAAACAGGGTATAGATATTTTTGTAAATATTTAATTGAATAAAAAAAGAAAAATTTACATTTTTTTTATAGGAGAAAGAAAGTCGAAAATGTCAACGCCGCGAGAAATAGCTTAAAACTAAAAATGTGGTATAATTGACCCGTGGAAAAAACTTAAAACTAAATTTGCTATTATTTACCTCAGACCAAGAAAAAAGAGAAAGACGGCGCGTCGCGAACATCAAAAGTGAAGCCATCTTTTTATTTGTGTGTGTATCAAAGAATTCACTTCATTTGTTAACTTTTTTCCTTATAATTTGGGAATATTTGTGTGTGTAGGAATTAGGATAATATTGTACGAGCAAGATATAGTTCAGCTGTATGGTATTATACCTCAACTGTTTCGAAGATTCCTATTAAAAAAAACTTATATTTTCAATTAACTTATATGCTATGCAATAGCTTTACCGCAGCAGTCTCCGAGTGCCACACGTGTTTTTTTAAATAAAAACTAAATAAACATTTTTTTTTTATTATTTGCGTAATTATGAATAAATACCTAATTAATACATTATTTTTAAGACTGACCTAAAAATACAAGTTCTTCAAAGTATATGTATTACTTAAACTTGAAAAATTTCGCCATTAGAAATGTTCGCAATGTACAAATTAATTAAATCTGCAAAACAATTCTGTAACTTTTGGGAGTACTCGAAGGTATTGTTTTTTTAAAGGTTATATCATAATTTGTATCTATGAAACTCGCTTAGAAACCAGACAAGCAAACTATTTTTCGGAAGGTAAGTTTATTTTAAGTAAGGTAAATACGTTCGTATACAGACTATTACTCAAACTGTGTCCTATAGAAATATTGTCGTAGCATTGGACAGTAGTACCTGTTGTTAGGTACTCAGAAACCCATTTGTCTGTGTCACCAATGTACGGACAGTTTGAACGAAGCCTAGTTCCAATGGTTATAATTATGTCAAGTGACTATTTACGGTTTTCGCGGTGGTCTTGAATGAAACTGTTCGAACAAGAAGTATTTTTGAGACATACTTTGTAAATGCATATAGAATAAATTTCTAATATTCATTTATTTGCGGAGTTTGTATAGCTTATTTTTCGCCCAAACATATTTAAAATATTTTTCCATCGACACGCTAACAAGAAAAGAAGTCAAAAGCAATAACCGATTAACAGCGGTATGTTCGATTGTTAGAAACGTGCCAAACAGCCAAAGAGAGCGCATCCATCGTCCCGCACCCCCGTCCGCTATTGCGCCTGACAATATTTTATACAGCTGCGAAAATTGCAACCGCCCTCCAACTTTAACAATTTACACGCTCGTGCAGTCGTCGCTTGCATATTGCTACGTTAAGGCTGCGGCATATTGTGTACGTGCGACTCAATCGGTAACTACCAACACGGATACGGTATCGAATAAAATTTTAAATTTCAGTTTCACCGGGTACGTACAGAGCCGTCTTGAAGATGATAGACTTAGGCACATTAGGGGATAATAGGGACCTTAGTAACTTTGACACATCACTATTTTTATAGAATATATAAAGATTTGCTATAGACGAACATGCTGAAGCCGAATTTTCCGGTTCGGGCGAGACTACAGCAATTTCACGCATGCAAAACTCTAATATGCAATTGTAGTAATAAGATATTGTAGTCAGTGATTATTGTTTAATTTATGAAAGAAATATGTTTTTTGGTAGTAAATATCATTAATTGTTTTTTGATCTGGCAGAAACTAGGACCGCGGTGCCCTGGGCATGTACTGACTGGCAACGATGTACTAATGATAACCGGTAAAAACAAATAAACTTGCTTTCTGAGTTCGTCATCCATTCACGGTTCAACCTCGAGGATCAGAACAGGATCCGCAAGCTATCATAATGTACTTTGAAATCACCAGTTGTAAATAGTCTTGGATCCACAGCAAAATGTATCCGTTCTAAAAGAATAGAAATGAGATTAACCGATATTTTGCCTCCCTTTATATCGAGCAAGAGACGTATCAACATCATTTTCTTTGGGACCCAATCTTATTTGTTTGAGTCTTACACAGGATCACTCAAGGTCAACTCTATAAGCCGTCATGTAGTTCCTATTGACAACTTTTGAAGCCCCGTCATCTGTCTGAGGAACCCAACTGATGCCGTACAATAAACACTTATAAGATCACAGCTTTATATATATAAAGAACCGATCGATCGCAGAAAGCCATGAACAGCTCTTTGATCAAATGTTAGCCAGAAGCACTTTGAACTGCACCTGAATGTTCAGTTTGGCTGTAGTTACCCGCTCTGCTTATGTGCGGAAACAAGACCTAGGCACAACACAATGTAGTTGTCATTAGTAACGATCAATCAACTGTAGTATCACAGACGGCTCGTATGAACTAGTGACCCGAATCACGTATCGTAACATTGCGAATACCTACACTATGCAATTCACACGTCGCATCGACTCAAGTGTGCAGTCAAAACATACCCTTATGGCTCTCCTTTAGCACGTTCTTCTGATTTTAGGCTTAATTCCCCAGTGATAAGGACTATGGCTTTCCACAGCAATTATAGAGTTACAAACAACCTTTTCAGATTTACAACGTGTTACGCGAGAGAAATAGTGGAACACAGGCATTTAGATGTGCCGCGTAAGTTTTTAAATCAAACTAATAAATTAACTTGCTTACTTTATGTATCGTTAATTTAACTACTTTAAAGATTTATGTTTTTGTTAATGGCTAATAATAGTCACCAATGGATATTTACTTGCCGAGGCACACTTCTTCAAAATTTGGATTTGGAGCTAGCTTTATAGTAACTTATTTCAAAATTTTGTTAATTTTGGAAATGTTTCTCTAATGGTAACCAATTGATCATTAAATATTATATTTGACGGAGAGACAGCGTCGTATGTGTTTTTTAAAAGTGTGACGTCAGCTCAGCCGACGTCACGAATGTTCTCTTGGTGATCACTCATGTTTGATTTTCAAATAAAAGCACTTGTTAATGTTACCGGAGACTCGTTTATTCAACTGACAGCGTAACGACTTTACAGAAAGGTCCGCACTGTCCAGCGGCTCGAACAAGAATGAATCTGAATCTCAATCTAGCGCTCACAGTGCGGCCTTATATAGAGGGATTATATTACAATGCTTTAAGTTGAAACATGTTAAACGTTAATTTTACATCTTAAAAATCAATTAATAGTTTGTAAAACAATCAAATTATCAAACTTTAATCATTTCAATTATTTTAATAGACTAATTATTGTATTTGCGCCGATACGGCCATACTGACAGGCGGTGCGCGCTCTGCACCAGCCTCAAAATATTCTACTTGACAAAGGCACTTATTAAAAGTTAATATTATGTAAAGCAATTCGTTGACTAACTAAAGAGTCTCGGATAACAATAAAAAATAAGAAGCTACGCACGGTTCACAAGTGGTTGTTTTCTGTGGAGAAGAACCGGCAAGAAACTCCACAGTTACTCTTTTCAAAACATCATTCATTTACACAATGTAAGAGAAGCTTTACAAAATATTGAATATGACTTGACAAACGACAACATTAGATTTCAGTAATGAAGGATACAAACTAAAGCATTGTGATACAAAATTTAAACGAAACAGATAATCTGTCATCATCAGCTGTTATACAAAAACAAATGTCTTTCTATGTTGTGAAATAATGTTTTAGGAATATCATAACGAGTTCTCGGAGGTTCTCGTAGATTTCTCGGAGGTTCTCGTAGATTTGTCGGAGGTTCTCGTAGATTTCTCGGAGGTTCTCGTAGAGTTCTCGGAGTATCTCGTAGAGTTTTCGGAGGTTTTGCCTGTAACAAAAGATTAGACTTCTTTTGAGTAGAATATCTGTAAGGAACTTGTGATGCTTTATGTTGTTATACAGACTCAGTTATTAAAATTTGAGAATATCATTACTTTATATTCTCATTCTGGAGGTTCTCCTAAAGTACGGAGGTTTTACATGTTGCAAAAGATTAAACTATTTTTTTTTTAATATTTGTAATGTAGGTACTTGTGTTAATAGTTACACAAACTCTCAAATATCTTTGTGTGTTTGGAAATATCAATGTTATTAAATTTTGTGAATATCATACTTTAATGATATTCTCAGACACAAGCATATTTAGCTTAGTTAGAGGGGTAAACAGGATTGCCAGCAATGCGAACTCCACTCACACTGCCAGTATTTTGTGTTTTTTTTTTAGGAAAAAATAAGAAACAAGAAAGAAAAAGGTTCTCGTAGATATCTCGGGGGTTCTCGTAGATATCTCGAGGGTTCTCGTAGATTTCTCGGGGGTTCTCGTAGATTTCTCGGAGGTTCTCGTAGATTTCTCGCAGGTTCTCAAAGTTTTTTTTTTGTTTCTTTTTCTCTATCTTTTTCTTTTTATAAAGAGAACTAGCAATGCAATGTAAATAGAATCCACACTACTAGCTTTCCCGTTAACTTAGAGTGGGTTCACAGCAAGTATAATGGGTGGGGTTCGAACCCGCGATCTTACTTTTGTTGTTCGGCCATACTGGCTTGTGGAATAGATCACACCGCCGATACGGTTATCCGGTCTCCAGTTGTTTAGGTGGAAAACGAGAAAACCTTAGCTCGCGAAACAACTACATTGAGTGGGCTACGTTATGTATTTCGGCGCACGATACACTTATGTGTTTCGGCGCACTAAACAAGGCTATACAAAACTAATACTTGCACTACTACTGTTGGCATTGAATTTCAAGAAACAGAATATTATGCGATATTCGAAAATTTTACGGGAATTAGACAAGATCCATGATAACAGATTATTAATAAAACCTCAAATGAAATTTGCAGGTTACTTTGGTTTACACACTTCAAATCAATTTAAAGTAATCAGAAAATTACAATTTTATGTACACGCTTGCGCGTAAACTTTAAATAAAATAATAATTCAGGGAGTATTTGACCCCTAAATCAAAATAAAATGAATACGACTCACCAGGGTTCATCATCTCAATATTTCAGCGTTGACGGCCACTCGATCCGTACGGCTTCTATCCAGGACGTCACGTTCTGTTTTATTTCAACTCGAGTGAGTGAATCCCACTTCTGATGACGGAGAGACAGCGTCGTATGTGTTTTTTAAAAGTGTGACGTCAGCTCAGCCGACGTCACGAATGTTCTCTTGGTGATCACTCATGTTTGATTTTCAAATAAAAGCACTTGTTAATGTTACCGGAGACTCGTTTATTCAACTGACAGCGTAACGACTTTACAGAAAGGTCCGCACTGTCCAGCGGCTCGAACAAGAATGAATCTGAATCTCTAGCTCTCTCTAAATCTAGCGCTCACAGTGCGGCCTTATATAGAGGGATTATATTACAATGCTTTAAGTTGAAACATGTTAAACGTTAATTTTACATCTTAAAAATCAATTAATAGTTTGTAAAACAATCAAATTATTAAACTTTAATCATTTCAATTATTTTAATAGACTAATTATTGTATTTGCGCCGATATATTATAATTTATTATTACTTTACAATATTCTGTTCGATTCAACAATTCCCTTTAACTCAAAGAACGCTTAAAGTCCCTTCATGGCACACAGTAAAAATTTCAGATCATCAGGAAATTTTAGACTTTTAATGCCTGCATATTCATAAAATTTTATGTTTCATCGTTTACGACGCAAGCTACCCGCTTATGGAATGCATTTCCGGTGTCAGTTAGACAAGCACCGTCACTTGCTGTTTTTAAAAGCTCTTTTGTTAATCATTTTTATGCACTCCTATGATTATACCTTGTATTTCTCTCCCTATGACATTAACCCTAGCTCACTAACCTTAATTTCGAGTAACATTATTACTAACCATTCGTAAATTTTACGACAGATTGAAACACCAATATTTATTTAATCAACTTTATTTATGACACAAAAGGAACTTAATAAGCAGTCTTAGTTTTCTCTTAATCAAATAATATCACCTTTTTTAGAAATATTCTACATTGAACAATGGTTACACATAGAAACAATATACTCCCTGCAAATCACTTTTTTGTAGCCCTTGCAGAAGGTTGTGGTCATACGACGTTTTTTTGCAGGACAGTAGCTGCAAGTTTTGCGAGTTCTAGGAACGTCTTGACTAGTACCTTCCTGAGGGTCATCAATTTTCAAGATGTCCGCGACAATCTGCTTCAAATTTCGTTGCAAAGTTATCGTCTGAAATCTCTCTTGCAGCCAAGGCTTCATTAGTTCGTCCGCAATTTCTAACGCAAAAGGCCTCCTTTTCATGGATTTTCCATTTCGGATCGCATTAGATACGTGAATGACATATGCGTTCACTATTGAGTGTACTCGAAATTTTGTGGACCATTTGTGTCCACAAAACCGTACAAGATATTCTGTCTTGGTTGAATAATTGAATGCTGCTGTAGTGGTTCCTCATTCGGTTGGAATCCATCTAATCCAAACAGGATGTCAGTGAAGTATCATCATCGAAATCTATGACTAACCTGCGACTACGGCTGCGACATGAAATGAAGAACTCATCGTCCGAAGTGTCTGCAGCATCCTCGACACTTCCGTCAGTTTCATTATGAATTTCCGTCTCTAAATTATCACCTTCCTCAGATTCCGAAGACTGTGATTGATTACCGGGGATTGATTCCGTTTCCGAATCAGCTAACCATTGTAAAATTTTATCATTTTGACTCCTCAAGTCCTTCTGAAAGTATAAAAAAATATCAAATACATTTCAAACAAAACAAAAAACAACGAAATGTCAAAATGTTGTAAAAACCATTGGAAACTTTTAGTCATTTCTAAAGTATAGTAATTATTACGTCTTATTATAACATTAAAATAATATGTTCATTAGTAATTATTGAAAATAATTGACAAATAAATAAAAGCACAAGTTTGAAAAATAGTTACGTAGATACTAACCTTTCGTAAATTTTACGACGATCACTCGATATTTCCCGATCTAATGAGCGTGCATCCTCAATGAGTGTTTGCGGGTCACTGGCGATGCGAATTAGGAAGGTATTAGAAACAGGTGGGTTGGCGGGGGTTGGGAGCTTACGGAAACACTAAATACGCGAGGTAAGCGTCGTTATTTTGACGAATGGTTAGTAACACAGGGTTAAAACATATATTTATATATACAACGTGTAACGGAAACCCCATATCTATCCAAAAGGACTGAAGACAACATCTGGTATGGAGTCTCTATGCAAAGTTTTAGCTCAAAATAAGTGACTCACAGAATTGACCCCAAATAGTTGATTTCGTATGTTTCTTGAATACCAATAATAACAAACGTGTCACATCACTATGAGGGTCATCACTTTCCACGTCACTTGCCAATAAAACGATAATTCTCTTGGTTCTTCTTAATTTGAAAATTCTGCCTCTGGTATCAATGTATTGAAATTTCTATTATACTTCACACATGTACATAGGAGTATAAAACCCTTGCCATATTGTTTATTATCATCCAAAAAAACCGTGCACTTGGTATGTATATACCCTTTAAATTAACGTTGTATATAATATATACAACGTGTAATTATATTTATAACTTTCGTAACCACTTTATTAAATAATATATTGGTCTTTATATTATCCTCCAACCTAATATTGGCGCTAATCGGATAAACGTTAATTCCAGACAGGAGGACACTATGGTTTCAGTAATCTAAGCTTTAGGATATTTTCTGTGCAAAAATCATGTTTCTTTTTTTTTTCAAATGATAATTTTCAAATGAAACTTAAATGACTCCTACTACTATGAGTGGAGCGAACAGAAGTATACTTTTACTGACTAAAACCCATCCTGTTCCTCCAGTTGCCCTTGCATTCGGGGTACACGTTACCGCAGTAACGTGTTTGAAAATTCCCGCAACTGGCAACGGCGCCTGCGGGCTCGCCTCAAGATCATCTGGAAGTTCACCTGCAAGTACCTTTAAAGCTGCAATACTAATTGTCCTCCACAGTTTAAAAGTGAAGCAACCTGTACAAACTTATTAAAGCCAGTTTTCAACCGACGACAAAAAAAAGGAGGAGGTTATCAATTCGACGCGTATATTTTTTTTTATGTATGATCACCGATTACTCGAAGACGGCTGAACCGATTTAGAAAATTCTTTTTTTGTTTGAAAGGGTATACTTTGAAATTGGTCCCATTGCCACCTAGTCAGGATCTGATGATGGGATCTTGGAGAAATCGAGGGAACTCTTCAAATATTATAGGCACACCTATAGTGATTTGAGTATTTTTTATGGTAACTTGTGTAGTTGCATTCGAAAAGCACCATTTGTGAAGTGGACCTGATGATGAAAACCACAGATGGCCACTGGAACTACTCAATATATAAGTAGGAATAATAAGTATTTCATGGGTTCCGCTTCGATTACTTGAATATGGTTATTAAGCACAATATGCTCGTCACAATGCATATGGTGAAGTGAAGCTGATGGTGAAGTACCAGGAGAACTCCTCAACAATTAACGGCCCAGCATTGAGAAAAGCAATATTTTGTAAAAGGTTATAAGTAGTTGAGATTTAGGCTTTTGTAACTAGGTAAATTATAAATCGACCACTAAAAAGAGTGAAATAAAAACTTTTTACCAAAAAATTAAACCGACTTAAACTTAGACTTTTAAGTTACCCTCATATTTAGTTAACAAAGATTAGTGTTTAAATAGTACTATGATGGCGAATGAGTACCAAGGCATCGTCAAATAGCTAAGCTTTGAAGCAGTTTACGTTAAACCTATGGTCATATCAATCCAAACTGATACCTTATAGCACACACAAGCTTGATTTGTAGCCTAATAAGTTTAAAACACAACACACAACCACAAATATGATTAAATTTACGTATCACCTGTATTGCCTAGAGCGGTTAAGTAATGGTTCACTCAAAGCAATATAATAATAATAATTTCACACAACGGCATCTAGTCCCAAACTAAGCACAGCTTGTGCTATGAGTACTAGACAACTGATAAACATACATATTATATATATTTCTAAATACATACATATTATAGATAAATTACACCCAGACAAAGGGACAAATGATCGTGCTCATCACACAAACATTTGTCCTGTGTGGGAATCGAACCCACGACCTTGCACACAGCAGTCAGGGCCACTGACCACTAGACCAACAGGCCTATACTGCTACTGGACAGAACAGGACTATATCTTGATGCGAGCCGATTTACTAACAAAGACAATCAAAATTGCATCATCTGCTTTTCGCAGCCATTTTGGGGTCGGCTTCAAGTCTAACCAGATACAGCTGGCGTATTATTATTTTATTATTATTATTTTTGGGCAAACGTGATGTTTTCTTAGCTCTAGGCTAATTTTAAGCTACATTAACGGGCCAAGCCAAGTCAATGTAGCGTATGTGTGTATTTATGTTAATGTATATGTGTTATGTGAGTAGATTTCATTTTCGTCGGTTTGCATGAACTTCCTTACTATTCTGCAGGTGTTTTAAATTGCGGCTTTTTGGAGGGTAATATAAACTGAGTCTTTTAAATCTAGTAGTTTTAGGCTATGGTGAAGGTGATTAGGTACTACCCCCGTGGTGGAAATAACAATGGGCACAACATACACTTTTTCCTGTCTCTAAATTCTGGCTACTTCTTCTTTGAGTTCAGCATATTTACTTATTTTTTCACTGATTGTTTTTTGTAAATTATTTGTATTAGGGACTGCAATATCAATAAGGTAAGTGACTTTATTAACTTTGTCTTGGAGAGTAATATCTGGTCTATTGTAGTGAATGGTTTTGTCAGTCAGTATGGCGCGGTCATAGTAGAGTTTGTGGGTTGTATTTTCTAAAACTGTTTGTGGTACATATTTGTAATAAGGAGTGTTTGTGTCTTGTAAGAGCTTATGTTTGAGTGCTAGATTTTGATGTACGGCGTTTACTACTTGGTTATGTCTATGTGTATAATCTGTTTGTGTGAGTGTTATGCATGCACCTGTAATATGTTGTATGGTCTCTGGCTGACTATGGCATTTGCGGCATTTATCATTTGTTATCGTGGGGTCTTTAATAATGAACTTTCTATAATTTTTGTTGTTTATAATCTGATCCTGTATCGCAATTATAAATCCCTCAGTTTCCGGGAATAAGCTACCTATTTTAAGCCATTTATTTGATCCTATATTGTCTATGTGAGATTGTTCTAGGTCATGAGGGTGGCGGCCGTGCAACACTTTCTTTTTCCAGTCTTCTAATTTTTGTTTCTGTGGGTCATCATCAGTGATCGGAGTAGGTAGATTGAAATGGGGTTATTGATCCGAAACGTATATATTAATATGGCCATTCCTCCGGAATTGGTGGATTATTAAAAAAAAACCGGAACTTATGTAGGAATTTTATTCTGCCAGAGTGGAAGGAGTCATTTGATGATATGTCATCCTCCAAAAAAAGGTAGGAATTGTAATAAAATGAGCAATATTATTCTTTATTATTCTTCATATTTTTTTTAACGGCACACAGTCACGATTTGACAAAACCCTACGACCAATCAGAACAAAGGATCATGGGTGGTACAATAACCGGTTATCAGAACAATGCGTACGCCCGCCGACGACATGCCAGGTAGCTCACTCGTTTACTTCGGTTCGTAGAGTGCGCATCTTTGTTTGTTACTGTATTGTGAAAACGTTACTTGACCCTGGCTTGTGTACATACTGACTTCTGGAATCTGCTCTAAACCACGATTTGACTCGAATATACGGACTCAGATTTTTCACTATTGAATTGGATCTACATATTTAAACCAAGCTTTGGTAAGTAATATTTTACTAGTTACAAGGAGTATAAAGCATGTTTGGATGTACTATAAGAATATTTTTAGTATTGTGTTTGTTCGCTTAACCTGCTGAACATACCATGAGTCTTAATATTGTTAAATCTTTAATAGAGTATGAACCAGTGAGCTTAGTGCGAAACAAAATTATGATATTCTAGTAATGTAGTCGCAATTCAGCTAACTCCACTATTAACCGACATTTTACTTTAATCCGTATATAATTTGAATGCCCTGTGTGCTGTGTCCTCTTGCAATGTATTGGTAAAATAAATTACTATAGGCCTTATCTACTTCTCTACAAAATATTTTACGTAACAAGCCCTTTCATTTGATACCCATATTGATGGGATTGAAAAAAAAACTAAGTTATCCGCCATCTTGTAGCGGCAGCCATTTTGGATTGACAATAATATTGAATATACATAATTGTATTGTCACCAGAATTAAAGGCGAATACCAAATTTTAGATCAATCGGTTGACAGGAGGAGGGTGAAATTTCAATGACTAAATTTGATCCACGAAAAATAAAACAAACGGAGTAAGCTAAATAAACTAAATAAAATGTATTTTTTTCATGTCTTTGTTTTAGGTGATATATACGAGGTTCCATCTCTACAACAGAGTTCAGATATGGCAAACGTCAAGGCTGAAACTGTAGAAAAATGGATATCCGGTCATCCCGAACTACTTTACGATCACGCTAGTGGTACAATATACTGTTCAAAATGTGAAAGCCATTTGAAAACCATAAATAAAGGAAACGTTAAAAGACATATCGAAGGAGCAGTACACCAGGGAAAGTTTGAGCGGCCCGAAGAGGAATTTTATTTCGATCTTATAAAATTTCTCATTTTGTGCAATATTCCGTGGTCTCAGATGAAAAATACTACTTTTCAAGATTTCTTTAAAAAATATATGTGTAGTACCTGTTGTTGTACGTGTACTAATCGTACTTTGCCAGATGAATCACAGTTACGGAAAGTTTACTTGGACAAGTTTTTTAAGAATAAAATCAATTCGATTCGGCAAAATTATAAAAATGAGAAACTATGGATATCATTAGATGAAACGACAGACTTTTTAGGTCGCTATATAGTCCATTTTTTAATAAAACCATTACATCCTAGCAATTTGACTAGACCTTATTTGGTAGCATATAAAATGCTAACTGTAGTTAATGGACAAACAATCACGCAATTTGTGTTAGAATGTTTGGAAAACTTTTGGGTAGATTCTTTTGAATCGAAGGTAGGTAACATTCTTGTCCTC
Organism: Tholera decimalis; assembly: GCA_943138885.2. Classification (NCBI taxonomy): domain Eukaryota; kingdom Metazoa; phylum Arthropoda; class Insecta; order Lepidoptera; family Noctuidae; genus Tholera; species Tholera decimalis. The sequence continues at coordinate 29,798,065 of OW964550.2, read as the reverse complement.
TGCACTGATAGCGTTGCATATATGCTGTCTGCAGGACGAAATTTAAAACAATACTTACCTGAAATGAAGCACGTAACATGTTTGGCGCACTCTCTTCATCGCGTATCTGAGCAAATTAGGTTAGAATATCACGATGTTAACATTTTAATAGCAAATGTTAAAAAGGTGTTTTTGAAAGCCCCAAGTAGAGTCAAAATTTTAAAAGAAAAATATCCAGATTTGCCGCTACCTCCCCAACCAGTTGTTACAAGATGGGGCACTTGGTTAGAGGCAGCATTTTATTACGCTCAAAACTTTGAAAAAATAAAAGAAGTATTATCTTGTTTAAGCAGCTCTGATGCGGTATCTATTCGAGAGGCAAAAAATATTATAGAAAAAGAAAATTTAAAAGAAGATTTAAATTACATTAAAGACAATTATTTTATAATTCATTTGTCTTTAAAAGAATTGCAGAAGCATAATTTATCGTTGACAGATTCACTTTTAGCATTTGACAACGTCAGAGATGCTATAAATCAGTGCAATTCAGAAAATATAAAAAATAAAATATAATGTGTTATGGAACGAAACCCAGATTTAGACACACTTAGAGAATATAGTGAGGCCATTGAAAAAAATGAAGCACATAATTTAATACCTTTTTTAAAATTTGCTCCTTTGACATCGTCAGATGTAGAACGGTCTTTTTCCATTTATAAATGGATTTTAGATGTTAAAAGAAATAGGTTGAAAATTGAAAATATAGAGAAACTCATAGTTATATATTTTAATTGTAAAGATCAGGATTACCAGGATGCTGACATTGTAATCGATGAAGATTAAAAATGTGAATAAATGTAAAATGTACATATTTAACGATAAACAATGTTGATTTTTATCTTTTTTCTTTATTCTACCCCTTTTTTTTTGGTCCTAAAATCTGACTAAAATCAACCTGTTCCTTCGTATGCCCTTTACGTTTCAGAGTCGTGGTGCATCCTTAGAACAGTCTCATGACCCCAGCACGCATTGGCCCTCTATGGGGCCCCGTCATTTATTCTACCCTTAATGCAAATTACTATGACCACTATGAAAATATTTAAATTTAAGTGCAACAATTTATGTCTATCTATAAAAGTTCTAGCCATAAAAGGCTAAAAATAAAAAAATAAAAATTAAAGCTTCGATCGGAATTAGATTGTTTTTATTATTCAACAGATAAATAATGAATTAATTTAGTTTTTATACCTTCCTTTAAATTTTGAATTGAGTAGGAATAATATCACTACCAACATTAACAATGTTTAATTGAATCCGGAAATACCGGAATTACTTTCCGGGAAAATGGCTTATCCATGTTATTCTTTCTGTGTGCATTTATGATACAAGCACCAAAAATCAATCTACCTACTCCGATCACTGGTCATCATTGATAGTATTTATCTCGATTTTATCTTTAAGGTTGAGTGGGGTGTAATTAAGATCGTTAACGACTATAGCTTTATGGATGTGACTTGTGTTTGATTTAGTGTGGAAGAATGAGTTTAGTCGGGATATTTGTTTTTGCCAAAGGTGATGGACGTCAATTAGGCCTCTCCCTCCGTATTGACGTTTAATGGTCAATCTTTCAACAGCAGATTTAGGATGTAGGTTGTTGTGTTTTATTATTATTATTTTATTATTATTATTATTTTCTTATTATTTATTATTATTTATATGAGTATTTTCCATGTAGCGACAGCCTACCTGATCTCCACAACCCAGTAACTGGCTAATACGATACCCCTTGGGAGACTGGTGTCTGATTTTGTGGCTGCTAGCCGTAACGACAGTCAAATATGTAGAATTGACAGCCGAGACCAATGGTTTGAAGTGCTTTCTCTATATTTGAAGATTGTCACCCATCCACAGGTTGACCTCGGTTGCTAAAACTTAAAGATCGAACCATACGGCTGTTATTATTTAGCCACGAGCTCCTTTGCAAAGAACAAATGAAAAAACTATGTTACTCTTACCCAAACCAAATTAAGGAATGAAATTAAGACCTTACTATCAAAAATAACGCTTGAGATTCTAGACCAATTACTAATCGACATTTACACTCAGTTACACAGCTGCTTACATTTAATCAAGCGCAAGTTCGATCATATGCGGCGTATCCTCTCTCAGGGTAGGTGACGCCATGCGCTTGAGTCGATTGAGAAACGAGCGAAGAGGCTCATTGACACTGATAGTTGAGTCAAAGCTTTGAATATCGGTGCCGAGTCGCATTCAGTTTTCCCTAGGTTGCACTTCGGGAAGTGTGCGTCAGAATTGCACCAGTTAATTTAATCTTACCTGTTCCGTAATTTAACTACAATACTTACTGAATTCACTAACTACAATTTTGCCATCCCGCATATATGCACAAAACGTTTTGTGGATACTTTCATTGTGCGTGCCGCTAAGAAGTGGATGTCCCTGATAGAGTTTTTTTTATTACGGATGAACCTGTTCTTTACTTCAATCTCGCCTGATGGTACGCAATAAACGAAGTTACGATGGAACGAGCGAGCCCAGAGGATGCCTGTTCACTCTTACATTAAAGGCTGACGAGTCATATGTGGAAGGGAACAGTTTGTGTTTGCTGAAAGCTACAACACAGGAGTCTTAAAGTAAAGAGTGAATATGTTGCTTCTAGGTAAAAGTGCTTTATCCTTGATTTTCGCTTTCCACTAGGTGAGATTGTAATCAAACGTGAGCCCATCAATTATAAGAAAAGGGAAATAAATAGCAACAAAAAAGGCAAAAAAACCATAACAGGTGTTGCCCCATGGGGGAAAAATGAAATATTATTTATATAATTTGGTACCATGTTAACCATGTGGCTTTTTCGCAAAAGAAGGGTATTTTGCCCCTAGACTATACCCTTGATCCGTCACGTAAATCATACGTGATGAGATTAAAGATTTTTAGTGTGAAAATGATGATAATATATTACTGCTTTTGGTAATAATTCTGAGCACTTCGTATGTTTTAGCCTATGCCTACTACACTTTTCCTGAATATGTTGTGGTGCTTCCAGACTAACCGAATAGGTCTGAGTACTAGGATTTTTACATCGAGTGATTGCTTATCTGATCTCCACAACCTAGTACCTGGATAACAGGATAGCTCTAGACAAGACTAAGCAGTCTAGTTTTGAGTATCTGCTGTCATTGCAAACTGTCAAAGATTGACTACACCATAGGCAGTGGTTCAGCAATTGGCTTCTGCACTGCTTGTCGCGGATTCGATTCTCGCACCGAAACAAATGTCTGCATTAAAATTTAAAGGTTTTTTTATTTTTAGCTCGTAGTACGATATTAAACGTTACAATATTATTTTATTTATGTATTTAATACACTACACATTCATTAACATTCGTTTATTTACCTCGTCCGTATGTCACTGCGGAGTGCCAACTCAAAACCAGCGCTGGGTGTCTTTCGCCCAGCAAATGCTGAGTTGTTAACCCTTTCGGTGTAGACATGCTCAGCGAAATTCTTAGTGTTATTTTTTTATGTTTGTAATTTTCTGTTGTTGTGTGTGTTTATCACCGAATAAACGGTTTTCAATTTCAATTTTTATAGATATTTGTTCTTAGTCTGGGTGAATGTATATGAGATTTAAATGTTTATACACGCATGTTTATGCATTCCTAGTGTGTGACAGCTAAAGCCATCAGCTTTATGTGTTTTCCGAGGCATAGAGGAAATCTCGATAATATGTAAAGATCACACAGACCGATATCGTCAACGTTGCTTAGCCAAAAGGAGATCGGATTATTCGGCTGTTATTATTTGTTATTAGTTCTTCACTACTGACTTAAATACGCAACGTACTATTATTATCTTGCTGCATCTGTATAAAAAAATTGTTTATTAATATTATGTAAATAAGTGTAATAAGTATTACATAAATATTACACAAACAATTCCAGAACACTAGCTTTACTCTCATGTTAATTTTATTCTCGCTCGACGTCCGTAAGTACGGCAACTGGGATCCAGCAGAATACCAGCGTCAGGCATATTTGCCTGCCACATGCTGAGCTGAACTCCCATTTGGTGCAATTCGGAGACACACACCACACCAATGTTTCGTGTTAAATTTTTAAGTATGTTTTCTTTTTTTTTCTCATTTATTATATTTTTGGTTGTATACGTTTGTTCTGTTCTTTTTTTCTTTAATTTAAGTGTTATAATTATTTTCATGTGCTTTTTGTGTTGTGTCTTCTGTTGACCAATAAAAGTTTTATCTATCTACCTATCTTACTTCTTACTAGTATTATAATGAATTGGAAAGTTTGTATGTGAATTATTCAAAAGTGAATGGATGGATGTTTGTTATTTTTTTCACGAAACTTCTAAACGGATCTGAATGAAATTTGGTATGTAGATAGTTGAATTTCTGATATAACACATGAGATAATTCTTATTCCAGAATACCCACGGGATTTACGCTGGATAATCCTCCCACGCGGATGAAGTCGCGGGCAGAGGCTAGTACTTTTCAACCGACGACAAAAAAAGGAGGAGGTTATCAATTCGACGCGTATATATATATTTTTTTTTAATGTATGGTCATCGAGTACTCGAAGACGGCTGAACCGATTTGGAAAATTCTTTTTTTGTTTGATAGGGTATACTTCGAAATTGGTACCATTTGTCAGCAAGTCAGGATATGATGATGGGATCCTGGAGAAATCGAGGGAACTCTTCAAATATTATAGGCACACCTATGGTGTTTTGGGTATTTCTTATAGTAACTTGTGCAGTTGGTCTCAAAAAGTACCATTTGGGGAAGTGGAACTGATGATGAAGACCACAGATGGCCGCCGAAACTACTCAATAATAAGTATTTCGTGGATTGCGATTCGATTACTTGAATATGGATATTAAGCACTTTATGCTCGTCACAATGCATATGGTGATGTATAGCTGATGGTGAAGTACCAGGAGAACTCCTCAAAAATTAACGGCCCAGCATTGGGAAAAGTAGTGTTGCCCAAAATCGGTCTTGGTCTTGCAGTCTTGGTCTTGTTCTTGCATTTTCGCAAGACCAAGACCAAGACCGCCTTATTGTAGCAAGACCAAGACCAAGACTGAACCCTCCAAGACTTGAGCAAGACAAGACTTAAGCCTGCAAGACTCTTGCGTCTTGCAGTTAAGACAAACTGAGATTTGGGCGTTATTAAGTAGGCATTTGGTTTCAATCCCGATTTTGAGAGACTTTCTCCAGTATCAAAACCGTAGGTATCGTCATAACACTAAACTAAGGGCTGCAGTTGTATCTGCAGTTGGCAACGTGCCGCTCGTCTGGAAGAACCCTAAAAGGTATTGTATTGATTAGGTAGGTAAGTACTTATTATATTTCAACTATTTATTAAATAAGTAGCGTGTTAATACTCACAAATCTGTTCCTATCATCCCATATGATAAAATGTACCTACCTAGAATAACTTTCTAGCAAAGTTCATACCTTGTAAGTATACCTATAATAATACACGGTTACTGTTAGATCGTTCTGGAACCGAAAGCCATAAACTCGATCATCGAATTCGAAATGATTGGTACTATTTTTTTCAAAAAACAACAATAAAAAAAACACGTAAAATTAAATTTATTGTTTTTTTTTTTGTGAAATAATGAGAACTCGAAGTAACGCTTTCTTGCAGTAAATGCATGTGTGTGTGTAAACGTAAGTGTCCACAATTCCACACCATTCATAAGGATACCTTTATTTCATAGACATATTAGATAAAAATACATACGCGATCTAAATACGTACACAAATAAGTATACGAAAAGCAAATTTAGACTTTATTTCTAAACAGTTAACGGTGAAAATTAGAAATTTTACCATTTAGAAGATGATGACGAAGATACACAACCGAATCACATGGTTATCTGTATAAAATTAAGGTCTTAATTCGGTTCAATAATTTTTTAAAAAGAGCACCGCTGCTAAATAAAAATTAACACTATTCGACAGACGAAACGATTCATTTTTCTGTTCGAATTGCCTGCCTTTGTAGAAGCCGCCCGACTGCCGCCAAAAGAATGTTGTAGGTTTTATGCAATATTATTTTTTTCCGTCGTCCATTGACTCCCTCAACTGACCCGCAAGTGCACAGCGGTTCCGCGCTACGTCATCACTAAGTAGATCGCGTACCATATTGCATTTATGAATGAAATAGTGGAACCGCTACTAAGATTTAACTCGAATGACAGAAAAAAATTGATACATTTCTAACTACTATATTAGATGTCTTAAAAAAAAATAACAACGCCAATAGTAATTATTACTCGACTGGAGTTAGGTAGGTACTATGTTTCGGCTCCAGAACGATGTAAAAGTAAGCGTAGGTATATTATGCTTGTTTATGTCTAATGTGCAGATCTAACGTTAGTACTCGTAGGTTGGTATGTGCTTAAAATTGTAGCCTACAAAATTATAATTATAAACAATATGTAGGTACCTACTTATGTTTCAAAGTTCAAGACCGAGGCCATGTGTTTTCATGGCGGTCGGAACGCGCCACGGTCCGAGTCCCACATAACGGTGGAGGGGGTTCGCATCGGCGTCGGGAGGACGATGAAGTACCTGGGACTCGTCCTCGACAGCCGGTGGAACTTCAGGGAGCACTTCCTGAGTTTGGCCCCAAAGCTGAACCGGGCAGCAGCCGCCTTCAGGCGACTCCTGCCTAATCTCAGCGGGCCAAACGCCTCCTGCCGGAGGCTGTACGCCAGCGTCGTGCGGTCCATGGCCCTCGAAGGGTCCCCAGTGTGGGCCCTGAGCATTCGGACGCGACCACTAAAGTTGGTCGCATGCCAGAGGGTCATGGCTATCCGAATGATCCGGGGATACCGCACGATCGCCGGCGAATCGGCCAACCTCCTTGCCGGATTGCTGCCCTGGGATCTGGAGGTGACTGCCCTCCAGCGCGTCTATGAATGGCGCGTGGAGGCGCAGTGCCGGGGCGTATCCCCGCTGCCTCGAGAAGTCGAGGCGCGGCGGGAAGAGCTCCAGCGTGATCTCAGGGCAGTATGGAGGGAACGACTGTCGCAACCAACGGCCGGGCACGCCGCAATTGCGGCGGTAAGACCCCTCTTTGAGGAGTGGCTAGATCGGCGTCACGGCGTCCTGACCTACCGCATGACGCAGGTCCTCACCGGACACGGAAGTTTCGGGAGGTACCTGTGTCTGATGGGAAAGGAGGAAACGCCTGGGTGTCACCACTGCGAGGGTCGCCCTGAGGACACCGTAGAGCACACGGTGCAAGACTGCCCCGCTTGGGCAGAGCACCGACGTGTCCTCACGGCGGCGATAGGCGGAGACCTCTCGCGCCCGGCATTGGTCGAGGCCATGCTGCGGGGCGAGAGGGAGTGGGAAGCAGTCATGCTTCCGAAGGAGGAGGCGGGCCGCGTGAGGGAGAGGATGGCGTCCTCCCTCCAGCCCAGCCGCAGTGGTAGACGCCCACGGCGTCGGACGTCGGCCGACGATCTCCGGCCACCGTAGGCGCGGGCATGCGGACAGCGAGTAAAGGGCAACTCGCTGTCCGACCATGGACCATGCCCGAGTCGACGGCGCGTCGTGTTCCACGCGCGCCTCAAAGAGCGTCAGCAACATGACGAGGCCCCCTCTGCAGAGGGCCGAAGCCTGCCAGGGTCGTGGGACTCATCCCGTTACCGTGGCCCCGGTATGTAAAGGGTTATTGAAGGAACACCGTGGATTTTAGTCAGTAAAAGTCTGACAGTCCCTCCCACCCTGCCCGGAGTGGGAGGACTTATTTGATAATTTTACCACGTTAAAAAAAAAGGTATATTATGCTTGTTTATGTCTAATGTGCAGATCTAACGTTAGTACTCGTAGGTTGGTATGTGCTTAAAATTGTAGCCTACAAAATTATAATTATAAACATTATGTAGGTACATACTTATGTTTCAAAGTTTATATTATTCTTCTATTTAGCAAAATTTAAAACTAACAGCGAGTCGAGTAGGTCTAGTAACAGTTTCTACGGCAGCCAATGTTATGGTACAGACGCCAGCACATCATGCTCCTACAATCTGTCAAATTTCTTAACAGATTTTCAACTTTATCGCTAAAGAATTAAGGTTCAAGGTTGGTTGGGAAAATGTAACGTTCTGCGAATAAACTGTTGGTCGGTCGGTGTATTATATACCAACTTATTTGATAATTACCGACAAAGACGCCGCGGTTTGCAACAAGTGTATCACAGCATTTGACACTGTTTGAGCGCCGCATTCGCCGACAACGGACAGAGGCACACAAAATTGTTACCTATTTTGGTAGGTTTGGTACAGGAGGATAAAATTAAGTGACCTTGAAGATGTCTCAGCAGTAGGTAGGTATAAATTTAATGCTCTGAGTTTCTTGTGTAAATACATTCTCACACTGGTTCGAATTCGAAGACTGCTTTCCATAAGTTTATTTTAAAAAAAGCTCTCAAGTAAGATTTAGAGTTTACCATTCAATTACACACAACAAATTATTGAAAAACAAAAATTATGAAAAATATATTTAGACTGAGTAGGTACCTACTTAGGAAATTAGTAGAAAAAATATTCTATCGTGGATCTACCCAGTTATTAAAAAGTTGATAAACGTGTTTACTTAATTTTATTTTTCTGTGCTAATGCCAACATTGACAACCCTACCAAAATAGGTAAAAATTTAGTCTGCTCCTAGACTTTGTGCCGCCGCCGCGTCGCTTTCATTTCATGTCAAAGGTCGCCGCCACTGCCCATGTTCCAAAGAATAAAATAAGTTTCCGGGTGCTCAGAACGGACACAAATAGATTATGTTGTCCTCGCAAGGAAGATTGTAGACGTAAGGATAGGTAGATATTCTAAAAATTGTAGTAAGTAATAATAATATACCTAGTTTATATTATTATTATTACCTATTATACCTTTTTAAAGGACACTGCACTGCAAATTTGGAAGTGGGTGATTTTAACAAAATGGAAACATGGAAAAACTCCAAATATGAGCGACATCATATTGCTTTACGCATTTTGTTTTAAAATCACACACTTCCAAAAATCGAGATTTGCAGTGTCGGTTTATCAACTTCTATCGCTAGTAGCGAGTAACCTCCATAAAAACAACAGGCAACGTACCGGAACGGAACTTGCCTAGTTACAATAAAAGAGTAACATAATAAACAATATTATTTGCATAATTATCTACACTTTATTTTTGCGTAGACACAAAACCTATCTGATTCTGATACTTCTGTTTTTTAATCTTTCAAAGATGTATTCTATCTATCAAAGAATGCCGCATTTTCCTTTGTCGGTCTTCGGCTTGTGCTTATAAATATGAGTTTTTAATTCAATTTCAGTCATTTCCAATTGAGCTTCGCTTCGAGTCTATCTTATTTATTGTTCTCGCCCATTTACCTAGCTAGGTACTCTAAATCCTTATTGCTTTCGGAGTGATTGTTTACAATTTGACATGAGTGACGAAGATTCAAATAGCTCTAGTTGGAGTAGTGAGAGTTGCAGAATTAGATCTAAAAGACCTAAAAGCAAATTTGACGAGCTTTTCGAAATAATTCATGCGTCCCAAATTGGTATGTGTAAATTGTGCCAACATAAAAAAGTTGAAATAAAAATGAAAAACAAGTACACTTCAGGCTTAAGGAAGCATCCACTATCTTTTCACGAGAAGGAATCGCAAATATTTCTTCCTGTAAGAAAACCAACATTAAGTCAAAGTCAAAGTGGAGATATCACAAGCTTTTTAACAACCACTGCAAAAAGTAGACAGGTAAGAAAAAAATATGCTACGTAAATACTAGGTAGGTACTCAATTAATAATTACAGTAATTTACCAAAGTAAAGTACCTAGCTGTTTCTCGTAGGTACTTTATTTTTGTAAATTGTTTTATTTTTTTTTATTTTATATATTCCACAACTTTCACACAACGCCATCTAGTCCCAAACTAAGCAGAGCTTGTGCTATGAGTACTAGACAACTGATAAACATACATATATATTTTTAAATACATACATGTTATAGATAAATTACACCCAGACAAAGAACAAATGATCGTGCTCATCACACAAACATTTGTCCAGGGTGGGAATCGAACCCACGACCTTGAGCATAGCAGTCAGGGCCACTGACCACTATACCAACAGGCCCGTCAAACTTTAAAAAAATTGATGAAAAAAACAATGCAAATAAGGGTGTTCCATAAATACCTACATTAAAATTTATGAGTTTACTTAGGTATCTACTTTACTTTTTATAGGTTTATATTTTTTTTTATAAATTATTTAGTAGTATCTACGTAGTCCTCCGATTGCCGGCAAACCTGCCCAGCTTGGCAATTATGGGCAACTACCCCATGAGTGGGAAGGCCTTTGTCCAGCAGTGGACGTTCTACGGCTGATTATGCAGCTATGATAATGATGAGTAGTACGTAGTTATTAAATTGTTTTACGATTTTAATCTCTATTTCTACCAACGGGTGTTTGTATAGGTACCTACCCTTGTATTACGTGTTACAGAAAGGGTAGGGTATATCCATTCAAACGGGGTGAAGAGTGTAGGTAGGTATCTGGTTTAGAATCTGCATTCATTTGAACCGTCAGCTAAATAAAGTGCCTACTCTACTTGAGTAGGTATATAGTTACTTAATTACTGAGGCAGCCGGAGCAGTAGGTACCTACTTAAGTTTTTTTTACTACAAACAAAAAACAATTTTCCCAGCTACAATACCTACTTAGATTTTGTACTAACTAATTTGTGTTCAAGTATTTGTTATTTTCTGGCATAAAACTATCAATATAATAATAAAAATACCAGAAAAACAAATCTTTTACGGAGTTGTTTCTTGGATGAATAATTGATTGACACTATTTGACACCGATCAGCAAACGTAGGTACCTATGTAATGAATGATTTGTGTAGAATTCACTTACAAACATTTATAACAATTATGTAGGTAATTATAGGTATTAAAAAATGTTGCCTTATTGGTTTGTTATCACTTATCACCATAGGAATCCGTGCCCTTGATATGTATGTACATTAAGTATATCCTTTCCGTAACACGATTTTAATCTGGACCTACCTAGGTAATTTATTCAAATGCGAAGCTAGTTTAGGTATTGATTTATAGAAACGCATTATCTACGACAGTAAAGCCGCCGCAGGTTTGCTAGTAGGTACCTATAGTATATTTTTATAGATATCATGCTATGCTCATAGTTTTAAAATCTAATAGGTACCTATTATTACTATTATTAACACATGTTTTAATATTTTATTACAGTCAGTATCTGAAAACCGCAGTGACAACTTCATGACAGCTACAGTTGATTGGATTGTAAAAAAATATCTTCCTTTCTCATTTTTCGATGATGAAGATACACAGGAATATTTTCGATCGATTTGCCCAAATACGATATTTCCTAAAAGGTCGACACTAAGAAGGAAAGTCAAGGAGCGATTTGAAGAACTACAATCGAATTTTAAAAATCGACTACAACAATATTCATGTAAAATGTCATTTACCATTGATGGATGGAGGTCCATTGCTGGTAGGAGTTACTACGGGATCACTATTCATTATATAGACAATGAATGGAAGTATCGATCTGTAGTCCTTGATTTTATACCATCGCGCGGTCGACATACTGGGTTAGATATTGCAACGATTTTCCACGAATGTTTATTGGAATATGGCATAATTGATAAAATACAGGGTATTACGGTGGACAACGCAACTGCAAATACCAAATTTATGTATAAACTTGGCAAACAACTGCTGCATTTTGATTCAGACAATCAACATTTCCGGTGCTTTGCTCACATTTTGAACCTTGGTGTACAAGATTTACTAAAGACCTTAGCATTACACAGTGAAACTGATAATAAAGAACAAGAACAGCAGTATGAAGACTATGAAGACGAAACTGAGGAAGATGAAGAATATGCGCCAAATATTGCTGACTCACGTACAGGTATTACAAAATTACGCAGTATTTCCAGTAAAATAAAAAGAAGCGAGATATTGAAGAGGAAGTTCCAGTCTGCTTGTGAAGCAGTTGGCGTGCCATCAAATCTGAATCCTATACTCGACTGTCCAACAAGATGGAATTCCACACATGATATGATTGGATTTGGTTTAAAAGACAGAACTGGCATTAACATATTATGCGTTTCAGTTACCGAATTGAATGATTTTAAAATCACAGAAACTGAATGGCAAATACTCGAAAAAATACATAAGTTTTTTAATAAACTTTAAACTTTTATCAACGAAACTTGGTGGAGAAAAATATGTTACATTACCGCTAGTCATTGTATCATTCAATCTATTGCTTGATAAAATGGAATCCATGGTAAAACAATTAGATGAGAAACCTAATCGAACTGAAGTGGATGAAAGGCTCATTTTAGGTTTCCAAGCAGCCCGACATAAAATGCTTAAACATTATAATAAGAGCAACTGGATTTACTGTACCACTTTAATTTGAGACCCAAGGCACAAAGCTCAGACTTTTGATATGACATTATGGGGGAAGCAAATTAAAACAGAAAGCCTGCGAAAATTTAATGAACTTTATAAAGAATATAAAAGTCTACACGTACAGCAACACTCGGTGTCTAAATCTCCAGAATTACCAAGAAATGAAAACAAAGTATGTGAGGATGAAGAATATGAAGATGTAATAGACTTTGAGAAACTGTATGCATGTCCCTCTACGTCGTCATCTGGATCTGGATCTTGTCTTCAAGGCTTAGTTATTGACGAGTTGGAGGAGTACCTAAGTAAACCGAGAGCCGCCAGCTCAGAAGACATTTGAGAGTGGTGGAGGACGCATGAGACGGAATATCCGATTTTATCCAAGATGGCTCGTGATTTTCTTTCGATACCTGCAACTTCAGTACCTGCTGAGAGATTATTTTCTAAAGCATTGTTAGTAATTAGAAAACATAGAAATAGATTAAGTGATGAGTCAGCCAGGTGGTTACTTTGTATTAATTCTTGGTCAAAAGAATTAATATAAAGTAACCAATTTTTTTTAATTCTAAAACAACCATATTCACATTTAGTTTTAGCCACACAACGAAAACCTCTCGGGATTTATATCTGCATATTGGCGAGCCGTTCATATCTTTTTTTTATCAATTTATAGGTAGATACAATAATACATAGGTACTTACATAGGTACATTAGGAGAATTTTTGTGTAAGGAAACGCTTTGATTTGTACTTATAACTTTTTTTAATTATGTCAATGCTATTGTGTACTGTACTGCAATTTTTTTATTTGTGTTCAATTTTTTATTTAAATAAATGTTTAATTGCATAAATTGTCTTTATTCTACAACTCTTCCATCCCATTCCATTAAACAAACTAATTATTATTAGTTAGTAAATCATCGCTGAAGAGTCTTCAGCGATGATTTACTAACTAAATAAAAATAATCGTCGTGTAGGTACGACGATTATTTTTCTAAGGAATAAAATTTTGTTGTAGTAGGTACCTACGTTGTTTCTTACTTACACATACTTACGACAGTACCTACGTAGCAAAGCGCGCCAGTCACGAGTACGACAAATTGCCTAAAAAATGTACCTACGCACACTGTAACACTGTAATAAAATCTGCTAATCTCAACACACACCCACTTCCTTATTTTGGCCGCATAGGTAGGCTTTGCCTGTAGTCTTCTATTATTGGTTGATTAACATTGTACATTGGTGAATGCTCCAGGATAGCCCGCAAAATTCAAATTTTCTTATTTTTTTTTGCAATTTGCAGGCCAGTGCTAGATTGTTTGTTGATTAAAATATTATTCGCGCTGTAAGACGTATGTAGTTACAGAATCATAATCATCAAAATCATCAATACAACCCTCCAAGTTCAAAGGTCGAGGAATGAGTTTGACCTTGAATAAGTCTTTTTTTTTTAATAATTACTCGACCTTTATGAACTTGGAGGGTTGTATTGATGATTTTGATGATTATAATTCTGCAACTACATACGTCTTACAGCACGAATCATAATCCAAAATCTAAATTAACGTGTTCAATAAATAGCAATACCTAGGCTAATAGGTATTTGCAAGACTTGCAAGACTTATTTATTTATTTATTCATTTGGGAAAACAAACAGTTACACAAGTGTGATTAAAATTATGAATGATAACAAAAGTATTGGTATATGTGTAGCTCACGACATTATCCACATATTGTTCACATCAAGACTTGCGAGACTCTTGCTTCAAGATCAAGACCAAGACCAAGACTGAGAGCGCAATACCAAGACAAAGACCAAGACCAGGTGTATTGATGCAAGACCAAGACCAAGACTGGCCTAAGTCTCGTCTTGGTCTTGCATTTGGGCAACACTAGGGAAAAGCAATATTTTATAAAATGTTATAAGTAGTTGACATTTAGGCTCTTGTAACTAGGTAAATTAAAAATCAACCAACTAAAAAGAGTGAAATAAAAACTTTTTACCAAAAAATTAAACCGACTCCCAAAAAACACTGCAAAGTGAAAAATAACTTTAATTTCGGAAGTCGGTGCCAAAAACGAAAATTCAAACTAAAGACACCGACTACCGAAATTAAAGTTATTTTTCACTTTGCAGTGTTTTTTGGGAGTCGGTTTAATTTTTTGGTAAAAAGTTTTTATATAACTATTTTTCTAAATTATAATTCATAGGCTTCATTTATCCATTATCTTGACTTATGATTAGCGATGATAGTAAATAATCTATTCCCTGATGACTTCAAATCCTCCAAGATTCAAGCAATCAGGTAACTCAGATGAGTAATGAGTTTTGATAACTAAACTTTGGAAATCCAGAATAACCCAGATTTGTATTTCCGCAATGAAAATACGACCGTTGCCGGTGATGCAAAATACACAAAAAGTTTGCCATGATGTGAGCTGACCATGAGCCTATAATATTTCCACTGCGGAGACACAGGCCTGTTCTTTATGAGGGGGTTTATGGGCCAACATCCACTTCGTAGATCAATGGCAGACTTGTGGATGTCACATGTCTACGGACTTTGTATCCTATAACTTTCATTCAACTTTTCATTCAAGTTTTCTCACCCTCACATCGTAGACCTCATCTATCGCTTACCATCAGGCGAGATCGAGTTTAACCCTAGCTCACTAAACATATTTTAGGGTTACACAGTCACTAAACAGTAGTCATTTGGACTAACAAAATGAAACGTCAATATTTTTATTGAAATTACATTTATTAATTAAAAAAAATAGGTAATATGGGACGACATTTATTAAGACTTCTTAAAAACTATTAGACACTTTAAAAATATTAATCCTGGTAGTCTGAGCAGACAAGAATGGTATGTTCGCCACAAATGGCCTTTCTGCAGGAGTGGCATGGCACTTTGGTCATCCTGTGCTTCTGATATGGGCAAAATGCGCAAATTTTTCGTTTGTTTGGCTGTGTTTGAGAAGTACTAGCCACGACATCTTCAATTTGCAGGATATCTTTGAAACTAGCCTTGATATTCTTTCTCAAAGTTACAGTGTTATACCGTTCCCGCAACCATGGCTCAATGAGATCGTCGGCCAATTTTGTATGAATGCTCTGCGTTTCTCTGTACCATGTTAGATACATAAATGACATACGCATTGATCATACATAAGTTCAGCATATTATAAAATATGCACTGAGGCCATCTATTTGTTTTGCGATTGCAGCTCATACCAGAACAAATCTGGTCGACAGTATCAACGGCTCCTTTGGTACTGTTATAGAAATCATTATTTTGGGTTTCTTCGTGCTGGAGTTAATGTCCAGCTGATCGTGCATTGTAATCAATAAAAAAACCCTTTATTTATACAAGAAGTCAATATATAAACTAAATTTTTCATAACTTACCTTGACTCACTTTACACGCGTAATCACTAAACATTAGTCCGTGAGACTAACAATGTGTCAAAACTCCGGAAGTAAAATACGTGTATACGTAATGCATGCGCACGGGGCACTAAAACACTGAATTAGGAGGGTACTGAGCGTGGTGGGGCGGGGGAGTGTCGGGAACTTACTTAAACAGCGAATGCGTCGGAGCCGTGTCGCCTGTGAGACTAATATTTAGTGATCTAGGGTTAAGAGCGGGCTCATCAGTAATTTAAAAAAAAAAACAAGTTTTTTTTAAATTATGGAAATGATGGAAATTTCACAATGTAATGTACCTGCCTAGTCTTTAACCCATGACCTAGAAATCATAAGTCATGCCTATAACCACGGGGCCGGGGCCACCACTTTCCCAATGAACTTTTCGTAAACTCCATGATATTTCAAAGATTTAAACATTTTTTTTAATTTATTCGTTAATAAATTCAGATATTTAAAACGCATAATTTAAAACTTCCAATCGTACTTTAAAATCCGAACCAAAAATACGAAGAATCCAATTAAACTTGTCAAAGTTGCAAATATATGAGGCTCCAAGTTAGCATACAAGCTTATCAAATCGGGTATCGAACCAGTGGCCCAGAAACGATGGCAAATAAGATATTCACTAACGTGTACGACAGAAAATATGTTTACCTATGAGTATATGTTTATTGGAATTGAAAATACGAGGTTTCGATGGTGCCTTAGTTCTGTGGTTTCACGGATCTAATATACGGTGTCTTCACCTTTAACTAAGCGGTTTTGTGGTGAATGGGTAATGATATTTGATTGAATTATTTTGAAGATTTTTGGGAGTTACCGTATCGTGGAGATTTAAGGAGACGTTTTAAACAGAATACAAAACTTAAAGGTTTTTTTTTAATTTGAAGAGAAGTCTTACTCTGGCATAGTTTCATTTCTACAACGTGTAACGGAAACCCCATATCTATCCAAAAGGGCTGAAGACAACATCTGGTATGGAGTCTCTATGCACAGTTTCAGCTTAAAATAAGTGACTCGAAGAATTGATACCAAATTATCAGTATCATATGTTTCTTGAATACCAATCACAACGAACGTGTCACAACACTGCGAGGGTCAATAGCTTTCCACGTCACTTGCCAATAATAAGATGATTCACTATGTTTTTCTTAATTTGGAAAATTCGGTTCCATACATGTAGAAATAGGATTACAAAACCTTTGCCATATCGTTTGTTATCATCCGAAGAAGCCGTGCACTTGGTATGTATATGTCGCAGTATGATAGATTAAGCCGTAATATGGTTATATCCTAGGGATATAACCATATTACGGCTTAATCTATCATACTGAATCATAATGAATCGCTTTCGTATAACTATGTTACGGTATATAATTATATCCCTAGGGATATAATTATATACCGTAACATAGTTATACGAAAGCGATTCATTACTATCTTACGGTCGCAATCTAGTAATATGTTTAACTGACTAAACTAATGTAGTTAAATAGTTATAAATCTACCACAAAATCAAATATGTAAAACAATATATTGTTTTTTATTACAAAATCAACTTTTTGCAACCTGCAATTAGTTACAATACTTTTTAGCAATAATACATATTAAAGTTGACAGTGATTTTATGATGTTTACGCAAAATCGACGGAGCACCGCTTCGCGGGGTTCCTATTTCTGGGTGGTTTAAAAAAGAGTCGGGGTGTTAACCTCCGCCGCACCCGCGCACTACACTCCTACAATTATTTCACTAAACTTAATCCAGTAATATAATTATAACACTAAACTTGAATGGTATTATAATTATATTCCTAGTAAGATAGTAATGAATCGCTTCCGTTTATCCATGTTACGGTATATAATTATATCCCTAGGGATATAACCATATCACGGCTTTATCTATCTTACTGCGACATATATACCCTTTTCGTACCACTTGCTCAAAAAAGTGACATTCTATGCCACAAAAAGCGAACATAACAATAGTCATTTTTAATCTGTTAAAAACAGGGAAAGAAAATTGTACTGAATTTCATTCATCCTCTAGGGGGAGAATGTGATTTAAATTTGGAATACTTACCGAAATTTATACTAAACTACATCTATGTTTACACCATTGAGTTTGTATATAAAGCACTAGCGACCCGCCCCGGCTTCGCACGGGTGCAATGTTTATATTAAATATAGGCAGCGTTCGCGAGAATCGTTAACGTACGGCAGTTTTTTCGACGCCTTACTCCACAATTTTCACTACCACGAAAAATCCTATCTATTTTCCGGGATAAAATATAGCCTATACGGATTCGGAAGAATCCCTCTAAGTAATGGTAAAAGAAATTTTGAAATCGGTCCAGTAGTTTTTGAGCCTATTCAATACAAACATACAAAAATTCTTCTTTATAATATTAAAGTATAGATTATACATCTTTTTGAAAAAGGAATACGCATTTATTATGCAGTTATGATTATCAAAACCATATTAAGCAGTGAAATTAACAAAAATATAAAACTTAAACCATCAGAGTTCAGAGCCACAATCATCAATTTCCGGCATCTTATCTTCGTCCGTAACTCACGATGCACCACCACCACTATCTCCGACGTATACTATCTACAATGAGACGCAAGTTCCTCAGACGCAAGAACAGAGAAATACTCAAATCAACTCATCAACAATAAATGTACCAAACAAAAATGTAACTCTCTCTGTCAATAATTGGACCAATGTTTCGAATGTTAACTTTTACTTTTAATTGTCATTATTTTTAATAAATGCTTATCTCATATTATTATTGTGTTAATTTTTTCGCAAATGGTACGAAAAGTAGAGTATTTTCCTCGGTGATAAAGCTGTCTTAGTCTTGGGTGAAATTAAATCCCTCGCTACACTCAGGACTCGTCTTAAATCCCTCGCTTCGCTCTTGATTTAAGTTTTTAACACCCTCGCTACGCTCGGGAGTAAACCTCGAGTCCTTCGTTACGCTCGCGATTTAAATCGTCACCCGCGACAGAAGACACTGCTTTATCCCCTTGGTTAATAATCTACTATTAAATTACACGTTGTATATACCTACCTACGTAATTTGAATATAAGTAAAAAGTTGCTAATAATTGGCTAAAAAGCGCGGAGTACTCTCTTAAATATGCTGATATTAAGATCGACTAGTATGTAAGGTGAGTCAGCACTATTACTCATTAGAAACCCGAATGCGAAACAATTAAATTGTACAGGATTCCGCGCAATCGAATTTATTGCTTACACGTGGTTAGGTTGAAACAGAGAATTGAAATAAAGTGTTACGCAACCGCCCAAAATTTTAGCGAAAAATATAGAAGCTACTTCACCAAGTCCCGGGTTTTATCAGACTTAACACAGCACATTTATTAAAATATCAGTTATGTACATAAAACCCGGCGAGACGAGACAATTGTTTTTGAAACGCAAGGCAGACTCCAACAAACGTATTTATGTTCTTAAAATATACAAACGAGAGGACATATTTTTTCTGTGGCGCTAATCTGGACGAGTCCACACGTCCCTGTGATATTAGCATGCGGAGAAACAAATCCAATCTGCCAAACGCGTGGTGGTAACAAGACGCGAGAACTTTACGGAGCTCGGCACGTATACGCGAAACGAGAGCGTGTGTAGATACATGCAAACTTTTACGTACAGCTCCATACACCTTTATTCCAAAGGCATAAAGTTTGGAGTCCTGCGAAGTGGGTGCATCACAAATGGAGTGCAAATAGGAGGTGTTTCTGTTCAGCTACGAGTATTTCTATTCTCTACAGACATGAATCACTTGCGCGAAGTAATGCACGCTCGATGCTATCGTCGTATATTCGATATAGTAAATGTTATTTTTTCGGTAGTATTATTGAAAAAAAACATCGTCTTAAGGTTCGTCTGCTTCAATCGGTACTCGTGGATGGTCGTGTCAGAAAGTACAAAAATAATTTAGAATGTGTAAATGACTAGATGTACACAAAAGGGCAGTTTCTGTAATGTGTACAATCCCTAAAGATGTTGAAAAAGGACAATGTGCTTTATACCCGTTATTTGAAACCAGAAACAAAAATAACATCAAAGCTTCACTATAAAAAAATTATTCTAGTTAAGGTTGCGTTTGTCCACCATTTCAACTGATGGTAAGCGATGATGTGGTCGAAGATAAAGCTCGATAGACTGCAGCGTGTCAAGTTGGTAGATCCGTCACAGAAATGAGAGCATTACTCGATACACGATAGAACTTGCACTTGATACAGAGTGAGCAGCGGTTCTGGTGTAAAGTACTGTCTCACCTTTGCTAGGATTCCCGACTCTTTTCATAAAAGCGTAGATATTTAGATGTGCATTCTGCGTGTCTTGTACTTCCAAGCCACCTTATGAAAATAGTTGGTCCATTAAGATTGTGGGCGACCCAAGCTATCTCATTATATATGTGGTCTTGTAGTCAAGGAATACACCAGCTATTAGTTCTTTTTGTTCGTTTCTGAGGGTAAACTTTAAAAGGCATCTGGGATGCTGGATAAAACACTACTCTGAAGCCCATTCTGTGCACCGCCTATTAAGGCACGACCATGAAAAGGCTTTAAAAGGACTTTCTCTGAGCCATAGCGTGCAAGGCAGCACGTGATGACTGAGCCAACGTCTTACATCGAACATTACCAGTCCTTTGCTACTCTAGCCTGCTACGCCTGAGAGGATTCGTTGCAGATAACTTTCCCAATAATCTAATTTAGAATTTATTCCTTATCGAAACAGCATAGCTAATCTGATTTTAATATTTTGTGGTTGATTTGAATGAGTTTTTCCCAATAGGGATATTATAAATTGCATATCAAATAAATAATCACCTATCAATACATACTCTTCACTACAAATAAACTAAATGTTTAACAAAACTCAAACTGCAGATAATTCGAAATTATACATCAACATGACATTACTTTTTTCCTCATAATGCAATACAGTTAAATTTATTTTTGTACAAAAATACTACATACATAGCATAAATACTGACTGCACAGCAAATTTTCCATATTTCATAGCAAAATAACTATCCCAGTCGCATATTAACCAGTAAGTACAACAAAACCTGTTCATCATATTTGTCTTAATTTTCAAGAAGCCATGCTCGGCAAATTTAATGATTATTATAACAAAAAAATCCTTTTACATTGCATTATTTCTAAAAGCAGAACAAATTAACTGAAAAAAGGTTCGCGGCTTCGCGCGCTTTTTCGGCAAATTATTTTTGAGGCAACTAAGAACTTATTGGGCGACTAACTACTTGGTTACACAAAATAATGACTTGGCAGGTAATATTAACAGACGGATATCAAACATTGTATTATTAGCAACTATTGGTTAACACCCCAACTCAGAGTACCCCGACTCGGATAGGTTAGGTTAGAAGGCTAAGCCTTCGTGGTTATTTTTTTTTTAAGCCACCCAGAAATAGGAGCCCCGTGAAAGCAAGACCCGCTTTAATAATTCAATAAATTACAATTTTGTATCTAATATTATATTTTTTTTGCTGATCTCATTATGTGGTAATTAATAAATAATAAGACGACTGTGACTAATAAAATGCTGTTTTATTTAGAAAAACTGCTGTAAATAATATAAAAATAGAAGCTATATTTAAAAGAAAAAGAGTTAACATGTATTTATCAGCTGTGCATTGATGAAAAAGCTTTTGCTTTAGAAAAAATCGCTGTACGCTGCGAAAATAAATTGTAGTGTGTTTAGTGATATTTTGAGTTGAATATTTTGCTGTGCAATCAGTAATTTTGATGAGAATTCGGAATCTTATTGCATAGAAAAAGGATATTTTTTGATTTGCGTTTAAATACTTTTCACAATACACAAACAAATAATAAGACAAGCTATTACTCAGAATCAATGAAATTTTATTTATTTTATTAGGTTTACCAACAATATTTTACACCGTTTTCCTAATTAATCAAAATACTTTAAGGTAACACCACACCACAATGGTAGGACGGGAAGTAATTTCAGACATCCCTCTTTAGAGGTCTCAGCTTTAGAGCATGCCAAACTAGGCTGATTGTAAAAAAAATCAGGTCGAAATTCCAATTCTACCCTAAGATATCAGCATTTGTAAATTTGTCACGTTAATTGGAGCATTTTTGAAAATTGTTTTAAAAAATTACTTCCAAGAATTTCTAAGTTGATGCGTTTTGGCAGTTAATTTCCCTTGATGGTAGGCACCCCTTGCAAACAAAGTTAGCCCTCTAACTCAATAGGTGTACGAGATTTAGAGTTAATTGGTTTTTCAAAACTTTTTTTTTTTTAAATAAACGATAGAAAATTGGCATAAGCTGAGAGTGTACGTATGACCACAAAGGCCCCGTCTACAAACCCTGAAAAGATGGTAGCTGCAGCTAGCGGAAATAAAAATCTACGGGCCCCATAAGGTTCACCAGGTAAATCCAATTAATTTTGTCATCAGAGATGGGCAGACACAAAGGGCGGTGGGCAGATTTTTTCAGAATACAAATTCTTGTAGATAAGCCTATATAAAGTTGTGGGAGTGGTATTTCTTACCTTTTACGATTTATTACAACGCTGAAACATTCAGTAAGTAATATTTCTTGTTAGTTGACCATCTGTACATCCGTGTGCACTCTCCTCACCACATGCATTATACAATTTATACCAAATTTCACATACATGTGCTACTCCTTTGGCACACCTCTGAAAATATTTTTCAGCCAAATTAGTCGTGCGCTTTAAAAGTTGTGCGCGCGCCAAAGCAAAAAGTCTTCTGATTTCGCTGGAAATCAGTATGTACGGATTATACTGGGCTGCACTGAGTGAAACGTCACGACTGGAGCATCACACATCAACTAGTTGATTGATCAAACGGAGTTCTACTGTTAGTCATTCCGAACTGGAAGCAGTTGCTTTTGTACTGAATCCGGGATCGAAAAACCAAATGTACACTGCTCCTAACTCAAAAATGTATGAACTGGGCAGACAAGCAACGACATGTCAAGTGAATCGGTAAGTCTTATCTTTATCTGTTATACACGATACTTTAATTGACACGCTACGTGAACCCGAAAGGTGGATATTTAAACAAAAATGTTATAGTGTATCTTTTGATTTGCTGTTTAAATTTTATGTTATGATGGCGTATTAACATGCGTCAGTTAATAAAAACTACGTAATTATGCTAAAATAAGTAACTGGATGATTAACTCGTGATTAATCGTGATGCAATTAAGAAGTATTTTGAAAGCCATTAGGAAAAAGTGTATTGAATCCAAATAAGAAGTGTATGTTTGTTTATGTATTTGAACTATATTTATGTTCATTTATTTTTAATTTTAACAAAAATTAGTGTTACAATTCGATTTAACGTGTCAAGTAATCCGTACATACTGATTTCCAGCGAAATCAGAAGACTTTTTGCTTTGGCGCGTGCACAACTTTTAAAGCGCACGACCAATTTGGCTGAAAAATATTTCCAGAGGTGTGCCAAAGGAGTAGCACATGTATGTGAAATTTGGTATAAATTGTATAATGCATGTGGTGAGGAGAGTGCACACAGACGGACAGATGGTCAACTAACAAGAAATATTACTTACTGAATGTTTCAGCGTTGTAATAAATCGTAAAAGGTAAGAAATACCACTCCCACAACTTTATATAGGCTTATCTACAAGAATATGTATTCTGAAAAAATCTGCCCACCGCCCTTTGTGTCTGCTCATCTCTGATGACAAAATTAATTGGATTTACCTGGTGAACCTTATGGGGCCCGTAGATTTTTATTTCCGCTAGCTGCAGCTACCATCTTTTCAGGGTTTGTAGACGGGGCCTTTGTGGTCATACGTGCACTCTCAGCTTATGCCAATTTTCTATCGTTTATTAAAAAAAAATAAGTTTCGAAAAATCAATTAACTCTAAATCTCGTACACCTGTTGAGTTAGAGGGCTAATTTTTTTTGCAAGGGGTGCCTACTATCAAGGGAAATTAACTGCCAAAACGCATCAACTTAGAAATTCTTGGAAGTAATTTTTTAAAACAATTTTCAAAAATGCTCCAATTAACGTGACAAATCTTCAAATGCTGATATCTTAGGGTAGAATTGGAATTTCGACCTGATTTTTTTTACAATCAGCCTCGTTTGGCATGTTCTAAAGCTGAGACCTCTAAAAGAGGGATGTCTGAAATTACTTCCCGTCCTACCATTGTGCACACGCATAACATAAGAAAATTATAGTCAATGATATATAAAAAATGAATAATAGTAATTCATGTTTAAGTGGGACTTGGCTAAATATGGCCAAAACAAAGATAATGGCAAATCTTTGCAAAAATTCAGACCCATCTGTAAAGGTCGGAAATGAAAGGTTGAAAACAGTAGATCGGTATGTCTTGGCCATATTCTTTCCTTTGGAAAAGAACATCAACAAAGTTATCTAGAAGAAAACAGAGAGGGCTGCATTCAGTAAATTGGATGAAATTCTGAAATCAGCCAAAATTCACCAATGCCTGAAGACCCGTATGGTGCTGAGACGTGGACGTTTACACAGGTAACAGGTGCGGTGATGGCAGGTGGAATAAAGCCCCGAGGCCCGACCGAGTGGCGTCCAAGGACTGATAATAAGAGCGTAGGTTGTCCGCCAGCGAGATGATCAGACGACATTTTTGCCATCGCGAGTATACTCTAGATGAGGCTGGTACATCAACGTGGAGCTTGGCATAAGTGTGGAGAGGCCTATACCCAGCACTATGTGAAGTCAGGCTGCGGTTGAATTCATGTTTCCGCATAAAGTAATAAAACGCTATCTTTTGGGAAAACCGAAAACCTCTGCAATGACATTTCTGAAAGTTTTCTCCTTGACAATTCCCTCTATAGGTAATACTTGGCACTATCATGCCAATATTATTAGCGCCATCTAAGGGTAAACTCTCGAAGTAACTCCAAAAAGGATTTTGTGACAATTTTGCGCCGCAACTGCGTGCCTTCATAACCTGCTTAGATAGTGCAGCGCCATCTACTTTAAAACATGTTCACCGTCCTAGAAAGTTTTCAAAAAAAAAAATCATTTACTCCTTGACAGTTCCCTCTATAGCTAACACTTGGCACTATCATGCCAATATTATTAGCGCCATCTAAGAGTAAACTCTCGAAGTAACTCCAAAAAAGGTTTTGCGACAATATTGCGCCGCAACTGCGTGGCTTCATAACCCGCTTAGTGCAGCGCCATCTACTTTCAAACATGTTCACCGCCCTAGAAAGTTTTCAAAAAAAGATTCGTTTATTGTAGATGACGTTTTTAATTCAAAGGAAGAAATGCACAGCTTCCGAGATTTATTTTCCTGCTAATAGAGGGTAAATAGTGCACAATACGAGACTGTAAGCATCGCAGCTAATTTTCAGTAGATGGTGCTTAAAAGCATCGGATGCTTATAGAAATGGTCCATTATATTGTTTAATAGTAACTTAATATTTATTATGTTCCAAAATGTTTGCTTTTTAAACTATTATTAATTTATTTATTGTATAAAGCTTGTAAAAATTTTACTTTATTGAAATAGGAGTCAATGTTATTTGACGCAGGTAGCGCAGAAGTTGTAAGCGTTACACATTTTAAATTAGGAAAACTTAGAGCTGGTATATACATTTTTTTCTTTTGCTTGTATTTAATGACTGTGTTATATTTTTTACAATACAATACTGATAATTGTGATCTTTTTAACTCAAAGGTTGACTGGTAGAGTATGCCTTGTTGTATTAAGTCCGCCCTTGTATGAACCACCATTTTACATAAAGTTTAAATAAATAAATACATTATTTTATTTATTCATGTATTTTATTAATGGCTCTTATCAAGGCGGATATTAAGAATGCAATGCCAATACAAGAATCTCTTATTTTGTTATATTCATGGAAACCACAGTAAAATAAGTAGTAAGAGTATGGGAAACATGGAAAAGAGTAGGCATATAAAAAATTAGGCTCTAATTTAAAAATAAATTACATATACCCATATAACCTGACGGATTATAATGTTTTTCTGCATGTTTTAAGTGTACGAAACAGATCGTAAACAAAATATCATGAGGTAGCTGATGGTGTTGAGCTGAATTTGTTACTTAAATAATACAAATTTTATGACATTTGCATCTACATATTTTATCACTAAAATAAGTCACAATCCTGAAAATAATTATTGAAATGTATAAGTAATTCAAGAAATTGAAATGGTAATAACATAAAGGAACTTAGTAGGCACCCGATAAGGTCCCTAACAAGAAGAGTTCAAGATAAAGGAAAGTATTAAAATTCTCAATGCATTCGACCAAATGAACCAAGTTTTTACAGATGTTTGAATACGACATCCATGGAGTCGACATTTAAAAGTTTTATATATTTTCGAAACAATTTATTTTCCATAATTTTTAAATAGTGTTTTTTTATCTAGTTATGTTACTAAAAATATTCTACGAAACATCTTTTCTCATTTCTTTTCTCCGCCAGCTTTGAACGATTTACCAAATTATTTTATTTTAAATAACACATACAACAATTTCCGCATTTGTATATAGTTTTTGGTAAATCTCGTCCCTTACAACGCACTTATAGAATCCAAAAATTGGCCAAGTACTAGTCAGACTCACCCATGAAGGGTTCCGTAGTAACGTAGTTCCGTAGTACGCCAGATAAATTTGTTTTCATAGTATTTGTATGAATTAAAAGTAATATTTGCGGTTTTAGAAAATATGCTATATCTAAAAAACTACTGACCCGATCTCGTTCAAACCAATTTTAATTGAAAGCTTACATTAAGTTCAGCATATAGTTAGAGGGGGACATACACACATTTTACCACTTTGGAAGCGTATATATTTTAAACGATAGACTTTATGAAAAAGTGGTTTTAAAAACCTCAATGTAATTTTTAAAGACCTGTCTATAGATACCACAAAAAAGTCATAAAAATATTTTCAGTTTCAGTTCTATATATTGGAAGCGCCCCTTAATTTAAAATATTTTTTTATTTCTTTTTATCGGAAAGAGGTTCACAGAATACACAGAACATAGAGTTTCACATGTATAAGTCCTAATAGTTTCGGAATAAAATTGCTGTAACATACGGATGGACAGACGGACAAACAAACAGACATGACGAAACTATAAGGGTTTTGTTTTTGCCATTCGGCTACGGAACCCAAAAAAATAGAGAAGCATTTCCCGGACCGAATATAAGAATAAAAACAAAACATCATTATTTAAAACAAAATATTTTTATTACTACTCCATTCAACTGTTGTGATGGCTCACGATGGAAAACAAGAGCACCTATTGAACTTCCTAGTGATTAGGTTTGTGTTTTATTTTTACTTTCTTCTCGTACTACGAAGAACTAATTTAATTATAATGTTAATACTGTAAACTGTAAGTAGGTGTTTCTACTATTTTCACTGGGTTTTACGACATCTAAGAGTAGGAAATACTTTTAGGAGTAGTAGCAAATATACATACGTATACATTTCGAAGATCTTTCCATAACTTGTAAAGTAAGAAGACTCTTGATTTAAATAAGGCTGAGCCTTAATCAAATTACTCAGTAAAGTCTGTTTTTTTAAGTATCGTACCTATAAAACACTTCATTCATAATAATTGTACTAAAACTATTTTTTTTTTGGAAATAATTGTTGACTTAATTTTTCTTATATTAAAATTACACCTTAAAACATTGCAAAAATACGTTATATTTTTCATTATAGTGCATAAAGTGCTCTGCAGTGAAAACTCAAAGGCTTGCTCGCTTTGCACCTTTCCAGGGTTATTTTAATGTGAACTGCCTCATCTAAAACAAATCCTTGACCCCCCTTTAACTTAAATATTGATAATCTCTGCGTTGCACGTTCTATTGTTAAGTCTAGACAATTTCTTGCATCTCCACATTCAGAAAAAACAATTTATTTTATTCCTTTGAATGTAACCAAAGAAAAATGAATGAGCCAACAAAATCCCAACCGTAATAAATCCGAGTCCGCTTCAAACGAAGTAGCTTAATAATTTCATCTCATAATACTTTTTCATTTGTTCGGATACCAGGGGTCCATAGAAAAGTGGGGTACTGCATCGGAGTGAGCTGCATAGCTGTTGTAATGTTCAACTTAATAACATCTAGGTTGTGAACGTCGCAGCAATTATTGCTACATCCCAAACGTCTTTAGGGGTGTGCAAAATAACAACAGTGTTCTAAATATCGAGGATTTTAGCGTGAGCCTTACTATAAGTCGATTATTACTTGCCTTTCTGTAGTTATATTAGAAACTAGCTACGTGAAAAGATTTTGTCTGCAAAAAATGAACTTTTTGTCACTCAGGAATAATATAGCTTTATTTTGGTTAAAGGATTTTTTAAATTGTTTCAGTAGATCCAGAGATTACTTCCTACAAACACACAATCTAACAAATTGTAAGGTAAAGAATCAGCTAACATAATCGAACAGAATAAGAATTAGAATATTTCATTTGCATGAAACGTGGTAACATACATTATAGGTATTATTATAATTAAATAAATCATTAATGTTTCGCCATGTATTAGCATACAAATATTTGATTGATAATAATTTGTTCATCTTATGTATTTTTGCATATACATGCTTACTAAATATTGATACTGAAATTTGAAAAGCATAGTTTATTCTGTGGCTTGTGTTAAAAACTGGCTTAGCAAAACTGTTAGAAACTGCAAATACTGTTAGTAATCACAAATCTATCTGACCTAAATTCAAGTACCAAAATGGCCAAAATATCAACAAAGTCTTGTTCACCGTATTCACTAACAAGTTTACTCATTACTCGGGTGTTAATCGAATGGAACCGAACACAAACGCAGTTATAACTCTACTAATCACTTCGCTACAGCCACTTTCACAGCGAATTAGGAAGATAAAATTTACTATATTCGAGATATCGATAACCGCCTAAGGGCTAAGGCGCAGCACTGTCTCCCGGTGACTTATGTTCGCCTAGTGTTAATTTCACGACGTCGTCTGACAAATTCACTCGAGGCGTTGCGCGCACTCTCACACCTTTTTAATGGCCCTCCAGACCCACCCCTTGATCCGCCAAAGGCTTTCTTTCTGGAGAATTAGTTCATAATAGCTGCAACATGGCAGTTAAGTTTACTTCGCTGAGTTGTTAAGGCTCTCTTATTATCTCGTTATTGTAATCTGCTTATTTCTTCTTGCTTATTGCGTGTTGATTTTGTACTTTTCGTTTCTTTTTCTTCACATTTAATAGAGTAACGTTTTGTTAAAAGCAAGTGTTGCATGTTCATATATTTTGCAGCAGCTTCACGGATTTAATTGGGAACAATATTAAGACAGTGCATACATTGAAGGTAAAATATTTAACTGTCCAATCCGGAATAAAGACAACAAAAACTGCCATCATATCCATACTGACGTACAATAATAATGGTGCTAAATCGAAATCAAAAGCTTTTAAAAAATATGTACCGTTACATGAAAAAGATGCTCTGAACGCGAGACAGTTTGCATGAAACTTTGCGTCTTAAATAGTTTGTTTCAAAACTCCTTTAACACCTCAAAATGTACGTGCATACGGTTGAAATTTGCGGAGTATATTTTGAAAGTTAGAACAAGTATTTTTTTAATGTAGTTGCGTGTTCCCTGGGCGTACTAACCGTAGCACTGAATAAGTAAACGCCGGGAATAAATCAAGTTAATTGCATCGGGGCACCTCCTTGTATGAGGCGCAAGGCTTCAAGTGCAGTTTCAATAGATAGTTGTATTGCTTGCATCCGGCACCTCTCTATTTTAGAGAGCTTACCGCCAATTTATGGTTGGTAAAGAAACGCTGAGAAATATTTTTGAACAAATTACCATCGTTTGCTGATATTTCTACTAAAAATACGCCTAGCATAACGCATGTCATATAAAAAAGAAGCAAAAATAAGGCCCGTATACTTGTTGGAACAGTATACTTACATCACACCTGCGCAAAGGGAACAGCGCTCGGCAAAATGTTGGAACTCGTTAACGAGACAGAGTTACAGTACTGGTTTTCATCACTTTGGCATATCTCTAATATTTATAAGACTATAATATATTTATATAATTATGTATTATATTATATAAAAAAATATATAAGAACTATCCACCTATCGGAGTATAGGTAAGGCTAAGGTGTCGGTCTTATGATTGAGAGTTTGCGGGTTCGAACCCAAACCATTACATTATTGCCGTGAACTCACTCCAGACCCAAGGTTATTTAGCTTGACTTTAAAGATTAAAAAGATTGCCAATAATGTGAATTCTACCCACATTCCTAGTTCCTTTTAATATAATATAGGAGGTACCGGAATATATCCGTTTTCCAGATTTTACACCTTTCTGTTATCAGTTTTTGAGTAAAACCGTGGACGGACGGATGAACAATGGACATGGCTCAAGTATAAACATTTCTTATTCGAAACGGAACTCTATATAAAAACCTAACTAAACATAAAACAAAAATCTTTAAATTTCTACAAATTTCAAGCAGATTATCGTTAAAAAAATATTATTAGACTATCTTTAAAAAATAAAATATTAATCAAAATAATTGTATTGCTTAAAGAAGGTACGCTTAAAGCAACTTACCTACAGATAATTTTACAGTAATTTTTATTAAATGAACCTAATCTTAGCGATTATAAATAGTAATTGCTAATTAGTGTTTAATCTGTTTTCTGTAGGAACTCTTAGACTAGGCATAACAAGTTTAAATTAATTGAAAAAGTATTTAACATTGGAACCAATGAACAAGAATGGATTGCTTACTTCAGAAGCGTGATTAAAACTTTAGATTACCTCCAAACTGATGTTCAAATAAAAAGCACCAATATTGAACTATACATTTAATTTGAGCGAGCTAAACTCACCCGAAAATGCTAAACTCGTGGAGTTGAAAACTAATAATGCAAGTTGCGTAACTAAAGAGTACAAGGAGGAGAACAAAAACTAAAGCTGCCTTCAACTACGTCAGGCATTCTTCTGCGCAAATATTAAATACATTGTTGAAAGATTACGGCTAACGGGCTATTAGAAGTTGATTATAAACTTTGTTTCTTGTTTATCTAATAATTTTATAAGATTATCCACGCTTATTAAATATGGGCTGGGTATATCTTTACTTAGCTAGGAAGGTATTAGAAATAAATGTGGTTTGCAGAAACCTTTTTTAGTTGAAACCATATTGGTCATTAACTACATTTTTAACCGATTATTTCTCGATTTATTTTAAAAATATAGCATAGGTCGTCCAGTGGCTATAGGCACTACTTATGAGTTTAGAGTCGTGAGTTCGAACCATACGCTTCGAATTTTGTTTAATTTTTTCATCGACACTTTACAAACCGTGATGGAAACGTTCTAGGACCGACAATTTTGAAGATATGCGACATCTACCAAACCACACTGTGCCCACGTAGTTGCTTACCTTCGGCCTATTCTCTCTCATAGAGATCTGTATCGTTATAACCCGGTACGTTATAGTCTGCTTAAGTTTATGTATACATTAATTAGATAGATAGATTTAAAAAAATTAAATAATTAAAGAATTAAAAAAAGTCTTATCGCTAAAAGCGATAAGACCGCCCATTAGATATTAGATTAGATATTTTATAAAGGGTAGTCATACACACTATAAGTTTATTAAAAATAATACCTATGTAAGTAATAAAATTTACGTACATAATTAGAGCACAAACATTTTTTTAGCTAATATTCATTTGCGATATCCAGAACGTTAAAAGTAGCGTCCAATATTTAATAATAATTGGAATATACTATATACTAATATGGTGTTATATTTCGTACCATTTTGGTTATATAATTAACTATGTATGTATTTGTTTTCGTACAGGTGATTTTTTTTTTAAAACTAATTATAAGTGACAATTTAAATCCAAATTTAGGTAGATGCAAAAATTAATAATAATTATTATTATATACCTAGCACGGTAGACAGGGCTAAGTCTGTTATAATTTTAGAAGGTAACTGGTATCTGAAGATCTGATAGACATACGCACAATTTTTTTTTTAAGATTACTAGCAATGTGGGTAGAATTGAAATAGAAATTGATTAGAAGCTAAATCCAAAATACAAACATGTGGTTGGAAACTCTAGGCAAGTGACGACCTAATTGCGTGTGCATTAAATTGTCAACATACACACACACAATGACTGTCATATGAAACGAAATAAAAAACAATAAAAATCCTTTCAGTAACTTCAGCACCAAATGTTGTTTACAAAGCGAAATATTATGTTTATCAAATAAGAATTCCGACCGAGCGCATTTTTGCTACCAGCAAATAAAATTATGAGACGAATGAGAGCAAAACGCAACTTGATTTTAATACATGAACGTATACGCCAGGATCGCAATCCTGCCGTTTAAAAATGCTGGCATGCTTCCCCAAGCTTGAAATTACATTCAAATGGAAAGCAATACACTTTTTATTCTATTAAATGGGTTTTATTTGAACTATGGAACGGCCGATGGAAGGAGTTCTTCATGTGACCCTGTAACTATTACGTATTTTTGCTTCTATATACTACATAAAATATAAAAGTCCTACAAGTACATAGTACTTTTTTACAAAATTTGTAACAACGTAACAACAATGTATGATTAGCAGTCCGCCATATTGGTTTTAAAATGATGTAACTTATTTTAAATCCAATATGGCGGAAAGTCCAAGATGGTGGACTTATCTGTTTTTTTTGTGTAGGTACTACCTTATTATCTATGAGTATCAACTAAAAAAATTGCACTGAACATTACGAAAATAATAAAAAAGCTTGTACTTAAATATGTGTATTTAATTGCTATTAATTTATTAAAATTATTCATCGATTACAAAGTATAAGTCTTGTATAGGTAAGTGCGGTGCCGGTGAGTCTTGGATCCAGCGGATTGTCAATTGTGCGCTTTGCGGGAGGACTTCCTACGCTGCGTTTCCCAGTACATGTTTGCTTCTTCGAGAAACTATACGTCCCATCATCTATGTATCTGTTCGGCGAGCAATGTGTTCAGCCCACTGATACGTAAGCTCGGCGATGCTTCGAGGTATGCTTCGAGGTATGGTAAGCTTATAACTTCGTTCTACTGCGGATATCTATTATACTGATTCGAACAAGGCAATATAAATATGCATCCAGGCTATTTGTGCAGCCGCGGGAGACCCCCCGGGCGTTGCGAATCACGTGCAGATCTCCGGCCACCGTAGGCGAGGGCTTGCGGACGGCGAGCAAGGGTACCTAACCGTCCGGTAAGGACCAGGCCCGGGTCGGCGGCGCGTTGTGTTCCACGCGCGCCTCAAAGAGCAATCAGCAATAGTGACGGGGTCCTATAGGGCCATTGCCTGCCGGGGTTGCGGAAATGTTCTAACGAGATACCGTGGCCCCGGAACTTAAGGGCAGCTGAAGGAACAGGGTGGGTTTTTAGTCAGTAGAAGTCTGATACTCCCTTCCGCTCCACCCAGAGTGGGAGAAGTCATTCGATGATTTTCCCACCCAGAGAAAAAAAAACAAAGGCTATTTGTGCAACATTTTGAGATGACCACACGGTTTGGCGCAGTGATTGAGTGAATAGCTGCTGTGCTGCGTTTCGCAGGTTCGATGCCCGAAATGCCTACGAAATATTTGTTAAGCGCACAAATGCACTTAACACTCGAGAGAAATTCCTTAAGCGGGACTATTTTTCTTTAAAAAAAAATGTCTGACAAGTTTTCAACCAAAATCTGATTAACTACTAGATTAACCTATCACGACTTAATATCCAATAAATCAGATTTTCGATATTAAACTACTCGTTTGCTCAATGTGTTTT
Organism: Tholera decimalis; assembly: GCA_943138885.2. NCBI lineage: Eukaryota > Metazoa > Arthropoda > Insecta > Lepidoptera > Noctuidae > Tholera > Tholera decimalis. The sequence continues at coordinate 29,764,213 of OW964550.2, read as the reverse complement.
AAAATTGGTACATAATTATGTCCGCCCAGTAACCCTTCTACGTCGAACTCAGTATTATAAATTGCTTTGAAGGTGGTTAAGGGAACTTTTTAAACACTCGATAGTTCAATGTGGTTAGCATTTCGGTTTCTCAGTCCTTTAAAGTGTTGTTCACATAGAAATATTCATTGTGCGTACAGCTAAAGTTACTGAGTAAAGTTCTCTACTGGAGTCTATGTTGCCTAATAACTACAATACAAACTAAGGGTCTTTGAGTCTTTGGGTTGCAGGAATGTTCTAATGAGTTAGTGAAACGCAGTCAAATTTTTTGTCAAAGCAAAAGGAGTCATTTGATGACATTCCCCTCATAAAAAATAAGTTTTTAATCAAGAATTAATAGTTATACGTTTGGTCCCCCATCATCGACGGCATCCTAGCTTACCATCATGAGAGATTGTGTTAGAAATATCAACAGAGTAAGAGTATGAATCAAATAAGGTTTAATGTCTTGTCTTTTCAAAAGGGTTAATATTTCTCTACATTTCAAGCATTGATGAAGCATAATAAATTGTGACAACCATTAATAAACTAAACGGTCCCGCAGCGCTTTTCTCCCGTGGGCTTTATCACGATAAAAACATGACTCTCCTTTTTGCAGTCGGGTAAATCTTCAAACTACTTCCATACCAAATTTCATTCAAATCTACTCAGTAGTTTCGTAGATTAGTACTAGAGGATTAGTTCAAACAAACAATCTTTTCCACTTTATAATATTAGATAGATTTAAGTGGTTAAAAAGGATGTCGTCACTACTATACGAAAATTAACAACGCAATGTTGCCACTTCAGAGTTCCCTCGATTTTCCAAATGAACGCTGCCACCGCGAATTACATATAACCAAATTAACTATCGTAAAACGCAAAACAACTGAATTAATAATTTAATGCGTGAAAGATAATTAGCGCAAATCAAACACAGCAACATCAATTATCGCAAAATGGCAAACAATCGTTTAATTACTCAGTGGCATGGAAACCGCTAAATTAAGCGACAACCGAACCCATGTCGTAAATATGTTGCAGACGATAATTAACTTTACAGGCTTGCTGCAATCGCTATGTAAGTAATTATTATTGTCATGTAGTAGGATTTTATAACGAAGTTTCTTTTTCAGTAAAGACAAAAACATTGTTCTAGACTTAACCATTCCACCATACTAGACGGGAGTCGTAATTATGTCCCGTTAAAATCACGAAACATAAGACTCAGATTCAGAGCATTAAAAGCAAAACATAAACGACACACATTCGACCAAATATTAACGTATTTTAATCACGATAGACCCACAATGCATGGAGTTAATAATATTTTTTTATATCAACACATCGAGTCTGCACCAATATGACTATTAGAATATATACTACTCGTAGCATACGACATCAACTTTGAATTCGTATTTCGAAATGGAAAATTTCTTAACAATATAAGGCTATTCAAGATCTTCTAGGGACAAAAATGTTAGACCACTAAAGGGATGAATGAGAGGGGAAGGGGCAAATGGATAAGAATAAGAATAAATTTTATTTTCATTGTTACAATGATTTTCTTAATTCCATAATTACAATTTCAATTATTTTGTTTGTTACCGTATGACGAATTCTTATGTTGATCGGTGGTCTCCAAACTAGATCATAACTGTATCTTGGGAACCTGAATTGCGGTACTTAGTCATAAAAAGTATTTATCAATAGCGTAGACATATTAAATTCTGATGTAACTACATAGTTCTAAAACATTAAAATGTCAGCTAAATAAAAACTTTTTTGCAAAAAATAAAACCGACTTCCACATCAAAACACTACAAAGCCAAAAATAATTTTAATTTCGGTAGACGGTGTTATTGGTTTTGTATTTTCTTTTTTTTTCACACCGCCTTCCGAAATTAAAATTATTTTTGGCTTTGTAGTGTTTTGATATGGAAGTCGGTTTTATTTTTTGCAAAAAAGTTTTTATTTTCGTGCTTTTTAGTGGGTCAGTGAATTTTCCCAATCGGTTCGTAAATGACGGAGTTATGCGCGAGCAAAAAACGCAATGCAGAGTAAACGAAAAGATCATCAACGTAAATATTTTTTTTAGACTTTTGTTGATTTTTCAGAAACGGCTGGTCCGATTACGATAAAATTTTCATGGGACCATTTGGAAAGTATACCCTTTCTAACAAGATAATAATTTTTCAAATCGGTTGGCAAGCGACGGAGTTATGCGCGGACAAACACAAAAAAAAAATACAAACATCCGAATTGAGAACCTCCTCCTTTTTTAGAAGTCGGTTAAAAATAAGAACATTCGTAAATAAAATAAAATATACACAAATTTTAATGGTTTGTGTGTTTGTGTCTTGTGACAGTTGTCTGTATGTAGAGTGTAATCTGTGTGTTGTGTGTAAGAATTACCTGTGTATGCGCATTTAATATAAATAATAAGACGCTGTTTTTGTTTTAAGTCTAAATTAATTTAAAATTTCTTCCGTTTCTTCATAAGTAAGTTTGGCAAGCCATTTTATTAAAGTTTTCTTGCACGTAAAATTATTCAAGTCTTTAATCACGGTAATATTAACTATGCTTTAATGTCACAAATTTTGCTGATTCTATTATACGTGTGTACATGTGTAAATAAAGGGCATCGTCTGGCTAAGAGGCTATTTGTTTTTGGAAGGGGAATGTTGAGGACACGTTTGGAAGCAATTTTTTTTTGTTTTTTTTTTATTTGCTGTCATCATTTTCTTTTCCTTACTATGTTGAGGTCGGCTTTCAATCTAACCGGATGCAGCTGAGTATTAATATTTTACATGGAGCGACTGCCTTTCTGACCTGACTGAGCCAGTAGCATGGTAATACCCTTGGCAACACCAGTGTTAGAATTTCTGGCTTCTGACTATCTGTAACGACTGTCAATGATATTTAAATGACAGCCGGGAGAATAAAGAATACCTATGTATACAACGTGTAATTTAACGTGTAGATAACAAACGATATGGCAAGGGTTTTGTAATCCTAAGTCCACGTGTGTAGAACTTATTACAAATACCAATACACTGGTACCAGAGACCGAGTTTTTCAAATTAAGAAGAACGAAGAGAATTATCGTGTTATTGTCAAGTGACGTGGAAAGTTATTGACCCTCGTAGTGCTGTGACACGTTTTTTATGATTGGTATTCAAGAAATATATGAAACCGATAATTTGGTATCAATTCTTTGAGTCAGTTATTTTGAGCTGAAACTGTGCATAGAGACTCCATACCAGATGCTGTCTTCAGCCCTTTTGGATAGGTATGGGGTTTCCGTTACACATTGTATAGAGAATTATCGTAAGTGACACCGGTGACTGAGAAGTTGACATGGTAGAGGAGAAATCGTTGACATATTTTGATAAGTTACAGCATAGTTTATGTTTTGTCGCTAAAAGACTTGACTCGGCGACTAGATAAGATAATACGCTGCGTTAACCCAAAATAAATCAGTATTAATACAGGAAAATGATTACATAACGATTAAAAGACAATGGATATGAAATAAGTAGAGAATAGACTGAGAGTAATTTTTTTCTAGCTTATTACCAAGCATCTCCAAACGTTAAAATACATTAATTTTAAGCTCTTAGCTGCGTAACATACCCTTTATCCAACGATACTAAGTAAATATTATCGTACAATAAATGAAGACTAAACTTTTGATGTGGTAACATCAACCAAACTTGCCACTTCCAAAAACGTCATTATAGAAGTCAGAACGCCTAATCAACTGAGATAAAGAGAAACTGGTGATAATGCGAACATGTAACACGTATTATTATTTTAATTTCTAACCAGAAGAAGGTCGGACGCACAGATAACAACAATACTAAGCCCAAACCGCGTATTCCTCTAAACAATAAGATCTGTACGTTAAGGCGACGAGACCCAACTCGCTATTGTTTAAGAAACTCGCTTAAACACGCTGGGCGACAATAGAAGGACATTTAAAATTTATACACTTCGACATTTTGTTTTAAATATGGTTTTTGTTTAGTTAAAGAGATTTTGGGTGCTTAAAAGTAATTCAATAAATATTTATAACACTAATTTCCCTTCGCACAGAGAAGCTTAAAGAAAAACTTCAGGACCTTTTCAAAAACCAATTAAAATCCGAAGAAAACAAATTAAGTTTATTTTTTCTAATCAACTGATTAATATAGGAAGGTGTAGCGTGGGCGGCAAACTTTTTTTTATATTTCAGAGGAAAAAATAAGATACAACTTAATTCGAAAATCGGAGTTCTTTTAAAATAGCTTGCTTATGAAGAAAGGTTACTTTCTGACTTATTCATGATATCCTTTACACCCTTTGTAAGACAGTCTTTTGACCAAAAATTTCCTACAGGAGTCATTTTAACGTTTCACTCAAAACAGACTAATTCAACGTATGTTCTCGAGCAAGTCAAACAGCGTTGACCACACAAACCCCAAACTCCAAAGTTTAAGAGTCATCCATCCAACTTCTACACCAGAACTTGCGTGAAATATTATGAATGAATACTTAAAATTAATTCAGGCGTGCATTAAAACAAACTAGTGGAAATTACAACGACATGAATCCAATTAGCGAAATCCCCTTGGGAGGTTCTCGATGAACAAAAACTAATATGATCCGGTTAAAATTCCACTTTGAACATTTTTCAATTAATCATAATGTCGAATAATGAATTAAGTGGTTCGGCTAATTGACGCGTCTTTTCGAATCCAATTTATGGTGCGGACCTGTAGATGCGATTATTGAAATGAGTGGAACGAACAAGATGAAACGATGAAGGAAAACAATGACGTTAAAATATTAACTCGAGGGAATCTACAACAAATCCATGAATAAATGAATATATGCTTTTAGTAAGAATTGTGTGGATTGTATGTTTGAATTTTGGTATATTTCATTGAATTTTGACTCGATAGTTTGTTCAGGTTCATGGACAAATCCCAGTCCGTTCCAGTAAAAGTGTTAGAAGTGCAACATACTTGATTGTTTTATTTAAAAAATCTCCCTATTCAATAGCATAAACACAGTCAATTCATAAATTTTGGTTCTGACTTGCCGTTGTCCTTGCGTATATTTTCCGTCAGCGTAGCAGCCTTTTAGGGTTATAGCCGATGACCCACAAACTCGGGGGCATAACCTACACTATCGGTTACACAATAGGCATTGCTAGGACACTACTTAAATAAAGAGTAAAAAATAACAGCTTAGCCAAAACTGATACAAAATATATTTAATTCATTAGTTAGGTTAGGTTATTATAATTTTAGTCCAAACACTATAAAACCACTTGACCGCGCATACAGTGCCCCGACGCACGAAAACTATGAGGCTTTTTGCTCTTATATATAGGCTACGGTACAGGAACTATTTTAGTTGTGACCAAGTATTAGTATATCAGTAAATCATGTAAGACCGATGTATTAGAGTTTGCCCTATCCAATCACACAGCACAGCTGCTTCAATGTCCAGTTCAAAATGTATGCGCTTTAAAATACTGGTACCCGAAAAGAAGGGACTATAGTAAAGAAAACATAGTAAAGTTTAAAGATTGTATAAAAAAAATATCCTTTTCGGAAATTTACGATACCTATGACCCAAATGTGGCATACAGTGCATTCATCGACACTTTCAGGCTATTCTATGACTTATGTTTTCCCATCATCGTAATTAAAGTAGATACAGTGAAAAGACCTAAATGACTGTCCCAAGGTGTTAAATTATGCAGTAAAAAGAAAAGGTCACTTTTGTGACAATTAAGATTAAACCCTAATAAGGACAATAAAATAAAATTTACTAACTATTCCAAACTGTACAAAAGAATAATAAATCTAACACAAAAACACAAAATAGCCACACAATTAAACAATCTACAATAAGTCAAAATCTACTTGGCAAATCATTAACCAAACTAAATACAATATTCCTAAACAACATATCACTAAAATTACGGTAAATAACCAAATAATTACAAATCCAGTGAAAATAGCTGATGCATTTAACAATTACTTTGTCAATAAAATTAATATATTAAAAATAATAATTTCCCTAAAAAATACCAGTAGCGTAGGTTACGATGGAATCTCTACAAAGATAGTAAAATCAATAGCTTATGATATATGCGGTCACCTTAGTCACTTAATAAACCTTAGCATTAGCGCTGGTATTTATCCAGATGCTTTAAAAACTTCAATAATAAAGCCTTTGTTTAAAAAAGGAAATAGAAAGGTCATGGAAAATTATAAGCCAATCTCACTCATACCGATTATTTCTAAAATATTTGAGAAGTACATATATAAAGAACTATATAAATATATAGAAAAAATAAAATATTATGTGATGAACAGAAAGGATTTAGGCAATGTAGGACTATTAATATGGCAATATATGACTTTATATGCAGTGTAATTAGTAATGTGGATAAAACAACACCAGTATGTGCCATTTTCTGTGACATGCCTTCGATTATGTCCACCATAATACCCTCATAAGTAAACTTGAAGCATACGGTATCCGAGGAAATATTCTTAACTTAATTGAATCTTACCTTCGCAACAGAAAACAAATTACTCAAATTAATAGAATAAATGCAAGTAATCAATACGAAGAGGTATTTCAATCATTACAACGTGAAATTAGGTTTGGTGTGCCGCAGGGTAGCATGCTTGGACCTTTATTATTTATATTGTACATAAACGATTTACCTAAGTGCATAGAAAACCCGTTGATATTATTTGCAGATGATAGTACAATTACAATACCGTGCAAAGTGTTAACGCATATGAAAGTGAAATTCCCTGAAATTTATTATAAAATGGTTAGACGAAAATAACTTACAAATAAATTTAAGCAAAACCAAAATAATTCATTTTAGCCAACGTATACCTGCTTTAAAAAACCTTAATATCAACTATAAAAATAACATTATGGAAGAAGTAGAAAGCACGAAATTTCTAGGGTTGGAAATAGATAAAAAGCTAAACTGGAAATGTCACAAACATATTATGTAAAAAGCTCAGTAAATCTTCATATGCACTACATACATTATCACCAATAATTGACACAGATGGTCTTCTTACTGCTTATTATGGTATAGTTGAATCCCATTTACGATATGGGGTTATATTTTGGGGCAACTCTTCTGAAAGAGAAGCGGCATTTAAATCACACAAAAGGTGCATTCGCTCAATGTTCAAGTTAAAAACTACCGATAGTTGGAGCCTTACTTCAAACAGTATAAAATATGAACGCTTCCTAGTATTTACATTTTAGAAATAGCAGTATTTGTTAAGGTTAACTCTAATTATTTTATGCGCCTAAATGACCTATTTCCATGAAATAGACGCGATAATAGTAGATTAAGTGTTCTCAGAGCAAATACAGCCCTAATGCGCAAAAGTGTCTGCTGCATGGCACCAGAAATAAAATAAATAAATAAATTGCCTAAAGACTGGAAGAATTTGAATTTGTATTTGTTTAAAAAAAATATTACGCAGCTTTTTAGCAGATAAAACGTATTATACTGTAAACGAATTTCTGGCGGAAAAAATATATAGTTAATATATAGTTTTTATTTTAAGTATTTTTAGATTAAATAGTAACGTAGTTTGATATTGTAATCCTGCTTTAAAGCTATCATAATTATGTATACTTTTCTTTTATTTTTTGTATTTTTGCATGCCTGATGGTAAAATATGGTTGAGCTTTATTTTCTTTTTGTTTATGTCACCACAATATTATGTTGTAAAACCCATATTTGCAAATAAAACACATCTTTATCTTTATCTTTTATTAGACCTGTGTGCATGCTAAACAATTACAAATTTTAAATTTTTGTATCCAATTTATAACGCATAATAATGCTTTCATGCGCGTTGAAGAGGTGTGGAAAACATTCCTAGACATCTAGATACTAAATGGATGACATTACTATTCATCAGTAATAAAATAATACGAAAATTATATATCATTTAATCAGATCATTATAAGCCACCGCATAGGTCTATTTAAAGTGGTGGTTTGGGTGATCAAGGACACAATTGAGTCGCGCGTTGATGTCTTTTGGAAAAGTCGTTCTTTCATGAAGAAATTCTAATTCTTTTATCCCTTTCTTTCCCTTTGTATTTTTATCGTAAAAATCTGTGCTGTTACCTTTAACGGCTGAATACGATATAGATAATTATAAAATTAAACTTATTTTTTTTTACCGACCTACCTACCTACCTATCTACATTAACCGACTTTAAAAAAAGAGGAAGTTCTAAAAGTTTTTGTGCTGTGTGACATGCATGTTTTCAATTTAGATTTCCGAAGATTCCAGATTAAAAAGGAAAGTGGATGGATAAGGTTACTACAAACAAAACTAGAAACCAATATTCCCTATATTGGTTTTTAGTTTTGTTTTTATTGATATAATGTTGAGAAAAGTCAAATTGTGAATATAAGATTCAATCTTTCTAGGCTTCAAATAGTATGTATGACGGACTCTAATACTAATTAACTTGGGCCTTTGCATTACAATATCGTCCTCGTAAGTTACTTTGGTTCCGGGGTTGCGGTAATGTTCTAACGAGATACCGCGGCCTCGGAACTTAAGGGCAGCTGAAGGAACAGGGTGGGTTTTTAGTCAGTAGAAGTCTGACACTCCCGCTTTACCCAGAGCGGGAGAAGTCATTCGATGATTTTCCCACCTAGGAAAAAAACAGGTTACTTTGTTTCGATGTCGAGTCCACGGGTTAAGTATATCTAGAAGGTAGGAGTCAACAGATAAATCATCTAATGACTCACCACCGAAAAAATAATTATTACAGAGTGCCTGCTGAAGCTACAGTTGTTGCCACAACTGATTTTAATGAAAATATTTTTATTTTGGATATTTTATTCAGCATTTTTACAATGTAAAAATCAATTTTATCGATATCGACTGCTTACCCTTAATCAAGTAAACTAATCTCTAACCAGGCATATATGCGCAACTTGACCTTGAACTGACCAATTGCAGCTCTGCATTTCTCTGTCGTCCCCCGGCCCACAGTAGTGAGTTGTGTTCTTCAAAGAAATCGGCCTATACGCTCTCTAGTGGTTATATACTTTCTGTTTTAGTCAGAAGACGTTGACCGCTGGACTCAGGCTACCCACAATCGTCGCCGTTTCGACCAGTTCAGTGTTTCTCGAATCTCAAGACTTAATATGAGTTTTGAATTTTTTTAGAGGGTCCAAAATATGGAAAAGTCTGCTAAAATCGGCTTATGTTTATTCGAGTGTATCATGTGCTGAGCCTTTTCGCAACTACACCCCGGGGTGGTCTTACCTACTGTATGTGGGCGAGTACTACTGTTTTACACGACAGCTTAGCTGGTCTCCACAATCTAGTAGCTGGATAAAACGATTCGCTTTGGCAAGGTTAATTTTGAGTTGAATGAGCCGTTAACTTTTATGAAAAATATATTTTACGTAATAGTAGTCCTCCTGATTGATTTCGGCCACGACCGTAAATTTTAGTGGCCAATGGCACAGGAGATATTATGCACAAGTGTGTGCGCAGGTACAGCTTGGCACTCTGTTCCTTTACGTTCATAGTCCGGTGGGACGACAACCCGACACGACTGGAGAGAGTTCAGGCACAGGAGCAACGACTTAATTTGCTTTTATAGGCATGGCGGTATCACCCCGCACATGTTTCTAACTCCGGGCTACTACTGAGATTTTTTAAAACCCCAAAAGCACTATTTGCCTGAACCGGGAAACGAACCCGAATACTATAATATATCGATACCGACAGTAATGAATACAGCGGTTTTTAACGTCCGATGTGCAACCCATGTAAGATGTTCAAAGAGTTATGTAATTAGGTTTCAGGTCATTGAACTACGAAGTCCAAAAAATTAAAATCGAGACAAACTTATGTTTAGGGATTATTCCCCACGAAACCTGTAAATACAAAATCAGTTACAGAATCGATTAATACTTATTTTATATACTAAAAGTTGAACACCAAATACAATAGAATTTGTATGTAATAATGACTTTCTACATATTTTCAGTGAAACCAAGTTTTGAGATACAAGTTATTTAAGAGTAAAAAGAGCCAGAACAAGTCATTCATAAACCATTGAATATACTGTCGTGGGAGGTAGGTAAAGTTTTCTTTTTACCTAAATGTAAATATAGAAAATTTGCCTAATATAAAACAACTTTCCGTTCAAATGGAAGGCTCCTTCCCCTTTATCGTATTTTCCTGTTTCTCTCTATAATAAAGTTTATTTATGTTCATTTCATTATCTAGATATTCTGTAATAAAATCTTCAGTCTCAACTCTATTTGTGAAAATGAAGGTATTGAATGACGATAGTGTAGGTACTTAGTTACAAAGTAGATGGGTAATTTCAAAGATGTACAATGAAGTACCATTAGGTTGTAACTAATTTCCAGATGAATATCTTAGTTTTGTTTTAAGGTTCCTTAAAAATCTGAAAATGCCACTAGCTAGCTAACTCAAAATACAGGCTGAATTCATATACAACGTGTAGTTTAAAGGGTATATACATACCAAGTGCACGGCTTCTTTGGATGATAACAAACGATATGGCCAGGGTTTTCTAATCCTATGTCTGCATGTGTGGAACTTATTAGAAATTTCAATACATTGATACCAGAGACCGAATTTTCAAATTAAGAAGAACGAAGAGAATTATCGTGTTATTGGCAAGTGACGTGGAAAGTGATGACCCTCATAGTGATGTGACACGTTTGTTATTATTGGTATTCAAGAAACATACGAAATCAAAAATTTGGGGTCTTTTTTTATTTTTTTTATTTTTAGGTAGGGCCACTCGTAGATCAGCTCACTAAGGCTGTGCGTCTACTTAACCGGTCTATCCTGTGGTGACCTCTAATAAATTAACGGCCCCCAGCCAGGGCTTACAAACTAAAATACAAATTACAGCTAATGACCGCACGCTAAGGGCACTCCCTGTGGAGTACTGGCCTCGGCATAGCGGGGTCATTTGGGGAGGGCAGCAAAGGGACAGGCTGGGTCATATTATTATTTAAGGGAGTATTTATTGCTACTGGCTCAGCATCACGGGCTGGCTCGTTTGGCAAAGGTCGGGGAGGATTTCCGTTACACGTACGCGGACGTCGCGATGGGCCTCGTCGGCGAGGCCGGAATACGGAACGCGTTTTGTGTGTGTGTTTTCTCAGAGTGCTAGTTTCCCTACTGCTCTTTTGTTAGATGGTGGTGGGGTCGTCGGGCTCGTCTAGGACGTTACGCGGGCGACGAACCCGAGAAATTTTGGAAGATCTGCATCGGGCGGCCGATACGATCAGGGGGTTTGTGTGGGTATCAGCAGAGGTGAAGTAACGCACTGACATGCGTTTCAACACTTGCTTTATAGTCGGGATTTTGAGGTCTACATGGAGATCCTCATTCCTCAAAAACCAGGGCGAGCCCGTGGCCTTTCGGAGAAAACGGTTTTGAATGACTTGCATCCTATGGATCTGCCTGGGACTGGCTTGAGCAAACACCAGACAGGCGTATGTCATGATGGGACGTATGCACGTCGTGAAAATTCGGATTTTACATCCAAGGGAGAGCTTACTGCGTGCATTCAGTATGTTGTGAAGCCTACCGAGAGCGAAAGCGGCTCGCGAGCGAACCGACTTTATGTGCTCATTGAAATTTAGGAACTGGTCTAGGATTACACCTAAGTATTTGGCTCGCTTTTCCCAAGGGATTGGCTTGCCAAACATAGTGATCGGGCGGGGGAGGGTGGGCTGTCTTTGGCGAGCCCTGCGAAACAGGACTGCTTGACTTTTATCGGGATTTACCTCGATCCTCCATTTCCTAAACCAATCGCCTAGTGTGTTGGCTGAGGTCTGGAGGGTACGAGCAATGCAATCGGGACTTTTTCCCGAGTAAAGGATGGCCGTGTCGTCGGCAAATAGGGTTAACTCTACTCTCCTGTTGGGGATATCGCTAGTGTATAGCGTGAAGAGTGGGGGAGAGAGCACGGCGCCCTGAGGGACGCCGGCTCTGATAAGGCGGGGAGTGGAAAGCCTTCCTTCGATACGATATCTTAAGGAGCGGTTCGACAGAAATAATTTGGGGTCAATTCTGTGAGTCACTTATTTTGAGCTGAAACTTTGCATAGAGACTCCATACCAGATGTAGTCTTCAGTCCCTTCTGACGGTTCTTTAGAATATGGTGTTCACAGATATAATTTAATATTATAATATCACTCGTTACTATACGTGGAGACCGGATTGGCTGTGAAACTATAACATTGTTATTAGTCCAATGCGTTTAGCTGTTAGTTTCCCATGTAAATCATTAAATAAATATTGTTTTACATAAAAATATAAATATTTGACATCCAGTAAACCTCTAACATTTTATCCCAACCGCTGCTAGTTTTGACGCATTTAGTTTCGAAAATGAGTGCCAAATAGTGTCATGGAGCCATTACTGTCAGTCGATATCTGGACATTCATAATAATCAAAGGAAACTGCTCAACCAATTTGTCAAATGATAAACCACTTTATTTCTGGTAAGTATTTTGTCGATAAAGTTTTTTGAATAGTGAATTCAGAGCAGGCTAGAGTATACTGAAAAAAAAAAGCTTTAAATCAATATTATTTAAATTCATGTCGCTGATAATTTGCGTTACGTTTTCCTTAAAGGCGTAAACCGCCTAATTATCTTTATATCTTAATCTTTATTCGGTACCAAAACTACATTAACAATAATTGGGAAGCTTCAGTCTCCGTTTAAGCAAATAGTGCCTGCAATAACTTAAAACAGTGTCCAATTATATCGCAGTTATTTTCTTAATATTATTATTAAGATTAAACTATCCAATCACATTTATACACTTAACGAACAAAAAAAGCAATAAAACGCAGCATCGAAATCAATAAACTCGTTTGACGAAGTAATATTTCCGCCAGTTGAATCATCGAAACAGCGTCTACTAAGGCTCGATTTTGAATCCCACCAGAGTTGACTTAATCATAAGAACGGCCGCGAATCGCTCCAGTTCAAACGAGGCCCGGGGGAACGACCGACTATCGGCCTCCTTCCTTTTGCTTCGTTTGCCCCGAGACGATCCAGAAAACTTGCCAGGATTACATTGGACTTACCCCACCAACTGCCGTATGAAAAACTTGAGCCGTTAAAGTGTTGTTGCATTTTTTGTCGAGTTTTAAACGTTAGCTTGATTATAAAACTAGCTCAGTTTAAAAACTACGCTTTTACGTTGGGTTTCGCTTTTATGATTTATTCGCTTCATAAATAGTTGGTTACCTGTTCATCTTGTTTTTTACGGTGGGTAATTGTAGATGTTTTTAGCGGAGAGGGTATTTATAAGACTGTCTATTCCATTTAGTCTAATGGAGTGGTCATTCATTTCCTTAAGGGAAAATTTTTTTTTTGTTTTTACTAACTACTTGATTATTTTACTAGTTGTTGCCTACGACTTCGTTCGCGTGGAAATTTCGCACTTTCGTGGGATAAAAATTTGCCTACCTATTATGTCTTTCCACGTTGTACCTAAACTAGGAGCTATAAGTTTGCCAAGTTTGAACTTAAATTATTAAGTAATTTTTGTGTGATTGAAACACTAACATAATTATAAAAAAATTGGCCAAGTGCGAGTCAGACTCGCCCATGAAGGGTTCCGTAGTAACTATAATAATATAATATGATATGTATATTTATTTGACGAAAAAAAATCCTTACAAAGTTCTTAAAACTAGCTTATTTACATTTTTACAACTACGCAAAATGACTTTCTTTTTCATAGTGTTTGTATGAATTACAAAGTTAATATGCTGTATCACAAAAACTGCTAACCCGATCTCGTTCAAACCAATTTGGGCTGAAAGTTTACATTAAGATCTACAGACATACATTTTTTTTAGATTTTTTACTCCATTATTATAGAAGTCAGAGGGGGGGGGGGGGGGGGGACATTTTACCACTTTGGAAGCGTATATCTTTTAGACGACTTTATTTTCAAAGTGATTTTAGAAACCCCTATGTCATTTTTAAAGACCTGTCTATAGATATCACACACGCATAGGTTTCATGAAAAAAATATTTTCAGTTTTAGTTCCATGTATGGGGAGCCCCCCTTTATTTTAAATATTTATTAATTATATATGAATACATCTACTTACCAAGTTTCACATGTATAGTCTTAATAGTTTCGGAATAAAATGGCTGTGACATACGGACAGACAGACAGACAGACAGACGGACAGACATGACGGAACTATAAGGGTTTCGTTTTTTGCCATTCGGCTACAGAACCCTGAAAATGTCATCTAAACTTTCACATTTATAAAATTTATCCACGGTGAGAACTGTTTAAATTTTATTTAAGTTTTTATCTTCTACAGCTATTATAGATAATAGCTGTAAGTCTGTTGATATAAGACTGTTATTATTTAGTCACGAGCTACTCACGTCATTTCAAATCTATATATATAATATTAACTGCAAAAAGTCTCACTCACTCATCGCGAAATATCAAAAACCGTTTGACGTTTAAAGATTAAATTTGGCAGGTAAGTAGTTTATAGTTTTTAGTAGACGTCCTTCATTAGTGAAATTAGATTTTTAATTCATAATTTAAGTCAAATTTATTTTAATATTTTATAAAGCTTTTTAAGTGAATGGGAGAACATGTAGCTCTTAGATTAGCTTTTCTATTTGTTTATTTGTTACATTGTACAATGTTAATTGATTCCCAATGAGCACATTAGTGGAAATAGCAGCCTATTTTGTTACTTTCGGCCGTAAGAGAGCGGTTTAAGGGTTCAACAAGCAGTTCAAAGTTGCATATCTGCATCCGTAAACGTCTATAGTTATAAATGTTACTTAAAGTGCTACAAGCTGAATCAAATACTACCCTAGGCTTAACAGTAGTTCACTTTAGAACTCATTTACCACTTACACCTTTATAGGAGAGTTACGAAGGTCATTCTGCCACTTACAGCTGTACAGTGGTTTCCATTGTAACTTTTATAGATTACATTACTACGAAAAGGAGTTAATTGTAGACTGTTTGCAGCACCTGTACAGGAGTTATAGTAACCACTATTATACTACTACAAGTTTCATTAGAGAAATAATAGATGCTCTTATGCATACTATAATTATAAAAAATTCATCAGTGTAACTAAAAACTACATTAAATATCCTAAAAAGAAACAAAAACTGCCTTTAACAATACAATAGTCATAACTTCTTCCTTACAGGATTAATCCATTCGCCATTTTTTACAGCCGCTTTTGTAAATATTACAAAAAAAAATGAATGGTAAAGGATGGAAATTAATAAAGAAAAGTGGAGGTTATCGCAGGAAAGTACGCAAGGTTTATGAAAACCTCCTAAAATCGTCAAACATGGCTGAACATTCCAGTGAATCTGCTAATCATCTAATACTGAAGTATTTTAATTTTTAAGCTTTTAATTTTAAAGAAGATTAATCTCAACATTTCACAAATCAAAACTTAATAAAAAAAGGCTATTCTTGGGTTCTTATTGTATAAAGATATCAGTCTCAACATTTGGATTTGGCGCAGTACCATCACAGGATCCATTAACCTCTTTAGCCAAATTACGGTTTTTTTTTGTGCAACGTTCTCATCATAATTAGGCAATATCTTTTCAATCGGAATATTTTCTTCGTTTGACAAATTTTCTTTATTCTGATCTAGTGATATTTTCCATCCTGAAGGGCAGATTGACAGCTCTTCCTTGTCTGCATTTATAGTTTTAACTATTTTAAAAGGCATTCTGTAATAAAACAATAATAGGTAGTTAATTGAAATGTTTAAACTTCATATTATAGTATAAGTAGGTAGGTCTAAACCATAAAGTAACTGGATCTTATTTCTACCGACAACAACATAATGTAAACTATTATTGAGACGTTTGATGATTATCTATTTGAAAAATAACCTGTATCATGTTTATGTAGAAATATCGGGTGTAAAGTCAAGTATCGTAATTAAAACACCGTAATCTTGGATTTGTTTTTAAAGTTGAGAAGCGTACAATGTCTATGTTAAGTGAACGTTTTTAAGAGTAGACCACGGATCTCCAAAATGGAAACCATTCGAATAAGTACGTAACTAGATCTTATAACCTCAAAAACAGGAAAATAGGAGCTTTTTGTGGTTGTGAATTGCACTAGGGGAACAAAAATCACTGGAAGCATTAAAAGGGTGAAAATTAGCGCTATGATTCTCAAAAGGGAATTATTAGAGCTGAAACTGCAGGTTATGACTACATTAGCTTCCGCCCGCGACTTCGTCCGCGTGGAAAAAAAAATCCCCGATTTTGAAACATTCTTCATTAGTGCTCCGCTCCTATTGGTCTTAGCGTGATGATATATAGCCTATAGCCTTCCTCGATAAATGGGCTATCTAACACTGAAAGAATTTTTCAAATCAGAACCGTAGTTCCTGAGATTAGCGCGTTCAAGCAAACAAACAAACAAACAAACAAACAAACTCTTCAGCTTTATAATATTATTTATAATATTAGTATAGATTACAATGACGCCATGATTTTTTAAGAAAACTTATAATTCACTTGCAAAATTGAGTTGATATACATTGGTTTTTCAGTTAAATGTGCATTAAATGTACCGGTAAATAATCGGCCACTTACGAATAGTAAGTTATCGACACTTAGAAATACGGAAATAAAATTTATTCTGTATAACAAATAAAAAATATCACATATCTTTTGTTAATTTTTTATATATCATAAAAGCGCGTTAAATTACTCGAAAATTATCTTATATATCTACAGTAAACTGGACAGCGTTTTAAGTATCTTTATATATCTTACTAATACAGAATACAAACTTTTACTTAAGTACTTTTGTTTTATTTTCATGATGGCGACGAAAACACTTTACCAAAATATTACAAATAATGTCAACTGAAGATATACAATAAAGAACTATAATCAATTCATTCGTTCAAAGTAGTTCAAAATCATTCAAAAGTAGCGCTACGAGAGCTTTAGTATGGCGTTAATAAATCGTTATAGCTATTGAGGAACCTTTATGCAAACGTTGTGCAGGTTAAATATAACTTTAGGCTGCATAAAATGGCGCCCAAATAGCGCTAAAGCAGCTGCTTACGCTTACGTCTTAGCGCTTACGTCTAATACCATAAGTAATAATCGGATACGCTCCAAAGCCCTAATGTAGCCCATTTGTGCTAGTTGGGTCTATACTGTCCTCTCATACATCTTAAACCAGTTTTATGGAATCATTATGGAAATGACTGATGTTTGGAAAAGAGTAACCGTGGAGTTTGTAGCTGGATTTTTCTATAGGAAACGACCAATGTTGAACCGTGCACCTAGCTTCTAACGTTTTGTAATGCCCATGTAGGCCTATGAGAAATAAAATATTTTGAGTATGAGTCAGAAAAATCGATTTTAGGAAACTGATCTTACAAGGGAGGTAGTAAAATTATGTATAAAACTTCTTCTGTTTTAAAGTTAGGTCTGTTAAAATTAATAAGATCCATAATTATGAATAAAAGTTATTTTTTTTTTCAATTTGACACACAGTGGATAAGAATAGGGAGAGCGAGAGTTTGTATGAAAATTCTTCAGTTTATAGCTAGGAATGTAAAAATTTATATGAAAGTTTAATATAATATTTTTTCAATGTTACCCCCAAATTTAGAAAGAAGGTAGGTAAAAGTTACATTTAACTTCTTCAGTTTTGCAGTTATAAACTTATGTATTGGTTTAAAGGTCGTGGTAAAAAAAAATACCTGTTACATTTTCGTACAATTGACTTCGTGGAGAGTAAAGTAGAGGGGCTGCTTTTTTACTGGTTTCAAATTAAAAGCTTCACATAGAGGCAAAAGCTTAGATCTTGATAGATCTAAACTATCGCTAAGAATGTTTTTTTTACATGCACTTCAAGAAGTTGAAATTGACAATTTTGCTGACCCTCTTTGAGGCGCGCGTGGAAAACAACGCGCCGCGTCTACCTGGGCCTGCTTTCTGTCGGGTGTGTGATGAAAGTTTGTACCTATGGGGAATTCAAACCATTTAACCAATTTTAACGGATTTTGGTTTTTTCGTAAAATCAACGCAGGTAAAACCGAAGTGCATGTCTATTTTGTTATAAAAATTAAAACTGTTGAAAGAAGCTGCAGTAACTAAAATAAACACTACTTCTTCCATAGATTTAAAATATTCAGACCTTCTTCCAGTGTTTACTTTTCAAGTTTCAATATGAACTCCTTGCAATATTCTTTCTAGACCCGTCATTTCTCAAGTAAATTATGACGAAGCTAGGTGCTAATATCACATGGCGCAATTTAGTTTATAGATGTCAGTCGTCATTAGTATCTCGTTACATACGACGCTAAACAAATAGGTGTACACTTAATAATGATTGACTGCGTACATAAAAGCTTATCTACGTTCAAAGTTACACAAGGACTTTAAACTCTATGCAAGTGTCGATAAAGTTGGGGTTAGATTGCATGTGTTCTTAAAATTTGATACGGTAAATAGAAGCCCAGGACGCGCGGTATTAGAGCTGGCTTATGGCACTGTATTAATTTTGAACCGTAGTAAGTTAGGTGGTGACAGAACTAAGATACCAGCGCATAATTCACTCGGTAACACAAATGAAACTACGCTTAATTTACTGTTATAATTTAGTGAATTCCTTTACAGTCCAAAGCGTTGAGGAACTTAGCCGCGGTGAGATGGGATTCTGTTGTGTGAAGGAATTAATTCGATACTACTGTTGTGGTTTGGGTTATCATTACGGTTATCTGATGCATAGTATTGAAACTATTCAAAAACATATTGAACAACTAATTCAGTTCAATTCGTTCATTGAATGGCAATCATTTCATAATCATCTTTAATCAAATTTATTATTGTTTATAATTAAAGAAAGGATTGACAAAAAAGTTGCAAATGTTAACAAATGTGGAACATATCATACCACTTGTTCTATACCAAAAAAAGTTACCCAATTTTTATTATTATTCCTCTACATATGAACAAGCAACAGCACGTGAAATTGCCAACAAAAAAGAAAAGGGAAAATCACACGGAGCGTAGCATCACGGGCCGACTCGGTTCGCGAACTACATTACAGTTTACATAAAAACATCGCGTTCAACGACAACGGGGCATCAACTTTCCCAGCGAAGACATAAGCGAAATTGAATTACACATATTGAAAAAGAAATGTGTAGCTCCTTGGTAGGCGTGGTTTTGTTCGAAGACTCCTCCTACCCAGTGACCCGCGCATGAATCGCACTGGCGTCGCTCTCAAGTCGGCCGGTCGCGCCGTGTGTCGCGAGAACTAAGTCAGTGCGAATCGAGCCGCGCGCTGGGGCTGTGTCGCGCCACCGAACAACTTGCCACTCCACACGACGAGTTTACTTCCCGTTTGTGTCCCTCGGAAATTCGCAAAACTTTCGTGTTCAACTTGCGCAAAATTTAATATAACTTTGCCGGATCAACAGAAGTGAGACGGGGAGGGGTAATGCCCGTAAACAAATAAATTTGTTGATTAAACCGACCAGGTTTGAGTGGATTTTATGTTCAGTGAGTGTGGGGAGGATGACAACCGCACGTTTATTTATTACAGATCTGCTAAATGAGCTATGACCACTTAGAGACACATTGTTTTGCTTCATTGAATTGATGTAGGTGAGTATAAGCTAATTACTGTTACTTTCAATACAGGTTATGTTAAAAATAAGATTAAAATGAAATACTTAAAAAACTACAAACAACTCAGCTCAATAGTTACATACTATTTTGCATACTAGGTATAACTTAAAATATGCAATGTAATCTCTCAACATAATTCATATTATTACTTCCCATATCGCAAATGAGCAAGTTTCAGTCTTGCTTGAATAAATAATTGGACAGTAAAAAGGCTTCAACTATAGAAACTTGAACGTAAGAATAAGTAAATGAAGTGGTTTAAACTCATTAATTATGCCTGAACGTTTGTGCTGTTAGTTAACAGAGTGGAGAAATAAAGTGCATAATTATTTTAGCAAATCTATCCCAGACCAAGATGGACATTAGAGCTAGGAAAGAGAAATTAACAGGGATAACAAAATTATCTAAAATAGTGGACACAGAATGAGGGCTGTGGGATATAAAATTTAGCCCGTGGCAAACAAAATTGCCGTAGAACAGCCCTGCCAGTGACGTAGGTACCCACTTAGGGGTTTTTCCACATCGCCCCTTAAGCGAGGTAAAAAGGGATAAAGTACGTTTTCACGGGCAACGCCGCGGGCCGAGCGGAGCAATAAATAAAGTTGCCAATTGCTCTTCGCAATGAAACTCGAAATTTCCAACCAGAAATGGCTCGAATTAAAGATTTATAAAATCGTTAAATTGACCGTTTGGACATATAAAATTGTATGAAATATTTTTGAGTGTTTCATATATTGAAAATATTGATATTGACTGTTACGGAATAACATTATCCCATGTTATTAATAAATAATTAAAACATAATAATTATGAGCAATTCGGTGTTTATTTTAAGTTATTATAATGGTCATACTTTAAAATAAATACCGTTTTATGCTGAATAAGTTTAGTCTTGTACAATAAATGTAGGTATAAATTTCAAATTTTGATTGAATGTAATATAGCAAAATTGTATGATAGTTTATGACAGGCACTAATAATTAGGATCCAATTTTCATTCAGTTATTCCCCGAATTTAGTCTAAATGGAAATATCTAAATTCAGAGTATTTATATAATTCCGGTATCTGCTTTATCTTTTATTTTAGGTTCAAGACTATTGAAAACAAAATGTTATTTTTTTAAGACCTCATACTATTTAATAAAGTTGACTTAAAATTATCAAGTTTCACTATATCTTAAGCTAGCAGTTGCGCAGGGTTTCACTCCCGTGTCTTTTTTATCACTATAAAATGTAATCCTCCTTTTTTTTCAGTCGGGTAAAAATCCTTATAATATCCGTTAACCGTATCCTTCATTCTTCCTCTAGCTTTAAGCTACTTCCATACCAAATTTTATCCAAATCCACCTAGTACTTTCGGAGGTTAGCGCGTTCAAACAAACAAACTATTTTGCTATATAATATTAATACAGATAATAACACCAACTAATTAAAATTAATAAACTGATCAAATTATTTCAAAACAACCAGTATAAAAGTCAATAGATATCTTTTTTAATAAGTCGTTCATTAACTTAAAAGCTTCTTGAAAGCTTAACAAGAAGCTTCGTCAGTTTTACAAAATGCGGACCAACATAATTTAATATTCTATTCATTTTTTGTATGAATTCCTGTGTACCGAATTTTTAGGAGCTTTTTATAAAAACCTTGTATTTTTTCTTTTCTATATTTAACATTCTGCTCTGTGACTATTTGTAATTCTCATTACAGGTTTCGTTAACATAATCTTCATGAATACCTTTCGCAGAATCAGTATTTGTACCCCTTTATTCCGTGATGAAGATATTTCTTAATCTGACAAGTTCTACAATTCAGACATTTTTTAATTTCGCGGATTTATTATAAAATGCCTACTGCTTGCCGTCTTGCACTCCGGGACTTGCACAAAATGAAAGTCGGTAGAGATGTTATATTCAAAAATGGACTGATACAGTATAACCTCACTGTGGCGTACGTGGTCTAAAATGATTGATCATTGCAGTACTTCATATCATAATGCAATTTTCATGCATTTGTAATATGATATTTTTTATATATCACGTGTATAAATTTATCTACGAAAATGGTCTATATTTAAACGCAAAAGTATTTTATGTATGCACTAGCTGTGCCCGCAACTTCGTCCGCGCGGAATAGTGACTTTAAGCAGCATTTTTAATTTTTTAGGCTAATGATTTTGAAAACAAAACTCACACATAAGTTGAATGTCGTATCTATTAATATCTAATAAAAAAAAGTAAGTTCCAAGCTTCTAGCTTTAAAAATGACGCAATTTCCATACAAATTTTCATCCCCTATTTCAACCCTTTACAGCCCTTTTTTCGCATCAAAAGTACCCTATGTTCTTTCTCAGGCTCTAGAGTATGTCCGTACCAAATTTCATTAAAATCGGTTCAGTAGTTTAGACGTGATTGCGTAACACACAGACAGACAGAGTTACTTTCGCATTTATAATATTAGTAAGGATTGCATACTCATTAATTGTCCGTTGCATACAAGGTGTATCAGAAGTCATGGATCTGCTTAGTCTTTCCTAACTATATTGAGGTCGGCTTCTACTTTAACCAAAATACAACTAGTACTAGCCTTTTATGTGGGGTGACTGCATATCTGACCTCCACCACCCACTAAATGCGTATCACGATACCTTGTATACCCTTGGTCAGACTGTTGTTAGATTTTATGGCACACACACTCGCATTCACGAATACTCACTCACTCACCCACACACGTAAACACACACACAAACAAACACGCACACACACACACACAAGTACGCCACACGCAATCACATAAACTCTTTGGTATCATGTTTGTCTTTATCTGTATTAAGTTTAACTAAGTAGTTTTTTTTTTTAATGTAATCCTTTCATGTCCTCCCGGGAGAGGGCACTGGCTCCTGTAACACAGGTTTTATCACCTAGCACGGGAGTCAGAGACTCAACTGTGTAATAATTTTTAGTGCAAATAAAGATTATATTATATATTATATTATATTATTATCTGAGTACTGATAATGACTGACAAGGACGTAAAATTACCGGGGTCAATGGCTTAACGTCCTTTACGAGACACGGCGGTCTTGGTATGTTGAGATGGTCACTCACTGACGGACCGGTAAGCGTTGCTTCACTTTGGAGCTGGTGGATGAATTAGTTCATTTTCGTATTTAAAAGTAATGTTCTATATCTGATTGAGAGTAAAGAACGATTGCAAAAATAACTTTTACAACGACAAAAAGTTGCAGTTTGGTCGCATTTATTTTAGTTCAGTCACAAATTTTGTAGCTATCACTGCTTGAACCTTTGGAACTTTTAACTCATTTTAACGGTAGGGTATTAATAAGCACTTGAATGGAGACTGTTCATCGCAGACGAAAAGTACTAAGACCACAAAACATCCTAAAAATATGTTCACATACTTTTGATTCACTTTGTATAGGTACTATCGTATATATGTTATTTTTCCTACTAAGAAAACATTTACAAACGCTAAAAGCAATTACTTCTCCACCGTTACCAAAAAAATTAAAACAGATTTAAATCAAAGAAAACTTCCACCCAATAACTCTCCGAGCCACAATCTCCCTGTAACAGGATATAATTAAAATCAATTACAAGAAAGGGCGATTTTTATTAGAAACGCTTATCTTAATAGTGTGAGAAGTACACTTAAGTGGATTTGTAGTCACGGCAGAACCAATGCTTCCGTACTGTGAGTAATTTAGAGGCGACCACTGGCTGATATCTGCGGGGGCATCCATTACCCCCAACAACGGGGTACCAGGCGCCCATAAATTATAAGGAGGAATACTTATACGCTGATTTATATAGAGCTGTAAATTTTCTATTTTATACAGTATTTAGATGCTACGGTCTTTATAATGGAGGCCAGCATATGCGCCTAAAATTACCGCAGCACTTTGAGTAATACGAGCTAGGCGGTAGAGTAAAAAGATAAGTTGTAGCTTGACTGAAATGTGTGACGGATTTTTAAATTGGCGTTGGAGGCGGGATGACTGAATCTAGATGCTATATATTACTTGATTAATCTAGTGCAATTACATAATAAAGTTAAAATCGAATAAGTATTACCGGAACTATAAAAAATATGATATCTTATAAAAAGTAACAATATACTAATTGTAATGAATGGGTCGGCAACCTTAATTCACCTGGTCTGAAATTAACGTAACTCCACTAAACTAAGGTTCAAAGCTACAAAAACGCGAGAGAAAAAGCGAACCAATAAATAAATGTCATTCAAATGTAAGGTAAGGTAAATGTAAGGTATTTAAAAAATCTTAACTCTTTGCTAGACAATTAAATGGGGTAAATACCCGTAGAGAACAAAGGAAATAAGAAACAAAAAACAAAGGATTGCGTCAAGTTGGTATTATGCCAACTTGAGCTGCGTATTTCTTTCTCTTAATATTTGCTTTTAATAAATATTCATGGGTAATCATTTAAGTACATTATGACTCGGAAAAGCTCCTTTGATATACTAAGTCACAATTTAATATAACTGACGGATTGGAGAAAATTAACTTATACAATATTTGTGTAGAAAATGTTCTTACACTCACAATCTCATCTCACAATCTATTATTAAAAAGTTCTTCCCTAATAAATGCATGCTACGAAAGCGTAGCTGCCTACGACGCAAAAGCTTCACCGTAGCACAATGCAGCCATTACGCCGTAGCACATAACTCACACGCGTTTGACAATTTCACGTCATTCTTACACATTTCATTTTAAATCTTTGTTAAAATAAAATAATCGGACCACGTATTCCCGTTCGAATAAACATGTAACGTCAACATTTTGTTGAATTTTAAAATATAACAAACAATGTTGAATAATAAATTATTATTTGAACAAAGCGTCGAGATATAAAATAACGTGGTGTTTCCGAACATCACGATGTTGGGCTAATAAAAATTAAAGGTACCACTGGGACATTTCCCGGCACTAGTGTTTTTGCTCTTGGCTGTAAAAGGGCAATATTTGTTTTAGTGGTTCGGCTACCTGCCGTTATCCGAGTGTTGCGGTTTTCGAACAAGCAAACTTGGGTGAGTAATGTAAAACGGGTAACATGCCATTACTTTGAAATTACAGAAGGTAATTAAATCAACCGATAGCCCTTCGTAAAGATCATTATAACCTTTAACTTTATTTCTAACAATAGCCCGCCATTATACCCATACAATTAAGTATGTGTAATAAGAGCTTTGGAATTATTTTTAGTGTATGATTAAATCTATGTTAAAAGTGATGTTTATTCAGCTAATCCATTATAACAACACTTTTGTATGTCAGATTTTAGCTTTCTCTTAGCTTGAGAGAAATCACCGAAAAACTCAAAGTTCAAAGTTTGTTTAAAAGTCTATACTTCACTAAATCTATCCTTTTATTGGTCAAATCATATGAAAACCACGTAGGTGAATGTAGTCTGAGCTTTTTCTTAATGAAACGTTATTTTTTTAATAATCATATATGTTCCTTAGACTAGCAATACAACACAAATAATCATTATCAACAGAGATCATTAGTTTCGAAGATTACCCCTTCCATACAAACAAATTTTACCACTTTGTAATTTTATAAGCACAGACGATTCAAAGAAAACTCATTAGGTACGTCCAATGAGATGAATATACTGAAAAAGGAGACTACTAAATAACTTTAAAAACTTACAGCATTGAGGTCCCGAGAGATAGAGAATGAAATATTATCTCTCTTTGTTATTCATTCGTGTCTCGGCGGATTCATAATTTTGTCAACACTTAAAATCTGGCAGTGAATCCTACTGTGTTTTAGTTATCTTCACAAAAATAAACGGTATTTATTTGTTATAACAAAGACAGATCGAAGCTTATAATGTTTTGCATCTTTTGTTAAAGTTATTTAAATCTTAATATAAGTTCATACAAATACTGTTAGTAGTAGTACCTATTTAAAGGAACAGAAAAACAGGTAAAAAGATATTTTTTTTTCTATATTTTTGTAAATCATAAAAAGTGTCCACGTTAAAAAGTGCGTACGTACAGCTAAGGAGTGGAATTCCCATCCAGTGTCTGTGTTTCCTGATAACTATAACCTTAGTTTTTAACCGACTTCTAAAAAAGGAGGAGGTTCTTAATTCGGATGTTTGTTTGTTTTTTTTTATGTTTGTTCGGGCATAGCTCCGTCGCTTGCCAACCGAATTGAAATATTCACTAAAGCTTTGGTTTCCTAGGATAGCGGTGCCGTCAAATAGCGGCCGTAATACTGCGGTGAATGACGTCACTAGAACGTTGTCTATGTAAACAAAATGGCGCGGTTTCCTAGAGAGCAGTAACTGACACCGTAACGTCAAAAAGCAGTGCCGCCATTTGCATGACGGCCGTCTTGTCGGTGTTAGATGGTTTCGTGAACGTTTCCAAAGAGAATGTAACATACTAGATAGCGATGAAGTAGACAGTGTGTTAAAACGGCCGTGGAACTTTCCACATGTCGTCACCGTGAAGACGGCCGCCTTTTTGCGTCCGTAATATTACGGCCGCTATATGACGGCACCGCTTTCCTAGGAAAACAAAGCTTTACCCACTAAAAAGCGCGAGAATAAATTTTTTTTTGCAAAAAATAAAACCGACTTCCATATCAAAACACTACAAAGCCAAAAATATTTTTAATTTCGGAAGGTGGTGTGAAAAAAAAGAAAATACAAAACCAATAACACCGACTACCGAAATTAAAATTATTTTTGGCTTTGTAGTGTTTTGATATGGAAGTCGGTTTTATTTTTTGCAGAAAAGTTTTTTTAGCCTTAGGTAGGAGGTTCTTAAGTACGAGTGAATAGGTTACTTTATTGTAAGCGTGAATAGGTTACTTCTTCGAGCACATCATCGTTTACCATCAGGTCAGATGGTGGTAAACCTTATTCAAATCATAAATTAAAAGAAACTTCAGACCAAAAAAAAAACGATTTCACTTTAGTGAGGAATACATATTACATTTTAACTCGCCACTACAGAAATTGCTTACTGTGTGCGTTATTGAATATTTTTATATAAAAAAAAAAACAAATAAAATGCTGTTGTCAAAAATATTTACTTCGTGCTCTTAATATAAGACATTCTCATACAATAGCCAATTCAAATAAATTGCTATAATAACCTCATTAAACAATTGAAAACAAATGTTTGAAAACCCAATGTTTGAAAACTATACACATTTTACACAATTCATGAAATGCAAATAAGCACCCACATTATGAAATAAAAATAAATATTAATTGTTACTACCAAGTTCCATGTAATAAAATATTCTGTATATTTTTTACTGTGTGCATTTCACGTTTTCACATCAAGCAAATAATATTGTTCTGGAAAATGAACCTTGATGATGCATAATAAATTAAAATATTAAATAAATCGTCCTTTTGCAACAAAATGAACTGAAAACTTTAATACCCAGTTCGGTTTACCTTCGAATATTTTTTTCTGTTAAAAAAGTATCATGGTATGTGAAAAAGCGCAGATTTTATATTAAAAGGGTGTTGTTATGTTGTTTCTCCGTAGATAAATTTGCTGCGTTCGGTCAGTGTCCGGGTAAAATCAATAACCGTCCAATATGTGCCTATCATTTTGACATCTAGAATTTCGTACGCAGCTTATGGCAACGCTTCAGTGTCGGCCGCAAAGTGAGCGGTAAGCGGCAGTGATAACGATTAGGTTCGGGGTATAAAATTAAATAACTAATCATTTTGCAAACCTTAACACGTTTTTTTGGGGTTTAACATGTATCTAAAGGGTAATGAACGAACATATAACGAAACCTTATCTGTTACTTGGTATGTAAGTCAGCGGGCTGTACCTTATGAACCGTAATAAGTCAGATGCGCCTCACAAAGTGGTACCGAATGTGTGTTGTATGACTGTTATATTTTTCGAGAGACATACACTGGTAGTTAGTCTCTATTCCATCCGATGACAGGTAGATCAGCGTCTTATCGAATGATACCGAGTGCATGTTTTATGACGGTCCCGCAATTGGCAGTCAAGCAAATCGACCCTTGGAAGGCTACGTTCCTCCAACTGACAGTCAGATGCACTTCGCCAAACGATACCAAGCTCATCCTTTGAGCGTGACGGTACACCTACTGATAATCAGTGCTCTACACAGCTTCACTCACTGATAGTCACCTCCACTCCACCCGCTGACAGTCAGACGCTCCTCACTGACCGATACCAAGCGCGTGTTGTATGATGGTTCGGTTTTGTGGGACACACTGCACCCAGCGATAATCAGTGCTCTACACAGCTTTACTCGCTGACATTCAGCTCCACTCTACCCGCTGACAGTCAGACGCTCCTCACCGACCGATACCGAGCGCGTGTTGTATGACTATCCAGTTTTGTGGGACACGCTGCACCCAGCGATAGTCAGTGCTCAACACAGCTTTTCTCGCTGATATTCACTTCCACTCCACCCGCTTACAGTCAGACGCTCCTCACCGACCGATACCGAGCGCGTGTTGTATGACGGTCCAGTTTTTGTGCGACACGGTACACCCGCTATTCATTAGGCCGACGCTGTCCATGTCCGCATTAATTACAGGACGCTTCTGACGAATGACACGCAAATACGGTACGGATAAGGCAATAAAAGCGGACGGAATGTTGGTAAGCTGATGAGCGTAGGAAATAGTCGGTGCTTAAGTTAATATGAAATTATCTGTTTGATCTAAAAAAAACTCATGGAATGGGAACACCACATAAAACGTAAAAGAACACAATATCTCTACTCCAATTCTTACGCTAGTCTTATACAGTTAGCACATATGTATGCTGTACAGTCAATTTATACTTTCATGTATGTAACGATTCTGTGTATTTATTATGAATTGTTTTCGTTTAAGTCGCACCTGCCATGTTCTGTTTCTCTACCATCCACTAAAAGATCATCACTTATAAGACGTCAAAATTATATTTACTTATTTAAAAATACAAAACCCTATAGTGAATAACTTTCACAATTAGTTCTCAAACAGACCTCAAAATGTCGAACGATGAAAAATCTTTCCAAAATAATCCCTTAATTTTTCACTTACGCTTTGGAGAAATATCGGTAAAATAGTTAAGCATGAGAGTTGTGCTAAATATGACTGTAGGATCTGCCAAAAATCGTTGTCTTATAAGTTATAACTGATGTTTTAAAATAATTAAAGTATGCTTCTTAATCTCTTATAAGACTTCCTCATGTATTCTAAACTTGGAACAAATATTACTAGACCATAAAAAAGATGCTAAAATGCGAAAAACATATTCGCAACACGCAATACAGCAGCCAGTAGTTTAACTATTGCGCCAATCCATTTGCCAAAACAATGACCATCAATTTACAGTTAAGTAAGCAGAACAAGGAAGCCTGCTAGTTATAACGACAACTATTTAGTTTCACAAACTAAACACTAGTTAAGTGACACAATTTACTGTCAAAAATGTAATCAATCACATTATTTATAATTTTTTAGTTATTATTAATATAGATTACATAAGAAACCTAAAAATAAGTCAATGACCCACAAAACCGTTTACACGGTTTTCCTGTGAGTGCAGATATTTTTTTTAAATATAATTGTCTCTTGACATTATATAGCAATATTATATTACATAAACATACTGTAATGTTATTTATATAACATAAAAGTAAAAGAGAGAATTACGTTAAATTTATTTCATTTCACAAAAGGGATATACGTATACAATAAAAATGCACGTTTCAAAACATTTAAAATTAAAACCTTTAAATGAAATAAATCGTTAACTTTATCAATTTTTTCAAACACAAGTTGTATTGTCGTATGTCCGATGCACACTTTTCTATTCTAAATTCATGTAAAACAATCCAGAGCTTTCAAACGGCCCAGTAGCAGCATAATATAACAATATCTTCTCAACTATATGTAAAACAATGCCGCATACTGTGTGTAAATTGCCGTTTCGTGTAACTATTTTTATTATGAATACAGTTAGTAATAACTCTGCCAATTTTCACAAAACCTTATTATAAAATAAACAAAAACCTGCCAAATGAATCTCTCTACCCGTTGGCAAAAACTGCATGAAAATCTGTTTAGTAGTTATTGAGTGTATTGCCAGTAGACAGATAAACAGAGTCAGCGGGAGACTGCTTTGTAACATTATTTTAAAGATAAGGATGTTAAAAACAATATGTGCCTACAACAATAAAAGTACCCACAATTCTCCATCTTAGAAATTTTGTCCATATCGAGACACAGTGCCCATTCTGTAATGTATAGAAAATGCACCACTGAATACGGCTGGTCAAAGGATTCTGTCCGGTCCGAGATTGGGATGGGCATCGGATCAAATGTATCGATATCTTACTTGTTAGAAATATCGATAATCGAAAATAACTGAAACTTGAATAATCATATTCAAGTTTGACTAATGCATCAAAATATAAAAAAATGGATTATTAATCTCTATTTTTCTCCCTGTATAAAACTATTATAATATGTTCTTACAGGTTTTAAATATAGAGGTGCTAAATTTCATCCAAATGTGTTTAGTCGATTTTTCTTCTAATTTCAGTTCCATTCAAATATAATTCTCTCGGAACTCACAAAACTTGAAACAACAAGTTTATATACAGAAAAAAATATTGAAAAAGGGATCGATCATATGAAATTTTTTCAATGTTTATCAATCCCATAAGTTTTTGACGTTTTAACAGTCGCATTCGCCACGACACGCTGCCTCTTTTCTAGAGACCCTTAATTTTATTTATAACTTTGGAGCAATAATTAAGGGTCTCTATGAATTTAGTCTATACCGTGAGCGCATTAACAAACTTTTAAATTCACAGTTACCAACCCCAAACCCTATTCTATAGACCACACAAACATTTGCTCCAGTCCGGGAATCGAACCTACGGCAAGCACCGAAGAAACCATTCGCTACACCACTGCGCCAACTGATTCATCAATAAGAAGCATCGATTACATATTCTTAAAATGGATATTATTCAAACACCCAAAATACATACTTATCGATACTCTCTCCAAGCCCTATTCATAGTTCGATACGCCGAACATTCACTGATTACGCCGGTTTATAATTGCCGCTCTCCCAAATGAGCTCGAACTGCCAATCTGACGAAAGCAAAATGTGTTTTCAGTCGCGTGATCATTAATTTGAGTATATTGTGTCAACTCCCACATTGATGATTTAAATGGAACTGCAATCGTTTTGTTTTGCAGATGTTAACATCGCTAAGTAAGAACTGATTAACGTTTGATAAATGTACTGAATATACATTGAACCGAACAGGGAAATATTGAATTCTGATTCAAATTGTGATTTAAGTGGTTTTTGCAACACAGTGGTCAGTTAGATTGAAAGTTAGATTATTATTCACATAATATGTATCAGAATATTCGTTTGGGTCATTTAACCTAACCTACTTCCAAACAGGTAGAGGTCGGGTCCAGTCAGCCGAGATGTTGTTTAATAACAATATTTTGTATTGATCGGCTGAAGTCGCTAGCAATTTTGTGAACTACCGTCATCAGGTTAACGGACACAAGAAATCATAAGTCAAATTTTCATATGCAATTGTTTAAAAAAAATGGTTAAACATGTAGGCTTATAATCGAGTGTTGGGGTTTTTGTTTGGAATTTTTATTTTCGAAATCACGGTTGGCGCTGTGGTTGAGATTGGCTGCAGCGCTACGTGTGGCGAGTTCGATTCCTGCATCGTAACAAGCGTTTGTATGCTCTTTTGTAATAGTTGTCCCGGGTCTGGGTGTTTGTTAAACTACTCCCAGGATACAGGAGAAATTCTTTGTGGGGTTACGAACTTTTAAAAGAAAAAATTGAGTTGCAATCTATAAAAAGAGCCTCCCTGAGTGACGTGTATCCTAAGCCATTATAATGCCGGCTGGCTAATTCTTCCACCACGATAGCAATATTTGCCCTCGAAACGCTATGAAAAAGAAGTGGCAATCTGAGGCGAACCTACCCGGTAGAAGTTAGCCACTCTTTGCATACAATAATAGTCAAGATAAAGACATACTATATGTATAGGTATACCTTTTACTCTTCGGATAATCAGAGACAGCAAGAAATTTAATATGTTGTATTTATTGGTCAACAAATATTTTGCATACTGATTTATTTCAACTAAATAAAGCTTAGTTCTTTAAAAGAATGTTATCTCTCCTTTTATGTTAAGAATTTTTATTGCATTCTTTGTTCGCAAAAACTAATCAAGTAAAACAATCTTAAAGTTAGAA
Organism: Tholera decimalis; assembly: GCA_943138885.2. Classification (NCBI taxonomy): domain Eukaryota; kingdom Metazoa; phylum Arthropoda; class Insecta; order Lepidoptera; family Noctuidae; genus Tholera; species Tholera decimalis. The sequence goes on along the minus strand of OW964550.2, from coordinate 29,732,117 downwards.
ACAATTTGAGCGAGTTGCGAATTGAAATAATTCAGTGTGCCGTGACGCGTGAGTTTACAGCTTTAACCCGCAAATGTAGTGGCAAGTAATGGGCACACTAAACGCACTTATTTTCACGCAATCTGGTAGAAAATAAACATACATACATATGTCGGTAGCTACAGAACTATGTAACCTTTATGGGGGGTAGTCTGGTTAAACTAGAAAATAAAAAAACACTTGTAGGACCTTGATAAAATTATGGTGGTGATAAACTGCAATCGGGATTAATTTCTTATGTTTACAAATCAAATATAATTATTAAAAACCGGCCAAGTGCGAGTCGGACTCGCGCACGAAGGGTTCCGTACCATTTTCTATAAATACGGCAAAACATCATGTCTGTTGTACACACATAAATATTTATTTTATTTTAATTTTAGTATTTGTTGTTGTAGCGGGAACAGAAATACATAATTTGTGAAAATGTCAACTGTCTAGCTATCGCGGTTCTTGAGATACAGCCTGGTGACAGACAGACAGACGGACGGACAGACGTCAAGTCTTAGTAATAGGGTCCCGTTTTTACCCTTTGGGTAAGGAACTATAAAAAGTAAAAATATATGGCACATACAGAAAGCCTGACGTCCAACGATATTTCGCGGTGAACGTATATACATTTTGTCAATTTTACAGGAGAGCAAAATACTGTGAAAATTCGCCACTTCAAACTTTACCAGCTCATTAATAGAGATAATATACAGTTGGTGAAATAAAAATATATATTGATATATTGACCTACTATTAGAGCTTTGAAAAATATAAAAATTATTTGTTTATAAATGCTTACAAAGACACAATATATATGTTTTTTTTAATTCGATTGACATACGTTAGTGTGGCTCTTTATTCTTTTAGGTTTTGTTTTTATCTTATTTAAATACGTCGTTTGTGAAGCTAAGTTTTATTTTGTATAAGTAATGGAATGAATAAATAAAATTAAATGAGCAATCAATCAAACAACATAATATTTATTTACTTCTGAAAACACTCAATAATAATAAAAAAATATATAAAATCAACATACAGCCATCAGTAAACAATATTCTATGATTAAAAATATTGTTTTTGCAAATACATTCATATAGCCCTAATAGATAACATGATAATTAAAAATAATTTAACGGTATGTACTCATTACATGGTTTTCTGGTTAAATCAAAAGTGGTTCTTAAGTTATTTAGTTTTTTTAAATTTGTGAAATGTTGAATATAGCGTTACGTCGTTTTGCATTACATAAAGGACTACATTGTGAACCGTTTTGTGAAAATGAAATGATTTTATACCACGACTAGCTTCCGCCCGCGACTTCGTCCGCGTGGAATAGTTACTTTGGGCTAACGCTAACTTTAACCCGCGACTTCGTTTGTATAGGTGAGTAAGTATTGGGTCTTATAATCTTATATCATGTAGATTGTAGGTTATTCTCAAAAATACTAAACTAATTTTATTTTAAAGTACTTCTGCGTACACTATATTTTTAGTTATGTTTTCTTCCGGCATCGGCAGAAGTAGATATTGGCAGGCTTAGTAGATAGGGCAACATATCCCGTGCGAAAAACACTCTTGGCGTAAATCTATTCCTACGTGCTTAAATGTTTGCCCCTGGGCCTTAATGATTGTTACCGCAAACGATACCTTCACAGGAAATTGAATTCTTTTAAAGTTAAAAGGCAAATCCGTTGGTATCATAGGGATGCGAGGTATCAGCACTGTTTGCCCTACTGCTGGACCAGTCAAAACTGTAGCACCAATCACGTTATTGCGAAGAAATTTTACTTGGAGTCTGGTTCCGTTGCATAAAGGTGGTTTAAGGTTTCTTAGCAACACAATTGGAGTACCAGTTTGTCATTTCAGTGAATGTGGGGTAAGGCCACTCGGATTTAGAGAATTTAAAAATTCTTGTGGGTAATGTACCGCATCCTCTTGATCCATTACGTTACCAATAGACATGTAGTTCACGCTATCTCCTGGAAATTTACCCAGTATTATGTTATTGATGATCATTATTTTGCTGTGATGTTATTTTAAAACTGCGATAGCTCCTAAGATATTCATTTTAATCGAATGATGTGAAGGGCAATTTTGTTTTAAATTAAATACTTGTGTATGAATAACGTATTTATTTGGATAAGGATTAATATTATGTTTATAAAAACACCTTCGTAAATAGTACATTATTTTAGAACAGATTTGGTTAGCATAAAAAAGCTTATAGTGAGCTAACCTCGATAGACATATGCTGTTCTGGACTTTTTTTTTAGAACTTTTAAAGAGGAATAATTCTGTCATACATGATTTTTGCGTAACTTTAACCGTTTACGCAGCGCACGCAGCGGAAGCTCTCAATAGGAAAAAAAATCCACCGATTTTAAAACAATCTTCATTAGTGCTCCGCTCCTATTGGTCTTAGCGTGATGATATATAACCTATAGCATTTCTCGATAAATGGGCTATCTAACACTGAAAGAATTTTTCAAATCAAAACCGTAGTTCCTGAGATTAGCGCGTTCAAGCAAACAAACAAACAAACTTTTAGCTTTATAATATTAACTAGTACTCACGCGGGGCTTCGCTCCCGTGGATTCTATCACGGTAAAAACATAACTCTCCTTTTTTGCAGTCGCGTAAAAAGTAGCTTCCTCAGGCTTCAAGCTACTTCCATACCAAATTTCATCCAAATCCACCTAGTACTTTCGAAGATTAGCGCGTTCAAGCAAACAAACAAACAAACTTTTCCGCTTTATAATATTAGTATAAATAGTATAATAGTATAGATTTTGATGCGTTAATAATTAAAATTATTCAATTTATTCGTTCATTTGTTTTATGACAGATGAATGGATTTTTTAACCGACTTCAAAAAAAGGAGGTTTACAATTCGTCTTGAACTTTTTTTTGTTTATTTTTTACCTAATAACTCGGAGATGGCTGGACCGATTTGGAAAATTCTTTTTTTGTTTGAAAGTGTATACTTTCTAGTTGGTCCCATTGTCGTCACGTTTGGATCTGATGATGGGATCATGGATAAATCGAGGGATCTCTTAAAATATTATCGGCACACCTATAGCGTTTTGGGTATTTCTTATAGTACCTTGTGCAGTTGCTCTCGAAAAGCACCATTTGAGGAAGTGGAACTGATGATGAAGACCCCAGATGGCCACCGAAACTGTTCAATAATAAGTATTTCGTTGATTGCGATTAGATTACTTGAATATGGATGTTAAGCACTTTATGCTCGTCACAATGCATATATGGTGAAGTAGAGCTGATGGTGACGTACCAGGAGAACTCCTCAAAAATTAACGGCTCTGCACAGGGAAAAGCATTATTTTGTAAAAGGTGATAAGTAGTTGACATTTTGGCTTTTGTAACTAGATAAATTACAAACCGACCCACTAAAAAGCGTGAAAAAAATCTTTTTATCAAGAAATAGAACCGACTTCCATATAAAAACACTACAAAGGCAAAAATAACTTTAATTTCGGAAGGCGGTGTCTTTAGTTTTGTATATATTTTCGTTTTTGACACCGCTTTCCGAAATTAAAGTTATTTTTGCCTTTGTAGTGTTTTTATATGGAAGTCGGTTCTATTTTTTGATAAAAAGTTTTTTTTTTATATCAGCCTTTCGATATGAGTGAGTGTGAAAGTAAAATGGAAAATGCCATAGAGCACACCAAGCAGCACTGTGTTTCAAGAAAAAAGCATATAGTATTTTAACTACCGATGTATCTGTAATGAGATTTCATTAGAATTATTATTTTTTGAACACATTACTTTGTTGCTATGAGGAAAAATATAGAATCGTTAGGGCAACACACGTAGCAGTAATGGCCTAGTGCGTACAGTACCGACTTACAACCTAAAGGCCGTGGGTTCGAACATGGACCGTAAATCAATTAACGATTTTGTGAAAATATTGTGAGGAAGCCAGTATAGATAGATAGATAGGATATACTTTATTGTACACCAATAATTGAAACACACTTAAATAACAATATTGCAAAAAAAAAATGCACAAACAATATTGCAGTATGTGATAAGCAAACAGTCATGTGACTTCCACCAACCGGCAATTGGTCCAAGCAGTGAAATTACGACGTCCACGACCGACCCGCCAACTCATTCCCTCTCATACAAACGAGGCCTGCAATTATTGATAATGTTATCGGCTAATTATAGTATTTTTTATCATATCAACAGAGTAACGTTATAAATAACGTGGTTATCGTCCGAGAATTATTACAGTATATTCCGCTTACCTACTGAGCAATTTTTTAACTCAGTACAAACTGCAAAGCTTTCTATTGGCAAAGGAATAGATAGTGGTAGTCTGTGACTCGAATTTGATACACTTGCAAACAACACAAATGAACAAAAAAAAACCTATTTTCGTTGGCCGTAATGCAGTAGGTATAGTATGTATAGATACGGTTATGTTCACTAATGAACCACTTGTAAATTTCCTTTTATTTATCTTTTGAAATATGTACTTCACAGTGCCTTTCCAAGAATGTGATATGGTAACTGAAAGATTTAAAAATTGGCTAACTATGTTGTCCTACTTGACGTATTTTAAAATGAATGACAAAATTATAATTGCTGTTTTTTTAAATGCGTTATCTCTGAAAAATTACTTGTTGTAATCTCGTTCAAACCAATTTTCGTTAAAAGTTTTCATTGCGATCAATAGCATATCATTTTTTATATTTTTTATTTCATTATATTAAAAGTAAGAAGGGTGAAAGGGACACATTTTACCACTTAGGAAGTTTCTATCTTTCAAACGATTGACTTTGAGCATACAAGTTTTAGGAATTTGTACTAATTTTTAACGAATTCTCTATAGCGCCTCACATGTATAGGATTAATGAAAAAAAAATGTTTAGTTCCATGTATGGGGAGGATTGGACATGCATGTGGGGGGATTTATCCCTTAATGTTTAATTTTATTTTTGTATAAAATCGCAAAGCGGTTCATAGTATACATCTACCTACCTCACTCGTTATACTACCTATATCCTTGACTTTTTATAAAGATGCCAAAGATAAAAAAATAAACGATTTCACAGTCATTAATGGCATAAATAAAATCGAGTACGAGCCTAACTCTTGTGCAGAAGGTGTCGACCAAAATAAATATTTTAATAATTGTTTATGTCATAGTTATAAAATTTTCTGTATGATATACATTAAGTAAAAGCCAATAAAAATAAAAATTATTATAAAATAACTATATCATTTATCATAAAAAATATTATGATTTTATTTCCAAGTTCTGGGTTCGTTAATTTTAGTCAAGGTTTTGTCTATTTTCAACCATTTGTTTAAATACCTATGTATTTAAAATTAGACCTACGCAACAAAGTTTTGAATTTATCCAATCAAACTGTCAAAGTGATACATAGTCAAAGTTATTTATATCCGTATCCTGTGACTGAAACATGGATACGTATCCATGTTTCAGTCACAGAAGTTGGATTTTTATAATTTAATTCAGGTTCTATGACGCAATACAAAACAAATTACCGTAAGATAATGAGTACCATATTTAAAAAAAAATACTCTTGTTGATACGGAGCGCAATAGCCTTGAGAGAAGGACAGACAGAGACACAGACAAGTGGAAAGACACATAAATGATGTGAAAAAAATTCTTATTCGTATGTGTGGAACCTTAGAAATAGCCCATTAACACTAATACTTCAACTTTCTTTTTTCTGGCGTTAGAAATCGTCATGGATGGATGTCATCCGTCCTGAGGCGGGCCAAACGATTTGTCACACTCTGACTGACTAAAGCCACCCTGTGTTCCCACGCACACTTGCGTCGTCGGGGGCTGCGGGAACACTTAAGTATACTTCGCCCAGAGCCCCATTGATACTGGCCCGCCTCTTCGGGCTTCGTCTTACACTAGCCTCAACTTTACTCAACCTGGTCGCAGTCCAATATATTATGTATGTAGCTTTATTTACATACTTTTATTAAGAAACATTTTCTTGATCAGAATACAAGTTTAAAAGATTTTTTTTTCAATTAAAACATTTTATGATAATATTATAATAAATTTAATTATAATTATTTACCGGCAAACGTTGTTTTGCCATATAAATATTTTTTCAAGTATGAAAAAATTGCCTACAACCTATTCTCAGACCTATTAAATACAGACAAATTGAATTATAAAAATCTGTCAAGCCGTTTCGGAGGAGATCTATAACAAACACTGTGACACGAGATTTTTTATACATATATTAGATTTATTTTAGATTTCCTCAGCTATGTGAGCCTTAACAATCTGCACGTAGGTATTAATGTATGTGTGTCTGTACATAAGCACACACTGTCGTCCAACACACAGAATGGCGTTGAGGAAACGCATATCGCTCGCTGGCATTAACTACAACTTCCGATGGCGTTTGCAACGCTATCGCGATTCAGACGCGGCTTGCGTTGCGTTCCGGTGATTTGTCATTGCCGAGCTGCTTGGCTTGAAATGATTATTGCTCGGTTAGTGGGCATTATTTTGGTTTGTCCAAGTATAACACTACTTATTTTTTTCTTAATTCAAATAGAGAACTAGCAATTTGGATAAAATTCACATCGCTAGCAATCTTGTTAACCTCCAACTAAGCTAAATATGCTTGTGTATGGAGTAAGTTCACGGTAATAGTGTAATGGGTGAGGTTCGAACCCGTGACCTCTCGATCACAAATCTGACACCTTAACTGTGCTGTAGCCTTGTTAATGATTTGTTAATCATATTTTTTTATGAAAGCTAGTTTCTATCGGCGCGGGTGCAAGTGCCTGGAAATGATAGGAGGTAGTGTTGCCCAAACGAGAGTCTCGCAAGAGTCTTGCAATTAGCGATTATCCTATTGCTATTTATTAAACGGTAGTTGAGATCTCAGAACAATGTAACAGAGTCTGTTACATTGTTCTGAGATCTCAACTACCGTCGTCGGAGTCTTTAAGTCCAGAGTGAATAGGTTACTTTTAGGTAAGCATGCTCCATCTTCGATCACATCATCACTTACCATCAGGTGAGATAGTGGTCAAACGCGAACCTATATGCAATAAAAAAAAACAATAAATTAGGTATTTTAAGAGTTTATGTCTTTGGTTAACATATGTATATAATAAATACTTATTACCAAGCTACATAAACAGAAAAAACCGCACTGACGAAAAGCGTATATATAAAAAATATTCCATTAGCTAACTACGTGATGTAGGTAATGCATATTCTGGTAACAAAATCAGAGGCCAAAAGACACCACTGTATCCATTTTTGTGATTATGTTATGTTGAGTGTTGCCACAAGGATACCCTGGAAGAGATTCGCAAAATAAATAAATAACATTCCGATAATTGTAATTCTTAAATAATATTATGATGTGAATTTTGCTTTGTACGATAACTATGAAGTGTAAAATTTTGTTAAAAAGTATATAATCAAGTGTTAATATAAAAAAATAGTACTAATCACACGTATCTGTATAATTTTAAAACCGTTGATTGTGGTTTGATTTTCCAGTAGAGATTATTTTGTCATGTTTTTTTTTGTAATTTATGCGTAATGAAATATATTCTGAGATTATGGGATATTATCAATAATCACTTATTTCCTTAAATAATAAAAATATTTAAGCATATTTCGAAAGAAAAATTGTTTGCAAAACTAAACAGTTTCTTTCAACAGAAAATTCTCATCATTATCAAAATTCAGAACCGTAATTATTCATCTACGTAAAAAAAACTCTTCATGTGGGTACCTAATTTTAAACTGGTCGAAATTGCTGTGAAGGTAGATAGAAAAATACATGAGTAAACCGCAATCCCATGATCCTATGAAGATTTCGATTTTCTTTCACACGAAAGTGTTTTTCAGTTAAATATTTGATTTCTGTCGAAATAACAAGCAGCCCTTGAGCAGTATATGATAGACCAGGTACCGTTTCTTTAGCGATTGAGAATTCTGAATAATTAAGATTATAATAAGTTAGAGACATCATCATCCCAATATCCATTTTAAATTTGTCTTCTACCTCCAACATCTCAATCAACCATGTTCCCAATACTGAAAAGGTTATGAAGAATGGAGTTGAATAGTGACTCCGCCTACACCATTTACTACTAGTCCGTTGCGTGCGGGTTTCCTGGCTAATTTAGCTAGCTTAGCTCAGCCCAAATGGAAAACGGGATCAGTGAAATAAAAATATCATACTTGAAAATCTAAGAATATCTTCTCAGCTATCACTGTTGTTGAATGTTTATGAATTCATTCTTTTTTTTAATGAAATCGTAATTTCCAATGTGATATAAATCTGATTTCTTTGTTAAACTGCCAAAAATGGTAATATTCAAATTATAAATATAAAATTATAATATCGCATGGCTATTTTGATGTTTGAAGCTAACCCGTTGCTGAAGAAAAATATCTAACAATACGTTTATGTAATTTTTCACATGGATCCTGTCTAATAAACATCTTTACACGTATGAAAAGAACATTATTCTTTGACACCCGAATAATGGCTCTTCCACGACCCCTAATTCCTGAGGCGGGCAGGCCTGAGGTCCGTGTTTGTGCTGCCTCGAATCTTTGATATCAAATTCTTTTAGAACCGACCGCACGAACTCTCACATACTCTCATATTTTAGATAACGTTCGACTGTTTCCCTGGTGCTTCAGCGGATGTGAATAAAAATACGAATATTTTACTACCCCGAGTTCGTGCATAGATACCGAAATTTATCGTTAGGTTAGCTTATATTTTTATTTAGTTTTTGGATGAATAAAATACTGCGTTGATAGAATTTGTTCACAGATCGATGGAACCAATAAGCAAATATTGTGTTAGAGCGTATAAAGCCGTTCAAATTTTGAATTGTTATAAAGTTAACTAGGATTGCCTTTTGTTTACAAAATCAAAATATAGAGTGTTTCATTGTAACTTTTTAGCTAAATACAGGAATACAACCAGGCAAAATATTATATACTCGTGTCCTTATTTACGTATTTAGTCTGCTTCGCTAAAAGCTCCAAATATCTTATCTAATTTGGGTCTTTTGTTGTAAGTTCTTAGTTCTCAGCTAGCAAAACTGTGCCTACAATTAGAGTTATCATCCAAAAGCATAATTTAAGCTTATAAATAACAAGCGCATATTAATAGGTTCTACGATACCTATGATAAAAGGGTTAAATATTCAGTTCAATGACAAGCTCTGTTTCAAAGTAAAATGAAACCTGTGTATCCCGCGGAAGGGTTGTTTTATTAGTTAATACCTAATTTTACACTTCAATGAAACACCTTCACACTGGATAGTTATTTCACACGAAATTTGCTTTATTTTAACCTATATATTTTATTTATAACGTTATACTGTTATATCATTGCATTTGCATGTCCGTTAAGGGCCTATGGACACCACGTTTTTTAAACGCACCATTGACGCGCGTTTTTAGCGATACAGACGTGCGTTAGCATCGCGTTTGTATCGATACAAACAAATACAAACTGTTTTGTAGGATAAAAGCGCGCCGTCGACGCGCGTTTCTAAAACGCGTGTCGACGGCGCGTTTAAAAAACGTGGTGTGCACAGGCCTTAAGATTGACAGATTGCAATTGACCCCATGTTTTTTTTTTCATATTATGACTGGAATTTAATTATTTTAACGATTACTAGAAATACTTCCAAACGAAAACTGGCATTCAGAGGAATGTTAGGATTTCTCGTACTCTAAAAAACCGTACATATAAAAAATATGAACTACAAAAATATTCATCCTCTTTTCACAGATATTGCGGACCAATCAAATGTCAAACTACGTAAACTAGTGTTCAAAATGAGAAGACTAAAGTGGGTGTCGCGGTTGGATAGCGGCGGTAGATGGCAGCACCGGCCAGTCGCTCGCTGAAGCAGGATGGGGACGCACGCGCAGGGCGGCCCGCTCGCGCGCCTTTTAGTACTGGCTGTTTTACATGTCAATTTTATTGGTAAGTTTTTAAACTAATATTAAGAGTTAATATTTTTTGTTGTTTCATATAACTGGTAAAACCAAATTAAGCTAGTTTTATTATTTATTGTAAAAATAATATTTATATATTTTCGCCAACAAGGTATGTATTTTCCATCGTCTGAAAATCTTACCCTGAAGAATATATTATTACTTTTTTTGAGGGTCATTTGTGATGCTTAGACGAAATAACGACATTTAACCCGTTAATACAAAACCTATCTTATATCAATATCACTACAATGTATTGAGTTTTCACTCTTTGAAAACTTTAATGTAATATTATCTGCATTACTCTACATCTAATGTACCAATTTACATCAGGCTACACTGATTTTTTTTCACACAAAAGTATCTTCAAAATGCTTGTTTCAAAAATCGCAACATTACTTTGTAGTGACGGATTGCTTGCTCGTAGCCCGGGGCCTCTACACCAGGTTATTTCCCTGAGTTAACTCCTAAAATTACCGTGGGACGATAAACAACTGACAAACTGCGCTTTACTCTATTTTTAAAACGTTTTAAGCTGAACTCTTGTAATACGTTTATAAACTGCCAGTATTAGAATGTCTAGGACTATTTATTTTCTATACAATTTTTTATTAAAATTGAAGTGTCTGTCTGTGAATTCCAAATAATTCCAGAATTCAGGCTAGAAGGAAATTTACTCTCATCTTTCACCATATCGTCTCATCATCCACCAAAAACGGGTTAGATTCCACTGTAATGAAAAAATGTTTTCCCAACCACGTATTTGTTAAGGTTGCCAGTCTAAAGGGTGCAGTCAAATACTTGCATCTTATAAAGGAAGAAAAATAAATTTATTTAGCACATATTCAACGGCACACAACACATTTACAGCACAATAAAACAAAACGAAACATTTACTTTACTTTAACAACTATTCTGCTTTTAACCGACTTAAAAAAAACGAAGGAGGTTCTCAGTTCGTCTTGAACTTTTTTATGCCATCACGTTAGGATCTGATGATGGAATCATGGAGAAATCGAGGGAGCTCTTCAAATATTATAGGCACACCTATAGCGTTTTGGGTATTTCTTATAGTAACTTGTGCAGTTGCTCTCGACAAGCACCAGTTGGGGAAGTGGAACTGATGATGAAGACCACAGATGGCCACCAAAACTACTCAACTATAAGTATTTCGTGGATTGCGATTCGATTACTTTAATATGGATGTTAACCACTCTATGCTCGTCACAATGCATATGGTGACGTAGAGCTGATCGTGAAGTCCCAGGAGAACTCCTCAAAAATTAACGGCTCGCAGGTCGCAGGCCGGTTCGCAGTCTTACGTCTTTCTGATTGTACTTAACAGCTGTGGAAGATTTACAATTGACTGTTAACTTGCTTTCTTTTTTTATGGGAAAATCATCTAATGACGCTTCTAGCTCTGGATGGAGTGGAAGGGACTCTACTGACTAAAAACTCACCCGGTTTCTTCAACTACCCTAGATCTCGTTAGAATATTCCCGCAACCCCTGATGAGGCGCACCTAGACATGTTAATGAAGCAAAACAAAATAAATAATTTAATTTTTTAAAGTGGTAGATTTTGCAATGTTATTTTAATAATTAACATGCATGTTATTTCCAACAGCCAGCTTACAAAGCCGCACATGTCAAAACTTTGTATTACATTTTTTGCTTTCACTAGTATAATTTTTTTTTTATTTCTTTAAATATTTAGAGACTTTTATAACGCACAGCGTATGTCAGTCCCATCGTACCCTAAGACAATTATTACCTAGCAAACGAGATCAATGGATCAAGGCAATAAAGTCGAACAACTTTCTCGCTTCATCGGAAGTCGGCTTACTTAGTATTTGGTGGAATGTACCTATATTGTTCTCGTTCAACTTCAAAGCCCTGAACAACTTACTCCTATCGCCTCATACTGAACACATTCCATTAGCAAATGATGCATATCTTCTACAACTCCGCACACCTCACAGTTCGGAGAGGTTATCTTTTTCATCAAGAAAGCGAATTTGTTACATGGAAAATGTCCCGATCTGAGTCTGTGAGCTGTAATAAATTAATATACTTGTTGCCTTTGGATGGCAGCTTTCATTTTAGTTTCAAAATGTTATTATACATTTTATTTTCATTGCCATTAGTGTATTACGAGTAGGTAGTAACGTTAAATCAAATAAAGTGGAAACGATGGAATGGAATTTTATATTCAGACAAGAAAACCATTACATTATTTTATGATTTTATCAATTTGAAAGGACTTCATTTATTTATATTGACTATAGGTACTTAAAAGAGCTACTGCTGCTGTACTTGGCACGTTGATTCGTATATACTTCTCTTATTACACAAGGTGGCTGGTCATTTGAGAATTTCTTGAAAAGGGTTACACAAAGAGATTATTTAACTACAATTTGACTCTTATAATATAAGTGGACCTCATATTATCGGGGTCGTTTTAATGATTTTTGGGATATTTCTACCTAACTAATATGGGATACTTTAACTAATAATTATGTGAAACCTAATTCACTCTTATTATCAAGAGTGCATTGGCATTTAACTCATGAAGGATAAATTATTAAAATTATATTTAATAAACTGACACCCATATGATTGGAAATAAAGAGTCATAAGTTATCAACATTAAATATGTCTTCTAAGTAATTTTTATGTGAAGTAAATAATTAAAAATTGGCCAAGTGCGAGTCAGACTCGCCCATGAAGGGTTCCGTAGTAACTACGCAAAATAACTTTGATTTTCATAGTATTTCTATGAATTACAAAGTTATATTTGAGGTTTTAGAAAATATGCTATATCTCAAAAACTGCTGACCCGATCCCGCTTAAACAAATTATGATTGAAAATTTACATCAAGATCTACAGTATAGTTTTTGTAGACTTTTTCCTCCATTGTTATAGAAGTAAAAGGGGGGGGGGGGGCACATTGTACCAGTTTGGAAGCGTATATCTTTTAAACGATTGACTTTATGAAAAAGTGTTTTAGAAACCTCAATGTCATTTTTAAATACCTTTCTATAAATACCACACGCATAGGTTCCATGAAAAAAACAATTTCAGTTTCAGTTCCATGTCTAAGGAATAGGCTCTTAATTTTAAATATATATTTTTTTTTTCTTAAAATCGAAAAGCAGTTCACAGATAACATCTACCTACCAAGTGGCATGTGTATAGTCTTAATGATTTCAGAATAAAATGGCTGTGACATACGGACGAACAGACAGACAGACAGACATGACGAAACTACAAGAGTTCCGTTTTTTGCCATTCGACTACGGAACCCTAAAAAGAAATATTTATGAACAAAAACTATCAAACTTCGATGGAACGATTTTTTTTTAAGATTAGTTGCAATGTGGGTAGAATTCACATTACTAGCAGTCCTGTTAACCACTCCAACTAAGCTAAATATGCTTGTATCTGGATTGGGTTCATGGCAATAGTGTAATGGGTGGGGTTAGAATCCGCGATCTCTGGATCACAAGTCCAACACTTTAACCATTAGGCTATCGACGCTTACAAACAATAACAGCATTTTAGGCCCCTAGCACATGGCGTATTTTAAATGCGCAGACGACGCGCAGATGACGCGCGTATACGCCCTACAAACGAGATTTGAACGCAACCTTGTAACCTCAGCACACGGAGCGATCGGGGGAAACGTGCGGATTTTTGTATCCATAGAAATATTCTGAGGTGTACAATAAAGTATATAATAATAATAATACAGGGATACAGACGCGCTGTACTCGCTCGTAGCTTCCGCGTTTTGGTCAGAAACTCCTCGTCAGTTGTACAATGGCTTCGATTCAGACAACACTGCATACGTTGGCTTTAGTACTGCTTTTCAAAAGAAAAAAACGTAAATCAAACGAGTTTCGAACGCGCTTCACATGCGCATTTGTATCGCGTTTTACGCGCGTTCAAATCTACAAAAACGCAAAAATAAGCATCTACGGCGCAGACGACGCGCGTTCCTGAAACGCGCGTCGTCTGCGTGTTTAAAATACGCCATGTGCTATGGGCCTTAGTTGTTTCATTTGGGGTTAGACGTCGTTATGAGAATTTGTAAGGTGTTATCATGTCAACTTCAAAATTGCATATTTACCATGTGTATTTTTTGTTTCATAACAGATCTCCTAACAACGCAAGCACTATTTCAGGTTACTAGGTATATACGCTTGTATAAATCGCACTAGTGACCTTCTTTGTATGTTGCCGTTTCAGAGTGCGGGCAACGCACCTATAGGTTATACCTCTATCATTAGTCTTTAAGTAGTACAATGACCCTTTCTAGACCTTACCTTTAAGCCAGTATACTAAAATCCCTAGTTCCTTACTTCTTACTTAATATTATAAATGCGAAAGTTTGTGAGGATATATGATTGTTACACTTTAATGCAAAAAGAAATGAACGGATCTGAATATTTGGTATGTAGATAGTAGAAAACATAGGTTTTTTTAATCTCGGAATTTTCCACCACAAAATCCTCCCAGGCGAACGAAGTCGCGGGCTAGTTACATACATAACGTAACTATGTCCGCTATACTTTAACGTCTAAATTGCCTAACTGCTTTTCATTATATTTGGTACATACATAGATTAGACCTTGGAGAAGGACAAAGATTAGTTGGTTTTCAATGACATGGTCAATTTTCACGCGAACAAAGCCACGATTAGGAACTTGTATCCTATATCATATTTTTATTAATCTACTTATTGGTTTAAAAACAATTGTATGCACTGGTAATAAGCTTTTGCAATGCAAAAAACTATATACGTATCACTGTTACAAACACTTACAGGTAAACACATGCATAAAAATTTTGAACAAAAGAAAAATTAAATTAAATTAAAATCTATATTTACGCCCATGAAATGGTATATTTATTTGTAAATTGGTTATAAATAACACTTTTACACGTCATGTTCTTTTGCGTTAAATTTAGTTTATTTAGACGAGGCCAGTGTTTCCTAACTGACTACTTTGAGAAGAAACATAGACACAAACTTAGAGGTCAACGTCTCTTTTAAAGTTCATACAATTCGTATTGGTCCAATCCACTGAAATCTTACTTTTTACTAAGATTTCTGTGGTCCAATCATATGAAAAGCATGTAGGTTCATCCTGTGGTGCTCTTTTGAGGAAATAACCACACACCACAGACAGGTATAGCTCAACTTAGAACTTAAGGAGCTCAACGATTTAACGAACAATACCAAACTGTCTGAGATCATTAAATAAATTATAAATAACTTTTTATTAATATATATATATATATAATATTTTTGGTATGTATTATGATAAATATGTATGTAAGTTTATTCTAGTTATATATGTATATACGCACTTGCAATAAAACTGTTGTTGTAACAGTGTTTGTATAAATTACAAAATATATAAAGTATATTTGCGGATATTCAGTACGTCTCACAAACTGCTAACTGAATCTCGTTCAAACTAATTTTCTGTGAAAGTATTCATAAAGGACTTGAACATTTTGCCCTGAGGTTTAAGTGGTCATAAGTGCCAACTGAACTTTGGGGCCTGGGTTCGTTTTCTAGGTCGGAAACTGTAAGAGGGTTTAACTATACTCTACTATGACATAGAACGGATGACGTGGACGTGCAATGCAATGTACACACACTATGCGGTTTCAATAAACTAATCAGGACCTTCCGGACGCAGGAATTCACCACACTAACTTTGAACTCTAAATATCAATTCGTGCGTGATACGCGGTACCGTATGTGTGGACGAACCTTTACGCAGTGTTTTGGGCCCGCGTTCACAGGAGCTTTGTTTCGGACTCGGTTTCATTTCACAAAGTGCAAGTCTCCGCTGCGCTAGCGTGGAACGCTTCATAATACTAAACTATTGTACTTTACCCTGTTACGGTTACGGAATCGTGAGCTAAAATAGATCTTGGAATTAGTGAGATGAGGATTTTTGTTTTATCAAGTACGAATGTTTTGTGAGTTTGTAATAATTTTTGTTTGTTTATTTATTTTGCCGTATTAGACAAACTTTTTGCGCAAACATGTAGGTATAGATGTCATTACGAAAAATGTCAAATATATGTATATTTTTGCAAATGTATACAACGTGTAATTTAATTTAATTTTAAATTTTAAATTTAATTTATTTAATTTTATTTTATTTAATTTATTTTTTTTACATACCGAGTGCACGGCTTCTTTGGATGATAACAAACGATATGGCAAGGGTTTTCTAATCCTATGTCTACATGTGTGGAGCATATTTGAAATTTCAATACATTGATACCAGAGGCCCAATTTTTCCAATTAAGAACAACGAAGAGAATTATCGTTTTATTGGCAAGTGACGTGGAAAGCGATGACCCTCATAGTGCTGTGACACGTTTGTATTATTACTGGTATTCAAGAAACATATGAAACCGATAATTTGAAGTCAATTCTGTGAGTCATTAGAGACTCCATAGAGACTCCATACCAGATGTTATCTTCAGTCCTTTTGGATAGATATGGGGTTTCCGTTACACGTTGTATATATAGACTTTACACCGGTATTATAGTCATGAATAAATATAAGATGAATTCAGTGCTCTCGTAAAAATCTAAAAATGTACTCTCCTGTATGAATAACAACGGAATATGTAGTTCAAAATTACTGCGAGTGGACATAGCCATAAGTGTAAACAGACATAATACTAAAGCTGACATTTATGATGTCTAGACAGAACTGGACTGTTCCTACTTTTATATATATTAGATTGTTACCTGCACTAAACATTATGAGAACTGAACAGAACATAACATTGTTGCAATTATAATAAATATAAAAATTAAGGACAGTTAGTTTTAAAAAAACAATACTCTGTTTGAATATGCTTTTGTTGTCACGAATTAAATTTGATACTTATAACATCAAAGGTTTCCTAAACATTAACCTCCTGGTCTCCAAATCAGCAAAAAAATGTCTTGAAACTTAGGCCTCAAAGTAACCTTATTTAAGTTTGTTGTTAGTTTAAAAATATTTCCTTCACCCTAGATATTAAGTAAATACCTAGAATGATATTCAAATAAAATATTTTCGAAACTTTTTAGATTACGTGGCTCCATTTAGAAACCTCTATGAATTACTAGAGAAATATTCTATGAATTTTCACTCAGGGCAAAGGGCAATATTAATTAACTACATTATCAAGCGGTCCCTTTATATCCTCAAAGTGCCTATATAAAAAGAGTATTTAATGTTTGCGTAGAATAAATCCAACGAGACATTTTGCAAATGGATTTTTTGTAGTCACATCGGAGCAATTCATTTGTCGCTGATAAAAATATAAAAGCATCGTTGAGTAGCGAGGATAACCCTTTCAGGGCTCAAAGCGGTGTTCGGTATATCCTCATTGAAAAACCGTTGAGAGGTCAAAATAGAGAAAAGGATTTACGCATCCCTAAGTCGACTGTTAATTTTTGTTATTTGCCGTTTCGTGGAAGTCAGTTTTCAAGCAACTATTCTGCAAAGATAAATAAATTGTAGGTATTGAAAACGCGTCGACCCTCGCAGTGACACAGTGGTTGGCTACTGCGCTAAATGTGGTGGATTTGATTCCCGCCTGTAACTTAATGTTCTTATGACTTGCAGATAGTTGCATTTTGTCTGTGTGTTTGTGCATGAGATTTTAGATATTTGTGATCGCGTAGTGTGTGGCAACGTTTATTATAAATAATAAAATTAAATAAAAACGTTGCTTTTAAAAAAATTCGATCCGGGATGTAGTCAATCAATTTTGAAAATACTTTCACTGCTAAAGAACCAAACTATCGTATTCTTTTTATGCCATTTATCTCATAAAAAGTAACTGTTAATTCACGCTACCAATAAATGAAACTGCGGAAAAGAACTAGTAATAACATTAATCCCGAAGAGAGCTTATTAAATACTTATTTTCTATTTTCTGTGGTGCCTTTCCTTCTCAACACACAAAAGAAAACAAAGAAATATTTAATTAACGCATAGAAAACGTTTTAAAAGCTTCAATGATATCGTTCAATCAAAAATGAATGAGCTTACCATTCATTTTTAATTGAATGATATCATTTATAACATGCAATTGTAGTAAAACAGCTATTTAATAAAACTGAAGTGGCTATAATCCGTTGGATCCAGTGCCGATTTTGTAGAGATTAAATGGTTGGCGTTGTATATTTATTTGATTGGATTGGTCAATATATCTGCTGTCTATACCAATAGTATGAAGTTATATCTATAAGGAAAAATATAATTAAGCACAAAGTTTGAGCCACACACAACGGAAAAAAAAGTAATTAAAAAATTAAAAAACCCGACTGCAACCTTGTACTAAAACTAACTGAAAAGCTAATAAAAACAAGCCCATTTTAAATAAAATAAAAGTTGGAAGCAGGCGGGGCCCATACCATTATTATAGTTTTAAACTCAAATGGGTCCCGCCTGCTTCCAACTTTTATTTAATTTAAAATGGGCTTGTTTTTATTAGCTTTTCAGTTTGTTTTAGTATAAGGTTGCAGTCGGGTTTTTTGATTTTTTTTATTACTTTTTTTTTATCTCCAGCTTTTTAGTTTACAGATGTGAAAGATTTCGCAGACGATTTAGTTCTTTATACGTGTTTTTTACGATTTGTTACTTTAAATTACTTTTAACCAGATAAGTTGTATATTTTTGTAATCACCTTTTAAAACCCTTTATTTTGATACCCCACTCGATAGGTTTTGAGAAAGAAAAACCGTTTTGAAGGCATAATATGGCGCCAAAAATCCGCCATTTTGTTTTTTTTTTATTTTCATATACCCAGTGTTACTCTCACAGTCAATACGAATCTAACGATACCTCTCAAGCTAAAATCCGTCGAGCCGTTCGGGCCACAGAGCGTGCCAAACAATTATACAAACATACATACATACATACTCTCGAAAAACATAACCCTCCTTCTGGCGCAGTCGGGTAAAAACAAGTACTTACCAAAAAATAAAGTATTGTGTCCAACTGTCCATTTTAATTCTTACTGTTAGAATACATGCTTGCTATAATTATTAATGAGTCAACTCATTTATTTTTTAACCATGTTAAATTTTTGTTCTCTTATTCACGTTACGTTACAGTCACGATATTAGAAGCCTATTTTACAATCAACGAGTGCAGTGGTCCGTTGAAGGTCTTTTTATTTAGTCAGTCTACCTCATTGGTGATCTGCCGTGTGGACTTCTAGCAGGCCATCAATGGATTTGCATACACGTCTAGTTATCTATATGTCGGAAGAAAGTGAGAATATGTGTTTACATTGTGCTGGTCAGCTAAGCATCAAATAGACTGTGATTGATGCCGACTTCTCGAAGAATGAACTCCTTCAATCGGAATTTTATAATTAAACAAAATAATTATGTAATTTAAAAAAAAACTTTCCTATGAATTTTACTCAAATTCAATAGTGCTATAGGTGACTGTTTAACTTAGCAAAATATATAAGAGTAACAGAGCTGATTAAACGACAGAAAAAACCATTTTTAAAACATTATTCATTTGATTACTAACAAAAATCTACATTAATGAAAATGTTGTCAAAATGTAATAAATATATATTAAATAGAAAAGAAATACGCTTTAGAAATTTTTACGTTTTCTCTGTTTATTAATAAAAGGTTCACAAATCGATAAGTAACATTTATTTTTACCTGTGTCTTGAGTTCTTGAGTTTTGTTTTGGTTTCGAGAAATGTAATGAAATCCAGTCCAATTTGCGGTTTTTATAAAGCAGCCTGCAAGAGCGAAGCTAGTTAGAAAAGATTAGTAAAAAAAACTTGTTTGTAAAGTAGGATGTGGACCTAGCATATTTTTTCCTCGGGTTGCGGTTGTAACGAGATACTGCGGCCCCGTAGCACAAGACCCAATTGGGAAGAGTTATTTTATGATTTTCTACCCAAACAAAACATTAATTTTTGGGAAACATTTCAGCCAGCCACCTACTAATTCGATGCAGAACGGCAATTCATAAAGTCGCCAACATTTAGCCATTAAAGCTTGTATAAAATCCTACTTATGTAAACTTTCAATATGTAGTAAATTTGTATTTAAAACTCACAATTTCAAAAGCAATAACATTATAATTAAATTCTACGTAAACAACGCGAACTAGCTGCTCCCTAAATAAACTTACATAGATAGAGATTGTCTCAGCAAGTATCCAGACGCCACCCGCGTCGGAATTGAATTAATCTCGTCCTAAAATTTTCACTTGCCACCTTATCTCCTGTCGTATTGTCGTTTTATTGTGCCTACCCTGGAACCATTAGCGAAAATGTCACAGCGGCGGCATTGTAATCGCGCGCCCGCGGCTTGCCCGCACAATGATGCGGCCGTTCGACCCCGCCCGACTACACGCGCCTTTTACCTTTACTATGATACAAATTTGAGTTGCTATAATAAATGAGAATACCCCCAGCACTCGCATTATTTAGAGAATAGAACGCCGCTTTGCTTGTCCACAATCTCGGAGCGAATTCTCGACATCGTCGATCGACAGAAAGCTTAGCTTCGAAACGTGTGAATGAGTAAACACTTTTACGAATTGTGTCGTCTACATTTCACCTCTCGGATTCTTCGCATAGAGTTAGCGAATCTTGTGTGGTGATTCTCGTCACGTTGCGAGCGAGTGGCCGACAAAGGGAAGAGGGCTTGCATACCTTATTACCACCTTTTTGCAAAATCCCCACTTATGTGAAACACGACGCACTCGCCGGCCACTCAGAATGACAACTACGTGTTAACACAAAATGATGTTGTCGGTCGGTGTAATATTTTTATTCTCTGTGGAAAGCTCTTTTAATAATATTCAAAATTCATATCTTACCTTTATGGGAGTACCTATTTGAATATATGCTTTAAGGTACATCGTGTTTGTTTTGACTAAGCACTTGACTTTAACGATAACTACATATATACACATATTTACATACATATTAGGCGATATGTATGTCAGTAGGTACTTAGTGATGAAAACTTATAGGAAACCTTCGCATCTTTATAATTCCTCATTAGATTAATTCAAGATATACCTATTATTCTTAATCTCTAAAAGAAAAACTACCAGAGCAACAGCAAAGTAGAGGGGTGAAACCTTCAAAGCTTCCAAGTCATTAGACAATTAGGGCGTATTTATTTCTTTGCATATTTTGCCACATCGGAATGTCACCGCGGGTCTCCTTGCAATTAATCAGCTAGTCAATGAGCCGTTTTGTTTGGACATCGCCGATGAGTAATCCTTCCCCAGTGATTTACTGATGGACCGAAATTTCCCTACAATAATGTTTATGTCAACTCAGAATATTACCATTTTTAATGGTTTGGGTGCTACTTTAAAATTAGAAAGGTTTTCATTTAGATACGAATTCTTTTGTTTTAAGACATTATTTTGTCTAAGTGTGAGACGAGTCTATGTTCATAGACTCGACTCACACTTAGACAAAATACAAACTGGGCTATTAAGAAACTTTTTAACAAAAAATAAAACCGACTTCTATATCAAAACACTACAAAGGCAAAAATAACTTTAATTTCGGTAGTCGGTGTTATTGGTTTTGTATTTTCTCCTTTTTTTAACACCGCCTTCCGAAATTAAAGTTATTTTTGCCTTTGTAGTGTTTTGATATGGAAGTCGGTTTTATTTTTTGTTAAAAAGTTTTTTTTTACGCTTTTTAGTGGGTCGGTTTGTAATTTATCTAGTTAAAAAAGCTAAAATATCAACTACTTATCACCTTTTACAAAATATTGCTTTTCCCGATGCAGAGCCGTTACTTTTTAAGGAGTTCTCCTGGTACTTCACCATCAGCTCTACATCACCATATGCATTGTGACGAGCATAAAGTGCTAAACATCCATATTCAAGCAATCGAATCGAAATCCACGAAATACTTATTATTGAGTAGTTTCAGTGGCCATCTGTGGTCTTCAGCATCAGTTCAACTTTCCCAATTGGCACTTTTCGAAAGCAACTGCTCAAGGTACTATAAGAAACACCCAAAACACTATAGGTGTGCCTATAATATTTGTACACACATGAAAATCGAAAAATTACGAAATTTATTTATCTAATTACTTACACTAGATGAGCCTATAGCGCGATAGGTAGATTATTGCACTATGCTTATACCAAATTTCATTCAACTCAGTCCAGTACTTTTCATAACAGAGTGGTTTTGTGTCAAAAATATTGAAATTTCGCATTATTAAAAAAAATCATAATTTCGAAACCATAAGTTCTCGCTTAACTAAAGTATATTTTAAATGATCACTTATGATGCTCTTAAGTTGAAAAAAATCTTTGGACCACTGTAAACGGGCCACCCTGTATAATGTAGTAGTGAAGTTTAATTTTATATAATATAGAATTAAAAATCTAGAAACAATACATATTCAAACTTATATCAATTTGGCGAAGATTTATCAAATGCAAATAAGAGAAACGCAACATTAGACAATAACAAAATATAACTACAAAGAGCAAGGCTCGTATTTATTACCCTTATCTTATTTGCATGCAATTCTGTATATTGCTGTCCCCGACATACGCTATAAGCCGTGGCTTCCGACTTGTTTATAGAATATTCCCTCATAAACATGCAGATTGTGGATGAGACGGTTTTTATGTAAAATTGGAGAAAGGGGAACAGTTTTATTTATTAGCCTCTCGACTCCGCGGCGCGTCACGACTGACAGAACAGTTGCTTGAGAAATTGCGCGCAGTTCATATCGAGATTGAGCGAACATACTCTGAACATGGGGGATGTGGGGGATTTAAACCCTATTTTGTCGTGGAAGTTGTGACAAACATGCGAAATTATTGATGTGGACTGCGAAATATTATAGGCCTGATCCATTACTTTTTTTAAATTAAATGTTGTTGCTAACCCAATGAACCATGTTACGTTAATCGAAAAATAAAGATTCCACTATTATTATTTATATGAGTCGGTTGCTGGACTCTTCGCAAGACTACAGGGCTGGTCTTTTCTTTGACCAAATAATGAGCATTGCCATTCAACGGGGCAATGCTGTGGCTATCATCATGCAGTCTATAAATGTGTTCCACCAAACCCCACTTTCGCCTCCCACGTTTATCTGAGGGATTAGGCGGTATCTTAATTGATTTAAATTAAATTTAACTATATGATATTTATATAATTGCATAGAAAATTGTTGGGACCTTTAAACTCCAATTTTTTTCAGGCCACGTTAAATTTTTCCAAAGAATGTTTCCTAGCATTCTCGTAAGACAATAATTCCTAAGTTCCATTGTCTATGTTCCATAATAATGTTCCCTGGGCACAGATTCAAGTCTAGAACTCATTTAGCCGAACGATTATCGGTCCTGCAACAGATGAGCCCGATCGTTGCCACCACATTATAGCATTATGTTTTCCTATTGCCAACCGAAGGCTTGCTAAGCAGCACTGGATTTTATACTAAGTTATTAAGTAAGCAAACATTTTCTCTCCGATAATATTGCCTTGGTTTTCTCGAGAGGGAAATTCAGTTTGCGAATACATTTTTCATGTTTACATAATATTTTAATAGCTAGGAAGTTAGTTTCGAGATTGCACAAGCTTCAATACTGAAAAACAAATATTGCACTCAAATCTTTATTTCAGTTAAACATAATTATACAGGTCGGGCACGCCGCAATTGCGGTGGTAAGACCCCTCTTTGAGGAGTGGCTAGATCGGCGTCACGGCGTCCTGACCTACCGCATGACACAGGTCCTCACCGGACACGGAAGTTTCGGGAAGTACCTGTGTCTGATGGGGAAGGAAGAAACGCCTGGGTGTCACCACTGCGAGGATCGCCCTGAGGACACAGTAGAGCATACGGTGCAAGACTACCCCGCTTGGGCAGAGCACCGACGTGTCCTCACGGCGGTGATAGGCGGAGACCTCTCGCGCCCGGCATTGGTCGAGGCCATGCTGCGGGGCGAGAGGGAGTGGGAAGCGGTCGCCTCCTTCTGCGATGCAGTCATGCTACTGAAGGAGGAGGCGGGCCGTGTGAGGGAGAGGATGGCGTCCTCCCTCCAGCCCAGCCGCAGTGGTAGACGCCCACGGCGTCGGACGTCGGCCGACGATCTCCGGCCACCGTAGGCGCGGGCATGCGGACAGCTCAGTAAAGCAGTAAAGGGCAACTCGCTGTCCGACCATGGACCATGCCCGGGTCGACGGCGCGTTGTGTCACGCGCGCCTCAAAGAGCGTCAGCAATATGACGAGGCCCCCTCTGTAGAGGGCCGAAGCCTGCCGGGGTCGTGGGACTTATCCCATTACCATGACCCCGGAACGTA
The DNA here is from genome assembly GCA_943138885.2 of Tholera decimalis. Classification (NCBI taxonomy): domain Eukaryota; kingdom Metazoa; phylum Arthropoda; class Insecta; order Lepidoptera; family Noctuidae; genus Tholera; species Tholera decimalis. The sequence goes on along the minus strand of OW964550.2, from coordinate 29,707,697 downwards.
AAGGGCTATTGAAGGAACACCGTGGATTTTAGTCAGTACAAGTCTGACAGTCCCTCCGGCCCTGCCCGGGGTGGGAGGACTTATTTGATGACTTTACCACGTTAAAAAAAAATATATATATATAATTATACATGTACATTTGAACATTGTCTAAGTCGATTGAGCACAGAAATTAAGCTAGTAGCACGTTTCAAAGCATAACACACAGATATGGTTAAGAGAGTGCGAGAATATCGCGGACACTTTTTAATCCTATTATTTTGTTGAATACTGTCGACAATTGAGAACAAGGAACATAACAAGAAACCACTAAACTATTTTGTTTTTTTCAATACCTATCATCTTTCCGTCCGCACTATATTTAAATCTACAAATGTGCTACGGGTTTGCTACGACCGCGCTACGAGCCGCTACGAGTCATAAAAGTTAAACTTGTTATCCAAATAAATTCAGAATTGTTTATTTTGTACCTCACATCACCTCACATACGGTATGATTGTTCACAAATAAACAAATACAATATTAGGAGCTTGTTCGATAAATTGTGAACAAATAGTAATAGTTTCTATTTTCCAGTTCGTGATTTCCGTTCAGTACGAATGATATAAGTAAACGACAAATACTGTGTCCACAAAATGTCCAACACTCAATAAAAAATAAAATTAATATAAAAATATCTGTCCTATGTCGACTAAAAATAGGGTAGCGTTGAGGGTGTTGACAAAGGTGACCAGGGATAAAGGACGCGAGTAACGACATAGTTTGTGTATAGCTATGCTAGTTTGGTAAAATTAAATGGGGTTAAGTTTAAATCTATCTCATAGATATAAAACACAGGGCCATTTTCAAAAAGACGTAATGAAACATAACTCTTCTTACTTATATAAATGACATTCACTATGAATTCATTCGTGTCTGGTGTACAAATAATTGACAAAAAAAATATGTACAGTTTTATAGTAATTATTTTATACAAACGGCAAAATTATCATAAAAAATAGTAGATATTTCAGTTAAAAAGGCTACATACATAAAAACATTTGTTGGCAACATCTGTTAAAGCTAGTCACGGGGTTTTTGTCAATTTGAAAGTGTACGCATGTCATAAACTGCTTACTAAGTGCTCACTGTGTTAGGGTCGGCTTCCAGTCTGGTTAGAACAAATAGAGCTGGCCTTTTATCTTACTACTTCTCTTCTTTGCTTCAATAACATGGCATGTCTGAAATTACCCTTTCTCAAAATTATGCAATTTTTTTGCAAAACTTATTATATTATCAGATTTTTATATTTTGCAAACTTTTTTAGACTTGGCACTTAATCTTAAATGAAAGCAAAAAATCAATTAGTTCAGCTAAAATCACTTTTTAACCGACTTCTAAAAAAGGAGGAGGTTCTCAATTCGGATGTTTGTTTGTTTTTTTTTTATGTTTGTTCGGGCATAGCTCCGTCGCTTGCCAACCGAATTGAAAAATTATTTTTTTGTTGAAAAGAGTATACTTACCAAATGGTCCCATGAAAATTTTATCGAAATCGGAAAAGCTGTTTCTAAAAAATCAACAAAAGTCTAAAAAAAATATTTACGTTGATGATCTTTTCGTTTACTCTGCATTGCGTTTTTTGTTCGCGCATAACTCCGTCATGTACGAACCGATTTGGAAAATTCACTGACCCACTAAAAAGCGCGAAAATAAAAACTTTTTTGCAATAAATAAAACCGACTTCCATATCAAAACACTACAAAGCCAAAAATAATTTTAATCTCGGAAAACGGTGTGAAAAAGAAAAGAAAATACAAAACCAATAACACCGACTACCGAAATTAAAATTATTTTTGGCTTTGTAGTGTTTTGATATGGAAGTCGGTTTTATTATTTGCAAAAAAGTTTTTGAATGTTAAAAAGTCGTAAAATGGTGTTTTCAAGATTACACGTTGTTGAAACAAAGAATCGACGAAATTTAAAACAGTAAAAAATAATACTGCCACTGTTCGCAACTATAAAGTACTTGTACCTTGTGAGGTTGCTCCTGCAACCTGCAGCCAGTAACATAATTATACAATGAACGGAATTAGTCTACATATAAGTATTAATTTTTACGTTGAAACATAATTAATTAGGAATCAATTTGAAAAATCCTTAGGTTTCGTTCACGTGGAGTTTATCACGATAAAATGTGACAGTCTTTTTTTGCAGTTAATAAAAAGTATAGCAAATTTCATCCAAATCTACTCAGTACTTTCGAAGATTAACGCGTTCAAACAAACAACCAAACTTTTCGATTTTATAATATATAGTATAAATAGATTTGCAGTTTTCTGTTTGTACTTAATTTATGAATCACGCAATTTACCTACTGTTAAAATTCCATGAATAATAAATATCTAAATTTTATAAGGGGCTAGGCGTGACAAACCTTAGTACAGATACCAGCTGTCCAGCGAGTAGTAAAAACACAAAATGTTAGTTTGTTTGTCTTTTAAAACTCAAAAAACTCAAAATGTTTTATTTCACATAGGCCTACATAGGCCCTTACAAAACGTCAGCAGTTTGGGCACGGTTCGAAATTGGTCGTTTCTATGGAGAAGAACCGGCAAGAAACTCCACAGTTACTCTTTTAAAATATCATTCTTACAAAGTATCCATAATACAGGTTAATTAGGTATGAGAGGACAGTATAGACCAATAAATACAGCACAATGGAATTAGGAATAAAACATTGTTAAACAAATCTAAGAGTCTACAGTGTTCTCCCATTCACAAAAAAATCTATACATTATATTAAAATAAACTTGAGAAGCGACTACATTAGACTTCAATAATGAAGTATAAAATAATATTTTATGGCAGAACAATTATTTCATGATTGTTGTATTTAGATCTTGTTAATGCGACCATGTTTGTTGCTTATTAGCAATCACGAAAAAAGATTTCCTCTCAGAATTACACCGAACAGTTCTCACGGTAAGAAAAATATATCCCTTAAGACAGCCCACGTTGCAAATAATTAGGTTCGCCAAAGCCCTCAATGAACAAACCAACTGGAGGTACAAGTACACACCAAACTCTCCGACACGTCACGGATGAGACTGGGGTGATTAAAAACGTGACCGTCATCAGTTGTCGCCAACGCCCATAAGGGTTTTATCTACTGCGAGCCACCCCTGAAGCTTTGTTTATTTATTGTAACGAAACTTTCTTGTTTGATCGCTGTGATTATGGAGAAAATTTTGCGGTAATTATTATGGGCAGAGATTTTTGTGAAGGTTTTTTTTTGGATCACGTGATTTTTTTTTACTAAATATTTTGATCAACAGACATGACTTATCTTTGACACTTGGAAGGTATCTATGAGTTTAATTGGATCTGGTTTACGGTCATAATTCAAGGTAAGGTAAGGTAGCCCGATAGCGCCATTGCCTTACGGGGTTGCGGGAATTGTTCTAATGAGACGCCGCGGCCTCGGAATAATAATAATATAATAAAAGTCATTTATTTCTCCTCACATAATAAGACAAACATAACATATTAAGTCACATAAGATAAATGGGGGTACATAAATCATGCTTATACTTAAATATGTGAGGAGCTGGTGTCTGAATTAGGCGTGATGCCTGTACTACAGATCACCAGGTCCCCACCCCACAGTATAAGTTCATTAATATGAATGGTTATGTTTCTTTCTTAGTATCAAACAACTAAATAAAATAATACAGAAAAAATAAGTTAAGTTAAAAAGACTAATACTAAAAGACTAAAACAGGCAAAACAGGCAAAAAAATAAAATAAAAATGATAATAGCCGTTTTTTGTAGGCCTGGTTTATGAGCCATGACTTATATTGCTTAGTGGGTGTGGTGTGTGTTTACGTATATGTATGTGTTAAAGTGTGCGTGTGTGTTAGTGCATGTGTGTGTGTGTGTGTCTGAAGATTTGTTTGAGGACATTTCTAGAAGCTAATTATGTAGTAAGCTTTCTGTTTTGTCATAGTCCAACTTGATCAGCCACTCCATGACAACAGATTTAGCACTAGGTAATGCGTATATAGACAAGGCTCTATTTACTTTGTCATACAAATTACAGCTTTGGAAGCAAAAGAATCGGCGAGATAGTTTGGTTCTGAATGGGGTTGAGGTGCAAACTAAATCTTTACGACGCTTGTTGCTAAATTTGTCAGGCTCGTATTTTAACTGGGAATGTTTTTTGAGTACCGTGTACAGAATGTAAAGCTGTCTCACCGTTAATACATCCCACTTTTTAAACAGGTCCACCGTCGGATAATAATAAGGCAGGGACAAGCTAACTTTAAGGATTGCTCTTTGTGCCCTTTCAATTTTTAAAAGATGTGTTTTACCGACACCTCCCCAAGAGGTGAAGCAATAGATGAGAAGAGACTGGCAAAGCGCGAAATATACTGTTTTAATAACATGTTTTTGAGCAACGTGTCTCAAAGCTTTAAAAATAACTATTAGTTTTCGCACTCTCCCAGCTAAGAGTTCTATGTGATGTTGGAAACTCAGGTTTCTGTCTATCATAACACCCAGATACTTGATTAATGCTGTAGTTGTCAGATTAGGACAAGAACAGTTTGTATCGTTGTGGTTTGGGCACGAATGGGAGATGATACGGTACGAAGGATCAGGTTTATCAGTGGTTTTAGTGGAGAAAGTTATATAGTTTGTTTTCGTGACATTTAGCGTCAAAACATTACTATATAACCATCTAGTTACCATATTCATTCCTCTCTGAGCATTCGTGAAAACCTGCTCCCATGAGTTCCCACAAAAAATTAAAGCCGTGTCATCAGCGAAGGTAACTAGATAGTTACCTCCATCTGACAAAGGTCGTTGATGTATATAAGGAAGAGCGTAGGGCCCAGGATACTTCCCTGAGGGACACCAAAAGTCATTTGGACCTCTTGACTAATGATATTGCCGATTTTTACACACTGTGTCCTGTCAGTAAGATAATCCTGAAGTAGTTTCAACTGGAGATCCCGAATTCCAAGGTTTTCTAGTTTCCTAATTAAAATCGGGACAGAGACTGTGTCAAATACCTTTGCTAAATCCAAAAATATACCTATTGTCTTCTTTTTATCGTCTATATTTTTAACTATGTAATTTGTTAGTTCAAGTACAGCATCTGAAGTAGATCGATTTGCCCTAAAACCAAATTGTGCTTGTGAAAGTAACTTTTTAGTTTCCAGATATTTAACCAGTCTGTTATTAATAATTCGTTCCAAAATTTTTGAAAGAGCAGGGAGAATAGAAATTAGTCTGTAATTGTTGACACAGCCTCTGTCTCCATTCTTATAAATTGGATGAATTCGCGACTTTTTGTATACCCGAGGGAAAACTCCAGTTGAAAGTGACAGGTTGCAAACATATAATATCGGACCCGTTAAGATATCTTTATTTGCCTTTAAGATTTCACTTGATATCATATCCAACCCTGCCGCACAACCACTCCTTAGTCCTGTTATTAGTGTCCCAATCTCATCCTCATCGGAAGGCAGAAGTGTAAAGGAATGGCAACTTGATTTTAGTGTATGAGATTCTTTTGAGATATTGCTTTTGCATAAGGTTTCCGCTAAAGTTCTGCCCACATTTGCGAAATAATCATTTACACTATTTGCCGAATTTTGTGGATGGTTTGTGGATATTAATTCAAGCGGAACCTCCTTTGGTTTGCTTGCATAAGCAATTTCTTTAACGGCGTGCCAAAGCTTTTTGTTATCTCTTCCTGCATTTTCAAGTTTATGTCTCTCATCGTTTGATTTAAGTTTTTTTAATAGCGTTGAACAAAAATTTCTATATCGTTTATAGGTAGTTTTTAATGTTTCATTGTTTGGATCTTTTTTCAATTTCTTATATAAGTTATCACGGTTTTTGATGCATTTCAAGATACCTGGGGTAATCCAGGGTTTTAAGATTTTCTTCCGCCTAGAGATTTTTACGTCTTTGGAGTTTGCTATAATTGCATTCTGAAGAATATTGTTAAGGAAAGCAGCAGCTTCGTTTGCACACTTAATAGTGTACAAATAGCTGAAGTCAGTGTTGTTTAATTCATCTTTTAAAAGCTCATGATTTATACACTTAATTATTTTTGCAGGTTTGGGTATAAAAGTCGTGGTAATATACAAGACAACACTATTGTGGTCAGTAAGAGAGGTTTGTAGAATAAGACAGCGAGCCATTAATTTTGTCTTTAGCATTACATGATCTAGACATGTTTTATTATGAGTCGGAGTTATGTACGCAGGCATCATTCCATGAAATGCCAGAATATCTAAATAGTTAGTCAAATTTGAATCTGTACTATTTTCGGCTATATTAATGTTAATAATTTAGTAAGGTATTGTTGAGTGACTGAAAAAAATTACTCGTGTCTTTGTACCCGGGAGGTCTATAAACCGCTATAGCTATCGTGTCGGTATTTAATACGCAAAGTAAACAATTTGCATCCGATATTGTGAGTTCTTCAACGGATATGATTAAGTTTTGCTTAAAATACATTACCACACCTTCATTTTGCGTTCGATTGTTCGTTGATGCAAAGCTATCATATCCTTCAAGAGAAGGAAGACAATGGGTGAATGGTAGCCAGCATTCAGTCAAAACAATGCAGTCCCAGCTAACTCCCGTTTGTGCAAGAATGGGTAATAACCCAGGCAAATTACATCTTAAACTACGTATGTTTTGTTGAAATATTTTTAAACATTTGTTAGAGCCTGGCAAAAAAGATGAGCAATCATCCGCATCACAGGTAAAACAATCGGCCACACTTAAAGAGTCAATTCCATTTTGTACATTAATCAATTCGTTGAATGTATTATTACTGTACTTTTAGTGGGATCGCGTTCGAACGTGGCAATTAGATTATAAGAACAATTATAGTAACACTCTTCAACACCAAACCATTCTCCGTAGTTTTGTTTGTTGAATAAAATTGTGGTAGGTAGAACATTAAATCTGCTATCTTTTAGAAATGTATTTGTTGTGTAGTTATAAAGTAATGAGACGTGTATTTTAGTATTGTTATGAATTGATTTGTAGGAATATCTGTTTATTTTGTGTGTATTGTTCATGTTTATGTGTTTGAATGTACCAGGCACGTATTTAGTTATTACATAAAAACTATTGTATGTATTTTCTGAATGACAAATTAAGAATATGCATGCATTACAGTATAAAATAAGATAAAAAATTGTAACATAAAACAAAGATAAGCTACTAGTCAGATAGTTCTTTTCAGTTTTTCAATATCTGTTTCACTGCTAATTAACAAACGAGATTTACTATTATGGCGTTTCAAATATACCTTGCCAAAAGAAGTCTAGCAATATTCGTACTTGTGAGCTTTTGCAAACATTCTTGCCAGGTAATACAGGCGCCTGACTGAAGTAGTGAGGGATTCTGCAACATATATTGGCGTAGGAGGGCCATCTATTTTGAGACTGGGGGTACTCAGAATGCAAGGTTAACAGAAGGGGCAGGGTGGGGTTTCAGTCAGTAGAAGTCAGACACCACCTTCCGCTCCACCCACGGCGGGAGAAGTCATATGATGATTTTCCCAACCAAAAAGAAAGGGCTGGGTTGGCTCAACTAAGATAGGAGAAAATAATCACGATGGATGTCGATAAATAAAATAAATAGTTGTATGTAAATAAATAGTTTTCAAATCATTGTGGACCCTATCGGGCACGGCAAGTTAGGATATGTGAGGAGAGGGCTATTATCTATACTTATAATAAATCTGTAGAGAGGTCAATTCTGTACATGAAATATATTTAAAAAATAACTATCAGGGGGTGATTGGGGATCGATACTGATGCCAAAAATGCAATCAGTAAAATTATTGTCTGTCTGTCTGTCTGTCTGTCTGTCTGTCTGTCTGTCTGTCTGTATAACCGTTATAGAAACAAAAACTACTCGACGGATTTTAACGAAACTTGGTACAATTATTTTTCATACTCCTGGGCTGGTTATAGTATACTTTTCATCACGCTACAATCAATAGGAGCAGAGCAGTGAAGGGAAATGTTGGGAAAACGGGAGAAGTTACTCCATTTTTAAGCTTCCGTCGTGTGTGCAACCTTAATGGTTAAAGCTACACAGAAATCATTTATGACGGAAATGTTCTCCTTAAAATTATATACAAAATATCCCACGACAGCATATATCTAACTTTTATGGTTGACTCACAATAACACGTGTAACTCCCGATAGCTTAGCAGTTCGAAGCTTTCTGATTATTATTCTGCTCCGAAATTTAAAACCACCACAACTTTGCAATGGACCTCGGCTAAAAGTAACCCAGTTGCAACAAAATATAATCGAAGCTCAAATTTTAACAGGTTGCGGTGCAGGAGAAACCGTCTTTATTCCCAGAATTCCCATAATACCAAATAATTTTCCATTCCAATTTAAAAGAACGCGATTCCCAGTATCGGTGTGTTATGCAATGACAATTAATAAGGCTCAAGGGCAGACTTTTCGTGTTGCTGGAGTAGACCTCGGTGTCAGTTGTTTCTCGCATGGTCAGTTGTACGTCGCTCTTTCCCGGGTTAGCAGTTCTAGAAATCTTTATGTTCACGTGCCGGACGGGTCAACTTTCAACATAGTTTACCCGGAAGCTTTGCGCTGAAGTATTGTCGTTCTATAGGTACTTAAGCTATTAACAATAATATTGTGCGGTTCGGTATTGCGACATTTTTCAACAGTATTATAGATTGACATATTATATTTCCCTACTAAATTACGAAAGTTAATCTGTGTGTTACATCAAAATCACTGAACCGTGAGGAAGGACCTAGGCTACTTTTTTTTTACCAAAAACGACGGAAACGTGGACGAAGTCTTGGGCAATAGCTATCTATGCTAATATATAAGGCTGAAGAGTTTGTTTGTTTGTTTGAACGCGATAATCTCAGGAACTACTGGTTCGAATTGAAAAAATATTTTTAATTAAATAGTAAATTTATAGAGAAAGGCAATAGGCTATATATCATTACGCTAAGGCCAATAGGAGCGGAGCGCCAATGAAGAATGCTTCAAAATCGGGGTTAAATTTAACGTTAGCCCAAAGTAACTATTCCACGCGGACGAAGTCGCGGGCAAAAGCTAGTATTTAATATAAATAAAATAAAGTCTAAGAATTTTTACTACTCCCACATTGGTTTTATATATTAAAAAATAGCAAATTATTACTATCACTTTCATCTAAATGAGCTTCAATAATACGTATCGTTATTTGTCATAATATCAATCCCTGAAAAGCATGATATAAATACACACAATGAGTATACAAGGGTCGCGCACAGTTACAATGTCGTAAATAATTTTTGAGAACCGTTAGAACAGTCCTTTGATGCATGTGAAGACAAATTGAGTTATAAAACCAAATCATAATCCAACGAAAAGTAGAATCGCCCATTTTACGTAAAGTAGTGCAGATAGATAAAATAACTCGTAAAAATATGTGTGCTTAAAAGTACTTTCTTAGTATTAAGAACCTGTATCTAAATGTCCACTCCTTATTGCAAAAAATAATAATGATTAAGCCTTTTCCGTTCTCAATGCTGGGAAACAGTACACTGTCTATAAATGATAAATGATTTTTATTTTGCAAATTGGTTATTAAATAACACTTACACGTCAGTTTGTTCGTAAATATTAACTAGATGAGGTCGGTGTTTCCTAACTGACTACCCTGAGAAGAAACACCGAAACAAACTCAGGGGTCCGTCTCTTTTAAAGTCCATACAATCTACACTGGTTTAATTATGTGGGAACCTTGTAGGATTCAGTCTAAGGCGGTCTTTTGAAGAAAGATGCTCACAGACTTAGAACAAGGAGCTTAACGATTTGACGAACAATACCAAGGTCAGACAGACAAACATGTTTAACTCGAATAAAATAACCTACATAGTTCACATATTCACAATCGTTTATGAGGATTATGTAGATTAGTCTGAAATGGCCTTTTGAGGAAAGAACCACACAGATTTGAGTAGACTCGTCCCGTCAGTGCAAGCCTTTGTCAGTTAGGCCCACCACGCGGGTCTAATGCGGACTGGTGGATGTCACATCTTCGAATTTTTGGTAATAGGACAAGCAGGTTTCCTTACGTTTTCCTTCACCGATTTGAGACTAGTGGTGTTATTTATATCATATAAATAACACAAAGTAATTTGCCTGACTAGGTTCAAATCCACGACTTGCAACTCGCAAGTCGAGCCCGTAATCATTGCCCCGCCAATGCTCATTTGAAAAAATAAATAAACATAAATAAGAAGTGAGTACATAAAATATTACTGTATTACACCCCATGATAAAAACTGCACGAAACTGCGCAATCCAAACAGGTTTTCATTGCAAACGACATTGTAAATTCGCAATGAAAAATCTGTATAGACACTTATACTGAAAGCGAAGCTGGTTTAATCCAAGTAATATTTTACTACATATGTTATTTTTATAATGCAAGTAAACTGGGAAATATGAGTAAGGAATTTATGTGTTGTAAAAATGTTATGTGTAAGGCGATTGGGTCACGAACGGGGGGACATAAGACCGGCTACGATTTTTATTAAGTGTTTGGATATGTTGTGTCGCCGTAAAACTAAAATGACCCTTACCTCGATTGGGGCTTATTTATAAGAGACATCTATCTAGCTCCTTGTAAATTTCTTGTTGCTGGTGTTTTTTGAAGTGAAAACTTCTTTAGCGGCGTTGTGCACTTTTTTGTAATGGGAAAAAAATGTTAAACTCACGTCAGGACACGTGACCTGATCGAAAATTCGTAAGATTCAGAGAGTAGACAGCCGGTGCGGCGTAGGAGAGGAAGTATCCCCCTCTCTTTCTACGGCGTGGCGAAAATGTATGCCTGCGCAAACTTTTTAATGTAATATAAATTGTCATGTTTGTGTACGATAGCGCAATAAATATATATTGTATTCTACCACATAAATGATAATACTCTTATACTGATAATTAAAGCAATTCGTGCAAAATTATTCCCTAACCATTCCAAAATATCAAAAATGCACAACGTTAATATTCAAGTTTTCACTTCTGCCGGCACTCCCGGAGTGCAGCCCGTTTTTTTCTTCTTACCACTTTCAATGAAGTAAGGAAGAGCCGTACGGGTCAATCTTCGAGGTTAAGCAACGCTTTCCGAGGTCGGTCTTTGGATGGTGACCAATCCATGGGTGATGGATTGGTAACACATCAAGATTCCTCCTTGCCTCGGAAAACATGTTAAGCCGGTAATTAGAAGCCAGAAATTCTGACACTAGTCTAGTTCTGGAGATCAGATAGGCAATCGCTACATGTAAAACACAATTACTCAGCTGCATCCGATAAAACTCCAATGCCGACCTCAACTTAGTTGGGAAATGGCTCGGTAGACGATGATGATGACTTTCAATGAAGATAATTGCGTTTGTATGTAGCTTGCAACACATTCTGGTAAAACTAAACTACATCCCAACATCCCTACTAATATTATTAATGCAAAAGTAGGTAACTCTGGCGGTTCGTTCCGGCTGTTGTACGTCTGGCTTTCTGTTACACATTCACCTCTAAACCACTTCATCGATTTACAGTTTGGAACAGAAATATATTAGAACTTGGAAAAAGACATTAGGCTACTTGTTTTTGCTGAAAAATAGCTTTTGATGCGGGCGAAACTGCGGGCAGAAACAAGTAAATTGCACAAACACCCAGACCAACCATTTGTAGGCCATACAATCATTTGATCCGGTACGTAAGCTGAACCCGCAAAAGCCAATCGTCAAAATATTTCCTACACGATGGCATCAAACAAGTCCAGTTACTAAAAAAAATCTCTGTTGTAGTCTGGAGTTCCAGAGTCTGGATTTGTGCCTGGTGGAGGTGATTTTAGGTAACATATGAAATTAGTGTATTTTCGTATAGGGAATTGAGTCTACAGTATATACAACGTGTAACGGAAACCCCATATCTATCCAAAAGGACTGAAGACAACATCTGGTATGGAGTCTCTATGCAAAGTTTCAGCTCAAAATAAGCGACTCACAGAATTGACCCCAAATTATTGGTTTCATATGTTTCTTGATTACCAGTAATAAGAAACGTGTCACAGCACTACGAGGGTCAATAACTTTCCACGTCACTTGTCAATAACACGATAATTCTCTTCGTTCTTCTTAATTAATTTGAAAAATTCGGTCTCTGGTATCAGTGTATTGGTATTTGTAATAAGTTCTACACACGTAGACTTATGATTACAAAACCCTTTCCATATCGTTTATTATCATCCAAAGAAGCCGTGCACTTGGTATGTATATACCCTTTAAATTACACGTTGTATATACAGCCCAGTTCTAGGAGAGAGCTCCCCGCGACCGTAACCTGGTCATCACTAGTACTAATGAGGGGCCTTCCAACGAAGTGCCTTGCTATACCCGATCGCCACTCCAGTACCTTTCCACCCCATCAAGTATCTGCAAATGGCCACGGCTAACCGATTTGGCCACTTTGATCTCAAATATGTGGTATTTGGTTAAAATATCCAAAATAAAATTTAGGTTTGTGTTTTTGTGCTTGGAATTCAGTCATTCTTTTGTGCGTCATTTGTTTCGTTGTTATTACGTAATATGAAATAATTAAAAAAATTTTTAGCAAAAATAGAACCAACTTCCATATAAAAACACTACAAAGCCAAAAATAACTTTAATTTCGGTAGTAGGTGTTATTGGTTTTGTATTTTCTTTTTTTTTCACACCGCCTTCCGAAATTAAAGTTATTTTTGGCTTTGTAGTGTTTTGATATGGAAGTCGGTTCAATTTTTTGCTAAAATTTTTTTTTCACGCTTTTTAGTGGCTTGGTTTATAATTTACCTAGTTACAAAAGCCATAATGTCAACAACTTATCACCTTTTTCAAAATATTGCTTTTCCCAATGCATAGCCGTCAATTTTTGAGGAGTTCTTCTGGTACTTGACCATCAGCTCTACATCACCATATGCATTGTGACGAGCACAAAGTGCTTAACCTTTTACCTACGGGTGTCAACTATTGTTGATTTGGCGATGTAATTTCTGAATACGGGAGGCAACTATAGATGATTTGCGAAAGGGTTTGTTTTAAACCCTTATATTGACAAAACTAGACCGTATTTCCTTGGGATAAAGATCACTATGTGGAGTCGATAAAATTATGATTCTGTTGAAAAAGTTCCCATATATTTACATAGATGGTAATAAAAATAAATCATAAACAAAAAACTAGATTTTTATACTGGCCACCTATGGTTATCGGAAAAACTAGTCCATTTTGAATAATTATGGTTAAGTTCAGTGTTTTTGTTAAGTAATGTGTTAAAAATACTATTAACCTCATATTGAATGTAAATTCTGATAAAAAACAAGTGATGTGCTTAATTTTTTGGCAATTACGTAAAATTTTGTGAATAAACTATAAAATCTATAATATTTCTCAAAGGTAAGTTAAATAATAAATCAGTGTGTGAAATTTGAAGTACCTAGGTATTGTGCTTCAAAAAATGTAGACAAATGAAAACATAAATGACTGCGCAGTTACGCGCCAAAAAGTACACGTATTGGGTGATGAGATCGCTTTTGAAGTCCAATCGGTAGTAATCGAATCGCAATCCACGAAATACTTATTATTGAGAATTTTTAATGGCCATCTGTGGTCTTCATCATCAGTTCAACTTCCACAAATGGTACTTCTCGAAAGCAACTGCTCAAGGTACTATAAGAAATACCCAAAACGCTATAGGTGTGCCTATAATATTTGAAGAGTTCCCTCGATTTTTCCAGGATCCCATCATCAGATCCTGATTTCGTAACAATGGGACCAACTAGAAAGTATACCCTTTCAAACGCAAAAAAAATTTTTCAAATCGGTCCAGCCATCTCCGAGTTATGAGGTGACATACATAAAAAAAAAAAAAGTTCAAGACGAATTGAGAACCTCCTTCTTTTGAAGTCGGTTAAAAAGTTTTATACACATACACTTAATTACATACATACATACTAAACTGCACAATACCCCGACCACCATGCTCCACCATACTGCTTTTCTGTGATATGGAAAATTAATTGCAAGGAAAAAAAATTGAGTAACAACCTGCTTTGAGAGCTTTTATTATTCCGGCTCTCTCATCGTTTACAGCAAGCTTATCAATTTAAATATATACATAATATAAAACATCGATTTTAGTGCTTTAAAAGTACCCTACCAATGTTTTATAACATCACGCCTGCATTGCTTGTTCAAAGGGTGTAGGGGTGCACCCTTTGAACAAGCAATGCAGGCGTGATGTTATAAAACATTGGTTCCCAACCTGTGGTCCGCGGACCACCGGTGGCCCGCTAAAGGTAAAATACCATCTGCGAAAGAGTTAAAATATCAAATTTAACAACTGAAAAGTAATATTGACCCAAACTTACTAAAATTGCAATCATAAATATTGTGTTTTTATTGATATAAAAGAATAGGCAAACTAGCAATGTTTTCTTTCTAAGTATCTTTATTTAAATTTTCTTCAGGACTTCAAGTCCGTGTCCTAAATATGTAAACCAAATTGGTCCTAAATTAAATAAAGGCTGAGAACCACTGTTTTAGAAAGAACAACCACAATACGAATTAAGTATCACAGATACTTCATTATTGTCATATTAGTGGCATTAATTGTTTCGTAATTTTTGTCACGCTAAGTGGTGACCAATTTAAGCAAAACCTGATTACAAAAAAAGTGAAATTCACGATTTCGTGACACCTCATATCATAAATTCACACGGTGCGCAGAATTAAAGAAAAACATAGGACGCGTCAGCCGCATATCATGCCCGTGGGAATTGTGTCAACCACGGGATTCAGTCACTATGATTTTTGAGGCTATACGGGATTATTTTCCAATCAGAAGTGGAATTTCGTATGAACTATTACTATTAGGTATTTTATTTCACTTTTTAGTTTATATTTAAAAACATGTAATAAAACTTCGAGTTTTGAAAGTCAAACCCAATACCAATTTAATGTACACATTTATCTCTGCGCCGTCGCCGATGAGGCCGTAGAAGTGGCTAAGTCCTGAGCTAACAAAATATGAAGGTTATCGTGTCATCGACCCGAAAAAGAATTTCAAGAACAAACGATAAATTATTTTTAAGTATACAAAACAAGTTGATTTCATTTCAACAAGCCTTTCATCATCTGCTTAGTATTTTCCTAACTACCTATGTTGGGGTCAGTTTCCAGACTTCCTGGATGCAGTTGAGTACCTACTAGTGTTATACATGGAATGACTGCCTATCTGACTTCCACTACACAGTTACTGGGTAACACAATTACCACCCTTAGCAAGACTGGTGTCGCATTTTGGGCTGGCTTCTGACTACCCATAACTACTGTCAAAGATGTACAACTGACAGCCGGACCGACTTATTTCATCGGAAGGCTGCGTTTCCACCAAAGCTGTGCGATGAAAATGTGCCTACGAGGATGTGTAGCGGAGCTGTGAAAATGCGCATTAATGTGTGGTGCTAGTATGCGCAAACCTCGCAACACATCCTTCTCAACACATATTCCTCGCAACACATCTCTCTCACACATCCCTCGCTTATTTTGTATGCGCAAAAATCTAGCCCCGCTGAGCCGTTTCCACCAGAGCTGTGCTGACCGAGGCGAGGTAAATGAAGCGATTCTATTGGTTCTTTACAAACACATCCCTCGCTACGCATCCTCGCACATCTCTGGTGGAAACGCAGCCTAATGATTGACCCGTGCGGCTGTTTATTTCAGCAGGCCTTTAAATTTGGATATATATGTATAAAAAGCTTGTGACAAAAAGCGTTTCACACGATGAAAATTACAAATCTCGCTGACTGACGAAACAAAACTCATAAAAACGATAGATGACTTTTGAATATTTCTACAGGTGCTATATATTTTCTGGTTGCATTGTTTTGTTGGTGGAAACTGCCAATACATCTCGATTATTGAGCAATGCGCTTCAAATCAATAGGTATGCGTTTTCATTCAAAATTTTACCAATTTCAAATCCGTATTTTTTTTTTGTAATTTATTTATTTAATTGTAGATTAACACCAAAGTTACAAGGTTGTTCGTAACTAATAAATATCATCATATATATATATATATATATATATATATATATAGTTTTCTTTTTTTACATTACCAATAATATTATAATATAATGTTTATTTCTCTTTCACAAATAAATATCAAATGAAATAAAAATATTTAGAACATTTATACAGATCATAAATTATATTTTATTTGTGAGACTGGTGCCTGAACTAAGCCTATAAGTTGAAGAACAATGGCAGCAACCCATACATTAATTTAGCTGAGATTAAATTTTTGCGTCTTTAAATGAAAAATATCTTGTTTAACTCAGCGTCAACTTTTGAATTAGTTTGTGCAAGAATTTTTGTTCGAGAAGTCCGAGAATAATAGAAATTCAGTCATGAACTTTTGTAGGTTATGTCCAGGACAAGTGAAAATTAAATAAAACGGAAAACAATCGAGAGCAACACAAGGCACAATGTGCAAGCGTCTGTGACATGAACATTTTTTTTTAAGTAGATTAGTTCCTGACGAAACAGGCTAAGGTCTTAGACCATGCCTAGTAATCAGTTAACCATAGATTATACATATAAATATTTTTCTTGAAGGTAATGTGACATGAACAATCAACAGTTGTCAAACCAAGTTATATTTTTTTACCTTGGAATAATAGTCTTTGTGCCAGTCATTAATGTTGAAAGTAATTCATTTATTTTTTCACTGCAATATTTTTACCTGCCTACAAAGAATACTTCCACTTATAAATAAACGTCATTGTTAATTCATTTACTCCCTTTTGTTACAATAACAAACTAAAACTGATTTTATTACAATAATATTGCACTTAGTGTCACTTGGCAGAATAAATACAAAATGGCATCACTAATTGTCAATGAAAAATCATATAACTTTTCATTTAAAATATTTTTGTTATCCGGACTTAACTAGGTAATGTGATACTTTGAAAAAAAACGTAGAAAAATAATAGAACTGCTTTCGTATATACTTTTAGATGCTCAAATTAAAGTCAGCTAAGGTTTCACCATTGTTCTTTAAATGCTATAAGCTAAATTTCAGGATACCAAAATCCGCACTAAATAAACTTGTGACCTCATTGTCACAAGTTTATTTGATTTATACACACAGTTTTTTTTTTACTTTTATAGTAGGCACCTACAATAAAAGTAAAAAAAAAACTGTGTGTAGAGTAGGATAAAGTTTATATACGAAAAAAACTACAAGAAAATATAAAAGTTAGAACAAGTAGTAGATAGATAAATATATTCTTTATTGTACACCATAACAGTAAAACAAAATTATGGACTTAACAATTAAAAAGGGTTATTAATTAGATAGAATAGATTCGAGTAAAATTATTTCACAGTTTTTGTGATTTATTAATTATATTTAATTTAACATACCATTTATGCGTCACTGAACACTCAAACGTAGGTTTCTCTTGGTCTCTTAAAAGCCTAAGTAAATTTTGGGGAAAGCATCACGAAAATTTATAGTGTTTTGAATCGAGCATACAATAAATGATAATTAACAATAAGTATAGATAAAATAATTCGACTGGCGCATACAGTATGTTTATTTCTCACTACAATATATACAATAAATCATTTGAAATGTTATGATTACCTCTTTATTTTTGTAGAAAACTATTACATAAATTAAAAGCCTGTATTGTAGGACGTATCTATATAAATAAACTTAAAATTGACAATACTATCAACTTATCTGCTTAGAGATACGTTTTTTTACTCTAGATAGGTCAAACGCAAGACCACCATCTCACCTGATGGTAAGCGATGATGGTGGTTGAAGATAAAGTACGTTTGTCTAGAAGTAACCTATGAACATAATGTCTGTATCGTTCCAGTTTGACGAAACGATATGTTCATAGCATACGCATTTTAGCGGTAGGTACACAATTAACAGATAGATCAATTTTTCAATCATCTAGCAGCCGTCATCACGGATTGACATGTCTATTTAAAAGGCAATATCAGCAGTAAACTGAGAAATACGCCACACTAGTTTCTGCTCGCGGCTTCGCTCGCTCAAAAAATTTTTTTCAGAGAATATATGAGTACCGTATGTGCTATTGCAAAGTGTTATCTATTTTGTACCATATTTAGTTCAGCCATATTTAGTGGTTTAGATGTAAAAGTATAAAAGGCCGACAGACCGTTACTTTCGCATTTATAACTGAATGTGCACGTGTGAAAAAGATAAGAATGTCAAGTGCATTTTTATAAACACCCAGAGCTCGGACCAACTATTTATTACAAATTAATTAAGTAAAAAATTGGATGCGTGATCCCATGTCACGTTAAACAAGGCAAATTAAGGGTTTAAAAGCATTGTCTAAGTTACCACAGCTATTTTACGCCGATCTAACTTTCTGTTGACAAAATTTATTCATGGCGTGATCCCTCGTAAATACATTTGGGACTTTATTGTCGTAATGAATTTGATATGGCTTATGAAAACAGACTTATCTTATCCACTATTATGTTAGTACACATTTATTACACTTTGATATGATGTGATTTACTTTTTGGTGATGAATTTTCTTCGTGGTTTTAATCTAATGTATACTTGTAGTGATCTTACTAAGAAAAAACTAACGAACTAATGTAGGCTTGTTGCTCCATCTTCTATCAAAGCAGTTCTTTTTTTATTTAACTTTTCTGTATCTTTTTCACCCTATACTATAATAGTAATAGTAATATGTAGTATTTATTTTCATAATGGGATTGTAATGTTCACACACAACTGTTGGAATTCTGTAATTTTAGGTTCTATAATATTATACAATGCATTACAAAACAGGTGAGATACAGTTCTCCTAGCTAGGCCAAAAGTCGGCCTGTTTTAAGGAGAGACAGTGCCGATCCCCTGATTGGTCGATTTATATGTACTAATATAATGCAATAGTTTAATACAATAGTTCTTATTTATATAAAACCTATGATATGATAAATAATGATAACAGCAAGTTTTTCAACCGACGAAAAAAAACGGAGGAGGTTACCAAGTCGACGCTTATATTTCTTTTATTTTTTTTTATGATCACCTACTCGAAGACGGCTGAACCGATTTGGAAAATTCTGTTTGGTTTGAAAGGGCATACTTCGAAGTGGGTCCCATTGTCACCAAGGCAGGATCTGATGATGGGATCCTGGAGAAATCGAGGGAACTCTTCAAATATTATAGGCATACATATATTGATTTGAGTAGCTTTCGTGGAGTGATGCATTCTGGACACATACAGCTGCGTTGTTGGTACAGCTGCACGCAGCAGCATATTGGGTCCTGCCAGCGCGGTACCGCACTGGTTCTGACAAAGAAACTTCCTCTTCTTCTTCTTTTCCACTTTGACGAAACCATCTTTATCACACATGTCCTTCCTTGAATCACGCTGAGGCTCCTCAGGAATGAGCATAAATTATTATCCGCATGAAATCAATAGTTTAGTTCGGCATTTCGTGTACTATGTAGTTCTACATTCTGAACCTTTTTAGTAATCCTCTGTATCATGAGTTCATGACAGAAGAAAGAAAACTCTTGAAAAATCTTAGTAAAATCAGATTCCTATTTAAATCCCTTTCTATTGTCTAGTGCAGTGCTGTAGAGGTGAAAAGTGCGAGCTAGCACATATTTCTTCTCGCTTATTTCACCTACTGGCTTTATACAAAATTGATATAATAAATCGGGGACTAACCCGGGAGGTAGCAGACAGCGCGCGGCGTGCGTTCTCCACAGTACATGCAGATTTCAACGTTTTGTTCTTTACTTGCGGTCGCATACCACGATCAAATTGAAAATTCCAACCGGATATCTATGGTACGTACTTTGTGTGATTATTTTACTTAGATAGAAGAGTTATAAGAATCGGCGACGTTTGGCCCAGGAGGAGATGGCGTGACGAATTAGTGAGTGTGTGTAATTGGCAGTGGACAGAAAAAAGTGGAAGGAAGAAAAAAAGACATTTGCCCTGCAGTGAGACACTACAGGCTTATAATAATAATAGTTGTGCATAGATATCATTACAATCCTTGTGTTTTTTATGAAAGAGAATCCAAAATACTAAATAAAGCTAATATTGAAATTGAATATTTTATGACCTTCTATTCAATTTAGGAAAAATTTAATAATAAATAGCTTAAAAAACAACTTGAAGTAGATAAAAATTAAATTGAATTAACAAAAAAACTGTTCTCAGAAAAAAAAAAATTAAAACGGCACAAATAACTTCAGAGCATTTTTTGTATCGCATTGGTGAATCTATGTACGATGAAGCTGTATATTAAAAACATTCTGCTGGAGAAAAATCAATTTTGCCTTCAACTATTACATGGTGGACCACAAATTGATAATAAATAAAACCGCTTAAAACTTTTAATATGAGGAAAGAAATTTATGCACGGAGAACATGTCCTATCAAAATATCTCGGGCCACACGTTATGTCGGCACATTCTTCTCCTAAATTGAAATTCTCGAACGCTCTCCCTTCGCAAGTGGGACGGGTTCGGAGCCAAAAGACAAATACTTTGAATGTTCGATTAATGTGATCAAATATCATCTTTTCTTTAACGGATTATTTTATTAAGCTTTTTCTGTGTATTTTTTTGTGGTTGTCCCTTTGAGGGTAATCTAATATTAGAATATTCGAAAGAAAAATGGTAAATTGGCTTGAGGAGATTTTAATAATAGCTGATCTCATAAAGCGAACATTTATAAAAAGAGTATAGATACTGGGCGGGTTGATCTACGGGTTAGCGTTGAAATAGTTACATACATAGCTAATAAAATAGTATGGAAATATTATCGAATCGTAGACATTCTTTGGTATATTACAATTTATTTTGATAGATGAAATATTACAGCGCGTATTTTTAGGGTTCCGTAGCCGAATGGCAAAAAACGGAACCCTTATAGTTTCGACATGTCTGTCCGTCTGTCACAGCCATTTTATTCCGAAACTATTAGGACTATACATGTAAAACTTGGTAGGTAGATGTATTCTGTGAACCGCTTTCCGATTTTAAGAGAAAATTTAAAAAATATTTAAAATAAAGGGGGCTCCCCATACATGGAACTGAAACTGAAAATATTTTCTTTCATGAAACCTATACGGGTGTGATATCTATAGACAGGTCTTTAAAAATGACATTAAGGTTTCTAAAATGACTTTTTCATTAAGTTAATCGTTTAAAAGATATACGCTTCCAAAGTGGTAAAATGTGTCCCCCGCTCTAACTTCTATAATAATGAAGTGAAAAATCTAAAAAAAACCATATGTTGTAGATCTTAATGTAAACTTTCAACCAAAATTAGTTTGAACGAGATCGAGTCAGCAGTTTTTGAGATACAGAATATTTTTTTAAATCGCAAATATAACTTGGTAATTCATACAAATACTATGAAAAACAAAGTTATTTGGCGTAGTTGTAAAAATTGTAAATAATCTAGTGTTTTAAGAAATTTGTAAGGTATTTTGTTTTTTTTTTTTTTAAATAAATAATTAAGTATATTATATTTATAATAGTTACTACGGAACCCTTCATGTGCGAGTCCGACTCGCACTTGGCCAATTTTTTTACTGTTTTTATCGGTGCCACTTTTTGCAAATATTATCTTTTATCGCGATAAAAGATGATGACAAATTAAATTATCATCATCTCATCATCTGGTTAACCTTTTTCCAACTATTTTGGGGTCTCGGCTTCTAGTCTAACCGGAGGGTACTAGTGTTTTATATCGAGCGGCTGCCTATCCAATCTCCAAGTCTACCAGTAACGACTTTCAAAGATTCTTAACAGCTGGGACCAACGGCTTAAGATGGTTTTCAAGACACGGAGGAATCTCAGTCACCCATCCACACAACGACCTCGGCAAGCGTTGCTTAACTTTGAACTAAATTTAAATTATTGCTACACAAGAATATTTTTTCATTATATAATTTAAATAATATATTTTAATATTTTTTTATTTCTTCATTTGTAGAGTTTGTTTGCCACAGTGATTATATTTCAAACAATTACCTTTTCCCTCCAATTCCAAGTGATATATTTTTATTTGACACGTCCATCAATGTTTGTTTTCAAGCGAAACGGTTTCCCTCTTATAATAGATAAAATCAAATCGCTAAAACATTTATACAAAGAGATGATATTTTCTTTTTTTTTTTAGACGTCAAACTGAAAATTTTGACAATGGTTGGTTTTTTTGTTTTATGTCGATCAGTAGATATCTTTTGAGCATGATGACGATTACACGCGTCACGTGTTTTTATACCTCATACAAAATAAATGATTATTTATATTGTAAAGACGTCTCTTTTCATGGTTTGCGAATGAAATATTTATTTTGTGTTTCAATATTGATTTAAAGTAGCACAGTCCTCTGAATGTCTTCCTTTACAATATTTACTAACACAAATTAAACAAATTATAACTGTATATTCCTATAAAATGTTCTTTTTTGTCGTTATTCGATTAAAGCAGTGATGAATAATTAACCTAGGTTGACTGGTAGAGAATATCGAAGGTACGTCTGCCATTCTTCCATTAAGAATGCATTTTGATGTAAGTAGTCACAAGTTGTGTCCAGAAATAGCCTGAGTAATAATGATTTTAGTCTTAGAATATTATTAAGCCTTTTGCCACTAATAAGTGATGTAAGTGTTTAAATGTAAGTGTTTTTACTTACATTGTCAGCCAAAGACACACACACTTCTTGACCACGAAATCTAGACCCAAAAAAGCACTGATGACGCGACAAATCTAAATTTGAAAAATAAAAAATACAAGCGGCTCAGATAAAAAGCAAGGTAAACATCCTCACAGTGGAATGATAAAGGATGTGTTTTGTGCCAAGTGCTCATGATTGTAGGAAAGAGGAGCCTCCATACCCTTGTACATTGATGTAAGTGGGAACGTACGGCTTGTTTCACAGAATATCCTTTGAGGCGGTCGGGCGGACGGCCTTTGAAACGGTGCTCGGGTGCATTTTGATAGTGGTATCGATTTGAACAGTGAATAGATTTTTACTTTAGTTCTTTTAGTTTTCTTTAGTATAAGTGTGGGGCTTTTGTTCGGGGTGGCATATGCTTATTTTTAGATGGATACAGAGATACCTACTTATGGCAATTTACATTAGGGATAGTGCATTTTTTTTTTCTCTGAGACGTTTGCGTAACAGATTTGCCGATTTGAAAGAGTAGTCTTACAAACATATTTTGCAATTCAATCAATTTTTAGGGTTCCGTGTTAAAAAAAAACGGAACCTTTATAGGACTTGTCAAACTGTCCGTTATTCGCAGCTAGTTTACTCCAAGAATAATGGACGGTATCTTTTTTTTGTACTTACATATATCTTATATATAGATCTAAAGTAAATCAACGCAAGATTTTAAGTTTTTCAGGTATCCTTTCATTTGAAATCACATCTTGTAAGGAATTTTAAAATGTTTACTTTAAAATTCTTCTTCATCCCAATTTCAATTGTTAAGTGATTTGGAAAGCATTCAAATGCAAGAATAACTAGAAGTCCGAAATATTGAGTTGAGTCAGAAGTTTATTTTTAGTATCCAGCACCTACAATTCCTCATTTGACGTTTAAAAGCAAAATAAAAATGTATTAAAAATCTGTTCACGATTCTTGTACGTGCGAGAGTCGTACTCACACTTGTATGATTTTTTTTACCCATAAAAAAGAAATTTTAGGTACACACTTATATTTTATAACCAGAAAGGCTTTATTTCACGCACCTAAGCTAAATAACTCTTGAATATATAGCTTCGCAGCTCTCCAAGTAGTCCCTACGCACCACTTGATTTCGGTGAATAAAATAAAAACAAAAACAGGCGTAAAATAAGATAAAGAAACCCCAGCAATACTCTAAAAGCCTACAACTAATCAAATCGTACAAAGTCACCCTCAATCGCTACATCCTTCCGACGCGATGGGGTGACTATAAACCCCTTGCATTCTTTTTTCAGTCTCTATTTTGAATAATATTACTGCAGACAAGCTAACGGAAAGTAATAAATAATAACATAGCTTCCGCATACATACTAGATTCGAACTTTAAAAATAAAATTGAGACGCTCGGATGTTACTACGAATAAATTTACATTATTTTTAGTTAAAAACAGTCAGACGATTCTGAACAAGTGTTGCGACGTTTTTACGAAGAAAATCCGCGAATGAGAAGATGAAGCAATTATTCAGCTTAGTCATGCATTGTATTTCCGCTCATTAGGTGTATATTTATTTAATTTACAACGGCTGGGGGCCGACGATAAGCCTCGAAGCGTGCGCCTCTGTGACTTCGTCGACTGAATAACAATGCAAACGGACGTCTAAAATGCTGCTCCTCTGTCATGCAAAAGAAAAGAGAAAATTGTATTATCCGGTGGTATCGTTACATTTTAGAGGCGCTGATCTGGCGTTCGATGATAAATTGAAAAGGAATTCACTTAATACAGTTTATGGTTAGAATTAATTTTATGTTCTTAGGGTGTCGATGAATGGGGACTTTTACAATGTTTAACATGGTTACATTATTACTGAATGTATATCCAAATTTATCATCCTCTGCTTATTCTTTCACAACTATATTGGCGTCAACTTCCGAATGCAGCTGAGTATTTCCAAATTTGTATTCTATATTATTAATGTTTTGTCTACTCCACTTTTCTCTTCCTCGCATTTCCTTAAAACTTTTTCATAATACATAACGTGCTCTTGTACTTTCAAATTCAAGCAGGAAATGGTTGACTGCTTAACAGCCCCTTAATGTACACCTGGCGTGAAAAACAAACACCGCTAATCATGTGCCGTAGCAAATACAATTAACTCAAATTAAAAGCGCTTTGTTAATAAGCAGAAGTGTAACAACGTTAATCTGAGAAACAATGAGATTATGAGAATATTTATCAAACAATCGTGCCCTTATAACTTTTTCGGTGGCGCGCCTTTCGCGCATACTAAAACAGTGCGAAATTACCTGCGTTGAAAACGTGGAATTTTTATTTGTTTAACGTTTATTAGTATACGTGTCGACTTAGTTTTTGTATTATGATTAATTTTGAACTTTAAGTAAGGTTCAGTAAGAATATTGATCACAGTTTTTGGATTGTCTTTTTATCCTACTACGCAAGTCCAGATATTCTTCATAGGTATTACAATCGTACTGGTACCTTCACGTTGCCTAACCTAGTTTGTCTTAGAATAATCTATAAATACATTTAATATTATTAAATCTAAATATATATAACTCAAAGGTGACTGACTGACTGACTGACTGACATAGTGATCTATCAACGCACAGCCCAAACCGCTGGACGGATCGGGCTGAAATTTGGCATACAGGTAGATGTTATGACGTAGGCATCCGCTAAGAAAGGATTTTGCGAAATTCCCACGGGATCGGGATTTATACGGGAAAAACTTCCCACGCGGGCGAAGCCGCTGGCACAAGCTAGTGTATAATAATTGGACAATATAACAGCCAAACTCGGTATTTCGTTAGTTCATTTTCAGAATATTTGTATTCTATCTGTCTGTTTGTTTTTTAGACAAAATCTCCGAGAATACTGAAAGAATTTTCATTAAGTTTTGTGTGTATGAATAAACTTGGGATTATTCCCAAGTTTATTCATTCACGTTGCCACGTATGTTATTATACATACTTTATTGATTTAATTAAAATTGTTTCTCTATATTTTCAACATTTTAAAATATCTCGATTTCTAAATGTAACAAGATAACACCTAATTCCACGCAGACGAAATCTCGGACACAGCCAATAACTAATAAACCAACTAAGTCTACTAAATTCATATCGAATTGTGTGAACTCGTGTACAGCATGTTGAGAGGACCCACGGTCCCGCGTCATGGGTAGAGCAAAGTGGTTCGATAACCGCGGGAAAGCGCGGCCTATCGCTTTTTGATAGCATCACTTTACCCAACTTGCCATCTGTCGGCCATTAGGTACGGGATATTGAAAAAGTGAGCCTCGCCGATCGGTATGTCCGTATTTGTGACGTCATATGTTAGCACTTTTATCGTGATAAGATGGTCGATAGTATTGGCTTTGGAGATCTGTTTTAGATCACATTTTGTAAGTTTTCATTGTAGTTTTTATTTCGGATCTTTTATCAATACGTTAAGTTCTATAAGCTAGATTTCCTGAATTGGTGCTATTTCAACAAAATTAAATTTGAAATCTCCGTCTTCCGATCTAAAATACATCGGCAGCTTCCCGCTTTGCTAAAGCTCGGAATATCCAAATTTATTCACCACAATTACCTGGTCGAACTTGATAGCTGCAATTTGACATGTATATTTCTATTCTCGGCTTCCAGCAATGTACTTATATTTAATATTAAAAATATTATTTAAAATAGCATACATAATAGATATATGCATGTAAAATATTACGAACCTACCTTTATTCTTGCTTAGCTGCTTCCTGCTTTCTTGCTTCCCTAACATACATAAAAAATGGAGTAAACATAAACATAATAAAACTAAACATAATATCAAAACACATTTACACTAATACATACTTACATAAACAATCAAAATTAAAATCTGCACTATGGCTTATGTCTTAACAAACACGTTAAACTGGACTCTATCCGCATCGCTCAAAACTACTGTTTCTAGTGTGGAGCATACCTGTTACTTACGTATCTTCTTCTGATTGGCTTTTGAAATATATACGAGTATGTTTTAAGTTGACGCATCATTTGTAATATTAGTTTTAAAATAACGCTTACTGGCAAATAATATATATAAAACTCAATTATATATTCTCTTTACTCAATGAGTACCTAACACTTAAGAAAAATAAATATCTTTAACCGTAATAACATATTTTATTATTAGGTAAATGATTCAAGCGACTATGTATTACAAAAACAAGAATGAATGAAATGAACCCCTAACAAGTATAAAATATATATTATGATCCAATAACAAGTTATAGTAGATAATAACCCAACTAGCAAAATACCCTTACAAACAAAAGCTTGTAAGAGCTCTGGTTTCATAAAAGGTTTATACGTGTTCTGATTAAGCCAGAAACCCTTAATACCCTTACAAACTAAAGCTTGTAAGAGCTATGGTTTCATATAAGATTTATATGTGTTCTGATTAAGCCAGAAACTCTTATAGTGTTATTTTATAAGTCTAAGTTTTAAGAGCATTCATACTTGTAACATTATTCTTATAGACGTATATAAGAAAACGTTATATACTATTAATAAGAGCAGTGGTATTATAAGCACCTTTTACAAGTCTAATTGCCTTTGATTCTTAATTAATACTTATAAATACATTTTATAAGTACATTCAATCTTAGAAGTGATTATACAAAGTGTTTTATAAGACTTCTGTAAAACTAGTGTTTTAAGTGCGATTTATCTCACCTAAGACATATTAAAGAGTAAGTCTTACAAGTGTCTTAAACAATTCTCTATTAAGGGTTCTTAATGGTTCTAGGTTTCATTTGACTTTTACGAGTGCGATATAAACCTTAAACAAGAATACTGTACTTATATTGTTCTGATAAAGCACTTATTACATTTGATCAGGACTGCAATAGGCCAGCCAACGGTAACTGGACGTGTCCGGAACTTTTCCACGATACGTGGAGTCATAAACGTTGCTTTCAATAAACAAGGTTACTTAATAATGATACCACTAACCTGATGTGCTGGGTTCGCCAACTTCGACCTTCAAAGGTCACGCCCTAAGTGTGGTTTGTATGTACAATGGGGTGAGTAATTGAAAGGTGTGATGTAAGTCAAGTGTTGTAGAACGTTCACAAGGCGCCAATCTCCAGATGGCGCGGTCACAACAGCAATCACAGCACAACTCGTTCCCACCAAGCGCGTGCCACACGAGGTGACGCAATAAGGCGATATGTTCCAAGAAATATCACTGTATTCTAGTCAATTTGGAATTACAAAGTTCAACCAAACACTGTTCACAATTAATCTGTTCATATCTCGTGAGATCCAATCCGATTTCCAACAAATTCCGCGTGCCAGCCCGACCGACGACAAGGCGGCGTATGATTCAACAATATCCCGGGGTTTTCGGCAAATGGGGAATACACTTCAACAATTAGATAATTCGCGACCCAATTATCGGTCTCAACAGGCGAATCCAACAATATTTTACCAATTATATTAACTCAACTGGTCCCAAACGCGGACGACATTTTTCAAGCGCAAAGTCTATCTGTCAAGTCAGAGTAATGTCAAAATCAAATTCTTTTTGTCAAAAGGGTGCGTTCTGTTTCACGTCGGACCGAACATCTACCCCCCCCCGGACGGGCCTACCCGTCCGCTAATCAATTGGAAGTCTTGACAAGGTTGCAAATTCAACACAGCTTCAATGCGGCCAAATACCGTAGCCAGTTCATTAAAGGTGAGAACGGTGTCTCCCAACAATCTCCGCCAGCGTCCCTTTGCCGCTTTCACCGCGGCCCCAAAAATACCCCCCCAATGGGGGGCAGGCTGGCGGGTCAAACAACCAAGTGACCCCTCGGCGGGCCAAACTATTACCAATATCAACCTGGTTCTCATTAAGGAAGGCGTATACCTCCTTCAAATAGTTACTTGTACCCTTGTAATTCGTACCGCAATCAGACCTAATCAACGAAGGTAACCCACGGCGAGACACAAATCCTTCCAAAGTCGCCTCAAAGGCCTCTGTCGAGAGGGAGGTTACCAGCTCCAAATGTACTGCCTTGGTTGACAGGCAGACAAACACACAAATAAGCCCTAACAATCTTGCTATTACGAAGGGTGGACGTCTTCAACAAAGGGGGACCAACAAAATCCGTTACGACGCCAGCAAAGGGCCTCGTCTCATTGACGCGATCAGCCGACAAAATCCAAAATTCTCGCTGCAGAATGGCCAACAGCGCATTGCAACCGGCATGCGAGTTCTTAGTGTGACGATCAGTCACCAACAATTGTACCAAGTTCAGTTACAACAAGGGCAGGAGCACCAATTTTAGGGTAAGGACAACTCACAATGGTGACCTCAAACCAGGTCCTTCCCTCAACAGTGGTGTCAGCCGGTTCGCCAATTCCCCAAATCTTGCCTGAAAGGTCGTTCATCTTCAGGCCAACCTGTCCCGCTAACCAAGAAGACAAAAGGCAACCCCGGACTCCCGTTTCCAAAATGGCACAGACCACAATCGAGTCACCCAAGGGTCCCCAGACCGTGACCGAGGCCGTTGGCAACAAAACCGTCTTGATCGGGGGGTTCCTTTAGCGGGGCAGGCGTCAATCTCTTAGTGATGCCTGGGCGGCGACCGATCGCCGCTTCCAGGCTGCCTTCGTTCATGACGAGGCCAACAATCAAACCATTCGTCCGCGCGGTGTCCCAAGCCGCTCGCCATCACTGGAGGGGCATATCCCACCGAATGCCCGAATGGCGGAGGGCGCGACTCCAGCCGGGGACGTTCCGCCAACGGAGGGGAAAGGCAGCGGCGCCGACCCGGCCACTGCTGCCTAGCAGCCAATGCGCGTTCTCCCTGACGAGGGAAGACCAAATGGCGCTCGTGGGGCTCCCGTTCAACTTGCGCGGGGGGTGGAGTGCGGCGTACAGAATCGCGGGTCTCAGCCCGGTGCTCGTCTCCGGGGTACCCCCCCTTGCGCGAACCCCCCTCAGAAGCTGGTCTGCTGGAGCGGTTCGCGTTGGCGCACAAAATCTCCAAGTGGGACCCTTCACAAATTCTACACGGGCGGGGGTCGGGGCAGTCCCGATGGAAGTGGGCCCCCAAGCACGAAAAGCACAAACGGCGTGCGTTGACAATACGGCGGCGGGCACTTACGTGCAAATTCAAAAAATCCGGGCAACGCGCCATGACATGCCCCGTTGCCTTACAAAAGTCACAATGATGAGGACTCCGGGCACCATCAAAACGGGGGGCGGGGCGAACATCAACAGGCCCCCTAGCCCGAGGACTCCGGGCGCCAGCCAAACGGGGGGCGGGGCGATCATCAACAGGCCCCCTAGCCCGAGGACTCCGGGCGCCAGCAAAACGGGGGGCGGGGCGATCATCAACAGGCCCCCTAGCCCGAGGACTCTGGGCGCCAGCAAAACGGGGGGCGGGGGGAACATCAACAGGCCCCCGAGTCCTAGTCCGTCCCTGAACTCTGTGCTGAGAAGGTAGTGGGGGTGACCCCGTGGCGCCACGAGTGTTATCCGCAAACCGACACTCGTCTTCCAAAAATTTGAGGAGGTCGTCAAAGGGGGGAAGATGGGTGGCACTATCCCCACCATACTTCTGCTCAAAACGTGACCTCAGCTCCGCGGGGAGCAACTGCAGCACCACGTGCACCAACAAGTAGGACCAATGTTCTACCGGTAACTCCAAGCGTCTCAAAGCGTTGGTCGCTGAAACCAACGGGTTCAGCAAGTCAGTGCGCAACGTCGACGTGCTGACAATGGCCGGTAGTCCCAAAATCTGGTCGATGTGCACATCAGCCAGGCAGCGCTTGTTCTGATACCGTCGGGAGAGAAGCTCCAGAGCGGTCGGGTAAGAGGAATCCGTCACCGGCAAGTGCTGCACCAAGGCTCTGGCTTCGCCCTCCAGGACAGACAACAAATAGGCCAGCTTCTGGGCAGGTCCGAGGTCCAAGCATGCATCGACAAGACTCTCAAAGAGATCTAGGAAGCCCAGCCAGTGGTCCAAGCGACCGTCAAAATGTGGCAGCTCCAGGGTGGGCAGCCTACTCAATAGTCCAGGGCCTGCAACAACAAGGGTCTGCGGCTTGGCCGCATCAGGCACCCGGCTCTTCAAAATTTCCCGCGCTCGTAGACATATGACATCCCCCAGGTGGATAATCTGGTCATAGTCACCCAAAATCTTATCGCGGGCTGTCTGATCCATCACCCCCAAATCCACGTCCATGATGTACTCGTTGAAGCGTGTGAGCGCAGCATCAGCTGACTTGATCCTCTCAATCACTTGCCCATACCGAGCAAGGGTGAGCTCTTCCAATTCCACACGCTCAACAGTTGCAGCTGCCGATGTGAACCATCTCAACTGTGAGGTCAATCCCGCAGCAGCCTCCCTGACTGCCCTTAATGAGGCCATTGCAACAATCAAACATTAGTACAAAACAACAATCAATAACCAACAATCAAATATTAAACAAACAGCAATGACTTGTTAGCCGGCCAAGTAATCTCAACAAAATAAAAATTCAAATTCAATTATTTCAAGCCCAAATCCGACCCTGCACTTATTCCAAGTATGAATCTAGCTTGCTAAGGATGGCTAGTTACAAAATAAAAAACAATTGAATGTATAATACAATACTGGATCAACCTCAAATTAAACATCAATAAGCACAACAATTGTCTGCATAATATTGAGCCGGAGAATCTCTATCAACACTCCAATAATTACTATAAATGCAATAACCAATACACACAATTCAAGTCCTATTATGTTAGACTATGTGTAATTATTATTTAGATAACCTTTCAAATTCAGATCAATGACATTCAATTATTAATTGCAACAAATACCAAATTATGTACCAAATTATACCAATAATTCCTAATACTTCCCAATTTCACAAATAAATCTTACCTGTCAATGCAATAAAGGGCTACAGTACAAATTACAAATACAACTTCAATTGATTCAACTTCAATTAGATAGCCCGGATGACATGGTAATATATTCAAAACTTATTAAGTTATAAGTTGTGTTAAGTAATTAAACTCAAGTTTTAAGTTTTCAACAATATTCAAAACTTCCAATTAAACCAGTGGATCTTATAAGACCACGCTTCTGCTACCACTTTGATCAGGACTGCAATAGGCCAGCCAACGGTAACTGGACGTGTCCGGAACTTTTCCACGATACGTGGAGTCATAAACGTTGCTTTCAATAAACAAGGTTACTTAATAATGATACCACTAACCTGATGTGCTGGGTTCGCCAACTTCGACCTTCAAAGGTCACGCCCTAAGTGTGGTTTGTATGTACAATGGGGTGAGTAATTGAAAGGTGTGATGTAAGTCAAGTGTTGTAGAACGTTCACAAGGCGCCAATCTCCAGATGGCGCGGTCACAACAGCAAT
This sequence comes from Tholera decimalis, assembly GCA_943138885.2. Classification (NCBI taxonomy): domain Eukaryota; kingdom Metazoa; phylum Arthropoda; class Insecta; order Lepidoptera; family Noctuidae; genus Tholera; species Tholera decimalis. The sequence goes on along the minus strand of OW964550.2, from coordinate 29,675,454 downwards.
CACAGCACAACTCGTTCCCACCAAGCGCGTGCCACACGAGGTGACGCAATAAGGCGATATGTTCCAAGAAATATCACTGTATTCTAGTCAATTTGGAATTACAAAGTTCAACCAAACACTGTTCACAATTAATCTGTTCATATCTCGTGAGATCCAATCCGATTTCCAACAAATTCCGCGTGCCAGCCCGACCGACGACAAGGCGGCGTATGATTCAACAATATCCCGGGGTTTTCGGCAAATGGGGAATACACTTCAACAATTAGATAATTCGCGACCCAATTATCGGTCTCAACAGGCGAATCCAACAATATTTTACCAATTATATTAACTCAACTGGTCCCAAACGCGGACGACATTTTTCAAGCGCAAAGTCTATCTGTCAAGTCAGAGTAATGTCAAAATCAAATTCTTTTTGTCAAAAGGGTGCGTTCTGTTTCACGTCGGACCGAACATCTACCCCCCCCCCCGGACGGGCCTACCCGTCCGCTAATCAATTGGAAGTCTTGACAAGGTTGCAAATTCAACACAGCTTCAATGCGGCCAAATACCGTAGCCAGTTCATTAAAGGTGAGAACGGTGTCTCCCAACAATCTCCGCCAGCGTCCCTTTGCCGCTTTCACCGCGGCCCCAAAAATACCCCCCCAATGGGGGGCAGGCTGGCGGGTCAAACAACCAAGTGACCCCTCGGCGGGCCAAACTATTACCAATATCAACCTGGTTCTCATTAAGGAAGGCGTATACCTCCTTCAAATAGTTACTTGTACCCTTGTAATTCGTACCGCAATCAGACCTAATCAACGAAGGTAACCCACGGCGAGACACAAATCCTTCCAAAGTCGCCTCAAAGGCCTCTGTCGAGAGGGAGGTTACCAGCTCCAAATGTACTGCCTTGGTTGACAGGCAGACAAACACACAAATAAGCCCTAACAATCTTGCTATTACGAAGGGTGGACGTCTTCAACAAAGGGGGACCAACAAAATCCGTTACGACGCCAGCAAAGGGCCTCGTCTCATTGACGCGATCAGCCGACAAAATCCAAAATTCTCGCTGCAGAATGGCCAACAGCGCATTGCAACCGGCATGCGAGTTCTTAGTGTGACGATCAGTCACCAACAATTGTACCAAGTTCAGTTACAACAAGGGCAGGAGCACCAATTTTAGGGTAAGGACAACTCACAATGGTGACCTCAAACCAGGTCCTTCCCTCAACAGTGGTGTCAGCCGGTTCGCCAATTCCCCAAATCTTGCCTGAAAGGTCGTTCATCTTCAGGCCAACCTGTCCCGCTAACCAAGAAGACAAAAGGCAACCCCGGACTCCCGTTTCCAAAATGGCACAGACCACAATCGAGTCACCCAAGGGTCCCCAGACCGTGACCGAGGCCGTTGGCAACAAAACCGTCTTGATCGGGGGGTTCCTTTAGCGGGGCAGGCGTCAATCTCTTAGTGATGCCTGGGCGGCGACCGATCGCCGCTTCCAGGCTGCCTTCGTTCACGACGAGGCCAACAATCAAACCATTCGTCCGCGCGGTGTCCCAAGCCGCTCGCCATCACTGGAGGGGCATATCCCACCGAATGCCCGAATGGCGGAGGGCGCGACTCCAGCCGGGGACGTTCCGCCAACGGAGGGGAAAGGCAGCGGCGCCGACCCGGCCACTGCTGCCTAGCAGCCAATGCGCGTTCTCCCTGACGAGGGAAGACCAAATGGCGCTCGTGGGGCTCCCGTTCAACTTGCGCGGGGGGTGGAGTGCGGCGTACAAAATCGCGGGTCTTAGCCCGGTGCTCGTCTCCGGGGTACCCCCCCTTGCGCGAACCCCCCTCAGAAGCTGGTCTGCTGGAGCGGTTCGCGTTGGCGCACAAAATCTCCAAGTGGGACCCTTCACAAATTCTACACGGGCGGGGGTCGGGGCAGTCCCGATGGAAGTGGGCCCCCAAGCACGAAAAGCACAAACGGCGTGCGTTGACAATACGGCGGCGGGCACTTACGTGCAAATTCAAAAAATCCGGGCAACGCGCCATGACATGCCCCGTTGCCTTACAAAAGTCACAATGATGAGGACTCCGGGCACCATCAAAACGGGGGGCGGGGCGAACATCAACAGGCCCCCTAGCCCGAGGACTCCGGGCGCCAGCCAAACGGGGGGCGGGGCGATCATCAACAGGCCCCCTAGCCCGAGGACTCCGGGCGCCAGCAAAACGGGGGGCGGGGCGATCATCAACAGGCCCCCTAGCCCGAGGACTCTGGGCGCCAGCAAAACGGGGGGCGGGGGGAACATCAACAGGCCCCCGAGTCCTAGTCCGTCCCTGAACTCTGTGCTGAGAAGGTAGTGGGGGTGACCCCGTGGCGCCACGAGTGTTATCCGCAAACCGACACTCGTCTTCCAAAAATTTGAGGAGGTCGTCAAAGGGGGGAAGATGGGTGGCACTATCCCCACCATACTTCTGCTCAAAACGTGACCTCAGCTCCGCGGGGAGCAACTGCAGCACCACGTGCACCAACAAGTAGGACCAATGTTCTACCGGTAACTCCAAGCGTCTCAAAGCGTTGGTCGCTGAAACCAACGGGTTCAGCAAGTCAGTGCGCAACGTCGACGTGCTGACAATGGCCGGTAGTCCCAAAATCTGGTCGATGTGCACATCAGCCAGGCAGCGCTTGTTCTGATACCGTCGGGAGAGAAGCTCCAGAGCGGTCGGGTAAGAGGAATCCGTCACCGGCAAGTGCTGCACCAAGGCTCTGGCTTCGCCCTCCAGGACAGACAACAAATAGGCCAGCTTCTGGGCAGGTCCGAGGTCCAAGCATGCATCGACAAGACTCTCAAAGAGATCTAGGAAGCCCAGCCAGTGGTCCAAGCGACCGTCAAAATGTGGCAGCTCCAGGGTGGGCAGCCTACTCAATAGTCCAGGGCCTGCAACAACAAGGGTCTGCGGCTTGGCCGCATCAGGCACCCGGCTCTTCAAAATTTCCCGCGCTCGTAGACATATGACATCCCCCAGGTGGATAATCTGGTCATAGTCACCCAAAATCTTATCGCGGGCTGTCTGATCCATCACCCCCAAATCCACGTCCATGATGTACTCGTTGAAGCGTGTGAGCGCAGCATCAGCTGACTTGATCCTCTCAATCACTTGCCCATACCGAGCAAGGGTGAGCTCTTCCAATTCCACACGCTCAACAGTTGCAGCTGCCGATGTGAACCATCTCAACTGTGAGGTCAATCCCGCAGCAGCCTCCCTGACTGCCCTTAATGAGGCCATTGCAACAATCAAACATTAGTACAAAACAACAATCAATAACCAACAATCAAATATTAAACAAACAGCAATGACTTGTTAGCCGGCCAAGTAATCTCAACAAAATAAAAATTCAAATTCAATTATTTCAAGCCCAAATCCGACCCTGCACTTATTCCAAGTATGAATCTAGCTTGCTAAGGATGGCTAGTTACAAAATAAAAAACAATTGAATGTATAATACAATACTGGATCAACCTCAAATTAAACATCAATAAGCACAACAATTGTCTGCATAATATTGAGCCGGAGAATCTCTATCAACACTCCAATAATTACTATAAATGCAATAACCAATACACACAATTCAAGTCCTATTATGTTAGACTATGTGTAATTATTATTTAGATAACCTTTCAAATTCAGATCAATGACATTCAATTATTAATTGCAACAAATACCAAATTATGTACCAAATTATACCAATAATTCCTAATACTTCCCAATTTCACAAATAAATCTTACCTGTCAATGCAATAAAGGGCTACAGTACAAATTACAAATACAACTTCAATTGATTCAACTTCAATTAGATAGCCCGGATGACATGGTAATATATTCAAAACTTATTAAGTTATAAGTTGTGTTAAGTAATTAAACTCAAGTTTTAAGTTTTCAACAATATTCAAAACTTCCAATTAAACCAGTGGATCTTATAAGACCACGCTTCTGCTACCACTTTGATCAGGACTGCAATAGGCCAGCCAACGGTAACTGGACGTGTCCGGAACTTTTCCACGATACGTGGAGTCATAAACGTTGCTTTCAATAAACAAGGTTACTTAATAATGATACCACTAACCTGATGTGCTGGGTTCGCCAACTTCGACCTTCAAAGGTCACGCCCTAAGTGTGGTTTGTATGTACAATGGGGTGAGTAATTGAAAGGTGTGATGTAAGTCAAGTGTTGTAGAACGTTCACAAGGCGCCAATCTCCAGATGGCGCGGTCACAACAGCAATCACAGCACAACTCGTTCCCACCAAGCGCGTGCCACACGAGGTGACGCAATAAGGCGATATGTTCCAAGAAATATCACTGTATTCTAGTCAATTTGGAATTACAAAGTTCAACCAAACACTGTTCACAATTAATCTGTTCATATCTCGTGAGATCCAATCCGATTTCCAACAAATTCCGCGTGCCAGCCCGACCGACGACAAGGCGGCGTATGATTCAACAATATCCCGGGGTTTTCGGCAAATGGGGAATACACTTCAACAATTAGATAATTCGCGACCCAATTATCGGTCTCAACAGGCGAATCCAACAATATTTTACCAATTATATTAACTCAACTGGTCCCAAACGCGGACGACATTTTTCAAGCGCAAAGTCTATCTGTCAAGTCAGAGTAATGTCAAAATCAAATTCTTTTTGTCAAAAGGGTGCGTTCTGTTTCACGTCGGACCGAAAAACATTACTTATGAGTCGTGGTTGATCGTAATGGCGATATTTCGATATTATTTCACAAATAATTAAAATAATATATAATAAAAGACACATTGTTGAAAAGGCCCGTGAAAATACTGTTATTCAAATTTCAAAATAATCGAGAAAAACTACTTCGCAACCTAATAATCGCATAAATTGCGTGACAAACTAAGCTTACACACCAACATATTGTAGGAAAATAAAATAATATAATACTTAAGTTTTTACGCGACTTTTTAATATTTTCGTAAAGTTTATCTCTATCTCACGGCAGATTGTGTTTACACTCTTATTAGGAGATCACAAAGAGGACTACCAGCGATATTAAACTTAAAATAGCATTAGTAAGAGGTCTTTAAGGTTATTTGCCCTTAAAGCATGCCCTTGTAAGTCCCTTCTGAGCTTGTTTTTCCTTATAAAATTATCAGCAAGAGTTTTGTAAGTTTAAAAATACACTTCGCGAGACCATTACAAGGCAATTGTAAGGGTGAATATACTTATTAAGTGCGCCCAAATCCACATTTATATATGTCTATAAGTGTGATATAAGACTGGAAAAAATATGGTCTTGGGATATTTGTGAGATTATTTTTTGCTAGTTGGGAATATAAACCTATTTAGCTAATATAACGATTTATAATAATTATAAGTATATTTAAATGTAAAAAATAAACTTAGACAAAAACCCTCCAGCAAATTGCAAATCCAAAAAAAAACATTAATATCAAAACCCCCCGAACTTTGGCAGCCTTGCGTAGGCGCTAACACAATAATAGCGGGCAAATTGGTTTGTTATCGATAAACATGTGGCTTACACGAATCACGTAGGTATAGTTTGGACAGCACATGATTTTCTATGTAGGTCAATTTTGGTATTAATGAAAAAGAGAGGATTTATTGTACCTCACATCATGCTCCGTCTTCAAACAAGATATATTTTGGCACAACTTAAACTTATATGTAAAAGTATTAGGGATCAAGGACTCGTTACCATAAATGATAATTAATGTATTAATTAGCAAGTCAAAACAGTAACTAAAATACGTACCAACTCATTAAAATACCACAAGCAAAGCTCTTTATAAAAACTAAAAGATAAACCTCAACCAAAAGATATATTAACTTAAAAATTTGACTAATAAATAATAATAATAATAATAATAAACGTTTATTTATCATCAAAACAGTACATGGTTGATTCATACATATTGTTACATGGTCAGTTCATCAATACATGGCTATTACCTATAAATACAACATTTGTACTCAAAGTCGGTGAACCCTGCCTCTTAAACTAGGGTTACCTGTGACTTAAGAGGCAGTGATCGGCTTAAATGTTTCATAACATAGTACATTACTTGTGCGAAGTGTGTCGGTCTACCATGTGAAGTAGATATTAAACTAAAGGACTAAATCGTAAATATTTATGATAAATAGATAAATATTAAGCAAAATATGGAAAAAAGGAAGGGTAACTCGAGGATGTAGAGCGGTGTGTGTGAGTTTGTCTAACTGTGTGAGAGTGTGTGTGTATATGTAGAAGTATGTGAGTGGTTGTGTGTAACTGCACAGGAGTATATAATGTGGGTGATGGTAGTTCTAAGTGTGCAGCAAAATACAATAAATATCATTAAGCAATGAGGAAAACAGGTGTGTACAGTGTTAAGCAATGAATGTAAGTAGGGACTCAGTTTTTATGTAATCCAGTTGAAGGAGCCATTCTGTCACTTTAGATTTGATATGGTATTTGTTGAGGTCACGGATGTTAAGGTCTTTGTGAGCTTTTTTATAAATATGTGCACTGAGTGTGGAAAATTGATGTTTGGCGAATGAGGTTTTCTGACGTGTGCCAGGGGGGATATTGGTACGTTTATTAGGATCAGACGGGGGGACGCAAGCGTGTCTTCTGAGTACTGATCGAAGAACAAAGAGCTGGCGAACTGTTAGCACCTTACATTCCGAGTATAATCGTGCTGTAGGATAGCGGTATGGCTTGCGTAATATAATTTTGAGTATAGCCCTTTGTGCTCGTTCAACTCTGAGTAGACTGGTTTTAGTTGCGCCACCCCATACTGTTATACAATATCCAATCACGGATTGACACAGAGCATGAAAAACCATTTTCAAGGTATCAGGGTTGGCAGATTCTCTAAGAGACTTAAAAATGTGAACCAGTCTCATAGTTCTGGAGGTCAGGACATCGATCTGCTTATCCCATCGCAACCCTGCATCTATCTGAATACCTAGATATCTTACACTCTCGGTTCTTGTTAGTGTTCGACATTGACACGGGGATGATAGCTGTAAGCAGGTGTGGGCTGTTATGGAGAAGTTTAGGTTTGGTGCGGTGTTACGGCGGATAGAGAAAGGAATGTAGCACGTTTTCTCAAAGTTTAGAGTTAGCAGGTTCAGATTAAGCCATTTTATTACTTTGGCAAGTGCTGATTCTGCGTTATTGGCAACACCATCCCATGTTGACCCATCCACTAAAATCACAGTGTCATCAGCATAAGCAAAGATTTTGGAATTGGGAAGGGTCATTCTGCACAAATCGTTGACGTACACTTGGAATAAAAGGGGACCCAGAATGCTTCCCTGAGGCACTCCGTAACAAACAAATTCTTCATCACTAAGAATGGTACCAATTTTAGTCATTTGGGTACGATTAGTGAGATAATCTTTGAAAATTTGAAGAGCCATACCCCTTACCCCTATCGAATCCAATTTAGCTAAAAGTAAGGGAACAGAAACTGTGTCGAACGCTTTTGAGAGATCTAGGAAAATTCCAAGACATTTAGTTTTACTGTCCAAGTTGCTAGTAACGAGCTGTGTCAGATCTAGAATTGCATCTTCGGTTGAAACTCCAGTACGAAAACCATATTGGTTATCGGCTATGAGATGATACTTGTCCAGGAATTTATTCAGACGGCGACCAAGAATACGCTCAAGCAACTTGGAAAGGGCTGTCAAAACGGAGATCGGTCTGTAATTGTTGACACAGCTTCTGCTCCCTGCCTTGTGGATAGGATGAATGATGGCTCTCTTAAGTGCATCAGGAAAAACACCCTTCTGTAGACAGTCATTAAAAATGTACGTCAGCGGCCGCGTTAGTGCCTGGTGGCACATTTTTAATAAAACGGGCGATATACCATCCCAACCCATCGCACAGTCATTGCGTAAGTTCATAATTAGGGATTCGACTTCATTTTCATCGACCTCCAGTAGCGCAAGCGAGTTGAGTGGGGAGAGTGGGATAGTGTCAATAAAATTTGGAACTTCAATGCTAGGTTGGTCAGGGGGAGTTTGGGACTGGGAGATAATTTTAGCTGCCATGTTTTTTCCTATATCAGTAAAAAATTTGCACACTTCATTTATGGATGATTTAGGGTCGTCGGATATATCCAGGAGCTCAGTCGCGCTAGTTTTAATTTTATTTGTGTTCGTTATATTTTTAATTGTTTTCCAAAGGGCTTTCGTGTTATTTTTAGATTTTTCAAGTTCATTCTTGTTGTAGGCAATCTTTAACTTTCTAAGTAGAGTATTACAAAAATTTCGATAGCGTGTATACGTGGTTTTGAGTATAATATTATCTGGGTCTTTGTTAGATTTCCTGTGTAGCTTGTCTCGATTTAGAATACACTTCAAAAGTCCAGGGGTTATCCATGGCTTAATTGTTCTTTGTTTTCTTGGAATAGTGGTTTGTATTGTATGTTTGGCAATTACAGACGTTAACATTGTAATGAACGTGTTCATCGATGTATTAGGGTTGTCGAGTTTGTAAACAACTGTAAAGTCCATGTGTTCTAGTTCTGACTTTATTGCAGCGTAATCCAAGGTAGTGGAAATGTGACTCGTTTGGCGTTTGGGATTAGTGTTGGCAAAACTAAGCAGGAGAGGTTTATGATCCGTAATATGGGAATCTAAGACTAACGTGATGATGGGTAGGTTAGTTTTTACGAAAGCATGATCAATGCAATTTTCTAGTCTAGTGGGGAACAAATGGGTTGGCAGGAGCCCGTGGGATGTATTCAGTAAAAGATAGTCAATGCTTCGGTCATTTCTTCCGTTCGGTTTAATATCTATATTTAAATCGCCGATGAGAGCTATGTTCGGCCAGGTGGAAAGTTTGCTATAGACTCTGTTAAGACTTTCTAAGAAATTATCAAAGTTGTCCCTAGAGTTATATGATGGAGAACGATAAACCGCAACAAGGGCTATATTTTTGTCTAATTGACAGACGAGACAGTTGCCACCCATGAAGTTAGGTTCCCAGACTGTGACTTGCAGACCCTGCCTCGCAAATATTACTATTCCATCGTTCTGATTGGAGTTTGTTTCCGTGGAATATGATTGAAAACCCTGCAATACCGGTAGATTACAAACCTTACTGAGCCAACATTCGGTCAATATTATAACATCAAATGAGGATTTTGTTATGTGGAGCAAGGCCAGCATTTGATCGAAATTTTTGTTTATACTACGTATGTTTAAGTGTATGATTTTTAAATTATGGTCGGAATTGTTTAAAAACTTAGGGCAGTCCTCCGGACTGCAAGTGAAAGAGTTGCCAGAGCTTAGAGTGTCTAATTCACTATTGATATTATCTATAACAGCCATTTTAAAAGAACGGAAATACAAATCGTGACATAAAAGTGGGTTTTAAACGTAGCTATAATATTACTTGGCTCAACAGTGTAGGTACATTGCTTTTTTACTATGAGTAGATGTATAGGATAAATGTGTAGGTAGGAATTGCGTAAGGGAAGTTCGTGTAGTGTGTGTATGATTGAGTTTATATAGATAATGCAAGTTCGCTTATAACTAAAAAGATATTTAAAACAACTATATAAAAGTTCGGATAGTCACATAATTACATTTTTAACATCAAGAAGACTTTTTTCTGTATTTACTAAAATTTGTTTTTCACCTTCAATTTTTCTTAAAAATATATTGCCATTTGATATCCAACAGAACTTAAAACCGTTATCTTTGGCACACTGTCTTGCCAGGTAGAAGAGCTTTTTTGTGTTGGAAGGAAGCTGATCCGTGACGTACACTGGGTGACGCGCTCCTGGGATGCCGATGAGCGTAGTATTCATTTTGTTATCCTTGCTCTTGTCTTTATTATATGTTCGGATGGCAGATAGCAGGGTCTCCTTTTTTTGGACGGTAGAAAATTCTGCAATAATTGGTCGAGCGGAGCCGGAAGAGGTGGATGATTTTCCTGGTAAGCGGTAGATATCCCGTAGCTCAGATTCTAGTATTTTTATACCAACGGCTTTACCGAGATTACAGACTTTTTGAACGAGACTACCACTGGATTCCGACTCGGATTGTGGTATATTACGAATCTCGATACCAGATGACCTTGACTTTTGTTGCAAATCCTGAACTTTCCTTTCTAGAGATTCAATGTATTGCCTTTGTTCTTGACGGACTTTCTTTAGATCCTCAATTTCTTTTTTGAAGCTTTCAAATTGTGCATTAATAAAAGACATCGATTTCACAATCTCTTCATTAGATTTGCGTATTTCCGCGTTGGACACTTGTATCTGTGTATTTTGGGATTTTATTTCTCCAATCTCCGCTGTTAATTTGGTCATAGCCGTCGTTTGATCCACAATCAGTTTAGAAATCACGGAATTCTGTTCCTCCTTCCACTCATGAAGGGTATCCTGAAGTTCTAGTGGACATGTAACAACATTCTGCGGCGAGTTGTCGTGTGCGTGTCGGGGACGTTTATAACGGTTTGTGTTTACATTTTCGCTCATAATGATTGCTGAGTTGATGTCCGGTTCCGATTGAGTAAGAATCGGGATCGGGTTTATTGTCCGAGATAGAGGGGTTTTGGGTGGAGTGCGCTGTACTCCAGACATGTTAAAATTGTAAATAATTAATAATAACAATTAAATACTCCACCAGAATGCACAAGTCGTAATAAGGTGCGTTGTATTTGCAGTTCTATTCCAATACAATTTTCGTAGACAAAGCGTCACTCGTAGCAGCGTAGCGGTGTCGTCATCCGCACGTACTGTGTAGCTTTTTCGTAATAGTTGACACTTGCTTTGACGGCGTATTAGCAACACGCTTGGTCTGCACGTCCACCGGACCCGAGTTCGAATCCAGCGAATCACGAAACACTTTTAGTGACTTTTTAGGACTGCACTTTCGATGTTATATGTATCTCCCTCTAAGACCACCCAGTGGGCGTCAAACACAGGTAAGGAGCCGGCAGGTGTAACAAGGAATCAAAATTTACTTAAGCAACCAATCATAAAAATCGAAACTAATTAGCAGCGCGGACAACCGACACACGTCCACACTGTAAGCGACCAAGAGCCGAACTTTTTTTCAAACTTTTTTTACTAATATTGTTTTACTGTATTCATGCTCATGTTTTTCTTTTTTTATGGTAACATTAACCTCTGATATGGTCGGTAGAAAAGGCGTAATTGATAACAAAGTCTCTTGTAATTGGATCAAAGTCGCATTAAAATACGCTTTGCGGCTTTTGAATTATTATCGTATTATCCATTATATAGAAGTTGCTAAATAAGATTTTTATAATAGCCGCCGCTTTGGGAGATAGCGAGTTAGCCCGGCTTTGCATGGTTCGGTTCTACTAATTCACATAAAACCTTAATAAATTGTAGACTAAAACTTGTTTCATGAATCACTACGTCGCATCTATTTGTGAAAACCGCATGAAAACCTGTTTAGTAGTTTTTGAGTTTATCGCAAACAGACACACGGACGCGGCGGATACTTTATTTTATAATAATTATCTGTCTGTCCGTCCGTCCGTATGTCACAGCCATTTTTGATAGTTTAAAATGCTTACAATTGTACTTTTTGAAAACATAAAAATCAACTACCATCAGAAAATCAAATCTTCAAAGTACAAGCTTTCAATATTCAGAAACACTAATAGGTACCTACACCGTCACCCATTATCTATTGAGTCGAACACATTTTATTATTTTCTCTGTTAGCGCTCCCTAAGTAAAGATTTTTCGTAATTCGACCCGTAAGGATAGAAAGGTCTGTAATGCGTTCACGGACAGTATCGCCGGCTTGTTTATATTTATATAACTTTGGTCTGGGTTCACTTCCTCTCGCCCCAAAATATCACATTTGTTCATGTTCACCCTCAATTTCATCCCCGCATACTTTGCTGAATCATTGAATCCTTTTTAGTCGGTGGCCTTTGTGTTCCTGTATTTTTATACAGATCATCTTTATTATACTAAGTGCGGAATAGGGCCTATATTGCAGAACTTTTTCAAGGACACCGACTCGTCAAATTGACAGTATAACTATCGGTCTCGAGTGAAAGAAATGACTTAATACAAGGGAGAATGTATAGTTATTGTAAAATCGCAAATGCACATCGCCGTATAACCTTTTATGAAGTACATCACGAATTTAATTAAAATGTGCGACGCCAGTACGTGCGTAGCTTTAGCCATGTTCCGTATAACTTGCACCATAATCCCAGATTTGCCCATGTACACGCACCCTTAAAACGATAAAAACAAAATGGCAATCGTCAAAAATAATCCCTCACTATCGGAAACATAAAAGAAAATAGTATAATGGTTGACTCTGTAAATAATAAATGAGAACTAGAGTAAATAAGGTACAGTCGCGGCCATTAACATTACAGTTTTTATTCCTCACTTTAATTGTTATACGGTTTATTCTACGGGCTGTTTCTTTTATTTATATAGAGCAGGTAATTCGTTTACCCGTGAGAATAGTTTCAACACGTGCCGAGTCTAGACGAATTGACTGTAATGGACTTTGTGCCCGCAGTAGCGCGTCGTATAGCCGTGTGTTTACACAAAGTGGGAAATATTTATCGAGAGAGGTTAACGTTGAAATAAGTTGTTTTGTTCCTTCGTGAAGGCCCTGGACATGGCTTAAAATAATGTTGGATGTTTTCTTCGTGAATTTTTTTTTTTCGTACTATCTGAATATATCGGATTTCGCTTAGCAAAGTACCGGGGTCTCGGTGGCGAGATAGAACCATAACTAGTAAAAAAAGAAAAAAAAAATGATTAAAGGCGGTCTATCTTCATATAATTATTTATAATTATTCCAATCCTTTATTTTTAACTTTATTTTATCACGCACTTTTTTAACGTTTTTCTTTTTTGTCTAGCTGTGCTGTCACACTTTTTTTTTCTTGGGTGGGAAAGTCATAGAATGACTTCTCCCTCTCTGGGTGGAGCGGAAGGTAGTGTCAGAATTCTACTGTCTAAAAACCGGGGCCGCGGTATCTCGTTAGAACATTCCCGCAACCCCAGCAGGCAATGGCCCTATAGGACCCCGTCACTATTGCTGACAGTTCTTGGAGGCGCGCGTGGAACACAACGCGCCGCCGACCCAGGCCTGGTCCTTACCGGACGGTCCGGACCGGTACCGGACCTTGGAAAAGGCCGCAGGTTACCTTTTTCGCTGGTAAAAAAAAAACCGTTCAAGCGAAGCTGCGGCCAGAAGCTAGTATAAACTAAAACTGTCCACTTTCTGTAGTAGTTTAGAAATTTACAGTGACGTAATAAACTGTCAAAGATCATAAATTTCAGGCTCAAATAGAAGAGTGGCGCAAAAGTAGCAGATAAATTGTTTCTCGTCCACTTCGGAAACCATTAATTAACCCATTTTCTACCGTCACTTTACAAACTGAAAAAAAAAAAAAAACTACGAAAGTGTATAAACTGTCAGTTAGAAGGACTATAATTATACATTTTCTAACTTTATCTGTTCATTATGATTTCACAAAACGATGCGAATTTTAGTCATAACGATCGCGAATTATTTTCATGAGCGCAATATAGATTTTCAAATAATCTTCAGACTTGTGTAGAAATAGTAGATTATTAACCAAGTGGATAAAGCAGTGTCTTCTGTCGCGGGTGACGATTTAAATCGCGAGCGTAACGAAGGACCCGAGCGTAGCGAGGGTGTTAAAAACGAGTCCTGAGTGTAGCGAGGGATTTAAGTTTACCCAAGACTAAGACAGCTTTATCACCGTGGAAAATACTCTACTTTTCGTACCATTTGCGAAAAAATTAACACAGTAATAATATGAGATAAGCATTTATTAATAAATTAATAGTTTAAAAAACACTAGAAAAACACGCTTTACGCACTAGAAAAAAACGATATTCCATCATGGAATGCCAGTGCCTATCTTCCGGCTTCATCATCAGACCTTGAAACCTAATCGTGGTCAAAGTTCATTAGAAGACTTTTCTAAGAAATCCAAAACAGCTATGATACGATATTCTATCATGAAGTTCCAGTTAATATCTTCCGGCTCCATCATCAGATCAGTTCAACAGTACCATATTATTGTATTGTCATGTCAGAACTACGTACAGATGCCAATTTTCATTACGCTATGACCCTTGGAAGATGGTTAAATTAGTTACCTTAGATTCCATTACATAGTTACATACAGGTCGACCTAATAAAAGCGTGTTAAAAATAATGACAATTAAAATGCGTATTCCTTTTTCAAAAAGATGTATAATGCTTTATACACAAACTCAATGGTGTAAACACAGATGTAGTTCAGTATAAATTTCGGTAAGTATTCCAAATTTAAATCACTTTCTCCCCCTAGAGGCTGAATGAAATTCAGTACAATTTTCTTTCCCTATGACTATTGTCATGTTCGCTTTTTGTGGCATAGAATGTCACTTTTTTGAGCAAATGGTACGAAAAATAGATTCGAAATAGTTTTAAAGTATTTTAATGCAAACAAAGAGCGCTAATTGCGTATAACGTAACTCACAAATCGAGAATTTGCGCCTTTCAGTACAAGTAACTTTTACGTGACAAAGATTTAAGAATAACTTCAAAAGCTTGTAACTTTTCTCGGATACATATGTATTTACACAGTTTTTATTTATATTTTTCACAAATCGGACCTCTTTTAAATCATTAATGGAGATTTTTCAAGTTGACAAATACCTTATTTTTAGTTTCTACAGCTGAATGAGGGGTCAACGGCCGCTGGTATTATTTTGTTCTGTTGTCATTCGATATACCCTTCACATCTACAGAGAGACGCTAAAGAATCTTAGTTTTATCAGCATCGGGCCATTGTGATATAAAAATGTATTGTATGCTTATATAAAGTGAGAATCTCATGGCTAAATACTAACAGCAATCAGCACGAGTTGTCTTCTCGGTGGCACAGTGTTAGGAGAAACTCCTGGGCCGGGCCTTTTGGGGGACCGTCTGCTCGAGGAGCACACGTTAACGTGTCTCCTCGAGGCTGAGTTAGGAGATTAGGTTTAGGTTTATACCCATCCCAATCCCTCCCTGCTCCAATATGGAGACAATATTAAAGGAACTCCTCAGCCGCATGGTTGAGGAATTCCCCCAGCTAAAACTCAAGTTCGGACAGGAGCTCACCTCCCTCCTGTCCTCCACCCCCCCAGCTACCTCCGGCGTGCCCAACTCCCCGAAACCGGAAGCAACCACTCTCCCCATGTCCTTTACGGACAGCCCTGCCTCCCCAGATGCCGACATGGAGTTTGAGGAGGAAAAATCCAATTCAGAGTCTGAGGAAGAGAGATCCTCAGACTCTAACGCCTCGGACGAGTTCCAACTCGTTCAGGGAAAAAGGAAGAAGAGGTCAAAGGCCTCCTCCTCTCTGGCCCCTAAGGCCAAAAAGCCCTCCCCGGCAGAGCCAGCACGCCCGGTGCTGAGCCAGCCCCTCTCCGCCCCCCTGACCAGCACCCCTTCAGGCAACTTGCCTCCCACACCCCCCAGCGCCACCTCGCGCAAGACCCCTCCCCTACCCCCTATCTTCATCCACGACAAGGGGGCGTGGACTAACGTATCAAAAGCGTGTTGCGAGCTTAGGATCGCATACACGAATGCCCGAGCCGTCCTAAACGGCATAAAAGTCGGCCTTGCCACTGCCAAGGACCACAGGGAGCTCTCCAAGCTCCTGAAGACCCGCAACATTCCGTACCACACGTACACGCTCCACGAGAGCAAACCAGTACGTGTGGTAATAAGCCGTATCCACCGGGAAATCCCCACCGCTGAGATCCACTGTGACCTAGAGTCACAGGGGATCCCAGTGATGGAGGTCCACCGCATGCACGGCATGGGAGGCAAGGCGTTTAATAACGTCCTTGCCATCTGCCACCCCACTGAGGGGCCCCACCCCATCTTTTCCCTGAAGACTGTATGCAGTATGTCAGGCATATTGATTGAGAAGCCGCACAAGAGTGGCACGGTCGGCCAATGCCACCGCTGCCAGCTCTACGGGCACTCTCAACGAAACTGCTACGGCACTCCCCGATGCGTAAAGTGCCTTGGTAAGCACGGCACTTCGGAATGCACTCGCCCTAAGGACAGGAGCCAGTGCACAGAGCCGCCCAGCTGTGTGCTGTGCGGACAATCTGGCCACCCGGCCAACTACCGGGGCTGCCCTAAGGCCCCCAAAACCTCGGCCCCCATGCTGGCAATGCGCGCTAGCGCACGCCAGGGTAGGGAATGCCCCACCCTCTCGGCTAAGCTCCCTCAGAGCCTCAGCCCACAGCGTCCAAACCCGTGGACTGTTGCAAACCACGCCAAGAACTTCCCGGCGCTGAAGCCTAAAATTCCAGGTCTGATGGACAAACCCATCGCCCCACCCACCTCCCTTCCCCCGGTTATGGCTACTCAGCCTCCCCCGGAACCCTCTAACTCGGAAAATCCGGGTTTCAACCCGTTTGTTGTACTTACGAGTACATTCAACATCTTTTTCTCCCCACGAGCCATTGAAATGCCAAGAGAAGTAGAGGCATGCAGAGGTGACCTCGGAACACTAAATCAGGTGTACCTTAGGTACCCTGACATTACCGCCCATATAGAAAAACTCGCCCGTAAACCATAATGGGTACCACGGTCGCAAGTAGAATAAAGCCCCGATCCCTCAAGCTGGGGTTCTTCAATGCCAATGGCATTAGAAATCAAAGAGAGGAGATCGCGACCTTCCTCCGCGATCATCATCTCGACATCCTCCTGGTCCTGGTCCAAGAGACCTTCTTAAAACCCCACCTTAGGGATCCTAAGATTGCCAATTACCGGCTCGTCAGAAATGATAGGACTAGATGCCATAAAGGCGGTACTCTAATCTATTACAAAAACTCCCTTCACTGTATCCCTATGGATCCGCCGCCCCTAGCCCATTTAGAGGTATCCGTCTGTCGGCTAGGCATGACGGGCCACCCTCCCATCACAATTGTATCCGTATACCTCCCTCCGACTAACGATGCAGATACAAGCGCATCGGTAAACGCCTCACTACGAAGCGACCTTACCGCTCTTCTTGATATGAGTGACTCCGTCCTTATGGCGGGGGATCTCAATGCAAAACATCCCGCATGGTGTAGCAGTACTACTAACCCCCGGGGGAAAGTATTGTACGAGCTATGCTCCCCGCTTCAGTTAGATATCATAGGGCCTATGCGTCCTACTCACTATCCTTTCGAGCCAACTCACTTACCTGACGTACTCGACATCGCTCTCCTAAGAAATGTAAACTTACGTTTGCACTCCCTGGAGACGGTGGACGAGCTCGACTCAGACCACAGACCGGTGATCTTGGAACTAACTTCCAGATCGGGTCCCTACGACCCTAACCGCCCCCCTCCAACACAGGTGATCACTGACTGGGGGAAAGTAGGCGACTTGCTGAAATCCAACACGTCTCCTCACCTGGATAAAATACCAGACCTCATCCAGTCCGCCGCTGACACGACGACCGCGATCGACTCATTCACGGAGCACGTACAATCTGTCTTGAACGACTGTTCAAAGGAGATTCCGTTGACAGAGACCTGGCAACGGAAACTCCCTGACGATGTACGGGCCCTGCTGACTGAGAAGAACGCGGCTGTCCGTGCCTACAGAGCCTTCCCCTGTCAAAATAACAAAACTTATATGCGGTACTTACAGCGCAAAGTAAGTAACAGCATTAAAGAGTGGCGTGAAAGTTGCTGGGATAAGACTCTGAGCGAGCTGGAACCAAACCACCATGCCTTCTGGCAACTTCAGAGGAGATTGCGCGCCACTGAAGTCACCTCTATGCCTCCCCTCATCCGCCCGGATAAAAGCATTGCCTTCGATGACGAAGACAAAGCCGAATGCATGGCCGACAGCCTGGAAGCCCAGTGCTCTCCCAGCACTCAGCCAGTCGACCCAGCCCACCTTGCCCACGTGGATGCTGAGGTTGAACGTAGGTCAGCCCTTCCCCCATTCGAGGACCCTGATGCTCCCCTCCCCCCCGTCACTGAGGACGAGGTGGAGGAGATCATCTGGAAACTCAAACCCAGAAAAGCCCCCGGGACTGACAGACTGACAAGTAGAGTATTTAAACTCCTCCCCCGCTCCATAATAGTTTTACTGGTAGCCATCTTCAATGGCGCCATGTCAAACAATATGTTTCCACAAACGTGGAAAGAGGCTACCGTAATAGGCATTCCAAAGCCCGGTAAGCCCAAGTCCTCCCCAAGTAGTTATCGCCCCATCAGTCTACTCAGCGCCCTCGGCAAAATCTACGAAAGGATTATTTATAATCGGCTCAAGGATTATGTCGAGGCAAAGAGCCTCATCCCAAATGAACAGTTTGGCTTTAGAGCCCAACACTCTAATGTCCACCAAGCCCACCGCATCGTAGAGCACGTCAATGGCCGCTTCATACACGGTCATCTGACGGGAGCTCTATTCTTTGACATCGCGAAAGCGTTCGACAAAGTCTGGCACAATGGCTTAATTTATAAGCTATACCTACTAGGTGTGCCGGACCGTCTCATGCTCATCATACGAGACTTTTTGTCGAACCGCTCCTTCAGATATCGTGTCGAAGGAGCGCTTTCCACTCCCCGCCCCATCAGAGCTGGCGTTCCACAAGGTGCCGTGCTCTCCCCCCCACTCTTCACGCTATATGCTAGCGACATCCCAAAAAGTCGTCGCGTAGAATTATCCCTGTTTGCCGATGACACGGCCATCTATAACTCGGGACTCAAACCCGATGCAATCGCTCGTACCCTCCAGACCTCAGCCAACGCACTAGGCGATTGGTTTAGGAAATGGAGAATCGAGGTAAACCCCGACAAGAGTCAGGCAGTCCTATTTTATAGAGCTCGCCATAAAAAACCTACCCTTCCCCGCCCAATCACTATGTTTGGCACGCCAATCCCTTGGGAAAAGCAAGCTAAATACCTAGGAGTGATTCTAGACCAAAACCTTAACTTCAGAGAGCATATAAAGTCGGTACGCTCGCGAGCCGCCTTCGCTCTCAGTAGGCTATATTGCATGCTGAATGCACGCAGCAAACTCTCCCTTAAATGTAAACTACGCATTTATACTACGTGCATACGCCCCATACTAACTTACGCCGGTCCGGTGTTTGCTCACTCTAGTCCGGCTCAGATCCATAGGATGCAAGTTATCCAAAACCGATTTCTCCGAAATGCCACGGGCGCGCCCTGGTACTTGAGGAACGAGGATCTTCACGTAGACCTCTAAATCCCGACTATAAAGCAAGTGTTGAAACGCCAGTCAGCGCGTTACTTCACCTCTGCTGAAAAACACACAAACCCCCTGATTGTATCGGCCGCCCGGTACACACTCTCAAAAATTTCCCGGGTTCGTCGTCCACGGCCTTGTCCTTGACGAACCTGACGATCCCACCACTATCCGTCAAGAGAGCAGTAGGGAAACTAGCACTCTTATAAAAAACATAAACAAAACGCGTTCCGTATTCCGGCCTCGCCGTCGAGGCCCATCGCGACGTCCGCGCTCTTGTAACATCAACCCTCCCCGACCTTTGCCAAGCGAGCCAGCCCGCGATGCTGAGCCAGTAGCAATAAATACTCCCCTAAATAATATGACCCAGCCTGACCCTTTGCTGTCCACCATCAACGACCCCGCTGAGCCGAGGCTCGTACTCCACAGGGAGTGCCCTTAGCGCGCGGTTGTTTAAATGTAAATACTAGTTTGTAAGCCCTGGCTGGGGGCCTTTAAATTTTAGAGGTCACCACAGGATCGCCCGGTTTAGTAGTATATTAGCCTTAGCGAGCTAAACTACGAGTGGCCCTATCGAAAAAAAAAAAAAAAAGCACGAGTTGTTTTTTATGGTCAAAAAACGCCGCGATCGGTCCGTAGATGATCACCCACATCTTGACATTCCAAGATTCCTCAGTGAAGCACGTTAAGCTGTTAGTCCCAGTTTTCATGTGACAGTCTTCACGTGTTCTCAGAAGCCATAAAATCTGATACAGTCATGCCAAGGGATATCGTGTTACCCAGGTACTGGATTTTGGATGTCACATAGGCAACATAGTTCGGAAAAAGGGCTAATCAGATGATGATAGAAAGAAAGAAAGAAAATTGCGTTTATTGGCACATAGAAAACACATTATAGACAATGTTAAAAATAAAAAAAAACATCGTAGTGCCAAAAGGGGATCAGCTCAGCATAATGTCAGGTGGCAATCCTAAATATTACCACCTAACGCTGATTATTAGCCGCAGCCCACGGATGCCACACGCTCGAACGTGCAATACACACGCGTAAACATTTTAGCCGTTTGAACGACAAAAAACTGAATTACGCGTAAATAATATGCATGTATATTAATATGAATATAATCAATAATTAAAATTAAATTAAATCAGAATATAAATCATTAAAATTGTAGAAATTAATAAAATTGAATAATTAAATAATGACCAGCATGTTCCAAAACACGGAGACGGTGATGTTATTAGTTTCTAGTAAATTGCCGGCTTGTTCAATAATAGCCATTAGAAATTTTTATTTAGTTATTTAGATAGTCTGAGTGAAGCATTGTGTCTGCACCAGCAGACGGAAAAAAATACATTAAATAAACCGAGGACATTTTCAAATACACAAAGAATAGTAGAAATCTGTTCACATCAAAACTTGGTAGACGACCGCCCTCAGCAATTAAGTCACTCGAAATATTTAATGAACAGTGCTAGTTCCGCGCCGGAAATGACACTTAATCGGCTTAACTTCGCCTCAAAACTTACCCCAGGCAAACACCCCAGCCCCCCCTCCCCCCCCCCCCTCCGCAAGCCGTACCTACACTGCATCAAAGAAGTTGGAGAATGTGCAATTATGAGATTGTTTTAATTTAGAAACAATGTTCTAAAAGAATTTCCTTACTTTCAATGAGCTCTCTGAAACCCCAAACCAGAATTCTCGGTTTCCGCGCACATTGTTTAGCTACGTTATTGCTTACTGTCGATCTTTAATTTATTTTTCTCCAGTTAACAATTTTCCTTCAGAGATGTTTGTGTTCAGTTTGTTTGTTCCGCTGAGCTCGTACGCTTTGTTCACTCAGATTATCCGATTTATAGTAGAAACTTAGGATTACAGTTTAATATTACCCAAAGTTTGTGCCCTGGTTATGGATTTAATTAAAATTGTTCAATAGACCATATGCTTCGTTTTTATTTTTTTGGTCGACAAGTTGTTATTTATTTAATAATTAAAACCTACGTATAGCACTGTTTTAAATTGTAATTATTTATTACCTGCTGCGTAAAGGCCGAATATCCCAGCTTGTGATCTTTTACACTGCTAAAACAACATTCAAGTAATTGTAAAGCTGGTTGTAAACGAACCCCAAATGGGAACTTTAGCAGATTTATATGAATAATGAATAAGTCAGACGAGTATTTTGTTTCTAACGGTACGTCTGAACCTCTCTAAATATACTTGAACAACAATAACAAGGGTACAACATCTCGGAGACTTCGACGTCCGAAATAAAGTTTGGGCCAACATTTAACTAGTTGGAGCAAATAAATCCGGAGTGCGACTCTAGTGGCGCGAATTGCACTCGGCCCGCGGACCGGCCGTCTAACTTGTTCGTAACGACTTCAAAAACGTCTAGGAAAATATTTGTTTTGCAAACCAAGATACGAGGCTACAAGATCTGATGCCACGTCTGTTTAGATGCATTGTTTGTTCGCCATAAGCCACGCGAAACATTTATTGGGGATGATGTTGTGTGCTCGAATAATGCAACCTGAAAAAGGGTTAGTGGAAAGCCAATACAGTGTACAAATATATCTAATTCCTTGTAAACATTCCCATCTATATATACTATTTGTTTAATTTCCACACCACTATAATCCAGGTGATTTAAAAAAAGCCACGTAAAAGTCATAAAAGGAACTCAAATTAGAAATCTAATTTGCCGTCAGTACTTATCAAGTTGTAAGAGATAACCTCTGATTGAGATCCGTCGACAGCCGTAAGTGGCGGGAATCGGATTCCCCTCAGTGACAATAGGCGATTTACCCACTGATCCACTCAGTGATATCATAAGTCGATTCGTCTACGGGAGGGAAGGGAAACCTTTGGCAGGCGTGCTAAAGTATAACGTACAGTCGCGTCATTGTGGATATTGATGAAAACAAAATAAATATTATGATTTGCTTATACAACCTGTAATTTAAAGGGTATATACATACCAAGTGTACGGTTTCTTTGGATGATAATAAACGATATGGCAAGGGTTTTGTACTCCTATGTCTACATGTGTGGAACTTTCAATACATTGAAACCAGAGACCGCATTTTTCAAATTGAGAAGAACGTAGCATTGGCAAGTAACGTGGAAAGTTATTGACCCTCGTAGTGCTGTGACACGCTTGTTATGATTGGTATTCAAGAAATCTATGGATCCGAAAATTTAGTAACAATTATTTTAGTCACTTATTTTGAGCTGAAACTGTGCATAAAGACTCCATACCAGATGTTGTTTTCAGCCCTTTTGGATAAATATGGGGTATCCATTACATATTTTATAGAATATACTTGTATTATAATACATTTATAGTAATTACAATTTAATTCCAAATCCAAGTCGTATAAATCGCAATTAATTCAAAATTAATTCGAATTTTCCCCGTGGCTAATTCCTTATCCACAAATATCGCGCAATTTTTTTCGGGATAAAAATAATAGCTCAGTATACAGCTATCTAGCAACTGAAATTAGTTTTGGGGTTAGACTCCTGCGCTGAACGCATGCTTGTTGTGCTTTTTAAAAACAAAACAGTAACTGAGTAACAGTGCAACGACCCTTTGGCAAAACTGCTTCCTGACAATGCGTCATGACTGTGCTTCAAAAACTAAGTAGCTGCTATTAGTTATTTAGCCACGTACTCATCACATAAAAACAAACCATTTTAAGTTTTATTTATGAACAACTTTAATTAGAGAATATTTACGAGATATTTAATTTGTAATGTCAACTCTAGCGGAATCAACATCAACATTTTTTTTCGATTGGCTGTTGCTTAAAGTTTCGTCATCCCTGGTCTGACTCACTCGAAGTCCCTGAACAAATGTATCGAATGTAACTGATTGTTCGAACATTATATTGGGGATATTAATGTGAGCCCCACTTGACATATTGCCTACGTATTATTTTGTAAGTAGCACTTCAGCGTTTTATTTCTGGAATAAAGAAATGGTTGAATTTTGTAAAATTACCTAATGGAAAAACATATTTGTTTTTGACATAATAAAACGTAGTGGACTTTTTCCCATTCAAATTCTAACAAGATTTCGAGATCATTAGCCTCCAATAAGTCAATCAAATATCAATAAAATTAATGACAGTAAAGAAATTAAAGGAATCATTAAAAGCAAAAGGTTGTCATATATTAAAAAAAAAAACTAGATTACATTATTATAGCCACATTAACTTACAAACTTCCGTAACTCCAGGTCATTTACCAATATTTGACTATAACTTCTTTTTGGAGTTTCTTACCGAACGTTTATGAACCCTGGGTTTCTAGGTAGGTATGAATGCTATGGTGTATTAGAATTATATATTTTACTCAGTATGTGATTGATAAAACAATAATCGAAGTAGGTATTTTTAATTAGTAGGTATTGTTTAAGTTAAAGATTATATAAAGTATAGAACATGTAATACATATTCTATACTTTATATATTTCACATACATATCATGAATGAAATACATTAAGAGTCAGATTTGGTTTACTGCAAAAACTTGTTTTATAACAGTTTTCAAAAATGGATTAAGGACATGCAAGTACAAATATTTTATAGCTCTATATACGGGTAAAACACAAAAACAAAATCTTCAATGTGAAAAACTAAAATTTTAGTTACTTAAACAATATAGTTCAATTTTAAGACTTAGTATTTCAAAATTTTACTGCATTAAACAAGGTTTTCCAGTAAACCATCAATATAATAATGGATAATCATAGTAAAATATAATTTGGTTTTTATCTGAAAAAAAAATAACTCCAATATCTTTGCAACTTGTCCTTTGCAAGGTGGAACAGTACTATATATATTATATACAGGCAGATGGAACGAATGGACAACCAATGCGTTTTTTTTTTGTATAATATATTCCTGCTATGAAATAGCCCAACATTATCGCACTGAGAATCTCACTATCACCGTAAAAAATCCTATCCAAGGTGGACAATATTTTATAATTTTAATAAATAAGTAAGTTTTTGGTCACCCAACTTTATCTAAAAATAAATAAGGAAAAACCCATCTCAGTAACTCAAATTAATACGCAGAATAATAATGAATAGGGACGTTTTAAAAGCAATTTCTGTAAAAGGACGTCGAATATCTCCGAACGAGGCACAGTAATGCATCCTCTGTCATTGGAACAACAACAATAGGCATAATTCACGGACAGCGCTCGTTCAGTAGAGAGCTCCAACGAAATCACTGAACCAAATTGCAAATGAACCGCCTGCCTAACTCTAGTAATGCCCTATATCAGATCTTATAGCTGCGCTACGTGTTTGCTCGCGTAAGTGATTAATATTCGACTTTATTGCACGTTGTAGGAATGCTAAGGATTTGTTTGTTGTGTGCCGTGTTTTGTTAGAACTTACTAGAAAAAAGTATCCTACTGCCTAAGCTAGGATACTTTTCCCGTGCAGTTAGGGTTACCATATGACAGGCGTTTGCCGCATTTGACAGGCATTTTAAGGTTTAGACAGGCGTGCGGCCGGCATTGGTCTGAGACAGGCATTTTTAAATTTCGAGCCCGCGCGCGATTCGCGCTTGCATTTGAATGACACCGGCGGCGGGCCGCGGCGGTGAGCGGCAGATAACATATTTTTTTCTGAAAGCTTAAAAGCAAAAGTAGGGAAGTGAATGGTGACATTACAGAATTCATGAAAATCTGCCAGTTTTTGTTCTCTATTTTGGCACACAATGCTAACGTAGAACGTACGTTTTCTCTCGTCAATGCCCAGTGGAGTAAAGAAAGAAATCGGCTGACAATTGAATCAGTAAAAGCAATTGCAATTGATTACTCAGGAAAATTATAAAACTGTATCTTGTGAAGATTTTTACGTTTATGTATCACTACATAGTATAAAACAAAGTCGCTTCCCGCTGTCTGTCCCTATGTATGCTTAGATCTTTAAAACTACGTGACAGATTTTGATGCGGTTTTTTTTAATAGATAGAATGATTCAAGAGGAAGGTTTAGGTGTATAATTTATTAAGGTTTGCGGACGAAGTCGCGGGCAGGAAGCTAGTTAGTTAGAAAAGAAAGAACTATTAAAAAAATAATGTCCTCTGACAAATATCAGTAATAAATATCCTTCTTCATTATTATCTGTTGGCTTTTACTTATTACCTACAGCGTTTTGCTTTAGACAGGCATTTTTCTGAAAATTCAGGCATTTTAGGTACCATAGACAGGCATCCCTCTATTTATATATGGTAACCCTACGTGCAGTATTCAACCATATACATTTAACACCTACGAAATGCTTAGGTAACAGATTGACTGACAGACGGTTTTTTTCGATTTGCCTAACATAGATGGCTAATCCATTGTTTGTGGTTCACAGTGTTACAACATTATTCAGCTTTGATTATTGCATAAAATAAGTCGAGTTTGCAAAAAAACGTTTAACTTTAGTTAGAAACTATCAAGAAGTTTACAGACTGAAAACTCTTTAAATCCATAGAGACGTCATACTCAAATAAAGGTAGACTTACTTATAGGCGTTCTATGTACAATGTCAATACATTTCCAACATTGTACTTGCAAAATGTTAACTACCTACCTGTTTGCCTTAACTTCTAAGACGCTGTAAATCAATTCTCCATGTAGAAAATCGTCCAATTAAGCCTTAGGACTTTTGGCTAAGAGTTGTTAGGTGTACCAACTCTGAATCTCTACGAAAGTACGAAACCGTGTTAGCAAATTGTTGGCAGTCGCACACATGCGCACACAGCGTACCAAAATACGTAACGGGATTAATTTAACAAATTAGAACTATACATGCGATTATTATACGATTGCTGACGATACGATTGCGTAGGTAATACACAGAGGTCCTTTATACACGTTCCCAATGGACGCAACATCCAAAATAACCATCTATTGTTTTTAGAATTTATTTCAACCGCTCTGAATGGAAAGTAGGATTAGGCTCAGAGTCAGATTACCATAGAATTTACAAATATCAGTTGGTCGGCCCGGTACTTACGATTATAGCTGGTGTCGACGCCAGCGTTGGCTGGTTATTGGCACTGCGATCTCCAGACCTATACAAATCCAACTCTATTTACTTTCCGAACATCTGTACGATTCGGACATTTGATATTCACTACGAGATCGTCGAATCATTTCCGCTGAGATATTCAAAGAACTTTGTCCGTATTTCAACAAATAATATTGATGCGCTGGATAAATAATCTTCTACTTATAGCCGGCATTAATAATAGTTCTGCAATCCGACTTGCTGAAGTAACATATTATTTTTGTCTGACCGTATTTAATCACATTTATTACCCGAATACAATTGTACATTTGGCTGGACTCGCTTTTCGCAGTTAATTATATTTTAATTGCCAATGAATATTTGAAATTTTAAATGCGGTATGTTAACACGGCTCTGAAATCAGCGGACATTTTGTGTGTTCCCAATATAGAACGGGAAAGGCTTGTGTATATCGACGACATTTAGCCTGGCGACATTTGCTCTGGGTGCTTCAATTGACCCATTCCGCTTGCCACACATGGACGTGAACAAATAAGGGCCGAAATGAATTTAACTCCGTTATGTATTGAAATTTATTGGACCCAGCGATGTGTTTTCCTGATCTGTTCATGAAAGGAAAACATAAAGAGCTTATCTTTCGGTGCAAATTGTAGTCCAATGAGAGAATCGAGTTACTATGGAACGTATGTAAATTGCTTGTAGATATTTTGTTATTGTAGTCATTAATACAAATAAATGTTAGTGTTAGTAATATTCTCAATAATATTGTGTATGTGTTTAAATTACTGAGTGAAACGTCATCGTTTAGTTGATATATTTTAATAGGAACATTGAAATTGTTAACTATTTAGATGGACAGATATATAAAACTTATATTTGCTACAACACAAGACACAAAATACAATTCACATAAAACACAAGCTCCTAACCTAAAAACAAATATATTGTTCGATTATTTAAACTAAAAAGTTCTAAACACTGACTATAAAATAGCACTAGCTCGGCCCTAACCCGAAAACGTGAACGGATCGAATGCACCATGTTATCCGCTTCCTGTCGCGTATGTATACGCGAATAATTCAGCAGTGCGATCGCCATTCTATGGGTAAACAGATAGACTTCACTTCCGACACATGTTTCCGTGGCCGGCACAAGTAACTGGTCACGTAGAATATTGACGCCTCAAGCGGCTCCAACGGGCAACGGCCCCGGCTATCTATTCGCCCGGGACAATACCTACGGCGCTAAGGGAGACATTTTTATGCGCAACTTACGTATATCATTCTCAACATTCGGTGAAGAATAACGAGTATTTTCTGCGCTTTAAATTCTGTGAACGATTCGTTTGTGATTCCGAGACCTGCCCGTCCAAGTAGTTAGGTATTGCGTTCGGAAGGACTTCCAACGCCTCTGGGAGTACAGACTGTTCACTTTATAGTTAGGTTTGAGGCAACAGGGAAAGGAAAACAACTGAAGTAGTTTTTACGTGAATGACTTAAAATTAAAATGACACATTATCAAGCTGTTTTTAATCTATAGTAGTAGCTTCTGCCCGCGAAGTCGCGGGCAGAAGCTACGCGCAAATCGCAAGAAGCGTGAATGTTCGTGAGCGTACGGTGAGAAGACGAATGTAGGAAGTAAATTTAAAAGCCCGTAGACCAGCACGTGGTCCAGAACTCCTCAGACATCACCGAGTAGCTCGACTTCAATTTGCACGTGAACACGCCTGCTGGACCCACGAGCAATGGGCTCGATTGCTGTTCACAGATGAGTGTCGAATCACTTTACGTGCTCCAGACGGTCGGGAGCGAGTGTGGAGAAGAAGAGGAGAGTGATTTCTATCCATTACCACCACACAAACTGTGAGTTTCCATGGAGGCTCCATAATGGTTTGGGGAAGAATAAGTTCCAATGGTCGTACGGAGTTGGTTATCATCGATAACCGGCTAACTGCAGCCCGATACATCGAGAAGGACCTCCAGGAACATGTTTTGGTATATTCGGGATACATTGGACACGACCAATTCCTCCTAATACACGATAATGCACGCCCACACGTTGCACATTGCGTTGAAGAATACCTTCAAGAAGTTGGTATTCAAAAATTGCAATGACCAGCTCGTAGTCCGGACTTAAACCCGATTGAGCATATCTGGGACATGCCCAAAAAAAAGATAAAGTCCACCTCCGACCCGCCAGAAACTCTTAATTAACTTCGAAATGCTGCACTGACTGCTTGGAAAAGCATACCGCAAATTGATGTCAGAAACATCATTCAAAGCATGCCAGATCGAATGCAGGCAGTTATTAGGGCCAGAGGAGGAAACACCCGATACTAAAACGTAAAGACAACAAACCGTTGCAGGTTTTTTTTTCAATTCTATAGTGTTGTTAAATTGATAGTGTAATTTTTTTTATTTCTGCAAAAGTGCCCAATTTAATAAATAAACTTATTGGTGTAGTGACACTTTCACTTTTTTAGTTCTAAAAGCCGAGAAACACTGAGTGCATATACCCTTATTTCATTATCAGAAATACATTTAAATGCGAAATATCGTGAAATTTACTTGTGGCTAAGTTTCCGTGCCGGTGAGTGTATATAAAACATAATTAAGGAGTGACACTTTATTTAACCCATAATGAAAAGCGTCATTGTAACATTGATCAATATTTATAAGCGTTTGTCAACCTAATTTAATATCTTTCAAAATATATAATGGAAAATTAAGAACGATCATGTTACAATTTGCCTTTAACCCTTTTCATTCTGCTGGTGTTCATTTAAAAGTTAAATAAGTATTTCTTGATATTTCGTAAAAATTTGGTAGAAACCATAAAAACAGACCAACAACGATAATTCGTTTTTAGCCCACCGTAATTGTGCGTTGCCTTGCTAGAGCCTGTGTTTGCTGCCTGGTACAACCTTTTTTTAGGAGTCTAGAAGTTACTGAATAAGTAACTTCTTGATAAGTGTGTCCTATCATCGAACAAATAATGGCTTTGCCTCAGGAGAGATAGCAGTTCTACTGCGGGACATCGAATCCGACTCAGCGTCAGCTTCTGTTCTGTTATGCCGACGGGGCCATTACCCGACGGGTTTGCAAGAATTTTCTAACGAGTGACCGTGATGCCTGAACGCAATTTTTTTTTCACAAGCGCGCGAGGTGCTTGCACCTCAGGATAATCCTGCCACTCGAACTATAAAGAAAAATAAGTAAGTATTTGAATAAATAAATGCATATCAAGGAAAATCATCCAAAACGATTTTAAAGTACCCTTTTATATTTTTTTAAAGTACCCATTGGAAAGCTCTCAGAGGGGTCAATCGGTTCAGGGCCAAGATAACAATGGATTTGTACCTATGATTTTTAATAACGTTTACTCTAAAATAAGGAATAAACGTTAGTCAGTCAGTACTAGTAGGTACAATGTATGTTTGCGAAATGTAGGAAACTATTGTTACTGACAACTTGTTATTCAAAAGTCACTCTGCACTATTACGTATTTTTATTATATCTATGATGGCAAGACTAGCTATTTCATTTAACTCAATTACGATATAATATGGAAACAATTGGCCAAGTGTGAATCAGACTCACTCATCTCACCATGAGATTTCCGAAATAGCTACACTAAATAACTTGGTTTGCATAATGTGTGTATAAATGATACAGCTAAGTATGTATGCGGTTTAAGAAAATATGTTTTGTCTTAAAAACTGCTGACTATACGGATAGACCTCTATAACGGATACCCTTATTTTTTTTATTATTTTTTTGAAAATCGTAAAGCGGTTTGCAGAATACTTTGATCTAACAAGTTTCAGCTGTATAATCCTTATAGTTTCAGAATAAAACGACCGTGACATACGGATGGACAGACAGACAGATAAGACGAATCTTAAGGGTTTAGTTTTTTGCCATTCGGCTACGGAACTCTCTAAATATTGTAACTCAACTACTCTACTGATAACACTTCGAGGACTTTGAATTTAGTCAGATTACATTCCGGATTTTATCCCTCTCTTAGATTATGATATAACACATAACTCACAATGATCCACAATGTCAAGAAATCTCACGTGTACCTAAAAACAAACTTCCAAGGCTGAATAATAATTTAGAAGACGTTCATTATTAAACAGGTCATGTTCGAACATTTAGTCTGTGGTACCTACCTACAACATTAGTTGAAATGTGAGGCGTTATGCTAATCTTAGAGAGAATTAAATCGTATTCACTGAACATGAAATAATAATTAGATTACTGGTGTGTTTAACCACTCTGTACGACAGGATTTTGACGTATGACATCACCTGAATCGACGTGATTTTCCGAATTACGTCGTACAATACTGGAATTTATATCAAATCTAATCGGTCGAATGTGTTATGAAAAATGTTTCTATACTTGTTTTATACAATAAGTTTGTGAAAAGATCTTAAATTACATTTTAACCGATCTTAGCATGTAAATCAGTTGATCTCCGGCCACTATAAGCACGTGCTTGTGGATGGCGATCAGGACCGGCTCACTGTATGACAAGAACTAGGCCCAGGTCCACGGCGCACGTTGAAGAGCAGTCTGCAGCAATGAGCAGGCCTGATAGGCCATTGTCTGTCGGGTTCACAGCAACTTTTCAAACGGTTGATTTGCTGAAAAAAAAACTTAAGTAGCTTAAGTTCATAAAAAAATACAAACAAATTATGTTGCAATATTACACTTCTTAATATTTACCGTCATATTTAATTTCTTGATAGACTTAAAAGTTGTATACAGTTTAAGCGACCGGCACAAAAAAAAATATTTTGGCATATTTTCTCTAGCGTCAATACGTATTGAAATATAATTATATTATTAGTTTAATGAGGCGCGAACAAATAAAACGTGCCTAATAACTATTGTATTTTAATAATCGAATTGGGTAGAAAGTGGGTGTTCTTCATCGGACGAAACAATGAAGGCTCTTAAAATTCATCAATTACTAATCATTACAAGATGAGCTCGTGGCTAAATAATAACAGCCACACCGGTCGACCTTCAAGGTTAAGCGACGCTTACCGAGTCCGTATGTAGATGGGTGTATGATGGGACTTTCTGGTAAGTATAAGAAGTCGGGTCCTTTATACCATCGATGATTCTTGTTAAAGTCTGTTGGGACGTCACGCGTAGCGTCGTCTGCCATGTTCAACTTCGTTGGGACCCAGCGCCAATCGTTGACTTTGGAACTTTCTTCTATAGCTGCTAGACGATGAGCCACGTAGGGTTTGTATGAACGTGACCCTGTCCTTATCCAAGTGAGTACTGTTTTGCTATCTGTCCAGAAGACTTTGCGATCAGGCTTCCTGTCGTGCTCTTCGATCACTGCTTCTGCGAGTCTGGTTCCTATTACTGCTGCCTGCTAATGTTAACATTTCCCCGTGGCCCGGAAAGCTCGCTAAGCCATTGATCCCGGCTATTATTTGGACATCTTTAACAGTCGTTACGGGTAGTCAGAAGCCAGAAAATGGCACTTGTCTGGCAAAGGGGTATCATCGTGTTACCCAGCTACTGGATTGTGGATAGGCAGTCGCATTCGGTGATACTAGAAGCCGATCCGTAACATAGTGGGGCTCAACAGATGATGTCTAATAATTACGAGTATGTAAATAATAAATGATAAAATGATAAATGATCTTTATTTTGCAAATAGGTTATTAAATAACACTTTTACGCGTCATTTTTTTTTTCGTAAATATATACTACCCTGAGAAGAAACACCGAAACAAACTCAGGGGCCAGTCTCTTTTAAATTCCATACGATCTATGCTGGTTTCATTATATGGGAACCTTTTAGGTTTCAGTCTGAGGCGATCTTTTGAAGAAAGATGCTCACAGATTTGAGTGGGCCTGTTCATACAGTGCAAGCATTTGTCAAATGACGTATAGCTCAACTTAGAACAAGGAGATTAACGATTTGGCGAACAATACCAAGGTAAGGACGTTTGGGTAGGCCGCAAAAAGCACTCAAACTTTAATTTCGGAAGTCGGTGCCAAAAACGAAAAAACAAAACTAAAGACACCGACTACCGAAATTAAAGTTATTTTTCACTTTGCAGTGTTTTTTGGGAGTCGGTTTAATTTTTTGTTAAAAAGTTTTTTTTAGCCGGCACATTTGTCAGTACTTTGCATAACGCACGTACGATTTACCAATAACTTACACAGAATTGACGAAATCTTGTCCTATTTGGACTAACATACAAAGTTATCTGTGGTTATTGTTCCAGCAGAGCCTCTGTTCCATATATATAACAACGGCTTGAGATATACCTTAATTCAAGAACTGTCACTATATGTTTACTAATAACAACAAATACATGAAACTGCCAGTGAAATCATATTTATTTATTATATAGTTTATTGTACAGCTTACAATATTTACAAGGATACAATTAATAAAACAAGGGACCTTGGAAGGGTCTTATCACACAGGGCAATCTCTTACAGACAATCTTTGGATGGAACAGAACTTTGACTTAGGACTATCAGTATGTTAATTTTGTTAAGGTTTTATTTACTAATACTTACAAAAAATATCTAGTGTAATTTTGCATATAAAATATACCACATACCACCTTCTGCATGTGCATATATTATATTTGCAGCATTCTACATGCAAGATTGATCATCAGGATCTTGGTGAAATTAACACTAGATATTTAGTTCCGTATAGATTTCTACAAAGTAACGCCCGATTCCATTCTGAATAAGGAGATTTTTTGTCTTGAGCATTTCTTTCACTCACATTGGAATGTTTGTGTATGAATTGGAATGCTTGCCGAGCCAATCTAAGTGACTGGTAATTAGCGTTAAAATACATCATTGAAATTCATGTTTAATTATAATAGGGTAGTTTCCTGTGTTACAAAATAATTATTTTATTTGGTCCCTTAGGTAGATTTTCAAAAAATATTGGTCACGTATTTTTTGCCCTTTCAAGTCAAGAAAAATGCACAAAGATGGAAAGCTTCAAAGTACAGGAGTGGGGGCTGCTGACGTCACACAGTGCTAAGAATTATACCGGAGTGTGACATCACGCGAAATTTCAACTCACTGTATTATCTTATTTTTTTAAAGACGTGAAAAAATAAAAAATACGTGTCTAATGTTTTTTTGTTAAACTACGTGACGGACTAAATAAAATATTTTAGGAAACTACCCTATTATATAACATTTAAATTGAGTTATTATGATAATTTAAGAATTATATTTTGGCTTATGTTTGTCAACAAATGTTTGCCCCGATTTAAGTGTCATTTTCAGATATCAATGGTGGCCCGGATGTTACAGGTACGAGTTGCGAGTGGCATTACTTTGAGTACCTACTTTTCATCATCACCACTCAAAAATCTGAAGACATCTGACCTTCACCAACCTGCATAAGATCCAGTTGTATTGCGGCCCATTCTAGCTCATAGAAAGTACCCATTCCTGGGACAAAGACCTCTCAGGAATGGAAACGTAATACGCCGTCGACGCGGTCGCTAATCACAATAAAAATGGATTTGGCTATTTACCTTTATTTCACTCATGAGAAAAATAACCTTTCGTCCCGCCACACTTAGTGCGTAATACAAAACATAGAATTCCTTTGAAAATAATCCCTATACATACTACCTCCTACAATAAATATAATTATAAAACATCCAAATCGTGGACAAGATCTGCCCGCCATCTAAATCCATCTAGCCTTTGAAGCTTTTTTTTTTTTTTTTTTTTAACGTGGTAAAATTATCAAATAAGTCCTCCCACTCCGGGCAGGGTGGGAGGGACTGTCAGACTT
Source organism: Tholera decimalis (assembly GCA_943138885.2). NCBI lineage: Eukaryota > Metazoa > Arthropoda > Insecta > Lepidoptera > Noctuidae > Tholera > Tholera decimalis. The sequence goes on along the minus strand of OW964550.2, from coordinate 29,641,321 downwards.
TTACTGACTAAAATCCACGGTGTTCCTTCAATAACCCTTTACATACCGGGGCCACGGTAACGGGATGAGTCCCACGACCCCGGCAGGCTTCGGCCCTCTGCAGAGGGGGCCTCGTCATGTTGCTGACGCTCTTTGAGGCGCGCGTGGAACACGACGCGCCGTCGACCCGGGCATGGTCCATGGTCGGACAGCGAGTTGCCCTTTACTCACTGTCCGCATGCCCGCGCCTACGGTGGCCGGAGATCGTCGGCCGACGTCCGACGCCGTGGGCGTCTACCACTGCGGCTGGGCTGGAGGGAGGACGCCATCCTCTCCCTCTCGCGGCCCGCCTCCTCCTTCGGAAGCATGACTGCTTCGCAGAAGGAGGCGACCGCTTCCCACTCCCTCTCGCCCCGCAGCATGGCCTCGACCAATGCCGGGCGCGAGAGGTCTCCGCCTATCGCCGCCGTGAGGACACGTCGGTGCTCTGCCCAGGCGGGGCAGTCTTGCACCGTGTGCTCTACGGTGTCCTCAGGGCGACCCTCGCAGTGGTGACACCCAGACGTTTCCTCCTTTCCCATCAGACACAGGTACCTCCCGAAACTTCCGTGTCCGGTGAGGACCTGCGTCATGCGGTAGGTCAGGACGCCGTGACGCCGATCTAGCCACTCCTCAAAGAGGGGTCTTACCGCCGCAATTGCGGCGTGCCCGGCCGTCGGTTGCGACAGTCGTTCCCTCCATACTGCCCTGAGATCGCGCCGGAGCTCTTCCCGCCGCGCCTCGACTTCTCGAGGCAGCGGGGATACGCCCCGGCGCTGCGCCTCCACGCGCCATTCATAGACGCGCTGGAGGGCAGTCGCCTCCAGATCCCAGGGCAGCAATCCGGCAAGGAGGTTGGCCGATTCGCCGGCGATCGTGCGGTATCCCCGGATCATTCGGATAGCCATGACCCTCTGGCATGCGACCAACTTTAGTGGTCGCGTCCGGATGCACAGGGCCCACACTGGGGACCCGTAGAGGGCCATGGACCGCACGACGCCGGCGTACAGCCTTCGGCAGGAGGCGTTTGGCCCGCTGAGATTAGGCAGGAGTCGCCTGAAGGCGGCTGCTGCCCGGTTCAGCTTTGGGGCCAAACTCAGGAAGTGCTCCCTGAAGTTCCACCGGCTGTCGAGGACGAGTCCCAGGTACTTCATCGTCCTCCCGACGCCGATGCGAACCCCCTCCACCGTTATGTGGGACTCGGACCGTGGCGCGTTCCGACCGCCATGGAAGCACATGGCCTCGGTCTTGTGCAGCGCCACGTCGAGTCCCAACTGCCGGATCCTACGAACGACTGTCGCAACCGCTTGCGTCGCCAGGTCGGCCGCCGCCTGGTGCGACTCTCCCTGCGCCAGGACGAGCGTGTCGTCAGCGTAACATACTACGCTGACGCCGTCAGGGAGGTCGCCGCGCAGCACCCAGTCGTATCCGATGTTCCACAGGGGCGGCCCCAAGACCGAACCCTGTGGGACACCGCACGACATCTCTCGCCGGTTCCACTCTCCCCGGTGACCGGGGTAGATGACGGCTCTGTCCGTCAGGTAGTCCTCGACTATGCGACGGAGTTAGGTCGGCACCCGGTGATACCGGAGTGCCTCCCTGATGCAACTCCAGGGCAGGGTGTTGAAGGCGTTGGTGATGTCCAAAGACACCGCCAAGACGACCCTGCCCCGGGATACCGCGTCCCCCGTCGTGAGGGCTCTCACGCGCATGACAGCATCCACCGTCGAGCGCCCCCTGCGGAAGCCAAACTGGCACTCCGCAAGATCCGGGCCCACCCGATTCAGGTGCCCGAAGAGGCGGTCTGCAATCACTCTTTCCAAGAGCTTGCCCACCTCGTCGAGCAGCACGATGGGCCGGAATGCGGACGGAGAGTCCGCAGGGCGCCCGGCTTTCTGGATCAGGACCAGCTCTCCCGTCTTCCAGCGAAGCGGAAACTGGCCCCTCTCCAGGCATGCGCTAAAGAGCCCCCCTAGTCGAGGCCCGAGAGTCTCCGAGGCCAGGACCCACGCTTTCCCTGGCAAGCCGTCGGGTCCTGGGGCGGTATTTTTGGCCTTGAGCCGTTGTACCGCCACTCTCAAGTCTACCTCGGTCACCTCTGGAGCGTCGTAGACGTCGTCGTCGCTGTGGTCCGCGTTTGCGCCAGCTTCAGGTTCCGTCGGAGACGGAGCCATGGGCGGGGGAGCGTGCTCCCCTCGCGATGGGAACAGGGCGCTCACCACGTCCTCCAAGAACTGAGGCTGGAGACTCTGCGTCAACGGGGGAGCCCAGGGGCGGAGCTTTTCTCGCACCCACTTGTAGGGGCGGCCCCATGGGTCCCCGTCCAGAGTCGCCAGCATCTCCTCCCGGGCCAGTTCCTTGGCCCGCCAGATCTCGTCTCGGAGGACGGCCTTCGCTGCCCTGTAACCCTCGTACAGCTCCGCCTCTACAGTCGCCGCATCCGGAGGTCGGGTGCGGCGCCTGCGGAACCTGGTGTACCGGCGTCGCGCCGCAACGCACGCTTCGCGCAGCGCTGCTAGCTCGCTCGACCACCAGTACAGCTGACGCCGGGCGCGTCCTTGCCGGACCCGGGGCATGGCCACGTCGCAGATCTCCGACATGGCCTCCCGGAACCACTCCGCCTCGTCGTTTATGTCGGCAGGCCTGTCCGGGGGTGACCCCCAGGCCTGCACGATCGAGGCTTCCAGGAATAGCTCCCGGTCCATCTGCTTCAGCGCCCATCGCGGACCACTCAGGTCCCGTCGGACCGGCGCGTCTGGGGTCTGGGTGGAGACGTCGAACCGGATATACCGGTGGTCGGAATAGGTCTCCACCTCCTCCATAACGCGCCAGTCGGTGACGCGCGGTGACAGGCTGGGGGTGGCGAACGTAACGTCCACCACCGACTCGCCCGTAAACCGCACGCACGTGGGGACAGAACCCCGGTTCTCGATCACCAGGCCCTGCGCACGGGCCCAGTGCACGAGCATCCTGCCCCGCCTATAGTCCGTGGACCGGGAACCCCAAGCCGGACTCTTGGCGTTGAAGTCCCCGAGGACGAGGGCGGGGAGGGAACCGAGGGCGACGACGACGTCTCCCAGCTCCGTTAGGGAGTTCTGGAACTCGGCGAGAGTTCGGTTCGGGGAGAAATAAACGCCTACCACAGCGATCTCTCCGAACCGTGCTGCGACGATCCCACGCCCTCTCTTGACGCGATCGAGGGGCGGGGTACCGGCGGCGGCCGACGAAACGAGGGTCACCGAGCCGTCCAAGTCCGCCACCCAGTCGTTCCTGGGCAGGACAAAATACGGCTCGGCGACCACGGCGACGTTGATCAACCACTGCGCCATGCTCTGGAGCAAAAGTTCCTGAGCAGCGGCGCAGTGGTTGATGTTCGCCTGGAGGAAGCGCAATGGGGCCATTAATCGGGATCCATTGCAGCCTCCTCCAGGGCCCCTCGCGGGGGTTCAGCCACGACGGCGACGGCGGTGGCAGTAGCGACGGCGGCGGCGGCGGCGGCGGTGGCGGTGACGACGGCGGCAGAGGGCCTACCTCTGCGCCTGGCTTTGGTGGGTGGGGCGCAGGACTTGCCCCCAGCCCGGTGATCGGCCGGCTTGCCAACCGCCTCACATGCGAAGCAGTGAGGCGGGGCGGAGCACGAGCCGGCCTTGTGACCGGGCTGACCGCAGCGGAAGCACCTATCGCTGCGGTCTACCTCCGAGGTGCACACGCATGCCGCATGGTTGCCCACTTGGCAGCGGAAGCACCTCAGGGGTCTGGGGTCCAGGACTTTCACCTGCGCAGACACCCAACCAACCAGGAGCCTTCGGCCCTCCTGAATCTTTTTGGCCGCCGGGACGGGGCAGCTAACGGTAATGGTTTGCCCCCCCGTGAAGCCAGGACGCAGGGCGCCCGCCCTCACCTGATCGGAAGGGCACCCCCCAGTCCTGGCTACGGCGGCCACCACTTCCTCGGCCGTCACGGAGTCATCCAGACCCAATATGCGCATGTCTGCGCGCTTGGTGGGTCTGGAGACTCGGGCCTCCTCCGCATTTAAGGACGCTCTGAGCCGTTCGGCCAGAGCGTCAGCGGTAGGGCCACTGTCCGCGCCGGGGATCTCTAACATCCGAGCCCCCGTCGCAGTGACCCGGTGACGGAGGCCACCGGTGATGCCGAGCTCCGTGATGTCTATCACCTGCCGCGCCTTCGCGAGCACGTCGCGGTACGACACGCCCCTCTTCACCGCGTCCGGCTGCAGTGTGATCACCACAGCCGCGGTCTTGGGGGCGCGCAATCGCGCCGCGGCGTCTCGCCGCCGCCGTCTTTCCCTACGCCGCGAGGACCTGGCTGCGCCAGCAGCCTTCCTCTTCTCCCCGGCCACTTGCCAGTTGGCGCCGGCCGGAGGAGTCTTTGGAGGAGGCTGCTGGGACGGCTGGTTCCCGGCCTGGGCCTTCTTCTTTTTGGCCGCCTGCTTCGGCCCCGCAGGTGTCGGGGTCGGAGGCGGCTTTGATGGGCCCGATTTCGGCTTGGCCGGGGCCGTTTTTGCCCTCGCAGGGGCCGCCGTCACTGGTGCCGTCCGCACCGTGGCCGTCTTCGCCTGAGGCGGCCTCGTCGTCGTCTGGGGAGGCTTGGACGCGGCCGCAGCCGCGTACGAAGTCGCTGCCAGCGGGGGTCGCAGCACGCGGCTCTCCAATACGGAGAACCGCTGCTGGAAGGCGGCCAGCTCCTGTCGCACCAGGTCGAGAACCGAGTCCTCCGCTGGTGTGGGCCGGCCTTTCTCCTTTTGGCCCCGCGGCGGCGCATTCCGCTGGCCGGCTCCCCGGATTGCGGCCAGGTCCGCCTTGAGGGCGGCGTTCTCCCTCTGAAGAGCGTCTATGGCGGCAGTCAGGCGGGTGACCTCCGGCCGCAGATCGGACATGTCGTCCCTTGCAGCCGGAGCCCCGCCGTAAGTCCGCGCGGCCGCCTTGATGGAGGCCATGGCTTCGCCGATCGCGTCCTCCTTACTCTTCCGGTTGCGCTTCCGCGAGATGGTACGGATGGCAGCCGCCACGACCTCTTCTAGTTTGGCCTCGCTCGGGGCCAGACCAGTGTTGGGCTCTCCAGAGGGAGGCCCCCTCCCCGAGGTCTTGCCTCGGCCTTTACCCCGCACACTAGTGGGGATCTTACGGGCCGAGACAAGCCCCTCCTCCGACGACGACTCATCGTCGCGGGGGCGCTTGAGGAACTCCTTCCTCCTGTCGGCGCCCCCCTCGTCGCTCCTCACTGCGCTTCCAGAGATCAAACTCTGGAAGCTCTCGGCGTCCGATGCCGAGTCGGTCTCCGACCCGAGCACCAGCGCCCCCTTCCTCCTCGGAGCGGCGCTCTGCGCTCGCTCAATGTTCGGTGCCGGTGAGGTGGACGTGCTGGACAAGTCCAGCGACTCCACCTCACGGGCACGTGAGCCTCCCTGGCTCGATGCGGCGACTGCCGGAAATCTGGGAAAAAAGTTGTTGCTGTCCCCCCCAGAGTACGGTGGGACTGACCGGACGTGTCCGGTGCGGGACTCCCCAGCTGCGGAGCAGCTGGGACCCGCCTGGGTATCTTTAACAAAAACCTTATCTGCCATTTATTTTTTACTTTTTTAGAGAGGTGAGTTCCTCTATCCCTACACCCCATTTCCCTCCCCTAGTTCACTTCACGGTTACGTCCAAAGATTAGACGCATACCGGAAGTGAACCTTTCCTCCCCCTTGGCCCGATCTCTGAGACCGGGCCCCGCGCCGCCTAGAAGCTCGAGCTAGCTGCTCGATCCTCCAGGCGGCGCGCATTTCCCCCGGTGTGTCCCTCTTGGTCTGGTTTCTCCCTCTGGGCCCGTCCGGCATGAGTGCCTCTACCGGCATGGCCCCAGAGATCATCGAAACACGCAAGCCCCACCACGACGACAACGTGGGGACACAGTTGGTGGGGAGCCTTTGAAGCTTGATTGATTTTCATAAGCCTTATTTATTAATCCTTATTATACGTATTGAGCCTGTTTTTCTCTGATTATTTAGTTCTAGGCATTTTTCATTATCATGAAAACGCATAAAAAGCACTCCTATCTCACCTAACAACATCAGTTATCAGAATTTAGTGAAAGGTCGTTGCTCAGTCTTTAAACCTCTTCTCTATCTTAAGATAAATAGCAACGTTTGAACCCTTTTGCTATAGAAATCATTATTTCTGAGTATTTGAGATTAGATTGGACGTCCAGACTTTCTTGAAATCCATTGCAGATTTTCTGCAAATGAGAAGTTAACGTTTAATTAATTTTGTGTTGCATAAAGTTTTAGTAAATAAATAAACAAACGTAAATGAGTGAATATTTTATTTATATATTTAATTAATATACATCTAGTTTATCATTGTCACCGTTAATCATTTCGTTACAAAAATACACAAAATAAAACATAAATATCTGTTGGGCCGTTTCACGTTTCACAAACACCGTGACACTCGATTTTTACATATTAGATACTGAACTTGAACTATTGCTTAGTTAAAAAGCTTATACTTATCAATGAGCACTGGAATATCTCTTCAAAGAAAAGTATAGGAAACAACTATTTTTGTCAATAAATTGCTAAACTCGCGACTTAATTCACGTGGGAGGTTTTTCCCGCGTCAATCCCGATCCTGTGGGAACTTAGGAAATATGCCTATATATTGTGCCCTATATCAGCTTCTTTTTCCAGTGAAAGTCCCAGTGAAATCGGTTCAGCAGGTCCAGAGATTGGTCCGAACAAACAGACAGACAGACAAAAACTTCAAATAAGTTTGTTTGTGTTTTAGTATCAAGTAAATAACTAAAATCACTTGAAAAATCACAACAACACAAGTTATTTTGAATCACAGACAGAAAATTGAATTGGAGTATATGTATGTCTTATGTACGTGTAAATGTCTAATGTATGGTAGTAAAACGATACGAGATATTTACCGGTACGGGCTACAAAATAATGTCACAAAGAGACAGTGCGACAGAGCGATGCTACAACAATAGGGAAGATGCAAATATAATATTTATGAAAATTTTATGATTAAAATGTTAAAAAAATAGAAAAGAAGGGCCTCTGTAACATTTTTATTTTACATAATGTTGATTTTTAACAATAATTACGAATTAAAAATGACTTGAAACGAAGCGTATTTCAAAACACCAATCAGCGTTTAGTGACGTCACTCCTGTTATAACAACTTATTTGAGGTTATGGTTGTAAAAGTGAATATTATTTTACGGGAATACTAATTGCGTTTTTTTAATAAAAATGGAAGTTGGGTTTATCAAAGCAGACTCCAGGAATCTAGGAAAGTTATTAAGTTATTTAAGTTAAGTTAAGTTATTTACCAAAAGTTAGTGTTGACATGGTTGTAACTTTTTTGTCGAAAGTGCAGAGTTTTCAAGTGTAGAAATGAAAGGGACTAAATTACTACGACATGTATAAAATCATAGTTGTTTAACTTTGTATTTTATTCAGCGGCTTCGACATATATCAGTTATTTCGATCGTTCGTTTATAAGGATATATAGACACCTGTACACCTTTATCATTGGATATTTTAATATTTTGAGAACCATGTGTTTCTGTGATTAATGAACACTGAAGATGGATCTAAAACATGAAAGACATAATATTATACTTAGTTCTTCATATAAAAAGCATTATCCTTATATTATTATAAATTTAAAAGTTTGATTGTTTATTTGTCTCTAGTATAAGAATAAATCTGAAAGAATAAATCAAAATTATACCCGGTGTATTTTCAATGCTTTCAAGAATTTCATGTTTTTTCTTTTTCATTATTACTGATCTAGGTTTCAGTGGCATCATTCTGTTTTGGCATTCAAAAATATGTGGTACCACACCTTTTTTCAGGAAAAGTTTTCCTGCACACATTTTAAACTTTATCCAATTTTCGACGTCGTTCTCCAACTGTAAAATTAAAATGATGTTATAGATAAGTTTTGTAAGTATTAGGTAGGTAACTAATGTGTTTTTGCGTACAAGCAGATTAACTACAAAATATAACAAGTATATTCGCCGACTTACATCAAAGTGATCTTCACAGCATCGAATGGTGGTCACAATTATTCTCCAATAATTGTCATTTCTCTTTGTAGCTTGAAACCACTTTTCTTTCTCAGTTTTGGGTCAGAAGGTCCAGTCACAAACAATTTATTTGGAAACTTTGTTGAAGTAGTTGGACACATTGGTACAAAACATGAGTCACCACGGCTTTTTTCAGAATATTAGTGGTATTTTTATAATCGCCTGATGTTGATGGATAGTCGACTTTAAATTTTCACAAAAAAAATCTCGAAAGTCGAAAAAATATGCATAAGTATTAGCCAGCGACGAACAAGTACGACCAGTGACAGACAGGAATGACGTCATCGGAACTATAGGTCCTTTTTCGCGCGAAAATTTAAACTGTCAATTTAACACCGCATTTTTTCCGATAAATTACAAAGATTTAATTTTTTAATATATTTGTGGTCTATTCTACATGGAATTCTTTAAAATGAAAACAAAAATAAAAATATTGCATCTTCCCTATTTGACTTTTTATACCAATTAATTTACTGACACAATAATGATACGCATGGTCAGCTTGAGCTTTAAATTTAAACCATCCAGTCCTAATAAAATAGACTGTTAAATCAAAATTTACCAGTCTATTTTATTAGGCACCACATAAATGTAAGATTCTAGAAAATAATGTACTAAAATAGCCCTTTGGAAATCCAACATTGTAAATCCGAGGTTAGCTTAATCTCTGGAGAAACGTCGAGACTGCAAAAGCTTATAACTTTCTTTTCCTATAAAAACGCGATTCCTATTTGGTTTGAGACTACCAAAACTTCAACTTTGGCCTCAAACGACTTTAAAATCTGAAAAATGTTGTTAGTAAGTCCTTTTTCGATTTTGCATTACAGCTCTGCTCAAGTAAAGTACATACCAGCTGAATTTTCTTTGACAAATAGTGGATAAACATGGGCAACGCGTAATCGATCAATACATTTTAAAGATTATAATGTTATTACGGAACTATTCAAATAAATCATTTGGCAATCGTTAGTTCTCAGTAAGTATTTTTATTGCAAAAACATGACTAAATATTGATAGGCATTACGTCATATTACTAATTTTAATGAATAATAATATGGGGTCACAAATTATAAAAAAATAGTTTTTGTTTGACAAAGTGGGTCAAATTACCTTAGAAAGAGTTATATTTTTATATTTTTTTGTTCATGTGTTTTAGCGGTGATTTCTAACAGTATATTTTTGATCTTCATCAATAAGAGGCAAAACTTTGTAATCAAATAGTGAATAGGTTACTTTTAGGTAAGCGTGCTCCATCTTCGATCACATCATCACTTACCATCAGGTGAGATAGTGATCAAACGCGAACCTATTTCCAAAAAAAAAAATGCTCCCAGTATTACAGGTACTAAATCTATATCCACAAAAGCTGCGCAGCTTTAACATGCTAATATGCGTTTCTCCGTCATTTATTTTTTGTTCAAATTCGTATTTAGCCCAACTTTGCAGTGTTAGTTGTTCAAAGTTTACAACAATTAAATAAGCTATTGAAATAAAATCTGACATTAATATATTAGCCAAATAATAATTCTTGTAACGGAATTAAAAACAAATTACGTGACTCCACTATCAGTTAATATTTGAAGACTTAAAATATTAATAGACTGAGCCATAAAATTGAGCGTCTATTAATGCTCTCTGCATTGGAAAACAAGAACAGGTAAAAATCCCAAGTTTTCAGTTGACTCGGTTTGACTGTAGAATTGCATTTAACGTACAATATCGAGGGTTTTGGCGCTGATAGCTATAATATATTATATACAGACTCTGCCTAGTTCGGCTTTATCATTGGGTTTTTTTTTTGTTGATCGCATTTGACCACCATTGCACCTGATGGTAAGCTATGTGTGCTCGAAGATGAAGTGTGCTTACCTAGAAGTAACCTTTACTTTTCACTCTTGACTTAGCTATCAGGAAACACGAACTTCGGCAGGGAATTCAACTCCTTAGTTGTGCGCATAATGAAAGTATTCCCTAAACGTTTTGTACTTATGGGTGGAAAGTCCACCATGTAACGATGGCACGTCGACTAAAATCGGAAGTTATCAACTCACGTGCACTCGCGAGTTTTACACTCGCCAGTTGATGAACAAGTCTCTATTGCTGGGTATCGTACAAACAACTGCTTGGCAAACGTTGAGAGTTGTAGAATTCCAAAAATATTTCAATAAGAGGCAGTTACTGTTTCCATTGAAATAGAAAAGTTGACGTAAAAGCGAGCGACTCTGAAAATATTATGAACTAGCAGTTTACCGTGCCTTACTCCTGTGAGACTGCCATGAAAGCTCAAAGCGTTTAAAAAATAATATAGTTATTGCAATCTGATCAGTACCAAAGATTACCTGTGAATAAGGGCTGAAACTACGTTAAACGGTCGCCCACGATGGGCAACCGTCGCGGAGACGGGATTATTACGCAGTGTAGTTCAACTTTCGGGCACCGCGCGTGCCCATGCAGGTCTCTGAAACGTAGCACTTTTGTATGGGACCGCGAGGACGTCCGTTTTCCGCAGTTTCGGGCCTAAGGAATAGGCCAAGTGCTGCATAAACTGGTGTGCAAGGGGTACTTAACGAGCTATATTTCTATAACAATCTAAATCAACATTTAAAACCACAGACATCTTTATATGATCTCCATATATTTATTATGCATATATCTAAACAATTACATACCAAATACTGAAAAAAATGGTTAAGTAGTTTCAGAGATAGCTTCCGAAGGCCTTCTCCTGGAGGCCGAACTTCATAGTCTTTTTTACATAAAATCACACTGATTGTCTACATTTACGCGACCTTGTCAATAACCTTTGATGCAGCGGTGAGTGCTTCTGAGTTACGTGTCACGCGTATGATTTCCACACGGAACAAATGTGCTACACCTACACATTATATAGTATAGCTTACAGATAGTTGTTCCGGATCTGTCTTAAGAAGGGACAATTATGGTTGATCCTTTTTGTAAACTAAAACTAGTTTATATTATTAACCTATATTTTTCTTCCAGCTCTAGGTCTGGAACCGGACTTCCTCTATCCTCTGGAGAACGTGACCATCGCACAAGGGAGGGACGCAATGTTCACCTGCGTCGTGAATAACCTGGGCGGTTACAGGGTGAGTGGCGACTCCGCCACAGCCAGGGTGTGTATCAAACCGACTCATTACAGCTAGCCCTAGTGGAGCACCGTCACAGCACTTTAACTCTGAGATCTATAATTTATTTCTACTCAACGTCCAACATTCTTAATGACATTGCTGCGGATTTATTCAGATTTTTGTTTTTACAATTAGTATTATTGACTTAGTATTCTGTCTTAAATTTCTAGTGAACAAGTAAGCATGTCTGTATTCTAACTAGATTCCATACTTGAAGTTCTCTTTTTGATATTTACATGACAACATTAAGTAGACTGTTCGCATCTGGTTTAATGTCTGTTAAAGTAATTTCCCTGTAATTTTTTAATTAGAAATTAACACTGATTACTTTGTGATTTAAACTCAAAACACTTACAACTATAAGAATCATGTGACATTGCAGTTAACTCATAAAAATTATAGATCTCAACGAATAGACTATGCACCACTTCACACTTCTTAGCACACTACCTTCAATGCACTGTCTTCTTCGGCACTCTCTGAGACTTACAGCACCACTTTATAGAACCTCTCTCTATCCTAGAATAGAGTTACACCGGTACTATATTTGCACAACCCTACTGTAAGTTTGTTCACATAGCCGTAGTATTGGAACACTGTGCACAAATGCGTTAGACACTTACACTTGCACATAGAAACTAAGATCCAAGAATGTGATAAAAACAGTGATTTATGCAACAGTGAACGAACGTTTCGAGAACTATTCTTGGGTTTTAAACACCAATGCACCAAACCGTTTATTTTGGAACACCACTTTTGAGCATGCTTTTTATACCAAATGCACTTTACGCGACCTTTTAGTTTGAAGATAAATTAATTTAGCGATGCACATGGGACGGGTCCCTTAGTTATTCATTGTCGGACAAAAACCGCACCCCACGATGATGGGATCACTTTAGTCCAAGGAATTTACGTTGCAAAACAGTCACTTTAGGAAATTAAAATAAAGCCAGGACAGACCCCCTCGGTCCCCGTTCAATCATTTCGAGAGGCGGTGCTCTCAAACTGTCCCAGGAGTTAATCTAGTACACTATCATAATGATATGCGACACTGTATCGTATACGATATATTAAATTGTCATATTTAGTGTGAAATATTTTTGGTATTTTTTTACGCCCTGTTTATAGATATCTCCAATCTTGCACAAAATTAAAATGTTATAAACTATGTATATTGACCTATTTTGCTTTACGTATTTTACGAAATAAATCAGGTTATATCAGAGAGCTGAAAAGCTTACAAATACAGCAACGCTACATACAAAAAAAAAACAAAGCTAAAGCAATAAAACCGCACAGAAATACTTATTCGCGATTCTTTCCTCTTCGAGAAACACGATTCGATAATAGTCTCACTGGGGCCGTTATGTCAGGACACTCGATTCCACACGACTATCGATACATATTTGCTTTCTATATCGATCCCGCGTAAGTAATTACCCAAGACTAATAACATCTTCGCATGTGTTTCTCAACAATCCCCACGTGAATATCGAGATGAAATCTTATCAACACGAAGGCAGGGTAAGGAATAACCATAACCAATAGAAGGTCCATTGAAAATTAACGAATGAAACAATGTTACTTCTAGAGGTTGCCGTTCCCATGTTAGTATGTAGTTAGTGAAAACAATACAGAAAGTCTGGAATCTTCTGATTGGCACCGTGACCAGAACAGCTTTAAAAAAAATTCTAATAAATAGTCAAATCGGCGAAACGGTATTTTAAATGTACGGTATTTATAAGTAAAACCCTAATTCTTTAATTCGATATGTATCACTCCTAAAATAAATTATTCGGTCTTACGCACGAAATTAACTGTAAAAATTCAAAACAACACAAGTACAATCTCAATACATATCACACAAATAATCAAAAGATTTTAACACATATTCGATATGCACCGCTGGTATGGATGAGTTCAAAATTTGGTAAACATAAATTATTTTATACCCATTTATTTTTTGTGTATTTACGCGATGCAATTTCTGGAGTGTTTTGAATCTGAAATTACATCGCTCAACAGCTCTGCAATCCTGTCTTTGCTCATTTCAATAATGCAGATTAAGCAAAATGCGAGAATTGTAAAGCTGTTGCTACAAAACATTTATTGTTTTCAGGCGTTCTGATGTTTTAGTTATATTTGTTCTGATTGTAGTTCCTAGGCACCTAATTAGTGACTAATTAGAGTTGCACAAGCACTATACGATAGTAGAACACTTTCTAAGTCGCACCTCTATTAGTGCACTTCTTCTTGCACTTTATCTGTTCACTATTATAAATGTAAAAATATTAGTTCCAAGCAATATATATAACAGGGAAAAATTCATTATAATTCTCACTTTGTGTAAAAATATTTCAACTGCCGACTTTAGCAGTTACATGAAAAGGCTGATACCCATATAACTCTTTCAATGGGGCTATTGAATTGAAATACTTTCGCTCATATTCGGCAGGAATTACGGAAAAAACATCATTCTGGATAATATTTTCAATAATAAAGTAATAATACCGAGGGCGACGCGTATCGTAGACAAGTATAAACGCCGTATTTCTGTACGTATTTTTTTGTTACGCGCTGTGCAGGAAATTAGCTTCTATTGCGATGTCGACGCTTTTGGTAAAGCGGGTGAAACGAGGGCGTTTTCAGTGCGCCCGCAGCCCGCCTCATGCCGGCGACCAGACGAAAATGTAATTAAAAATTCCGAGAGCATTTTGCGCGGCGCTCGCAACAAGATAGTGTTGGCGGCTCGAGGATCGTTGTCATGACTGCCTCTAGGGAAGCATTCGCTTGTAATTAGACTTGTTCGTTGGAAGTCTTTATCGTTTACAAACAGAACATCATACGTGTAACGGATAATCGTGACAGGAATGCGGCGTTTGTGTTTCTTTTTGTACATTGTTCTTACGATGTTGTTTTCTCCATGCACACTTTGGGCGTACAATTCGGTGTCGTCTGTCGCTGATGGATGTTCGCGGGGTAGGTAGCGTGGATCAAAGCGGACACTAAGGCGATCCTGGCGATCCACGAGCACGTGATCACGAACAACGCGCGGCTGAGCGTCACGCACAACGACTACAACACGTGGACGCTTAACATCCGCGGCGTGAAGCGAGAGGACAGGGGACAATATATGTGCCAAGTTAACACTGACCCAATGAAAATGCAGGTAAAGTGCTGCTAGTTTTAAGCTATAAAAGTCACTTTTCCACGATTTAAGGACATGCATTACATTTACTGTGTATTTTTTGCTGAATGTACTGTGTGACTCTTTAACGAGAATTGCTGGTAGTTTTTCGGAACGACTCTTGTAGTGTAGTTCGTGAGGCCTTATCGGGTTGCCAGCGTAATGGTGTCTCTTCTCCGAAAGAGCTTTGACGCTATAATGAGAATAACTATGTATACGAGTGGGAAACATGCAATTCTTAAATAAACATACTTTTATTTGGAAATATTATAATAATATAATGATTTCATGGGAAACTTGTCATGATAAAAATGCGTAAAGCTCTCAATTTTGTACCTAGTTATATTGAAATAACACTGGTAATTACCAATCATGCAAAGCTGAGGCAGGCCTAAGTCCAGCCGTGGACAAATTCCAACTAGAATTATTATGAGGATTCGTGGTAAAATAATTACCTATTAAAGAGTTTATTATATTTCAGACTGCATTTCTGGAAGTAGTGATCCCGCCAGACATAATCTATGAAGAGACGTCTGGGGACATGATGGTACCAGAAGGAGGGTCAGCCAAGCTGGTCTGCAAAGCCAGAGGGTACCCTCCTCCCAAAATTGTGTGGCGTCGAGAAGACGGAGGTGACATTATCTCAAGAGGAGGACCACAGGGAAAGACGAAAGGTGACATGTTTATTTTTACTTGGCCCCCGCTAGTTTCTCGAATTAAAATTACAATTCGATAAGTTGGTACTGTAAGTGCTGTGTAGTTTAATTTAATAGTCGCGGTAAATTTCGTTACAGTAATTGACTCACAATTTTAGATGGGTACAGGAGCTTGATCAATTTTCCAACTGGGATTAAATGGTAAAATTCTAAAATCACTTATTCTTATGCTTGACTGTAACTAGTAAATATTGCCTAACACGTCATGATCCGACCACGTCAGAGATCCTACACAAGCTATGTGGTTCCCACAACCACGAAAATTTGCATTTGTCTTGACTGCCGCGACCAATGGAGAAGCGAATTTATGTCGTGACTCATAACATAACCTTATAGCAAAATAATAGAATTTGATAATTGACTAAGTGGCTTTTTACGCTATAACAAATAATATATGCCAAAATCTATTGCAATTCTCACGTGATATGTTGATATCTTATGTTTCGTTCTTTATTCAATACTAGTTATGATCAGCGACTTCGTACAAATGGACATGCCGCACATTATTCCTGGATCTCTTAGTAGTTAGATCTGGTAGTCTTTCTTCTATTTCAGATTATAAAAAAACCTATAAACTAACCCAGTGCCAAATTTTATCTAGATCCGTTTCGCCTTTGGCGTGATTGGGTAACACACGTCTAAACTTTTACATTTTATACAATTTCCAAGGAAGGGATGTATAATACTGCCTTCTGCCCGCGACTTCGTTTGCGTGGGAGGATTTTCCCGCGTAAATCCCGATCTCGTGGAAATTTCGGGATAAAAAGTATATAGTAGCTTATGTGTTATTTCCGGATGTCAACTATCTAATTACTAAATTTCATTCAGATCCGTTCAGTAGTTTCTGCGTTAAAGAGTAACAAACATCCATACATCTATTTTCTGCAAACTTTCGCATTTATAATATTAGTAAGAGTAAGATAAGATTAGTATGCACTGCTGTATTTGTCGAGGTCATGCAACTGACAGTTATGTAAGTAAAAATATCTACAATGATTACCTATACAATAGGTAATAATTTTAATATACAACGTGTAATTTAAAGGGTATATACATACCAAGTGCACGGTTTCTTTGGATGATAATAAACGATATGGCAAGGGTTTTATAACCCTATGTCTACATGTGTGAAGTATAATAGAAATTTCAATACATTGATACCAGAGGCAGAATTCTCAAATTAAGAAGAACGAAGAAAATCACCGTGTTATTGGCAAGTGACGTGGAAAGTTATCGACCCTCGTAGTGCTGTGACACGTTTGTTATGATTGGTATTCAAGAAACATATTGAAACCGATAATTTGGTATCGATTCTTTGAGTCACTTATTTTGAGCTGAAACTGTGCATAAAGACTCCATACTAGATGCTGTCTTCAGCCCTTTTGGATAAATATGGGGTTTCCGTTACACGTTGTAGAACAAAATAAAAATAATATAAAACATTCCTGTGAAGTGATATATTGGTACGTAAGTAATGTATTTTTCCTGACTAAACCTATACAAATATATGCATTAAATACCAAAAGTTAGCTGATACGTTAATATAGGTCACTCGAAACCTAATAATTAATTGGTCTTTGAAACCGTCAAATCAATCCTATAAAGGCTCTATGCGTCTGTTAGTCCTATATAGTACCGAAGCGAGACGTTAATAGACTAGTAACTCAATACTGCTTCCTCGGATGCAATCTATAAATTCAATATGTTACCATTAAATATGGCTAGGGGCATTGACACACACATATACAGAGCTGCGTAGAACTCCAACGACTTAGTTTAATTCATCGCTAAGCGTAAGTCGGTAACTTATAGGGGAACTTGTTCTAGTCTATTAGCACCTATGAAGTCTACAGTTTGATTTTCGCATTCATTTGCAAAGTCGAAACTAAAGTTGCTACCCTCGTTTCTTGTTTTTGATTTTTATTCAATTGACATAGGCCATATGATGTAACGTTACAAAATTATGAGGTCCCCTTCACCTCATAATTTTGTAACGTTGCGTCATATGGCATATGGCTAACAATTAACATTTACGTTAACATGATTGCAAGTAATGTGAATTCTACCCACATTGTTAGTAATCTTTAAAAAAAAAATGAATGAACTAGATTATTTTATTTATTTATCAGGAACAATTTACACTGTATTTGATACATTATTAATATTAAAATAAAATTCTAAAAATTAACATGCAACAAGAAAAAAAATACAATAAACAACAAAAAATACAAAAAAAAACTGCTTCTACCCGCGATTTCATTCGCGTGGTAGGGTTTTCCCGCGTTAATCTCGATCCCGTGGGAATTCCGGAATAAAAGTAGCTTATGTATTATTCCAGAATATCAACTATCTACTTAACTTTCATTCAGATCCGTTCAGTAGGTAGTTTTTACGTGAAAGAGTAACAAACATTCTTACATCTATCGTCATAAACTTCTTCTTCTTATTATTACATATTGCACACATATTGCAGCTGTTATTACTTACCGACGGGTAAGCAATAACTAAATACTACATTACTCGTACTTACACAGATGCATCTAGGATTGCCAGATCAAAAAATCGAAAATCCGGAGTAAATTCCGGACATTTGATAAAATTCCTGACTTTCTTTAATTTGAAATAAAAACATTATATTTCTTTTTATGTTTCACTCTTTCATTCGATTGTAGAAAATCCGGACGGTTTAGGATTCCCTCCGCATTTCGGACAAAGACCTATATTACCGGACATGTCCGGAAAATTCCGATCGTATGGCAACCCTTGATGCATCCGGTGAGAGTCAACCTTAACCTAGTGTGAATCGGCTTAGCAGATTGAGTATTATTTAATTACACGTCTTAAGCAAGCATGGTGATTATAAAATAGAACATAATCATTTATTTCAGGAATAAACCCTTTTAAAAATAACAAATTACAGAAAAATATTATTAAGAAAATTAATATAGTCAATTATTAAATTATTATTTACATTAATTAAAAATATTTGAAAGAGAGCAAAAATGAATACTTAATCCGAAATCTACGTGTACGAAGCCTTAAATGAGAAAAAAAGCTTGACACACATTGAAAAGTGTGTCAAGATTTGTTAAATACTTCAATTCTATGATTCTAAATGAATCGATCGAAACATTTAAAAAATATTTTGACTAGGCATTTGAATAGAACAATTTCTTAAGGGTTGCAGAACAGCCGTAGATATATTAGTATATTTTTTTCAACACACTTGCTCGTAAAGTGAGCCTTATTATATCGTTCTTAGGGCCATAAACCGAACTATAACATACACGTGCATAATAATATTACACACTAGTGCATAATAGAATGATCCCTACAAAGTTAAGTTAGTACCTAACTGCAAATTATATGCGAGTAAACAGAGCATTTTCAATTTAACCGGGTAATACAGTTTTTTTTTTTTTTGTAACAACAAAGAGGTTTTATGCCACCGAAAATCTATTTACATTTTTGAAATAAATAAATGTGTCCCTAATTAAGACGAAAAAACATTTATTATTATCAAATAATTTATAATTCACAATAATTTCTTATAAAATATTTGCATTTTATCACAAAAATTATCATTTTGAAGTAGGCTGTATGGCTGTAATCAATCAACTTACATTTGGCGCGTGCAAAAAAAAAAATTGCACGCCATTTCCCAATTTTCCCCTAATTTTCATATTTTGTTTGTATCGCATTTGTTGCTGTGTGGTAAATAATTATAAAAATGTCAGGTTTTAGTACAGAAGATGAACAATTGATTGATTTAACCCCGCCAGAAATACTAAATGCAGCACAAAATGCAAACGAAAGCCTAATACCTGCAAAATCTAGAGAAAAGTATTTAGCTGCTTACGATAGTTTCCTGCAATGGAAGAGCAACAAAAAAACCCAGTCATTTTCTGAAAATGTGTTTTTGGCGTATTTCTCTGAACTCGCCAATACATACAAACCTAGCTCCCTGTGGTGCATCTATTCCATGTTAAGAAGCATGGTTAAGCTCAAACATGGTGTTGATATCAAAACGTACTGTAACCTGATGGCATTTTTGAAGAGACGCTCGGATGGATATATTGGTCGGAAATCTAAAGTTTTGTCACCAGCCGACGTTGAAAAGTTTTTGAATGAGGCTCCGGATAGTCAGTATCTAGCAACAAAGGTACGTTTCATATTTTTAATCGAAACGAATCTACAATATACAAGTGTGTAACTTTAGCATAATTTCTTAGAACTAATTAATTGATTTCTTTGCAGGTTGCCTTAATATTCGGTGTTACTGGTGCTTGTAGACGACAAGAGCTGTACAATATTACAACAAAAGATGTAGAAATCCACGGAGATATGCTTCTTGTCAAAATTACCCAGACTAAAACCAAGATTCCACGATCTTTTACAATCCAAGGAACGTTTCGTGAAATAGTGAAAAAATACCAAGATCTCCGTTCAACAAAAACAAAGAATGACCGCTTTTTCCAAAACTTTCAGAAAGGAAAATGTACTGCACAAACAATCGGTATTAACAAATTTGGTAATATGCCAAGAGAAATAGCGAAGTATTTAGGTTTGCCTGAGGCCGATTTTTACACTGGACACAGTTTTAGAAGAACGTCGGCTACAATGTTGGCTGATTCGGGGGCTGATATACTAACTTTGAAGCGACATGGTGGATGGCGTTCTGACGCAATCGCTGAATCGTACATAGAAGACTCAATTCATAACAAAGCAAAAATCAATGACAAAATAACGCAAGCCATTAATTTGGAGCCAAAGGCAAAAAAGTTTTGCCCCGAACCACAACCATGTACATCTACTAGCGTGAGTTATTTGGTGCCCTCTCCTTCCAGTAATTTGTATGATTTACCTTTGTCGCCGACATTTACACAAGAAGTAAATGAAGGTACTAAAGAAGTGGCAAGTACCAATGTAACACAAACTGTGAAATTGCCATCAAAAACAATCCAATATCGTTTTGAAAATTGTACATTCAGCAATTGTTTTAATAATTAAACGATTTATGCAATACATATTTGTTTTTTCCTCGCAAGTATGTTGAAAAACGTCGTATGATACACGTGTGTATTGATGATTACCGTCCTCGGCTCTCTTAAGACCCTCACCTGACGGCTCGGGGCTCAATGGCGCCTCAGCGGTAATCACCAACATTACACACTTGTACCATAATGTACTATTAACAAATCCGCTGTGTCATTAACCATTATTAATTATTTCAAAACCATGAATTGGTTGGACAAACAAGCCGTTTCTATTTATAATCATTTAATCCTATTCCAATCCAATTAATCAAATTACATTATGACGTCAACAACCATTGTCATCACATTTGTATCAATTAATATTCGTTACCAAAATCCCTGATTGTAAATAAATTAACCTGTCACCTCGTTTGAGCTTTTGAACGGTTATTAAGCTATGATTATTCTATTACTATAACAAATTCGAAATATGATAAAATCAATTCTGCACGGTTCGTTCATAGTTTGAGATTGAGGGATTTGTTTATTTTATTAATTTATTGTACACCTTACAATATTCCTATGGAAACAAATAAAACTAGTGTACCATGGTACAATCTATAGCTCTATTGACAGATTAAGAAGTATGGCTTATACAGTGAGCAAAGTTTGTCATTGCAGTCGTGATAACGTCCGAGCCAGTGTTTGATGATTCCATTTTCGTTGGAGACAATATTTTTCTTAAGTAGTCTCGTTCAATTTAGTTGAAACTTTGTTGTCGTCAAACCACGGGAATGCGTAGATTATGCGTATCAGGTTAATCCTTGAGGTGATTTTCTGTGAAAGTTGCTTATTCTTTAGTTTTAGTTGAAGGGTAAGGTACCACTAGAAAGTGAAAAATTAGAAAATCTGTTTTCAAAATAAAGAACCGACTTTCAAATAATAAGAAAAGACACATGAAAGTAAGCCGTATTTTATGTAAAAAAAAATTCATAAGCGTGTTGAAAATATTTTAAAGACTTCAATTAAAACTTCTAGGGCCTGTGTGTTTTCTTAAGAAATTATATCGCGTTTATAAACGCACCCACGCAAGAAAATCCCTAGTCATTTTAGAGACAAGAGAACGCTATCTTTTAATTTAAATACTATTATTTTTGTAAGCGAAAACAAGCAAAATTTACGTCCCACTAAGGTCAGTAGCGTTCGCGTGCCATAAGCATATCATTTACATCTATGAAGTAACTGAAGGCCTCTTAACACGATAACTTCTGAAGTCTTGACTGATCTATCGCTAAACTCACACTAAGATAGGGCTGGCTTACCTATTGCAGTTTATTTTAATGAAAGTAGATTTGAAAGGATTTTATTTTATATCTTAAGTGAAATTTGGTACATTTGATCCTCGTGAAATATATTTGTAATATACAACGTGTAATTTAAAGGGTATATACATACCGAGTGCACGGCTTCTTTGGATGATAACAAACGATATGGCAAGGGATTTGTAATCCTAAGTCTACGTGTGTAGAACTTATTACAAATTCCAATACACTGATACCAGAGACCGAATTTTCAAATTAAGAAGAACGAAAAGAAGTATCGTGTTATTGGCAAGTGACGTGGATAGTTATTGACCCTGGTAGCGCTGTGACACGTTTGTTATGATTGGTATTCAAGAAATATATGAAACCAATAATTTGGTATCCATTCTTTGAGTCAGTTATTTTGTGCTGAAACTGTGCATAGAGACTACATACCAGTCTACCAGATATTGTCTTCAGCCCTTTTGGATAGATATGGGGTTTCCTTTACACGTTGTATAATATAAATATATGTTTATTTAATAAAATTTTATGTATCACAAATGGTGCATGGGCGCACTTAATAACTTAGGGATTCTCTACCAGTGATGAATGGTGAAGAGATAACATGACAAGTACATAAAAAAAACTAAGTAAATAGTGCATTGAAAGTAAAATTGTATTAAATATATATAATTAAATAAACTTACATACATATTTATCACAATAACCAATTTTTAATATTAATAAAAAGTTATTGACAAGGGGTAAATGAAAACTGCACGATTAGTATAAATAAAATATGTACATATATATTGTTCAGCTTTTATTCTTTTATTGTACTGTTATTGCTGATATAGATATGATGGCCAGTAATATATTGCAAATAAAATCATAAAACCAGTAACTATTTCAATCCAATATTTTTGTACGAAAAGTGCCAAAAAAGTTATAGCCAACGTTCGTTATCAACACCACACCAGTTTTCAAAGGGCTACATCAAAAAATGCTGTTTAAATAAACTATTTCTATATTAAAACATCACAAAAGCAGTCTCGCTATTTATATTTCGATTAAAACTATAATAATGCATGAAAATGCAGGCCGAGTTCAAAGGTTCATATAAGTTGGACGAGCTCGACCCTCCTCAAACTCTATAGCTGAACTAGGCAGAGCTTAACCTAACCCAGTTTCTATATTATCCACCTCTAAACTATTCCAGCTTAAAATGTCGTTAAGCACATTAGTTTTAGAAGCATTACTTGCAAATGTGATGACGGGAGCCGAACTTGTACTTGTGTTTAGCAGTTTAGTCTAAGATTTGTATTGAATACAAAGGAAAATTATTTAAACAGTTTTATAATCAAATTATTTCTTTGTGTTTATTTTCAATTAATAAAACAACTTTTACTTTAACTTCATAGCAAGAGCATCTTACTACTTGTTTCTTAATACTACCCAGTTAATTTTGCAGTCCATGTTGAAAGATTTCAACGACTTCAGGAAACGACTAACAAATAAATCAGGGCTTAAAATATTCACTATTGAATCTAAGCAGTAAATCACACCGCAGCACCTCAGGAACTCCTATTACCATTCACACCGCCCTTTCTAATCCCGCCGGATTACAATCTCGAGACGGTCCAGGAATAATTACTTACCTACTCATCTCTGCACTCGGTCAAATAAAAGCTGGATAAAGGGTTATCGCCGAGCCCCAAAATTAACCACAGAGTTCAAACAATAAAACATTTTCAATTTAAAACAAATAGCAAGGGACATATTTGTGCACTTTTATTTTTGATATGGCAGTAAAATTAATCGACCGTTGCCTAAATTTTGAACATCCATTCCATTTATGAAATTGAAAATGTAAGAGCCTATTTTTAGGATTCTGAATTCAAACGTTGCAATAAAATACTATTGGATTGCTCTATGGGAAAATAGGTTTTTAAATTATGCCGGGACAAGGGGAATTCGTGACGAGTGGCAATTGGAAACTGTACTGACGGGTGATTAATCAGCAGGTCCCACTTAACCCTACCACTGTTCAGACCTCCTCCCGCCATCAGTCAATTCATTAAGCTAACAAAGTACTACCGGTAATGACTTTCACAACGAGCCGAGCACTTCAATACTACAGCTAAGATTAGAGCATACTTAGACCTTTTCAGTTCTGCGCGTTGGAAATTAATGTCAATGAATACTTGCATTCAGGCGCTGTAGTGAGATCCAAATATTAGGTGCTTAAAAAATTTTTTTAAAACGATTTCATTTTTCCGTGATCAATTGAAATATATGTATGAATGCCATGTTCATCTTTCAAAGCTTTCTGTGTGTTTTGAAATAAAATAAATATAAAAAATGGACTATATTCACAGATAATTAGAATATTGTTGTTGCAGAATACCTATCATGATTTGTGAATCTAATACCAGAAAATAAAAAAAATAATATTATAATCATTAAAACCTTTAATTATACAAATTGATTTTACTTTCCACTAACATAAAAGCTACGAACTTACCAAATGATCGGTAATTGAATGAGTGGCAAGGTGAAGCCCGCCTCAACCAATTTTAAATGAACTAACATCAATAACAATCATCAATTTGAGTGTAGAAGTCTAATTAAAGAAGCCGTTACAAGTTACCTCCATAAATCTGAACAGAAAACAATACAAGCCATTCATTACTTGGGCCTATGTTCCTTCACGAATATTCTAATGAGGAAACTTTGAGGCCGGCCAAGACAAATATAGTTTTTTAATGACTAGCACGACCACTTTCCAACTGGTTATCTTCCACTGAGGACCAACTTCAAACACATAAATCAAATTTAAGTGCAAGAATTTAATATTGTCTTGATATATGATATTGCTGCATCGATGTTCGTAACGAATACCTATACTGTGTCGCTGGGTTGTGGAACCAAAATTTTAAGTATATAATTTAATACGTTATCAAGTGAAACAAAAAATATATTTCACTTTATACAAATTTCTTTTGTCTTTTTGAAATCCTTTGATATTATTTCATTATCTTTACCTTTCTTTGTGTTGGTTTGAACGAAGATTTTTTATTGTAAATCTCATTATAGTTAAACACATTAACCGTCCTTTTTGTTTTGAATACAAATCTGAAAACCTCGGGACAATCACGTTTTAGTGAGAATCTGAGAAGATCCAAATACGCCCTATGTTGTGTAGGTAATAATAATGATAGCGCCGACGGAAAACAGCGTCGCCAACAATAGGGTATTATTCAAAATATGCCCTTTATTGTTTCACATAAAACATGTTCGTGGTGACAACGGCGTGTCGCGTGCCTATTTGTTTCATGTTCAACACCAAATTATGCAGATAAGCGAATGAATGGTGGAAACTTAGTCGTAGACTGACGCAAATTAACTTCACCATCCTTCCATTCGAAGCTTTTCATCAGTGCCTCGAAGTTTGAAACAGATACGACTACATTCTACGACATCCAGAATTGTTAATCCCAATTATCAAGTAACTTGTTCCGTGATAGTGTTCAATTCCACAACTGTTTGTGTGGGTTTCACTAAATTTCTTTGCGATCACACCAATTAATAGAAAGTCCATTAAGTGCTTTGTTTCTGTTTATTACTTACTTACGTACTTTTCTTGGAAGGGCGGCACACCCACCCTAATACAAAATAAATAATTACCCACTCAGTACAGAACGTTTCGAATTCATAATTAAAATTATAACTTTGGAACAAGGAGTGATGAGAAAATGTTGGTTTTCCATTTTACTTGAGGACACTTTACCAAAGTGCTGGACTTTTGTCGCCTTTACCGTTGAGTTTAGCGACGACGCGATTAGTGCCAATATTATAAGGAAACTTTGAAATTAACTTTGAATCAGAAATGTAATAAATTGAAATTCCTTTTATCAGTAATTGGGAATGTTGAGGCAACACTTCATTAATTAAACACCGCTTATTTTTAAAGTAAGTCGCAATATCGTGGAGAGCACTATTTTATAATTTACTCATTAAACATTTATGGCTTCGTCTCATTTGCATAACATCCACTTTATTTGGAACGGAAAAAACAATATAAAAAACTATTATAAAGGATTCTTTAAAAGATTTCGTCTCTGTGGTTAAACCACTAGGGGTCCGTGGGGCTCAAGCATTACTTGACTTATGACACATCGACAGGCCAAGTTTATTCAACGGTCCGCTACGAAGACAGCACAACAATATGTGGAGTAGTGTGCGCACTAGTTTAACTTTTTTATTTTGATTTATTTAATTTTTGTCGTATCTAAAAGCTACCATGTTGTAAATGAATTCTTATACAATATCTTACTTCTAACTAATAATATTATAAATGCGAAAGTTTGTGAGGACGGATGTATAGATGTATGGACGTTTGTTACTCTTTCACGCCAAACTGAATGGATCTGAATGAAATTTGGGAAGTAGATAGTTGATGTCCTGAAATAACACATAGGCTACTTTTTATTCTTTCGCAGAATTCTCACGGGACTTACGTGACAAAACCCTTCCACGCGAACAACGTCGCGGGTAGAAGTTAGTCTACTATATACAATAATCAGTTTAACTAAAAAAAGGAAAAAATCCTACCAAAACATGACTACAATTCTTGATATACTATGATATATATAAGCGTGCTCCATCTTCGACCACATCATCACTTACCATCAGGTGAGATGGTGGTCAAACGCGAACCTATTTGTAATAAAAAAAAATATACGATTACAGATATTGTTACAAATTCAGCCCAAAACTCACAGAATCCTAACTCATTATCTACTTGTGAATCATAAAAATAACTACAATAATTTGAAGCGACTCAGCAGCCGCCTGTGTGCGCGCATTGTTTGCTAACGAAGCGTCGCGTCGTCCCGCCCGCCGAGAGCTCCACACTTTAAACCATCAACGGTGTACAGCTCCTTCGGAAAATATTGCCCCAGCTTTTTATCCTCTTGTTTGAATAATGGCTGTAAACGTACTTGGCCGCCATTCTAGCAAGGTGTCAGGAAAACAGCTCGAGTTCGAACCACTAACGGTACTTGTTTACACAACCCGTCAACTTTTGGCGGTTCACAAGTGTTTTTGAACAGTTACTGCTGGAATGTAATGTAAGCACTTCGGCAGATAGAGCTCAAAACCGTTTTCGTGAGTCTTTGCTTTGGCAATTTCGGAATGTGTTCGTTGGTTTTGTGTGTTTAGTTTTTTTTTGGTTTTGATCCAATCTTTTCTCATTTCCGGGTGCGAAAGCTTCGTCTAACTATTACGTCCAACATTCTCTATCATCATCTGTTTATTCTTTTCTCAACTATGTTGAACTCGGCTTTCAGTCTAACAGAATGTAGCTGAGTACTAGTCTTTTACATGGACTGTCTATCTAACCTCCACAACCTAGAAACATGGTAACATGATACTCTTTTGGAAGACCAATGACAGATTTTCTGTCTTCCAACTACACCTAAGGACCTCCAAAGATGTAGAAATGACAGCCGGGACCAACGTTCGAACGACGAATCTCTATATGTTAAGATGGTTTTGCCATAATTAACATCGTCAACTTCAACGGTCGTCGTGTTCGTCTGAGCAAACTTTGACCGCTCGCTTTAACCTTGAAGATAGACCCATGCGGTTGATAATAATTAGCTACGAGCTTGTCAAGAACGTACAATGTCATCTAAACCAGCGTTTTTCAACGTGTGGGTCAAGCCTTTTCATGGGGGTCGCAAAGCTTCTATAGGAGAGTTGCAAAAGGTTGGGAAAGCTACTGAAATAAAAAAAACAATTACGTTGAAAAAAATGTATTAAGAAAAACTTTAACTAAAGGACATAATCATTTGAATCAATTAAACAAATAATAAAAATCGCGGATATACAAACATAAAAAATACTGAACATAAACATACTGGTCGAATACAGAACCTCCTTTTTTGAAGTCGGTTAAATAAAGCAACGGGTAGGGTAGCAACGGTCGCGAAATATTTCTTCATACTAAAGGACCTTCTAGGATACTTCAACCTTTTTCATGACACGGCCGTCATGAAAAGGGTTGAAAAATACTGCTCTAAACTAATAGTAATATTTTAATACAACTTTAAACCCTAAACTACATATATACATCTAAAAATAAACTAAAATATGGCGTCCAGAAATTCGTGCGAATCGCTGTCCACTGGTAATGTGCCCAAAAGACTGGCGGCATTGCCAACCTCTGTCCAAGGTAAAAGCCAGCCTTTGGTCCTTTATTTTTTATTTAAGTCTATAAAGTGTTAAAAATTTATGTTAAAAACTAATAAATATGCTTCTCACTTTAAACTAACTTCAATTATTATCTAAGAGTGAAGTTTAAAATAACTTAAGGTAGTTCAATCTTCGGCTCGCCTTACTTAAACACAAATCAGACTCATTTACTTTCAAGACAGACTTCAGTGATTGAATGAACTAAACGAAACGCCCAGATTTTTATGCTGTATTTTTCTTTCAATCAGCTTTCTGTTTGGAGATTCCTGCGAAAAGGCGTGAAGCGCATGCGATATAACTTATAAAATTTGCGAAGTGCGAGGCGGAATCGCTCATGAAGGGTTCCGCAGTAGCTACGCAACGCTTGCCTTGATTGAGATTTACAACATATATATATATATATATTAGGTCTAGATTTAAAAGTTAGAAGGGGGACGGGCATTTACCGCTTTGGCAGTGTCTATCTTTCAAACGATTGACTGAGGGACAAAATGGTTTTAGGAACCTCAATGACATTTTTAAAGACCCCGCTCATAGAGGTTTGAAGAAAAATGTTTCATATTCATAAATAGGGAGCCCCTTCATTTTACTTATTTTTATATAAAAATCATAAAGCGGTTCACAGAATACATTTACTTACCTAGTTTCAACTGCGTAGTCTTAATAGTTCAGAATAAATGGAATGGAATATTATTATGGAATATTAATCTATAAAGATTCCGTGTTTTGCCATCCGGTTACGGAATCCTAAAAATGGCTTTTACGGATTTATTATTCTTCAAACCTTGAAGTCGGTCGTTTAAAATGAATTTATAATTTGTGAAAGGTAAATCTGCGGTACTAATCTGTTGTAATTTAATTCCTAATCCACACTAATAACTACTATAAATATTAAAGTGCATCTATTTGTTTCGCTGTCACACCTAGACAGCTAAATTGATTTTAATGAAATTCGGCACTGAGTTAGATTAAGACGCGAGGTAAAACAAATGATATTCTTTCATATATCGGAGAGGACCAAAACGAACCATTTGATGTTTTATAAAACCCAAGCAGGCCTATAATGTGAAATAACTATTATTAATTACTTTAAAATTAATTAAATTGTTTTTATAAACCTCGGAACCAACCCAGTAAAAAAAACACCCGAAAATAAATATAAGTGACAATATCCTAATGGTTAAGGTGTCAGCTTTATGATCGAGAGATCGTGAGTTCAAACCCCGTGTATTGCCAAGAAAACAATCCAAAAACAAGCATATTTAGCTTAGTTGGAGGGATTAACAAGATTGCTAGTAATATGAATTCTGCCTACATTACTAGTTCTTTAAAAAAACATTGAAAGTGTGTGTGAAAAATTTATGTAAGTGAAAGTATTTCATTAAAAAAAATCATATCGTTAGCTAATTTCACCTTATTTTCAAAATCATTCCATAATTTTAAATCAGCGTAATAAACAGCATCTCTATTGTCCACAGTAACGTCATTGGAAGGAGAGATAGTGAACCTAACGAAGGTGACTCGCTCCGAGATGGGAGCATACCTCTGCATCGCCGCCAATGGCGTGCCCCCCTCCGTCAGTAAGAGAATTATGCTGCATGTACACTGTGAGTATTCATTCCAGATAAGGCTTCTGATACTAGGGGAGACAAATGGGTCTGTAGCTGTGAAGGGGGGAGCGGAATGAGTTATTATTATTATTGTGTCTCTAATGTGTTCTAGGTGTTATGCTTGAGTGAGATGTCAAGAACTTGAGAGCTCATGTTTAAGGCATGTGTGTACACTGCCTTATATTTGTGTTTTTTTTTTATAATTAGTGGTCGCCTTGGGCGAAATTCTAAATAATTTAAATTAATTAATTCGAATGAATTATTATACAAAAAATTAGCTTTCTGTAGTCCTTCTCCATACACTATTTAAATGTGCTCTCTAACTCTTTAAATTCAATACCCCTATATCTGTGTACTTTCCGTAAAAAGGGGTACAAAGTTTTAGCTTCAAGTATTAATATACAGATTCCAATATTTTATTAGATTATATTTTATTATATTTAATATATTCATGAAATTTTTACAAATCATTCGTAATTTATATAATGTTGGAGAAATATGATCAGTGCAATAATTTACATCTTCATATATTTTTATGAGCCAGTTGTCTGGCAGCTGAATACTGCCATTCTTTCAGAATGTATCAATCCTCTGGTCACGCAAACTACATATGTATCTATCAATCGGCGAGATACGTTCTTGAAAGGGAGACAAGTACTCATGGGCCAAAGCGTTTCGATCCTATACGGCTCAAAACTATAATTACCAGTAAGGTTACAGTATTTGGGCTAATAACCGACCGTCTATCCGTTCTTGCAGCCGAAGCCCGCCACGACGTCCCCGTAAATGCCCACGCCGACTAGAGCCGTGTTAGAGCTAGCCCGCAACACAGTAGCTTTAATTCGTCCCCTTAAATTAATAATTATCCGATTCAGCCTATCCATAGCTGACTTCCCCCTGCAACGCCCTAAGCCGAGGTCCGTACCCCACAGGGTTAAACATGCACTGCCGAAACTTACAAACTAAGCGACTACTCGCCTAGTTTGTGAGTTTTTTTTTTTATAAGCCTTGGCTGGAGGCTTTAATTATAATTAACTAAGGCAGCCACAGGCAAGTCCAGTTAAGCAGTTGCAAACCACAGAGGTTGTGCTGCGAGATGCCACACAAAAACGTATTTCGGCTTCTGCAGTCACAGTGTTAGAACCGGCATCGCTCGCCGTACTTGGAATCTAAAATGGTGTAAGGGTATCGACACAAGTTGTGTCCCAGACCAAATGCCTACCCATCTTCCACTGTACCATAAAATCAAACAGATATTATATATATTTATTTCATTTCGTTTATTATACACACAGATTATACACAGTAGCAGTTACGTGCAACGTCGTCGTTCGGAAATGTCGTACATTTTTCCGCGATAAAAATAGCTAATTTCAAACTATATACATCTCTCCCCAATTTCACCAAGATCTGCGCAGACATTTTAGCTTCATTCACATCTAAACCTTCGCATTTATAATATTAATATAGAAGTGTTTTGTCTAGCTACCCTTAGTTCCTTAGTGACTTTTGTTAACATAAAACCTATTCAGACCTATAATAATAATAATATGTAATCTTTATTCAATAATCATAATAGGTAAAGTACAGAAATAACTTAATTAAACTATGTAAGTCTTACAATGTTAATGCCTGTACTAGGATTAATCCTGTATCACAGGCGGAAGGAGCTCCAAAGAACATTATAATTTAAAGAGAACAGATGTTTGAAACAATATTTAACAAATTCATAATACTCACACCCATATAATACCCAAAATGTTTTCCTAATTTATGTATATACTAACACTAGGTATAAGGTACTTTACTAACACTACGGATCTCTGTTATCTGATTATTTGAAATAAATTAAATTAAATTAAATTATATAATAGAAAAAAAAATAAAAAATAATTATATGAGTGACGTAACTATGACATCTATACTTATAATAAATCTGTAGAGAGGTCAATTCTGTACATGAAATATATTTCCAAAATAGTTAATCACCACCTGATAGTTATCAGGGGGTGATTAGGGATCGATACTGATGCCAAAAATACAATCAGTAAATTTTTCTCTTAATCTCAATTAGTCTGTATGTCTGTCTGTCTGTATAACCGTTATAGAAACAAAAACTACTCGACGGATTTTAACGAAACTTGGTACAATAATTTTTCATACTCCTGAGCTGGTTATAGTATACTTTTCATCACGCTACAATCAATAGGAGAAGAGCAGTGAACGGAAATGTTGGGGAAACGGGAGAAGCTACTCCATTTTTTAAGCTTCCGTCGCTTGTGCAACCTTAATGATTAAAGCTACACAGAAATAATTTCATGACGGAAATGTTCTCCTTAAAATTATATAAAAAATATCCCACGAAAGCATATGTCTATCTTTTATGGTTGACTCACAATAACACGTGTAACTCCCGATAGCTTAGCAGTTCGAAGCTTTCTGATTATAATATTTGTCTACTCTTACGTTTATAATACTCTCAGTCACCCCTAATATAAAAAAAAACATGTAAATCGGAATAGAAACACCAAAGTTATACATGAAATACGCTAAAAATAAGCCATCGCGCGTGAATACTGAATCATGCTATAAGGATTATTTTTGAGAATCGGTCGCCGCGCTTGACGCGTCTCGCGGCCGAAGGTATAAAATTTCGTTCTATAGGTACTTAAGCCTCATGTGAATGTGATCTAAACAATATTACCAATACATTAACTTAATAATACACAAGGAGTTACACGCTGACGGAGTCGCGGGCACAGCTATTAAAAATAATATTGTGCGGTTCCGTATTGCGATATTTTTCAACAGTATCATAGATTGAAATATTATATTTCCCTACTAAATTACGAAAGTTAATCTGTCTGTTACATCAAAACCACTGAACCGTGAAGAAGGACATAGGCTACTTTTTTTTACTAAAAACAACGGAAACGCGGACGAAGTCCCGGGCAACAGCTGTCTATACTAATAATATAAGGCTGAAGAGTTTGTTTGTTTGTTTGAACGCGATAATCTCAAGAACTACTGGTTCGAATTGAAAAATTATTTTTTAATCAAATAGTCAATTTATAAAGAAAGGCTATAGGCTATATATCATTACGCTAAGGCCAATAGGAGCGGAGCGCCAATGAAGATTGCTTCAAAATCGGGGTTAAAAACGTTAGCCCAAAGTAACTATTCCACGCGGACGAAGTCGCGGGCAAAAGCTAGTAACTAATAAAAATGACATAACTATGAGTGATCATAGTTATGTCATTTCTCAATAGCAAAAATTTTAAGTTTAATTTAGGTTTCTTTTTACTATTTGAATGTGAGAGCACTGTGGACGCTGTTTACTTATAAATCAAATGTCGAGTTATCTACACTGTCTTCTCATACCTTTAAATATTGTTATATGAAAAAACATTGTGAAAATCAACTAAGCCTATCAATGTTATATTTACCCATGCAGGCCGCATGGATTATATATAACATAAATAGGCGTAGTTCATTTCCTATGGAAAACAGCAGGAAAATCTGCGATTACACGTAACAAAATTGATTGAATTTCACAATGTTTTTGAAGTGAAATAAAACACTTTGGAATTTAAATAAGTTGTCCGAATAAATCTCTGAACCAAATCAATCATAAAAAGCACCCGAAAATTAATTTCCTAACCTGACTCACGGGGACCCAATCCGATTAGGCATTCACGACATGTATCAGTTCAATCATCGATAAAGTCTACTCGCCTGCGTAAAGCAAGGCAAAAAGCGTTACATTGCGAACTCACTTATCAAACGATCGTCCTAATTTATAACCAGGAGTTATTCAATGCTCGGGTGGCCTCAAGTTCTCAACTTCTGTCACAGAGTAAGAAGTTAATGGAGTGTTCACATGTGTAATTTTCATGATTGATTGTGTACGCCGATGATAAGAAGGGAAAATAATATATTTATTTGCTGAAAGTCCATCATTGACACACACATAAAATGTATATTATTGGGCTACAGAGCTTCTGATATATCGTAATGTTGTACCACTAATATTCTCAATCTTTCCGTAACAGAACTTTCCTCTGGCGTTTATTTAATTGTAATAGCAAGCTACACTTGTCAATTTAATGATAATGGACTGAGTCGAGTGTTAGAAATGACTTTCAATAAGAATGCGATTTGCACATTATCAACAGTGCATTAAATGACTTTTTACCCGACTGCAAAGGAAGGGTTATGTTTTTGTTTAAGTTAAATATAGCACTATAATTTTATTATTTCATGATATTAATGGCTTGTTTAACTATTTCTAAAATCATTCTAGCACCTTGTGAGATAAATCATTTGTGGGTAAATGATTTATCTCACAAGGTGCCACTCTATTTGCTTACTACTCCATGACGTTAGCACACCGGCCCGCTAGTTTGAACACGTAAGCAATTGGGAGATTTTCGTGTTATCACGTATCATCTTCGGTGCGTGTCTTGCATCCGAATTACTCGCACCAAAGCGTAGAAAGTTACTGCCCCGTTGACTATTGGAATTTAGTTTTAGTACCGTTTTCAATTATAGATGGAATCGTCTGATAAATTTGAGTGGCAATATTTTGTGCGCTGCGTATTATTACTTGTGAGTAAGGTATGTTTTCCAAATTCGTATTAAAATGGGGTATTGTTCTTTGTATATTTTTGCAATATCATTATTAGATTACCAACATTTTTTCACTAATAAAACCGCTACAGTTTTTTAAAACGGCATACGTGTCCGTTGGCATACGTGTACGTGAAATAAAGTTAGTAGCTACTAGATATGATAAGTGTAATGACGCACTCCTGTTGCTTATAAATTAACACAGTTAAATTACTACATAGTGTAGCTTTAAGACAAGCTACAAGGTACGTAGCATTAGGTTACGGATATAACTGAGACCATAATATTACGACGCATGACCTGTTTTATAATAAAGTTTGAATTACAATAATTTCCAAAAAAAATCATTCGTAACGCTTAATTTTTTTTTATTGATAATAAGTTCGCGTTTGACCACCATCTCACCTGATGGTAAGTGATGATGTGGTCGAAGATGGAGCACGCTTACCTAAAAGTAACCTATTTACTCTTGACTTAAAAACCCCTAGGTTATAGTTATCGGGAAACACAGACTCCGACAGGTAATTCCACTCCTTAGCCGTACGCACAATGATAGTATTCCCAAAACGCTTAGTGCCTATGAGTGGGATGTCCACCATGTAACGATGGCGCATCGCCGTTTGTCTTGTAGACCGATGATGGAACGGGCTTGGCGGAATTAGATTGTGTAATTACATCGCACACTCCCCGAAATGTAACCGATAGAAAACCGATAGACTTACAACTCTTCGTCGATGTTCAAGGCTCTGGAGCTTTGACTCGACCAGTGCATCGTTGCCAATAAGTCTCTTGGCCCGTTTCTCAATAGACTCAAGCGCGTCCAGGTGGTATTTGGCAGATCCATCCCAAAGATGAGAGCAGTACTCCATACACGACCGAACCTAGGCTTGATATAGAATAAGCAGCTGTTCCAGTGTGAAGTACCGTCTCACCTTTGCCAAACCGAATTTTTAACCGAATTGGTACCCTTTTCGCGGGAAAATGAATACATTTATAAATAATATAAACATTTCCATAGACACAATGCATTACAGAAAAAGTGAAAAAAGAAAATGTGTACGTATGTTTAGCTCGAGCCAGCACTCAGACAAATTAATCTCCTATCTGGCCGGATCAACCGTTCGTATTCGCACAGTGATCGCAAAATCACTGCTAGAATTATAGTGTAGCGCTCAGGTGCATACGCCCATTTCCATTTGCATGGATAGTGTTATGCTACTGGGAATTGGTGCTGATCAGTTCATGAATCTGAAAACCGATGACAGTGTAACCATTTTGTATTAAAGATTAGTTTGTTGGAAAAATCTGTTCCAACTTCGCGGCGCGTAAATACGCGATTTAGAAAAATATTATTAATAGGGAATGTTTCTGTGTTTTTTTTGGATGTTATCAATCACGCTTTATAAGTTGACCGATTTTTTAAAATCCTTTTTTTTGGTAACTTTCAATAAATGACTCCTCACGCTCTAGGTCATGTCAGACTTCTATTGATTCAAAACCTACTCTGTTCCTCTATTTGCGTTCCGGGGCCGCGAAATCTCATTAGAACATTCCCGCAGCCCCGGATTACATTATGAAACTTGGCACAAGGTATTAACATGATCTGTATTGATTCATTTGTTCAAGTCTGATAGAAAAAAAATGTAGTACACAGGTCATGACAACTTTAAAAGTAAATTATTTTCCTTGAAACTGTTTTATGATGTAAATTTCCAACATCTTTCCGTGAATATTAACAATCTGCACATGATATCTTATAGAAGTTTAATCTTTGAAAAACTGAACGCGATATAATGTTAAACATCAGCTTTCATCTAGAATTTATCAGCTTTTACTACAAAGGTCTTATAGAAAATAGACGTGAAATTTTCGTGTGTTCCGGTGATTTCACCTCCCTATTATTGTAACCAGAACTAAAGCTCACAATTTAAGACCTCTTAGTTAATGCTAAATTTAAATGCGTCGTCCAACCGAGCTTAAACTATTTCTATATGTCCCCTTTTTAGGGTTCCATAGCCGAATAGCAAAAAACGGAACCCTTATAGTTTCGATATGTCTGTCCGTCTGTCTGTCTGTCTGTCTGTCTGTCTGTCCGTCCGTCCGTATGTCACAGCCATTTTATTCCGAAACTATTAAGACTATACATGTGAAACTTAGTAAGTAGATGTATTGTGTGAACCGCTTTTCGATTTTAAGAAAAAAATTAAAAAATATTTAAAATAGGGTCCACATACATGGAACTAGAACTTAAAATATTTTTTTTCATGAAACCTATGCGCGTGTGGTATCTATAGACAGGTCTTTAAAAGTGATATAAGGTTTTCTAAAACCACTTTTTCATAATGTCAATCATTTAAAGGGTATAAGCTTCCAAAGATGTAAAATTTGTGCCCCCCCCCCCCCCCTCTAACTTCTATAATAATGGAGTGAAAAATCAAAAAAAAAAATATATGTCTGTAGATCCTAATGTAAACTTTCAATCAAAATTGGTTTAAACGAAATCGGGTCAGCAGTTTTTGAGATACATCATATTTTCTAAAACCGCAAATATAACTTTGTAATTCATACAAACACTGAAAAACAAAGTTATTTAGCGTAATTGTAAAAACGTAAATGTAAGTTGTAATGTAAGTTTTAAGAAAATTTTAAGGTTTTTTTTTATGCGTCAAATAAATATACATATTATATTATATTATTATAATTACTACGGAACCCTTCATGGGCGAGTCTGGCCAATTTTGGCCAATGCTGGCCACTTGGCCAATTTTTTAACTATTTTTACTGACGTGGTTCTGTTCTGTTTGCTGCTTGGTATGGAGGGAAGTGGAATTAAGTCACTATCCATGTCCATCTAATTCCTCCGCTGTTCTTTTCTTTCTCAAGCTAGAATAACTAGCAGTGATTTGGGAATAGTGAGACGGGCTTATTATAAAAAAGTAACCACGCGTGAGTATGCGATCAACGCAATAGTTTTATCGATAAAACGGGAAAGCGCCCTCTATCTGCACGTCAACGCGTTCGAGTTCCTTTAACAAATAATAACGGCCATCGCAAATTCGTGCGACGATCGCTGTCTATTATGTCGACACAAGAGAAACATATAAAACCATCTCTTAATTAACACTAATAACGACAAACTATGAATAATTCAGTCCCATAAAGAAACAGAAGTCACCTGCGAACTAATAACATGGCTGTGATAGCACATCCGGCCGAGTTCATTATAGCATTATCCCCGAAGGTATGTTCGGAGCAAATGACTGTGAGGACCGAGTTCGGGGTAACAATTACGTACGACTTGATTATGATGAGAGTGATGATGGGGGAAGATGAAGGAGGTTATATGTGTGTGTATCACAGAGGTTTTAGTGCAAGTTCATGAACGTAATCGTTCGCGCTAGCGTTAATGTTCAATTATGTCAATACAATACACATACAAAATATTTTACATAAACGAGTTGGGAGTCTGCTTTAAGCAAACGATGCCTATAATATGTATGGAATAACAATGTTTTCTTTTATTGCCACCGCATGGCGTTTATCCAGTGTCAATACAACTTGTCGTACACTGAAATTGTAGGCAGACACAGGCAGACAGGGAGCCAAGATTAAACCTGTTTTTCCAATCATTTGAAAAATGTATTTCAATACATTACAAAAACTGCACAGGCTCTAGTGAAGAAATATATCCTGCCAGCGGTACCCTGGCTAAGGTCATTGTTAAAAGTATGGGTTTGACAAACGCTGCCGAAATATATCGTTATCAATAAGATATTGATAACGATATATTTCGGCAGCTATTGTGGGGTTTTGACAATCCTATTCACTGAAAGAATTGCACTTTGTCTATAGCCTCATACAGGTATCAATTTAAAATAACAGAAAACAATGTTTACTATATATCAATGTCTTTTAGAGTGGTTCAAACAGGAATTAAAACATAAAAATAACCAGCAAGGGAATCAGATCAGAGGATCTGAACGGAATAACTCAAAAATAGCATCTCAGTTTAAGTAGGGATAGCCTCGTTGAATCTGTAGTCCTGGTAATATATTAATAGGAAAAAGACTCAACTGAAGAAAGTGCTTAGATAAAATTAGGACACACTCAGACCAAGTCATGGATTAGGATATTTAATAAATATTGATTGTTATTTCTTGAAGTATTAGATATCTTGGAAATAGTACCTAATTTGGGCCAGACAAACCACCATCATGAATAACATAGTTATACAATGGATAATAAATCAGTAGCACTATAAAGTTAAGAGTTCTCTAACCCAAGAGGCACTTATATTTCAAAAGACCCTTTAAAATCAAAATAACTAGCACCATATAGAATCCAGCAAATAAAAGCAACCGTTGTATAATGTATGTATTTACAACGATCCATCAACGTTCATTGAAAATTTATAAAAGGGTTTTTATTATTACAATGATCAAACAAAGCCTTCAATCACCAAACCTGTCAGGCAAACACACGGTACTAAATTTTGTTGTTATCTTTTTCGAATAAATTACTGACTATTTTGTTAAATCATCGATTTTTAAAAATAGAATGAGATCGTGGCTAAGTAATAACCGCACGGGTTTATCTTCGAGGATAAGGCTGCGTTTCCACCAGAGACGTGCGATGGAAATGTGTCGTGCGAGGATGTCTAGCTGTGCTGTGAAAATGTGTGGGGGTTTCCACCAAAGCTGTGCGATGAAAATGTGCCTACGAGGATGTGTAGCGGAGCTGTGAAAATGCGCATTAATGTGTGGTGCGAGGATGCGCAAACCTCGCAACACATCCTTCTCAACACATATTCCTCGTAACACATCCCTCGCAACACATTTCTCGCACACATCCCTCGCACACATCCCTCGCTTGTTTTGTATGCGCAAAAATCTAGCTCCGCTGAGCCGTTTCCACCAGAGCTGTGCTGACCGAGGCGAGGTAAATGAAGCAATTCTATTGGTTCTTTACAAACACATCCCTCGCTACGCATCCTCGCACATCTCTGGTGGAAACGCAGCCTAAGGACCGTTCCTTATCCCCGAAGATAAACCGAAGATTGCCGATATTGGACTATAGATCGATGACCGTCTTTACATATCGAGATTCCTACGTGCTTCGAAAAGCACGTGGAGCCGTTGGTCCGGCTGCCATTTGGACATCTTGGACCGTCGTTATGGGTAGTCAGACAATCTGACACTGGTCTGACATGGGGTATTGTATTACCCAGCTACTGGGTCAGATAGGTCGCTCCATGCAAAAATATTAGGAAACTAATTTTTTGAGCTGTTATTTAAATATTCGAGATGTTATTATGATCAGTCGAAAAACATATTGAGCAGTTATTTAATTTAATGGCGGTTTGTTTTATTGCGACAGTAAAACATGGACAGTAATAAAAAAAAAATTAATAGTTTAAAAAACACTAGAAAAACACGCTTTTATAAATGCACGTAAAAACAAAAAAAGAATAAGAAAACCCATAACGGATTTTCTTTAGGTTTGTTATAACCTTGAAACCTGATCGTGTTCAAAGTCCATTACGTGGCATTTCTCACAAGTGCAAACACGACTATGTTACGATATTCCATCATGGAATGCCAGTGCCTATCTTCCGGCTTCATCATCAGACCTTGAAACCTAATTGTAGTCAAAGTTCATTACAAGACTTTTCCAAGAAATCCAAAACACCTATGATACGATTTTCCATCATGAAGTTTCAGTTCATATCTTCCGGCTCCATCATCAGATCAGTTCGACAGTACCATATTATTGTATTGTCATCAGAACTACATACAGTTGCTAATTTTCAATACGCTACGACCCTTGGAAGATGGTTAAATTAGTTACCTTAGATTTCATTACATAGTTAGTTACATACAGGTCGACCTAATAAAAGCGTGTTAAAAAATCAATTAGTCGGTTATTTTATCATAAAATGTTAATTCTAAAAATAATTGAGGAGTCCAATAACTGAATGAGCGGTAAAAATGATGGCAATGACCTGAGTCAGATCCCCTGTATGGTTGGTAAATCATTTGGGTTAGATGAGGTTAGAATGAGATTTCTTACCGACAAATTCCGATTTATTACTGCCCACACGTAACCGCTCGTTCAATAATTGTTACCGCCCATTTAATTATTTTCCTGCTCAATTATATATTCACTGTTTTCATTTCATTATTTTTTATTACTCATTTTTGTTTGCTTTACTGCTTAGTTGTAACTGCTGAACTAGTTATTAAACGTGCCATTTATAATTTTTAACTTACCAAAACCGCTATTTACAACTGCCTCTTTAAATCAGTGCCAAAATATTACATGTAGACCAGGTTCTGTTCGCGTAATCAACCTATAACGATCCTGCTTGTGGAACACAGCCTCCTCTCTATGAAAGTGACTGGCCGCAATCCACCACGCGGGCCAATATGGGCAGGTGGATGTCGCACGTCTTCAGGATTTTCTGTCTTAGGATATACCGATTTCGTTACGTTTTGTTTTCTTTCATCGTTTTAAGACACCCTTCACTCGCTCTACAGTCAAATTTTATTGGTACGTAGTACAATCAAATAAGTATCCTCAATCATTTCCTTCCCGTGTTCTTTCACTCAAATCTTTTCAGCTATTGAGGAGTGTTTGATTTACAGACATACGACCTTTCACTTGCCAATATTATCTTAGTAGAATATCGTGTTTATTTTTTAATTGCACATACAGAAATATATAAATATAAACACAACTGGATAGCTTATTTACAAAAGCGAGCTTAACACAAAATTGAGTTCTTGAGCCGCATATAGTACGATAGAAGTGTTTACAAATTAGCGAGAAAACCAAGTGCTCAGTAAAATTCCTTAATGATTTAATTCTAAAGTACACGCGTTACAAGATTCATAGAACCCTATACACTATCATCGCCAATGTTTAAGAAAATATATATTTTCTTTTTTAATACCCTACTATTTTTTTTTTTTGCCATACTAAGAACTTCTTCTGTATTGTGAGTGCTTTTATTACAAACTCCGAAAATCAAAACCGCGACACACAGCGCAGTAGTCAATCGATTATACACTACGACAACTATGTCGTAATGCTCCTGAAAGCGGAAAAAGAATAAGAATAGATTATTCTACACACATACTCAAAGTCCAGACCTCTCAGGATTCATGGTATAAAATAACAACAAACAAAAAAATTACATTAAAATGGCAATGCATGCAATAAATTAAAATAAAGATAGCTAAAAACGTAAGGCGAATGACATGTAAAACAATGTATATATTCAGAAGCAAAGCTGTATGAAAACAGGAACTGCTCTATGGTAGAAGCATACAAATGTATACCTTTAGAAATAAAATAGATTAATTATGATCATAAATAACATAACACTCAAATCATTTTCACCTTACAGTCAGTACGCTCGAAATTTTTCACTCTTCATAAAAATAGAAATAAGATTGGTGCGGCTTCTTACTTTGTATTTACACTTCAAGAGACTATAATCGTTAAAGACGCAAAGGTAATAATAGAATAATTCTACCTTCGCCCTGAGTCTCTCGCGTTTCATTAAACTTCAAATTCGTGCCTATAAAAGCTTTCGCTCAGTTAGCGGGTCACTGGATTCTCTGACACGCTGTCCACTATCGTATTTGCATTCTGTTATTGGCCGGCCGGTGTAAACATTCTGATTGGAACGCGAACGAACCTACTAAAAACTCAACAACATATATAGATTCCCAGTAAAACATCAAATACCTATGCAAAGTGGCTTAAATAACATATTCGTCTAACATAATCCTTAATCAAACTCACATAACAAATATACATTTCAGATAATTGACATTTCATATCTCGTATATATAATACAAATAAAAGCCAACGTCGCTTGACGACAACTGAGAGAAATTCACTTCATAGGAAACGCAATTTCAAGCGAACAAACAAACTACTGCCGTCTGAAACCCTTCCACTCAGTTTAATTACTTTACAAAGAATGCGTCGCGTTCGCTCAATGAGGAGACAAAATTAACGCTCTCAAATATTTAATTTAAATTTCCTCCCCCCGAAAACGAATGATAACAGCGCGGGGTGGACTTGCGGCCGTGAACGTACATAAAAATAACTTTATAAAAGCAGAAGTGAAGTCATTCATCTGCAGCAGTAAGTGCTACGTAACGCGATGAGTTTTATTTTAGTTGATCCACTGAAGCCGGACGACGGTGAATTAAGTTTAGAGAAAAAGAAACACACCAAACGAAGTGAATAAATCGCGATCAATTTGCAAAGAGGATCCAGCAGTTAAGGATAATTAATTTTAAGATATATTTTCTCTTGTAGTGTTAACTCTGAGCTCGTCCTGATTTATAAGTTAGTCTCCGCGTTCAGCGGAGTGAATGCAACGTATTTGTAAGGATAGTTACGTTAAAACTGCAACTCAAGAAATTCCAGAGTCAACTAAAAACAGGTAATAGCTACAAAACGCCAAGAAATCCGAAAACAGCGAAAGCGTGTGCGCCGTTCGGTTAATCAAACTGTCACTTGAAGAATTCCGCGCGGAATCCTTCCCGAGAAAACTCCCCTAACTTTTGATTGCTGCGAGAATTTCTATCTACTTATACAGTTAGGGATTGCTTAATCACGTTCTTTAAGTTATATGCTGCGCATTCAGCATACACGATATAATTTCAACGTAAAATATGGCTCCACTTTAACTCGTTTAAATACAACTGAATAAAACGCAATTGCAATTAGATTAACATCTCGACTGTTCATTATTCCACTTTATTTAATAAGCAAAAGGCTACCCTCGTAGCCCCTTAGAGTTATTAATTAGAACAAAAATTCTGATCGTTCAGATTTTGTTCGCTAAATTGGCCACTCAAACTCGTAAAAGCCGTCCAAAGGAACTTAACGACGGTCAAAGAGAATAACCGCAAATAAGCTCCGATCTAAGGTCGTGGAAGAAAATTCCGTTTTCCTTAATTCACCCTAAATAGACTTTTGGGGATGCTGGTGCGATTGTTTACATTTTCGAAATAATCCGTTCGCTTTAAGAACAAGTTCGCGCTTTCGTTCCGACATTTCAACCTTTCGGTATCTTTTCGAATCACGGCCTTGGTTAATTGTGAAACATCTTTCGATTCAAACAGCATTATAATTTCTAAAAGTTTTTAAGCGACTTAAAATGTTGTTCTTTAAACTGAAGTAAATACATTTTCAAAGTTATAATGAATGGTTCTCCAAAATAACTTTCCATTGGATTACCATCATCACTATAAAAACATGAATGTTACTCTGCGAACTAACCGTACCGTGTCTGAAACTGTAGTTTAATTGCGTGCAAACATCTAGTCCGTTAAATAGTTAATGCAAACAGAAGACATGCAGCCAGGCGGGATGATATTCAATGTAAACACCTGACAGTCGCAGCGCAGTTTTACCAAAGTGGCGGAGCGGGGAGGCAAACAGAGTGCGCGAGCGACGACACGCCGGCGCGACGGTGACGTAGCGGGGACGTAGCGGGGACGATGCGGGGACGTTTCGGGTACGGGGTGACATTGACGGGGACACTGTCAACAAAAACAGTTACCAACTAACTTCAATTTTAAAGAAACTTGATGTTTTGTACTTAATCATCTGACTTGAAAAGAGACAAAGATATTTCATAGAAGCTTCTTTACGTAGCCGCTACGCAATCACAATGCAATCTCAATGCACAGCCAAATAATTGAAGATCCATTCTAATCAATCATCGTATTTAAAGTATAAGGCATAAAGTATTAAATTAGTAGAGCATATTAAAACGTGAAGCAAAAACTTTGTACTCCTTTTTACGAAAATTACGAGGCCGGGGTGTATGAAAATTGGCGCAACTAATGTTAATGTGAAGATGTGCAGAAAGTAAGCAGCGTTCAAACTTTACGTAAATTAATTATGGTTTAATTTCGACAACTGGTCAGCCACTAGTATACTTAAATAGCACATATACTTCACGTGTTTGTTGCTTTGAAGTCCTCCAAAAGTTAAACAAGTATTTACGAAACCGAAATCCTGAAACCAAAACACTTTAAGCCCAGTATTAAACCCCCTAAATTTACATATTCGCAACTGGATAGTGAGAACCATAACTCATTACCGAAACAGATTAGATCGTATCATGTTGAACGCTCATATGAACGTAAAAGTTTATTTGAAACTAATGTAGTAGACCCGCAATATATTAACGTCATTTCATTTATTAACGTGAACGTTTCATTAACTAGGGGTAATAATATGACGTTATGGTGCACTTGACTGAGTTATATAAATGATTTCATATTCTTTTTTTTTATGACGTATGAGCCCGCTCTTGATCTCGATCA
This sequence comes from Tholera decimalis, assembly GCA_943138885.2. Lineage (NCBI taxonomy): Eukaryota > Metazoa > Arthropoda > Insecta > Lepidoptera > Noctuidae > Tholera > Tholera decimalis. The sequence goes on along the minus strand of OW964550.2, from coordinate 29,597,010 downwards.
CACTTGATGGTAAGTGTAAGATGAGGTCTACGATCGAACGAGCGAACCCAGAAAATGCCTATTCACTCTTGCTTTAAAGGCTGACGGATCATATGTGGCAGGGAACACAGAAGCCGGCAGAGAGTTCCACACCTTGGCTGTGCGCACAATGAATGTAGCCGAGAAGCGCTTCGTACGACAAGACGGTATATCAACCAAGTGTGGATGGTATCCTGCGGTACGTCTGGTGGACCGGTAGTAAAAGGGCACACTCTCCGAAGTACAATCTGTAGAAGATAGACATGCAAGCAACGTTTCGCCGGTGAGCCAGGCTGTGAATCTAGCCTACCAGAACCTCGTCACCTATGAGCCTTTTTGCTCTGCGTTCGATCAAGTCAAGTGCAGCTAGCTGGTATTTGGCTGAGCCATCCCACAAGTGACTGCAATACTCCATACTGGAACGGACCTGTGCTTTATATAAATTCAAAAGCGATAAACTTGGCCGTAGTATTATTTTGCGCAAGGACTGCGAATCAGCTTCTTGATTTTGATCATTCGGGTTCGTTCCCGAAACTCCGGAAGACATCACATCCAAACGGCTAAGTCTTCCGGGTTTGCGGAAACGTTCTAACGAGATACTACGGCCCCGGAATGCAAGGGCAACTGAAGGAACAGGGTGGATTTTTATTCAGCAGAAGTTCCTTCTCTCCATTCCACTCGAAGCGAAAGGACTTATTTGAAGATCCCCCCAGAAAAAAAATATAGACCAAAATATAATTAAGTAAATCGATGATTCAGAAGGAGAACTTTTTTACAAATACTATAGGGTGTAGTATTTGTAAAACCCGACTACGACAAAAAATCGACACTGAAAAAGTATGAAACAAGATTTTCAGGATGCTGAAATGAACAAGGTTACTGGAAAAACAAGAACAGAACAAAAATAAAAGCCGCAGTTACACGTTATTAATTATTTTGTTACGGTTGATATCCTATATATATAGTGTCGATTTTTGGTCGTGGTCGGGTTTTCGTTGTTACTTTTTATTTTTTAAACTATTTTGGTGTTAAATCACTCTGCTTCTATACTACTATTTACTTTATTTTTGTAAGTTCAAGTGAAGCCCTTTCAAATGATACCAAACACGGTGTATCTATCTTACTTTTATTTTTTACACATGACTTTTTGGCCGCTAGAGGGCGCCACGTTAAATTTAAGCAATATTTTTGATAAGTACAAGTGAAGCCCTTTCAAATGATACCAAACACGGTGTATCTATCTTATTTTTATTTTTTACACATGATTTTTTGTCCGCTAGAAGGCGTCACGTTAAATTTAAGCAATATTTTAGAGAAGTACAAGTGAAGCCCTTTCAAATGATACCAAACACGGTGTATCTATCTTATTTTTATTTTTTTACACATGATTTTTTGTCCACTAGAGGGCGCCACTTTAAATTTTAGCAATGTTTGGAAATGTGCATGTGACGCCCTTTCAAATGATATCAAACACGATGTGTTTATCTTATTTTTTAACACTACACTTTTTTGGCGCTAGAGAGCGCCACATTGGGTTTTGTGACACGTCACGTAGCCTATGTTCAGCGGACGGTCAAGACGGTTCTAACGATACCTCTTTTGTCGAGTTCCGATAAGTAGCTTTGGAGCTATGAGGGAACAGATGAACATACACACATACATACATACATACATACATATATACATACATACATACATAGCCTGTCAAAATCATAACCCTCCTTTGGCTTTGCCGTAGTCGTGTAAAAATAGTTCTAAAGTGTAGGGCCACGAACACAGCTGCCAATAACTCGATATTGTATATGTACATATTACTTTTGTACCTTCTTTAGGAAAAAGGATGAACAGTCGTTTTCCGATAGGAATTTCTCAGTAGCAGCGCGGAATTTGGAAGTCTGGCAATGTGATACCTTCTCCTCCTGCACGGTAAGCTGTTTTTCCTGCACCCTTGTCTTGTCGGATTACCTTTACAGCGGTCTATGAAAGTGAGAGAACATGACGACACGGTAGAGAGAGAGAGAAAGAGATATCTTTATTTGTTTAAACATGGTATACATACAAAAGCATGCAAGATATTATTTTGTTTGAGACCATCATGTTTAGCCGTCAGTATCGGCGTACAAATATTTCATATAGGTGATGAGAGTAATTACAAATAATGAAACGATTAACTAAAATAGGCATTTACAAAGTTAAAAAGAAAATTAGAAATTATATAAATTTAAAATCATTCTTGGTCAAAATTCCTTCTTGTCAATTTAGTATTACAGTCAAATTTAGTTTAGTTTTAATGTCCAGATTCCATATTAAATAGTTATACACATTCATATTCAATAGTATTTATGTTAACAAAAAATATGTCAGTAAAAGGATTCAGTAAATAAGTCGATCAGTCAAAAGAAAACACTTTTTCATTTACAAATTCAGAGACACAATAATATGCCTTTTGCAAAAGAAACATTTTAAGTTGATGCTTAAACGCCTTACTATTTAACTCTTTCCAACGTGTAGGCAAAATGTTAAATATAGCGAGTGCCATGCAGACGATACTTTTGCGCATGAGTTTCGTTTTAGCTGGATAGACTCGAAGAATGGTCATAAATCCCGTCTGTTACGCGGTATCCCGTCCTGGAGACGTGGAAACAAATTGGGATTTGTTTTAACAAATATTGCTGTTTCGAGAATGTACAGACAAGGAAGAGTTAGTAGCTTGTACTTTTTAAAATATGGTTTACATGAATAGGGACAGTGGTTGAAGAATAGACTGCTGCACTGCGTGTCGTGGGTTTGATTCCTGCACGGAACATATACAACGTGTAATGGAAACCCTATATCTATCCACAAGGGCTGAAGACAACATCTGGTATGGAGACTCTATGCACAGTTTCAGCTCAAAATAAGTGACTCAAAGAATTGATACCAAATTATCGTGTTCATATGTTTCTTGAATGCCAATCATAACAGACCTGTCACAGCACTACGAGGGTTAATAACTTTCCACGTGACTTGGCAATAACACGATAATTCTCTTCGTTCTTCTTAATTTGAAAGATTCGGTCTCTGGTATCAATGTATTGAAATTTCTAATAAGTTCCACAGATGTAGACATAAGATTACAAAACCCTTGCCATAATATCATTTGTTATCATCCAAAGAAGCTGTGCACTTGGTTTGTATATAGATATACCCTTTAAGTTACACGTTGTATATTTAGTTTGTATGACCTACAGCTACTGGTTATTGCTGCGGCTGTTTGTTCATGTGAATTTATGCATTATCGTTTATTTGGAGTTATTGTATCTTAATTCTTACTAATATTATAAATGCGTAAGTTTGTAACGATGGATGTATGGATGTTTGTTACTCTTTCTTGCTAAAACTACCTAATGAAACTGAATAAAATTTAATAAGTAGATAGTTTTCGGGAAAATCCTCCCACGCGAACGAAGTCGGGGGCAACAGCTAGTATTTAGTTTACTGATTTAAGTACCTATCTATACTCAAATATCGATATTTGTTACTCAATCACGTCAACATGGCTTAACGTACTTGAAAGAAATTTAGCACTGAGATAGATTTTATTATGGAAAAGCAGATAAGATTTATTTATACCGGCAAAATGTTCGATTCCCGTTGGATAGATTTTACATCATTTGCACATGAGTGAAGTGGAGGGCAAAAACTCATATTTATAAATTACTAGTATAATAATAAAACTTTAAAAATATAGTCTTATATTCTATTAGTATTGCACTTACTACTAATTATCGCTGCAACGCCAAAAGGTGACGGATAATGCTTAAGAAATTAAATTAAATAATTATTTTTTCAAGCATTAGCAACCATAAAATTACAATTAAAATAACATTTTTTACCGACATCAATATACCTATATCAATATCAGGGATGGGCCGAAATTCGGTTCACATTCGGTTCAACCGAATTTCGGCAGCTTGAACCGAACTTCGGCATTCGGCCGAAATTCGGTTCAGATGCCGAACATTCGGCACAAGAAAAATAATACTTACTTGCACTATTTTGAGTAAAATTTTATAGAATTAGAATAGCATTACTGTTATAAAATTATGTCTTTTACTCACTCATGGTCATTTATTTTAGTTACGAAGATTGTAAATGTAAATCTTAAAGTAAATCGGTTCTTCTTATTAGTCTTGATAATCTCTGCCTAATTAATTTGACATAATAATTAGACATACTATTACAAAAATTAAATAAACTTATTATTCTTCTAACAAACATCTGGATTACAAATCGTAAATTGAATTAAAAAATCACGTTTTTTATTCACAAACTAAACATTCATTAACTAAAGGGTACTTATTTTTCAAATTAACAAACTTTTCTCATCTATCTACTCACTCATATTTAAAATTTACTAGAGGCAGGCTATGGTGCAAAAACACCAAAAACTCTGCCTTATCTGGCAGAAGTTTGTTACATTTTTTTTTCGCATACGTTTCCTGCCTCCGATAAAAGTTGCTCAGAACATACAGAGCTTCCAGGAGACGATAAATATATTCGAGATTGAAGTAAATGCGTAAACAAGTCACGACGTGTCGCTCTCGAGAAAGCGCGCGAAATTGAACCGAAATTCGGCCGAACTTTTCATTTTAACCGAATGTTCGGCCGAAGTTCGGATTCGGTCCAAACCACATTCGGCCCATCTCTAATCAATATAGATAAAATTTATAAAAATTGAATTAACATTTACATTAAAACCACCAGTGTGCTTTTGTGCCTAAGCATACAGTATTAAATCAATAAATTTTAAATTCGGCTCAGAAAAGTATTTTAACTTCTTTTCTCAAATAAATTACAATTGTTTTGTTTTAAAAAATAGTTTTTTGTGCAGAATGAAATTGAGAAGTTCTGAATAAAAGAACTTAATTATAAAAATTAACAATGGACATTGTGAAGGCATAATAATACAATTCTTTGCGCTGTCGCCTTTGCTATATTGGAAGAACTGAAATTCCATAGAAGAAAATAATAAGTTTAAATAAAAATATTGTTTATCTTTTTGATGGTAAGTATTATTAATTATACCACGATGTTGTTCCACTTTGTTTATTGCACAAGTACTTATACATTTTTTTTGATATAACGAAGCAATTGACCCAGCAGCATTTATTATAGACCTATTTAAAATTAATAAATAATTTCTCCAATGTATTAGGTATAAGAGTTCAGATTATATGCGTTACCTTTATTGTACCCTGTTCCATCAGCTGCCCTTGCTTTCCGGGGCCGCGGTATCGTTAGAACATTCCCGCAACCCTGGTAGACAATGACCTCATGTGGCCACGTCACTAGCTCTTTGAGGCGCGCGTAGGTCATGACGCACCACCGACCCGGGCCTCCTTTACATTTTTCTATGTTTTAAATAACGTGCTTGTTATCTTTCCTATTACAAAATTTAGTAAGTACTTAACTCTAATACAATTTCAGCAGATATACAACTTAACCGAAAGCATAAACATACCAGTCATGTTAATCATATAAGCTAAAATTCTACTTTGCGTTATTTCAAACATTTTGTTAGTAGTGCATTTTCCTTTTATTAGTGCGAATAGTTTTAAATATAGAATAACTTTCTGAAACTGTGGAAGCAAACCAAATATGTGGGGCATATGCAGTAGTGTAGCATACCATGCCAAATGCAAAAGCTTTGAACGCGTATTTATAAGCGGAATGCGCATATAGAATGTAAAGTTACAAAAATGTGAATGAAACCACTCACTCGACTAGTTCGTGCTATTTTTGGAATATTCTGGATGAATGAAATTATTTTATGTATTTTCTTGATATGCAACTTATTACGGTAAAGTAACGCTTCATTTGGATTATCATACTTGCGTGCATTTACGTTAACAAATATTTTTAAAGTATTGTGAAGATTCAAGCTTTTTTTAATAATGATTATCTTAAAATACTGTTTGCCATCTATTCCCATAAATTAATTATACTAATAAAAGGTACAATAAAACTTAAGATTTAATCAGTTCTGTTTATTAATTTCATAATTCAAATATTCTTTTATTTAAATCTAGACCACTTGCTTTTCTTATCTATAAATTTATGATAACTTAGTGCAGTTATAATTCATAACGAGATAACGAAAAGCTGTCTTTTAATATCTTAAAGAAACATACAACTAATTTTAACAATTCTCTTGTTCAGGTAATTTGTAAAACTATTATATATCTATATTTTATTTTGAATAGGTTTGACATTACTAGCTGCGCTTCTATTCTGATTATAAAGATAATTTAGAACATTTACTAAGCCCTTATAAATAATATCTTTCTTATTGTTAATTAAAAAGAATAGTTGCACTGGTAATTTAAAATATTCTGCCTTATCTATGTATATGGAAAAAATTGGCCAAATGCGAGTCAGGCTCGCCCATGAAGCGTTCCGTAGTAACTATAATAATATAATATGTATATTTATTTGACAAAAAAAAAACCCACAAATATCTTAAAACTAGCTTATTTACATTTTTTACAACTACGCCAAATAACTTTGTTTTTCATAGTGTTTGTATGAATTACGAAGTATTTGCGGTTTTAGAAAATATGCTATCTGTCTCAAAAACTGCTAACTCGATCTCGTTCAAACTAATTTTGATAGAAAATTTACATTAAGATCAGACACATATTTTTTTACACATACCTATATTTTTTTTTAGATTTTTTACTCCATTATTATAGAACTTAGAGGGGGGACACACATTTTACTACTTTGGAAGCGTAAATCTTTTAAACGTTTTACTTTATGAAAAAGTTGTTTTAGAAACCTCAAGGTCATTTTTAAAGACCTGTCTATAAATACCACACACGCATAGGTTTCAAGAAAAAAAGTATTTTCAGTTTTAGTTCCATGTATATTCCCTTTATTTTAAATATTTTTATTTTTTTTCTTAAAATCGGAAATCAGCTTACAGAATATATCTACCTACTATGTTTCTCATGTATAGTCTCAATAGTTTCGGAATAAAATAGCTGTGACATACGGACGGACGGACGGACACACAGACAGACATGACGAAACCACAAGGGTTCCGTTTTTTGCCATTCGGCTACGGAACCCTAAAAATCTCCCTGCTTTAAATCGAGGATCTTTTTTGGTGAGAAAATCATGTAATGACTCTTTCGGTCTGAGTGGAGCTCGTTAGAGCATTCCCACAACCCGGGCATCCAATGGCCCTGTCGGGCAATACTGCTGACTGCTCTTTGAAGCGCGCGTGGAACACGACACACTGTTAACAAAAGAGCCTGGTCCTTACCAGTGAGCCAGGACAGTGAGCTACCCTTGTTTGCCGCCCGCAAGTCCGCGCCAACGGTAGCCGAAGATCTGCTTGCGATCCCCGATGCCCGGGGTGCCTCTCGCGGCGTCAGGGGCGTGAGGAAGAGAGATATCTTCCTCACGCGTTCAGCCTCCTCCTTCGCTAGAATAACTGCTTTCCAGAAGACTGCATTCCATGCATCCGAAAAATCTAGCATCTGCTAATTAGTTTTAAAAGGCTGATAATTTAATCAATTAAAATGGATTTTCCTTCATAGTTCTCTATATTGTATTATAATAGAAATTGTGTTACGCGATTAGGGTGCTAAAGTTGCTGGTTTGTACAGTAAGAGAAGTCTGATATAGTTAATGTGACCATTTTAGTAAGACCATTTGGAACTAAGTGGATTAATGACCAGCATCTATCAGTATTTCTAAAGAGAACGGACTATTGATATTGATATAGAACTATAATATGGAAACATTATGAAAGTCATTTATGTTTAGAAAAAAGTAACCGTGTAGTTTCTTGCCAATTCTTCTTTATAGGAAACGACCAATTTAACGACGTTTTATATGTGGGTACACATATAGCCATATGCCTTTATTTTTCATTTTGATAAAATTTTAAGCAGTGAACTTCTTTCAACTGAAATAATGGTCACTATTTCAGTTGAAAGAAGTTCACTGCTTATTGCAATATCATTATATGATTATATTATCAATATTGCAATATCACAGATCCCTTTTTAATATATTCATGTTAATTGAAATGATGCTATATCCATTGTATTAATTCTCAATCCAAAAGAGTAACTGTAGTTTTTTACGGAGCGATTTTAGTTTGATCGCTCTCACGAACTGACAAAACCGCCTCTAATTTTCCAACATCACATCACATCGATTGTCGCTTAGACGACATAGCGACTTGAATATGATAAACTCTTTCTGAGTACGTCTTATTTATCCGTATTATTTCGATTGTCAGTAAATAATTATTTTTTGTCCTCAGTTCACCCATTGGTGCAAGTGCCAAACCAGCTAGTGGGCGCTCCGACGGGCACTGACGTCACTCTTCAGTGCCACGTCGAGGCCTCGCCTAAAGCTATCAACTATTGGACCAGAGAAAATGGTGAGAGAAACCTTCAACTATATAGGCTCTAAATAAATTAAGTAACGGTACGTCAATTTTTTTTTTTTTTTGAAAAAAATTACTAGTAATGTGGATAGAATTCACATTACCAGCTTCTAGTTAACCCCTCCAACTAAGCTAAATGTGCTTGTGTCTGGAGTGGGTTCAGGGCAATAGTGTAATGGGTGGGATTCGAACTTGCGACCTCTGGATCACAAGTCCGACACCTTATACATTAGGCTATTGACGCTTCTAACGGTCGTGGTCGGGCAAAGCGTTATTGGGTTTTCCGGTTAGAAATTTCTCAGTATTAGCCCGGGGCTTGGAAGTTGGTGGTGTCATAACCCCCGTACCTCGGAAAGCACGTGAAGGCGTTGGTGCTGCGTCTGACTTCTCTCCGGTCGTGTTGAATTGCCATCCCATCGGACAATGAAACTGGTATTGACGGTCAGTTTTTCGCGTCAGTCTGGACGTAAAACTATGGCATCACTCCGGCTCTTCAGTCGTTCGTCACCGAGGAGGTCTTCTACCTATTTACGTCAAAAAAAAACAATGAATTCTGATTCCGAAGAAGAAACATTAGTTCTTATCATTCCAGAAACATATAAAGCAATACTCAGTGTATTAAGGGGTTATATGAAGGTACTATACTATTTAACGCCATTGGAATGAAGATCACATACTCACGGACAGTTTGGCGCGACGCGCCGTGTTGGATTATGGTAGTCACGGAAAATTTTGTGGAGTGATAACTCGACATTCACTATCAAATTTTGGATGGACGTCAGTTCAACTGACGCGAAAAACTGACCATGGATGCCTCAGCTTGAGAGAGTGCACCTGTAACCGCGCAAATACTTGTGGACTATAAGTCTCCTGCGCCGATGACTATTTATTCAATTATGAGATTGGCCACCGTGGCCGAAATCACTAAAGAGGACTATTATGTGTTTTTTGGGTGGAAAAATTATAAAATGAGAGAGGAAGAGATTGTCTGACTTCTAATGAGTTAAAGCCACACTGTTCCTACAGCGATACCAAATGACACTCAATCTGTGTGCATTTTACCAACTGGACGCGCTTGAGTCTATCGAGAAGCGGGCCAAGAGACTCATTGGCAACGATGCACTGGTCGAGTTAAAGCTCCAGAGCCTTGAACATCGACGACGAGTTGCAAGTCTATCAGTTTTCTATCGGTTACATTTCGGGGAGCGTGCGATGGAATTACACAATCTAATTCCACCAAGCCCGTTCCATCATCGGACTACGAGACAAACGGCGAAGCGCCATCGTTACATGGTGGATATCCCACCCATACGCACAAAACGTTTTGGGAATACCTTCATTGCGCGTACGGCTAAGGAGTGGAATTCCCTGCCGGAGTCTGTGTTTCCCGATAGCTATAACCTAGGAGTCTTTAAGTCAAGAGTGAATAGGTTACTTTTAGGTAAGCGTGCTCCATCTTCGACCACATCATCACTTACCATCAGGTGAGATGGTGTTCAAACGCGAACCTATTTTAAATAAAAAAAAAACAAAAAAAAATGTCGGTAACGGCTTCTACTCTAAATGGATGCCGCTGAATGCATTATTTTACAGGGGACCTTCTATGTAATCTGACCTTTTCTGGCTTCCAGCTACCATCAATTACGACCAAAGATCTTCAAATGATAGCCGAGTGTAACAAATTAACGTGTCTCTAAGACATGGAGAAATTGTCGTAGAATCGATAAAATGACAATACAAAAAAAAGTAGCTAGTTATCTGTTAGCATTCCTTCGCGGTATTCACGTCTGGTACAATATTATTAACATTATTTAAAAAAGCTTTTAACTTAAAGTCTCTAATTTCAGCATTTAATTTGATTTCAAGGGGGTTCATAAAAAAATATTATTTTATGCACACGCATGATATGGGATTGAGCTGCCATCTTTGGGAGTCCGCCATTTTGGATATAGAATGCTGTTTCATTGCTTTCAGTGCAATGTCATACTTAAACCGAGCGTAAATGCATAATTTCAATACAATTGCATTAAGATAACTATTTTAAAATTGCAAGATTATACTCGTTCTTACTAACTTCAGGAAAAGTTCGATAAAAAACTTAAAAAATTACACATTTCCGCATATCCTGTGAAAATTTTATTTCGTATAACATATTCATGTCGTTTATCCCCAATATAAATGTAAAAGTTAGATTACTAATTACTTAAGCACACTAAATCCCAGTCTATTAACCTTGAATCATGATTAATGACATTAATTTAGTACCTAGACTCAGCACAAACTTTTGCTCAAAGGTAGGTATTTGTATACCAGCCACATAAAACTGGAATTTGAGACCTGAAGGCTAATAATACTCGGATTTTAAATAGTCCTTCGCTTTCATCGCAGTCGCCAACTAATAAAACCTCCTTTAATTTAGAATAAATAATAGCATTGCTTGTCTCTCATGGTCTAGAAATGATAGCTATATTTTTATGGCTAAATATTAAAAAAAAAAACTATTATAAATAAAACAATCGGTTAAATTGAGTTACAAATTTTTAATTATTTCTTATTATGAAAATCAACAATAATTACAGAATAGTTTATGGCACACATTATAAAGAAATATAATTATATTATCTCCTAGATTATAATAGGACTGACGGCCATATGCGCAATGGTGAGATGGCCAGTGCATTACTTAAAAGACTTCCATTTACACTTGTTTAGCTTTAAAACCATTTTTTTTTTCTGTACGTTTTTTTTTCTACAAAAATCACTAAAGCCGGACATTACCGGTTTTCTCAGTAATTTGATTAAACTTGCAAACCGATAGATGATGGAATTTTTCTAACGTCATCAATAGTTAATAAGAAACAACTATTTTGCTTTTCTTTTATGTAATTTTCTTTTCATCCTTTAGATAGAACGCATATGATTGAACCCTTTTTGGTATCTTGTTTTCTTGATCTCTTGTCACCGAAACCATAGCTACTCGCGATGCTTCTTCAGTCCAAGTACCAGCGATACTTACAGCCTATCTTGGAAACATATTTAGTATCTGAAAAAAAGAAAAACCTACTTAATAATCGTATAAGTTGTCATGTAAAACTGTGGCCTCCTTAAATAAATATCGCCATCTCTCCTAATTGTCAAGGACTTGAGGTCTGTAAAAAGGAACATACAAATCCTTCCTGAAATTATTTGAGATCATTCCTATCTCTATCACTTAGCGATGTTACTTCAATTTAGATGCTTTTTATGAAAGAGAATTGGTATTCAGGCAAGTGAAACTAATTGGTCATTACAATGTATTATGTTTTTACTATCAAACAGTTAGGCAGTCTTATGCTGTAAAATTTACATCAAATTGTTATTTAGCAAACCACAGAAGGCTTTTACAGACATAATCTGAACTTAACTAACCTTTAACAGCACCCACGGCCTTAAAAATGAAGAACCAATATTTAGGAAAAAATACACCACCCTCTTTTAAATGTTGTACACCCACATTCTACGTACAAAACTAAGCTAAATTCTTTTTTAAATTAAAATAACCAAAACAGCGCGTAGAATACTACCGAAAGCAAAGTATAAAAAGCTTGAATAAATCTCTTGGTGTCTGGTTTTATGGTGTCCGAACTTGGACAGTCACCAAGTAGACTTAGCACAAAGTAGTGGAACTACAAAGAAACACCCAACATTAGTCTGCTAAGTTCGTCCTACATATTGAAGAGTTAAGGCTAGGAGAGATTGGGCATTTCTTACACTAAAGTTCCTCCCATACTTAACGCTTCGCTTATCACCGTCAAGAATCAGCTAACGCAAGCTATAATTAGTATAATCTCTGATTGTGTTCTAAAGATGTTTACGAGCGCCGCAACTCATAAACTCTATTAAGTACTAAGCACGAACCTCGAGAACGGAATAAGCAACTAATTTCATTATTCATAAAGCACATTGAAAGCGTTAAAGCAGTCATTAAGAGGACCGTTATTCATGTGCCTTCTATCCTCTTTGACAGGCCACGGGGGCTAGTGCTTGCTTACAAGTTATTGCCTTTTTATGGACGTATTTAAAGGGAAAAAATATGCGGTTATTTCATGTCCGTTTTTCATTTCGCAAAGATTTATTTCTACTTTGATTATATGGCGCCTATGTTACGGCTTATTAACGACTTCATAATTATAGCAACGATGACAACGTAAAATATTGCTCGATACGAATTAATAAATGGAGCTTGTTTATTATCTGCATTAACGAAGTTCGGTTTTGAAAGAAAAACAAATGAAACCTAACCTGAATCCTGATTGTATCGAAAATTAACTCATTTTAGCTACACGCGTTAATTTAACTTTGCTAGCTTAAATAAACACGCCTTTTGAGTGTGGCCTAACTTTTTGCACATTTTTTTACCACTATGACTTTCCTATTTGCAGAAATGGCAACTAAAAAAGCCATTTCAGCATTATTAAGTCGGCCGGTTAACATAAATAGCCGACTGTCAAAAGGCGAACGAAATTGGACACAGTGAAATATAACCTGTGAAACACCTATATAAAAACACGTGCTAACTAATACAAATAAGGCTCTTACCCTAACAAAACATCAGAGAGGTCGGGAACATCATTACTTCTCATTAAAATGACACCCTCAGAATAAAAGTTGCTTATTTAGTGCTTGGTTGACAGATGGACGAAAGCACTGGGAGAGGAACGAAGGGCGATGTGCCAGAGATAAGCTTAATATTTACTTTACGTTTGTTTTACGTATGGAGATGAAGGAAATAAAGATCAAATGAGAGAGATTATGTCGCGACTTTAACAAAACTGACCCAACGCTCGCACATGCCGTCGTAAATCCAAATATTCATAAAACTGACAATGCAGTGCTGGCATTTGTATAATTTCGCAATGTTTATGAAATAGAGATGCAAGCAAATCGACGTCAGCCGAGACAGACAGCAAACACACTGAAATTGAAAAACAAATAACATCGAGATTAGTTATTTGCACGGTTATTGCGTTGAAGACAGGCCAACGCAATCGGAATCCGACATGCCGAAATACGTTTTAGTTGAAGGGGTAGTTTTCAAGTGGATAATGCGTTGCAACAAACAGCCGGCACGGTCGGCGGACATCGGCCGGCCACTAAAGTCGAGTTAAGAATGGATTTACGGGTTGCGGGCCGTCCGGCGCCGTCCAGTGCCGTCCAGTGCCGTCCTGTGCCGTTCGCAGTCATCTGCCGCCCGCCACCGCACCTCATGCCACGACATGTGTGAACGCTCCTCGACCAAAGCCTGATAAAACGAACAAAACTTTTTCGCAATGCGGTCTTTAAACTTATATTTTTATCTGACTAATCGAACAGTTTATGCGATTCAGTGCAAGTGCAGGCAGAGTTTTCTGAAAGTTAGACGCATGATAATTGAGATTTTAAAACAATATTTTTTTATCAATAATTTAATTTAACAGAATATTTCTAAAATTTCAGATTTTTAAAATAAGGCTAACACATGGTTGTATGTTTTAAATAAAAGTAGATGATGGCATACAATTATTTGAAATTAAATACACAAATAGCCAGAACCAAAAACTGACCTGATCAGCGATTGAGCTGATCAGTATTTATAGCTCAGAAGTTTTTATGCTTGCTTTAACGTAAAAGTCTGAACCACAAATTAAAGAACACTGATAGTTAAACAAATAAACATAAAAAAAACTTTAAAACCAACATTTTTTAACGAATGAGAATATCATCCATCAATTCATCAGGACCTTTTTAAGATTTACTGGCTATCTCTCAGAAATAGCAATCGAATTTCAAATAGGGAAAAAAGCAAAATGTCTCTTAACCTGTCATGACCGTCTTTGAAAACGTCTTTTACATTTCTCAGCTAAGCTCTCATTCGTCAAGTGTCTCGAATATACCGCATGATAAGTCACTTCAATTCAAAAACCACAAATAATATCTCATCTAGCCGTCTTAGAGGGAAATAAACACCCCACAAATCCGTAGCATAAAGGGTTACTACGAAATAATTGGTTATACCCTAACCAGGCCGACGCATAGTGCAGGCAGATTTAGATGCAGTTACAAAGGCAACCGAGCCCGCTATTACGCGGTCGAAGCGACCACCCGCGCAAAAAGCAGACCAAATTCTATTACCGCCCAATATGCAACAAAGACCGCTGGCCCGCCCGCTTCAAATTGCTTTAGGCTACAGTCACAATATTTACTCTCACGTACCACAATATTCGTACAAATCTAAATTCAATTTCAAATATTACTCGCCGAAACTAATCCACCCTGGATTTATGCAGTTTTAGGTTTCTATCCCACCAAACAAAAACATGTACCTACTGTTAAATTACACATTCAAAAAACATAGAAACTAGCTAATTATTTTTTACGCAAAAATATTAAAAAAAATGCATTTTGAAGTTCACACTTTAGATCCATCGCGTTCTCCCCTCACGCATTTGCAAATTTAAATATTCATTATGGCATATTAATATTCATTATTTTGATAATATTCAATATCTTTTTGTAAGCACAGCGATAGAATGTTTTCATTGGATTTCTAATGCAAACTTCGAATTTATATTTCATAATTTATAAATCGTTAACACGTTTCCTAACTGCAAAACTTTTTATGCAATTAACAATCAAATGCTGAAGTGACGTACGGCACATATGTCTGGTCTGTTACTAACAAACAGACGGGGTAGACGGGGGGCTCTTCTGCGGCCCATAAATTGCGGGGACTACAAATTAAATTAGGTAATACACGGGCGTGACGAGATGGGACAAGCGGCGTGCTGGCCGCGCCAGACATGGAATGGGAGTGTCCGCCATTTGCAGCCAGGCTCTGCGACAACTTTTTGTTGTAATTTCAATCGGGTTTTATTCAAATAAAATTGCTTACTTTATTGTCGTTATGTACAGGTTATTTTTTCGATCGCGCTTTTAACAGAGGATTTTCATTCAAATTTATATATCATTCTCCGTTTTAAATCTGCAATGACTATGGGCTTTATTGTAGTAGATACAGACGTTCTCTTTTTCGCAGTTGTAAAGGCATAAAAATATCTAAAATGAAAGCCAGCGAGACATAACTTCAATTTTATTGGCATACCAAACGCAATTAACAAAAGCAACGACATTGAACAAATTCATAGTTAATCTTTAGTTCAACTCTGCAACATCATAGTCCATTCATTACCATTCGATACGCCTTCAATTCGATGCTGTAAACTGACAATTAATTAATAAAGTTGTCAACAATAAACAAAAGAGGGCGTGTCAGTGGCGGCCGGCCACCATGGAGGTGTCAGTTGCATCAAGCGGCCGGCCACCGCAGATTTGTGGCCGGCGGGGCGAGCGGCAAAGCCACCACGTCTCTTGACAGATCTCGATGTCTTCGCCTTTGACCGCTGTTATTAATGAAGCTTTTGTAATCGTGTTGCTGTTTGTGGGTTGCCCAAGTTATTGTTAGTTCGATTAAATTAATATTGTTCTATTAAAATGAAGCACCTTTTGTCGTACTGTCAAATGAAAATTAATTATGCTGGACATCATCAATTCGTCGTTTTTTGGAAACTGCGAACCGCAGGGCCCGTTTTTATTCTGATTTTTTTCAGATTTTGTCTCGATTTGTCTCACCATGACTCACCCATTTAGCTATCAACTTTTCATCTTGGATATGGTTGATCCCATCTCCCCGATACTTTTCATCACTGTTTGTAACAATGCATAAATTCGGATTCTTTATTAAACGCAATGCAATGATTTTTATTCGGCTCTTTCAAAGTAGTAACGCAGTGGCAACTGCAGCAGTATTAATTACTATCTGTTACCTGTATATCTGTTGTCCGTTCTTGTGTTCGTGCGTGTGGAAATGTCACACCTTTTTCCGGAATAAAAGTAGTCTATGTGCTATTTCAGACAATACCGTCTCTGAACTAAATACCATCCAGATCCGTTCAGTAATTTTTGCTTGGTTAAGTATTAAACACACATATGTACATCTAAACATAGGAATTTATACACAATATTAGTATATGGTATTAAAGCATAAATTGAATATTGCAATCCCCTAGTTGACTTGTAATAAACATGTATTACTGAAGATTTATTCTCTATCTTAGCAATTAAACTGTTTTCGGAGCAGTAATAACATATGATGTTTTGCTACCATTTGCTTGGAAGCAATATTACAACAGTAATATGTTGAGCTCTAACGTATGATAACGCCTCAGGAGTATGTAATAGTGCTGTAATATTCAACCCCAATTTCGGTTCGGTACAGGACGATTTTGTACAATTAAGGATATTAATGTATACTTGTGAGCTAGCCGCAAGCATGGCGTTACTTAAGGTGACGTCTAAAAGTATAAACATCAACACGTTAAACAATCAATCATCAATATATGTATTTAAAACGCTTCCGTTACCGACTGACTCACAGACAACGCACAGCCGAAACTATTGGGCGCAACAAGCTGAAATTTGGCATGTATGTTCCTTGGGGTGTGTAGGGGAGCACTAAGAAAGGATTTTTGGAATTTCCCACGGGATCGGAATTAACAGGGGAAAAACCTCCGACGCGAACGAACTCGCGGGCAACAGCTAGTTTTTTATTAAAATAAAAGCATTTCATTTTTAATATCTTAAAACACTATAGTTGCTGAGAGCGTTTTAAATCAGTACTGGGCAGCAAAAAGGTTTGCTCATCAATAGACTTTTTCTTTTATGACCAACCTTTACCATTATGATTTTTAGGGTTTCGTAGCCGAATGGCAAAAAACGGAACCCTTATAGTTTCATCATGTCTGTCTGTTTGTCGGTCCGTCCGTCCGTCCGTATGTCACAGCCATTTTATTCCGAAACTATTAAGACTATACATATGAACCTTGGTAGGTAGATGTATTCTCTGAACCGCTTTCCGATTTTATGAAAAAAATAATATAATATTTAAAATAAAGTGGGGCTCCCCATACATGGAACTAAAACAGATTTTTTTTATTAAACCTATGCGTGTGTGGTATCTATAGACAGGTCCTTAAAAATGACATTGAAGTTTCTAAAGCCACATTTTCATAAAGTTAATCGTTTAAAAGATATACGCTTCCAAAGTGGTCAACATTTCACCCTAACTTCTATAATAATGGAGTGAAAAATATAAAAATATATATCTGTAGGTCTTAATGTAAACTTTCAACCAAAATTAGTTTCAATGAGATCTGGTCAGCAGTTTTTGAGATACAGCATATTTTCTAAAACCACAAATATAACTTTGAAACACTATGAAAAGCAAAGTTATTTGGCGTAGTTGTAAAAAATGTAAATAAGCTGGTTTTAAGAAATTTGTAAGCTTTTTTGTCAAATAAATATATATATTATATTATATTATTTTAGTTACTACGGAACCCTTCATGGGAGAGTCTGACTCGCACTTGGCCAATTTTCAAATTAAGATTAATTTTGTAATTTTTCCTATATGATTTTTATGAAGATTATTATTTTAACCTTGACATATCGTAAAAACACTGGTTCCCTACATTCCATTGAGTAATAAGATCATAAATTTATAATTTTTCAAATAATTTGAGAGTGAAATCCTCTATATACTTTCCATACCCAGTTAATATTTTCCTCATGTCGCAATTAAACTTCAAAACAATGTATCAGATCTTGCCACAGACAACAGCTGCAATAGTGTATAAATAAAGTTTATTTCAAACTAAACTAATGCAATGAACTCACCCCAGTAATAAATTAATGCCATTTCATGATTAGAGTGACACCTATAGTCTCCGCGGGGGAATAATATATAATCATGAAGATACTTTGTGTACATTCCTTTGATATTGTTTTTTCTAACTTATGGTTGGGGTACGGTTTCCCTTGAGGGATAGAAGTGTAAATAGACGGACTGCCTGAAAACGGTTGCAGTTAGCTGAGTTCTCATGAATCTTTTTCCTAGTAATAATGGAATTTATAATTACCATGCTGAACCGACAGACGTTATAATGTCCTAGTGTTTAGAATTCATGCTTCAGTGTTACCTATTTAAATAAAAACCTTAATATATGAAAAGAGTTCTTTTTTATCTTTATATTTTTTAATTTGGGGCTTCTGTCCAATAAGGAAATGTCAACCCGAAAAGAGTATTTTATAACACAATTGACTCATTTAATGCAACTCAGTCACACCAACCAAGTTACCGTCTGGCAAAGGCCTACCAACAATAGTATGCTATTCGAGCCAATTTCTCTTCCTTCCAGTTTGGCTGATACTTGTGTTGTATGATCTGTGGCTGATACCTACCCAGTAATTCTTACCGCCATTTCCTCCATGAAACAAGGCAGTTGTGTTAGAGCTAAAATTGAGCTTCCTTTAAATTTACATATTTTTTTTTTTATATGTGCATGATCAGTTTGACGACAGACAGAAGATGACGACACAGTTGACGCAGTGGTTGAGCGATGGCTAATACCCAGGAATGACGCGAGTTCGATTCCTGCAACAGAACAATTGTTTGTATGGCCGACAAAATAATAGTTGTTTCGGGTCTGTGTGTTTGGGAATGGAATGCAGTCGCCTCTTTCTGCGAAGTAGTCATGCTAGCAAAGAAAGAGGCAGGACGCGTGAAAATTTAAACTCTGTGAGCATATTTGAACCACCCATTGAGACATCTGAGAAACTAACTATTAAAAACTGAAATTTCAACTCGATAATCCGTAAGACTCTTGTAAAAGAACCCTCTCTTTTTAACCGACTTCAAATAAAAGGAGGAGGTTCTCAATTCATCATGAACTTTATTTTTTATTTTTTTATGTATGTTACCTCATAACTCGCAAATGGCTAGACCGATTTGGAAAATTCTTTTTTGTTGGTCCCATTGTCATCACGCTTGGATTTGATGATGGAATCATGGAGAAATCGATGGTGTTTCTTATACGTACCTTGTGCAGTTTTTCTCGAAAAGCACCATTTGAGGAAGTGGAACTGGTGATGAAGACCCCAGATAGCCACCGAAACTACTCAATAATAAGTATTTCGTGGATTGCGATTTGATTACTTGAATATGGACGCTAAGCACTTTATGCTCGTCACAATGCATAATATGGCGAAGTAGAGTTGATGGTGATGTACCAGGAGAACTCCTCAAAAATTAACGGCTCTGCACCGGGAAAAGCAATATTTTGTAAAAGGTAATAAGTAGTTGACACTTTGGCTTTTGTAACTAGATAAATTACAAACCGACCCACTAAAAAACGTAAAAAAAAAACTTTTTAGCAAAAAATAGAACCAACTTCCATATTAAAACACTACAAAGGCAAAAATAACTTTTATTTCGGAAGGCGGTGTCAAAAAAAAAGAAAATACAAAACAAATGATACCGACTACCGAAATTAAAGTTATTTTTGCCTTTGTAGTGTTTTTATATGGAAGTCGGTTCAATTTTTTGCTAAAAAGTTTTTTTAGAGTATGTTTTTATAAAATACTTACTTGGTCCAGCAATTTCCCTCGCGTATAACTAAAAATTATACCACTAGATCGGTTTTAAATTAACCATTCCATTATTTTACACCAGGGTATTCAATTTTAACCCTCAGGTGAAACTAACCTGAAATAAAAAATGCAATTTATACATGATAATACAACCGTCAACTGAATATATCAGTTCCGTGATTATTAAAAAAACACACCGACAAAGACAAATTGTTTCACATTTATAATACTAGTAGGAATGCAAAACCTAAAGCGATAATAAAATTAAACCCTCAAATGAAGTCTCTGTCAATTGAAGTAAGATCAACTGTCGAGTGGGTATATCAATGTGTAATAGCGCCCGCCGTCTTATGTTGTGATTAACGATGATACAGTTGGCGGCGACGTCGAATTCACCGCGTTACATTACTTACTGTGGAGGCAGGAACTGAATATTGAATAAGAGAGTTTGTGATGAACTTGGTGTGATACCTCCACATACAATGCTTAAAGTGTTTAAGGAATCAAGATTATCGTGAGTATGACCGACCTTTACTATTTTCTAGCTTCTGCCCGCGACTTCGTTCACGTAGGAAAGTTTTCCCGCGTGAATTCCGATCCCGTGGGAATTCCGGGATAAAAATTAATAGTGTTATTCCAGGATGTCAAATCCATTCAGTAGTTTTTGCGTGAAAGAGTAACAAAATCCACACATCCTCACAAACTTTTGCATTTATAATATCATTAAGTAAGATTATAACGTGGTTAACAAACACACCAACCAAAACAAAATATTTCTAACAATAGGTTTGTTAATGTGAAAGCAGTAATAAAATTAAACCCTCAAATGAAGCCTTTGTCAATTAAAGTAAGATCAACCGTTGAGTGGGTATATCAGTGTGTAATAGCACCCGCCGTCTTATGGCGTGATTAACGATCACATCAAGTTGGCGCTTACGTCGAATTCACCGCGTTACATTACTTACTGTGGAAGCAGGAACTGAATATTGAATGAGAGAGTTTGTGATGAACTTGGTGATACTTCCACATACAATGCCCAGTGTTTAAGTGATCAGGGTTATTGTGAGCATGACTGAACTTACTATTGATGTCATCATCAGCTGCTTTACATTTTTTCCCAAATATGTTGAGAGCGGCTTCCAGCGTCACTGCTACACACTCAAAGCCAATTTTTAATGTGAATGCGAGAACACTATAGACTCTGAGATTCATTTCTGATTACTTATATTACATTGTATTATGTCAATTGGTCTTTACTCTCATACCTAAAAAAATTGTTTCTATTATGCAAAGATTTTTGAAAATCAGTCTTTTTAAAGAGTAACCGTGGTATTTTTTACCCGACTGCAAAGGAAGGGTTATGTTTTTCGCGCGTATCTTGTATGTATGTATGTATATATGTATGTATGTATGTAATATTCTTTATTACCTCATATCTCCAGAACCGCTAAAGGGATTCACACACTTGAGGTATCGTTAGATTTGCCTTAACAGCCCGAGTGTTCTTAGATAGGTGACATTAAAAAAAATTAAACATGGCGGCTGTGCGAAGCCATTACACATGGTGAAAAAAAAAATTGTTTTTTCAAATACTACAATATGGGTATCATATTAAAGGGCTTAGCATAAGGATTTCAAAAAGGTATATCATGTTTATCATTAGTGTAATAATAGCAAAAAAACTCAAATAGAAATTTTAAAAATATGGACTCGCTTTCTGAATCCGGTGGAGTGTGAATGTGACACGACCGGGAAAACTAAAAAATTGTTAATTAATATTTTAACTAAAAAGTTGAAAAAAAACCTTATTTAAAAAATCTAAAAAAACCCGACTGCTCAACTGAAGTGTAAGAAACAAGCACATATTTATTTTTAAAAGTGACAAGCATGTGGGACCCAATTGAACATATTTTTTTTAAATGGGATGGGTCCGCCTGCTAGTCACTTTTAAAAATAAATATGTGCTTGTTTCTTACACTTCAGTTGAGCAGTCGGGTTTTTTTAGATTTTTTAAATAAGGTTTTTTTTCAACTTTTTAGTTAAAATATTAATTAACAATTTTTTAGTTTTCCCGGTCGTGTCACATTCACACTCCACCGGATTCAGAAAGCGAGTCCATATTTTTAAAATTTCTATTTGAGTTTTTTTGCTATTATTACACTAATGATAAACATGATATACCTTTTTGAAATCCTTATGCTAAGCCCTTTAATATGATACCCATATTGTAGTATTTGAAAAAACAATTTTTTTTTTCACCATGTGTAATGGCTTCGCACAGCCGCCATGTTTAATTTTTTTTAATGTCACCTATCTAAGAACACTCGGGCTGTTAAGGCAAATCTAACGATACCTCAAGTGTGTGAATCCCTTTAGCGGTTCTGGAGATATGAGGTAATAAAGAATATTACATACATACATACATATATACATACATACATACAAGATACGCGCGAAAAACATAACCCTTCCTTTGCAGTCGGGTAAAAAATACCACGGTTACTCTTTAAAAAGACTGATTTTCAAAAATCTTTGCATAATAGAAACAATTTTTTTAGGTATGAGAGTAAAGACCAATTGACATAATACAATGTAATATAAGTAATCAGAAATGAATCTCAGAGTCTATAGTGTTCTCGCATTCACATTAAAAATTGGCTTTGAGTGTGTAGCAGTGACGCTGGAAGCCGCTCTCAACATATTTGGGAAAAAATGTAAAGCAGCTGATGATGACATCAATAGTAAGTTCAGTCATGCTCACAATAACCCTGATCACTTAAACACTGGGCATTGTATGTGGAAGTATCACCAAGTTCATCACAAACTCTCTCATTCAATATTCAGTTCCTGCTTCCACAGTAAGTAATGTAACGCGGTGAATTCGACGTAAGCGCCAACTTGATGTGATCGTTAATCACGCCATAAGACGGCGGGTGCTATTACACACTGATATACCCACTCAACGGTTGATCTTACTTTAATTGACAAAGGCTTCATTTGAGGGTTTAATTTTATTACTGCTTTCACATTAACAAACCTATTGTTAGAAATATTTTGTTTTGGTTGGTGTGTTTGTTAACCACGTTATAATATTACTTAATGATATTATAAATGCAAAAGTTTGTGAGGATGTGTGGATTTTGTTACTCTTTCACGCAAAAACTACTGAATGGATTTGACATCCTGGAATAACACTATTAATTTTTATCCCGGAATTCCCACGGGATCGGAATTCACGCGGGAAAACTTTCCTACGTGAACGAAGTCGCGGGCAGAAGCTAGAAAATAGTAAAGGTCGGTCATACTCACGATAATCTTGATTCCTTAAACACTTTAAGCATTGTATGTGGAGGTATCACACCAAGTTCATCACAAACTCTCTTATTCAATATTCAGTTCCTGCCTCCACAGTAAGTAATGTAACGCGGTGAATTCGACGTCGCCGCCAACTGTATCATCGTTAATCACAACATAAGACGGCGGGCGCTATTACACATTGATATACCCACTCGACAGTTGATCTTACTTCAATTGACAGAGACTTCATTTGAGGGTTTAATTTTATTATCGCTTTAGGTTTTGCATTCCTACTAGTATTATAAATGTGAAACAATTTGTCTTTGTCGGTGTGTTTTTTTAATAATCACGGAACTGATATATTCAGTTGACGGTTGTATTATCATGTATAAATTGCATTTTTTATTTCAGGTTAGTTTCACCTGAGGGTTAAAATTGAATACCCTGGTGTAAAATAATGGAATGGTTAATTTAAAACCGATCTAAGGTAGATGTACTAGTAGTTGATACTTTAGCGAAAAAAAAACACGTTTTATTGAATAACAATGTATTTACTTTAGTTGGAAATTTCAAAGTAACTAACAATTATTAATCAGTCTTTCATGTCACTTACATATAACTTAAGTATACAAAATAAGTGTTGTTTATTTTTATATATATTTTTTTCCAAAGTACTAAAAATGTACTAGTAATTGATGGGTAAATTTTCAATTGTCCCAGTAATTGACTATGACTTTTTCAAGCTAGTGACCCAGTACATGATAAGTATACTCTCCAGCAATAAACTAAAATAATCACAATAACTGTACTAAAACATTTCACAAATCTTCTTAAAATCAAGTAAAAAGAAAACATTTACTTAAAAAAAATACAGCCTCATTAAAAAACACCTTAAAACGTAAAAACTAAAATAATGACAATACCCGTAGAAAATAATTTCACACATCTTCTTAAAATCGTGTATAAAACGTTTTACTTTAAAAAAATACAGCCTCATTAAACAAACATCTTGAAACGTCTAAATTATCAGAAAAAGAAACTTAAAAAATATTCATATCATCAGTATCGTCGCTATTGAGATCATCTGTACTTCCACCAGAAGGCTTCCATGACTCACATTTCGATTCGCTACTTACAACAAACAATGTCTGTGACCCTTTTTCTAGGAGTAGATTTTTTTTTTTCAGTCTTCTTTGCACGGACTTTTTTGTTTTTGTTAGCTTCTTCTTTTTCATGTTTTTTCCTTTCTCTTTCTTCAGCCCTTTTTTGCATCTGTTCAAGTTGTTCTAGCTTATTTCTCTCTTCATTTTCATGGTACTCTTGCCACTTTTCTGATGTAATTACTGTAGGTACTTTATATGAAAGAGTGCTATAAGGGATATTGTATTTTTTAGCCGTAGCAGATATTGAAATCCCGGATTTTAACTCATTATATGCTTTTACCATATCATCTTCTGAATAACTGAACATTTTTCCCTTTAATGGAGGCATTTTTAACGTATTATACGTTTAAGTCAATGAGTATCTGCACAAAAAAGACAGCTTTACTTTTGTACTAGTATTTGATATTTACGTCCCAATAATTGATACCCCTATCATCGACTGGTTAGAAGCCTCTTAGAAAAGCTATATTTGATACTAATATAGTTTAACCTTAAACTAATTGTTATAGTATAAAAAATAGATAAAATCGAGCAAATGAGAATATACCTAGTAGATGATAGTTGTATCAAGTACTGGAAATCAGATGTTTTTTGTCCTAGTATTTGATACCCTTATATTTCGTTTAAATATTGCAAAAACTGTTGGAAAACAAAATATTTACATAATCTATAACATCTCAAATAGAATATTGTTAACACTTACCACTTTATGAGCTTCAATTTTGAGTAACACAAGTCGAAACAAGTAAGGTCCTTAGGAAATTCGTTAACATAAGCATTGAGCGGCGAACCTGATATGACACTGTCGTAAACAAAATTAAACTGTCAACATTTGACGTGGAATCACAGAGAAAGAAATACCAGGTTAGATTAAGAGATGTCACTACTAGTAGAAATAATTAACGTTTTATTGATATCTGTGGAGGAATTCTTATTGTGATGATTTAAAGTAAAATTTATCAACTTCTAGGGCAGTATCAAGGATTGGTACAATTACCTTAGTGGTATAATTTTTAGTTATACGCGAGGGAAATTGCTGGACCAAGTAAGTATTTTATAAAAACATACTCTAAAAAAACTTTTTAGCAAAAAATTGAACCGACTTCCATATAAAAACACTACAAAGGCAAAAATAACTTTAATTTCGGTAGTCGGTATCATTTGTTTTGTATTTTCTTTTTTTTTGACACCGCCTTCCGAAATAAAAGTTATTTTTGCCTTTGTAGTGTTTTAATATGGAAGTTGGTTCTATTTTTTGCTAAAAAGTTTTTTTTTTACGTTTTTTAGTGGGTCGGTTTGTAATTTATCTAGTTACAAAAGCCAAAGTGTCAACTACTTATTACCTTTTACAAAATATTGCTTTTCCCGGTGCAGAGCCGTTAATTTTTGAGGAGTTCTCCTGGTACATCACCATCAACTCTACTTCGCCATATTATGCATTGTGACGAGCATAAAGTGCTTAGCGTCCATATTCAAGTAATCAAATCGCAATCCACGAAATACTTATTATTGAGTAGTTTCGGTGGCTATCTGGGGTCTTCATCACCAGTTCCACTTCCTCAAATGGTGCTTTTCGAGAAAAACTGCACAAGGTACGTATAAGAAACACCATCGATTTCTCCATGATTCCATCATCAAATCCAAGCGTGATGACAATGGGACCAACAAAAAAGAATTTTCCAAATCGGTCTAGCCATTTGCGAGTTATGAGGTAACATACATAAAAAAATAAAAAATAAAGTTCATGATGAATTGAGAACCTCCTCCTTTTATTTGAAGTCGGTTAAAAAGAGAGGGTTCTTTTACAAGAGTCTTACGGATTATCGAGTTGAAATTTCAGTTTTTAATAGTTAGTTTCTCAGATGTCTCAATGGGTGGTTCAAATATGCTCACAGAGTTTAAATTTTCACGCGTCCTGCCTCTTTCTTTGCTAGCATGACTACTTCGCAGAAAGAGGCGACTGCATTCCATTCCCAAACACACAGACCCGAAACAACTATTATTTTGTCGGCCATACAAACAATTGTTCTGTTGCAGGAATCGAACTCGCGTCATTCCTGGGTATTAGCCATCGCTCAACCACTGCGTCAACTGTGTCGTCATCTTCTGTCTGTCGTCAAACTGATCATGCACATATAAAAAAAAAAAATATGTAAATTTAAAGGAAGCTCAATTTTAGCTCTAACACAACTGCCTTGTTTCATGGAGGAAATGGCGGGAAGAATTACTGGGTAGGTATCAGCCACAGATCATACAACACAAGTATCAGCCAAACTGGAAGGAAGAGAAATTGGCTCGAATAGCATACTATTGTTGGTAGGCCTTTGCCAGACGGTAACTTGGTTGGTGTGACTGAGTTGCATTAAATGAGTCAATTGTGTTATAAAATACTCTTTTCGGGTTGACATTTCCTTATTGGACAGAAGCCCCAAATTAAAAAATATAAAGATAAAAAAGAACTCTTTTCATATATTAAGGTTTTTATTTAAATAGGTAACCCTGAAGCATGAATTCTAAACACTAGGACATTATAACGTCT
This sequence comes from Tholera decimalis, assembly GCA_943138885.2. NCBI lineage: Eukaryota > Metazoa > Arthropoda > Insecta > Lepidoptera > Noctuidae > Tholera > Tholera decimalis. The sequence goes on along the minus strand of OW964550.2, from coordinate 29,570,045 downwards.
GTCGGTTCAGCATGGTAATTATAAATTCCATTATTACTAGGAAAAAGATTCATGAGAACTCAGCTAACTGCAACCGTTTTCAGGCAGTCCGTCTATTTACACTTCTATCCCTCAAGGGAAACCGTACCCCAACCATAAGTTAGAAAAAACAATATCAAAGGAATGTACACAAAGTATCTTCATGATTATATATTATTCCCCCGCGGAGACTATAGGTGTCGCTCTAATCATGAAATGGCATTAATTTATTACTGGGGTGAGTTCATTGCATTAGTTTAGTTTGAAATAAACTTTATTTATACACTATTGCAGCTGTTGTCTGTGGCAAGATCTGATACATTGTTTTGAAGTTTAATTGCGACATGAGGAAAATATTAACTGGGTATGGAAAGTATATAGAGGATTTCACTCTCAAATTATTTGAAAAATTATAAATTTATGATCTTATTACTCAATGGAATGTAGGGAACCAGTGTTTTTACGATATGTCAAGGTTAAAATAATAATCTTCATAAAAATCATATAGGAAAAATTACAAAATTAATCTTAATTTGAAAATTGGCCAAGTGCGAGTCAGACTCTCCCATGAAGGGTTCCGTAGTAACTAAAATAATATAATATAATATATATATTTATTTGACAAAAAAGCTTACAAATTTCTTAAAACCAGCTTATTTACATTTTTTACAACTACGCCAAATAACTTTGCTTTTCATAGTGTTTCAAAGTTATATTTGTGGTTTTAGAAAATATGCTGTATCTCAAAAACTGCTGACCAGATCTCATTGAAACTAATTTTGGTTGAAAGTTTACATTAAGACCTACAGATATATATTTTTATATTTTTCACTCCATTATTATAGAAGTTAGGGTGAAATATTGACCACTTTGGAAGCGTATATCTTTTAAACGATTAACTTTATGAAAATGTGGCTTTAGAAACTTCAATGTCATTTTTAAGGACCTGTCTATAGATACCACACACGCATAGGTTTAATAAAAAAAATCTGTTTTAGTTCCATGTATGGGGAGCCCCACTTTATTTTAAATATTATATTATTTTTTTCATAAAATCGGAAAGCGGTTCAGAGAATACATCTACCTACCAAGGTTCATATGTATAGTCTTAATAGTTTCGGAATAAAATGGCTGTGACATACGGACGGACGGACGGACCGACAAACAGACAGACATGATGAAACTATAAGGGTTCCGTTTTTTGCCATTCGGCTACGAAACCCTAAAAATCATAATGGTAAAGGTTGGTCATAAAAGAAAAAGTCTATTGATGAGCAAACCTTTTTGCTGCCCAGTACTGATTTAAAACGCTCTCAGCAACTATAACTATATCTTGTATGTATGTATGTATATATGTATGTATGTATGTAATATTCTTTATTACCTCATATCTCCAGAACCGCTAAAGGGATTCACACACTTGAGGTATCGTTAGATTTGCCTTAACAGCCCGAGTGTTCTTAGATAGGTGACATTAAAAAAAATTAAACATGGCGGCTGTGCGAAGCCATTACACATGGTGAAAAAAAAAATTGTTTTTTCAAATACTACAATATGGGTATCATATTAAAGGGCTTAGCATAAGGATTTCAAAAAGGTATATCATGTTTATCATTAGTGTAATAATAGCAAAAAAACTCAAATAGAAATTTTAAAAATATGGACTCGCTTTCTGAATCCGGTGGAGTGCCAATGTGACACGACCGGGAAAACTAAAAAATTGTTAATTAATATTTTAACTAAAAAGTTGAAAAAAAAACCTTATTTAAAAAATCTAAAAAAACCCGACTGCTCAACTGAAGTGTAAGAAACAAGCACATATTTATTTTTAAAAGTGACAAGCAGGCGGACCCATCCCATTTAAAAAAAATATGTTCAATTGGGTCATACATGCTTGTCACTTTTAAAAATAAATATGTGCTTGTTTCTTACACTTCAGTTGAGCAGTCGGGTTTTTTTAGATTTTTTAAATAAGGTTTTTTGCCGGTTATAAACGACTAATTTCGAACCATGCACTAACTTCTGCCATGTGGTTTACACGGAGTGACTGCATGTGACCACGACAACTCAGTAGCTGGGATACGCGACATCCCTTGCCCAGACCAGGGTCAGGTTTACTGGTTTCTGACTACATGTAACGACAAGCAAACATGTCCAAATGATAATCGAGGCTTACAGCTTAACTTGTTTCCTGAGGCACGGGGACATCACACCGCCAACTTCCAAACTCCGGGCTACTACTGAGAAATTTATTAAAAATAAAAAGCCAACAGCACCTTGACCTGAGACCTCGTGCTCAACAGTCGCGCTTGCGACCACTCGATCAACGAGACAGTTTACTATTGCAGTATACCTGTTTTTTTTTTTCGGAGGGAAAATCATGTAATGACTCCTCCCTTCTGCTTCATCTACAGCGAGAAGTAATTATTTCGATGATTTTGATTACAACAGAAAAAAAATTGGACAAGTGCACGTCAGACTCGCCTATGAAGGGTTCCGTAGTAACTACGCAAAATAACTTTGTTTTTTATAGTCTTTGTACGAAATACAAAGTTATGGTTGTGGTTTTAGAAAATATGCTATATCTCAAAAACTGCGGGCCCGATCTCGTTCAAGTTAATTTTCATTGAAAGTTTTTATTAAGATCTACAGCATATATACATTTTTTTTTTAGATTTTTTACTCCATTATTATAGAAGTTAGAGATACACACACACACACATTTTACCACTTCGCAAGCGTATACCTTTTAAACGATAGATTTTAAGAAAATATGGTTTTAGAAATCTCCTTTTTAAAGACCTGTCTATAGATACCACACACGTATAGGTTTGATGGAAATAATATTTTTAGTTTCAGTTCTACGTATGGGGAGCCTATTTTTTATTTTTTTTTATTTTTATCTTAACCCTTAATCGGGCACCATGAATCGGTTTGAAAGAGGGGTTGGAAAAGTGTCGTGTACTGATTATAATATATACAGAAATTGATTAAAATATTTATTAATTTTTTATTCTTGTTTTTTTATTTTATTTATGTGGGAGCTATTCTGCCATTGCCCAATTAGAACAGCAGTAATTTAGATAAACTGCAATTCACAAAATAGAGCAAATCTCTTATTTTCCATAAATAGGCTAGTATAATCCAGGTAAAATAAATAACGGTATATGTTTAAAAATTTTATTGCTCATTAATTTTATGAAATTGTTCCCAACAGGGGACAAAACATAAAGGCACCTCAAATAAGGTCAAATATGTGTTCTGTGAAAGTGGAAACATTTGTTGTCCATTGATGTTGCTTATTTTGTAATGTGCTGTAAATATGTGATAACTGTCTGTAATATTCTTCATCATTCTCCACATTTTCCTGAGATATAGAAGATGTATCTGTTTGAGGCATTTCATCAAAATTCCTTTCAGATTCCATAGAACAAGAAGGTTCATTCATAGGCACATCATTAGTTGGATGAGATTGAGGGGATGAAAGAGCATTCAAAACTTCTTCAAATTCTGGTTGGTTTTCACCTTCGACCGAAGATTCCAAGGTCTCTAAAAGCTCTTCATATGAGGTACCTTGAATTCTATCTAAGGCAGAATCAATATCCAAGTTCAGATTAGTGTCATTTAAACTGAAATTTTCAATTTCCTCTTCATCTTCTGAAGACTCAAATGCTTGCAGCGCCTTTGCAATTTCGTCATCAACCAATTTTTTAGACATTTTACAGTCTGAAAAGGAATAATAATACAAATGACAATTTTTTATAGGGCTCGTAACAAAATAGCAACACATAATCGGACCGTGGGCGGATATCTCCCACATTGTTTATAGAGCCAGTGTCATTTGAATTTACGATTCTAAATTGAATTTTATACACAAATGCATAATTACACTCAAAAACTATAACATATATCAAAATAGCACGACATACCTTTTGTTTACGACGGAGAAGATATTATTTTAAAACAATTTACGCCACACTCGCAAAAAAACACCATTGCAAACAAACTATCTTCAATGTCAATGTGTGTTTATTTTTCTTATTAGTTCGGAAATACTCCATGACCGATAGTCTATGACAAGATGTGGGATTATTGCAGTCACGGCCTGGTTAAAACATGAAAATGTATGTGGGAGCTATACTACCACGGTTTTATTAAGGGTTAAAATCGGAAAGCGCTTCACAGGATACATCTACCTACCAAGTTTCACATGTAAGTATAGTCTTAATGATTTCGGAATAAAATGGCTATGAGATACGGATGGACGGACAGACAGACACACAGACAGACAGAAAAACAGACAGACAGACGGACAGACAGACAGACATGACGAAACTATAAGCGTTCCGGTTTTTGCCATTCGGCTACGCAACCCTAAAAATCATCTCTACACATTTATATTTCATAATTCGAATCCCGTAATACAGGATACAACATGAAAATAACACAGGTGACAACAACCAAGTAGATTCTATAATTAAAAAAATGCCTATAACCAAAATTTTCAATTTCATAACAGAAAGCCATGGTCACAGGCAGGCAATAAAAAATAAAAAGCCGCCCACAAAATAAAGCGAGTCAAGAAGAATGCAAGCAATTTTTAATGTAGAACGAACAAGGCATCGCGACCCGCCACGGTAATATTGTAGCTTACGACAAATATTCAACAGAATCGCTGTACACAGAATCCACTCACACATTTTGAACGTTTTCTTTCAATGTCAATTTTTTTTTCTTTAAACGGATTTTACCAAAAACATTATTTTTATAAAGATAATTAGCAATGTGGGTAGTACTCGCATTATAGTAATCTTGTTAACCCCTCCAATATGCTTGTGGCTGAATTGGATTCACGGCAACAATGTAATGGGTGGGGTTCGAACCCGCGATATCTCGATTACAAGTCCGACACATAAGTCTATTGACGCTTCTAACATTTTGGATAGCACTAAGTCACTCGTCATCAGGATTTGCCTAGTAATTTTTGAGTTCGCCTCCAGTCTATTCGGATACATTAAACTTATTTTCTTAGCAAAGAAACACAAAAAAACAACATTCCATGAATTTAAATAATTAACATGTAAAATTTTCCTATGTAACGTTTCCCAAGATTTTAGGAAATCAGATTAAAGAGCCTGAAATAACTTGACACGTGTAGGTAAATGTATGTATTCTGGGTATAAGTATGTATTTGTATTATGATGAAGAACATGAACCCTTTCCATAATTCTATAGAATGAGAAATACAACAACACCGTTTGAAATATTGATATTTGCGTCCTAGCTCATTCAGCTCAAATATATATATACATACACGGCATGCAGCGAAAATCGATTACAAATAGAAGAAACATGTATAAATCAGTAAACAGTAGGGTCGTATAGTGCAGATCAAAAACACCAGCGCGCATCGTATCTATTATTCAAAACGTTGACTGTGTTTAGATCCGCACACCGATTGTTTTCGCTGGATTTCACGGATTTTCTAGGCACAAATCCTGTAGAATGACTTTATTTTTTATTCACCACTTTTCGATATCATTGTCCTAGGGTTGGTTCCACTCTTGGAAATGGGTATAAAAGGATAGGCTATTTTCTAAATTGAACTGTTGGTACTTGAACTTGACTGCTAAACAAATATCAAAACGACTTCTTAAAAGATTAAACGGAATTTTTCTTCATGTTTTGTGAATTAAACTGTGTAATTATGTTGATGGACTAAAGTTAATGATGAGTTGAAAGTAAAACTCGTTTTCTGCGAAATTTTGAAAACATGTATACAATGTTTGTATATATGTACCTCAGTTGCCAACCACACTAACAATAAAATAGTATTGCGATTCGAATCACACCGAATAGGAAGGCAACCCTATAACACACAGCGAATGAATAGCCAATTTTCATAACAAGGCCCCACGTTTTGATTGGCAAACAACATGTCCCCCAAACCATGATTCAGTCGCACATACACCACTATTAATGGATTAACAATTGCAAAGCGGCAGTTTATCCTTATAATTACTATTGTTTTGTGAAGCACATTAAGCTTTCCGACAGACAAATTGAACACGAACGAATAATGTTAACACTTGCCCCAAAATCAACATTTGTTTGTTGACATTGCAATATGGGATGGGATGGGATGAAATTGAATATTATTTTAACCGAATGCTGTACTGTGAGCACATACTGCAAAGTAGATACATTATGTGAGCATATAGTGTATTGTTCCGCACACGACATGCCGAAACAATATTTCAATTCGATATCGGGCGGACAATGGTCGGAAGTGGCCGAATATAAATGGACGGAAAGGCTTGTGCCCATCGAATAAAGGGCGCTGAAACAAATGACTGTATCAACTGAAACCAAAGACTTTGCCGCTATGCAAACATAATTAATGGTTAGTTCTGTTAATGGACGCTTTAAAAATGTATCTGTGGTAAGCATTTATGAGATCATTTCAATTGGTTACTTAAAACTTGTTCCATCTATGTATGTATGTATGTCGGGCAGGTGTCCGCAACTCCACGACCATGCGCGTATTTTGCGTGAGGGGTAAGATTTCTCTTCACTCAATCCATGCCAGTTCCTCCAGGAAGGCGAGCAACGCCCTTGTTTTGCTTACCATTTCTCGGAGGGTACCTGGGTTGCCGAAGTATTTAGTCCTGTAATCCGCTACTACAGGGCAGCTTAGTAGCAGGTGTGCTGCTGTTTCGTCCTCCTCCATGCAGGCTCTGCAGAGTGGGCTGTCTGTGACTCCTATTAAATAGAGGTGTTTATTAAATGATCCATGACCGGTTAGGGCGGCTGTCACCAGCCGCATTTGCGGTTTAGATAGTCTAAGGACCTGTTTCGACAAGCGGCCATCAAGGGTCGGGAGAGCCTCTTTGGCCTGCCTGCACTCACCATGGTCCACCCATAGTTTGTGGTGTAGGTCTCTGGTGCGTTTCCTTACCAGGTGACGCAGATAACCGAAGGGGAGTGGTGCAATGGGTTCGGGTCCCATAATCGCCATACTCGACGCCCTTCTAGCGAGTTCGTCCGCTGCATCGTTGCCTCGGGAGTCGCTGTGTCCTTTGATCCATTGAATGGTTATATTGTTGTGTCTACCAACCTGGTTAAGGAGATTGTGACACTCCAAGATCAGCCCGGAGTTAACTATGTGGCTGTTCAGTGCTTGCAGGACCGCCATGCTGTCCGAAAGTATACGTATTGAGTGGTCCTTAACTTCCCTGTTTATGATGGCCGAAGCTGCCAGTGAGATGCCCAGGCATTCGGCCTGGAACACTGTGTTGTAGACCCCCAAAGGTCTGGCTATACGAATGTTGAGATCCTCCGAAAAGACTCCTGCACCCGTACCAGTACCTGTTTTGGAACCATCAGTGAAGACACGCACCTCAGAGGGACACAACCCCTCACAGCGGTGATCCTCGTACAGTTGGATTCTGTATTTTTTGTCAAAGACGATTTGTTTGGGCACCCTGTCATTAACTGCCTTCGTTATGGGGAGCTCGTTGTTGAGTTCCTCAAGCAGAGCAGTGTGCTGTGTTTCTTTCTTACCCCAGAGGTCCAGTGTTTTAAGACGCACTGCTGCCATCGTCGCTTCCTGTTGTATGAACAGATGGAGCGGCGGGAGCCCCAGCATCGCCTCCACAGCTGCTGTCGGGGTAGTTCTCATGCAGCCCGTTATCGCCACGCAGGCCAGCCTTTGCATGCGTTGCAGTTTGTTTACGGCTGTGACAAGCTTGGTGCGGGGCCACCACACCACGGCCCCGTAGGTAATCATCGGCCGAATTACAGCATTGTACAACCACATTGTGTTTTTTGGGGATAAGCCCCACTTCTTACCTATCATTTTCTTGCATTGCCAGAAGGTGATGCATGCCCTGTTTAATTTGTAGTCTAGATGGTTGCTCCAGTTTAGTTTACAGTCCAGAATGACCCCCAGGTATTTAACCTCACTAGACAACTGGAGTTCTGTATTGAACAGCTTAGGTAGGCGATGAAGGCCTAGAGTTCGTTTATGGGTGAATAAGATTAATTCGGTTTTAGTGGGGTTTACCGACAAATCATACTCCCTGCACCATCGCTCCACGATGCGTAGCGCTTGCTGGGTGAGGTTACAGATGGTTCCTGTTACCTTCCCAGGCACGAGGATTGCGAGGTCGTCTGCATAGCCTATTGTGTAATAACGGTGAGCGTTGAGTTGTGTGATGAGGTCATTGATCACTAAATTCCAGAGGAGAGGTGATAGCACGCCGCCCTGTGGACAGCCTCTGGCTATTAAGGCTACCTGCTGGTCTTCCTCAAGGCGAACCACACGTTTGCTTAGCATATTTGTAATCCAATCAATAAGTACCTGCTGTACCCCATGTCTGGAGAGTGCGGCGCTTATGCTGGAGAAGTTTGTTTTGTCGAAGGCTCCTTCGATGTCTATGAACGTACCCAGGCAGGAACCCTTTTGGTTAATCGATTCTTCAATCACGGTGACTACCTGGTGAAGAGCGGATTCGGTCGACTTACCAGCGCTGTACGCGTGTTGGTTGCCATGCAGTGGTACTGTTTTTAGAGCGCCGTCTCGTAGCTCCCTTTCACACACTCTCTCCATTGTTTTCAACAAAAAGGAGGTCAAGCTGATTGGGCGGTATGATCTTGCGTTCGTGTAGTCACTCTTACCTGGCTTTGGGATAAATATGACTTTCACTTCCCTCCATACCTTTGGAACGTATCTAAATGCCAGGCACGCTCTCATTAGGGGCACCAGTCTCGTCACAACAGAGTTGCCCCCCCATTGAAGTAAGGCCGGGAAGACTCCGTCGGGACCTGGCGCCTTAAAAGGTTGGAAGCTTCGGATGGCCCACTGGAGTTTCTCCAGCGTGATCATCTTGCGAGCGTATTGCCAATCTTCGTCCGATGGCGTTCGGGTTACGTCCGTCCATTCGGTTACCTGTGCGAGGACGCTACCTGGGAAGTGTGTTTCGATTAGGATGCGCCTCGTTTCTTCCGGTGATGTGGACAGTGTGTTGTCCGGTTTACGAAGTGAATCTGGCCCAGAAGTGGTCTGCTGTGCCAGTATCTTCCTTACCCTGTTTGCTTGTTGGCATGATTCAATTTCACCACAGAATTTTCGCCACCCAGTGGTTCGTCTGAATCTGATGCTTTTTTTGTAGGCGGATTTGGCGGCATAGTAAACTTCCCAGTCATCCTCCCTACATGTATTCATGGCTCTATTAAATGCCTTTCTTACCTTCTTGCGTTTGCGCTCCAGATCCGCGCCCCACCAGGGCTGTTTACCCGGTGTGTCGCGCGGTATGGTTTCTGGGCATGCAGAGTGGTAGCTGCTGATCAGTGATTCGGTGAGCTGGCCTACATACGCGTCTATTTGATTCGCGTCAACCAGTGTCACCAGGTCGCTTGTGTGTACAAGCCTTGTAACAAGGCTGCGTGTGTATGCCACTCTATCCGTATTTCGCGGGTTACGTCGTGGAAGTCTAGGAGTAACACAGACCTGGATGTCGAAACGGATCCACCTATGGTCAGAACAAGAAGCCTCGTCAGATACCTGCCACCCATTGATGAGTTCCGCTGCACCCTCCGTTGCCAGTGTTAGGTCAATGATTGTTCGACTGCGTTTGGTTACGAAAGTTGGTTCGGAGCCTGTATTCAGAAGGGATAGGTTAGTTGTGAACAAAAATTCTACTAAAGCCTTACCCCGTTCGTTTTGTGTATCCATGCCCCATAAGGGGTGATGTGCATTAGCGTCAGTCCCGATGACGACCTCATCCCCCCTGCATTCACAGTGGGTCACGAGGCGGGCCAGTTCCCGAGGGGGCGGTGCCTCCGCCTCAGGCATGTAAGCCGAGACAAAGACGATCGCTTTCTCCGCTTGCCCCTGCTGTATGGTCATCTTTGCTGCAGAGACATCTCTGCAACAAAAGTCGTATAAGAACTGTGTTTTAACATTACCTGTGACGTAGATGCACGCCCTCGGTTTGTCATGGTTCGTGTTAACAAGAAGCTTACCTCCGAGATTGGAGAGTCCTTGTACGTGGCCTCCTCTGACCCACGGCTCCTGGATCAGGGCAATGGCCGTATGTTGAACCTCCAGCCACTTGCGAAGTTGAGCCGTCGCGGTCTGGCTGTGGTGGAGGTTCGCCTGCACGACTTTACAGTTGGACGAATTGGGAGCCATCTTTGACGGAACCCTCGTCGTACACCCCCAGTCGTAGCCCGGCTAGCAAGTCGTCGAAGTCACCCCCACCCGGGAGAGAGGCTGGCGACAGTGTGATGTCATCCAACTCCCCTCCCGATGCAAGGACGGCGTCCACATTGGCTGGTTCTGCTTTAGTAGCTGGGTCCGCCGTGGTTGTAGCCGGGTTGTCTTGCGCACCTAGTGGTGGTGCGGTTTGGTCCCATCCTGGAGGGATGTCGGTATACCTACCATTTGCGCCCTGATACTTGATGTATACCGACCCTAGACCAATTGAGAGTCGGCGATCATGCACCATCAGGATCGGTACCTGCTCCTCCGGAATGGCCAGCACCACGAACCAGCATGCTGCTTGTTTTTCGGCGTGCAGAAGAACCCACCTCCTGACGTCGACCCACTGGTTCTGGAACCAGAGGGCTCGCCCGATGTAGGTCGGGTCCTTGTACAGATCCATGTCGTCAGGGATTGCAATACCGCAACGCACGCGTTTCTCGATCTCCGATTGACTCTTGACGACTAGCGAGGTGCTAGCCGGGAGAGTCAGCCCCGAGACTGTCTTCCTCAGCCATTCCAAGGTGTGGTCGTTGCCGCACCACAGTTTGAGGACACCTCCGGCGAAGACGGGCTTAGCGTGAAAGGTAAGCCCTGGAGCGCCCTGTGAAGAGGCGAAGGCCGCAAGCATTAACTGCTCGTGAATCGCCGCTAAAACCTGTTTGGATACTTCCTGGCTGATGAATCCCGTCCGTCCACAGGTAATCGCGACGTTAAGAGACTCGCTAGCAGCCTGGGCGTAGCTTTTGGTGTCAATCCGTTTGGACTGATCAAGACACGGCCGCTTATGCTTACCCCGAGGTGTTAAACTCTCGTTGAGAGCTCGCTTAGCCGCTACCTGATCGTTCCCTGCGGATTGGTGTTTTTTGGTAGCTACCTCGCCTGAACCTCCTGCGGAATTAAGTTGCGGTTGGGTGGGCTTGGGTCGGCTATTGCCGGCTTCATCCTGAGACCGCTTCCCCGCAGAGAAGCTGAGCTTACCTGGCTTGGTCGTATTGGCCGAGCTAGTAGATGCTACCTGTTTATTGGGAGGGGTGATTTTACTCTTGTGTGCCCTCCTGCGTTCCTGACGCCGCTCCTTACGCGTCAGCCTTTCCCTCCTCTTGCCCTCGTCGATGGGAGCTTTCTGGCCTGAAGGGCCTATGCCTGGGCGAAGGGTTTGTTGAGTAGATTTACCCTTGCCCTTGCCTTTGCGCGTAGCTATCCGCCAGTTGCAGCTGAAGTCGTCACTAGCGCTGGCGGCCGTCCCCGTTTGACCGGATGTGACCGCCTCAGAGGCTGTGGCTTGAGGAGCCACATTGGGAGGTGAAGGTTGTTTGGCAAGGCTAGTTCCGGCTGTGACGTTAGTCGACACCGTTTTCGCCTTGGCGTAAAAAGGTTCGGTACTGGTCCCTTGCAGCTCCGAAGTCCTTTGTTTACGTAGGGACTTAGATTTGGTCCTTGCTGCGGTTTTCGCCACGGCAGGACCGACACCCGCGCTGGGGCCCGCAGCAGATGCCGCAGGATTACCAGGGGCGAGCGAAGTGTCAAAGGCACCTCGCTTCGGAGTATTGTCAGCTTCCGCCGACTCCACTCCTGCAGTATTTTCTGGCCTTAAATCCATGAAAATTTGAAGAAAAGTTTCGTCTATCTGGCTCCCACCCTCCATGGAGCCCGCACCTGGGAACGTCGCACTAAAAGAGTTTGACGTTAGGACTACCAGATAGATATAGGTGCGCAAGGCTGGTTTACAGTGCGACATCGGGTGCTTGATCAGGTCGGCGTAGGGGGTTGAAAAGGCCTCCCCCCACGAACTGATCAACCGTCACTTACACCGTCAGCATGACCTTTACCTACTGCTTCGGCCACCCGAGGGCGACCTCCGCAGACCCCACGCACCTCGCCTGTGGCCCTCTGACGGGACACAATGGCCATTTCCCTGCCCTTGGCTAGGGGGTAGGGCCACCGTTTTGCCTGAAATCCAGACCAAAGAGGGCGTGTTGCCTCACGGACACATTACTGCCAGCGCCGATCGGCTCAACCCCCCAGGACTCCTTCATCCCTGCTCACGGCGATCAACTGCGCAGGTCCTAGCGCAGGTGACTAACTTCTCCTACTCGCCATCAGCATGTTGTGACAGCTGAGCCCGCAACCACCTCGTCACAGAGGGGTCACAGTAAGGGAGGTAGAGTAGAAAACCCGCCACTCTAACGGGTCGCCCGGTGGTTTCGGTTACGTCTATTTCTTAAGGAATTAGACCAAAAACGGGGTGGCAACCTCGTGAAGGTAAATCCGCCGGACTTGCCCTGAGGATCTACACGACTGATGCGCTCTCCCTCAGGACCACGCCACCCTCCCCTCTCTGAAGGAGGGGGGAGGGTAGGCCTGCATCTATACTACCAAGCAAAGCAAAGCAAAGCGTGTCGTTGTGCAACCGCAAAAGCATATATACAGACCCTCCCCTTGTTCCATCTATAGTGCTATTCTTTTTGATGGGGTCATATTATATTGATCACGGTCATCCAATCACCAAAATATACACAAAAAAAAATCTAATTTACCACAACAAGTCGAACTATTTTTGCGCTGTAGGTATATAAGTTTAGAACCAAAAATTAAATACATAAGTACAATCATTTCAACCTTCCTAACCGTCCCCTATATTAGGTATGGTTCGTATCTTAGGCGGCAGCGTCCGGCTATAGCCGTACAATTCTACAGAAGTACGATTATAAATTGACTTTATAGCAGATGTGCAAGTAGACTATGTTAGGTAAATCTTATCTTTGTGGTAAACCTTAACTGTCTGAGTGTGAGAGTGCTGGAGTAAATGGAATTATGTGTTGTGTGTTTGGGTGTCATTCGTGTTTACGGCCGTAGTGTGTTATGAATGAGGAGATGTTAAGTGTAAAGTTTCCTTATTGACATAATTATTTTTGTAAACACTACCATATTGTGTCCTAAAGATCGATTGAAGCACATATGTAGCTGTCGTGTAATTTAACCTTACAGTCTGAATAATAAATATCCATTAACATAAAGCGAAATACACGATTTTAAGAGTGACTTTAATGTAATGTTCAGCTAACCTAATAAGTGCTTTAAAGATTTGCATTATTCGGGTCTAATTCTAAGATTTCTTAATAAATTGAACCGGTGCATATGGAATATATATTAAAACGTATATTTTGACATCAAAATTCCTTCCTTCCTCATTCCTGAGAACGAAAACCCTAAACTACATAAATTTAATAATAATAAGCGTCTAGTAGTAATTCGTAAGCATCGAATTCCGCTGCCTGGTAATGTGCCCAAAAGACTGGCGTTATTGCCATCTTGTATGGCAAACATATATTTACATATGTACTGAATTTAGGTGTAGACCATAATCCTGCAAAAACTTACCTATTTTTTAATTTACAGGTGAGATGATAATATCGAACGACAAGTATCAGATGACTGAGATCAACAGCTCTGCATACAGCGTGCAGATGCGTCTTGTTATCCGAAACATTCAGAGAAGTGACCTCGGAGGGTACAAATGCATATCCAAGAATTCTATAGGTGACGCCGAAGGCAACATTAGGTTATACGGTAAGTCTCATACAAAGGAGGCAGAATTCTGTCTCTGTATTGTCTATAGGACTTTGTGTGGTTTAGCAAGGAGCGATTTTAAGCTATGGACTGTGTTGTTCTAGGCGTTCGTTTCAAAGATAGTTCAACTACTGTGTGCGTTAGAATATCGAAGTTAGCCGTTCAACTTTGAAGTTGTTGCAGAAGCAGAAATGTTACATTTTATTATGTTGAAATATCGACATTTTTATATTTGGACACGGGGCCTAGTGAAACAATTGTTCGTACTAACCATACAGACATATAGACATATTGGGGTCGGTTTCCAGTTTAAGCGGGTGCAACTGAGTAACAATATTTTACATGAAACGTATCTGACCTCCAGCTTAAACCTAGTACCCTGGGTAAACCGATATCCTTTGGCAAGACTTGTGTCAAAATCTCTGGCTTCTGGCAACCCATTACGACTGAAATACATGTAATTACAAATGATAGCCGAGACATCAGCTTAACGTGGTTACCGAGGCACGGAGGAATGTCCATATGCTTAGAAGGTCAAACACACACACATATTGTAACTTTAATTCATAGATAAATATTGATAACTGAATATAAGTACTGATTGGCAAAAAACTGATTAAATACCCTTTTTCTTACATCACACAGAAATGGAGTTGCCAAACCGTAAGCGTGATGATGACGATCGCGACTACTCAATCGAAGAGACGAATGACGTCCGTTCCAGTCTTCAGGGTCCTCTCCGAGAAGGTGGGCCAAGAGACGAGGACGCCGGCTTCTTAGGTGGAGGCGGGCCAGCCGCCGCCGCCGCGTCTGCGCTCACTGTGAGCGCTACCTTTTTAATAACGACCTTAGCCCTCGCCACATGCTAAACTTTTACTTACAGCCATGTGCAAAGTTAAGACTTTGAAAAAATCCGAAAAGTTGCTCTTTCTTTTTTTATAACCATTTATAACCACCTCGCGTTTACGCATGCTGAACAAAGGTGCATTCTGACCGAGAGCGTACAAGAACCAATAAACCAAAATATTTATGTTCAAATACATATATAGGCAATCGAACTTGGTTCCTGCAAGTATATACGCCTCAATGAAGGCATCCGCTCATATTATGTTCACAAAAACATCATAAGATAATACGATCACAGCTGAAAAATTCAAGATTTAAGGATAATAAAACATTATATTAACTCTAGGATAAGACAAGTTTAAAACAATCAGTAACTTTATAAATTTTCAACGTCGCAAACGTTAATTCCAACATAATCTCAATCGTAATTCGTCACGTACAACACACGTATTACATAATGGAACTAATTATTTTGTATGAGCTAGTCTTAAAATTGTGCATGGCTCAGCATTGTTCGGCAATTAAGTGTCGGTGGCTTACATAATTGGACGTGAGACAGTGTTTATCATTTAGATTAAAGACTATGGTATGTTTTATAGCAAACGGTGAACAAACGGTAAATAAGTGTATCTATGTAATAGTCATTAGCATTTCATCAGGTGTCAGCTTGTATTGACAACGTAAAACCTTCCTGGTCATCAAAAAATCGGCCCACCTGTATTTTCACTGTAAATTACGATTTTTCATAAGCGTAAGAAAATAAATTGTTTGGTAACTTATTTTATTAATTAAATTTGTTAACTTATACCAATTTAAACACATCAGTACATTAAAATCATAAAAATACAGCTAAACTTCCTTTGAAAGTGAAAATCCTTAAATATACACATTTTTTTAGATTAATTTCAAACACACCGCATTTTTTAGTCTTTTGAAGTTACGATCACAGTTTTTTTCAATTTAATATTCGGTATTTCCTCTTCTTGCTCGAATGACGGCCTGCATTCGATGTTTTAAAGATCTTATTAAGACTTTAATGGTCTCTTGAGGAATTCGTTCCCATTCTTCCCTGATGGCGGTTTCAAGGTCTCCTAAAGTCGTAGGGGCTGGATTACGAGCTCTAACCTTTTGTTTGAAGGTGTCCCACATATGTTCTATTGGGTTCAGATCTGGACTTCTTGCTGGCCACGGCATAATGCGAATACCGACCTCTTCTAAGTATTCGGTGACGATGCGTGCTACGTGTGGCCGTGCATTATCATGCATAAGTTCGAAGTTTTCCCCAATGTAGCCGGCGTAAGGCACTACATGGTCTTCCAGAATGTCTGTAATGTACCGTGCAGTAGTTAGAGCACCCCTTCTTATGAAAATTAGCTCTGTGCGTCCAGTCAAAGAAATCCCACCCCAAAACATTACAGAACCCCACCGTAACTTACAGTTTCTTTTATGCAGCACTGAGCATAACGTTCACCGCGCCGTCGCATGACATTACGGCGTCCATCAGAACCGAATAAAGTCATTCGATTCTCGTCACTGAAGAGAACTGATTCCCATTGGCCTATGGTCCAGTTAATGTGATTTCGCGCAAATTCAAGTCTGGCTTGTCGATGAGCTGTGGTCAATTGTGGCCTTGTTGCTGGCTTCTGTGGTCTTAAATTCTGCTCACGAAGTCTCCTCCTAACATTGCTGTCACTTATAGCCACACCCCGATCTTCACATAAGCGTCGCTGAAGGTCGACGCCAGACAGGTGTCGATTTCGTAGAGCTGATACCACTATAAAGCGGTCCCTTTGTGTTGTCACCCTATGTCTTCCAGATCCAGATCTTCTTCGATACTGCCCAGTCTCTAGAAACTTTTGATAAACTCGCCGAACTGCAGAGCGACTAAGATTCAACCTTCTAGCCACAACACGTTGACTTATGCCTTGTTGCAGTAAAGCTACAGCTTGGGCCGCCTCAGCTTCAGTAGCGTCCATTATTTTTAGCTACAATTATTCAAAACTATAGCCACAGTAAATAAACTTAACTTGATTAACAAGAGATCCCGAGAAAAGTCAGTTTCGAACTGGGAGCGTGGTCTTAATTTGTCCCAACGTAAACTGGCAAATGATCACTTAGCAGTATTTCTGGATTAAAATTGGTTAAGTACCTTCAAGTGCAATAAGATTTACGACAAACCGCATGTCAAACATCTTATCTGACCCTTGAAATAAAAAATAACTGTGTGAAACGGCTTATCTGTGAAGCAATAGCTAAATAGTAAACAAAAACAGGGTGGGCCGATTTTTTTGATGGCCAGTGTATATTGAAATCATATCATTGAGTTATTAAGTTACGACTCTATTGAAACATTAACGCAATCAGTGTAATACCTACATCAATTTATTTTTCATACGTTTCCGTAAAGTTATTTTCCTGCTGCTGTAAAATATTTGTCACTAAAATACGATGTTTGTTTGTTTTGCGTCGCATGCGCATGTAACTACTCAGTGTCATAATACTTGTATATCTAAATAATAAATTGTTAATGTTTATGTACATAATATATTGTAGCTAAGCGGTTATAAACGTTAGAAATTTATTTGCTCATTTATATTATTTGTTACCTATGAAATTTTATAGCTGTATTAATGAAAATGTATGTAAATCTGAAATGCTATAAAATATAGGAAAATTTTTGTAAATTGTTAACGTTTTTAATATTGTTGAATTTATGAGAAATAATTTGTAAACTGTATCTATAATACTAAGTGGAAGTTTCGTAGTCACATTTTATGCAGACGTGTTTTTTGTGTTTTACTTTTATGTGAAACTGGTAAAAGATTGTGTATCTGTACTGCAGCCAGTGTTTCTTTCCTTATTGGCCTTATGTAAATGTATTATATTGCCTGCGAAACAAATATAAACGAAGTAAAACTTTTGACAATGTTTTTTTTCTTTACTGAGTCTAATCCCCAACTCTGGACTAAGGATTTCAAATTAAGAACACGTCAAACTCTGACATGATACTAGAATGTATGTTTAAATTGTTTATTTTTCAAAAAAAAAAACTAACACTAGAATGTATGTATTTTATAATATATAATTTACGCACATGAAAGCGATATTTTGTTAATTGAAACATATTTAAGTTTAACTTTTCTATAGACCCTCTAAAAATATGAAAACAATAGGGAAGATGCAAATATAATATTTATGAAAATTTTATGATTGAAATGTTAAAAAAAATAGAAAAGAAGGGCCACTGCAACATTTTTATTTTACATAATGTTGATTTTTAACAATAATTACGAATTAAAAATGACTTGAAACGAAGCGTATTTCAAAACACCAATCAGCGTTTAGTGACGTCACTCCTGTTATAACAACTTATTTGAGGTTATGCTTGTAAAAGTGAATATTATTTTACGGGAATACTAATAGCGTTTTTTTTTTAATAAAAATGTAAGTTGGATTTATCAAAGCAGAATCCAGGAATTTACCAAGAGTTAGTGTTGACATGGTTGTAACTTTTTTATCGAAAGTGCAGAGTTTTCAAGTGTAGAAATGAAAGGGACTAAATTACTACGATATGTATAAAATCATAGTTGTTTAACTTTGTATTTCATTCAGCGGCTTCGACATATATCAGTTATTTCGATCGTTCGTTTATAAGGATATATAGATACCTGTACACCTTTATCATTGGATATTTTAATATTTTGAGAACCATGTGTTTTGTGATTAATGAACACTCTGAAGATGGATCTGAAACATGAAAGACATAATAATATAGTTCTTCATTACAAAGCATTATCCTTATATTATTATAAATTTGAAAGTTTGAATGTTTATTTGTCTCTAGTAAAAGAATAAATCTGAAAGAATAAATCAAAATTATACCCGGTGTATTTACAATGCTTTCAAGAATTTCAGCTTTTTCTTTTTCATTATTACTGATCTAGGTTTCAGTGGCATCATTCTATTTTGGCATTCAAAAATATGAGGTACCACACCTTTTTTCAGGAAAAGTTTTCCTCCACACATTTTAAACTTTATCCAATTTTCGACGTCGTTCTCCAACAGTAAAATTAAAATGATGTTATAGATAAGTTTTGTAAGTATTAGGTAGGTAACTAACGTGTTTTTGCGTACTAGCAGATTAACTACAAAATATAATAAGTATATTCGCCGACTTACATCAAAATGATCTTCACAGCATCGAATAATGGTCTTTGGAGAATAATTGTCATTTCTCTTTGCAGCTTGAAACCACTTTTTTCTCAGTTTTGGGTCAGAAGGTCCAGTCACAAACAATTTATTTGTAAACTTTGTTGAAGTAGTTGGGCACATTGGTACAAAACATGAGTTACCACGGCTTTTTTCGGAATATTAGTAGTATTGTTATAATCACCTGATGTTGATGGATAGTCAATTTTAAATTTACACAAAAAAAAATCTCGAAAGTCGAAAAAATATACATAAGTATTAGCCAGCGACGAACAAATACGACCAGTGACAGACAGGAATGACGTCATCGGAACTATAGGTCCGTTTTCGCGCGAAAATTTAAACTGTCAATTTAAAACTACATTTTTTCCGATAAATTACAAAGATTTAATTTTTTAATTTATTTGTGGTCTATTCTACATGGAGTTCTTTAAAATGAAAACAAAAATAAAAATATTGCATCTTCCCTATTGCGTATCTGCTAGTGTCAAAAGAATGTACTCAATAGAATGTACAAACAATCGTACGAACACTTTTAGAATTTGGATTCCTGAATTACATGCATGGTTTTACTAAATGTTTAGTGTATTTATTTTGAATGATAAATAATTACTTAGTATAAGACTATAACCTACTATGTATTTACTCGACCAAAAAAAATCGCTTTAACGTTGGTTTGAGAAATAAAAGTAGTTGCAATATTGAAAAAAAAAAACGTAATCATAAATTTTACCACAGGTTCTTGACTTGAAATCCTTCGTTCTGGAACTTACACACTTATAATATGCCACATAATTTATGTAAAATTAAAAAAAAAAATCTTGTACGTGTGAGCGTAACATACGCAATGAAGATAGAACGCCAAAATGAAAGCTTACGTGGCCGATTTCATTCACTTTTGTATCACGCAATTAGGCTACAGGGGTACAAATTTCGGATACCATTTACCTGACAGAGAGGTAAGGCTATAATTACTTTAATACAATACTGCTCCATTCTCAATTCCTTAGACCATTCGCACTCTCAAACTATCTGCCGCCACCTTAATATGAACACTTAGTCAAAATATAGCGGAGAAGGCCAGACAATATCCCGTGTGTAGACCCTCATAATAGGTACCTTCGGGCGAAGCCTCTGTGTAAGTGCGAAGTAGATAGGGTGTAACCGCTTGCATTAGCGAAATTACCTGAGGCTTTGTTATTTTCATTGCGACAACTGTATGAAGCTTATACGTTAGTGGAATAGAAACTTGTCTTCTAGGAACTGTGTATCCGTGTATCGGCGTCGACAGACGGACGGACTTTTTTATTGATTATAAGCTCGCGTTAGACCACCATCGCACCTGATAGTAAGTAATGATATGGTTGAAGATGGAGCACGCTTACCAACATAGAAGTTACATTCTTGACTTTAAGACCCCCAGGTAATAGCTATCGGAAAACACAGACTCTGGCAGAGAATTCCACTCCTTAGCCTTACGCTCAATGAAAGTATTCCCAAAACGTTTCGTGCGTATGGGTGGGATGTCCACCATGTAAGGATGCACTGTTCCTGTTTAAGTAAATAAAAGGTATAAAGACGTAGACGCATTGAATAAGACTTCCTGCACGACGCTGTACTTAAACATAACATAACATATACAAGGTGTAACAGATTAAGCGCAATACCTCAGACACCCTAATTAAAATATTAAATTATAAGTCTAAAACAACATCTGTAACTAAAAAAATTGAAACCAAACCGAGACATTTTTTATAAAATAATTATCCTTACTAAACGCAAAACGTATGTGCGTCATACAATATCCTTACGCAGACGCAGGTACACTGATGCAATGTTAGCGGCCGACACGCACACGAGCGCTTTTCCTTAAATTAAGGATTTAATTAATTTTGTCATGATACTGTGTTTCCATTTTAAGTTAAATGATAGGTTTTTCCGTCAAAATTTAACACCTATTTTTTATAACTACTTCCAGGAATTGCGTTTATTCAGTTACACGTTGTATAATCAGCCCAGCCACGTTCCCAATGCTGGGACACAAGCCTATGAAAGGGAATGGACTGTAATTCAATACGTGGGCTCAGTGCGGATTGGTGAATATCACATGTCTTCGGATTTCTGACTCTAGGACATGCCGGTTTCCTCGCGAAGTATTTCTTCATTGATTTGAGAGCATTGGTTAATTATATTTATACATTAATTACATAAATTAATGTGCCCGACTAGGTTCAAACCCTCGCCTGAAACTTGCAAATCGGGCACATTTCCACTGGACCACATAAATAAATTCTATCTCCGTTTCATACTCTCGGATTCAAAGCTATACCAAAAACCTACAATGTAAAGGACATTGTAGGTTTTGGTATAGCTTTGAATCTTTTTGAATTCCAGCGTCCATCCAGCTATATTAAATCCACCAAAATCTTTTGAAAAACATTACAAGCATAGACGAACTAAGTAACATTTTATTTATAATGCAATACAAAACAGATGAGTTACTGTTCTCCTAGCTAGGCCAAAAGTTGGCTAGTGTTAAGGAGAGACAGTGCAGATTCCCAGATTGTTCGATTTGTATGTACTGATGTAATTTATATGTCTTTTTATTATTTAACTTCGTCACTAAAAGTTATGTATATACCATACAGGATGTCTTAAAAGAGATTTGTTTAGAATGTTCTTTCGTATTATTTCAATTGTTTTTGTACAATCAGAACATTACACTAAAAACATAAACTTAACCACATACATCTAACACTTTGTGTGCGTATTGTTAATATATTAAAAACCACTGATAGTCGTCCGTTGCATCTTAGTAAATAAATAAAATAAATTAAAGCTAAAAACAACTCAAAAGCTTTTAACTACAACCATCTAATACACATTAATACTCCCGTAAAGAGGACACAGTCACTTTGAGAGGACACCATTTTATTAATGGTACACCCTTACTGAGGTCCTTTGAAGTCTTTGTACAGTCCGTCAAAGCCGCAGTTTAGGCGGCCGACTGATATTCAGTGATCTTTGTTCGGGTAACACAATATCGGATACGTACATTTCTGTTCCATGAAACTCCCCTGTGTATCACGATTTGGATGCCACAGTTTGCATCTTAAGTGCTGGGACATCGACCTATGTACGTACACGGTGTAACAGATGAGAACAGACACTTTTTGTGACGTTTCCCCTATGGACCAGCGTAGTTTAAGGCGAGTAAATAATGCGTGAGCTACAAAGGTGTAGCACGGTCAGGCTTTGTTGAATTCCCTTGGAAGGTCTTCCCTGGATTCAGTATTGAGAATTGAATTTAAGCGAGAAAATATGTAGTGTAAAGTAAAACAGCCACTTTAACAAGTACATTCATCATGTACCTATTTTCCCGAATATATCAGGGTCAGTTTCCATTTTCACCAGCTGAGTACCAGAGACTGTCTACTTGAGCTCCACTATCTTGTAATCGACTCACACGATATCCCATGTCCTGATTGTCCATAATATCTGTCAAAAAAGGTACAAGTGACATCCGAGACCAATGAAAAAAAGAAAGAAAGAAAGAAAATAAAATTTATTTGACCCAGATGTAAAGGCACGCAATAAATACAAAAAAAAACTAAAACTAAAAAAAAAGTAATTCAATAAAACTAAAACAACAACTTAATTAAATGGTTTAACGTGCTTTCCGAGCCACGGAAAAATCTCGATATTTTAAAATCCAAAGCGCACCAAGCGTATAGCATATCCTTGCTTAAAGACCCTCTAAATCTATATCAACCCGTGTGACCGTTATTATGTAGCCGTAAGCTTCTCCTTAAGTGTTATCGTCTTCATTTCAGCCAAAAAAACGTTGTTAGACAGGCTTTTTTTCTGTGGAAAAATCAAAAAATCCTTTGTGCACTTTTATCTGTTTGTCTTTTTTTCTCTTTTAATTGTCATGTGTGTACATAAATAAATAAATAAAAATCACTCCTCCCACTCTGAATGAAGCGAAAGGGAGTATCAGACTTCCACTGACTAAAAACCCACCCTGTTCCTTCCATTGCCCTTGTCGTCTGGGGCCGCCCTATCTTGTTAGTACATTCCCTTAACCCCAATTAATGGCCCTATCAAGCCCTGTCAATGGTGCTGACTGTTCTTTAAGGCGCGCGTGGAAAAAAACGGGTCGTTGACTGGGGACCAGTCAGTGGGCGGCGAGCAGGGCCGCCGCCCGCAAGCACATGCCTACGGTGGCCGTAGATCCGCTTGCGACGCCCAGGGTGTCTCCAACGGTGGCTGGGGCGTAAGGAAGAATGTTGTCTCTCCCTCACGCGTTTAGCTTCCTTCGCTAGCATGACTGCTTCGCAAAAGGAGGTGACTGCATCCCATTGCCACTCCGTACTATGGTCTGGTCCATGGACGGGTGCGAGAGGTCACCGCCGCGCCGCCGATCGCCTCCACGAGGACTGACTGTTAGACAGGCTTAGCGTGGTTATATAGACCGATCTTGTGCGTTTTGCATCCTTCGGATTCCCACAAATATACACCTTTATTGGTAGTCTTCAACCCTTATTGAAGTGACGGTAAGTATGTTCTTCCTATTTAGGGATCTTTCATGAGAAATTCCTCATTAATAATTTTCACGGAAATTAGAAGAAAAATAGAATAAAGTATCAATTGAAATATAACATCACATTAATCTTGCAAGGTATTCAAAAAATAATCTTGTATGTGCTAATTATTATAAATACAAAAATAACTTTAATTTATATACAACATGTATCGTAATTAACACACACCCTCAAACACCCCAATTAGAAAATTATGTTATTATCATAATACACACTCTGAATTTTTAATTTCACTTGTTTAAACAGTTTTTTTTCTTAAGATTTTAATTTCCTTTAAATGAGTTTCATTTTTCTGTAATGTGTACTGAATGGCGGAATTTATATAAATCTGCATCTAAAAAGTTACTACTTTAATTTACCGTCCATAGTTAGGTTGTTTTTACTATACAGCGAAAGTGTAATTTGTAATTTACGTAGATTTAATCGCTTTGGGGCAAAAATTACGATATATTTTTTTTTTATTAAAAAAGGTAAAAATCGATTCAGTAAACGATTCTGAACAAACTAATTTCAGGATGTGCATTAATTATGTTACAAGTGGTGTTAGTTACACTATTTATAACTCAATAACGGCTGAACCGGTTTAGCTGAAAATTGGTAGGGAGGTAGCTTAGAACCAGGAAACGGACATAGGATACCGATTTTTATCCCGAAATTCTAACGGGATCGGGATTTACGCGGGAAAAACCTCCCACGCGAACGAAATTGCGGGAAAAAACTAGTTGGCAATAATTTAGGGTTCCTAGTCGACAAGGAACTCTTATCGTTTCGCCATATCCGTTAATCCATCCGTCTGTTCGCGTAACTCAGAAACCATTGGTACTGAAACACACAAAGTGGTAAAATAAAAGTATGGAAAAGCCTTTTTTTGGTTACTCCCCCTTGCGTAAAGAGGGGATCATTTTTTTTCATCTCATTTATCCCACAGGGTAACGTATAATCGCACTTGGCGTTCTAGTCAACTTTGGAACCCTACACTGCGCAAGTCCCAACACAAACTTGTCCGCTTGTGTTTTTTTTTTTGTTACGTCACCGCCCCTTTATGACTGAAGAAATTTGGATTTAACTTGGACTGAAGTAGACCATAACATAGACTAAGGTTTTCAACCCATGAATAAATTATAGTTCGTTGGTATAATTTCACTCAGTCTTAACCGTTGCTAGCGAGTTCCCAATTATATAAAACTAACTAACTTCTGTCGAAACCACATCACATATTCCCATGGCATAACGATCAGCTGCAAAGTGAAATTAAACTAAACTTCATGTTTTTGAGACACAGCTTTTCTAACTCTTTGTTCCGTAGCTTTTGTGAAAAGTTACCTAGTTTCGCATTCAATGGAATATATAGGTTACAGAGGGGACTTTCACTGCATACGAAATGTTAATGTGGTCGTTTTGACATTAAATTGCGCTGTAAACTCACTGAACTATCTACATAAAAGTGTGTGTAGTATTTATTCCAACTGCGGAAAGCAGAAATCTCAGTGGCAACTTTCATAATAGGTAGTCTGGACTTCACACAATTTTTCTGAGTTTTAAACAAAGTTCGAGATCGCCCAAGGCGTTGAGTATTTCCATGTAGAACAAGAACAATTCTAAAAAATCATGATCGAAATTTCTACGATACTTACTTAATGAAATCCACACGAAGAACTATAACGCGTGTGGGTATCGATAAAAAATCAAATAAAGGAAATGTTCCAAACAAGAGTCTATTTTCTTTTTTTTTTTTAAATAGTTTCGCGTTTGACCACCATCTCACCTGATGGTAAGTGATGATGTGGTCGAAGATGGAGCACGCTTACCTAAAAGTAACCTATTCACTCTTGACTTAAAGACTCCTAGGTTATAGCTATCGGGAAACACAGACTCCGGCAGGGAATTCCACTCCTTAGCCGTACGCATAATGAAGGGATTCCCAAAACGTTTTGTACGTATGGGTGGGATGTCCACCATGTAACGATGGCGCTTCGCCGTTTGTCACGTAGTCCGATGATGGAACGGGCTTGGTGGAATTAGATTGTGTAATTCCATCGCACACTCCCCGAAATGTAACCGATAGAAAACCGATAGACTTGCAACTCGTCGTCGATGTTCAAGGCTCTGGAGCTTTGACTCGATCAGTGCATCGTTGCCAATGAGTCTCTTGGCCCGCTTCTCGATTGACTCAAGCGCGTCCAGTTGGTATTTAGCAAATCCATCCCAAAGATGAGAGCAGTACTCCATACACGACCGAACCTGGGCTTGATAAAGGTTGAGCAACTATAACTGTCTATTCTAATGGTCTGCAGCAATTGATTGTATTTATTTTTACTCAATCACAGATTTGATGCAGCGAACTGCATTGTGTTTGAAGAGAGTATATATTTGAAATGATTTAGCCTTTTTTGCGGTGGAGGGTTTTAATGAAAAAAATCCCAGTATACTCGTATTAATGTGTTTGTTTTGTAATTTCCTCATCGAATCCTAATGACTAAGTTACTAAAAAATAGAGTGAAAACTTACTTTTATCATTATAGGCAAGTCCTAAATATTTGATGACACCCTTCTTTTTTTTATTTCCTGGGTGGAAAAATCATCAAATGACTTCTACCGCTATGGGTGGAGCGGAGGGAAGGGAGTGTCAGACTTTTACTGACTAAAACCCACCCTGTTCCTTCAGTTGCACTTGCCTTCCGGGGCCGCGGTATCTCGTTAGATCATTCCCACAACCCCGTAAGGCAATAGCCCTATCGGGCCACATGCAATGCTGCTGACTGCTTTTTGAGGTGCGCGCGGAACACGGCGCGCCGCCGAATTTGATAGAAGTACTACAATGTAAGTCGACTTTATTTTTTTCTTTTTCCAAATATGGCACCTGGCTGTCGCCATATTACGATGTGATCAATGTCATTGATCACATCGTTTGTCTTTATTGATACTCTCAATATTCAAACAAAACGATTGATGTATAAATCATCAAAATCGGTCAACGCTTTCGGTCCCTAGATCACAAAGGAAAAAGGATATCTACATAAATATATGTATACATAAGTCGTGTAACTAGAGAACACTACGCATTCGTTTTCCCTATACGACTACTTTGGGCAGAAACTCCGAAACAAACACACAAATCAGTCTCTTCAAACTCCGGACATTAAATACGTTGGTGCGAAAAATTCCCGGTATTTTAAATTCTAAGATAGATAACTAGCTATCAAACACCAAATAATCTAAAGCTGAGTCAATGCACTTCATTGAACTCAAATAAACTTACATAAACAAGACAAAGACCAAACTCGAACAGCAACGACTATCACCATTTGCATACTCAAGAACAATTAGTAACAAGCGTTTATTATCGATGTATATTTGTTTGCAAACATCTCATATTGGAGGGTGGTTCGCCGACGTCCGGTAACAATCTGCATAACAATGGTGGTCATAGTTACGTACTCTCTAGACGGATGCTAATGCCATCCATTCATAATTCATGCCGTAATGAAGTGGACGAACGAGCCCCAGCCATAAGATGTCACGGCCCTTTGTCTCGAGACCAGTAAATATAATGTTGTAATCGGATTTGTGTACGAAATTTGATAGAGGATCGACCGCATACTGACAGAGGACATTGCTCTGTGGAAACGCATTTTTGTTGAAATTCAGACAGCAATTTTTGTCTACAATATTAACTTAATAATTTATTGATAATGTTGGGTACAGAGTTGTGCCCAACATTATTTTTATCAATAAATTATTAAGTAACTTTATATTTTTGATTAAGTTAGACGAGTGTCTAACTTAATCAAAAATACAAAGTTTAGAGGTAATTTTTTTTTTAAAAGAGTGAAACATCGAACTCCATACTAGTTTGAACTTAGTGACAGATAGATACCTTGGTGCCTTCCTCCTACATTTTAAGTATTAGGTCGTTCCGTAAGACAAAAAATAAATAAATTTCTTTATTCGTCTAAATCTTAATAAAAGATATTGATTATAGTTTAAACAAATAGCAATACAAATGGCCTACATTATGTTTTGCTATATAAGAATAGCGCGCACAAACAGAAGAATTGGAGCTTCAGCATACCGAAAGCCTTTAGTGATTATATCTGCAATAATGTACTCCATTCTATTTCCCTAAGTATCAGTACATTTTAAAACAGAACATTGTTTAGCAGAACTTTTAACTCAGTAAAATTAATAATCATGATCTGTTGAAGTCGTTCGGTAATTATGTTACATTTTGTAGTCTATTTATTCAACCTTGGTATCGGTCATTCAAACTGCGTGCGATACCTAGCCTACACATTGCATCACAGAATTAAAACTTAATTTTGATGAAGGCAAAAATCTATCTGCCTAGTTACGATGGGACTGACATATATTTGATAAAAACCCCTAAACCAAAATTAGATTAAAATAATAAATATATTTTGCACATGCAGAAGGAATGCAATAAAAAGCATACGACACGCAAGCAAACCATACTCGACACGTGTTTCAGTCCCTCTACGGAGCATCATCAGGAGATGCATTATGTTTATATTCTATTTACTGGCGGGAGGGCGGTGCTGGATACTGCATGCAAGATATTTCATCAAGTTCTTGGCGGAATGAACTAGCAATTTTTCTGAAGTATTATATTCACATATCTGTTCTATTTTTGGCAGTGCAAGTTAAGCCACCAAATGTTCTACCGAAATTCAGTAGTTTTTGAGTTAGTTAGATTTTTCCTTTTTCAATGAAAACATCCCAGATTAAATAATTTAAAACCAATTTAAAAATGATCTACGGCGCGACTGTACTGAAATTGAAGTTATTATCATAGTTGATGACGTAGCAGATTTTTGTTAATAATGAAAAGTTCAAAAAGCCTTAAACCTTGGCAAATATCACTAACCAAACATTTTTTTTTGTAATTTTTGTTATTACTTCATACAAAAAGTTGTCTAGTGCAAAAAAAATATAAAATTTTGGTAGAACATTTGGTGGCTTAATTTGTGGCATTTTACCTACGTCCTGCAAGGAATACGTCGAGTCATCAGTAGCCCTGTACATATGTCGCTGGCGTGTTGGGATAGTCTATGTTTTGCTTTGGTTTATATTTTTTTAATTAGTGTGGAGAATCAAATTGTTTTGTAACGGATGTTTGGTATGGATTTTCTTTTTCTTAAAATAAACTTCTTTATTAAAATATACAATTATGTTAAATTACTGAAACAGATCATGAAAGGTTGTTTATTATTAAATATTCTTGATCAAAACGTTATCGAATTGGTTCTCGCTGTTAACTGAAACTCAGTCACAGCCCTGGCTCGCTACTGATGTATTTCCAATAGGTGGCAAAGTGCTCGATTGCCTTTTGTTTTCCGCTTCAACTATCGACGAATGGCGTAGTAACCGATTCCTCCCAACTTCCTCGGAGTAGTAAAACTGAAGAGCACTGGGCTAGAAAACATTGGAAATATCAGCGAGTTCAGAAAAACTGCAATATGACGTAATGGTCGTTACTGAAGTGAAAATTTAGAGGTAAGATTGTGTCAAATCATAATTTATACATCAAATTAGTCCAATTTCAGGATACAGTACTATTTGGAAAATATTGGGTACCATGAAATATCTCCGGTATTGTGTATTTATCTCATGTCATTCTTTTTCAGAATCATAAACCCAAAGAATCGCCAATAAAACACGATAATGCAATGTCATAAATTAAGACACACAAACCTTTGTTTAAGTTGCAACTTACTTGCAAATAAATTAGATCACACTGATGATGAAAAAGATTTTTTCTTAATTTTATTCCGTCATAATTTCCTGATAGTAGGTACTATGAAAGATTGCTATAGTAGTAAAGTGTACATACAATACATGCATCTTCTTAGATAATGTCGCGCGTGTTTTCCATAAATCCGGCTGTTTTATAGGATAAAGTTGACTCTCATTGCCTTTTCGTCTTTTAACAAAATTAAATAATCAATTAATATATTCTATACAGAAGAGGTTCTGTTAAAATAGCTAAGGCTAGAAGCTAAGAAAAACAAATCTCTTTAACACAATTTGCTTTCTTTATCCAAGGTATAATGTTATCTAATTGTTACTAATCTATAATTAAATTTATTTACATAAAGTCCTCAAGAACACACTCACGTAAACGACACAATGATCAGATGCAAAATCTCGCTTTTATTTTAATGAATGTTTACTTGAAGTAAATGTACAAATGCTATTTACTATCCCTGCGTGTGAACCTGCCAAATTAAAACTGTTCTTCAAAATACAAGTTTTTTTTAGTTTGCAGGACAGCGACCTTGTAAGGATGGGAAATCATCCAATGACTGCGTCTCGATCTGTGCAAAGCGGGAGGGTGTGTCAGACTTTTACTGACTAAAACCCATCCGTGTTCCATCATATGCCAATCGTGTACCGAGGACGCGGTAACCCTTTCGAACAATTCCGCAAACCCGGCATGCAACGGACCCTTGTGGGCTCCTACTCATTTAACCCCCACCTTATCGTAACCACAACAATTATATAATATTATATAATATTATATAATAATAATATAATAATATTCCACAACTTTCACACCACGCCATCTAGTCCCAAACTAAGCAGAGCTTGTGGTATGAGTACTAGACAACTGATAAACATACATATATATTTTTAAATACATACATGTTATAGATAAATTACACCCAGACAAAGAACAAATGATCGTGCTCATCACACAAACATTTGTCCTGGGTGGGAATCGAACCCACGACCTTGAGCATAGCAGTCAGGGCCACTGACCACTATACCAACAGGCCCGTCAAGATGTCAATTAATGTCCCGTCAATTATGGAACCTTACGTAACACTGTGGAGATATAAACATTATTATTATCGATTAAAATAAAATATTTCCATTCATTTGCTTGACCTTTTCCCAACTATGTTGTGGTCGACTCTCAGTCTTAACGAATGCAGCTGAGCACTACTTTTACATGGAACGACTCCCTATCTGGCCTCCACAACCCAGTAGCTGGGTAACACGATACTCCTTGGTAAGACGTGTCAGATTTTCTGACTTCTGACTACCCGTAACGACTTTCAAATGACAGCCGGGAGCAACTGCTTAACATTTAATATGGTGACCCATCCACAGAGTGACCTCGGTAAACGTTGTTTAACCTTGAACATCGACCCATGCGGCTGTCATTATTATTATTTTTGAAGTGAAAACTTCTTAGGCGGCGTTGTGCACTTTTTTTGTATTGGGTAAAAAATGTAAAACTCGTGTCAGGACACGTGACCTGATCGAAAATTCGTAAGACGGACGGAGAGTAGACAGCCGGCGGCGCGGCGTAGGAGAGGAAGTATCCCCCTCTCTTTCTACGGCGCGGCGAAAATGTATGCCAGCGCAAACTTTTTATATAAATTGTCATCTTTTTGTACGATAGCGCAATAAATAAATATTGTATTCTACCACATAAATGATAGTACTTTTATACTGATAATTAAAGCAATTCGTGCAAAATTATTCCCTAACTATTCCAAAATATCAAAAATGCACAACGTTAATATTCAAGTTTTCACTTCTGCCGGCACTCCCAGAGTGCAACCCGTCGTTTTTTTTTTATTGATAATAGGCTCGCGTTTGACCACCATCTCATTTAGCCACAAGCTACTTTTATTATTTATTTATTTAAGAAGCATGGAGGACTAACAGCTATTAAATACAGAAAATATATAGTATAGTAGACAGTGAGCCAATTAAAAGTCCTCACGTTTAGAGGCAGGAAAATCTTAAAATATCTTAATTTATAAGCAGCGTAGCGGTTTTTTTTTATTAAGACTAATGTAGGATACACTCAACAATTGCCTGGATAGAACGTAAACTCTCTACATATTAGTACTTCTTCAAAATAACGCAAAAAAAAACAACGCGTTGTTTTCTTTTGCTCCCCCTATCCGACCCACGATAGCATTACACAATTCAGACCTTTTCTAGTAAAAAGTGGTTTATTGTGTTCTTAAATAAAGTTATTCAGTTTACTTCACGGGGTATTGTGCGGGCCCATTGTTGGGAACCCAGGTGCGGCCCTTACACATTCACCTACAATAACGTTATGAATGTCAAAAACACGTTATTTTTATTTACCTTAAACGACGAAATTGTATTGTTATGGCCTATAAAGTGGTACAATGTTAAACGATACATTTAAATGATGTTTTCTTATTAGGAAGAAAATGGAGCCACTAGACTAAAGGAAGTTCAATGGTCTGTGATGGAAAAAATTACATAACTGTAAAAAAAACAACTGTAAAAACATAACTGTAACATAACTAACATAACTGTAAAAAGGATGTAAATTACCATACATTTTCATTGCTTTTTAAAAATAAATTTTAATCAAAATTTATTTTTAAAAAGCAATGAAAATGTATGGTAATTTACATCCTTTTTTAAGTTTTCGTATAAAAAATAGAGAAGGATTCCTTATAGTTTTCTCATGTCCATAAGCCCGTTAGCCATTATGAAGTAACTTATAGACAATTGATTCTAACTATAGATTTTAATCATACTTACATAAATTAAATCTGGAAAATAATAATGAGTAGATACCTCCCGTTTTTTTTTTGTAGTATTATCCTTGGATAGGTCTGAGGGATAGAATATATAGAAGATAGATAGAATATACTTTACTGTACACCAATAATTGAATCACACTTAAATAACAATATTGTAAAAAATTGGTTACAATGGCGGTCAGGGAAATTTTCTGTTGGTCAAAAAAATTTTTGAATCCTGAAATATATTTTCCGACATACCTACTAGGTACTGTTAAGTGATTTTTTCGTTATTCATATGCCCCCGGTCCCGCCCATTCCCATACTAAATAAACCATTGTCTTATATGTAAAGTACACACGATAATTGTATGTATGTATTACATTAGTCAAAATATCATACGAACTCTATTATATTACTTAGACTAAAACAAAAAGTCAATAGCTAAAATTTCTATTTTATTCGTGATGCGTGAATGTTAAAACTGGCCTTCCCGAAAAGGCAAAATTAAAAATCTTATTAAAGCATTCCACGGACAAACACAGTACAAATCACAAAATATAAGACTTTAGTTTATATGTCCCTGCCAAAAAAAAAGAAACGATAACACCGGGCTATTGGGCTTAATAAGCGTTCGACGCGCGAGTGATGACTGAGTTAATTTAAAAATACTATTTCAGTTTAACAGCGCAGAATTAGAAAATTGGTAGCCCGTGGCAATTCAAGCACGTAAAGCCATTGCTTTCGCGCCTGCCATTGGAATACTAAGAAAGAATAAAGGACTAGAGAATGGACCTGTAATTACGCTACAATTATACATTGATTTGAAAATTAATTATTTGAGCAAGACATAAAGTACATATACATTTATTAAATCTTGATAATTAATTTGTTTTAATATTATGATTCGAAAATCATACATTAAAATTGATTTAAAACATTAACCAAATACATTTCTCATCTGCAAAATCCAAATATTTCCGTTTTTATGGTTTCTGTCCTAGTTTAACACAAAAGAGTTTTTATTCTATGAAAAAAATCAAAATTGGAACTTCATTTGTTTATCCTATAAATGAAATGATTCACTGTTTTGAGACAAATGTGTGTCTCAGTATTTATATGTATCATCTATGAATGTGTGTTTAGAGTTAGATGGAGTACATTTCACCTTTGAAAACTAAAAATTAGCGCTTATCTTAAAAACTTTTTGGTCTTTATTTATTTACTGTGACTTTGGGATGCCTGAAAAATTGCATCTAAGCCTGTCATCTATTCATAGAGTCTACAAACGCTATCGGGAGACTGGTTTGTTCACGCGCCGTTCAGGATCTAGCAGGAATCACTTCTGAGCGAGATGATGACCTTAATGCTTTTCAACTGCAGCAGCAGCTTCATGTTGAACGTAGGGTGGCTGTAAGTGACTACAATTAGAAGAAGGTTGAATGAACGTGGACTGGTACCGCACAAGCCAGCAAATGGGCCGACATTAACTGCAGACCATCGAAGAGCGTGCCTTAACTTCGCACGTGAACAGCTAAATTGGTCATACCTCCAGAGGAACAAAGTCCTCTTTTCTGATGAGTGTAAAATTATGCTGTATGATAATGACGGAAGGAACAAAGTCTACAGAAGACATGGAGAACGCTTTGCACAATGCTGCATTAAAGAAAAGATCAGCTATGGTGGCGGTTTGTGGACGGTTTGGGGAGGAATCAGCGGCAACGGTAAGACAGAGCTTTTCTTTGTGTCTGAGCCACGTCTGCCTGCACTAAACAGTCATCGGTACATCGAACAGTGTCTTGAGCCTCACGTGATGCCCTATGTACATTTTATTGGCAACGGTTTCATATTCATGCACGACAATGCTAGGGCTCACACCGCGAGGGTTGTACTAGATTATGTTCCCGAAGTCGATATCTTCATTATGGAATGGCCACCAAGAAGCCCGGTCATGAATCCGATTGAATATTTATGGGATGAATTAAGAGACGAATTTATGAAGGAGCTCCTGCCCCAGAAACACTTAGCTAGCTGCAAAATGCAATCCAAGAGGAATGGAATGGAATGCCACATTTGATCGTGACTCTCATCCAATCGATGAAGAACCGTATGGAAGCAGTAATAAGAGCTCGGGGAGGGAATACAAGTTATTAAATAAACGTTTCTTTTTTTTTTCATTTACGTGTGTTGTTTTATCAATTTCCTTTATACGCCATACAGGGTTAAAATGACTTGTTAAACAAAATATGTAACAATGTGAAATTTAATTTGAATTGACATGTATTCCTAAATAATTATACACATTTTTCTGATAATCCTTACAAAACATAAACTTGCAAGATGTTTCGATTTTTCTGATGAGAAGTGTATTTACGATACTTGCAGTCACATTTTCATAATCTATTGATGTCCATCGATGGACTTAAAAGGCTACTTTTTGTAATGCTAGGTGCGTAACAAAAAATAGTATTTTAGCATTTACGCAGAGGTGACGACGAATAGAGTAAGGTTAGAACAGCCAGTCTATAGCTGGCTGTCGAGCAGTAAGTGTAAGTTGAATACACCTTACAATGTGACGAAGTGAAGCTGAAATAAAGTATATTTATGACAATATACGTTGGTGTTCTTTTATATTATCCTTAAAAATAAACCAGAAACGCATTAATTAAAACTTTTCGCACGTTACTTATTTTATTCTCTCAGATCCTTTTGTACGAACACATTTTCTTCTTATTTATTTATTTACACTTTATGCACATAGGTAAAAAGGCGGACTTAATGCCGAAGGCATTCTCTACCAGTCAACTATGAGTGGTGAAGAGATAGAGTGGAAGGTGCAATATGTACGTGAAAATTATATTGGAAAAAATAATGATAATAATAGTGATAACACAAAAAACCTAATATCATAAAATAGAAGTATCATAAAATAGAAATCTACATAAATAATATATATGAATAAATACTTATATAAATATATAATTATACATATAAATACTTAAAAGAAGCAAATGAACATTAAATGTGGAAATTCTGCTTATTGGTGAAGAAAGTGGATCCGCAATTTCTTTTTAAATGCGTAGCGATTGTCAGCCGTCCTGATCTCAAGAGGAAGCGCATTCCAGAGGAGAATCGACTGGATATGAAAAGAAGAATGAACAAAGTCAGAAGTATGAGAAGAACAGAGTAAGAGAAGATTATAATATCGTCTTCTTCTTTGACGTTGCACTCTTTGTTAGTAGATAGTAGTCGTGTTTCTTCTTCACGTCGACTTAAGTGGCCTGTTTCATAATGTGAAGCCATCTTAAATACCTACTAGCACCTTATAAGTCTTTCCATTAAAATCCCAGATCCAGATCATTGACCTCCTAATATTCGACCTACAAACGATACACGTGTAAAATAAAAATAAATTAAAAATTTACGTTTGGTTATTTACCTCATTCCTACATACAAATCTCAAGTACTGCTCGAATATATTCAAATCGGATTTGCATATTTTCGTCCTCTGTGCCTTAAAAGGTAAGTTGTTGTTTATGGATCTCATTTAGTAGATTTTTGACAGTGGTTACAGAATGACAGAGACAACCCTTGAAAACTACCACTTCTGACAGTCTTGCTAAAGCTACCCAGTAAAACATAGTGTATTACATACTCTTTGCTCTTTGCTACCCAGTTACTGGATCGCGAATTTAGTATAGGCAGTCGCTTCGTGTAAATTACTGGTACTCATTGTACCTGGATAAACTGGAAACTGTCTCCAACTTAATAGTTTGGAAAAGGTTGGACAGAATTATTGATTGCAGTTTCTAACGTCAAGTCACTCAGGTAATTGTGAAACTTGTATTTACCTCACTGAGTTTGTCTGGGTATTAAAATGGACGGAAATGCTACTCGTATCTTCCATAATTATCTATTCATGTAAATTCTGAAATGTCAACTTATCTATGCTTTCTCAAGTACTTACGATTATTCGACTTCTCAAGTGACTAGAGGGCTGGTCTTTTCTTTGGACAGAGAATCAGCATTGCCATTCAACGTGGCAATACCGCCAGTGTTCTGGGCACTTTTCCCATTGATAGCGATGTTGACGAATTTTTCGATGCCCTATAATTTCTATTTATTTTCGCCTGTATATTCTATGTTTAATTTTTAGCACTATGTAAATATATGAAAATAATATTTAAGTGTGTCTTTCAGGAGCTTATGACTAAATAAGCCGCACTTCTAACTTCTAGGGCAGTGTTTTTCAATCTTTTTGTATACGCGACCCCTTTACAGGATGAAAAATTCTCACGACCCCCTTAAGACATATACAGACAAAACTTTATTAATTTAAATGAGATGATTTTCTCTATTTTGATACCTATGTTGCTTAGCAACTCTGGCTGAAGTTGGTCTGTAGATGAGTAACCATCTCAACTAATCGAGATTCCACCGTGCCTTAGGGAGCACGTTAAGACGTTGGTTTCGGCAGTCATTTATACACCTTTGACAGTCGTTACCGGTAGTCAGAAGTAAGAAAATCTAACACTGGTCTTGCCAAGCGATAACGTATTACGCAGCTATTCGGGTAGGTAGAACGGGTGGCTCTAGATCGGCTGAACCGACTTCAATAGGTCTTTGACTGAATATAGAGCAAGTTAATCCTGGAATTCCCAAGGGATCGGAATCACGAGGAACAGACCGCGATGGTAACATAGTGCGCATAGCTAGCTGGGCTATGGACAAGTGCTATTGCATTGTCTATCTACGTTTTCTTACTTGTTCCTGTTTTCTAGCCATGTACTCATTACCTTTTACATAACGTCAACTGCCTCGGTGGCCTTGCCGCATGTGTGACTTCTGGGACAGAGGTACCGGGTTCAATTCCCGGGTCGGGCACAAAGTGCTATTCGGTTTTACTAATAGAAATTTCTCGGTAGTAACCCGGAGTTTGGAAATTGGCATTGTAATACCTCCGTGCCTCGGAGAAAAAGCAGGTGCAGGACCAACGCGTACTTCTTTCTCTCCGGGCGTACATCTGTATCTGCGCATATACCTGTGCACTATATTATCCCCTACGTAGATGGCTCATCTTCACTAAGTTTGACCGCCGTGGCCAAAATCGATCACGAGGACTATATTGTTACGAGCTGGAGTTCAGGATAGAAATAATTAACGCCAATTAAACCAAAATTAACACTTTAATTAATCAAACACAAAATAAAAATTTAACACAATTATTTGCATCACAACACTTGTCACTTAACACTTAAATCGCACTGAAAATCACTTGTATAGCTTCGATTGTATCGCGTATTCGCCTCGTAATAAGACTGACTCTCTACGTCCCTTTGCGATCTATTTATACCCCGGTCTGTCAGCTCTAAAACATTCTTGTAAAATCGACTCACCGCCTACACTGCTAAGAATATTCCAGACGCTACTCGA
Organism: Tholera decimalis; assembly: GCA_943138885.2. Classification (NCBI taxonomy): domain Eukaryota; kingdom Metazoa; phylum Arthropoda; class Insecta; order Lepidoptera; family Noctuidae; genus Tholera; species Tholera decimalis. The sequence continues at coordinate 29,532,558 of OW964550.2, read as the reverse complement.
GATACTCAGTACTGCTACTCGCCGCTAGATGGTGTTAGTGTCTCGAACATTCTAGATTTCTGTCAAAGTTTCACGACGTACTTTACTAAGCGACTGGCGTAACAATATAATAACGTCAAACCGAAAACAAGCACTGTAATATTTTAATGCCATGCAAAAACTATCCAGTATAAACACAGAGCAATCATTTACGTGTCAAAACTGATAACAACTGATTTGATAACTACATTTAATCAAGCTGAAAAGCAGTCATTAATTGTTAAATACACTAAATAAAATTATTAATCAGTATCAATATAAGCCTAAAAATATTAAACTATGTATTTAATGAAAATTTAAAATTATCCCAAGGACAGAAATTACCATGTCATCTGATTACAAGCAGCATGTTATAAAGATTACAATGTTTTAATAAGTTAAACATAATTACATAAACCATACTCACGCACACGTATCTACTCCCACCACACCTACACACACACATTATACGCAGACACACTCAGCCTCGCACAGAAACACAAACACTCCACCACTCATACATGAGTGTATGATATCCAATGTAAATAATGTAGAGGGCGGGAACCTGTCGTCCTGAAACACAGGCTTCGAGCCTAGCTTATGCACCAGTCTCCCACAATATATTTATTACTTATATTACCTACTTAAATAACCGTCACCATTGTATATTGTAGTGAGAAAAATAATTTAATTTATTATATTACTATTTATAGAAATTCAGTTTAAACTGGAAATCTTTCTTCAACGATATTTTTTTATTCACTCCAGATATTTGTGAATGTTATTAAAATGTACCATGAAACTAGCATTTTCTTCGAACCACTAAAAACTACTTTGACGGGCGCATTTTTAAAAAGGCTGTGGGATAAATAAATTAGTAAATAAAACTAAGATTTTGTAGCACTTTGGTGGTTCTTATTTGTGTAAAATAAAGTAGTTTATATTTATTACCCTTGGCGTTGTAGTAAACTACGGAACCCAGCACTGCGCGTTGCCCGACACGCACTTGACCGATTTTTAAATATAGAAATTGCCGATGATAGGATACTGTAATTAGTATGTTGTATCTGACGTATAAAAATATCGCATAGATAACTATCACAAGCTTTAACAGACAGCTAAGCTCAGCTAAGGAAATGAGCAACTTAATAGGGCCGTCACTAAGTAAAGAGCATGCTGCCGTTACTTTTTCATGGCAGTCTTTTAAACTATTTACGGTAAATTGTAACATCGAAACTAATTATTTGCTCTACAAGAGTTATCCAAGAAGTTAGGGTCATATATGCATAACTTAAAACATGTAACATAATTGGCCAATGCGTTTTCCACTGCCCACAGAGAAGAGGCCTGAGTCCCATTACAACCTTCTCTCTATGAGAAGGAATGGACTGGTAACAACCACGTGGGCTCGGTGCGGGTTAGTGGATGTCGCAAGTCATCGGACTTTCGGTCGAAATTTTCTAACAAGAAGAATATGCTAATTTCTTCACGATAATTCGCACACTCAAAATGAAAGTGACCTAACTCTAAATTCGTGTAATTTCAGATTTTGATGTAAACTGGCCTGAAACATTACTCTGAATTGCCGTGGAAACAGGAATCTGAATTACGAGTTATAAAGAGACAGCTTATACATTTGCCACTTGAGATATATGAATATAATTTATTCAATGCTGCTTTATTAATTATTAATGCTCAAATCCAAAAAATACTTTTTTTTTGAATTAGGTCCCTTTCATTCTGAGTGTGCGACATGTTCGTTCACCGTTTTGAGAGCAGAGGTGATAATGACCCCGCCCGATCACTATGTTTGGCAAGCCAATCCCTTGGGAGAAGCGAGCCAAATACTTAGGTGTGATCCTCGACCAGTTCCTTAACTTCAGTGAGCACATAAAGTCGGTTCGCTCGCGAGCCGCTTTCGCTCTCGGTAGGCTCCACGCCTTGCTGAATAAACACAGTAAGCTCTCCCTTAGATGTAAAATCCGAATCTACACGACATACATACGTCCTATCATGACGTACGCCTGTCCGGTGTTTGCTCATGCCAGTCCCAATCGTTTTCTCCGAAAGGCCACGGGCGCGCCCTGGTTCTTGAGGAATGAGGATCTCCACGTAGACCTCAAACTCCCGACCATAAAGCAAGTGTTGAAACGCATGTCAGTGCGTTACTTCACCTCTGCTGATACCCACACTAACCCCCTGATCGTATCGGCCGCCCGATACAGACCCTCCAAGATTTCTCGGGTTCGTCGCCCGCGTAACGTCCTAGACGAGCCCGATGACCCCACCACCATCCGACAAGAGAGCAGTAGGGAAACCAGCACTCTTACAAAATACACATACAAAACGCGTTCCGTATTCCGGCCTCGCCGACGAGGCCCATCGCGACGTCCGCGTACATGTAATGGAAATCCTCCCCGACCTTTGCCAAACGAGCCAGCCCGCGATGCTGAGCCAGTAGCAATAAATACTCCCCTAAATACGACCCAGCCTGTCCCTTTGCTGCCCTCCCAAAATGACCCCGCTATGCCGAGGCCCGTACTCCACAGGGAGTGCCCTTAGCGTGCGGTCATTAGCTTGTAAGTATATTTTAGTTTGTAAGCCCTGGCTGGGGGCCTTTAATTTATTAGAGGTCACCACAGGACAGACCGGTTAAGTAGACGCACAGCCTTACTGAGCTGATCTACGAGTGGCCCTACCTAAAAAAAAAAAAAGGTGATAATGAAAATTACACAAAGTATTGTGCCTAAACGGGTTCTAATCCACAACCTACAAACTCGTAAGACGTGCCTGGAATCGAAGACCCACCACTGCTTTAATACATTCAAACATGTAATCCATCCATACTAATATTATAAATGCGAAAGTAACTCTGTCTGTCTGTATGTTACCTTTTCACGCCTAAACCACTAAACCGATTTAGATGAAATTTGGCATGGGAATAGTTCAGGACCCTATAAAGGACATAGGATAGTTTTTATCCCGGAATTCCCATGGGATCGGGAATTACGCGGGAAAAACCTCCCTCGCGATCCAAGGTGCAGGCAAAAGCTAGTCAGTTAATAATATTCATTTACTAATTTAATATTCATTCTACTATTCCTAATATGAAAATGTGTCTCTCTGCAACGCTTTCGCGTCTAATTCACTGAGCGGATTCAAATGAAACTTGGCATACATATTGACTGTAATCTGGATTAGTAGGATACTTTTCGTGGGTAAAAAAGTGGGTAGAAGTTGGCTTATACATGACATATTGTTTTAATCTACAATACTAATATTATAAAGAGATAAAATTTGTTTGTAAGTTTGTATGTAGGGGGTAATCTTCGGAACTAAATTCATTTTTTTTTCATTTCTTTTTTATTATAATGATTTTTTCTTATATATTTTGACATGACAATATTATTTACTTTTCAAGTAACAGAATATACTTTTCTTTTTTATTTTATCATTTTTAATTTTCTGGTACAAGACGACAATATTATTTTCTTTTTCAAGTAATATATTTTTTTGTAAAAGCAAAAGCTATATTGTGAATGTGAGAGTAATGTGGGATAACAACGGATATTATGAATAGATTACCACACTGACTGGCAGTTTGAGTGCTTTATACGGCCCACCCAAATGTCCTTACTTTGGTATTGTTCGTCAAATCGTTCGAGCTCCTTAAGGTTCTAAGTTGAGCTACGCGATATTTTACAAATGCTTGCACTGTTTGGACGGGCCTGCTCAAATCTGTGTGATTCTGTCCTCTAAAGGGCGCCACAGACATTAACCTACATGGCTCTCATATGATTTGATCACTATAGATTGTATGGACTTAAAGAGACGTTGACCTCTGAGTTTATTTCAGTGTTTCTTCTCTTTCTTCAAAAAAGACGTGAAAGTGGTATTTATAACCTATTTGCAAAATAAACATCATTATTTCATTGTGCTCCATCTTCGACCACATCATCACTTACCATCAGATGAGATGGTGGTCAAACGCGAGCCTATTATAAATAAATAAAAATATATATATAATTATCCAATTCTAAAAAATATTTCTTTGGTAGTAAGCTGCATTATTGGGGAGTGCTACAGGCTATTAATAATTTTTAAATTTACGCAAACGAAGTCGCGGGTGAAGTGTTATAATAAATATAGCAGCTATGTTCCAAGACGTACCCCGTAATCGCCAACGTAATCTAGTCATATCCAAATGAATGTTTAAATGTCCTTACTGTTGTATTGTTCAAATGCTTGGCGTGATTGTCTGGACGAGTTCACTCCAATCTGTATGATGCTTTTCTCAAAAGCCCACTTCAGACATTATCCTATAGATTTAAAGAATCTTTATTTCTGGCTGGAAAAGAACATTGCACAGTCATTTGTAAAATATTTAAAAATTTAACAATTAATTTCTTCATCATCTAATGACACAGCATTCGATAAAAAATGTGAAACGTTTAAAAACAAGGTGGAGAAAAACATAATTACAAAACATATATCAGAAAAGTAGGTCTATCTAAGATCTTAAATCATAGCTGGCCAATTAGAAACCATGTACTCATTATCCTTGTTAATGGAAATAATGATCATACATAAAAAATATATGCAACGAATCCTCCTTTTTAAGATGTCAGTTTAAAAGGAAGTCTTCTTTGAATTTGCCCATTCTGGTTTTATTTAGTTACATTGCTTTTAACTTTAACTTATCACCATGCTACATGTTTGCAAAGAGGATTTTCCATAGTGACTGTCACTTGGCCACAGATGCGACGTAGTGGTACCAATGTAAATTTACAATAATATAATCAACAATCCTATATGGTTCTCATATATGATTTGACTAGTACGAATAGTACCTATGGACTTTAAAAAATAATTTGACCTCTTGAATTAGATTCGGTGTCTTTTTGGAGTAGTCAGGATTCACCGACCTCCTTAGTTGAAAGTGACCAGAAAATTACGGGTGAAAGTGTATTTTTTTACCAACTAAAAATAAACAGAATGAAAATTGCAACTATATGTACGGGGAATTATGTCCGAGTTTGTGTTCCCAGATAGAAATAACGTTTAGGCCACCAGCGCTTACCATGACCTAAGCATGCTCCATCTGAGATAGTGGTCAAACGCGAGACTAGCCTCAAAAAAAAAATGCGGACAGTGCCCCCAAAACACACGCTCATTACCACTTTCTAGTATTTTAACTTGAAAGAGGAAGGAAGGAGAGGTTCAAAAAAGTTCCCAGTAACACATCTGTCTATTAAAACCTTGAAAAAAAATACTCAGCTAACGCAGATTCATAACTAATTAAGTATTGAAGAATAGTCTATGCCGTTATTTTGACATAGTTGTATTGCCAGATTACGTGATTAGTTCAGATTATGTGATCCAAAAAAAAAAACGACTGAGATCTATAACATTCTATTGAAACTTCATTTTTTTAATTACCACCACCAATAAAGCTTAATAAAAACAAAAGTACCATTTAACGGCCACCCTTCAGAAAACCGTTACCCTGAATAATTGATAGGAAGCTTATTTTTTGTAAGGAAACATTCAAGGTGGGGGCTTAAAACATTGATAATGACTTTTTCGGTAATGTCACGAATTCCTTTGAGCAAATTAAACTTGGCTGGTCTCCCTCATCTAATTAACTTCTTGAAGCACATTTTAAATAAACAACCTGTTGGTTTCCGCTTCTAATTTATAAGAAGGCTGGGAAGTGAACGGATATCTTACTGTTAGAGGTGATAACTTTTTTAAAACTAAATGCCTTTTGGAATTAGAATTTGATGATGTGTCATCATCACATATGCTGCAATCATGCAATTCAAAATATGATTACTTGAAGAACGGGTAGTAGAAACTCTATCGATCAGTGTCAGCGCTAAAAGTGGTCTTAAAACAATAATGACTTTTCAAAAGCCTTACTTACGAATAATACAGTAAAGCTGGATTACACACACACACTCACACACACCAATACCCAACTTCACTTACACCTGGACATACGAGTGTAACTCTTTTCCTATTCGCAACTTCTACCTACGATTACATCCCCACAAATACTTCAAACCTGCGTCTGCTAATGAAGTTGAGTATTGTATAATCAAAATAATGTTTTAAAGTTGTTTTGAATAGTATGTATACTTCGGCCCCGGGCGTCGGGGATCGCGCACCAATTTCTGGCTACCATAAACCCGAGCCTGCGTATGGCTAGCAAGGGTAGCTCACTGTTCGGTAAGGTCCAGGTTGGTGGAGCATCGTCCGTTCCACACACGTCTCAAAGAGCAGTCAGCATTACTGTTATGGCCCGGTAGGGCCGTTGCCAGCCGGGGTTGCGGAATTGTTTTAACGAGATAACGCGGCCCTGGAACGCAAGGGCCACTGAAGGAGCAGATCGAGCTTGTAGTCAGTAGAAGTCTGCGACTCCCTTCCGTTTCATCCAGAGCGAGAAGAATCATTCGAAGACGTTTCCACCAAAACAAAACTTCCGCACTCACTTACTGAACAGACAGTAAATACTGATTGTTTCCTTGCAAACATTGTTTATTAATCTACTTTTGTAATGAATTCATGCCAATTTTAAAAGGAACACTCTTGAAGGACTGAACCGACACTGTTCAGCACTTGACCGATGTACTCGCATTTGTTCACTAGTCCAGCAGTGGACGTTTTCAACTGATGATAATAAAATTCATGGGATAGGAATTGTGAATCGTGATCACCTGACTAGACATTTACCAACTATGTTGACCTCAACAGGCGAATAAACTTTCCAGTCTAAACCGATGTAACTCAGTAGCAGTGCTTTAACCGTAACTGGGTAACACGAGATCTCATTAAATAAGTGTTATCAGTTTTTAACCGACTTCTAAAAAAGGAGGAGGTTCTCAATTCGGATGTTTGTATTTTTTTTTATGTTTGTCCGCGCAAAACTCCGTCGCTTGCCAACCGATTTGAAAAATTCTTACCTTGTTAGAAAGGGTATACTTCCCAAATGGTCCCATGCAAATTTTATCGAAATCGGACAAGCCGTTTCTGAAAAATCAACAAAAGTCTAAAAAAATATTTACGTTGATGATCTTTTCGTTTACTCTGCATTGCGTTTTTTGTTCGCGCATAACTCCGTCATTTACGAACCAATTTCGAAAATTCACTGACCCAATAAAAAGCATGAAAATAAAAACTTTTTTGCAAAAAATAAAACCGACTTCCATATCAAAATACTACAAAGCCAAAAATAATTTTAATTTCGGAAGGCGGTGTAAAAAAAAAGAAAATACAAAACCAATAACACCGACTTCCGAAATTAAAATTAGTTTTGGTTTTGTAGTGTTTTGATATGGAAGTCGGTTTTATTTTTTGCAAAAACGTTTTTATTAGTTTACTTTCTACCCGTAACGTCCGTCAAAGATATTACAGCCAAGAAACCAAAATAGCTGAGCGTACTTTTCAAGGCACAGAGGGATATCGATATGGAAAGGAAACCTATCTACAGATCCCAGACCTTAGCAAGCGTTGTTTGACCCTGATCTACGCTCCTCACCAGGGTGTGAGTATACCCTAGTTAAAAAAACTAGTCCCCAATTCAAAATGGTAGACTGATGTGCAACAAAAGACGCCTTATACATCAATGGCTCCTACATGTACCAGGCTATGCAACACAGCACATCAAACGCTCTACGCACATCATAATTGAGTTACACCACTACTAATCCTTGTCCGGAGGGGCGATTGATACATTATCCTTTCTCAAAGTCTAATCTATACCTGTACAAAATTTCAACAATATCCGTTAAGTAATTTAGACGTGAAAGTACAGACAGACATAGTTACTTTCGCATTTCTGATATTAGTAGGGAAGCAGGGTATTAGTATTATGTAAAACCTTATTTTAAGTTTACAAAACGAAAAAAAATAGTCTAGAATCAGTAATAGAATCAATATGAATGTTGTTTTCATCGTTTTATATGCTGTGCTATTCATTTTTAAATAAAAAATTAGGGAACTCATTGTGAATCATGTATGACTCATATGTTCTCATATGAGTCGTAGACTCACTTTACTGAAAGGTCACAGCGGAAACTCGAGCGCATGGGGCTAGTGAAATCCGTTATACACACCACAGGTCATCCTTTAGTCACCCGGAAGCTCTGTGCTGAAACATAATCTACCTATATAATAATATTTTTTTGATGAATCTATTTGACCCTTTATGTCTTTATAGTTATGGTAAAATTTATGTCGCATAGTACGACAATATCTTATATAGATAAAAATTTGTTAAACTATGAAACTCATGGTTTTACATGAGTTCCACACAAACAAATTTTTCCTTCTTCATTGAAAATGTTTATAGGTGGTAACAAAAACACACTTATCTAATTTTAAGCCTGTTTTAAATTCTAAAGTTATTTTAGTCTTAAAACAGTGCGGTGGGTTAAAAGCCGAGCACTTAAATAAGCTGTCAATTCGTCGCTAAATGCTAAGTTTAAAAGCGTTATTATCTGATGTGATTGGGTATAGACCGCGGTACATTAGTGTAATTAACCAGATAGGTTTTGCTTAATAAGCGATGCAACATTATTTTCGTCAGGCTTGTCAATTTGTAATGCAGTGTTGTGGTGGTTACTTTTATGAGTTTGTAAGTTCTTTGTTATATATTCAATAATAAGTACTTAATAACCGCATGTTTAAAAGTGTGGTGCTTAACATTTTTGATGGGCAGGAACACAAAAATATTGCCCCGTATATTTAGTTCACCTTGTGACAAGCCCCTTTTGAGCGACTACAATTAATTACAAATTATATCATTAACCCAGAAACTCAAACGATTAGAAGTATGTTACGACAAGTAAAGTCGCATACAGACACTTGTTACTATAAACCCTTACCACGTAATTAGAAGTGGTGTGCCATAGAAATATACGGCAGTATAAACCGTTCTTTTGTCGACGAGACTGCGTTCACCCATAGCTACGGTGGCGCGACGCTCAGCTACCTAGCGTACTTATGGCTTCACTTGAAAAAATCCATGCACTTAGCGCAGAAAATAAGCGCGGCTTTCGACCGCATTCACTTTTAGCGATGTAGTTTTTCTCCTTTTACACCCTCCACACCCATTCTCCCAGCTGGCATCCCCCATCTCACTCCAACTTCGCATCTCTTCAACTATACTCGCTCCGCTTTAGCGTTCGTGACACAAAGCAATATGTGAGTTAACTTCAGTGTAACGGTTCTTGTTTGAGTTGCGATTTAATGCCTCCTTAAACTGAGATGGTTTACGGGTTAACCGGGTTGAAAAGGATAAAAGTATCCACAGTTGTTTACTTTTTGGATCTGCTTCGTTTCAATAAAAACTTTGAATCCTTTAAAGGCAATCGAGCGCTTTAGGCATGTACGCTTTATTATAGCGAGATTTAGCAGAACTTTTCACTTGGATGAAAATTGAATATTGATCCGCTATACCTCTTTTTCATTAGAGTTTGTAAAAGATAAAATTACATAAAAAGGCGTTTGTTACGAAAGCTATTGTTGAACTCTCTCGCTATTATGATTCGCCTCTTAATGTGAATATTTAAGGTGGAAAGTATTTTTCTGAAAAAAGATATATATAATTAACATTGAAATTGAAAAAGCTATCCCGTTACCTGCTTATTACAAAAGCTACTTGACCCGAACGACCCCGTCCCGCCAAAGACCGGACCCCGTTCATCTGGAAACAATTTTGTGCGAGAATCGGCCAGATTAAGAGCTAATCTATATTTACCAATGAAACAAGCATCAGTGTCGGCCACAACTTGTCCAATTTACATGACGAAGGTGGCGATATCGCAAAAGAAAGTTTTCGACAACTTTTATCAGATCCCAGCCCAGTGCGGCTGATGAGTTGGCACCAAACTTTATTTACTGATACGACGATTCAATTTAATGGAGACGGATACGGAAAACATTTAACATGGTACATTTTTAATTCAATTTGATTGCATTGATTTATTTTTGAGAGAAAGAAAGAGTTGTGAGATTAAATTAAAAATGCATTTTTTACGCCCTATAAAAGAGGCAGTTTCATTAATTATAAAAAGCCGCGTGCCTAAACTCCAAGCTTACGTATGTTTGAATAAGATTTAAAATTTTAATTAGTAAACTTCAAAAATGTGGACTGACTATCAAAGCACTTTGAAAGTTGAATATAAATGAAAATAGAAAGTCCCACTCCACATTAGGCGAGCCCGCTCCAGACTCGGGATCTGGCTCCGAGGGACTGGGATTAGGCACTGCCTACAGTCGAGTACGTATTAGACGAAGAGATTTAAACTGAATTAACCGTTCGATCGTAAAATTGGAATGCCACACAGATAATTACCTGACACTCACAGAAAAGGAAGTCGCTTAGAAAGGGGATTCAAATAAGCGTGTAGGAAGGACAAAGCGAATTGGCTGCCCTCAAAGATTGGAGAGATCCGATCACGGCAAAAATAACTGAAACCTCGCTATTAGAAAGCGATCGGCTGGAACCCGATACTAGTTATTCAATTGAGCCGGTATTTAGAAATGACAACCGAACTCTCTGGTTGTGATAGTCTGGTTGTATATACTCACAAATCAATTCAAATACACAATCCTTTTTGTTAGTAATATATGTAAATATCTACGCTACTTATGCACGATTGCATATATGTAATTCTTAGATATTATACTAAATCTATAGGTATCTCTTTAGATTCTAAAAGTTACATACATTTTGATATTGTGAAAATAATATTCCTGACGAAGTATTTCAAATTCTGTGTCACACAATTGAATTGTAGTCAAATATTACCCTTTATTTTACCCATTACAATCAAACTGCAATTAAAATAAAGTACACACATCAAAAGTGTCTAGGGATCAACATATATTTTTGCAATAACTTTTCTCCTGATTGATATTAATTAAAATTTTCTTTAAGGATTCATCAAATAAAGTGTTTTCGTTTGTCACAGTAACGATAAACCAAGTCACCTTTGCATTAATAAAGAAATTTGCCATTTTCCTAATAAAGGGATTTTTGACATTTGAACCACTAACATTAAAGTTCGAAAAAAAGACTGAAATAACAGTTTTCTTTAAAATTTTATTGGGTAACTTAAACAATTAATAATCCGTGTTTCTACCGCGAACACTAACAACACAAGAACATCGGTTTGGCATACTCAAAATGAGTTCATCCAAATCACGCTGTGGAATGGCCGCCCATGTTCGTTGCAACAACAAAAAAAGGTCTTCTTGCGACTGGATACCCTCCATATTCGGCAGAGCTCTTCTCTGTAGCATATCCCATGCATGCTCAATCGGGTTCAAGTCTGGCGACTGAGCAGGCCAGAGCAGGACATTGATGTTAGCTGCGGCGAGAGTCTGTCTTACAACTCTTGCGGTGTGCGGTCGTGCATTATCATGCATTAACTGAAATAAGGGACCGATTTGCACTTGTAGAGGAACGATGACGTCAGATACAATCGTCTCAGCATAAATTTGAGCGTTGAGGTTGCCTCTGATTAAAATCAACTCAGTTCTTCCGCCGATCCAAATACCCGCCCATACCATGATGGTTCCACCACTATAAGGATGGACTTCCTGGCAGCATTTTAATCACTGTTGGCGTCCAGGGGTTCTCCAGTGTCGTCATCAGAAAAGCACACGAAACGTCATTGTTCTTCTGCCCAATTTCTGTGTTCAAGAGCCCATTGATATCGAATCCTACGATTGTGCATTGCTATAGGTGGTACCCGTAGCGGTCTTCGGGAATGAAGGTTCACTTCATCCAAGCGGTTTCTGACTATTTGGTCGCTAATTAAGTTCCCTGAAGAGTGATGAAGCCTCACGGCTAACATCATGGCGGTTATTGTTGGAGCTCTTCGAGTTAAGATTTGGATGTATCGGTCTTGTCTCCGTGTGGTGCAGCGATACCGTCCTCCATGGCGCTCAGCCACGGTACCAGTGCTTCGGTAACGTGTCCAAAGTCGACTGATAACACTCTGACTTGTATTCAGAGCTAAAGCCACAGTACGTTGCCGGGAACCAGCTTCTATCATTCCCACGGCTCTGAGCATTTCTTCCCTGCTTAAATGACGTCGCCGCTCCATAATAACGTTGGTTTTAATCAGTAGTAGGGAAACAGTAGCACTAATAATGTCTTCAATGCGTTTTATGTTTTTATAGGGAAAATATTGACAGCTGATTTTCATCTTTTACTCGAATTTGATTAACAGTTCCTGTTTCAAATTATGAAATGCACCAAAAAGGATCCATATAAATTTATAAAATCATAAATTTATTACAAAGCCACATCTCAATCTCAAGAAATCCGCATAAAAATGCTTGATCCCTAGACACTTTTGATGTGTGTATATTAAAATAAATTACAATATCATACAGGTATTAAACCATATCCCATTATAGACATAATTGCAAATATCACAAATATGGTGACAAAACCCAACAATCTCCTTGAGCGTCTAGCGAACCAATCAACTGTTGACGATGTGCTACCAATTTACATAGGCATTCCACAGATAATGTAGAATGGGACCTCTGAATAAGAGTTTACAGTCTTATTATGATTTTCGTACATATTTTGACTTTTCCAAAAATATTTTTTACTAACTTTTGCCCGCGGCTTCGCCCGCGTTAATTTACATTTTGTCAATAATTCTTGTTGCCAAAAAAAGTGTACCGTTCCTTTTTGGTTGGTTAAAAAACGCATATAATATTTAAAAAAACCATCACCAGGGTCCATCCATTTCAGAGAGTTGATAAACTATACAGAGTACGACGTCACTTGCTCAATATCTATGACATTGTCGACGGACTGATACTCGACAACATTATAATCCACATGAGACATAATCTTTTCGTTGATCTGCCCTACAATTTCATTAGTCGGTGCCAAAATTGCTCTTTCACGCTGCTATACTCTATCCCTCATATTTGTTTTCAAATCAGAATAAACGTGGTTTATTAAACAATCTGTATCTTGGACTATGTTACGGAATTCAAAGCTCAAATAAATCATCCCGTTGATATCTGTTGCCACACGATATTCTCCTAGTTTCAAAAGAGCAGCCGCATATAGCCCCGATTTTAAAATAGAAATGATTCGTATTTTAACTTGATTAGTTAAAATTTAAACGACACGGTTGGCGTAACGGTTGACTGGTGCATAACGTGGGTTCGACCCCAGCCCTAAACAAAGATTTGTATGACCTACATGTAGTTGTGTAGTTTAAAAAAAATTGTTTTGAGTGGTTCTTGAATACGGAATTTGAATGAATTGGGAGGGGGAGAAACAAAGTTCCAACACCCCTTTTACATCCTTAAGGGATGATTTCTGGGATAAAAGCCATCCTATGTCTTTTCCAGTGTCTAAAACTATCTCTATACCAAATTTCATCTAAATCGGTTCAGCGGTCTAAGTGTATTATGTGCGTAGGGAGGGCGGGACAATATTGATTCCCTATACGTAATTCCAACATCCTTTTTTCATAATTTCGGGATGATTTCCGGGGTAAAAACTATCCTATGTCTTCCCCAGGGTCCTAAACACTATTCCCATACCAATTTTAAAAATCAAATTTAATTAATTTGATTTAGCTTTTGCCAGCGGCTGCGTCCGCGTGCAATTCGAAAACTATCCCACAGGAACCTTATATCGGGATAAAACTATCCTATGTCTTACCCAGAGATCTAAACTATTCCCATACGAATTTTAAAAATCAAATTTAATTACTTTAATTTAGCTTTTGCCAGTGACTGCGTCCGCATGCAATTCGAAAATTATCCCACGGGAACCTTATATCGGGATAAAAACTATCCTATGTCCTTTCCAGGGTCCTAAACTATTCCCATGCCAAATTTGATCTAAATCGGTTCAGCGGTTTAGGCGTGAAAAGCTAACAGACAGACAGACAGAGTTACTTTCACATTTATAATATTAGTAAGTAAGTATGGATATGGATGGTTCATATATGTCATTTCATATTTTACTTTATTTATAAAATTAAAGTTCACTGTTTTTATCCATATTTAAAAATAAGGTCAGAAAGTTTGCTGTTTACTTTTTGGCTGTAAGGTACTTTAATAGAAAATCTAAAATATAATAATCTCAAAGCACAGTGTTTGTTATCTAGCTCCTCGGAAACAGCTTGACCAATTTTTATGGTATTTTTTGTGTATTTGGTAGCTGTGAGCAAAGGTCGTAGAATCATTAGGGTTCCATAGCAAAAACCTCCACGTGTCAACCATTTTATTCCAAAACTAATAGAACTACACAGTTGAAACTTGGTAGGTTTATATATTCTGTAAACTGCTTTACGATTTTTATACAAAAATAAAATATTGAGAGAAAAATAAAACAAAAATAGTTCAATGTATATGGATCCATGGGTGTTCATGAAACTGAAACTATTTTTATTTTTCATCAAACCTATACATGTGGAGTATTAAAAATGACATCGCGGTTGCTAAAACCATTTTTATTATACTATTTCAGAATGGTAAAATGTGTCCCCCGCCCCCTCTTTTAAAATAAGAGAGTGAAAAATAAAATATATATGTTGTAGATCTCAATGAAAACTGTCAACAAAAATTGGATTGAACGAGACATAGTCAGCAGTGTTTGAGATAATAAGCACATATAACTTTGTCATTTATGCAAAACATAGAAACATGATGAAAAAAAAAACAAAGTTATTTTACTACTGCTACGGAATCATGAGAGAGTCCGACTCAAATTTGGCCATTTTTTTTTCACTAGAAAACTATACTCTTTTTTTTTATCGTGGTAATATAACATTATTTCAAAAATCTAGTACAACGTATTAATTTTTAAGCGTTAATAGCCTAATGGATAAGGTGTCGGACTTGTGATCGAGAGGTCCCGAGTTCGAATCCCACCCATTATTCTATTGCCGCCAACCCACTCTAGACACAAGCATATTTAGCTTAGTTGGAGGGGTTCACAAGATTGCTAGTAATGTGAATTGTACCCACATTTCTAGTTATCACCTAAAAAAAAAAAAAATACTGTGCTGGTTTCCTTACGGCTCTCTTGGAGCAGGGTGATTGCGTCATCGGGAGTGACTAGGGTATGCCTTGGTCGGCGAATCTTAGAAATACGCGAAGGTTCGTATCGGGCGGCCGATGCGATAAGGGGATTCCTATGTTGGATTGCAGTATCAAAGAAACGCTTGGAGACACGTTTCACGAACTGCTGGATGGTGGGCATCTTGAGGTCTACGTGAAGAAGCTCATTTCGAACATAAAAGGGGGCTCCCGTGACTCTACGGAGGAATCGGTTTTGGAGGGTCTGCATCTTGTGGAGGAGGTAAGGCTTAGCGTGTGCAAAAACAACGCAGGCGTAGGTCATGATGGGACGGATGACCGCGGTGAAAATACGCAGCTTGCACCTGAGTGATAACTTGCTGCGGGAGCTAAGAATGAAGTGGAGCCTACCTAGAGTGAAAGCGGCTCGCGAACGAGCCTGCTTTATGTGCTGAGCGAAGTAGAGGTGTCTATCGAGGACCACGCCTAAGTATTTGGCTTTCTTTTCCCAAGGGATCGGCTTGCCGTACATGGTAATCGGATGGGGATAGGGTGGGTTTATCCGCGGTTTAGAAAAGAGGACTGCCTGGCTTTTGTGTGGATTGACTTCGATTCTCCATTTCCGGAACCACTTGGCCAGAGTGTTTGCGGAAGTTTGGAGAGTGCGAGCGATGGCATCGGGTTTAAGACCGGTATAATAGATAACCGTATCGTCGGCGAACAGGGCTAGCTGGGTATTTTTATGCTTGGGCATATCGCTAGTGAATAGCGTGAAAACGAGGGGGGATAGTACGGAGCCTTGAGGAACTCCTGCGCGAATGGGATGGGGGGAGGGAAGCTCCCCCTCAATTCGATAACGAAAGGTGCGATTCGATAAAAAGTCCCGTAGGATGAGCACGAGACGGTCAGGCACGCCGAGTTGGTATAGCTTATAGATTAAGCCATTGTGCCAGACTTTGTCAAAAGCTTTCGCTATGTCAAAGAATAAGGCTCCCGTTATTGCGCCCCGTTGGAAGCCGGCGCTGACGTGTTCTATGATGCGGTGGACTTGTTGGATACATGAGTGTTCGGTTCTAAATCCGAACTGCTCATTGGGTATTAGACTCTTTGCTTCGGCAAAATTTTTGAGCCGCTTATATATAAAAGCCTTTCATAGATTTACCGAGGACGTTGAGTAAGCTAATGGGACGGTAGCTAGACGGGTCAGACTTGGGCTTGCCTGGTTTGGGAATACCTATGACGGTCGCCTGTTTCCAGGTTGCGGGGAACATATTATTGCTCAATGCGCCATTGAAGATGGCAGTCATTAGCACTATAAGCTGGGCGGGGAAAAGTTTGAAGACTCTATTGGTGATGCCGTCGGAGCCAGGGGCTTTTTGCGGTTGGAGACTTTTAATGATATCCTGGACCTCATCAGGAGTGATGGGGGCCAGTGGATTATCGGGATCTTCGACGGGCGGAAGGGACCCAAGAAGCAAAATGTGGTCGAGTAATTGTCCTGGAACCACCATTTCATCAGGACTATAACGGAATAGTAAACGATTATAACCACAGAAAAGGGCCCAATTTATAGGCGTATATTATCTAATTAAATATCTATAGTAGACTTGTTGAACACCACTTCGATCAATAACGACCCTATAGTTAGACTGCGTAGAACTATTTGCTCCCGCGAAGCTAACTATTAGCGCTTAATGGAACCAAACACGACAATAACGTAAACAGTGAATCTCATAAAAGCTCATACAAAAGTGTTGTGAACTGGTGAATACCTATTGCTGACATTTTTTTAAATAAAGGTAAGTTATTGATCCATTTCTTATTATAAATAATATCTAAAATATTAAAAGTGTAGTTAACAGTCGAGATGTTGTAATGTGTGTATAAATGTGCATGGCGCACGTATATTTTTGGTGAAGTATTATCAGATTTCATCAATTTTTTTACGCGCCTCCTGGAATTCGCGTTATAGATAAGTTGATTTTTAAAATAATATTTAGTTCAGTAAGATATACAATTAAAAGTCGCCATTTTCACAGAGTTGGTTTTCACAAATACATTAAAAAACCTTTATAGGCGTACTTTTCTTTAAAATGGTGACCATAAGAACCATTGCATGGCCATATTGTTTAGAATTAGGGTTCCGTTAATGTTTCTATAACCTGTCTCATTTTAATGTTTTTGTTTAGGTGAAGAGGTCGTCAGTGTAGTCATACATGCCAATGGACCAGCTGCTTCAAAAGAGATATTTAAACTTAAGTGAATCCTAAATTAATTTAAATTGTTAAAAGTTTTCTGTTTTATAATTTATTGTTTTACCTAATTATACAATTACCTACGTTTCAAACTCGCCACGCCATGTGCCACAGAAATTTTTATGTAGTAATACTACTACTCTCGGTAGTTTCTTAAATTATAGTATAGGTATATAAAGCAAGAATACTCTGAGATTTTGTTTCTAATGTTTTTATTCTAAATAAATTTAGAATAAAAACATTAGTTTTTGTTGAATTGTTTAGTGTTATTACCACATAGACATTATAATTTTTAAATATAGTTAGTTTTGCATGACAGTCACCTATACGTAGGACGTACCTATACATACATTATTAATTTCCTATTCTTTGTTACGTGATTAACTTACCTATTTGAAATACCTCTCGTAAGTAATTTATTTTTACTGAAATCCAAAGGATATGGAAAGACATATTAGTCAACTACTATGTTAGTAGAAAAACACCTGTCTATGCTTGTTTCCTGGACCTGGTGGATTACAGCAGGCTCTGGGCCAAACTTGGAGAGGTAGGGGCTCCCACTGAATTTATTAACATCTTGTCCTTTTGGTGGTAACCATCAGAAAAATTATGTAAAGTGGGGAGTCGGATGAGTATGCACTTAAATGCGGTATCAGACAGGGAGGCCTGTCCTCTTCAAGACTATTTATCTTGTATGTTAATCAGCTGATTGAGGGGCTCAGTAACACCCACGTTGGTTGTCATATGGATGACGTCTGCGTTAACAACATCAGTTACGCTGACGATATGGTGTTACTGAGTCCGTCGCTCAGTGGATTGAGAAAACTGCTCGGTATCTGTGAGTCATATGCGGAAGCTCATGGTCTGAAATACAACGAGAAGAAAAGTATGTTTATGGTTATTATAGGTAAGAATAAGTCTCCGGAACATGTACCTCCAGTCCATTTAAACGAAGTACCTCTAAAACGTGTCTCTAAATTTAAGTACCTAGGACACATAGTAACTGAGACCGAGCGAGAGCGAAGGGCGTTGTCGGTTCGTGCTAATATGTTGGTGCATAGATTTGCAAGGTGTACATTAGACGTAAAAGTTACACTGTTCAGGGCGTGCTGCCAAAGCTATTGTACTAGCGCTCTATGGGCCAGCTATACGCAACGGACCTACAACGCTCTTCGCGTACAATATAACAATGCTTTCAGAATTCTGGTGGGACTCCCACGTTTCTGTAGCGCTTCAGCCATGTTTGCTGATGCAAGAGTCGATGATTTTTATGCCATAATACGTATAAAAGCAGCATCTCTGATGTGTTTGTAAGAAACAATTAAAACATTTGTAAGAAACATTTGCTTTTATTGATATCCTGTTATCGCTCAGTTTAGTTCTACATTTAACATGATCGGTAAGTACTTTAGCAGTATACTTTAAGAATAGGAGTTAATGAGAAAATCAAATCAAAAGAAAATTAAATCAACCGATCAGTCAAATAATAAGGCCAAAACAGTTGTTCTGAAACTTATATTATTCTACTCGAATTCTCACATGCACTTAAATTTCTCTTTATAATTTAGTTGCTACTGTAAATCCATCTTGATGTGGAATCATTTCTGTCCCAAAAATGCGTCCAAATCAGGCTTAATTTTAAATTTCTGATAAAGAATTTAACGTCGCATGTCTTATATTGTACGATAAAACACCGTTTTGTTCAGAATTATTCATATAAACATTTTGTCTCAAAGTTTCGCTGGAACTAATGTGTACGGATCCTTCTCCTATATCTACGAAACGTTCTTCGCCAAATACGAAGTTAGACACCGACACTTGAATTATTTGGTTATGGACTTTTTGTTTGTAAGAACTCTTCTTTTTAGTCGTTTACATTTATTCAGATCCACTTTTGAAAGAAAAGTAAATAGCACGACACGTCGGCAACAAATCAAAATGTGCGTACTAAGACTACTCGTATAACAGCATTTGCAAAACTATTATAAACCGATGTATTATTGTACAGGACACCACGGATATAGTTTAGGATACTAAGTATATTATACCGAACCTTTACAATCGTGTTAAGATTATAATAGTATTGGTTTAAACCAGTATAAAGCCGCTCCATTTAACTTATAATTGTTCTATAAAGTGAATTTATAAACCCTTATAAAACCAATTAATAAATACATATGGTTTCCAGTATGTTTAGTTCTGTGCATCACTCTTATTGCCGTATTTTACTTATAACGGTTCTGTAATGTTTCTTGTTAGTTATAAGTATAGCTTACCAGTTTAACTACTCTTGAGTGCGTTTACACCCTCATGATACTTTTATAGGTCACCTAAGCTTATATTGCACCCTTAATTTGTATCTATAAGTAATTATAAGTTAATGTATAAGATCAGATATACTATTAAACCCAACTAACTCCATGGTTGCTATTATAAGCATGGCAGCCGATACTAGAACCATTAAGAGATAATTATAAGTGCTGGAGGCCTATAACACCTGAACTATAGGATAATTTTGCTTCTTGGGGAAGTTCTACGTTCGACTTCGGCGTTCACCATATCGAGGTGGGCTTGGTCTACTGGTTGAGAGCTGGGAGAACACTGGGACTCTAGGCTGTCGGCTAGGCATTCTGCTTTTTCAGAGTTATCGAAGGCGACACTCTTATCGGGAAACATTTCAACAATTTTTTTTTTGTGCGTGGCGTCTCGCAGGTCAACCTCTGAGGTTGTCGGCTGCTTAACCGGACTTGCCTGTGGTTGCCTTAATTAATAAATTAATTAAAGCCTCCAGCCAGGGCTTATTAAAAAACTTACAAACTAGGCGACTACACGCTAAGGGCACCCCCTGTGGGGTACGGACCTCGGTTTAGGGCGTCGCAGGGGAGGGCAGCTAGGGACAGGCTGGATCATATCATTATTATTATTAATAAGGGAATTTAAAGCTACTAGCTCAGCGTCGCGGGCTGGCTCTGGCAAGGGTCGGAGTGGACTATTACGGGGACGTTGCGGCGGGCCTCGGCGGCGAGGACGGAAGGACGGTCGGTTTTTGTGTTTGTGTGCCACTGTACTTGTTTCCCTACGGCTCTCTTGGAGCAGGGTGATTGCGTCATCGGGAGTGACTAGGGTATGCCTTGGTCGGCGAATCTTAGAGATACGCGAGGGTTCGTATTGGGCGGCCGATACGATAAGGGGATTCCTATGTTGGATTGAAGTTTCAAAGAAACGCTTGGAGACACGTTTCATGAACTGCTGGATGGTGGGCATCTTGAGATCTACGTGAAGAAGCTCATTTCGAACATAATAGGGGGCTCCCGTGACTCTACGGAGGAATCGGTTTTGGAGGGTCTGCATCTTGTGGAGGAGGTAGGGCTTTGCGTGTGCGAAAACAACGCAGGCGTAGGTCATGATGGGACGGATGACCGCGGTGAAAATACGCAGCTTGCACCTGAGTGATAACTTGCTGCGAGAGCTAAGAATGAAGTGGAGCCTACCTAGAGCGAAAGCGGCGCGCGAACGTGCCTGCTTTATGTGCTCAGCGAAGGAGAGGTGTCTATCGAGGACCACGCCTAAGTATTTGGCTTGCTTTTCCCAAGGGATCGGCTTGCCGTACATGGTAATCGGACGGGGGGAGGGTGGGTTTATCCGTGGTTTAGAAAAGAGGACTGCCTGGCTTTTATCTGGATTGACTTCGATTCACCATTTCCGGAACCACTTGTCCAGAGTGTTTGCGGAAGTTTGGAGAGTGCGAGCGATGGCATCGGGTTTAAGACCGGTATAATAGATAGCCGTATCGTCGGCGAATAGGGCTAGCTGGGTATTTTTATGCTTGGGAATATCACTAGTGAATAGCGTGAAAACGAGGGGGGATAGTACGGAGCCTTGAGGAACTCCTGCGCGAATGGGATGGGGGGAGGAAAGCTCCCCCTCAATTCGATAAAAAGTCCCGTAGGATGAGCACGAGACGGTCAGGCACGCCGAGTTGGTATAGCTTATAGATTAAGCCATTGTGCCAGACTTTGTCGAACGCTTTCGCTATGTCGAAGAATAAGGCTCCCGTTTTTGCGCCCCGTTGGAAGCCGGCGCTGACGTGTTCTACGATGCGGTGGACTTGTTGGATACATGAGTGTTCGGTTCTAAATCCGAACTGCTCATTGGGTATTAGACTCTTTGCTTCGGCAAAATCTTTGAGCCGCTTATATATAAGCCTTTCATAGATTTTACCGAGGACGTTGAGTAAGCTAATGGGACGGTAGCTAGATGGGTCAGACTTGGGCTTGCCTGGTTTGGGAATACCTATGACGGTGGCCTGTTTCCAGGTTGTAGGGAACATATTATTGCTCAATGCGCCATTGAAGATGGCAGTCATTAGCTCTATAAGCTGGGCGGGGAAAAGTTTGAAAACCCTATTGGTGATGCCGTCGGAGCCAGGGGCTTTTCGCGGTTGGAGACTTTTAATGATATCCTGGACCTCATCAGGAGTGATGGGGGCCAGTGGATTATCGGGATCTTCGACGGGCGGAAGGGAAGTTCTACGTTCAACTTCAGCGTTCACCATATCGAGGTGGGCTTGGTCTACTGGTTGAGAGCTGGGAGAACATTGGGACTCTAGGCTGTCGGCTAGGCATTCTGCTTTTTCAGAGTTATCGAAGGCGACACTCTTATCGGGACGAATGAGAGGAGGCATTGTAGCCTCTTCAGTGGATCGTAACTTCCTCTGAAGCTGCCAGAAGGCAAGATGGGTGGGCTCAAGTTCACTCAGCATCTTGTCCCAGCTCGCATTACGCTGCTCGGCAATGCGTTTCCTTA
This sequence comes from Tholera decimalis, assembly GCA_943138885.2. Lineage (NCBI taxonomy): Eukaryota > Metazoa > Arthropoda > Insecta > Lepidoptera > Noctuidae > Tholera > Tholera decimalis. The sequence continues at coordinate 29,510,404 of OW964550.2, read as the reverse complement.
CAGCACGCTGTAAGTTGCGCATGTGAGCTTTGTTTGCGGCGCAGGGAAAAGCGCTGTACGCACGGATGGCTGCGTTCTTCTCGGTTATCAGATTCCGTACATCGTCCGGGAGTTTCCAGCGGTGGTCTTCCACTACAGGAACTTCCCTTGAACAATCGTTCAGGACGGATTGTACGTGATCTGTAAGCGAGTCGATCGCCACCGTCGTGTCAGCGACTGAGACTATGTGGTCAGGAATGGTGTCCAAGTGAGGCGACGTGGTGGATTTCAGTTTTTCACTTACTTTCCTCCAGTCGGTGATCAATTGGGTCGGAGGAGGTTGGGTAGGATCATGGTTACCCGAGCGGGAACCTAGGTGTAGGATAACGGGACGGTGATCCAAGTTGAGCTCGTGAAGCGCTTCTATGGAGTGTAAATGGAGGTTTACATTCTTTAGGAGCGCCACATCGAGGACATCGGGGTTATGGTTGGGGTCGTGTGGGTAGTAGGTGGGAGTCATCGGAGCGATGACGTCATAGTTTAGGGTCGCGCCTAGGTTATACACGATTCTGCCTCTGGCATTTGTCGTGTTGCTGTTCCAAGCGGGGTGTTTGGCGTTGAGATCGCCCGCTAGTAAGACGGAGTCACTCAGGCCAAAGAGAGTCGTGAGATCGCTGGTGAGCGCGATAGGATCGTCTGAAGCAAGAGACGCGACCGATGGTGGGGGATGGTAGGCAGAGATGATGGTTATCGGAGGATGACCAGTCATGCCAAGTCGACAGGCAGAGTACTCTAGGTGAGAGAGAGGCGCGGGTGGGGTCAGAGGGATGCAGTATAACTCCTTCCTATAATAAATAAGGGTACGCCGCCGTGGCAGCGTGTTCTGTCATTGCGAACTAGACGGTAATTCGCAATTTTGGGGTCAGCGCGGTGGGGTTTCAAAAGGGTCTCCTGTATAAGGAGGACGTCTAATTGGTGGTCGCGGAGGAATTTAGTTATTTCGGCGCGATGGTTGAAAATGCCATTGGCGTTGAAAAAACCTAATTTGAGGGATCGAGGCCTAGTGTGGTTTGTGCGTTGGGAATCCATTGGATCAGTCCATCGCATCCATCTGGTCGAGGCCTAGCACGACATCACTGTGTGTGCTGAATATTTGGCTGTACATTGCCGTCGTAATTTTGCCGTTATTCTGCTGCTCGGCAGCCAGAAGGGCATCGCGGAGAGACCTGGCTTGGCGGGTCATAAATATTCTATAGTGGCGCAGTAGAGTCTGGCCGCAAGACTCGCCGTGCGCGACGGGTGAGGGATTGGGCGGTTGTTTGGCTGCAGGAGCAGCAGTGGTTTGAGGCTCGGGTTGGGGACTGGCTGTGGCCTCTGGAGCCACGGCTATAGGCAGGATCTGCGCTGCGATGGGTATATCCCTACCAAGCCAACCTAGTGGCCAAGGAGGGAAAGGCTTTTTCGTGGTTTAGCCTGTTCCACGGGGATGGTCTCTGAGGAGCGAGACGTTGGGGAATTTGAGAGGAAGGTGCCTCTCTTTGTTGGCGGGCGTTGGCGCGCTTCGCTAATTTAGGAGCGAGTTTGGGGGCTTTGGGACAGCCGCGGTAGTTTGCCGGGTGACCGGTCTGGCCGCAGAGAACGCAGCTGGGTGGTTCCGAACAGAGGGTTCGGTCTTTGGGCCGAGGGCAGTCCGCAGTGCTGTGCTCGCCCAGACACTTGACGCATCTGGGAGTCGCATAGCAGTTGCTCTGCGCATGGCCATATAGTTGGCAACGGTGGCATTGTCCCACTGTTGCGGTTTTGTAGGGCTTTTCAATTGAGATACCGGATAGGGAGCAAATGGACTTAATCTTGAAAATCGGGTGATGACCTTCGGTTGGTTCACAAATGACAAGAACCATGTCGTACAATTCACCGCCTCTCGCTTTATGTAAGCGATGGACGGCGATCACTGGTATACCTTGATCGGCAAGGTCGTCTTTAATATCCTGTACTAGGATTTCTTTAGGGACACGTTTAATAATAACACGAGTGGGCGTGTCCTCGGAAATATTCCTTTCACGGAGGGCGCGATATAGTTCCCTATAGTCGTTCGACGTAGGGACGGTGACTTTAATGCCATTTTGGCAGGCACGGGCGTTTGTGTAGTTGATCTTTCGATCAACACACATCTTGGACACATCAGTCCATTTACCCTTGTCCTGGATGTAAAAGAGGGGCGGAGGGCGTTGCTTCCTTTGGGCTGAGGAAGTTTGGGCTATCGGGCTGGGGGGACGACTATTCTGCGAGCGAGCAGAGGTAGCTGGGACGGGGCTAGCGGGTCGAACGGGCGTTTGAGTTGGGGACGGGGGCGGCGCGGTGGTCTTTTTGGCCTTGCTGGCCTGGGAGGTTTTCCCTTTCTTCCTCTTGCCACCGGTGACGACTTGAAAGTCGTCTTCCGAGGACGAGGGGCATGATGACAAATCATTGTCGGAGTTGTTATTGGACACAGGTTCGGTGGTGTCCATTTCACGGAATTCAACTGCAGCGCACACCTGCGCGGCGTCCATTGTTTTATGAACAATGGGATTAGTAGGTGGGCCGGAAACAATGGATGATTTCGGGAATTGGGCGGTCGGCACGACATTGTCGGTGGGCGGGAGCGATAGAGGGCTATCTACCTGGAAGTCGTTCATTGTTCGATGAACAATGGGATCGGAGTTGATAAACACTTCCGTGAATTGACCAACCGGAATGCCTTGATCAGCAAGCGGGGGAGATAATGGGCTGTCAAGTGCGTCACTAAAATCAGCGACGTTGGCTTCGGTAGCCGGAGGACAGTTAGCGATTTTACGCTGGATTATTCCGCCATATTTGGCGGAAATAGCAGGGTTTTCCTTGAGGATTTTTAGCAATATCTCCAAAATATTGGAGTTTGCCATGATTGGCGAATGGATCAAAAATTTAATGGGGAAATTTTGGAGATTTCTCTCCCGCGGGGGACCTATTTAAAGCCTATCTGACCTAACTCCCCGGATGGATGGGTCCAGGGATGTGTAACCCTCCCAGTCGGGTAGAGACTGGGAGGTGAGTACCTAATGGTGAGCCCTAAGCTTGTAACCGGTCGCCAGTCTTATTATGCGAACCGGGCCCTATTGGGTCTAGTGCGAAGGGGTAGACACACCCAACCGACACTAGGTGTGTAGCTGAAAAGGAAACTCAGTAACTAGGTTTGACTAGGAGATCCCCCAAGGCCAAAACCTAGCACTCGACTCCAATTGACTGCTTCACCCTGAAGGGGATCAGCGGGTGCGTCGGGTCAGCACCCCCTTGGTATTGTTGACCACGAAACTGTGGTTTTACCCTGAAGGGGCCAAACCTAATTGTTTTTGACGATACTCTGTTATAGAAACAGGAAATCCTTCACCGCCTCGAAAAAGGCGGATCTGGACCAGGCGTCGTAGTCGGCGACTACGAGTGACGTCACGGCGGGCGTGACGAAGCGTTGCGATGACTCAGGCACGGAACGCTCGAGAGCGCGGAGCGGTACGACCGTCGCGGGCATAGATGATACATATAAATGGTCGCGGGCGAGCGTCGGAAGCGGAATGAAACATTTCAACTACGATTCTAGCCCTCTTATATGGTTGGGCACAGGGGTTCAACTATTGTGCGATACGAGATATAAAAATAGTAAACTAACCAATGACAGCGAGGAACCTCGTGTTGTGTCCTTGAGACTGTGTGTTTTAACCAACTTTCACTTCCGACAGGTTCCGACCTGTCGGAGTTCCTTTGTGTCACAACACGAGGCTGGCGACACGTTTAAACTTGTTTCTAGTACTAAGTACATGTTTATCTTATTACAAAGCTCATAATTTGACTTATTCAGGGTGTTATATTTACTAACAACTAGCCTTGCACTAATACCTAGTTACAATTTACAAAAAGCTTCTAATACAACAAGTATCAATCTACAAATGACCTAATCTAACTATTTATTCTTACATTCTCGCTACATATGAGTGGATTCAATAATATAATCATTAATTTACTTATTCTAGCACATATTTACATACATTAATCTATACAATTATGCAAAACACTATCACTTATGTTCTTGATATTAGATTGCACTAATCGTTTAAGCTGGAGGAGTCGTAACAATTGGTTTCATATATTTCTTGAATACCAATCATAACAAACGTGTCACAGCACTACGAGGGTCAATAACTTTCCACGTCACTAGCCAATAACACGATAATTCTTAATTTCGTTCTTCATAATTTGTAAAATTCGGTCTCTGGTATCAGTGTATTGGAATTTGTAATAAGTTCTACACATATACGGCTTAGGATTACAAAACCCTTGCCATATCGTTTGTTATCATCCAAAGAAGCCATGCACTTGGTATGTATATACCCTTTAAATTACACGTTGCATATATATATATGTGGCGTGGATCCAGCATATCGTGTACACGTTGACAGGATAGAGCGTATTCAAAATAGTTCACGAGGTACCTAAATAACAGTTCAGAATCTTGCGATCGTGATGCTAATTATTCCCAAAGGCTTTCTCATTTTAAGATGACTTCACTGGAGCAACGACGAAGAATTTCTGATCTGATCTTGCTGTACAAAATAATCCATAACTTGGCTAATGTACAGGACCTTGTTTCGGAAATAAATATAACCGTGCCACGTAAAACATCCTATAGATCGAGTCATAAAACAAACACGTTTGAAGTCTCAAAAAGTCGAACTAAACTAGGCTCCACCGCTCCATTAAACATGTAATATAACGGTTCCTGGTTCCTAAGTGTTCAATAATTACTTTGTGCTTATCTGTTGTCATGTTTTTTTTTTCTCTTTAGTATTAAGGCATCGTGCTTTTGCATTCACTGTCACGTTCACAGAACAGATAAAAGAGGTTAGAATAGCCTTGTGGGGGTGGGGGGGGGGGGCAGGCGCGCCGCTCATAGTTTGAACGCTCATACTTCACCCAAAATTATGTTCATCGGCCAATAGTCGCACTTTTATTGTGACGACGAACAAAACTCCGCGAAAAAAATCATTATGCCGTCTTGCGCTGTCATATCGTGTCGGAAAAGAAGCCAGGTGTGTAGTGTAACCCAAGAAGGGATTTCTTTTCACCGGTAAGTCCCAAAAACCTTAAAATACTAGTGATATTTGTAATTATTACAATAGTATTATGTAATTTGTAGACAAAAACGACACAATCGCGATCAGATAGAATTCGGTTCGGTAGTTTCACAGATTACCCCATACATACAAACTTACAAACTTACAAATTTTACCTCTTTATAATATTAGTATAGAAACATACGTTTTATTGCTAGGTTTCCAACAGATCCAGATATAAATAAAATGTGGATTGAGGCAACCGGTAGAAATGAATGGATACATACTAAATGTAGTAAAATTTGGTCTGAAAATTTTGCAGAAAATTATTGTATAAAAAAAAGTCAGGCAATAGATACTTAAAACAGGAACTTTTCCACACAAAAATATTGCAGTAAGTAGTGTGTAATTTATATTTTATAAAACTCTATTGTTTTTTTTTTATTGATAATAGGCTCGCGTTTGACCACCATCTCACCTGATGGTAAGTAATGATTTGGTCGAAGATGGAACACGCTTGTCTTGTAAGAAGTAACTTATTCACTCTTGACTTAAAGACTAAACATTAAATGACATCAAAACCTGGATAATTTTTGCGGATATTATTATGAAAACTGCATTGAAATTAGTTTAAATTATTTTTCATTATAAAAGATTGTTTATTTATTTATTTATTTTATTATTTATGTACACACAGTAAAATACATTAAGATAAACATAATTATAATATCTGAGTACAAAGGTACTGCTTATTTCTTAAGAAATTTCTTCCAGCAGACCTGCGAAAGGAGAAGTGAAAAAGAAATGTAAACAATAGTGTGTGAGAACAAGAAGAGAAATAAATATGAATACGTGAAGTCTAAAACTAAAACTAAAATATTAAATATACTTACACATACTTACAAAGCAATAAAAATAACATATACTTAAATAAATACATAATGTTAGAATATATAAACATATAATATAAATATATACATAAATAATTAACACTTACTTACTTTTTACTTCTGTCATTTATTTACGTAATAGCTTTAAGGCTGCTCTCTCGAAAAAAGCTTGAAAAAAGCATTCAGATGAAGCAACTTTTCGTCGGCAATTACAGAGAAATTACATCTGAAAAAAATTGTTAGTAATCTACATGATATGAACCGTAATTTGGTTTAGCCACAATTTTTCTATCGGTATCACATAATAAGAAAAAAAAAATGCCAAATCACCTCCAAATCATTGAGATGAAACCATTTTACTCCTTAATTTCTTATCAAAAGAGTACAAAAAAATATACTACTGCTTTGCAATACAAATGAAAATGATTTGGTTTTATTACTTTTTACAAATATGTATTATTTTTATTACAATAAATTAAAAATGAGTCCAATTAAAGACTGCGTTTACATCACCCCCGCACTCGTCCACAAATTCAGTGCGGGGCGCATCGTGTTGCTAGGTGGACCCACGTCGCGTTGCGAGAGCTCAAGCACTACGAAATAATATCGTAAAATATTACTGCAAAAATTAATTTTGTAAATAGTGGAATAACTTTTTAACCGACTTTAGAAAAAGGAGGAGGTTCTCAATTCGTCTTGAACTTTTTTTTATGATGTTACTTCATTACTCGCAGATGGCTGGACCGATTTGGAAAATTCTTTTTTTGTTTGAAAGAGTATACATTCTAGTTAGTTCCATTGTCGTCACGTTTGGATCTAATGATGGAATCATGGAGAAATCGAAGGAACTCTTCAAATATTATAGGCATACCTATAGCGTTTTGGGTATTTCTTATAGTACCTTGTTTAGTTTCTCTTGAAAAGCACCATTTGAGGAAGTAGAACTGATGACGAAGACCCCAGATGGCCATCGAAACTACTCAATAATAAGTATTTCGTGGATTGCGACTAGATTACTTGAATATAGATGTTAAGCACTTTATGCTCGTCACAATGCATATGGTGAAGTAGAGCTGATAGTGATGTACCAGGAGAACTCCTCAAAAATAACGGCTCTGCACCGGGAAAAGCAATATTTTGTAAAAAGTGATAAGTAGTTGACATTTTGGCTTTTGTAACTAGATAAATTACAAACTGACCCACTAAAAAGCGTGAAATAAAACTTATTATCAAAAAATAGAACTGACTTTCGATTCGTCAAAAAGTTTTATTTCTGATTCTTGTTTATAAGTTAAAGAGTATTCTATGTATCTATAAGTAGTGTTAGTGTTATAAACTCATAGTATTTTACAGTTTTAGTAGTGTTTAAATTTAGTTTGTAAAACATGGGAATAAGCAGAAACGAATGAAGTGAGGTCTAAAAAAATATTACAAACAAAAGGGTATACATTTATTATCAAGGTAAGTTTAAAGTTTTATCTACATATTTCATTATAAACTATCGCTTTACTTACCTCGCATAAAAGTAGATAGCACAGAGTAAACGGACAGAGTGTAAGCTTCATACAACTGCGCTATGATAGGTACACTACTACAAGCAAGTCGCGTGTGTGCGCTTCGTCTGAGCGAGGCCTGGTTTGAGCCGATATGCACCGGTTTCTCTTCGTACGGACGAAGCCGCCAGTTGAGATAGAGAGACAGAGTTAAGATAATGTACAAGAGAAAGAAGAAAACGACAAAGAGAAGGAAATAGAACTAAGGAAAGAAAAATAGATTTATGAGAAAAATGAAGAAAACGAGAACGAAGAAGGACGAAAAGAAAACAAAGAACAAGATTTTATAAGGCTATCAAAATTTCTAAAAATAAATATATGTGAACACGGAGAAATAAATGAGGATGAAGAAGTTCAACCAACCAAAAGAATAAAAATACTTGCTGAAAGAAAGTTAAATTTCAGTGAATTTTAGTTATAATCTATTTGTTTATAAAAAATGTAACAAATAATATGACATACACTAGTAATAATTACTACCTATCTACCTTACTCTAAGTTCCTACCTACATACCTACCTTACCTACCTACCTACCATTTTTCTCTTAATAGAAACCTTCCTCAGACTATAACGAATATTCGAAAAAAAAATCCGTATTGGTCCAGCCATTCCTGAGTTTTGCGCTTAGCAACACATTTAGCCATTAATTTTTATTTATATATAATAATAATAATTCCATACACCTGAGATCCCTCGGATCAACTGAAACTTACAAGTATTTGGGTATGTCAGAAGCACTAGGCATCAATACTGCTTATGTTAAACAGTCATTGAAGGAACGCTTCTTTGGCCGTCTGAATAAAGTACTGAATAGTCTTCTATCAGGCGGAAACAAGGTGCGTGCCTTCAATGGTTGGGTTATGCCAGTATTGATGTATTCTTTTGGCATACTCAAATGGACTCAGACTGAACTTGACGCCTTGGACAGGCGGGTCTGCAAAACGCTGACAGCAAATCGGATGCATCACCCACGTTCATCGGTGATGAGGCTGTATATCCCCCGGAAATGCTGTGGTCGTGGTTTTTTAAATACAAAGACCCTGCATAACCGTGAGGTATGCAGCCTTAGGGAATATTTCCTAAAAGCTGACGTGGGTATGCATCGGGATGTGGTAGCGGTGGACAAAGGCCTCACTCCGCTCTCCTTAGGTAACGAGAATTGGCGCAAACCTGTAATATTAGAGACTAATGACCGCACAGAAGTATGGCAGAGCAAGGAGCTTCACGGACGCTATTACCGAGCCCTTCATGGGTCTGAAGTAGATTTATTAGCGTCCGTAGCCTGGCTACGTTTTGGTGACCTCTTCGGGGAAACCGAAGGTTTTGTCTGTGCGATTATGGACGAAGTTATGATGACGAATAACTATCGGAAATATATTATGAAGGATGGTACCGTAGACATATGTCGGGCATGTCACAAACCGGGAGAATCCATTCGTCACATTATCTCCGGTTGTTCACGTCTGGCTAACGGAGAATATTTGCATAGACACAACCTCGTAGCCAGGAGTATTCACCAGCAACTTGCGCTTAAATACAATCTTGTGGAATCAGAAGTACCATACTATAGGTATGTGCCCGACCCAGTTCTCGATAATGGCAATATCACACTATACTGGGATCGGTCTATCATTACTGACAGGACTATTGTTGCCAATAAGCCTGACATAGTGGTGATAGACCGATTAGAGCGTCGCACAATGATTGTTGATATAGCAGTCCCCCATGACGAGAACCTCGTGAAAGCTGAGATAGATAAAAAAATAAGTATCTTGACCTGGCACGCGAGGTTGTCGACATGTGGGATGTGGAGACAGCAATCATTGTGCCGATAGTCGTCACAGCCAATGGCATAATAGCCAAGAGCCTCGACCAACACCTAAGGAGGCTCTCGTTGGGCAGCTGGATCAAGGGCTTGATCCAGAGAGCAGTACTTCTGGAAACGGCGCGTATTGTGAGGAGGTTCCTCTCTATGGAGCCCTGACCACCGGTAGCTTGGACCCTGTTCCCGATACCGGTGGGCTACTATTTTTTATATTTTTAAATGTTTATATTTTTTTTATTAATATTTAAAAATGTAATTAATATGTATATAGATTGAATAAATGAAATAATAATAATAATAATATTCCACAACTTTTTCACACAACGCCATCTAGTCCCAAACTAAGCAGAGCTTGTGGTATGGGTACTAGACAACTGATAAACATACATATATATTTCTAAATACATACATATTATAGATAAATTACACCCAGACAAAGAACAAATGACCGTGCTCATCACACAAACATTTGTCCTAGGTGGGAATCGAACCCACGACCTTGCGCATAGCAGTCAGGGCCACTGACCACTATACCAACGGGCCTGTCAAATAATTTAGTTAAAAAGATACATCAAGTTATTTACCTCATTTTTCGAGCCAGGCTGATCTATAATAGAGGTATAGTTTCTACAGTACATACTCAAAGTGCATCTATATCAATAGATAATAAATAAAAACAAAATTTGACCACTTTTGATGCGGTACAAATAAAAATGAATTTAACTTTCACGATGACTTGACCTTCTGTGATTTCGATACTCTGTGCCGAGACTAGGCGAAGCGACGACGCATGCTGGCGGCGCAGGCGCGGGCCGAGCGCGCCTCTCTTTTCTGTTGCATGCGGGTAGCGGAGAGCTGCGTGGAGTGGCGCGCGGAGAGGGGTCGTTAGCTCCGCCCAAATGGTCAAGGTTATTGGCATGAATACAAGCCTTAACTGATGGCTTTCTATGGCGCGAATAACGTATATCGCGAGAACACATAGCCCAGGTTCGCACGGGTGGTATTTTGAATTTTTGGTATATAGCATATAGAAATTTATAGGGTTAGTCACATGAAATTAATTAAATTATATTATGTCATAACATAATGACGTAAAACAGAACTACAATTACCAAAAAAAAAACAAATATCGAGAGAAAATTTGAATATCATGGCTGTGACGGATTGCCCCCTAAATTTGACAATATTATCCCGCCCTTCCCAAACTATAGCATAAAATTGCAAAACTTTAGTAAAAAAAGTTTTAAGAATTACAATAATTTTATCGATATTGACTATCGACCTTTTGGTTACCTTAACATATATGAGAAATAAATCGCTTTTGCGCGTGTGTGAGTGCATTTTCAAACACAGTCTTTGCGTTAGTGTGACAATCAGTTGCAAACTCGTGATCTAAGTGTGTGTAGTTTATTTGTGTGCGTAATGCGCATACGTATGGGTCTCTTGCTTGTAGTGGAGAGTGGGAGACAAGCGGCGACACGCGTTCTAATACAAATCAGGAATTATTTCCTTTCTAACCTCTTTTATCTGTTCTGTGGTCACGTCCACCAAGCTAGCCAACACATTTAAATATTTCACTTATTCTTTCTTTTATACTAATAATGTGCGAAAGCGTTGCCACTGTAACTTGATTTAATTTGTAAGTTTCGTATTTTTTTTTCCTTCAAATTGTAAAGTTTCTTTTAATTTGTTATACAAGTAATGTGCACGCCTTCAATAGTCATATTCATATTATATAAGAATATATGTTACAAACCATGTTTAGTTTAAGCTGAATATGTCACTGGTGTGTCAATAAATAAATAAATATGTATACTATAAGCATTATAATATCCAAACAAGCATAACTCAGTCCAGACACAAGCTTATTTAGCTTAGTTGGAGGGGTTAACAAGATAGCTGTGCAGTAATGTGTGTAGTAATGTAATTTCTAGCCACATTTCTAGCGCTCTTTTGAATAAAATAATGTATGTAGATAGAAAAGAGTATTTTAAGGTAAATATGCAATTAGTCTTCCTTACAAGACAAACACCATGTATATACAACGTGTAATTTAAAGGGTATATACATACCAAGTGCATGGCTTCTTTGGATGATAACAAACGATATGGCAAGGGTTTTGTAATCCTAAGTATACGTGTGTAGAACTTATTACAAATACCAATACACTGATACCAGAAACCGAATTTTTCAAATTAAGAAGAACGAAGAGAATTGTCGTGTTATTGGCAAGTAACGTGGAAAGTTATTTGAGTTATGATAGTTATTTGGTATTCAAGAAATATATGAAACCGACAATTTGGTTTCAATTCTTTGAGTCAGTTATTTTGAGCTGAAACTGTGCATACAGACTCCATACCAGATGTTGTCTTCAGCCCTTTTGGATAGATATGGGTCCGGGGTGGTTTCCGTTACACATTGTATACATATGAGGTTCTTTATTTGTGTATGTGTTTATACATATTTGCTTAACAGTACACCCATTGGTTACTCTTTACAGAAAATCCCAGGATACATATCGTGAAAATAAACTAAAACACAAGAGTCAAATGAGCGCTATAGCTCAACAGTCCCTACACCCATTTAAAAAATCGGCTAGGTGCGTCTCGGGCCAAGCGCAGTGTAGGGTTCCGTAGTTTACTACAACGCCAAGTGCAAGTCGGATTAGATGACCGAGAGTTCCGTACCATCTTCAACAAAAACAAACTACTCTGTTTTACACAAATAAGAACTTGATCTAAATATCTGATGTGAATCTAAAATTGGTCTTCCCACACTCCGATTATTTTGAACGACCTATTCAACGATACCCCACACTAAAGGGTAGACGGGATAAAAAAAATAATCGCCTCTGTTCGTGTTGGGGGATTAACCTAAAAAATATTTTTCATGATTTTATTTTACCACTTTTTCCAATTTGGTATGGATATACGTATATCCATGCCAAATTTCAACGTTCTAGTACCAATAGTTTTGGAGCTAAGCCGCGGACAGACGGACATGGCGAAACTATAAGGGTTTCTTGTCAACTATAGAACCCAAAAAGGCACAGAAGAGTAAAAACACACAAAAAAGATTGAACTTGCTGTTTAGGGTTCCGTAATGTCCGGTCCGAATGGCAAAAAACGGAACCCTTATAGTTTCGCCATGTCTGTCTGTCCGTATGTCACAGCCATTTTATTCCGAAAATATTAGGACTACACATGTGAAACTTAGTAGGTAGATGTATTCTGTTAACCGCTTTTCGATCTTAATTAAAAAAATATATAAAATTAAGGGGGACTCGCCATACATAGAACTGAAAATAAAAACATTTTTTTCATCAAACCTGTATAGGTCCTGTCTATAAATACCACACACATACGTGTGTGGTATTTATAGACACCCAGGATACATATCGTGAAAATAAACTAAAACACAAGAGTCAAATGAGCGCTATAGCTCAACAGTCCCTACACCCATTTAAAAAATCGGCTAGGTGCGTCTCGGGCCAAGCGCAGTGTAGGGTTCCGTAGTTTACTACAACGCCAAGTGCAAGTCGGATTAGATGACCGAGAGTTCCGTACCATCTTCAACAAAAACAAACTACTCTGTTTTACACAAATAAGAACTTGATCTAAATATCTGATGTGAATCTAAAATTGGTCTTCCCACACTCCGATTATTTTGAACGACCTATTCAACGATACCCCACACTAAAGGGTAGACGGGATAAAAAAAATAATCGCCTCTGTTCGTGTTGGGGGATTAACCTAAAAAATATTTTTCATGATTTTATTTTACCACTTTTTCCAATTTGGTATGGATATACGTATATCCATGCCAAATTTCAACGTTCTAGTACCAATAGTTTTGGAGCTAAGCCGCGGACAGACGGACATGGCGAAACTATAAGGGTTTCTTGTCAACTATAGAACCCAAAAAGGCACAGAAGAGTAAAAACACACAAAAAAGATTGAACTTGCTGTTTAGGGTTCCGTAATGTCCGGTCCGAATGGCAAAAAACGGAACCCTTATAGTTTCGCCATGTCTGTCTGTCCGTATGTCACAGCCATTTTATTCCGAAAATATTAGGACTACACATGTGAAACTTAGTAGGTAGATGTATTCTGTTAACCGCTTTTCGATCTTAATTAAAAAAATATATAAAATTAAGGGGGACTCGCCATACATAGAACTGAAAATAAAAACATTTTTTTCATCAAACCTGTATAGGTGTCTATAAATACCACACACGTATGTGTGTGGTATTTATAGACAGGCCTTTGAAAATGACAACGAGTTCTCTAAAATCACTTTTTCTTAAATACACAGATCAGATACACAGTGCAAGTATTTGTCAGCTGGCAAGTAGCTCCAAAGATTCGACGAACAATACAAAAATGTGATTCACGGGTTTATCAATAGAAATTGAAATTATAAACTTTTTGGGCTATACTTCCATAATTATTTAATTTAATTACAACAGTCTTGTCAAAGGTAGCTTGGTATCAGTAATTGGGTGGATTGCAGAAATCAAACAGATCTCCACTCCACATAAAACACTAGATTTCAGCTGCATCTAATCGAATTAATTAATTTATCGCCATACTTACATAAATCTCGTTTTTATCTGTCTATGTAACAGCAAAAGTATGATTATGATTAATTTACTCGTACATAGGATTTTCACACGAACTCGAAATTTTTTTTATCGATGAAAATGGATTTTGGCTTCATAAAAATAATTTGTAAATCAGAGTCACCGCAACAGTTTAACAGAATTGAGTGAGTAAAACTTAACACATGATGTAGAGTAAAATACTATAATAAGTAGAAGGAAATAAAATTACAATTGGCAACCCGAATCTTCCTCGTGAATCACTCACTCATCTATTTGTCAAAACCGCATGCAAATCCGTTCAGTAATTTTTAAGTTAATCGCGAACAGATAAACGCAGCGGGAAACTTTGTTTCATAATATGTAATGATATTAAGTTCATCTTCGACCAAAATATCAGGTAAGATGGTGGTCAAACGCGAGCCTATTATCAATAAAAAAATTATATAATAAGTGTATAGTTCCCTATAGAAATACCTTCGTAACCTTAAATTGAACATTTTAGCTATTTTTGTGTTAAACAGCAGTAAACTCAATGAATTTATTTCACCATCGAAGTAAATATGAGAACTTGCAATCCGGATTCACGCGAATACAGTTATACTCGTAAGTAGGGCACTTTGCAAATGCTCTCTGGTTCTATTGACATTTACCTAACTTGAAAGCTTTTCATAGTTTATGTTTCTCTTTTCCATATCAACATGGAATATTGATTACTGTATTAAAGCTGAACAACTATATTTAACTGTGGGCTTAACGTATAACCCGTTCATTTTACTTTGAGAACTTGGTATATATGTATATATTTGTATGTCGAGGAATAAAATACACACTTAATACCAACATTACTTCTAAATCGAATCTAGTTCAGAATCGTATTTCAGTAGATAGATATACTCTTGATTGTACACCGTAACAGAATTAAATAAGGACTTGACAACTACATAGGGTGTTACAGTAAGTAGTCTTATCGATAAAAGCGATCTTTTACAGACAACCTTCAGATGTCCAGATCTTCAAATGTTTTCGTATTTTATCTAATGACTATTAATTATATTATTTAAATATTAATTATTCCACCATTTTTCATGTTGAGCTCTAACGAAAAAAACATGCTTCAGTGTCATCGGATCACACATAATAGCGTCAATAGCCAAATGGCTTAAGCCTGCAATACATGTTGGCCGAGCGTTGGCATATAGATACAGGGCAAGAAATAATGTCCACACGTTCGACAAGTTCGCCGAACGCCAATACAGACGACCAATGTAGAAGAGGGTCTGTAGAGCTGGCCACACGTTGGCCGAGCGCAGGCGAGCGCCTTTGATTTGTGACCAAAAACCGACACCGATCCGAAGTGAGGCAAGTGATCACGAGCAACGGCGAGCAAAGACAAGTTGCACCAAATGAGCTATATACACGTTGGCGCTGGCCTCCACTCGGCCAACTAGGCAAGTGACACCGAGTGATAGCAAGACAGGCAAATATACCGTCTACATGTTGGTATTGGCCTTCACTCGACAACGCTCGGCCAACATGTATTGCAGGCTTTAGGTGGCGGACTTGTGATCGAGAATTCGTGGTTTCGAACCCCACCCATTATTACACTTTTGCCGTAAACCCACTCCAGACACAAGCACTTAGTTTGAGATGTTTAAAAGATTTCTGTTAATGTGAATTCCAGCCACATTGCTAGATCGTTTAAAAAAAAATAACATTTTTGAAATTTTGTTAACTACTGATGTCAGATTAGAAGGAAAAATATTTGCGTTGTTAAATGACGTAAAGTAAAATTAGAAAAAATAAATCAAAGGAATTAAACCAGAGAGAGGAAAATATCCGCCTCATTCACGCAAATCATAAGTATACCCTAAGTTATACAGGGTACAAATATATTATGTGTAAATGAATAAGTATGTGCAAACATTGGAAGTTTATAAATACCGCGAGATAATAAACTCTTTCTGGAAACTACGTATCTTTCTATCCGATGAAACTCGATTACGCCGAGATTTCTGATCTGAGTTCGTGATTCTTTTTTTTGTCCAATGAAGAATAGTTGTCATTCGGTTCCATAAAAATTTAATACAGTTTGGCCCAGTAGTAGTAGTGCTTTTGTTTATTTTGAAATCAGTTTATTATTTTTTAACAAGCTTTTATTGAAAATGCAATGTATGTAACATATGTTTGAGTAAAATTTTAAAACTGAATTTTAAAGTAGTTTTCCTGAAACGATTAAGATGTGCATACAAGTTTAACTTGAATGACAATGCATGGTTAGTTCAGTTACGTCATTTTTATTCAATATGACGGACCGCCGAGCATGGCGAACTTGTTATTTTATGTTATTTCAATCATGATATGGGTATCAACCCACTACTACTACTTTATATATTGTTAAAATAAAATAAAAAGTAAAAGTATGCAAGTAACGTATTAATTACGATTCATGCACGAATGGATAGACGAAAAAAAAATTGTCAAAATGTCAAATTGTAATAATTTCATCTCCGAAAGAGATGCCATTGCTACCAATTTTGAAATGTGCGTAAAGGAATTCCCACAGAATTATGTGCTGATTTTATTAAACCAGCATTGTACTAAATAACATGGGTATTTTGGTGACAATTAAACAAAACTATTTCATTGTTTTTTCTGACCAACAATCTTTAACATCCGTTTATTATCAAACGCTTCGCTATTTTTGTAATAAAACGTTAACTTAAAATTTCTTGTGAATCGTGTCTATTAACATAAAATTCATTGAGTGATTTTATAAGTATTCAAACACTTACATAAACATCCAGACCCAGTACCCTAAAAATATCTGTAGTCCACACAAATTTTTGTTCCTGTCCGGGAAAAGTGCAGCAGCCAATCGCTCACTCATAGTAAAGCCGTGTAGTCAATTTGGTACAATTATTTTTTTTAAATATCCGGAGACATGTGACATCCAACAGCCCGCACTGGGCCTGCGTGATAGATTACGGTCCTTTCCCTCTCAAAGAATCCTCTCTTTGAGAGGAATTGGCCTCCTGGCCAGGGTCCCAGCAGTGTGAACCTAATAGGTTAAATTATATTATTATGATTATTTATTTATTTATTAGGGACAAAAACTAGCATATCAATAGCACATCATATGAGTGGAAAACGGAAACGGATTTATAAAATTTAACTGTCAGTTTAAAACATTTTTATTGGAATTTAGATGCTGATACTGAGCGAGTGTTACGTTCAACAGTTTAGAATTGTTGTATTCTCTTGAAGCTTGACGTAGTAAGCTACGAGACCAGTTACATACCTAACGATGCTGAAACTGTGTAATTTAGTATTTCGAATCGAAACATCAACAGACATAATATGAGCTCTTGACGGACTCAATAATGCTGGGCATCACTCACTAGCACCCAGGTGTGCTTGAGACAGCACAACAGCCCGTATCAGTGACGTCACTTCAACGCTACCCAGCCGATCTCTCACGGCCTGCCTTCGACAGCTGGCTGACATATGACGATAATTCCGAACAACCAATACATTTTAAACCAGTGATGCGCACTGCTCGATGGATTGCGACTTTGTCGATTACAGACACGAAATGAATGAACTTAATAGGCGTGAATCATTCGTGTCGTGTTTTGATTTAGCTTTGTGTTTACGGATTATTATATGTAGAAGCTTTTGGTGTTATGGATGAGAACATTGAGATGTTTTTAACATGTTTTTCTCTTAACAAAACTATTCACAAGGAAATTCGTGTTGAACATGTACGGCGGTTAATAATAATAATATTGATGATCATATAGAAATTTATCAATTCCCTTTACATACTTAGATACAGAGAACATTCGTTCGTTGTGTTTGCAGGGTCACTATTAATTGTGCTTTGATATTCAAACTAGTAAAGATATGTACAAAAAGTGGTTTTAGTTTTATATGTACATTGTACATATAAAACTAAAACCACTTTTCTTTTATACTTATTATTAAATTGGTTACTAAATTTTCTATTACTTCATACTTATTAGAGACTATCAGTCGGGGCTTCGCTTCTGTAGACTTTATCACGATAAAAACATAACCCTTCTTTTTCAGGTAAATAAGCCTATAATCTTCTTCAAACTTTAAGCTACTTCCATACCAAATTCCATCTGATTGCACCGAGGACTTTTAGAGATTAACGTGTTTAAACAAACAAACTTTTCCGCTGTATAATAGGTAGTAGTATAGATATTAACCACATTTGCAGCGGGTTTATTTAAATATTTATATTAAGAAATATAATTCACAAATATGTAGAATAGCTTTAAAATGTTTAATAAATAAAAAAACATCACCTATAAGTTTTATAGAATTTTTGTTCTAACATGTATGCATATAAACTAATATTTTACTAGGCATACAGCTTAAAAATTCTACCTAAAAATTCTCTTTCAACACAAAGGTAACTCATAGATGTGCTTACCGATACGAGCAACATACTTTTTTCCTTATTGTTACATGGAGACACCACTGAAATATAAGCCAACCAATTTTTGCACGCACCATTTTGCATGTAGGGACAATGTTGTAAAAAAAATATCTCATACACATAAGTTCTTGACAAAGCATATTATTTAATAGAAGCCGCTCCATGGGATTTCTTATTGAAAAATAAGACTATTTAACTTAATACAATTGCATGAAAACTCACAGTTTAAAAATATATCCAAATGAATTCTAGTTGATCATATCGTTGAAACTATAGTTCCAATTAAACTTTTTTTTCTGGTGGGAAATTCATCAAATGACTCCTGCCGCTGTGGTTGTAGCGGAAGGGAGTGTCAGACTTCTACTGACTAAAAACCCACTCTGTCACTTCAGTTGCCCTGTGTGTGTTGCCCCCAGTGGTCCGGGACCTCGGTATCTCGATAGAACATTTTCGCAGCCCCAGCAGGCAATGGCCCTGCTAGGCCCCGTCAGTTCTGTAGACTGCTCTTTGAGGCTCCAATTTAACCCCTGGTACAAAGAACAGGAATGAAGATACCGGATACATTACCCTCTGGGGTTAAAACAAGGACAACTGAAGGCACAGGGTGGGTTTTTAGTTGGTAAAAGTCTCAAGACAGTCACTTCCGCTCCACCCAGAGCGGGCAAAGTTGAAACTGCCTAAACCGGTCCATGATATAACCACTCTAAGTATTTAAGAAATTCCAGTGCAAGATATGATACTTCTACCCAGAGGCCACGTTGAATGGCAACGCTGCCAGTGATCACTGGTCGAGAATGTTGGAGATTATTTTTCTATATCCAGTGAAGTCTTTCTTTACCCAAATTCATTCATATTCGCTCCTACATTTGGAGGTTTGTTATTATTCTTGTAAATAGAGTTATACTAAATAGAAGTTTGTTTTAAACTTCACATTAGTGGTACGAGTAGGTTACAGATCTCAAACGCTCTGTGTTCCACATTTCCGAGAAATATGCAAGCCAGAACACAGACCGTTTGACTCGTGGTTTTTAAAACCTCTTTGATAATTACTATTCTGTGAAATTACTGAGCCTTTGATATTATAGCCTATTTTGTGTTAGAGTCAAATCCTATGAGATGATCTGAAGCTATGCAAAATTATAAAATGAAGAGGTTTTCAATGGCCTCAGCCGTTAGTTTACAAGGTACTGAACGTTTGTATTAAAATACGGAACCGTTGTAGGATTAGTTTTGTCTGTCTGTCTATTCGTCTCAGAAAATTTTCTTCATCTTTACTGAACTGGAACTTCTTTCTTTAAAGCACGGACGCACCACGCATATTTTGAATATTCCCTTTTTTAATTAGTTTTGTAAATTTAGTTTTAATTATATTTCTTAATAAATTTATAACATAAACACCCTTAACGTTCCGACTGCTGGGACTCAAGCCTCCACTGTAAGAAATGGGCATCCACCAAGCGAGCACAGAGCGGTTGGTGGATACACTGCATAACGTTAAAATAAATATAAATTTAGTGTTATCCGAGTATACCCTTTACAAATATATACATTAGTTTTTAAGAATCATGTTAAATAATAAGATTATTTCAGAACCGTTTGCGCGCTAGTTCAACACGCGCTTGATCGTTCTTTTCACATGTTTTGACCTTTGTTAATACAAGTACCCTCAGCCCGAAATACAACCAAAGAAAACTCAAATACAATACTTGAGCAAGCAAACTTTCAAGTAACATGTGAACGTGAATATGTTAACTATGAGGCATAAAGTTGAAGGGACCGGTACCTTTCGAACAATTAGTGTAGTTAGATCCAAGGTACTTGATTAGAAGGATATCCGTATCCTCGCCCAAGGGTACTTTCTGATAATATTGTTTCAAACAAATGAACTATATACAGAGGTTTTAATAAGCTGAAATTGGCATACATTACCTATTAGTCGGAATATACGTATTATTAAAATATTGTTCAATTAGAAATCAAGCTCTTTTTTCTTATAAACAAAAAATAATAAAGGATTAAACATCTAAAGTGCCCTTGCGGACAAGCCCAACACACTTTTTATAACTACTGCAACTCGTGAAATTCGGAGTAACGTTTCATCTGTCATGGATCCTGCGACAGAAAAGAACAGTGGAGGAGTAAGAAAAAATCAGAAAGTGCGCTGGGCAATAAGTTAAGGGGATAGTTAAAATTAAGGATTATTTTACTCTGTACTGCGGAAAACGGTACGGCCATCGGTAGTATTTTTTTAAGGTTTATTTCGGTTTAATTTGACAGTCCGATTGAGACTCATCATTTTTGCAAGGCAAACCTGGTCAGAGGCGCCTGCCCGAAACGAAAACCGTTGCCCGACAGTGGAATATAAAAGTACGCTCATTTTTCTCGGCTTTTCTAAACTTCATATGTGGAACCCCACATAATATGATGTTGTGAAATGTCGACGTCTGGTCTGTCCAAATGTAGTTGTGTATTTTATTTGGTGTGACTGCTTATTTGACCCCCATAAGCCAGACACTAGGTAAGACCATCTCTAAGCAATACGGGTGTCAGATTTTATGGCTTCTGACTACCCTTAATGACTGTAAAAGACGTAAAAATGACCCCTAGGAAATCAAAGGTGAAATCGAAGAAATAAACCTTCATACTCGTACACAAGTTTTTCTCTATAATAACAAAAGAGAGTTCTATATGAACGCAATAAACACCTTATATGTAAGAGCTTACAGCTTTTGAGTTAAATTTTTATTTGATTGCAGCCTCGTCACGCCGACAAGGCTGATTGATGTATTGCCGGCCGGCCGGCCTCCCTGGTCAAAGATTACTTAATTGATGCATCGTGTTTGCAGATATTCATATTAGGTAGCATATCACTTGTGTAAATGATTACGGTTTTGCATGTGTTTTAAATAATGTTGATCTATGATTTTATCGGTACTATTTAAAAAAAGTGAAAACTTGGATATTAACGTTGTGCATTTTTGATATTTTGGAATGGTTAGGGAATAATTTTGCACGATTTGATTTAATTATCAGTATAAAAATACTATCATTTATGTGGTAGAATACAATATTTATTTATTGCGCTATCGTACACAAACATGACAAATTTATATTACATTAAAAAGTTTATCTCTTAGAAAAATCAACTTTCATGTTAACACACACGAACATTCGCGCAAGCGTCCTGCGCCGCCTAAACAAAACAGCAGGCGCAGGCATACATTTTCGCCGCGCCGTAGAATGAGAGGGGGATACTTCCTCTCCTACGCCGCGTCGGCTGTCTACTCTCCGTCCGTCTTACGAATTTTCGATCAGGTCACGTGTCTTGACGCGAGTTTAACATTTTTTACCCATTACAAAAAAGTGCACAACGCCGCTAAAGAAGGTTTCACTTCAAAAAAATTCTTCAAAAATTTACGAAATTTCAAAGGTATACGTTTGCCCTGGTTTGCCCACATAAAATTTCCACGACATAAGAAACACTGTATAATGCTCCCTATCTCATTTTCTCCCAATTTAAATCTTATGAATTTATATGTCTGTCTCTTTTTACTGTTGCTTTTTCGTTTCATAAAATTTCAAATCACAAAGACGCTAAAGAAGTTTTCACTTCAAAAAACCCTGTTTCTTGCTGCAATTCAAGGCTAATATTTGAATGAGTTTCCCGTTTTATTAAGGTGAATAAAATATAACTTAATTTTAATTACTTTTGTAATAGAATTTACTTAATTAACAATCCACATTATCAATTATTTTAAATAAATCGCTTAAATCCCGACTTGGCGTTTCATTTGAAATTTCGGAATTCTTAAAGTCATACATGTTTACATTATATAATTGTAACATTTTTGGAGATGGAGACAGATAGAGTAAACGTAACGCAAGATCCATCATCACGTTTCGTGTCATCATCAAACTTAACAGCATTTCAAGGGACAATCGGTGTCGTAATTTGTTTTTCAGCATATGATATATCGAAAAAGCGCGTTCAATTTTAAAATGGTACAGTCATGAATGCAAGTGCAAGTTTGGAAATATTTTCAAGACGCTTATTAAATGCCTACTAGCGTCACAATCATCAAATACTTCCGAATACTGCCTAGTACTAGTACCTACATAGATATACTACTTCCTAGTACTAGTACATAGATAATCTGTAATGTAGTACTAGGCCGCTGACGGCCGCGCGCCCCGCGGGCATATATGTGATGGTTGTAAATGTATGTATGCCCCTAAAAATAGCCCTACTTATTTTTGGGCCCAAAAAATCCCAATAAGCATTATTTTACCCTAAATTTGGGGCTAATAGCCCTAAGAAGTTTAATCCTGGATAAAAAATCCCCCTCAACTCGCCCCTCAACTCACCCCTCAACTCATCCCTCAACTCACCCCTCAACTCATCCCGCACCTGTTCCCGCACCTCATCCCTCAATTCATCCCTCAACTCATCCCTAATCTCATCCCTAATCTCATCCCTCAACTCATCCCTCAACTCAACCCTCAACTCACCCTTCAACTCACCTCTCAACTCACCCCTCAACTCACCCCTCAACTCATCCCTCAACTCATCCCTCAACTCATCCCTCAACTCATCACTCAACTCATCCCGCAACTCATACAGCATCTCATCCCGCAACTCATCCCGCAACCCATCCCTCAACTCACCCCTCAACTCACCCCTAAACTCAACCCTCAACTCACCCCTCAACTCATCCCGCACCTCATCCCGCACCTGATCCCTCAACTCATCCCTCAACTCATCCCTAATCTCATCCCTCAACTCATCCCTCAACTCATCCCTCAACTCATCACTCAACTCATCCCGCAACTCATACAGCACCTCATCCCGCAACCCATCCCTCAACTCACCCCTCTACTCACCCCTCAAATCACCCCTCAACTCCCCCCTCAACTCACCCCTCAACTCACCCCTCAACACCCCTCACCTCACCCCTCAACTCACCCGTCAGCTCACCCCTCAACTCACCCGTCAACTCAACCGTCAACTCACCCGTCAGCTCACCCCTCAACTCACCCCTCAACTCACCCCTCAACTCACCCCTCAACTCACCCGTCAGCTCACCCCTCAACTCACCCCTCAACTCACTCCTAAACTCACCCCTCAACTCACCCCTAAACTCACCCCTCAACTCATCCCTCAACTCACACCTCAACTTACCCCTCAACTCCTACCTCAACTCCCCCCTCAACTCACCCCTCACTCATCCCTCAACTCACCCCTCAACTCACACCTCAACTCACCCCTCAACTCCTACCTCAACTCCCCCCTCAACTCACCCCTCAACTCACACCTCAACTCACCCCTCAACTCACCCCTCGAATCCCCCCTCAACTCACCCCACAACTCACCCCTCAACTCACCCCTCAACTCACCCCTCAACTCACCCCTCAACTCACCCCTCAACTCCCCCCTCAACTCACCCCTCAACTCACCCCTCAACACCCCTCACCTCACCCCTCAACTCACCCCTCAACTCACCCCTCAACTCACTCCTCAACTCCTCCCTCAACTCACCCCTCAAATCACCCCTCAACTCACCCCTCAACTCACCCCTCAACTCACCCGTTAGCTCACCCCTCAACTCACCCCTCAACTCACTCCTAAACTCACCCCTCAACTCACCCCTAAACTCACCCCTCAACTCATCCCTCAACTCACACCTCAACTTACCCCTCAACTCCTACCTCAACTCCCCCCTCAACTCACCCCTCACTCATCCCTCAACTCACCCCTCAACTCACACCTCAACTCACCCCTCAACTCCTACCTCAACTCACCCCTCAACTCACCCCTCAACTCACTCCTCAACTCACCCGTCAGCTCACCCCTCAACTCACCCCTCAACTCACCCCTCAACGCACCCCTAAACTCACCCCTCAACTCACCCCTCAACTCATCCCTCAACTCACCCCTCAACTCACCCCTCAACTCCTACCTCAACTCCCCCCTCAACTCACCCCTCAACTCACCCCTCAACTCACCCCTCAACTCACCCCTCAACTCACCCCACAACTCACCCCTCAACTCACCCCTCAACTCACCCCTCAACTCACCCCTCAACTCACCCCTCAACTCACCCCTCAACTACTCCCTCAACCTCAACTCCCCCTCAACTCCCCATCAACTCCCCCCTCAACTCCCCCTCTACTCCCCCCTCAACACCCGACGAGACGCCCCTCCCCCCACCCCGCCCCCACACGGGACCCCTCTTACCCCTCACCTCCCTGAACTCCCCACGAAACCTCCCCCCCCTCCGCCCCCTCTCAGGGTTACCTCGTTTGACGGGCCTGTTGGTATAGTGGTCAGTGGCCCTGACTGCTATGCTCAAGGTCGTGGGTTCGATTCCCACCCAGAACAAATGTTTGTGTGATGAGCACGATCATTTGTTCTTTGTCTGGGTGTAATTTATCTATAACATGTATGTATTTAAAAATATATATGTATGTTTATCAGTTTTCTAGTACTCATACCACAAGCTCTGCTTAGTTTGGGACTAGATGGCGTTGTGTGAAAGTTGTGGAATATTATTATTATTATTATTAACTTTCAAATCACAACGATGTTAAAGAAGTATTCACTTAAAAAAAGTCTTACGCTTTTCGATCGGTCACGTGACCCTGACGCGAGTTAATTAAACAGTTTTTACCCATACAAAAAGTGCTCAGCGCCGCTATAGAAGTTTTCACTTCAAAAATCTTTTAGCAGTATGTTTGTACTTTAAAATATTTAAGGTATTTGAGCGTGTACAAAACATTTTAACTCACATACATAATACATCATTTTGTTCCGGGCGTCGCGATTCCCACGAATAAGATGCTGTAATGGTCTCTTACCTTCTAAGTACAATATTTGACTGTTACTGATAACTTACTGATACTTAATCCTAATAAATTTTTTTTGGTTTTGTATTTCCAACCCTGTTTGTGAGTCTGAGGCGGATTTCAATCATGTACCACGGCACAAAAACTGAGGTACCTCAACTACCCAGTGCACGCATCACTATTTCCATATTCCGAACAAACGCACATCCACTTATAATCTTGCTTAAATCATAATCCCTTAGTTAATAGATCAAAAGTCACACTTCCTACCACCAATCACCCCAAGTCCCTAAAGGCCACGACACACGAATCCGCGATTGAGATAAAGCAATAGCGCCCCTTTCATACAACATTAGCTACGTTAGTAACGCCACATTTCCTAACAATCTGCACCGAGGCCCATTCGCGTGTGAATCCTTAGATACAGACGCTCATTTCCTCCTACGTTCGCGGGTTAATATTGTACATGGAACAAGATCGAATTTGCGATTTATTCGCTGTGTGACGTGGTATTAATAATGTGACTATATATTATTGTTATGTTTATTAGAAGAGCATTGTATTTTGGCTTCGAACGTACAAAGTGTGATACTCTCTGCCTGAATTTGGGACCGAGTATGAAGCCATGCATCGCTTACAATCAGGCGAGAACGAAAACAAGTGTGGTTCATCTGATATCCAAAAGTAACCGCCAACTGCGAGTTGAACTTGCACACCAAAGATATCACATAAACTTATCTTAGTAGGTACTAAAGTTCGATGATATTTATTTTGCAAATTGGTTATTAAATAACACTTTTATACATCATTTTTGTATCGTCGGTCTACTGAATACCTAATATTAACTATCTACTTATTAAGAGTTTGGTGGTCAAACGTAAGCCTATCAATTTAAAAAAAGTTTTTTTCTTTTTTTAAATTATAATATTCCACAACTATGTTGAGGTCGGCTTTCAGTCTAACCGGATACAGCTGAGTACGAGGGTTTTACATGGAGCCTGCCTGACCTCTACAGGTCACACTGGTCTGTCCTCCACACGATACCCCATGGCCTGACCAGTGCTAAATTTACTGTGTTCTGACTACCCGTAATGACTGTCAAAGATTACCAAAAGAGAGCCGAGACGTTGATTCCGGCTGAAATTTTGGTTTTACGAGCTTTTCTTGGCACGGAGGAATCTCAATATAATTAAAATAATTAAGATTGTCATCCATCCACGGACCGACCTCGTCAAACGTTGCTTAACTTTGAAAATACTAAACTATGCCTTTTTTTACTTTTGTACAGAGATCAAACAGTATTAATAGATTATATCGCACACATAATAATTATGTACGTATGTATAATAATGTATAATATTTTTTCAGCAAAGAACATAATTTTCTTAAACCGTTCTTCAAGCCTTAGCAATATTGCTTTGTGTTTTGTGATGCAGCAACTCGAGTAAAAGTGGTTGATTTGTCTTTTGTTTCAAAGATTCTGCCTTTCTCTTCTCTATGCCTTTTCTACACTTTTGGTCACATCGCCTCATTGTGTGAAATGCTTCCATGAATTTACAGGAATTTTACTCCAAGTTAACTTCAACCAGCCTCGACAACACGTAAAATATGGTTAACGTACATCCTCGTTGGAGAGGATCATAAATTTCACACATTTTGTTTCATGTACACTGTCCTATTTTGTGTCAAAGAAGTCATTTTGTAAAGCATCTCCTTCGCCCGATACGATAGTTATTGCCAGTACGTTTGCACGGCAGTAACGTGTGTGAATTCCGTGAAAATTTTAAAGAAAGCAATAAAATTTCATAGCTTTACTCGGCAGGAGTGACAATAAAACTGCATCTCGATTCTGATCACATTCGTTTCAATATGTAGATGCGGGAACACCTGAGACGTTGGCCCGCTTGAAAAATGCTTATTATATTGCTTTTCCGCAAATAAATGTACATATACGTGTTTATTTAGGAAAAGAAATGACTCAATTATCATTAATTTTCTCGTTACGTACTTCAGGCACGTTGTGATTGTCTGTTCTGGATAGTTTTGTTACAATAGAGGACTTTCTTAGATAGTAAATCAATAATGCTGTCTGGTTCGTCAGCAAAAATTTCAAAACTATTGGACTTACATATTTTGTATTTTTGGACCATAATTTTCAAAGATAAACCGCATCATAGGTGCGGTGACGTCACTTGTAGGTGAAACTGTACGGATGCGTGATATCTCGCGAAATTTTATTTATTATATACTTTATTTTACACCTTATAAAATACTTAAGGATATAAAAACTTTTTACCAAAAAATTAAACCGACTCCCAAAAACACTGCAAAGTGAAAAATAACTTTAATTTCGGTAGTCGGTGTCTTTAGTTTTGTATTTTCGTTTTTGGCACCGACTTCCGAATTTAAGTTATTTTTCACTTTGCAGTGTTTTTGGGAGTCGGTTTAATTTTTTGGTAAAAAGTTTTTATTTCACTCTTTTTAGTTTGTCGATTTTTAATTTACCTAGTTAAAAGAGCCTAAATATCAACTACTTATAACCTTTTACAAAATATTGCTTTTCCCAATGCTGGGCCGTTAATTGTTGAGGAGTTCTCCTGGTACTTCACCATCAGCTCTACGTCACCATATGCATTGTGACGAACATAAAGTGCTTAACATCCATATTCAAGTAATCGAATCGCAATCCACGAAATACTTATTATTGAGTAGGTTTGGCGGCCATCTGTGGTCTACATCATCAGTTCCACTTCCCTAAATGGTATTTTTGAGAGCAACTGCACAAGTTACTATAAGAAATACCCAGAACGCCATAGGTGTGCCTATAATATTTGAAGAGTTCCCTCGATTTCTCCAGGATCCCATCATCAGATCCTGACCGATCCAGGCCCGTTGGTATAGTGGGCAGTGGTCCTGACTGCTATGCGCAAGGTCGTGGGTTCGATTCCCACCTAGGACAAATGTTTGTGTGATGAGCACGGTCATTTGTTCTTTGTCTGGGTGTAATTTATCTATAATATGTATGTATTTGGAAATATATATGTATGTTTATCAGTTGTCTAGTATCCATATCACAAGCTCTGCTTAGTTTGGGGCTAGATGGCGTTGTGTGAAAAAGTTGTGGAATATTATTATTATTATGATTTATTAATGGGACCAATTCCGAAATATACCCTTTCAAACAAAAAAAGAATTTTCCAAATCGGTTCAGCCATCTACGAGTAATCGGTGATCATACATAAAAAAAAAATTAAAAAAATATATACGCGCGCGTGGAACACAACGCGCCGTCGACCCGGGCATGGTCCATGGTCGGACAGCGAGTTGCCCTTTACTCGCTGTCCGCATGCCCGCGCCTACGGTGGCCGGAGATCGTCGGCCGACGTCCGACGCCGTGGGCGTCTACCACTGCGACTGGGCTGGAGGGAGGACGCTATCCTCTCCCTCACGCGGCCCGCCTCCTCCTTCGATAGCATGACTGCTTCGCAGAAGGAGGCGACCGCTTTCTCTCGGAAGCCGTCGACCGTCTCGCCCCGCTGCATGGCCTCGACCAATGCCGGGCGCGAGAGTTCTCCGCCTATCGCCGCGTGAGGACACGTCGGTGCTCTGCCCAAGCGGGGCAGTCTTGCACCGTATGCTCTACTGTGTCCTCAGGGCGATCCTCGCAGTGGTGACACCCAGGCGTTTCTTCCTTCCCCATCAGACACAGGTACCTCCCGAAACTTCCATGTCCGGTGAGGACTTGCGTCATGCGGTAGGTCAGGACGCCGTGACGCCGATCTAGCCACTCCTCAAAAAGGGGTCTTACCGCCGCCGCAAGTGTGCCTTAAGATTGTGTTTACGTTACTTTATTCATATATTTTTGGCAATTTAATTTAACTGACAAACCACGACAATACTTTTAGTATGAAGCTCTTATTAAATTTTAAGGGACTATTAAAATTCGTTTCATAACTAGTTATGAAACGAATTATACTTGACTTGACTAATCTGAAAAATGAAATATGTACCTAGGTACATATTTCATTTTTCAGATTAGTCAATCTATCTATACTTATAATAAATATGTAGAGAGGTCAATTCTGTACATGAAATATATTTCCAAAATAACTATCAGGGGGTGATTAGGGATCGATACTGATGCCAAAAATGCAATCAGTAAAATTTTTGTCTGTCTGTATAACCGTTATAGAAACAAAAACTACTCGACGGATTTTAACGAAACTTGGTACAATTATTTTTCATACTCCTGAGCTGGTTATAGTATACTTTTCATTACGCTACAATAAATAGGAGCAGAGCAGTGAAGGGAAATGTTGGGAAAACGGGAGAAGTTACTCCATTTTTAGGGTTCCGTAGTCAACAAGGAACCCTTATAGTTTCGCCATGTCCGTCTGTCTGTCCGTCTGTCCGCGGTTTAGCTCAAAAACTATTGGTACTAGAAAGTTGTACTTTGGCATGAGTATACACGTTAATAACGCCAAAAAAGTGGTAAAACAAAATTTTGAAAAAAATTATTATTTAGGGTACCTCCCATACATGTAAATTGGGATGATAATTTTTTTTTTCGTTCTTCCCATAGTGTGGGATATTGTTGGATAGGTCTTTCAAAAATATTAGGGGTTTGGTAAGACCGTTTTTTGATTAAGTAAACCGTTCGTGACTTATCAAGCTTTAAAGTACCAATTTTCGTTAGAGTCAAGTGTCCCCCCTCTATCAACTAAACGGTTGTAGTTAGAAATTCAAATGTCACGTCAGTAGTACCTATATATAACGAAATTTAAAGGAAAACTATCACACATAAGTGGGCTTTACAAGTTTACGAGTAATAGCCGACCAATTATATTTGACTCGAAAATTTTGAACAACTCTATAGAAATGTCGATAGATGGCGCTAAGCGCCAGTTGTATCGTACTAGCTTCTTGTGACGATTGAGTAGTATAGCTCTGTGTCCGTATTTAAATTCAAAACACCGTCTATGACAAGTTTTATACAAATCTCTAAAAAAATATAAAACTTTCCTTGCAAAATTGTCGGATCAGGTGAGGATTTGTATAGGAAGTCAAATTAGTTAGGTAGTCATGTTTGGCTTTTAGTTAGATTATGGTACGAAACGATCAGTCAGCGAATACGACACGCACTTGGCTGTTATAAAAACTACGGAACCCTACACTGCGCGTGGCCCAACACGCACTTGACCGGTTTTTTAAGCTTCCGTCGCGTGTGCAACCTTGTTGGTTAAAGCTACACAGAAATCATTTCATGACGGAAATGTTCTCCTTAAAATATATAAAAAACTAGCTTCCGCCCGCGAAATCGTCAAAAAAATCCCCCGATTTTGAAACATTCTTCATTAGTGCCCCGCTCCTATTGGACTTAGCGTGATGATAATTATATAGCCTATAGCCTTCCTCGATAAATGAGCTATCTAACACTAAAAGAATTTTTTAAATCAGAACCGTAGTTCCGGAGATTAGCGCATTCAAGCAAACAAACAAACAAACTCTTCAGCTTTATAATATTAGTATAGATATCCCACGACAGCATATGTCTATCTTTTATGGTTGACTCACAATAACACGTGTAACTCCCGATAGCTTAGCAGTTCGAAGCTTTCTGATTATAATATTTGTCTACTCTTACGTTTATAACACTCTCAGTCACCCCTAATTGAAAAAGTTAACATTATTAACTATTCCATAAAAAAGAATCATATAAATGAAACGCGGACGAAGTTGCGGGCAACAGCTATATATACTAATAATATAAGGCTGAAGAGTTTGTTTGTTTGTTTGAACGCGATAATCTCAGGAACTACTGGTTCGAATTGAGAAATTATTTTTTAATTAAATAGTCAATTTATAGAGAAAGGCTAAAGGCTATATATCATTACGCTAAGGCCAATAGGAGCGGAGCGCCAATGAAGAATGCTTCAAAATCAGGGTTAAATTTAACGTTAGCCCAAAGTAACTATTCCACGCGGACGAAGTCGCGGGCAAAAGCTAGTTTCTAAATAAATGTGAATCAAATCAAACAGTTCTGCGGGACAATATCTGTGTCAATAACCGTTCTTGCCACAGGATAATTTTCTATAACTAAATGATGCGTGAGGAAAACGCAACCTCGCTCAGCACAGCTCTGGTGGAAAAACGTTAACGAAGCTAACTACAAACAACCAACCGAGAGATGTGTGCAAGAAATGCGAGGAAATTGTGAGTGGAAGAGACGTGTACGACAGACCCGTGTCTTCTACCACACACCGCGGGAACTAAATGGCGACACATTCTCGCACCACTCAGCTACACACTGTTTCACAACTACGCTAGACATTTTCACACAGCGCAAGTTCATCGCAAAATATTGGTAAATTCTAAAACGATATTGCAAATTAGCATCTAAATATAACATAAACGGAGAGTAAGACTAGCACTTGAAACTTCATATCGTAATATCGACTAAGAGAGATGGCTCGATACAGGAAGCATGCACTTACATTAATGGTTTCGAGGCAAGCGACTATTTCTGTACTACGTTTTTTGACGGCCAGCAGATTAAAAAATCATATGATCAAATGGGGACCCTGGTCCTTATTGCGCAAAATATTAAAGTTATGTTATAATATCACAGTTCATTCGATTTTCTCACGACGGTTAAATTGGGTTTCAGTTCTTAGAAACGTTGAGGACTGTCCATTAACAGAAATAACTAGTGGTACTAAATTGGCGTGAGATCCGATGACATTTTGATTCATTCTATAACACAATGATAACAGTCGACAGAGAAGTGAAACTTTATTATTAGAATGTGGTTTAACTGAATATAACATTTCATCGTATCAGCTTTCACTGAGTTTTATTAATATGAAGAGGTATTTTGTCATATGAACAACGTGATAGAAAACTAAATAACTATTTTTACCAGTACAGAATATTAATAAAATTGACTAGCTTTTCCTCTGCAGCTTAGTAACATGCCTGGAGTACTATGAGATGAGTGTACGACTGCTGTTTCTGATTATAAAACAGATTTTATAGCAATTTTTAATATTCATTCAACAACTCGTCTCACGGTACTAACAAAATGAGATAAACAAAAGTCTTACTAAATGGCCGTAGGCATGTAGGGCGAGTTGATGAAGTAGCCTCAAGTACCTACGCTAGCTGCGAAAAACACCGTTGATGCGGCCACTGGTGGGGTATGGTTTAAGCCCAGCGGTGGACGTATATGAGCTAACATTTTAATACATTTATAAGTTTGCCGTAAATATCTGAAACGGTAAAGTTGAGCGTTAAATAGAGATGTGCTAGCGACGACTCAGCAAGCCACAACACTGAACTGTGTCAGCTGTCACCGGCTGCTATTGACAAGGTTTTGTAGTTTTTAATCTCCTGCTTGATTATGCATTCCGCACACGCCTATTCCTTGTCGGGTTGGTTGCGTTCACTTGACTCGCCCGAAGCCGAAGCAGGGCTCAACTTTTCCAGCTAAACTAAGTTTTTGGATTTTTATTGCTTTTAAACAACGTGAGATGAAATAATATTATTTTAAATTTTAGTGCCGTACCACTTGTAGATGTACGTTTTTCCTAAATACCTAAGGTTTGAATAATTTATGAATCTGGAAAACTTAAAGGACATTTACTACATCGAACAGATATATTATTTAAAATGTTATTTTGAAGCTGTAACTTGTGTGATCAATTCAAAACACGTACAACATAAGTGTGGATTTGATTTTTAAATGATTTATACTCAACCACCCACAAAACCAATCACGATCCACTCCCACTTCAAATCAAGTAGTCTCCCTCCAAATCACGCTAACCAATATTTTAAAACACGTAAACATCGGTGTCGATCCACGTCGTGAGATCATTCGTCTCCCGCACAATCCGTCTGCACCAGACGTGCGTCGTACTTTCGCTAAAAATGCAAATTGTACGTCGAACAGACACCACGCCCAGGGGTCGTGGAGCTGACTTAGGGACTCAGCTGGAAGGGAGGCTCAACATTTTTCACGAAACGAAAATGAGCAAGACACACCCCTCGCACTCGTTGGAAGAGTATACCTTCGTCAGTATTTCATTATTGGTGCTACTGTTATTTTACGCTTCCGTTTATATGTATTCTTTCGCTACAAGCAAATTCATACTGTATCAGCAATAATAGTTAGCAAAATATCGATAATATATGGATTAATACAGATCCCATTACCGAACATTTGACATACAGCCTTGCATTCCCTTGCCCCTTGACAACACAAGAAACTGCTACTGACGTAAATCTAGCATATATACTCTATTTTGTGGTCGCTTAACTGGAAAGAAATTATAGACTGCGACGTGCTCTGAACGTCTGAAAGTAATGCAAAAATAAATAGCTAGGAGTCGCCTATACGAGCGACTATCTCACGATATTATCGTACTGCCACTTGAGCTTATAACACCTCTATGGATTTCTCCACTGCGATAATATCGAGCAAAACGATAAACAGAGATTCACTCGATCGTGGATGTAGCGCCTTAGTAATAATAAGCGATCATCTGCGGCTGTTATTGTTTATGTTATTTTATTCAGTAATAGGGGCGCTTGAAATCGTAATGAACTCATCTGAAAACAACTACAACAATATCCTTCAGCGACATAACAAACAAACAAACACATTGTACTTATTAATTCACTTATAAAACAAGGTCTGCACACGTACGTTTTGTTCACTTATAACTTAACCACGACTTCAATTTTCTTGCGGTTTTCTTTATTATACGAAGCGGCTACGGAACGCTAGTAACGCCATCTAACGACCTTTATACACTGTGTTAAGTATCAAAGTTGTTTGTACAACTCATTTTAACAATTTCTCGTTAACACAGACAGGCCTTGTACATTATTATTGTTCGTGTAATTAATTACTTACTTTTTACCCGATTGCTCAGAACAAAGATAATGTTTTTAGAGATTAAATATGCATTTTTTTCCTTTGGCATGCCCTGAAAGCTAAAACGTCTGGACACATTTTAAAGAATGGAGACTTCCCTTAAAACATATCAGCAGCTACCGTTAGGTACGTGATGACGTATATTTTTGTGTTATACTCTTGTGCAGGGCTGGATTAAATATTAGGCAGAGTATGCAACTGCCTAGGGGCCCCGCATCCACTAGAGGCCCATTGCACACACCTAGAAAAAAATGTTTCATCGAACGACAACTTTGATGTACGTGTGAACTGACGGACCACACTGGTATCTCACAAAATTAAGTGGGTAGGTGCTGTACCCGGGTCCACCTACTGAGACGAACGCTGACGGTTGTCGTACAGGATCCCATTTTCATCGCAGGTAACAATTCAGCTAAGAATTCCCTCGTTTTATGCCGATTCAGTAGTGCTATGCATGCTTCGACGCATAAGTCTCACTGTTGGTTGCTTAGTTCGTGTGGCATCCACTTATCTAGCTTTTTTATCTTTTCGAATTGACGCAAGTGCTTCGGTGTTATTTTGACACTAACTCCAAGGCCCACAGCAAGCTCAACCATACGTTGAGTTAGAACCACTTCCACTAACATCTTCAATTCATTGTTGTCAACAATGGTTAAGTTACCGGCCGACCGCGAGGCTCGTTCTTCAACTTAAAATTTCCAGATTTAAAACGATTGAACTAATAATGGACCGTGTTTATGCAAGCAGTGTTAGGCTCGAAGACATCGTTCATGTTTAGTGTTGTTTGCGCAACGGTATTTCCAGGTAGAAAGTCGTACGAATTTTCAGTCTATACATGGTGCCAAAAACTACCACAATTTTACAAACGCAAAAAGCTATCTATAAATAAATAGTCATTTATTTATAGACATTTTTTGCGGTCCAGTCGGATTTGAAATTAAATTAACACGGCTATTGAATAAAATTTATTAGAATTCTGATTTGCTCGGCAATCCACAGATAATTAAATCTGAAAAAGCTGGTTATAAAATCTCCAATAACTTAAGTAAAAACCTGTTACTTCATACATACAGAACTATCTAGTATCGAGTATTAAAACTAAGATTAGGCTAAATTGTAATTTTTCATGATATAAGTTTTTTTCTATAGTTTTTATTTCTATTAATCAAAGTAATCGCTCATGTGATCGATGCCTCTTTCCCAACGCAGTGGTAGCTTATTGATACCCTTCTTGAAGAAATCAGCTTGACGAGAGCCAAAATATTCTTCAAAAGCATTTTGTCCTGCTTCTCGGTATTGATTTTTTTCCCATCAAGAAGTTATCCAAATTCTGGTGAGTACGGCGGATGATGGAGAACTTCCAACCCCAACTCTTGTAACTTGGAGTCCGGCTGCTGTGCAGTATGAGGTCGCGCGTTGTCGTGCAGGAGTAGCGGAGCCGAGTGATTGACCAAAGCTGGTTGGAGACGTGCGAGCTTCTCCAACATTCTGTTCAGGTCTTTACAGTACACATCTGCAGTAATTTATTTATTTATTTATTTGTCTCAGACCATTGATCCATAGAGTGTTAGTAAAAAACTTAACCTATTGTTAGTAAAATAAATTAAAACATAACATCAATTTAATTGGCGACATGCACGCCTGTGCGCACATGCCTACCAGCCCAGTGCCTGACAAATGGCCCATCTATTTTGTCCGCCAGTGTAACTAGAATGTTGTTGGGGCTACCCCTGAATCGCTGCAGCGCAGATGCACATCGCTTGCGCATAACAGCATAAAAGTCATCTACTCTCGCTTCAGCAAACATGCCCGACGCGCTGCAAAACCGAGGTAGCCCCAACAAAACCCTCAGCGTATTATTATATTGAACGCACAGAGCGCTGTAGGCCTTTTGCGTATACCTGATCCACAGGCTGCACGAGTAAAACGATTGACAATAGGCTCGGAATAGAGTCAGTTTTACCTCTTCAGTACACCGTGCAAACCTGCGCGCAAGCATATTGCATCTAGCCGCCAACGCTCTGCGCTCCCTATCTATGTCTTGGTCGTCTACGAGGCAATCCGTGACCACATGACCGAGGTATTTTATGTGAGTGACGAGCTCCAACGGAGTTCCTCGTAACCTTACGGGTGGAATACTTGATGGAGTATTATTGCGCACTTTAAAAACGATTACTTTGCTTTTAGTTTCATTATACCTCAAGCCATGAGCCTCCGCATAACTCTCACAGACGGCCAATAATTTCCTTAAGCCACAGATTGATGGACTGAGCAACACCATGTCATCAGCATAACTTATGTTGTTGATCATTCTTCCATCAATAGAGCATCCGACCATGGTGCCGCTCAACTCACCAACCAGCCGATCCATATATAGGTTAAAAAGACTGGGTGAAGTTAACCCTCCTTGCCTTACGCCACAATCTAGCCTGTAAAACTCAGAATGAGCATCAGCCCACCTGACATAATTCTTTTGATTCTTATACCAATATTGAAATATGTTAATGAACTCTGCAGGTAGCTCGGTATCATCCGATAATTTCTGCCACAAAATGTCATAGTTTACCAGGTCAAAAGCTTTTGACAGGTCCAGAAAGCAGCCATACACTGGTGTCTTCCGGTCAGTGTAGTACTGCACAGTCTGCTTGAGGCACAGGATTGCACTTTCAGTAGACAAACCGGCTCTAAATCCAAACTGCGCGTCATGTAATTGAACGTGTTTTTTCAACTGTTTCTCAAGCAGACTGTCCAGCACTTTGCCAATGACTGTTCCTAGTGAGATAGGTCTATAATTATTTTTTTCTGATGGATCACCTGTCTTGTTTTTAATTATGGGAACTACTACAGTTTTCAAAAGATTCTCAGGCAGGTAAGAGTGATTAATACAGAAATTGAATAACATAGTGAGCAGTCTGATCAAATGTACACCGGAGAATTTTAAATGCTCAACACTCAGACCATCATGCCCCGGTGACTTACCTCGCTTCATACATTTTAATGCAACTTTTATTTCCTTAGCCACGAAACGTGCATGTAAATCACCTTCACACAGGGTCCTAGTGCCTCGCACAGATGTATCTGACCCAAGCGGAGCCACCTTACTGCTTACTGTGACTCAGTAAAAGACCTAGGTATTTATATTGATAGGGATTTGTCTTGGGGTCCTCAGTTGCAAGAAGTAAGCCGCAAACTGTTTGCCTCTGCGGGGTCTTTACGCAGATTGCGCAATTTCCTGCCGACTGCCACTAAAATTGCGCTTGCCCAATCCCTTCTTCTACCTGTTCTCGACTATGCTGAAGCAAGTTATCCAGATCTTACTGAAGTGCAGCTAGATAAGCTTGAACGACTCCAAAATTTTTGTATAAGATTCATATTTGGTTTGCGCAAATATGATCATGTTTCTGAGTTTCGCATTAAACTCAAGTGGCTGCCGATCCGCCTTCGCCGGAATGCACATATTTTATCATTACTTTACAGTATTCTCTTCAATCCCACAACCCCGTTTTATCTCAAAGAACGCTTTAAGTTCCTTCATGACACACATGTAAGAGATTTGAGATCATCGGAGAATTTGAGACTTTCAATGCCTGCACATTTCACTAAATTCAATTCATTTTTTGTTTCTCTGTTTTTATGAGTAATGTAGTTAGTACACTAATTTAGCCCTCCCCACTTTAATTTAAAAGTTTTTAAAGTCCTTCCAAAGGTTGTCTGGAAGATATCGCTTTCAGCGATAAGACCGCCATTGTTACCATAGAATAAGCAATATTGTTAAATAGGTGTGTTTAAATTTTGGTGTACAATAAAGTGTATTCTATCTATCTATCTATCTATCACCTTAAAATGATTCATAAACATGGTCGCTATGTCACTGCTCTGAGATAGACCATCAACGTTTGTGGGAAGGCTCGGCTGGGGATTCAAAGAGTTAGTTTGCTCATTCCGTTTGGTAAAAAGCTGAGTTGACTTACACCGGCGTTAGACCACCAAACAGTGACCATCAAATTTTAGGGGTCAGTTTTCGTTTAGGGAAATGTTTAAGTGCTGAACCAGCATCCAACCAACTTGCTGAGCGCTTACGATTGTCAAAAGGAATTCATTTTTCGTCGAAGGTAACAATGTGGTTCAACAATTTTCGTTTGTGTGTCTGTTGAAGCATGTTGCCTGTTGTGCAAGGCACGTCTGGACGCGTACTTCGTTCTGGCGATCTTTAAGTTCGGGGTGCACCCATTTGCCAAGCTTTTTTGCAATCGCCTTTAATTCGTCTTTGTCGACCAAAGTTTGTAACTGTCAGGAGAAGGTATGTATATAAGAAACTAGCAGTTACTCGCGACTTCGTTTGTGTGGGAAGTTTTTCCTGTATAAATTCCGATTCCGTGGGACTTTCGGAAAATCCCGTCTTAGCGAGCATCTGCGTACTAAAATGGGGGTTCCATGCAAAATTTGAGAGCCCTACTACTTGCAGTTTCTGAGATTTCGTGATTAGTCAGTGAGTGGTACTTCGCTTTTATATACAACGTGTAACAGAATAAACGCAATTCCTGAAAGAAGTTGTTTCAGAATCGGCTTCTGAATCGATTTCCGTCATAAAAAATAGGTGTTAAATTTTGACGGAAAATCTTTCATTTAACTTAAAATGGAAACACAGTATCATGACAAATCTATACAATCGTTAATTCAAGGAAATGCGATCGTGTGCGTGTCAGGCGCTAACATTGCATGAGTGTATACGTCTGCGTAAGGATATTGTATGACGCACATACGTTTTGCGTTTAGTAAGGTTAACTATTTTATAAAAAATGTCCAGGTTTGGTTTCAATTTATTTAGTTACGGATGTTGTTTTAGACTTATAATTTAATATTCTAATTGGGGTGTCTGAGGTATTGCGCTTAATCTGTTACACCTTGTATATAGATTATTTGAATAAAAAAGACGCCTGAATAAGAAATGTGTAATTTGGCGTGCGAGGGCATCATATGACCTTTAAATGAGAACTAGGGTGAAACGACGATCGTGGGAAAGCTGATAAGCTATAAATCTAGTATTAATATATTTTATTCATAGAAAACACCCAGACTTAAGACAACATCCATTCATCTATGACGAGAATTGTACCCAGGACCACGGGGAGGCAATGATTTTAATAACACATGATTTGGTCAGTCAAAGTAACAAAAGTGGCCTCGAGAATTCTATTGCTTGTGGCCTCTGACAGGGTTAATCCGGCTCTGCTCTTGTGTAAAAATAATAAATAAAAAAGGAGTGAAAAGACGATAGCATAATATATTATTGCAATCGTCTAAAATTTTGGAATCAAAATTAATAGCAGGTTTCATGTATTTTTTATAATTACGGCTTTTAAACAGTTGCGAAAAATGAAGCTTTTTCAGAAAAACAAGGCAATAGCGGGCGCCTAGCTCACGAGTGGCTTAGCAGGCAGGCGATAGTTTTAGTCTTAGGCAAATAGTGTCAATTTTAACTCAAAAATCAAGATATTTATAAAATTTTAGAATCACAAACTGAATAGCATACATGAGAAAAAATCAACTTTCAAACTAGAGATGCATTTTGGACATGAACCGCGCCTGTGCATGCCTTTGTCACTGCGAGTGACAAAATGTATGTGCATAGGTACAACCTTTCTGTATATTGATAATTCACTAGTCCATAGCAAATGATAACCTGTCCTGAAATCCTTATTAAATGTATTTAAAAATATAAATAAATACTTGTCTCCATTTTGTTCTTTTTGTGCTACATTTAAGTTAAATGAATTCAGCTTGAATCAACTAAAGTTAGCATTCCCAAGCGTGCCGCATTCAAGTTTGAATTCTCACTAACCTTACTTTGTATTAAGCGCATTGTAAATCTGCATAGTAAAATTTTAATCGCGCTAGGCACATATAATAAAATTTACGAGTCCTCTTTCTGCCTTACTAAAATATCAGTGTAAAGTAAAATAAATTTATTTGCATAGATTATAGGTACATAAAAAATAGATGTTACAATAAAATGGGTGATCTCTGTACAATCTACCTTATCTTAGGCATGTAAACATTATTATTTAGAAAATTAAATTATTAAAATAAAATTATTCAATACTTACTGACTTACTTAATTGCATAATTTATGGTACTTAATATAGTATTATCAATAAAAAGAGACGAAGAAAGAAGAAGAAAAGAAGACAGGCCCGTTGGTATAGTGGTCAGTGGCCCTGACTGCTATGCGCAAGGTCGTGGGTTCGATTCCCACCTAGGACGAATGTTTGTGTGATGAGCACGATCATTTGTTCTTTGTCTGGGTGTAATTTATCTATAATATGTATATATTTAGAAATATATATGTATGTTTATCAGTTGTCTAGTACTCATACCACAAGCTCTGTTTAGTTTGGGACTAGATGGCGTTGTGTGAAAGTTGTGGAATATTATTATTATTCCCTTTATTATATTTTATATACATATTATTTACATTTCTAAATATTCCTATAAAAACAAAAAAAAAAACATTTAAAAATATAAAAAACAGTAGCACACCGGTATCGAGAACAGGGTCCAAGCTACCGGTGGTCAGGGCTCTTGAGAGAGGAACCTCCTAACAATTCGTGCCGTGTCCAGAAGTACTGCTTTCTGGATCAAGCCCTTAATCCAGCTGCCCAACGAGAGCCTCCTAAGATGTTTGTCGAGGCTCTTGGCTATTATGCCATTGGCTGAGACGACTATCGCCACAATGATTGCTGTAACCACATCCCACATGTCAAAAACCGCGTGAGCCAAGTTAAGATACTTAATTTGCTTATCTTTCTCGGCTTTCACGAGGTTCTCGTCATGAGGGACCGCTATATCAACAATCACTGTGCGACGCTCTAATCGGTCTATTACCACTATATCAGGCTTATTGGCAACAATAGTCCTGTCAGTGATGATAGACCGATCCCAGTACAGTGTAATATTGCCATTTTCGAGAACTGGGTCGGGCACATACCTATAGTACGGTACTTTTGATTCCACGAGATTGTATTTAAGAGCAAGTTGCTGGTTCCTTAACCGTGTATCTGCTGGGGCTCTCGTTTGAAATAAGTGTGGATTTGTCTTAACAAATACGGCGACCAAAGATGTATAAAGACGAAAACGTAAGAAGCTTCAATGATTTAAAAACTGGTTTACAACTGTCCCTTGACTGTAAGTTACATATAGCGGTACATATTTTTTTTGCAATAAATCCATAATTTTTGTCTGTCGAGTTACCCCAGAAGACAACTCCATACCGTAGAACAGATTCTACGTAGCTATGATAGGCAATAAGCACGGCATCGCGGTTTACAAATTTTTACAGCTTATGAAGAGCAAAAGCAAAACTATTTAGTTTTTTACAAATTTCATCAGCATGCAGTTTCCATGTAAGTTGACTGTCTATCACTAACCCTAAAAATGTTGTGGAGTCTGTTTTTGTTACTAAATGGCCACTGTGTCTTATATTTACCGGTGGTTGTTGCCTTTGTCGCTGACTAAAATGCATTATGTAAGTTTTACTAAATTAATTTTTAAATTATTTGACTGTAACCAATCTATACTCTGTTTTAGTGTTTTGTTTATTTCTTCTTCATAATCGTTAGATTTATCTTTTTTTATCACAATTTGTACTATCATTGGCAAATAATACTGTTGGGTGATCAATGCATTTTGGAAGATCATTTATGTATACCAGAAAAAGTAGAGGTCCTAATACGCTCCCCTGAGGTACACCGTACTTCACCGTTCTATGCTTTGTTTGATATTTAATTTTCCGTTTCGTTTTAATATTTATATTTTATTTCCGTGTATTGTTGCCGATTACTTAAATATGATGTGATAAGCTCTAGACCTTTGCCACGTATTCCATATCTTTCTAATTTGTCGATGAGTATGGCATGATCGACGTGATCGAAAGCTTTCGTCATGTCCATAATATATAAGGCGCAAATGGGTAATGTGCTGTCTACACTTGACATAATATGTTTAAGAAAATCATACAAAGCAATATTTATAGACTTATTTTTTCTAAACCCATTCACCACCCGTTCATCCACCAGAACATTCTTATTTTCTACCAATTTGTACATTCGGTTGTGTATTATCTTCTGTATAATTTTCGATAATATCAGTATTAATGCAACTGGCCGATAATTTTAATTGAAGTTGTATCCCCTTTCTTATACAACGGCTTAATAATAGATACTTTAAGTTTATCTGGGAATAACCCTTTTTCAAAACAGTTTAATAGAAGGTACGAAAGATATAGGAACAGGTGCATGATGATGCTGTTCTACCATAATTATAATGTGCGAGAGAGTTAGGTGGAGCGAAGATATACAGTGGCGCTGTGAATATGTGCGGCGTGTAGAAGAGAGTGAAGATGAGAAATATTGTGTAGCTTACCGGTGTGACAATGCACAGCGGGCAGAGATAGCTAGGCGGAGATGACAGCAAGCACGCACCCCACCACTCGCTACATCATCACCGTCACATATTTCCATAAGAAGTTTGTTAATAGAACGGCGCTGGGCGGCGCGTGGCGATCAATGACGTATATAGGTGATAGGTTTTTCATTGCGGTGAACTCGCTCAGCTCTGGTAAAGAACAACCTTTACTGGAGGAAAGTCCAAAGAATGGGATGCTCTATGATTATTTATATTGAGACATACTATCAATTTACTGATAGTTACAGCAATCAGTACAACAATTTCGCATATAAATTTAAATGTTAATTTTCTAAGCTATTAACACATTAGGAGTGCACAACGGACGCTATCGTAAATCAGAAGTACAAACAGTGTATTAATTACAAATGCAAACAGCGAGTGTGGTCCGCCGCAGCCGTCTCTATCCTGCTAATGATTTGCAGTGTAGCCGTGTAGCTGTAGCCTAACGCACACACGGACACCCGACCAATACGACGCGATGCTTACTATGATACGACACCCGGTCATATTACATCGTATATAATTCCGGATTTAAATTTACTTGATTTTTATTTCCGATACTTTATGGTAAATACATCATGCGAGCAAAATTCAAATTTGCGAAACGCAACACCATTCAATGAAACGAAACGTAACGCAAGATAAGATATTTATTTTTACTTATTGTTTATTTAAATAAAATTATTTTTATTGTGTCAGAAAA
Source organism: Tholera decimalis (assembly GCA_943138885.2). Classification (NCBI taxonomy): domain Eukaryota; kingdom Metazoa; phylum Arthropoda; class Insecta; order Lepidoptera; family Noctuidae; genus Tholera; species Tholera decimalis. Next base: position 29,467,015 of record OW964550.2, on the reverse strand, counting down.
AAGTTTCCCAGTTTTATTATCGCTGCTCTGATTGTAATTAGTTTTTATATACATTGATTGTATTGTTTTAAGTCTATACATAATAACATAATCCCAAATGTTTTGTGTTTGTTGGATAACTAAGGAGAGAAGATAACTAACGAAGTAGATGTTTTTAGTGTATTTCTCAAAAATATAGTTTGCTTCAGATCTTTATGAGAATCTTATGGTCATTCAGGCTTACGCTAGTTATGAATAAAATGAGAGGGGACCATTTTACTATTATGTTAAAGAATGCCACATTTCATATTTAGCATAAAATGTATGAGTCACAATTCCTTCTTTTGATTGTACTCGTTATTCAATTTTGTCCCTGGTTGCTTCTGTCTTATGTAATTTTGTTATATCTTCCCCGATCTGAAATAAATTCAACACTTGGTGAAACGCCAATAGCTAGGCAGGAATGATAAGTAACTGTTGTTTTTTTAATGAAACTTTTGATTTTTAGAAATATTTCAGCAGAGATCTTCCACTTTTTGTGCATACTTTACGCTGGACTGAAAGTGCCCTGTGACGTCATTCAAAGCGCGCTAAAATGGACGTTTGAACATGCCAAGTGAGAGCTGGCTCAATGTCAATAGGAAAAGAACTATTATTGGGATTAAATTCAGTTTGTATTATCGAATAGACGATGGGTATCGTTTTACGACAATAAATGGGTTCCAAACCAAAACCCGAGAAAATCTAATTTCTGTTATCTTCAATTTATTTTTAATATAGCGACAAAAGAAAAAAAGGTGCTGAAAACTTTAGCCATCTACCTATTACAATTTTATTTATTTATTTATTTGTAGCTACATAATATAGTATCTTAATAAAGGAGTGCTTTGGCATTCGTACTAGGATTACCCTGTATCACGAATGCCGTCACCTTCCTCCGGACCAAATAATATCACTCTATAAAAGTTATATAAAAAAAAGACATTAACATAATTTACCAATAACTTAAAATAACAAAAATATTAAAATAACATTGAACAAGCAAAACAGGTGTGAATAGTGTGCGACTGTATGTATAGTGTGCGACTGTGTGTAGTGTGCGACTGTGTGTAGTGTGCGACTGTGTGTAGTGCGCGACTGTATGTAGAGTGTGTGGTAATGTGTATAGACTGCAACTGTGTGTATAGTGTGCGATTGTGTATGTGTAACATTTGATGATTCTAAGAGTCACCCCAATTTGATAAGTCTCTCAGATTCCTTATAATTGAGACTCTTAAGCCAGTCACTAACAGCGATTTTGCATTGATGTCGGGTAAGTAGGCAGATATCCAAGACCGCATTTATTTTATTATAAACATGTGAACCCAAAATCCAGTAATGCCTTTGAGCTAGAGTAGATTTGTGCCTCTCTGTGTTGCACAACCTCGTTCTTTTGCGCTTTCCTTCTCGTAATTTTAAGGCCTGTGATATGGTGGTGTGTTTGCGTAATGTTATTTGGAGCACAAATAGTTGTCTAGTCGTTAAGACCTCACACCCTTTGAAAAGAAGTGTGGTAGGATACCTGAAGGGTTTTCTGCACATGACTTTTAGGACTGCTCTTTGTGCCCGCTCTAAACGTAACATACTGACTGCAAAGGTGCCACCCCAGGCAGAAATACAGTAGCCCAGCAAAGATTGGGCAAGCGCAAAGTAAACTGTTTTCAATGTTTTGGTATCCGCTACAGATCTGAGACTCTTGAACACATAAATGAGTTTACGGATAAGAGGAACTAGTGCATCAATATGGTTTTTCCAGCTTAGCAAACAATCCACCTGAACCCCAAGGTACTTTACACTTAAGCTGTTCTCAATGGACAAACAATCGCAATAGGGGTTTGCAGAATCGTAGCCATGTGCCCGTACGGAGAATGTCTCTGGTTGGGATTTTTTTGATAAAGAAAAACATACAACTAATGTTTTATCAAGGTTAAATGTTAAAAGGTTATCAGACAACCAATCCATAACTAGTCTAAGATTGCCCTCAGCGCATATTTTGACCTGCTCCCAGTCCGAACCATCAACTAGCAGTGCTGTGTCATCAGCATATGACAGAATTTTAGTATGGGGCAGAGCTAGCATGCATATATTGTTAATGTAAATTAAAAACAAGGTGGGACCCAGCACACTGCCCTGGGGCACACCGTACGTGATCCGCTGCTCATTGCTAATAAGAGAACCGATCTTAACGGTCTGACTGCGTTCAGCAAGATAATTACGGAAGATATCAAGAACAACCCCTCTAATTCCTATGGATTCTAGTCTATCGAGAAGGATGGGCACGGAGACAGTGTCAAAAGCCTTGGACAGATCCAGAAAAATACCGATGCATTTGTTGCCAGAATCAAGTTTCCTACTGATATGTTCTGTCAAATCAATAATAGCATCTTCAATAGACCTACCACGTCTAAATCCAAACTGATTTTGTGAAAGAATATTGTTTGTATTTAAGAAGCTAATTAAACGTGTATTGAGTGCTTTCTCTATAACTTTAGAGATTGTGGTCAGTACTGAGATCGGTCTGTAGTTCGTGACACTGCCTCTATGCCCACTCTTAAAGATAGGATGCACAAGAGCTCTCTTGAATACCCTAGGAAATGCACCGTTCGAGAAACACAAATTTATAACATGTGTAAGGGAAGGCAAAATAAATGTTTGTATTTCTTTCAGAAAATTTGCTGAGATTCCGTCCCATCCTACTGCACAATTGTTGCGAAGACCCATTATAATTATCTCAACCTCTCTCTCATCAACATCCATCAAAGCCATCGAGTTACCTGTCATGTTAAGAACCTGTTTATTCCTTGCAGGTGAAAAGGGAGTCGGGTAGTATTCGAATTACTCTGTTTTTGCTTAGAAATTATAGAGAGCTAAATTTTTCCCTATGCTAACGAAAAAGTCATTAACAACATTTATGGAAGAAATTGGATCATTTGAAATATTCAGCAATTCATCAGGTGCGGGTTTTTGCCGATTAAGCTGAGCAATATTCTTAATAACATTCCACGTAGCTTTAGGATCACCCTTTGCCTTTTCAAACTCATCCTGCTCGTGGACTTTCTTTAGTTTTTTTTAAAGTAAATTGCAATAGTTACGATACCTAGTGTACGTGACACGCTTCACCATATTCTCAATGTCTTTTTTTGATTCCATGTGCAATTTATCGCGATTTTTAATGCATCTTTAAAGGCCAGGCGTTATCCATGGCTTAATAATTATTTGCTTATGCGGAATCGTAACATTTTTAGTGTTAGTCATAACTATATTAGATAACATGGAAACGAGGTTTTCGGCTGCAAAGTTAGCATCATTTGATGAAATAATTGAGGTGAAATCTGTCTAATCTACTCACGGTTTTCATAGTTTTATTACGGTTCAGTTTTAGATCAACACAGAACAAAGTTGGAAAATGATCAGTAATACATGTATTTAACACAAAAACCTTTGAGATATGATTAGTTTTAAGCATTACATGATCGAGACAGCTCTCGCCCCGGGTAGGTATCTCATGTGCTGGTAAGAGTCCATGGGAGGCTGTCAGACTAAGGTACTCGTCTGCATGGAGATCACATCTGTTCGGGCTGATGTTGATATTGATATCCCCCATTATAACAATAGTTTTGAATGAGCTTAAAGAAGACAGGACATCATTTAGGCTATTCAAAAAACTGTCAATTTGTTTGTATGAAGGGGAACGATACATAGCAATAATAGCTGTACTCTGTTGTTTAATTACAAGACAGTTTCCATCAACAAAAGGAGGTTCAGTACATGTATAAGAATCAAGCTGCTCGGATACGTAAACAACCACTCCGTCGTTCTGATTGTAAAATTTGGATTTATGCGAAACGAAGCCAGGAAGCTCGGGTATGTTCGTAACTTTACTCAGCCAGCACTCTGATAGCACAATTACATCGCAGCTTAAGTCCATGCTCATTAATAAAACATTTAGTTCATCGAAGTTACAATTTAGACTGCGTATGTTCATGTGTAAGATGTTCATAGTTTTTGCAACTCCTAAATACTTAGAACACTGACCCGGTTCGGTAACAAACGATGTGGCAATATCAATGTTATCAATGCTATTGGCTACAGTATTCAAATCGAAGTTTAAGGTGGCCATTGGTAACAAGATGGCAGTACTGTAGTAATCTTTGAATTTGAACAAACTAGGCAAATATTATTAAACATAATAACATAGTGCATTTTTTGGCCATTTTGCAGCTCTAAAATGAGCAAGTGAGCATGTGCGAAGGTTAGTTTATGTATATTGTTTTCGATGTGGGTAGGAGGAAAAAAACCCTTCCATTTAACCCGAGGTACTTATGAACATTCAGTTGATAAGTTGATATTGGCTCAATCGTACATAAATCGCTGTTTGTAGTTTGTGTTTTTCTATTGAAATATTTTTTTTTTGTGTCGGTGTTTAAGTTGTATGTCTTTGTGTGTGTGATTATTCTACTGTAATATAAAATTTGTGTCACTTTTTGTTTAATAATGTAATACAATATGCTTTTAAATATAAGACAATTTTAAAACTTATGAATTGATGTTTCATGCAACTTATTTGATTAATGTGATGCATAATTTTTAGACTAATAATTAATTGGATTTTATAAACATTGGTATAATAAACATATCTCATGCAGCTTATAGTAACATACAATACAAATAAAAATGACGTTTTATATTTAACTAGTCATTGCTTTGATCTAAGCTTCAATAAATCATCTTCCGCGTCAATACGGGAATAAGGCTCACCTTGCCTCTTCCGCAGGTATATTCGACCTCGTGATGTCCAACAGAAGTTGTAATTGTACTCTGTAGCAAAGTCTCGTGTCATGAAAAATATTTTCATAGCCTTGAATGTGAGATTCTCCGATATATATACAGGATTTGGTGGCCCATCCAATCCGCGAGTTGACAACTTTGTAAAAATTGTTTGAAACGCTTCGAAGCGCTTCATGTGTACTCTTAAAATAATATTTTATTCATCACTTAACCTTTCAATTAAAATATAAGTAATTTATTAATTTATTAAAAAACTATGGCCTAAATCGTGGCATTGTGGTCACGTGACTATGTATGACGTCATCGTTCAAAAAACAACTTTCCTGGCATTTGGCACATAAATGTACTTCGGGTATTTTATTAACCGACTTCAAAAAAAGGAGGTTTACAATTCGTCTTGAACTTTTTTTTTTTTTTATGTATGTTACCTCGTAACTCAGAGACGGCTGGACCGATTTGAAAAATTCTTTTTGCGTTTGAATGGGTATAGTTTCTAGTTGGTCCCATTGTTACGAAATCAGGATCTGATGATGGGATCCTGGAGAAATCGAGGGAACTCTTCAAATATTATAGGCACACCGATAGCGTTTTGGGTATTTCTTGTAGTACCCTGAGCAGTTGCTTCCGAAAAGTACCATTTGGGCAAGTTGAACTGATGATGAAGACCACAGATGGCCACTGAAACTCCTCAATAATAAGTATTTCGTGGATTGCGATTCGATTACTTGAGTACGGATGTTAAACACTTTATGCTCGTCACAATACATATGGTGATGTAGAGCTGATGGTCAAGTACCAGGAGAACTCCTCAAAAATTAACGGCTATGCATCGAGAAAAACAAAATTTTGTAAAAAGTGATAAGTTGTCGACTTAATGGCTTTTGTAACTAGATAAATTACAAACCGACCCACTAAAAAGCGTGAAAAAAAAATTTTAGCAAAAAATAGAACCGACTTCCATATCAAAACACTACAAAGGCAAAAATAACTTTAATTTCGGAAGGCGGTGTCTTTAGTTTTGTATATATTTTCGTTTTTGACACCGCCTTCCGAAATTAAAGTTATTTTTGCCTTTGTAGTGTTTTGATATGGAAGTCGGTTCTATTTTTTGCTAAAAAATTTTTTTTTTATATTTTACTCTATTATGAACGTGAAAAAATATTATCAGTGCTGTGCAGTACCTTTTTGTGGCAATACTACTATAAAAACGCCAACGAAACTATTTATTCGTGTCCCTTTAAAAAGAGATATTCGCAAGAAGTGGTTAGAACTTCTGTGTCAAATCCATCCAAAGGTCGTCTGTAAAAGATCGCTTTTAGCGATAAGACCGCCCATTGTATCACCCATTATAGTTGTTAAGTCCATATTTGTTTTACTGTTATGGTGTACAATAAATAATATATCTATCTATCTGCTTTTTTAAAAAGACAAAAAAGGGAACTCATCGAACAACTATTACAGGACGATAAGACAAATGAACCAGAAGAGAGAGAGTTAGTTATGTAATGAAATGAAATATTTATTTGTAAATTGGTTATAAATAACACTTTTACACGTCATGTTTTTTTGCGTGTTTAGTTTAGCTAGATGAGGCCGGTATTTCCTAACTGACTACTCTGAGAAGAAACACCGAAACAAACTCCCTCTGAGTTTGTCGTCAACGTCTCTTTTAAAGTCCAAACAATTTGTATTTGTATATGAGAAGCATGTAGGTTCATGTCTTTGGTATTCTTTTGAGGAAATAACCACGCAAATTTGAGCGGACCTGTCCAGACAGTGCAAGCAGTTAGTTGTTTCTTATTTTGTCTTACGCACCAACTAAAGATAACCAGTCAGCTGAGCTGAGTATTGTTTCTACTCTGTCCTGGAGGTTTTGGATATAGGCGAGGTTATTCTTCCTTTCGCTTTCTAAATGTTCTATCTGTAATCTCATCTCTTCATACTGATTTGACATGAACAACACGTTTTTGTGTATGTCATTTGTGTTTTCTTTAATTTCATTGATTACGCTTTGAAGTGCTTCGAATTTCCTATCTTGTTCCACCTTGAAGTCCGATAACATTTGTCGCATTTCCCTCACAAAATCTGACTCTGACTGTGACCGGGATTCATCTTCCATAGAGCCCACTCGCATACGTTTGTTTATCCGGGATGTGACATGATCATCATGTACATTAAGCTCCATTTCACCACATAGATTCGGAGCGGATTCCACTCGAGCAAAGATCTCAGCAGCTGGCAGCGGTGGTGGAGTGCGCTTCAACGGCATTTTACCCAAAATAAGTACAAGGAAAGCAGTAGAATGACGAAGTCAGTGACAATTTAAGAGATATAATTCCCTGACTGAAATACGGACAAATGAACAGCGGAGGCGCAATGCTATCATTGCGCCTGCGCTGTTCCTATCATCGGTTGTCCATCAGGTACGAAACTGAAAAATTTAAGTATATTATTTCAAAACCAGTAGCAGTTGACCACATACTCAGCTGCTTAACATGATATTAGGTTTGTCGCCAATGATTAATATCTCAAAATTAATCAAAATGAGGCTCTCAATTCTACTGATTGTATGTTCAGAAATGTTTTCGTCAGTTGTTAACTGAGATTGATAATCATTCTTATTTTTTGCGGTTTCCAGCTTGTGTACCTAGAATGTATCTCATCCTGGTACTGATATACCTTACTAGATATTATGTTCGATATATAATAGATCATTTTCAAAAAACGAAGATACAAAATGAAACTGCAACTTTTGATTGGTTGCAAGGAAGGCCGTCCGTAGTATGCTTTTAAAAATTTGTACAAAAACTATGTACAAATCTTCCGGACGGCGAGCAGGGGAAGCTCTCCGTCCAGTAAGGACCAGGTCCGGTTTGGCGGGCCTTCGTGTTCTACGCGCGCCTTTACTGAAAAAATAGGGTAGATTTTTAGTCAATAGAAGTCTAATACTGACACTGCCTTTCGGTCTACCTAGAGCGGGCGGGAAATTTGACGAGGTCACGATACCTATACGGTAGTGATAATTACATCTTTATTTCGTAATCTTTGAGAGATTACACTATAAAAGATACACACTTGTACACATTTGTACACCTCATAATAAGACCGAGATAATATTTAATAAGTGTTTGAAATATAACGCAGTACACTAGTTGTACAATGGGTGATCTTATAGCCCCGGGCAATCTCTTACAGACATCCTTTGATGGACAGAGTTAAAGGATATTGATTCATCACCGTCTGCCTAGTCATTTCCCAATTTAGGTTGCTAACAACTCGTAGCGATCGTAAAAAAATCTGTAACGACCTAATTAACAATCAATTTATAACCCTGCAGAATTTGGTAGTAAATGATAATAAATGTTTATGTGAGAGACAGATTCATTTCACATTCCAGTGCATACACGAGTAGAATGAAAGCCTATGTGGATATAGTAGAATGATGTCAATATTACAATAGAATATGACTGTTGAATACATTGAAGTAATATCAGCAGCATCGTAACTACTATAAGCTGAATGAGTCAGAGTATAGTTGCGGGTCACACATACATATCTATATGTATTTATGTTCGTAATTACACCAGATTATTTGACGACACGACACAACAAACAGACTAGCCTTTTCGACTAACCATTACATTCGACTCCCCTCAATATCAACAACGCTCCAACCGCCACCAATTTACCTTTTGACGTTAGGATTTAAATTGATTTTGGTATGAGCATTTTATTAAATGACTTACGGGAGAACTCGCCTGATAGGCAGCTGATACGCTCCTTTGTTTTCGACCGAAATGAGTTTTTCACTGATTGTTACTGTAACGAGTATTTATCGAGTTTCAAGCAATTCGATGGCATAATTACTCAATTGAGTATCGTGCAGGAAGGGAGAGAAATCGTGCCTGTTGTTGGAATATTAGTGATGTTATTCGCGTATCGGAATACCAGGCAATGCTCGCAACTCCGTATTATGTAATGGAGCTTCAATAGCCCAGGCTCAGTGATAATCTGTCGAACATGAGAAAATATCCCCCGCTAACCACCGACTCTCTGCGTTTAGTTACAGCTCTTTAATCTACATAAATTGTAGCGTTACGCATATTGCGGAATGAATCCCGCTCTTTAATATAGCCGTTTAAAGTGATTCAGTTGACGGGGTAGCCATTTTGAATTGGAGAAATAAAATACATCTTATGGATTCAATTAAAATTTCCGGTGCTTCCTGATTTAATCAAAATAATGTTATAGATGATGTGGAGATTTTTTAAATTTTTATTTTAATATGTTCATATTAGTTATAAGATGTTATGAATTTGGACATCATGCACTCGCATGATGATGACAAATAAATCGTAATGATGTACAGTAGGTGTATTTCACACGTGCCTTTTGCTTCCAATACATTGTCTTAGCACTCACTTCTTCCATTTTCAGATATGTCTACCAGTATGTAGCCCAATTCAATTTTCTTTAAGCCGACCTGAGCCAGCTGACAAGTGGGAAATAAGAAGTAACATTACAGATGTGCTATCCATTTGTGAGATGAAAAATATCTGGAAATAATACTCTGAGGATAATACTCAATGTAGATAGTGCGATATCGTTATGAAGAAACGAACAAAACGTTCTACTAAAAGCTCCACTTTAATTTCATCACCATAACTCAGCCGTGCAAAGATACGGTTTTACATGAAAACTGAAATAAAAAAGGTGCAGGTACGACGTCGAAACAATAATGCACGATTGTAGTTGCTTTTACAATGGCAGTCGGAGACATGCGGGCGGGTACCCGCCGACGTAAAGTGAAATCGGTCCTTTCAAAACATTTTACTATGCGAGCTTGAAAAATAAAACGTTGAAGCACTATTCAACTACCCACAGTGGTCGTGGGTAAAGTGTCCGCGATAAAGGGCCTTCACAAAAAAACTCGCCTCTGTAAACTGAGCCGGCTCGCACGGTAATCAACTTTGTTCTAGCTTGTGTTTGGTGGGAAAAAATTGAATGGTATAGTGACGGTAGTGTCGAATCTATCCGAGAGGTCGATGTTGTTTGACTTCGTTTCTTGAAATCGATAAAACTGATACACAACTTCAAAGTTGTGTAATTAAATAGATGTTGAACTATAATGTGGGATGAAATTAAAAGAAATATGTATTTTGTAAATTGGTTATAAACAGCACTTTTACACGGTATATTTTCCGTTTTAAGTTTAGCTAGATAAGGCCAATATTTTCATACTGACTAATCTAAGAAGAAATACCGAAACAAACTCAGAGGTCAATGTCTCTTGTAAAGTCTATACAATTCGTATTGGTCAAATCATAGGAGAAGCATGTATGCCTTTTGAGAAAAGAAATTCACAGATTTGAGCGGACCTGTCCAGATAGTGCAAGCATATTTTTTTTTACTTATCGCGAAACTATATATAGAATTTATTTTTAACAAAAAATAAAACCGACTTCCAAAAAACACTGCAAACAGAAAAATAACTTTAATTTCGGTAGTCTTTGGTTTTGTATTTTTGTTATCTGACACCGCCCCTCGAAAAACAATACACACAGGTCACACAATTACTCTAATTGCCAGAAATCATTAAATAAATTATAATGAAAATAACACAAAGATGAAATACACACATAGTCTAACATTCACAATACTAAAATATAAAAAATAATAAATAAGTATAGTAGTGTAGTGTAGTAGTAACTGTACTTTCGGAAGCAAATATTCAAGTAATTTACTCAGCAAAATATCAAAATTTATTAATAATACCCATGCATATCATTGGAGCAGCTCATTCCCAAGCCTTTTTGTTCTCAATATAATCTTCGACGGTGTAAATAGCTTTCAGACAGCTTACGCTTTATTAATAATTTGAATTTATTGATGCTTAGTTTCTTGAATGTGGCTAGGAATTGTGTTTCAAAAACGTATACATTAGCATTTAAACGTACCACCTATTTTTTAGGTTAGTATTTTTTTGTAGTGTTTTGTTGTTAATTATTTAGGGTTCTTCATATAACTTTATTACGTAAGACGAAACGTACTTAAGTACGGAAATAAAACAGTAACTTTAAATATATACTGTAAAATCTAGATCAATTTTAAGGTATGATACAAGGTTCTCTCAGTACAGAACTATTTTTGTTTATTTTTTTTTTTTGCAAAAAAAATATTACCCACCAAATTCAGATTGACTGTCCTACTCGTAACCAATATATTTTTCAAACATCCAAATTCAATGTATACGCGAGAACACGCGGTTTAAAAATACGTTCCACCTAGTTGGACCAACTAACCTGGATAATATCCGCATTCCGAAATCGAGTTGGAAGTCTCTTAAAGGAACTGACATAAAATAAAGCTACAAAAGGCCGACTCTGTACAAAGAGTCATGCAAGGTGTATGCACAGATCTATGAACAAGGTGATCTTACACTACTAGTAGTTTAAGTTTCATGCAAACCGTGTTGCAAGTTTGCACGAAACTTACCAAACTTGTAAAAGTATTGCTGTTGCGTTGATGGTGTTATAAATAAATAAAATAAAAAAATAAATATAAAAATCATTTAATTCAGATGTCCAAAGACCCATATACATACCTAGTTAAGATTATAAATTACAAATAAAATAAAAAAAAATATCAACCATTATCATTATTAAAAATTAGATTTCCACACACACATACATATTATAACAACACATAAATTAAACATAGACTATAATTAATTACTAAACATTATATAAAGGGTTATATCCCCTCTGTGGAAGTCCCTTATTATGAGGGCATAATAAGGGACTTCCACAGAGGGGATGATGGGGGGGACAGGAGTCCGCCACGGTCTTCAGGATTGTGTTGCGGCCGCCACGCAATCTGCAGATCAGGGATGCTGTTTTCTTGCGAATGATGGCATGAAAACCATCAGTGTGAAATAGCGCGAACATCTCCGATGCACTGCAGAAACGTGGCAGCCCCAACAACATCCTGAAAATATTATTATATAGGATGCGCAGGCAATCCAGCGACCTTTTGGTGTAACTAACCCACAGGCTCCCCGTGTAAAAGCTCTGACAATATGCCTTGAAAAGGGTGATCTTCACATTATCAGAGCATCGGTAGAATCTGCGGGCCAGCGTGTTACCTCTGACCGCTAGAGCCCTGCGCTCCCTCTCAATATCTACATCGTCTTCAAGGCCGTCGGTAAGGAAATGTCCTAGGTATTTAAATTTGACCACACGATTTACGCACAAGCCATTTAGGGTAATCTGGGGCTTGCATGTCCATGGAGATAAATACCCCTAAATAAAACTAGAATAAAAAAAAAATTAGGGTAATATTTTGAGGATGCTCAGGACATCTACCATTGGCCCTGAAGACCATGTATTCACTCTTCTTCACATTATATAATAGGCCATGGACATTGGCATAGACCTCACACACTTTTAACAACTCTCCGAGACCCCTCGCCGTCGGGCTCAGCAGCACCATATCGTCCGCGTAGCTTATGTTATTGATACTGACGCCGTCTATTGAGCACCCGACACGCCTGCTGCTGAGCTCGACGATGAGGTCATTAACATATAAGTTGAAGAGCTTGGGAGATTATATTATTATTGTTATGAAACAGTTTTTTTATCTTTAGAAATATACTACGCTGTCGTCAAACTAATAAAAATAGCGAGGTATTCCATGGAGCGCACCCAAACGAAGCGCACCCAGACGAAGCACACCTAAAGTATTCCACTTAGCACACCCGTAGGTGCGCTTCAAATAAAAATTTAATATAATTAATTTCCTTTTCCACGAAGCACACCTATGAATATCACTCGCATAGTGCGGAGACTAAGAAATAAAAATGTCGATCTGCGATGTTCGGGACTTAACGTTTTTAAATTGTGACATATCAGTGCTAACTAAATTAAATCCTCGGTCCAATTTATCATGAAGTTTTTGATTGTAGGAATGGGCTTCATGGTGGAAACTACTTGCTGCTCGAGTTCATTCATTGCTTCCTTAATTTGGGTCTCCAAAACGTTTGAGGCACATTTATGTTCCTTTATTTTAACAACTTCTTCCATGCTACTTAATGTGAGTAAGCCATTACACCCTTTTTTAATACACCGCCACAAGGCATTACCATTCTTATAAATCTTGTGTTTACTATATTGTTTGTTATTATACACTAACACTTGTGTCCCCTTCCTTTAGGTGTGCTTCGTGGAATAGGAAATTAATTATTTTAATTTTTTATTTGAAGCGCACCTACGGGTGTGCTAAGTGGAATACTTTAGGTGTGCTTCGTCTAGGTGTGCTTCGTTTGGGTGCGCTTCATGGAATACCTCAAAATAGCGACTTAGCCTTGATTTCGGTCTCAAAGCGACACATTTCCACATGTATATGTGTCGCTTTGAGACCATTAACATGCCTTCTTTCAATGCGTTACAATTTATTACCCAGGAATTAACTAAGAAAAAATCTGCAATAAAACACAGCATTTAAAATAAGTTAACAATGTAACATTGCAAGTTCTCGTTCAAATTATTTCAGTGTGAGATCGAGCACGACACGTACCTTCCACGTTGTTATCCCAACCATTGATGTTTTACTTTACAATCCAAACGAGCGGATCTTCTGAACCAATTCTGTTTTGTGGCACCGGGGTCGTATTGCCGAGCCCCGCGAATATTCGATTCAATCGTCCCCGCCTCACCTAGCCTTAAGTGTACGAGAACTATTTTCGTAACGGCGTGATAGCGACACACTGGAAGAAGTCTGGAGTCACCAAACCAACCTATTTTCTCGGTACAATTTAAATAGTAATGTTTTCAGCGTATCAGATTGTGAGATCGTAAGATGAGGTTTACTCTTCGCAACCTTGTTCTTGGAGTTTCAACTTCGTCGCTAAAATCTGAGTTTTAGACGAGGTTCGACTGGCAAAGAAGCCCTAGAATGAAACGACCTATGTATGTATATAAATAATTATACACATGACTGTCAGTCTATTTTGTCCCTTTCTATCTAGTTATTAACCTAGTTCTGTCCGTTATCTCATTTTAATAAGAAGCTACACGCTGGAAACTATGTGATACAAATTAGAGGAGTACAACATAATATACGAACATAATCTTAAAACCGATCTTTGTCTAGTTTTGTAGCACTACTACTATATCAAAATATCACTATTATCACCCCTTTTCTATCAAGCCCCAGGAAAGTTTAATACACTTCGTATTTCTTGTTTAACAGACAGAATATTAAAAGAAGTATTTAAATAGCAATACCATGTTTTACGGAGATTTTGTCCTCATTTAAATTATATTATGCCACAGCTGGGCTGCTTTCACGGACATTGAGCTCAAAGAGACCAGATCTAATCCATGTTCTTTGAATTCTTACTTTTGCCAGATAAACCTGAACGCAAGAAGGGGTCTAAGATGCAATAATAGACAGTTGATTAGCGATTCAATACTATTGAAGACAAGTCATTTTTAAACGACTTGAGAAAAAGGATTATTAGTTTTGTCGTATTCTTTTAATGTACGTCCTTCGATTTCTCCGTCAATTTTGAAGTTCCACTCGGATGATTATATTCTTGAAGTATTCTCAATTAAATGTAGATCTGATGTAGAATTTTGTTAATAAAAAAAAGATATGGACTGGAACTCCGATGTTTATTTTCGAATTAAATTTATATTACGATGTATAAAGTGTTTTTTTTTTTAATCTGCCCTACTGAATTACACTTGTATAGTGAGTACATTTGTACAAACACTCAGAACTGAAAGAACTATCAGTATGCCATACCAACATTTATTCCGGTGCGGAATTCGACACGTGATTCATAGCACAGTAGCCAAGCACTGCTCTAGCCGTGTTGTCAAGTTCATCTGTATAAATATAAACTAGTATTTGCGTGTTGCGCGAGGTGCAAGCACCTCGCGTGCTTGTGAAAAAAAAAGGGGGGGGGTGATGGGGGGGGTTTAGTATTTGCGTGTTGCGCGAGGTGCAAGCACCTCGCGTGCTTGTGAAAAAAAAAAAAAAAATGGGGGGGGGGTTAGTATTTGCGTGTTGCGCGAGCTGCAAGAACCTCGCGGGCTTGCATTAAAAAAAAAAGAGGGGGGGGGGGGTGATGGGGGGGGGGTTGCACAAGTATTTCGACTAAAGCATTGCCCCTCTATATGAATCTGAAAAAAAAAATGTACCAAGTCTCTTAGTTTCCGAGATCCGCCTAAGAGGGGTGAGAAGTGGGGCAAGGGGGGCGACTTTGAAAAATGGTTTTTACTTTACCGAGCCTCCTCTATACGAATCCGTAACAAAAAAAAATACCGGTCTCGTAGTTTCCGAGATACGATAGGGAGGGAGGAGAAGGGGGGTGAAAAGGGGAAGTTTGGCACTTTTCCCGTAGGTTTATGAGTTACTTGTTTACGAATCTGTCAAAATATACCCACCTCCCCATCCACCATCTGGGAGAACAATTATGTCAATGAGTGAGTCAGTCAGTCAGTGAGTGGTAGTTTAGCTTTATATAATATAACTAGTATTTGCGTGTTGCGCGAGGTGCAAGCACCTCGCGTGCTTGTGAAAAAAAAACAATGGGGGGGGGTGATGGGTGAGATGGGGGGGTTTAGTATTTGCGTGTTGCGCGAGGCGCAAGCACCTCGCGTGCGTGTGAAAAAAAAAAAAAAAGTGGGGGGGGTAATGGGGGGGACGTTGCAGAAGTATTTTGACTAAAGCATTGCCCCTCTTAGATTCCGAGATCCGCCTAAAGGGGGGGAGAAGGGGGGCGGGGGGGGGACTTTGAAAAATGGTTTTTACTTTACCAAGCCTCCTCTATACGAATCCGTAAAAAGAAAAAAATAGGGGTCTCGTAGTTTCCGAGATACGATAGGGGGGGGGGAGAAGGGGGGAAAAGGGGAGGTTTGGCACTTTTCCCGTAGGTTTGAGAGTTACTTGTTTACGAATCTGTCAAAATATACCCACCTCCCCATCCACCATCTGGGAGAACAATTATGTCAATGAGTGAGTGAGTCAGTCAGTCAGTGGTAATTTAGCTTTATATAATATACTAGTATTTGCGTGTTGCGCGAGGTGCAAGCACCTCGCGTGCTTGTGAAAAAAAAAAAAGGGGGGGGGGTGATGGGGGGAGATGGGGGGTTTAGTATTTGCGTGTTGCGCGAGGTGCAAGCACCTCGCGTGCTTGTCAACAAGAAAAAAAAAGGGGGGGCGGGTGATGGAGCGAGATGGGGGCGGTTTAGTATTTGCGTGTTGCGCGAGGTGCAAGCACCTCGCGTGCTTGTGAAAAAAAAGAAAAAAGGGGGGGGATGATGGGGGGGGGTTGCAGAAGTATTTTGACTAAAGCATTGCCCCTCTAAATGAATCTGAAAAAAAAAATGTTCCAAGTCTCTTAATTTCTGAGATCCGCCTAAAGGGGGTGAGAAGGGGGGTGGGGGGGGGGCGACTTTGATAAATGGTTTTTACTTTACCGAGCCTCCTCTATACGAATCCGTAAAAAGAAAAAAATACGGGTCTCGTAGTTTCCGAGATACGATAGGGGGAGGGGGGGGGAGAAGGGGGGTGAAAAGGGGAGGTTTGGCACTTTTCCCGTAGGTTTGAGAGTTACTTGTTTACGAATCTGTCAAAATATACCCACCTCCCCATCCACCATCTGGGAGAACAATTATGTCAATGAGTGAGTCAGTGAGTCAGTGGTAATCTAGCTTTATATAGTATAACAAGTATTTGCGTGTTGCGCGAGGTGCAAGCACCTCGCGTGCTTGTGAAAAAAAAAAGTGGGGGGGGAGATGGGGGGGTTTAGTATTTGCGTGTTGCGCGAGGTGCTTCGCTTGCTTGTGAAAAGAAAAAAAAAAAAGGGGGGGGTGATGGGGGGGGAGAAGGGTGGGGGGTTGCACAAGTATTTCGACTAAAGCATTGCCCCTCTAAATGAATCTGAAAAAAAAAAGTTCCAAGTCTCTTAATTTACGAGATCCGCCTAAAGGGGGTGAAAAATGGGGCGGGGGGGGACTTTGAAAAATGGTTTTTACTTTACCAAGCCTCCTCTATACGAATACGTAAAAAGAAAAACAGACGGGTCTCGTAGTTTCCGAGATACGATAGGGAGGGGGGAGAAGGGGGGGGAAAAGGGGAGGTTTGGCACTTTTCCCGTAGGTTTCAGAGTTACTTGTTTACGAATCTGTCAAAATATACCCACCTCCCCATCCACCATCTGGGAGAACAATTATGTCAATGAGTGAGTGAGTCAGTGAGTGGTAATCTAGCTTTATATAATATACTAGTATTTGCGTGCACCTCGCGGAGCTTGTGAAAAAAAAAGGGGGGGGGTGATGGGGGCAGATGGGGGGGTTTAGTATTTGCGTGTTGCGCGAGGTGCAAGCACCTCGCGTGCTTGTGAAAAAAACTAAAGCATTGCCCCTCTAAATCAAGTATTTGCGTGTTGCGCGAGGTGCAAGCACCTCGCGTGCTTGTGAAAAAATCTAAAGCATTGCCCCTTTAAATCAAGTATTTGCGTGTTGCGCGAGGTGCAAGCACCTCGCGTGCTTGTGAAAAAAAAAAAAGTATTTGCGTGTTGCGCGAGGTGCAAGCACCTCGCGCGCTTGTGAAAAAAAAAAAAAAAAAAGAGGGGGGGGTGATGGGGGGGGGGGTTGCACAAGTATTTCGACTAAAGCATTGCCCCTCTAAATGAATCTGAAAAAAAAAATGTTCCAAGTCTCTTAGATTCCGAGATCCGCCTAAAGGGGGGAGAAGGGGGGTGGGGGGGGGGGACTTTGAAAAATGGTTTTTACTTTACCGAGCCTCCTCTATACGAATCCGTAAAAAGAAAAAAATACGGGTCTCGTAGTTTCCGAGATACGATAGGGGGGGGGGGGGGGAGAAGGGGGGGGGGAAAAGGGGAGGTTTGGCACTTTTCCCGTAGGTTTGAGAGTTACTTGTTTACGAATCTGTCAAAATATACCCACCTCCCCATCCACCATCTGGGAGAACAATTATGTCAATGAGTGAGTGAGTGAGTGGTAATCTAGCTTTATATAATATAACTAGTTTTTGCGTGTTGCGCGAGGTGCAAGCACCTCGCGTGCTTGTGAAAAAAAAAAAAAAAATGGGGGGGTTTAGTATTTGCGTGTTGCGCGAGGTGCAAGCACCTCGCGTGCTTGTGAAAAAAAAAAGGGGGGTGATGGCGGGGTTTAGTATTTGCGTGTTGCGCGAGGTGCAAGCACCTCGCGAGCTTGTGAAAAAAAAAAAAAAAAAAAAAAAAAGAGAGGGGGAGGGTGATGGGGGGGGGGGGTTGCACAAGTATTTCGACTAAAGCATTGCCCCTCTAAATGAATCTGAAAAAAAAAATGTTCCAAGTCTCTTAGATTCCGAGATCCGCCTAAAGGGGGGGAGAAGGGGGGCGGGGGGGGGGACTTTGAAAAATGGTTTTTACTTTACCGAGCCTCCTCTATACGAATCCGTAAAAAACAAAAAATACGGTTCTCGTAGTTTCCGAGATACGATAGAGGGGGGGGAGAAGGGGGGGGAAAAGGGGAGGTTTGGCACTTTTCCCGTAGGTTTGAGAGTTACTTGTTTACGAATCTGTCAAAATATACCCACCTCCCCATCCACCATCTGGGAGAACAATTATGTCAATGAGTGAGTCAGTCAGTCAGTGAGTGGTAATTTAGCTTTATATAGTATAATGAATCGCCGAAATGTATGTACGCGCATAACTTCGGATATTTCGAAAGTCTTTGTCAATAAACTAAGAAACACCGACTTCTCAAACTTAGGTTAGAATTACTTTTTTTCAAGTCAGTTGTATTTTTTTTAAAGTTTTCTGTTTTTAAATATTTTACTTTTCACTGAATCCCTAAATGTACAATTGCTTCATCGAAACTTGGCTACGGCCTGGTGTTTCTGTTTGTGAGCTGCAATCGATCTATTTTTATCTCGCACACGCCACTGTCTTATAAAAACAATCTGTACGGCATACAAGCGAATAAAAATAAATCATTTCAATATTTTCATGCCCCTTGTCTCTCCATGGCATAACAAATACGTACAAAAAAAGAAACTTCTGCAACACTTTTTTAGTTTACGATCGCACGTTTCTGTATCAATGCAATAAAAATTGAATTTAGCTGTGAAACATAGGTGGTTGATTTTTAGATATTGAGTTTATTACTTATTCCGTTGTCTCCTACCAAATAATCGATCATCGTATTGCCTGAGGCCTCAGTGTTCGTCCAATAACATTCAGAAACATATTGGCGTAAGTGCTCGATATGAAATTGCATTTAAGCCAATAGGTGCAAGTATTCATCGTCCGTCATATTATTTGTCACCCGCCGTCAGCGGCAGGCGCCGCCGAGCGTCGAGTGCGGCCGACGTATAGCGTATATCCAATTACCCATTCGCAATATTTTCTATGCGATGACGCATGTGGAAAACGCAATCAATCTACAATACGAATATTGTCTAAAATTATTTGGGAAGAATGCGAGTTATGGTAATGTTTTTTTCTATACTACTGGAAACTGGGTTGGTTGTTTTTTATGACACAGCGTGTGTTCCATGAGGTTTCATATAGGTAAACATGATAACCTTTCTTTTTATGAAACTTACATTAGTGTAACATACATAAGCTTAAATTAAATGTAAAAGAGAGTATTAATTAGTAATAGCGTAGTAGAGCATCAATAGCCTAATGGCTGAGGTGTCGGCCACGTAATCGAGAGGACGCATGTTCGAACCCCACACATTACACTTGTGCCGTGAACCCACTCCAAACACAAGCATATTTAGCTTAGGTGCAGGGAACAAGATTGCTATTAATGTACATTCTACGGCATTGCTAGTTCTACTTAGAAAAAAACAAGTTGCTATAAGAAAACCAAACAGAACCACCTGTATAGAATCTGAAATATAAAACGGGACCTTTTTTTTCTGGGTGGTAAAATCATCTTATGACTCCTCCCGCCGTGGGTGAAACGGAAGGGAGTGTCAGACTTCTACTGACAAAAAGCCCTATCGGGCCCCATCAATGCTGCTGACTGCTCTTTGAGGCGCGCCGCCAACCCGTGTCTGGTTCCTACCGAACGGTGAGCTACCCCTGCTCGCCGTCCGCAGACCCGCGTCTACGGTGGCCGGAGATCAGCTCGTGATCCCCGACGCCCGGGGCGTCTCTTAACTTGGGTAGAGCAGTAACGAGACTAAGTTGCGGCAGTCAGTGCTGCATGTGACCTCGTGCTTTCGAATGGTCCAGTTTACTATCGCAAAATGATAGACGATATAAAGTATGCTAGATGGTAACAACGGGAATAGTAATATCAATTTATATTCATTATTTTATTGTTTGTAGGCCTGCGTTTGACCACCATCTCACTTGATGGTAAGTGAGATGTATCTATGTATTTTGATTTGACCGGTTGTTTTTATGCAAGTGTAGGTACATTCATTTCCTCATATTTAAAAATTGGTGGGCGTTGTGGTTGAGCGATTAGATGCACTAAAAAAATATAGAGAACTTATCAAGGTAGCCTCGATATAATGGCGTTTTATACAACGTGTAACGGAAACCCCATATCTATCCAAAAAGACTGAAGACAACTTCTGGTATGGAGTCTCTATGCAAAGTTTCAGCTCAAAATAAGTGACTCATAGAATTGACCCCAAATTATCGGTTTCACATGTTTCTTGAATACCAGTACACACCAGTACAGCACTATGAGGGTCATCACTTTCCACGTCACTTGCCAATAAAACGATAATTCTCTTCGTTCTTCTTAATTTGAAAAATTCGGCCTCTGGTATCAATGTATTGAAATTTCAAATATGCTCTACACATGTAGACATAGGATTAGAAAACCCTTGCCATATCGTTTGTTATCATCCAAGGAAGTCGTGCAATCGGTATGTATATACCCTTTAAATTACACGTTGTAGATGAGACACTACTCATGTTTGAACACTTCTCACATTCATATTAGAATTATACAATATAACAATTACTATTATTCAAAGAAATCTAGTTTTTTCAGTGAGCCTAGATAATTACTATAATTAAGTACATCAACTTTTCCAAAACATGTATTTTACTCCACAACCTGGGATCGTTGCTGAACCTCTAAAATAGATCGTTCTTATTTAGCAACCTCTGAAAACTAATAATCATAAAACAAAATCTTATTAAAAAAAACAACAACCCAATAAGCTAAAGATTATAATCATAAAAAACAAAGAATAAGAAAACACGAGACATTAGATTAAAAACCCAAATTACAACCGTTTTGTTGGCACCCCTTAGGTTGGAGATACTTATTTTCCTCTTGGACGAACTCCAGAGCTGGTAACAAAGTGATAAACGTTATTATTGGACTTTATACTTCATTTATAAAACGCATTTTACTTTGTCTGTGAATTAAAATGAGTAAGAGAAGATTTATGACTTTACCATAGTTTTAATCAACCGACGACAAAAAGAGGAGGTTATCAATTCGACGCGTATATTTTTTTTTAATGTATGATCACCGATTACTCGAAGATGGCTGAACCGATTCGGAAAATTCTTTTTTTGATTGAAAGGGTATACTTTGAAATTGGTCCCATTATGATAAACGTCAGGATTTGATGATGGGATCCTGGAGAAATCGAGGGAACTCTTCAAATATTATAGGCACACCTGTGACGTTTTGGGTATTTATTGTAGTAACTTGTGCAGTTACTCTCAAAAAGTACCATTTGAGGAAGTGGAACTGATGATGAAGACCACAGATGGCCGCCGAAACTACTTAATAATAAGTATTGAGTGGATTGCGATTCGATTACTTGAATATGGATGTTAAGCACTTTATGCTCGTCACAATGCATATGGTGATGTAGAGCTGATGGTAAAGTACCAGGAGAACTCCTCAACAATTAACGGCCCAGCATTGGGAAAAGCAATATTTTGTAAAAGGTTATAAGTAGTTGACATTTAGACTCTTGTAACTAGGTAAATTAAAAATAGACCAACTAAAAAGAGTGAAATAAAATCTTTTTACCAAAAAATTAAACCGACTCCCAAAAAACACTGCAAAGTGAAAAATAACTTTAATTTCAGAAGTCGGTGCCAAAAACGAAAATACAAAACTAAAGACACCGACTACCGAAATTAAAGTTATTTTTCACTTTGCAGTGTTTTTTGGGAGTCGGTTTAATTTTTTGGTAAAAGTTTTTTTTTTATATTTAGCATCAGATCTTCCAGACAAATAGATATGACTCTTTGAAAATTATTTGAGTTTTTCCCGAATATGTTGGAGTCCAGTCTAACTATATGCAGCTGAGTACTAGTGTTTTACATGGAGTGACTGCCTATCTGACTTCCACAACCCAGTAACTGGGTAACATGATACCCCATGGTTAGACTAGTGTCAGATTTTCTGGCTTCTGACTACCCGTAATGACTGTCAAAGATGTTCAAATGACCAGCTTAGCGAGCTTTCCGAAGCGTGGAAGTATCTCGATATGTTAAGATACCAAACCAACTGCAATCTTTGCTTCACCTTGGGTTGACCCGTGGGGCTGTCATTTTTTAGCCACAAGACCCTCAGATGACTCCTCGATGAAATTAATAAAAACCCACCACGCAAGGGGAGCTGGAGGACGGACGGCTACCGAGGCCGGCCCATAAAAATATAGCGAGACGACTTGGATGTGTACCGTAAGGGCTGGTTTTAAGCGCCGCGAGCAAGAAGTTCATGGTAGGAATTGGGGGAAGTTTTTCTCAGCAGTGGGATAACAAAAAACCGGCCAAGTATGAGTCGGACTCACGCATGAAAGGTCTCGTACCATTTTATAAAAACGACAAAAATCATGTCTGTTGTATGGGAGCCCCCCTTAAATATTGTTTTTTAGTATTTGTTGTTATACCGGCAACAGAAATACATCGTTTGTGAAAATTTCAACTGCCTAGCTATCGCGGTTCTTGAGATACAGCCTGGTGACAGACAGACGAACGGACAAATAGCGAAGTCTTAGTAAATAGTAAATTCCTAAAACTAGTTAAAGTTTTAGGAAGACAATTCACATACACCCAAAGAGGTAGAATTGGAGCCGATAGACTTCCGTTTCCAAGAGTGAGAACAGCATTTGCCACTAGATTTTCGCTGTTTCTGCCGATTCGGGTGTTTAACGCGATTAACACATGCACACTAAGGATCTCTGGTAATATATCCGATGACAAGAGAGCTATAAAGAGATGGTTACAGGACCTTTCGTATGACGAAACTGAAAAAATCTTATGCCCAATGAGTTGACCAGCATCAATACACAAACACTCTCACCTAGACACCTCCGGACATCCTGCACACACACAACACAACATTACACAGTTTTACACCCACCCACCCTGACTGTATTTTATTCTTATATTATTATTATATTTCTTTTTTTAAATTATTATTTTGCTTTGTGTCTAGTGTATTTATCTGACTCCGACAACTAATTATGTTATTGACTTTCATTAATTGTGACTTGAAATTTGTATTCGATGATGATTTAACTTTAAATTTAATTTGTAATTTTTATTTGTAATTTAATTTAATTTGTAATTTAATTTAATTTGTTTTTGTTTTTAATCCTATTTTATTATTTTCACTTTAACATTATTATTGTATGAACTTATATCTGCTTCATTAAAATTAATTTGACAAGAGTCAAATTGCGCTGTCCGCACTAAACTGAATTCAGCTAAGGTTACATCCTGGGCCACCAAGATACAGGCTGTGCCTAGTTTGGGGCCCACGGGTATTTCTCTTGAATACTGTTTGCTTTTCTCTTCTTTTTGTATCTCTCTTTTGATAAATAACATGTGTGTGCCAAATAAATAAATAAATAAATGGGTCCTGTTTTTACCCTTTGGGTACGGAACCCTAATAAAAACACATTCAGTTAGATTATAAAAAAATATGATACCGTATTGTTTGCTTTATAAAATCAACTACAATTGACAGAGGCTGGACTGGAGTTGAAAGAATCGAGGTTTGTTACATCACTTCTAGGTAAAAATTGACACAATTTTTAAGTAGACGTAACATCACACGTTATTTCAATAAATAAGTTATATCTCTAAACTTATTAAACATTCCTTTTAAGTGCAACAACAACTACTCATTGCCATTCAATAAACCTCCTCACACAGCCTTTATCAAACCCTAATTCAATCCAGCGCTCCTAATTCACATCACCCATTCATTACGAGCCGTCTAATTTGTTAGTATTCTCCTAATACGATCCAATAGGTGCACATCTCATTTGCACCCAATCTATTTGTACCTTAAAGGCTTATTTTCATTGATCGCATGACCCTTGCACGCGGGGTTCTGCAGAATCTCGTAGCGGTCTTTATGGCATAACATAGACAACGCATGCAGATAATCGATTTCATTGGTCGATAGGGCTCAAATGCGGGATGCGGAGGATTTTCATAATTGTTTTTGTTTTAGTTCGGTACTCCCCACAGACGATGTATTGACCGTGTAATCTACTTATTGTTTGCATAGGTACTTATGTATGAAAACAACGAGTAGAACTCCTATAAGAGTCTCCGCAACTCGTTACATGGCCTGCAGAGACTCTCTACGCATGCTGTATATCGACCAATGATAATGAGCATTATCAAGCCAAAGTTACCAGCAATCACATAATCGTCGCAATCAGTAAACACATGTATTGTTCCTGTCTCGTCGCGGCACGAAACTAATGAAATCGTAAATCAACAAGCATACATCGACAGATTTTCAGCGTGCAAATATTTTGCTTTTCAACATAACTCTCGACTCGACTGACGCCTTGTTAATTAATAGAATTAAAACCAGACTTGATAAACAGCTCAACAGCGAGCCAATTAAGCATATCACATATGTATATTTTTTGTCTCTTTAATATAAGTGGAACTGTTCGAGTCGGGAACCGTCAAATATTGTAAAATTTGTAGCACATCATGAAGCAAAAGATTTTTGTGGGAAAACACTCTCTATTTTTATTTAGCGTTCGTGGAAAAGTATAAGGTTTAAGGGTTATAAGGGTTTAAAAGTGAATATTAATAAAACAAAATTTATGCAATTTCATACCTGTCGTTCAAAACCACTGGCCCTAAATATATCGTATAATGGGGTCGCCCTGACAGAAACTGACTCTGTTAAGTTTCTTGGAATCAATTTAGACAAATATTGCTCATGGAAAAATCATATAAATGACATTTGCATTAAATTAAATAATTTTATATACCCTTTGAGACGTATTAGCTACGAGGTATCAAGAAATGCCGCATTAACCGCCTTCCATGGTTACATAACCTCCACTATAAGGTACGGTATTATCCTGTGGGGTCGTTGTGTGGAGATTGACCAAGTATTTGTAATGCAAAAAAAGTGTCTAAGAGCTATATTTGGGTTGAAGCAAATAGAGTCATGTCGTCCATTCTTTAGGAAATATAAAATACTAACTCTACCATCTATTTATATATTAGAATCCTGTATATTTGTTTTCAAACACAAGAGACTTTTCCAGCATGCGACTAGCTACTATGCCCCACGATCTATGTATACTAATAAGTTACTTCAACCGAGGACGAATCTCACACTGACTGGCAAAAACAGCTATATAATGTGCATAAAATTGTATAACAAAATACCAAATTGCATAAAGACGCTACCATTTCCTAGATTTAAAAATAACTTGAGGAGGTTTTTAATTGAAAAATGCTTTTATAGTGTACATGAA
Organism: Tholera decimalis; assembly: GCA_943138885.2. Classification (NCBI taxonomy): domain Eukaryota; kingdom Metazoa; phylum Arthropoda; class Insecta; order Lepidoptera; family Noctuidae; genus Tholera; species Tholera decimalis. The sequence continues at coordinate 29,441,449 of OW964550.2, read as the reverse complement.
TTTTTAGATTATAAATTATAAGATTTTATAAATTGCACGGTCACTTTTAATTATTATTGTATGGCAAATCGTCCCATTATTGACATAATTGTTTTTAATACTCAGGATTATTATTGACTAATATTGTGACATTTATATAATTGAATACTGTAATTTTAATCGGATTATTTGTTTAATGACTGTGTGGGTAAGACCAAGAATTATTCTTTTATATTATTATGTAAATGATCTAGTGGTTTTTTTTTTTAGTGTTTTTTTTATTGTGTGACAAATCTCTACCATTGTTGACGTGATTATTATTGAAACTTAGGATTAACTGATTACTTTTCATTATTATATTGACATTTATTTCGTTCAATGATACATTTCTAATTAGATTCTTTCTTTATGTATTTTTATATTTGCACGCCGAAATTAAAGGCAGAATAAGAGATCAATATTGTACGTTTTACCAACCTTCTGTACCTTATTTAAGCAAATAAATGAATTTGAATTTGAATTTGAAGGGCTATCAACAGACTGCCTGTTGAACAAATATAGCCATGTAATAACTTGGTGTTGAATTTTATGATTATCGTCACAACAGATGGTGGAAATCTTATTTGGATTTTGTTTCAGTGTATGGACTAATTTAATTATGATACATTCATGTAAAAAATATGCATAGCTGCTATAAGTTTTAGCAAAAAAAAAAAACAAGAGATAGCATTGTGATGAGTTAACTTCAGGGTTTTTAATAACTACAGGATTAATTTAATAACCTTATAAGCAAAATTATCAAAAAATATTGTCAAGGACAGTTGATTATAGAAAACCATTTATAACATTACAATTTTATTGAAATGATTAACATAACAATTTAATTAGCAGTAAGCTGGTGTTTACGCACGAGTGGGCCGGGGTTAACGCGACCACAGCTCAAAGAGTCAGACAACCAATTTTGTTCAGCTTTAAATCAACTACTCGGCATGTACGATTAAAGTTGTGGATTATTTATAACGGATGGCTCTCGACGCACACAGAGCGTGTCTGTCGGCACTCGGCCACTACATCAAAAACGGTGCACTCAAACTAATTGCATTTACTATTGATGTGAGCCTATAGCCCACACTGCTGAATACCTAGCCCCGCGCTACCCACTCTGCCCTGCTCTGCCCGGCCATCGCTTGTCGACTATTAGCAATATAATTTCAGGGAACCATGTGTATATTTGGCACGGCAAAACAGACGAAGGCATTCATTTGCTTTGATTCGATTTGATGCATTTACATGTGCCCACTGTCATTAGCAAAATGAATTGATATACACCGCTAAGTGCGTCAACATTACATTGCATAATTTGCTGAAATTTGTTTGTCAATATTATAGATTGGGTGGTATTAACGTAATAATGTGAGCCTGGTTTTGGCGAATGTATCTTCTATTCGGGTAGGATTCATCTATTCATGGTAGAGTAATAGCAGCATTGATACGATAATCTCAAGACCGATACTCTAGTGACCAATTAACAGGCATAATAACATATTACAGTACCGTATTTTACAGGTAAAATAACATCGTATGTACATAAAAGGAACAATCTTAATAAATAAAACTAAACTACAAGAACAGCAAACTCAAATTCACACTAAACCTAACAAACACTAACGCAAACAAATATCGTAAACTTCTTTCTTGATCTTGAAGCACCAATATATTCGTTACCCACTTGTCTTTGGGTTTCCAATCCACCCGCCTAGCATACTCGTAGCATACGCATTCCATTAGTATGATATTTTGTATCCCATATTTTGCCAATGTTGAATAAGTATTTCCAAGGGTTAGGTTCATGTCCCGAGTCTACGACACGGCACGTCGTGTTTCACGCGCGCCTCAACAACCAATCAGCAACAATGAAGGCGCCCGAGAGGCCCCATGACTGCCGGGGTTGCGGGATTGTTCTAACGAGATACCACAACCCCGGAAATCAATGACAACAGGGACAGATATTAGTCAGTAAAATTCTAACACTTCCTCCACCAGAGCAGAATCATTTGATAATTATGCCCCCGAAAACAAGCTCGATGTAAGGTTGTTTTTAAAAGATTGCTTTTAGCGATAATACCGCTCGATCTATCACTCCGTGGCATTTTTTATTTGATCTTTTCAATAACTTATTGGTACCTACCTAGTCTGTTTATACTATACCTGTCTTACAGCCGTTTTTGTATTATCCACCCTTGGTTCAAACACAAATATCGTTACCATGGCAACATAAAAGGTCCTAAACGAGCCGCAATTCGTACCTACCTGCCCCTCAAATTACTTAGTTAATGCTTATTCAACAACCTATAAAAACAAAGAGGTTGCCAGGACAAGAGGGTCAGAAACTGTATTGTATATTAATGTAAGCGGCACCATTCTCTCGCTAGTTTTGGCAAAGATGCAATTTAATTTGAATATTGTGCAAGACTGTTATACTGCGTTAGACTCGTAATGTTGGAGCACTTTAAATACAAAGTGGTCATAAAAGTAGTGTCTGAGTATTGTTTTCAGATGGTGTTAATAGATAATGGGGTTGCAGTGTTGCATAGTGATGGTTGTTGAATCAGAGAGCGAAGAGAAGCGAGAATTTGTAGGCTTTTCGCAAAAAAATCATTAAACAAGACATATAAATACTGCTATTTCGTTCGCGTGGATATCTCGTACTTTTCCAGGAATAATATAATACACTTTTGATACTAGCTTCTTCCCGTGACTCCGTATGCGTTCGTATTTCGCTGCTATGAAAATTTTCAAACATTTTTCGTTTACACAAACCTTCTCCTGATAATAACGTAACCTACACTATAGAAACATAAATAATTAACCAATTCGGTGCAATTGTTTCGAAGTTATGCACGTACATACATTTGGGAGATTTATTTATATTTATATAGATATACATAGACTCGTATACGTAAATAATGTGGCACGGTGAATACGCAATTCACCGTTGCTCCGATTATAATTTATTGAACATCATTTTAGTGTTCGGCAAAAAAAGACAGTAAATATGTAAAAAAAATGAATGAAATATAAAATATGAAACATGTTTGTATTGGATAAAAATGCGAGTGTCAGGATGTTTAACTATTTTTATTTTCAATCGCATCTGAACGGAGTGAGAAACTTGAGGTATTAGAATTATAACAACTTCCGTAAACAAAAAGAATAACTTAAGTAATACATCCCGTATTACCTAGGTTATTCTTTGAAGGAGATAATTATATATTGACATTCCTCGTAGCTTGAAATGGTCGCTAGTCCGTTAGCCCCCATCTTTCACGTAACATCTTTAACAGGTATTACAAGTAACCAGAAAGAAAAATCGGACGCTAGTCTCGCCAAGAGGTATCGTGTTACCCAGTTACAGATAGGCTGTCGGTATATGTACAGACGCCTTAATTCTTTAATAGATTTTCAACTTTATTGTTAAAGAAATTAGGTTCAAGGTTGATTGGGAGAATTTGACAGTTTCGGATAGCTTCATCTGCTGGCGTCTGTACAATACTCCCTCCCTTTTCTCTCTAAAGTTTGTGAGCACATAGTTCATAGACAATTATCATTTTTCTTGGCGTCAAACTCGATAATATCCCCTTTTCAATCCGGTTTTCGCTCGGGTCACAGTACTGTAACCGCGCTTTTAAAAGTGACTGATGACATCCGCTGGGCAATGGAGAATAAGTCCCTTACAGTTCTTGTATTGCTGGACTTCAGTAGCGCATTCAACTCAGTGGATTTCGAAATATTACTAGATATCCTCAAATCTATCAATTTCCCTCCTTCCACTTTAGCCTGGTTCGGTTCTTGTCTTCGGGGACGCTCTCAGTGTGTTCGCCTGGAGGAGTCCTTCTCTGATTGGTGTAGCCTCACTGAGGGTGTTCCTCAGGGTAGCGTTCTCTCTCCTCTTCCTTTTTCAAGTTTCATAAAGTTTGTTACCAGAGTAATCTCCTCTAGTTTTCATCTCTACGCAGATGACTTGCAGCTTTACCGACATTTTACTGTAGCTGACGCGGGTTCTGCAATTGCTGCAATGAATCATGACCTGGCTTGCATCAGCGTTTGGGCTAAGTCATTCGGTTTGCAAATTAACCCAACTAAATCCCAGGCCATAATCATTGGCAGCAGATTCGTTCGCAGTGCGGCTGTTGTTGCATCTCTGATGCCTTTATATCTCGATGGTGTTCGCATTGAATATACCGAAACCGCTAAAGATCTGGGTGTAGTTATTGACTCCAATCTCTCGTGGCGTGCTCAGGTCAACGAGGTCAGCCGAAAGGTAAATTTTTCCTTTCATTCGCTGAAATGCCTTCAAAGTCTTCTTCCCTTGAAGACTAAAATTTCTTTGGCACAAACACTTATTCAGCCGATTATAGATTATGCCGATGCCTGCTATTTGGATGCTACCGAAGAGCTATTAAACAAGCTTGAGCGCTTGCAAAATCTATGCATTCGCTTTGTTTTCGGTCTTCGAAAGTATGACCATGTTTCTCACCTTCGCAAGCAACTCAAGTGGCTCCCAATCCGTCTTCGCAGGAACACTAGGATTTTGTGTCTCCTCTTCAACATTCTACACAACCCGTCTTACCCTTCCTACCTGCGTGAGCGTTTTTCTTACGCCCGTTCTAGCGACGTACCGTGTAGATCACACCTTAGATCCCTCCTTAAATCTCATCCTCATAAAACTAGCTACTACTCTTATTCCTTCTCTGTCCATGCTGTAAGATTGTGGAACTCACTTCCGCCTAGCATTCGTGATTTAAAAACTATATCTCTATTCAAATGTCGATTAAAAGAGCATTACCTTTCCTCTTAACTGTGTTAATTATTTATGTATATATTTATATTATATTATATGTTTTATTATATTATATGTTTAAATATTCTAACATTATGTATTTATTTAAGTATATGTTATTTTCATTGCATTATAAGTATGAGTAGGTATATTTAATATTTTAGTTTTAGACTTCACATATTCATATTTATTTCTCTTCTTGTTCTCACACACTATTGTCTACATTTCTTTTTCACTTCTCCTTTCGCAGGTCTGCTGGAAGAAATTTCTTAAGAAATAAGCAGTACCTTTGTACTCAAATATTATAATTATGCTTATCCTAATGTATTTTACTGTGTGTACATAAATAATAAAATAACATCTTTAACAGGTATTACAAGTAACCAGAAAGATAAATCAGACACTAGTCTCGGCAAAAGGTATCGTATTCCCAGTTACAGATAGACAGTCGGTATATTTACAATGCTGATACTCAGCTGCCCTGGTTAGACTGGAAGCCGACCCCAACATAGTTGTGAAAAGGCTAAGCAGATTATAAATTCTCCACGGCTGAACGACGACGTTACGCAAACGGGTAAACCATGATCCGGATTAGAACATAGTATATAGCTCACTGCATAAATATGTTTTTCATCACACTTGCACGTAAACAGTATCTAAACATACAGGTTACCTTGGCCGTAATGCCCCATATAAAACCATCGGGCTTTCTTTTTGTCATGACACCCAAGGTCGGTAAGTATTTTTTTTTTTTTTATTTATAGCACAGCACACAGGTCATGCAAGTTCAAGCAAGGAGTTTACACGCAATTGAAAATTTTTCTTAAAATGTTATCTAAACAGGAATGTCATTGCAATCTCGCTACATGTTACTTAAATACTTAACTAATGTTCTTAATAATCTATTTTAATACCTTTTTTTTCAAACCGTCGAAATTATTTTTATTTTTTTCACTCCGTCATGGCAGTATACCTACGTAGGTATTTGCCCTTAACGTTTCTGAACGAAACATTTGTATAATCTGTGGTGTGGGCATAAAGCCCGCCATCCGCTTAAAAAAACGTTCACTTATTTCGTAAGTTACGTAATAATAGTTGTGCTGACTTGTGTATTAAAGCTATAATTCATAATTATTTACCTTTTGTATTTGAAGATAAGTAAAAAAGTTATAAAAAATGTCGTCGTCGTCGTTCGATGAGTGTGGTTTGAATGCAATACCGCCAGATATTATCCATGCAGCAAAAACAATTAATAGTTTCATAGTAAAGTTTTTTTTCTGCTCTATAATTTTATTTATTTACTCGCAAATGTGATGAAAACCATTGTGTTTCCCGGGCGGTACGGGAATTACGAACCTCGACTCAGAAAGCCCTCAGTCTTCGACTTCGGGCTTCTACTAGAGCCTCGATCGTAATTCCTCACTTACCGCCCTTAATACACAATGTACTATTGTGAATTTTATGTGTTTTTAATTGCAACTAGAATTAACCAGTTGTATTATTGATTTTTTCTATGCAAGTTGGACGTCATCATTACACACACTTAAACTCACTGTCATATCATCAACCCAGCAATATAGATGGAAACTCTTGCTTCCAAATAGAATTATACGAATGGTAATACCTATCTGTATTAGGAAACAGGGTGACGTCGTACGTTCACGCCGGGACAATTAAAAGGAAATTTTAGCGCTTGCGAGGCGCAGGGAGCGTATATGTGTCTCATTCCGGGCGTAAGTGCGCCTTCTCTCGTCACCGTGTCTCCAGGATTTATGCGCGCAGTATTACACGCCATTCGACACGTTGCCGCTACAGCGAGGTACGAAGATAAAAATATAAGCGATGAGCCACCATTTTCCAACCCCCAGGATGCAGCTAAGTATTAGTATTTTACACTAGTACTCACGCGGGGCTTCGCTCCCGTGGATTTTATCACGGTAAAAACATAACTCTCCTTTTTTGCAGTCGGGTAAAAAGTAGCCTATAACCTTCCTCAAGCTTCAAGCTACTTCCATACCAAATTGAATCCAAATCCACCCAGTACTTTCGAAGATTAGCGCGTTCAAGCAAACAAAGAAACAAACTTTTCCGCTTTATAATATTAGTATAGATAGAGCGACTAAATATCAGACCTACACAGCCCAGTAGCTGGGTAACACAATAGCCCTTGCCTAGAGGAAATTATGAATAAATAAGTAATTGTTTTTTATGACAAAATATTTTGAGATGACGATTTAATAAATCTATGGATTATTATTGTACCCAATGCGGGTATTGTAAAAACCGTCGAAGGGGCTGTTCGGCATTATATTTTGTTAATGTTTATTTTTAACGTTCATATTGGTTTACATCTATACTAATATTATAAAGCGGAAAAGTTTGTTTGTTTGTTTGCTTGCTTGAACGCGCTAATCTTCGAAAGTACTGGGTGGATTTGGATGCAATTTGGTATGAAAGTAGCTTGAAGCTTGAGGAAGGTTATAGGCTACTTTATACGCGACTGTAAAAAAGGAGAGTTATGTTTTTACCGTGATAGAATCCACGGGAGCGAAGCCCCGCGTGAGTTCTAGTTTAATATATAAAGCAACCGATAATATTAGGTACAGTAGTTTGAAGATACTTCGTAGGTAATTTGTAATATTTTATAGATTTTCTCAATTCAACTTTAAATTATTTATATAAAAAATATTTAGGTCCTAACAATAAACGAAAGTTATATTTTATTGCCGCTTATTACTGCTTGTCGAAGGTAACATTATGCTTAGGTAGGTTCATATAAAGTTTGAACTTGAAAATCCACAAAACCATTACATAAAATAACTCCTTTCCCATAGTCGTTATCCACACATTCCTATGGAAAACTTCCACATAATTGTATGTAGGATCGTTTACCCGGGACTTAATCAAAAGGACCGTTTCTGACATTCTATGTCACATTTACCGTCATTTCTTTCCGATTATTATATCGTTCATTTGATTTATCTTTTTTCCTTCCTTTCCTCAGGCAATTCACGTTTTTTGCATCTAAAAGAATTAGAATAGTACATTTTGATACAAGTGGAGAAAGTTTGTTATTTCGGCCGAGGTGGAATTACGCCCAAGCCGCAAGGCGAGGGGGTTATGGATATAGATGCTGGCGGGAAACATTCCGAATCATTCCCGTCGAATACTTCGGAAGTATTCTGAAATATTCCGAAACTTTGGGAATATTTCAACTGTCAAAAAAAAAACAGGAAAATCGACCTTTGAAGTCTGTTAATATACCAAAACCTGCTCCTAAGTAGGTAAGAACAAATACTTTTCTGAAAACCGCATCAAAACGTGTTTGCTTGCAAGGTTTGCCTTTATTTGCTTTTATTGACTGGGCTATTATACGCGTTAAGTAGGTAGGTAATGATTAATACCTACCTATGCGACTCGCGAATACTCGCGATGCGTACAGAGCTACATACCAACTAACCAAAAACATAGGTAACCCTTTTTCAAATAGCAAATCAAATATGCTTGGCCTGGTTTTTTTATTTCACAACTGACATTTAAGGCTATAATCGCATAGCACGACTTACAACTCGATCGCCTAATGCATGTATTTTGACCAATAGAATGCACGAAGCGTATTTTAGTAGTGTTTGTAATAGTAAGTATTAATATAATGTTACACGCCCTGTACTCACAAAATGCATATTATTTCTAATTGGGCGAAAACAGGAAGGGATGTGGTTTGTCACTAGCTGCGCTTCCGCAGAAATATTTTCTTAAGGACGCATTTACATTTATCACTCGCTCAATTTTAGGTATCCTAGTAGCAACACAACAACATTGCGCGCACACACACTTACAAACCATTGTTCGCCCGATTTTATACATTACTTAAACTAATATTGATACTTGAATGTAATATTATATTTTCTTTAATATTATTTGATCATAATAAGTTGTAACTTATTGTTTACAAAGGCTTACATGCTTATTGATTAGATGTTAGTTTCAATTTTGTATTAATGTGTTTGACGCCCGATTAGGAGTACTAGGGGACTTTGGAAATAAAATACTCATATGTGATAAAAAAAATTAATAAGAAATAAAGAAGTTTCGTCATGCCTGTCTGTCTGTCTGTCTGTTTGTCCATCCGTCTATATGTCACATCCATTTTCAACCGACGAAAAAAACGGAGGAGGTTATCAATTCGACGCGTATATTTTTTTTAATGTTTGATCACCGATTACTCGAAGACGGCTGAACCAATTTGGAAATTTCTTTTGTTGTTTGAAAGGGTATACTTCGAAATTGGTCCCATTCACTGTCACCAAGTCAGGAGCTGATAATGGGATCTTGGAGTAATCGAGGGAACTCTTCAAATATTATAGGCACACCTACAGTGATTTGAGTATTTCATTATAGTAACTTGTGTGGTTGCATTCGAAAAGCACCATTTGTGAAGTGGATCTGATGATGAATACCACAGATGGCCATTGGAACTACTCAATATCTGTCAAAAAGTCTGCTATAAGCAAGATCATATTCAAAGTGCTCCTCATAAATAATTACTTTTTGGCATCAATATTGGATTAAAGTGCAAAACTTTTGTGTGACTGTGACATTTGAAGTGATTAGTGAACTTTGGTAATATAGTTTCAGCATCTAAGATACGATTTATTAGTGAAAACGTTAAAAATAAGTTATCTGGTGACAGACAATATTTTTTCTTTTCTGGCGATTACCCTCTATTACTATTACATACATAGAGAAGTAGCAATCTGTCAAAACATATTTTGCTATCAAAGTATAATCAGGCGTTATATGTAAGCTGCAACTAATTGCTATAACTTTTTCGGAAGGTTGCACACTCAACGAGAACTTTGCTGTTATTTTACTCGTAATTAGTTGGAACGCATATCTCCTATGTAAATATGAAATGCAAGAAGTGTAAAGAAATTGTAAATAACTATTGAGTTGAACTGCTGCAGCCACTGTTCTGATAATTATTGGCTTCGCTCGAAGCGGACGCGGGCTGTGTGGAAAGCTGGATTCAAGTCTTCGACTCCACATACTAAGCGGAACCTCAAGCCCACGCGCCAGCGGGACAACGGAGCGACAAGGTGACATTCATTATTTTATAAAAAAATCACTAAAACAGATATTGATTATCTGTTGGGCATTACACTCGGCTTGGTGACCAGAATAGTTCACGTGCAGGATCACAGATGGCGTCTAAGAGTACTGTCTGTGGTGGTTGTAAACATGTAATTGGTAATAACGACTGTTTAAAATGCATGAAGTGCAATAAATACTATGATCTCGAATGTGCGAATGTACTTGATAAAAAAATATTCACTTCTATGAGCAGGGAAATGAAAACCAAATGGAAATGTTATGAGTGCATGAGTAAATTGCCAAAAACTGGTAACACAAACACGCCTGTGCGCAATATTAAGGAGGATGAGCCTAACTCTCATATGTCCTCCAGCGATGAAAACATCACTGTGAGAAAAAAGCCATCTGACTGTCAACAGTTGTCTCCGCAGAGGCCAGTGTATTCTCATTCCTCACATAACAAGGATGAAGACTTTATATCGGCGATAAGTGAACAAGTACTCAAAGTGATTAAGGCTGAATTGCCAGGGATGATCACAAGTATTTTGAAGTCTGAGTTATCGTCGCTTAAGAATGATATGTTGGATTTTCGTCATTCTGTTGACACCATGAGCACAATGCATGATGAAATGAAGAAAATGGTCGAAACATTAGTCAAGGACAATGCCTCACTATCTAAAAAGTTTGTTTTTATAAATAGTACTGTGACAGAGTTATCTGAACGCCTCAACAATTTGGAGCAACATCTAAGAGAAAATAACCTGGAAATACAGGGTGTTCCTGAATTTCATAGCGAAAATTTACCTGTCCTTTTACAACAATGTTCTAAAGTGGTTGGTCATAAGCTACAGGAGGATGACATTATTAAGTGTACCAGAGTAGCCAAACTAAATAAGGAAAGTAAGTTTCCCCGTGCTATAGTTGTCAAATTTAAAAATGTTAGGACTCGTGATGAATTTTACTCTGCGGTATACAGATACAATAATCGGATTTGGACAATGTCGGAATTAGAGGAGTGCCCCAGGAATGGCTGTTAAGCTACCTTTCGGAAAGAAGTCAGTGTGTTAGGCTTGATAATATAATTAGCGATGACGCCTCTTGTACATATGGAGTTCCCCAGGGAAGTTCGATTGCCCCTACTCTTTTCTTGGTGTACATTAATGAACTTTGTGACGTCAAGATTAACAAAGCCGACGTAATGATGTTTGCTGATGACACAGTCCTCTTATTCCATGAAAAGACGTGGTGTAGCCTGGAAAGTGCCTGTGAGACTGGTCTTTCTGTTGTAACGGCTTGGCTGGAAGATAGTTTATTATCACTGAACTCTGCAAAAACTAAGTATATATGTTTCAGCAAAACGAAAGCAGACAGCCCTAAAAAAATTAAAATTATCATCCACTCCTTCCCCTGCAATAGAGATACTTCTTCCCACTCTTGCACATGTGATAGGTTAGCTAGGGTGAATTGCATCAAATATCTTGGAGTAATCATCGATGAAAATCTTAAATGGACACAACATATCTCAGTTACGGCCAAAAGAGTACGTAAATTAATCCATATTTTTAAAACCTTGAGAAATATTGCCAGCTATAGGCTACTGATGCAAACCTATAAAGCTTTATGCCACTGCATCTTAAGTTATGCTATATGTGCTTGGGGTGGAACCGGGAAGACCCACATGATTGAGGTAGAGCGTGCGCAGCGTGCGGTTCTTAAGGTTGCACTTTCCCTAAAGTTTCGGACACCTACTAAAGTTGTCTACGAAAACGCTAAGGTACTTAGCGTTCGCAAGATTTATTTATTTGAATCCCTGCGCAGGTACCATCGCTATTCCGTTCCATGTCTTCCAATCTCTTCCAAGCGCATTCAAAGTTGCCCAGTTGAAAGAGCTAAGAGTGTGTTCGCTCGAAAACACTACCACTTCGTTGCCCCACGGCTCTACAACAGAATTGGTCATGAGAAGGGGATAAAACATCTCAAGGGACTGACCAACTTTCAGTTCAAAAAAACAATAATACAGTGGTTGGACACCTATGACTATGAAGGAACGGAAAACTTATTTGGATCAGTAACATGAATCACACGACACACTATACAAATACTCACCCACTCACCCCTCACATCCACACCGTACACACACTCACACGCTTAGGGGAGTGGTACACTCTAGTTTAACGTTTTTTTTCTTATTTTTATTTCCTACCATTTTTATTTTAAATTATGTTCAGATTTTAATTTCAACTATTGGCATGCAGAAATGTATTTATTTATTGATGTATTTAATGGTTTACTGCTCATTGTATTGTTTGTCATTCACCTTTACTATGTATCTTGAGAGGTCTGGCTCTTGTGATACAGGTTGTCCTAGTACAAGAGCCAAGGCAACACTGATGTTTGTACCTAAGTGTGTGAAATAAAATTGAATTGAATTGAATTGAATTGAATTGAATTGAATAAGTCCAATCCCATGGAGAAGCTGAACACCTCATTGCTGGGTATTGCGGGGGATAAGAGGCCGGTATTTGTGTCAGAGCATCTGTCTCCAGGAAATAAGTCGTTACATGCTGCCGCACGTAAAAAGGCTAAGGAGTTGGGATATAAATTTGTCTGGGTTAAAAATGGTCATATATATGTAAGAAAAACAGATGACTCTAAATTTATTCTAATTAAAAATAACTCTAGTCTTGATCTCATAAGTTAACTTTTTTCCTATTTTTGTTACGTATAATAGTGTTTGGATAAGTTGTCATGAAAATGTATCTCTCAATATATTATCAAAACATAAGAGGTATGAAGAGTAAAACTATTGATATTTATAACACTGTTCTATGTAATAACTACGATATAATTTGTTTGTGTGAGACATGGCTTGATGATAGTGTATTGTCTTCTGAGGTTTTCGATGATAGATACTGTGTTGTGCGCAGAGATCGAGATTCTGTTTTCCGCTCCCGGTATGGAAAGTGCCACGGTGGAGGGGTACTTATAGCCTACTCAAAGAAACTTCATATTTCAATTAAACAAGACTGGAAATCTGACTTTTTGGAAGATTTATGGGTTCAAATTATAGTTAACCGGTCGCTTACCATAAACTTCTGTGTTGTCTACCTTCCAGAATATCTACCAGTAAATGTTGTCTGTGATTTTTTCAATAAATGCAGTGACAAAATCACTAGTACATCAGATCACATGACTTGTATTCTGGGTGATATAAATCTGGGCGATATCAAGTGGTCAACAGAGACCGGTTGTCCTTTAAATCACAATTGTGAAAAATCTAAATCACTTTTTGAATTGTTCCAGTCAACCACTGTTAGTCAGCTCAATCACATTGTAAACCAAAATGGTAGAATATTAGATTTAGTTATTACTAATTGTCTAGACCTGTTCACTTTAACACCATCTGTGCCTATAAGTCGCCTGGACGTGCATCATCCCCCATTTGAACTCATACTCAATAACAATGCCACATCTTCCATATTACATGGCTATGTCGAAAAACTTTGTTTCCGTAAAACTGACTATGACAGTTGTAAAAGAGATATATCACAAATAAATTGGACGGAACATGCGTTGACTATGAGTTGTGAGGACTTTACACAGTTCTTCTACGATAGCATATATCTGATCATAGAAAAGCATACTCCAAAATATAGAGTTGGAAGTAGTAAATATCCAGTATGGTTTTCAAAAAGTTTAATAAGATTACTTTCGTCTAAATCCAAGGCTCATTCTAATTATAAACGTTTTGGCAATCCCCGAGACTACGATACCTTCTCAATGCTGAGAGCCAGAGTCAAAATTGTTACGAATCACTGTTTTAAAGAATATATTAAGCGAATCGAAGATGACCTCAAGGTTAATATAAAAGCTTTCTGGCGTTACACCAAGAATAAACGTGTAACAAACAACCTTCCTAGCTGTATGCATTATAATGATAAGGTGGGCAATACGGGTAAAGATATAGTCGATTTATTTGCTAGTTACTTCTCATCAGTATACTGTTCCAGTAATGCTGATAACTATACTCCTGATTTCCAGCCATCCCACTACTCCATTGGTAATCTACGTATATCAAAAAGTGAAGTTCTGAAAAAATTACAAAATATTGATATCTCAAAAAATGGAGGCTTTGACGGTATACCTCCTATCTTTGTCCGGTTATGCGCTACTGCTCTGGTAACTCCCTTGCTCATTATATTTGATAAATCTTTACATGAAGGCACATTTCCGAGTTTGTGGAAGATAGCTAAAGTCACACCTATTTATAAATCTGGTGATAGGAGTGACGTCACCAACTACAGACCAATATGTATATTGAACTTATTTGCTAAAATATTTGAGGGTTTTGTTTATGAACACATGTATACTCACCTTAGACACATATTGAATTCACGACAGCACGGATTTATCACTGGTAGATCAACAAATTCTAATTTATTGTGCTACACAACATATTTATGTGATTCATTTAATTGCAAACGTCAAGTAGACTCCATATACACAGATTTTTCAAAAGCCTTCGATCGGGTTGATCATTTTATATTACTTGCAAAGATTTTTCATGTCGGGATTCACGGAACTCTTTATAGATGGCTCTCGTCCTATCTATTAAATCGTACACAACTCGTAGCACTAAGTGGGTATGACTCTATACCATTTGTGGCAACATCCGGAGTGCCCCAAGGTTCGAATCTAGGTCCGTTGTTATTTTTAATATTCGTAAATGATTTGCTTAGTAAAATTAAAAGTGAATGCCTAGCTTATGCTGATGATATAAAAATCTTCAGGCGAATCTCAAATAATCATGACTGCGAGGCTCTTCAATCAGATATTAAAACAATTGTAGATTGGTGTGATGAGAACTCAATGTCACTAAACACTAAAAAATGTCAGGTTATAACATTTTCGAAAAATACTAAAAACATAATTAATTATGACTACAATATCAATGGAGTAGTAGTAGATAGAGTAAAAGTGGTACGTGACCTGGGTGTAATATTTGATTCGGTTTTGTCATTCAGGCCACACTATGATCATATTTGCAACAAGGCTAACCGTCTCCTGTCTTTTATACTACGACATACTAAACCATTTAAACATCCTCAAACTTTGTTAATTCTGTACTATTCCCTGGTAAGATCTATTTTGGAGTATTGCTCGTCTGTATGGTCCCCAATATATAACACTCACATAGATCGCATAGAATCCATACAGAGAAGGTTTGTTAGAGTTTTAAGTGCGAAATATGGACTCAGACGTAAACTACCCAATTACAATCAGCGTCTCACTCACTTTCACATAAAGAGTCTAGAGAGAAGGAGATGGGTTAGTGATTTAAGTATACTGCATAAAATTGTTAATGGCTCTTTTGATATTCAATTGCTTGGTAAGATAAACTTTAAAATACCAACTCGATCTGTGCGCACTCCACAATTGTTCAGTATTCCCTCTAGTAACAATAATGTTTCTGAAAACAATCCGTTGTCCAGAATGTGTAGTCAATATAATGTAATATGCTCTAATTTAGATTTGTTTTTGAACAGTTTTAACGAATTTAGAAATTTGCTCTATAAAATGTAATTACAACCATAATTATCATTTAGTATCATTTAGTAACTTTAAGCTTGATATTAACAGAACCCAACAGTCACTAATGAAGTATATTAAACAATGAATGCTGTGTACAGTAATAATTGGACCTCAGATTTATGTAATGTATGTATATTGTTATAACTGTATTAAATGCCTTAGTCTGTAGTCTGTCTCTGTACTTATTAAAATAAAATAAAAATAAAATAAAAAATAAATATATAAGTAGAAATAAGAAGTATTTCATGGGTTCCGCTTCGATTACTTGAATATAGTTATTAAGCACAATATGCTCGTCACAATGCATATGATGAAGTGAAGCTGAGGGTGAAGTACCAGGAGAACTCCTCAACAATTAACGGCCCAGCATTGGGAAAAGCAATATTTTGTCTACTTTCTAACTAATTTCAGAAGTCGGACACCGCCTACCTACCGAAATTAAAGTTATTTTTCAATTTACAGTGCTTTTTGGAAGTTGGTTTAATTTTTTTGGTAAATAGTTTTTATATTCCGAAACTATTAGGACTATACATGTGAAACTTGGTAGGTAGATGTATTCTGTAAACCGCATTCCGATTTAAAGAAAAAAAAATTATTAAAAATATATAAAAAAATATTTTCTGAAACTGAAAATATTTTTTTTTTTCATGAATCTTATGCGTATGTGGTATTAATAGACAGGTCTTTAAAAATGACATACGGGTTTCTAAAACACTTTTTCATAAAGTTAATCGTTTAAAAGATATACACTTCCAAAGTGGTAAAATGTGTCCCCCCTCTTACTTCTATAATAAAGGAGTGAAAAATTATACAAAAAATATATGCTATGATCCTTAATGTAAACTTTCAACCAAAATTGGTTTGAACGAGATCGGGTTGGCAGTTTTTGAGATACAGCATATTTTCTAAAACCGCAAATAAAACTTTGTAATTCATACAAGCACTATGAAAAACAAAGTTATTTGGTGTAGTTACTACGGAACGCTTCATGGGCGAGTCTCACTCGCACTTGGCCAATTTTTTAGTTTTTGTACGAACTGAACATTTTGGCATATTGAACCGTATGAAGTAAGCCCAACAAAAGGTAACTGTTGTATATCGTTGAGAAATTCCCTCGACTGTCTATGGTCTCCATCATCAGACCTGTAATGGCACTTATAACCCATATGGGTGCAAAGTTTTCATCAATATAAATGAATTAAGTCCAAACACAAGGTAGCTACTGTAAACCGTTGAGGAGTTCCCTTAACTGTCCTTCGTCTTCATCATCAGACCTCTAATGACAGTCACAAACTATCTAGGTGTAAAGTTCTGGTCAATTCAAATTAATCAAGCCCAAACAAAAGGTTATTGCTGTAAATCGTTGAGGAGTTCCCTCGACTGTCAGGCAGGAGTCAATCTGATGAAAGGCTCCATCATCAGATCAACTCTAGACCTTCCTTAATTTGTAGTACTTTAAGATACTTAATGAAAAAAAAAACATTTATACGGTAGAATTGCGAACCTCCTTATTTGAAGTCGGTTAAAAAAAAATGTTGTTTCATGCTAGGTTCAGTAACCAATATCCATCCAATTCTAAAAATAAGTATGGTTCTCGTTCTTACTTTTGTTTCGGTACGAAAAAGCATCAACGTATTTTAGTCACAGTATACAAGATGCCACTCTTTTTATTATAGGTTTCGACGTATTTATTTTTTGGAGGAAAGCGATACACCCCTGCGTTCACGAGCGCGTCTCAGCGCGGAATGACGGTCGGAGCCGTGCGTTCGGTAGAAAAATGTATGAAGGAGACCGATTTTATTTTTCTCATAAATCATAAAGTTTTTTATGTATGTTCAAAATAATTAACATAACGTATAGATAAATACATAGGCTATAATTTCTTGTTATTTTGAAGTTATGAATATGCTCCAGATTTGGCTTACAGGTACGTATTCAGACCCCATTTTTTGTAATTTTCTACGATTATTGCGGCGATAAAAACGTATTTGTGTGAAAAAGATGTATAGGACTGTGTAATTATAATGCATTCAATGTGGAGATGAATAAATTATCTTGAAATTAATACCATAACATTGTCAACATTTTAACTCCTTATGTATCAAAATGGGACCAGAAAAACATTGATATTTGCGAGAAAACGTAAATGCGTCCTTAAGTGAGTATGCGTATCTTTGGCCGATAGTACCTACCTAAAAACAAAAGAATAAAAATCCTGTTAATCGCAGGCTAATAAATCTACCTATAAAAATATCAACATATACTTAATCAATCCCATTTATAATAAAATAAACATTTATATTTTACTCTCGTAGCGTACATACGTACTTTCGCAGTGAACAATAATTAACTCACCCACCACACAACAAGCAATCACATTTATTCCCATTGAATTATTCGGGCGAAATATTCGGAAACATTCGATTGCGGGGTACGAATCTTTCTCGCGCGGGTGAAAACTTCTCCGGGGAGCAGCATCCCCTCCCTCTTACCGCACCCCGCACCGCCATCGCCTGCACGCACGACTCGTGCCCGGTGGCAGTCGGGTGCGCGCGTCGCGGTGCCAGCGCGGCGGCAGCGGCCGGCGCACAGAGATCGACGATCGATGCAAAATACGATTTTTCAGCAAAAAAACTTGAAATCTTAATAAATAATTAAAAGTTTCTTTAAATCAGAATGATTCAAAATGAATTTATCATTATGAATAATTCCCATTTAAAGAAACTTTCCCCGAAGTATTCCGGAATTATTCGGAATTATTCAGAAGTTTTGCAACTATAGTTATGGAGCCGAGTACTGCAGTAACAAATGTCCACTTGTATTAAACGATGTTTTTCAATACACTTTCGAAGAAATAAAATAAAAGAACGAAAAATATTTTTGTCAATAAAATATTTGAGTTTTCCCCGCGCTTTACTTTCGCGGGTGAAAGGAGAAGCAAAGGTGCCGCATAAAAGCCTGATATTAAAATGTTTTATTTTTTAAATTAGAACACAAATAAATGTTAATTTGTTGATATAAGCAAAATTATTTTAGAAATAATAATGTTTCTTTCTGATATTCTGTTCATAAACACAATTTTTATTTATATTAAATATAAGGCCTTAAAAACATCGCGCCTCTTTGCTGCGAAAAAATAAACAACCACCGCTGAATATAGGGAATTCAAGGATCTTCTACCTAGAAGTTCCTTGAGGGAATTGAATAGTTGTTTAATGTTATCTGTGACAAAATCTGGAATGGGAAACCCTCGTGTGTGAAAAATGAAAAAAATCCACGAGTGTGAAATACATTGCATGTTGAACCTAATCGTAGTGCGATAACAGCCAGTTTTCGAGGAAGTGTGTTGAAAAAGTAATAACAGATCTACCTAGACTTTTCCCATGTCTTTTGGAGTTGGCTTCCAGGTCCATGAGATGCAACTAGTACCAGTGCTCTATATATAAAGAACACATAGGCTACTTTTACCAGGAAAATATGCCACGCTAAGGAAGTCACGGAAAACAGCCAATAAAGTCACCTCATTTGTTTATTTATTAAAACTTTATGCAACACATATGTACAAAGGTGAACTTGCCTTAGGCATTCTCTACCAGTCAACCTTGGGTGGTAAGAGATAACATTGCAGATTTATTTCACAGTATACTAGTTCTAAGCCTGTCACGCCACAAATTCAATGGATGATGCAGTTTTCACTAATAAGGCTGAAAAGGTACACATTAACTCTTAAACTTGAATGAAAAAATCAACCAATTTAAGAAAATGATTGATTTTTTCTTATATGTTTTTCTTGTAATGATAAAATAAATGTATTGAACAGCGGTGTCTTTTACTGTTTGTTTGTAGAAAACTGAACTTGTTCTGAATTCATGCCTATGAATTAAATCATCGAATGACTTCTCCCGCTCTGGGTTAAGTGGAAGGGAGTGTCTTTCTAAAAAGAAAAAGAAAGACTTCTATTGACTAAAAACTTCTATATCCATCTCCAAGATCCAATCTATATCTACACCAAATATTATTAAATTTTATTTAGTAGTTTAGGCGTGAAAGTGTAACAAACGCACAAATTACTACTATTATACTACTAGTTTCGTACGGATTGTTACTTCTTCATTTCCAACAACCAGTACCTATGTATTAATCTATGGACCGACTGAAAGTTGCAATAACATACAACCGCAATGATATTTTTAATAAATTCCATGCATAAACATTAAATGATAATTCTATTAAATGTGTTGAAAAACATCGATACAATGAGAAAATACCCATACTATTTTCTCATTGCAGTCCCTCCTCCTCTCATTGCAGGCTCCATATTTTTGGGGATCTAAGGGTTACCATATCCAAAGTGTTTGTTGGGCTGTGACTCCTCCCCTCCACCTCAAACATAATTGTGCCGCTTGTCTAATTGTTTCTTGCAACGCCGCTATATTAAGCAGTGAGATGCCGCCAACTTTATGACTTCTTGAATGAGTCATTAAGTTGTCGAATCAATTCGTCTTCAGCCTCGGCACTCGGCATTCGGTATTATTTCTGCTGAGACGAGTTAAGAAGCATTATACCACAATTATTTTACAACTATCGTCGACGTTGAATTTAATGCTTTTATGTCGGGATATAAATCAGGGGAATTTATGTTTTAGAAATGTTTTTAACTTAATTCCAAGTAGGACTAAATGGCAATTTCTATTCTTCACATACGACTTTTTTTTTTCTTTTTTTGGGGTGGGAGAATCGAATGACTTCTTCCGCTCTGGGTCAAGCGGAAGGGTGTGTCAGATTTCTACTGACTAAAAACCCACCCTGTTCCTTCGGCTGCCCTAAATTTCCGGGGCCGTGGTAACTTGGTAGAACTTTCCCGCAAACCCCGGCAGGCAATGGCCCTATGAGGCCCCGTCACTGGTGTTGACAGCTCTTTGATGCGCGCGTGGAACACGACGCGCCGCCGCCAACCCAGGCCTGGTCCTTACCGGACGGTGAGCGACCCCTGCTCGCCGTCCGCAGGCCCGCGCCTATGGTGGCCGGAAGTCGGCTCGTGATGCCCGACGCCCGGGGTGTGCCCCGCGGCGGCTGGGGCGTGAAGAAGAGAGTTGCCTCTCCCTCGCGCGTTCGGCCTCCTCCTTTGCTAGCATGACTACTTCGCAGAAGGAGGCGACCGCATCCCATTCCCTCTCGCTCCGCACCATAGTCTGAACCAGAGCAGGGCGCGAGAGGTCGCCGCCGCCGATCGCCTCTACGAGGACACGGCGGTGCTCCGCCCAAGCAGGGCACACCTCCACCGTATGCTCCACCGTGTCCTCCAGGTGGTCCTCACAATGACGACACCCGGGCGTGTCCTCCCGCTGAATCCGAAACAGGTACCTCCCGAAACAGCCATGTCCGGTCAGCACCTGCGTCAGGCGGAAGGTGAGGACGCCGTGGCCTCTCTCCAGCCACTCCTCAAAGAGGGGACTTATTGCCGCGAGTGCGGCGTGCCCAGCCTTCGGTTGCTCCTCACATATGCCTACAGTTTCTTTGTATAGGCATGACAAATCATTTATAATTTTAACATCGATACTGTCTTTTTCAATACACAATTGTTCTAGGTACCTACCCTCAAAAGAATTTGTTTAGTTACACAAGATACATTCATGTGTTTACTCGAAAACTTCGCTATGAATCAACCCAACAGTTCTTGAAATAAAAAAGTAAATTAAATGCTCTGGTCGAAAACAACATCAAGCTTTCCTTTTAAAACAATTAAGATAAAAAAAAAACAAGCAAACAGTAATAAACAAACAGTAATAACGCAACATTCATAATGCTTAAAATTCATATGAATTAACTTTATTGGCTGAAAGCAGCTCAGGAAAAACTGAGCTATAGAACTTGTTAATATTCAAAGTTGAGCCGGAAGAAAACTTAATTAAAATGGAACATTCATATAAATAAGATGTACTTATTGCAAGTAGTCGAGCATTCGACACTTAGTCATAACTTAAAACTGCAACACTGGACGATATTAACAATATTTTTTAACTTGGAAATCATTGGAGGAAATCTTCTATGTATATATCGATACATATAATAAAACAGAAAAAAGTGTGTCTATACATTTACATTTTATACAAAAATAATAATTGAGGCGGGTTAAGATGGAAACATGACAAAAAAAAAGTCTGTCTGTTTGTCTGTTTGCACACGCTAATCTCCGGACCTACTGGATGGATTTTAATGAAATGTAGTTTATTTAGTAAGTAGGTAGATAAGTAGTTAGTAAGTAGATAGTTGACATCCTGGAATAACACATAGGCTACTTTTTACGGAATCGGGATATACGCGGGAAATCCTTCCACACGAACGAAGTTGCGAGCAGCAGCTAGTAGTAAATAAGTTTAAAAAAAAATACACAAAACTGTCTCTTATCCTCACCTTTTTATATAATTACTAATTTAATTTCACTTTTAAATTGATAATAGGCTCGCGTTTGAACACTATCCGACCTGGTAGTAAGCGATAATGTGGTCTAAGATGAAGCACGCTTACCTCGAAGTAACCTATTCACTATTGCTATAAAGACCCCTAGATCATGACTTACTTGACTTAATGTCCTAAGTCCTCTAGGTGGGGCAAAGGGCGTCTACAGTGCTCCGCCATCGCGTTCTGTCTTGCCCTTAGGGCATAGCTATTAGAAAATACAGGCTCTGGCAAGAAATTTCACCTCTTAGCTGTACGCACAATGAATGTATTCACATAGCATTTAGAGTTTTGTCCATATTAGTCCACTGGTTAGTACAAAATTTATCAACTAACTTTTAGTATTAATTAATTGGGTACACTATTTATTAAGAGGGGTTAAGATCGTGTTGTTTAACTAGGGTTTTCAAAATAATATTGCTACTACTCCTCATTCTGTTTATAATGTATGCGATCTTCTTCCTTATGACGACGATGCTTATTCTTAATCGCAATAAAAAGAGATTCGCAAAAGTGCGCAAGAAACGTATTCAATTTTTTTATATTTATATATCAACCCTTCCGATTATATTTTCCGATTCCGATCCGATTGATTAATAAAATTTTTACTATGTCCTTCTCCAAGGTCTCATCTAGCTCTGTACTTTTCATCAAAATCGGCATAGTGGTTACACCCTCACGTCTAAACGTGAGGGTGTAACAGACAGACAGACAGAGTTACTTTCGGATGTATAGATAAGTAGGGCGTCGAGTATTTCGAGATGATGTCCGGCCATCGTAGGCGTAGGTTTACGGGAGGTAATCAGAGGTAGCTCAACGTCCAGGCGCGGGTGGACGGAGCGTCGTGACCACCAACCGTGCCTCAAAGAGCAGCAGCTTTAACGGAGCCCGACAGGGCCATTGCCTATAGATAGGGGTTGCTGAAATGTTCTAACGAGTTAGCGCGGCCCCGGAACGTAAAGGTAATTGAAGGAACAGAGTGAGTTTTTAGTCAGTAAAAGTATGACATTCCTTTCTTGCCCACCCATCTAATGAATTCGGGAGAATTCATTATTACATGGGATGATTGTCCCACAGGAAGAAGGGATATAAATATGGATAATCTCATGCATTTACGATATCCATGGTAATTCTCCCATGTTCTTCAAGAGACTCATTGGCAACGATGCACTGGTCAAGTCAAAGTTCCAGAACCTTGAACATCGACGACGAGTTGCAAGTCTATCGGTTTTCTATTGGTTACATTTCAGGGAGTGTGAGATGGAATTACAAAATCTAATTCCACCAAGCCCATTCCATCATCGGACTACAAGATAAACGGCGATGCGCCATCGTTACATGGTGGACATCCCACCCATACGTTCAAAATAACTCTATTCTATTCAATTCTATTCTATACGCACTAAACGTTTTTTTTTTTTTTTTAAGATGTTTCATTGTGCGTACGGCTAAGGAGTAGAATTCCCTGCCGGAGTCTGTGTTTCCCGATAGCTATAACCTAGGGGTCTTTAAGTCAAGTGAGAATAGGTTACTTTTAGGTAAGCGTGCTCCATCTTCGAACGCATCATCACTTACCATCAGGTGAGATGGTGGTCTAACGCGAGCCTATTATCAGTAAAAAAGTTATATATTATGACTTGATTTCAATTTCATAATATCAGGTAGGCAGGACGGCACGTGGTGGGAAGCTCTACTAGTCCACCATTTGTTCCTAATATCATAACTAAATATTTAATTGTGCTTTTTTGGTTGATATTCAAGTATGCAATTGTACGTGGGCATTGCTCATTGCAGTCTCTCGGCTCCGTAAATGTCGATACCTTGGGGTAGAAAGGTCGTAAAAGCCATAATGTGTTTATGGCTTTTACGACCTTTCAACTCCAAGGTATCGATGTATTGCTTTCGGTTCGAGCGTCTTTTCCACCTCAGCTGCAATAACATTTGCTAATGCCATGTATGGAGGCTAAAAGTACTGATTGCCTCTGATTTCAGATTAAACAAATAGTGTAGTAGAGATGGGAGACATAAGGAAAATTTACACCTTGCTCCTTTCTGTATTATATTCATTTTAAAAACTATTGAAAACTCTATGTTATCAAAATACATTCCCACATATTCACTTTCATTCTGATTCCATTTAATCGATAAAAGCGTGACCTCAATGAAAATAAACCTACACCCACCTTCTGCCCCTTTCAAATTACTACAAACAAAACGAAACTTCGTGGTCTAATCAATTTTATAATCATTCTCCTTGCCATCGAACAAGTAAATTGCTCCCACAATCAAACCGAATCAGCCAACAGTATCCTGTTAAACTCAATCACAAGAATTTACAACTTTCAACAAATTTCATAACACTCATTTGTGAAACAATATTTATTTCGGTATAAACATGTTAATTTTAAGCAGGTAATAACTTCTGCTACACGGCTTAAATTCTGTGACGTAATATATCATAATTTAAAGAATAGGAATGGGTTTGATGTATTTTGAAATGATCGGGGGCTTAAAAAAAATATTCAGTTGATAAATAGTTTACAAATTTGGCATGTTTTCAGGTTAAAGTACCGATAAACATTTACGCTAACTCCGACTTAAACTCTTGATGTGTCAATAGCAATAGTCCCATACAAAACAAAATCAATTCAAACCCCACACATTACGCATTTGCCGTGAACCCACTCCAGACACAAGCATATTTAGCTTAGTTGGATGGGTTAACTGGATTGCTAGTATCGTGAATTCTACCCACATAGATAGTAATTAAAAAAAAATATTAATTATACTCACACAAAAATAAGTCAAATAAAAACAAAGCAGACCAGATAGCTATCCTACCCCGCAAGTGACATGTCTGGGAGAGTCCAGCCTACCTGCTATCATTTGTAGGATAATATTGGAGCTAGTAGAAAAACAGCTAGAACGCGCCTCGGCAAAAATCCCTGATGCGGGACAGCCCCACAATTATCCTAAACGCGTTAAAAAACATACTTATTTGCAACTATGACAAAATGGGAAGATATAATATTTTTTTTAATAATATTTTTATTGCTAGTTTACAATTTTTAAACTTATAACTAGGTCATCATGTAATAATGCATCACAATAAACTGTACATTTTTACACAAAATTTCGCCGACTGCCAAGCTAAGATCAAACTTGTGTTATGGAAGTCAAGGGTTATCTGTCATTACGTCGAGTAAATTATTCACATAATTATTATAATTACATAATAAAGTGTAGATAGTGTCCCAAAGAACAATTTTAAATGAAGAATTAAAATTCTTCTTTTAAAAACTGCAAGCATGTTTCAGATTGGCGGTATAAAAGCGCTGAGTTCCACAACCAGGAATTTGTATACTTTTGCTGACGTATCAATTCATTGATCTTCTTCTTCGTACTTAATCGTTTATTTTTAAACAACGGGATGACTTTCATTACAAAATCAAAAACAGTCAAACAAAAAGGATAAACATTTCTTTCTTTAACGGTTTTTTTATTCTTTATTAATTCTAGATTAAGCTGCATCTTACTGCACTAAGCAACATTGTAATTTTCTAGTTCAAAACTTTCCTAATCGATTCATTAATTACAGAGATGCCCTCCTACAAAGGACCTAGCAAATTATTTTACCACTTAATAATACTAATTTAAAGAGCAATCTACTCAATTTAGTCGAGTTCCGTCGACAACATCACAGTACTACCGATCACTAATCCCGCTCACTAAGCGGGGTTTATGTTAATACAGGGTAGTATTGCCATGAACACAATTCTCACAGCCAACCATGGTGTATATTTATCTTGATACGGCTTATGACAAAGCAGTAATAGCCCAACGAGTTTCTAAAATTAAACTTGAAGTTCAACGGCGATTCACGTACACATTGATATATTGCGTTACTTAAATAGTAGTATGGGTGACCATTTATTCCATACATACTTTCCGAGCCTCGGAAAGTATGCCATTTGTAAATCTTCCACAATCGTCAAGGATTGTGTGAATCCAGAAAAGTCTACACTATAGATATAGACACTATAGGAAAAACTACTAGAAATCATGAAATAATTTAGTATTACTTCCTAATCCATTAGTCACTGCAATTATTGTATCTTCTTTTTAAATTAGCGATTAATTAATTTATTGTTTTTGTATATTTTCAATGTAAAGTGATGGCCTGAAACACAGATTTTTATAAACCTACATCAGACAGGTCGCTACAAAAATAAGCAGTATATTTCACCGCTATTGAACTTAAGATAAATCACCATTTTACCAATGTTTTTCAAGCACTTATATTTACCCTCTAAGAACTATCTATACTAATATTATAAAGCGGAAAAGTTTGTTTGTTTGTTTGTTTGCTTGAACGCGCTAATCTTCGAAAGTACTGGGTGGATTTGGATGCAATTTGGTATGGAAGTAGCTTGAAGCTTGAGGAAGGTTATAGGCTACTTTTTACGTGACTGCAAAAAAGGAGAGTTATGTTTTTACCGTGATAGAATCCACGGGAGCGAAGCCCCGCGTGAGTACTAGTTACATATATTTATGTTCTGGACTATATGTACTTTTCTGTAAACATGTTATTTGAATAAAATTATTGTATTATATTATATATAGATACCATATTTTGGGCTGCACCATCGTACTATACCAATTACTGGGTTGTGGTGGTCAGATAAGCTTGGTCCAAGTAATATATTGGTGTCCAGCAAAAGGTAGATTAAAGGTTGGTATCAGCAACGCTGTGTTTATATGTATTTTGTATACGTACGGATGAAATTGTTAGAGGAGCAATGCAAATAAAAATCACTATTTCACTTAATCTCCCCTTATAACCGTGTTTACCTAACTATCGGTGTCATAGGAAGATATATTGAGTATATTGGCAGTATCTAGTAAGATTTGAATGTAATTTAGAATGAAAATACTTGAAGAATCAGGGTCAAACATTGGCTAACTTTTTTTCAAAGTTCAATCCCTAAAGTATTGAAATAGGGAATGGAAGTTATTATGAGAAGTCTAAACCACTTCACCGTTTTCAATGATTTTTAGTTTGTTCCTCAAATAAACGCGGGTGAAACTGCGGGGTACAGCTAGTGACACAATAATTGTTTGTTATAGCGGCAGTGGTAGTGCATACACCTTATACACTCTTTGTAAATTATAACAGTCAACCTACAGTCACCTAGTTCATGAGACAGAGTCCGCGTAAGAATGAACTGACAGTGGTTTAGGGTTTCGATCAGTACCTGGGTACTATTATATCCATAAACTGTATGCAGGCAATCGCTGAGCAAAGCAATATATTTTTCATAAAAACTATTTGCGTCCACGCGAGTGAGTCAGTAGCAGATTAGCATCCAAACCGCGCTTCCGCGTAATAAATCTCGTCAATTCTATAAAGAAAAGTGAGGTTCCAAAAAGCGGCTACCGCCTAACAGTACGTAACCCTAAAAGAAAGCAATCGCTATAAATATTAACACTCAACATACTATAATTTGGCCAGGCTTCGAAGCTACTACTTGGCTTTTTATTCATCATAAAAGATCTTCAAAACCTTTCCGAAGGATCTCATTGACCCATCACCTTCATCAACACATTTTCCTGCCCTGAACCCAAGTCACTAAAACTCGCCCCAACACTTTTTCTCAAACTCCATCGTCATTAATAATTCCATATTATTAAACTATATGTACTTTATTTTATGTCCATCCAAGGTCTGCAAGATATCACTATTGACGATAAGACCGCCATGGTAACCATAGGTTAGTCGTATTCCACGCGTATTCCATTCCCTCAAAGAGTCGTCAGCACTAGTGATGGAGCCCTATAGGACCATTGCCTGCCAAGGTTGCGAAAATATTCTAACGAGATACCGCGGCCCTGGAACACAAAGGCAGCTGAAGGAACAGGGTGGGTTTTTAGTCAGTAGAAGTCTGACACTCCCTTTCGCTCCACACAGAGCGGGAGAAGTCATTCGATGATTTTTCCACCCAAAAAAAAAAAAAAGATTAAACAATAATGTTACACAGGTGTGTTCAAATTATTAGTGTACAATAAAGGATATTATATCTATCTATCTAACCCTTCACACAATGCATCAGTGCGTTATTATTATTTCACAGTTACAAAATATATCACAAATTGAATTTAGCTTCATGGCCCTCATTCATGTAACACCGATTTGGGAACGGTTTTTTCATTCAATGGGCTCTTTCGGTCATTAAATCTGACGGGTACCCATACAGATGCAAATTGATTAGCTTCCAAAAGATATAATAATAAAATTGGTGTAACGATGCAATAACGTGCCTTTGTATTTACTGGAGTTTTGTTTAACAGAACAAAGCAGGTTTCATAAAATAATTTGTGATTTAAAATGTTTCTTTTTTCTGTTCATTGATCAGTTTTCATGTGTCGGGTAACAGTATTTAGCCCAACAATTAGGTATACTCATCACTGTGAAAACTTAACTTGAAGTGACAGGTCCATCTTTATTGGATGTTCATCCCACATAAGCTTTCACGTTGGTTAGGTCACAGAATAGCATTACTGTCACATCACTATCATAACTGTAGTATTTTATAAAAATGAGCTCACATTACAGGAGAAAATTGGTGTGAGGCAATTAAAAAGAACTTTGGTCAGCATAAATTGAACTGTTATTCCTACTGATACGAGACAGCTTTCCTTGCCACGGTGTGTTTTTCCAGAATCGACCGTCTGTTTGTACAAATATATATATCTAAGTATAAATCAAAGCAATGATAATGATAATTATGTTTATTTTGCAAATAGGTTATAAATAACACTTTCTCACACAATTTTTTTTTCGTAAATATTTACTAGATGAGGCCAGTGTTTCCTAACTGACTACTCTGAGACGAAACACTGAAACAAACTCAGAGGTCAACGTCTCTTTTAAAGTCCATACAATCTGTACTGATCAAAGCTAATGAGAGTCATGTAGGTTAATGTCTGTGGCGCCCTTTAGAGGACAGAATCACACAGATTTGAGCAGGCCCTGGTTGCCGACCGACGCCGACGTCGGACCCTGGATGTATGACCATCTCCGCATATCGAGATTCTTACGTGTCTCGGTAAACATGGTAAGTTCCAGTTTATTTGTAGATCTCCGTCAATCATTTACTGTAGTTATAATTTTTTTATTACTTATGGTCAATATTCGAACATAGGTACTTTAAATGATTTCAAACGCATTATAATAAAAACATATTATTATTAGCTTATTGCACTCCTTCTCCAATTAAAAAGGGGTACAAAGTATAAACTTAATTAATCCAAATTACACATTGCTGTAACATGTTGTTACATATCAAAACATTACATCAATTAGTGATGTTAAGAATATTCTCATTTGAATTTGTATATTCAATAAGAAGAATATTAAAAAATATTAGGTAGGTATACTAAAATAAAACAAAAATATAATATCACTTTATTTTAACGACATTTTCTTTTTCCACTTGAATACAAAAAAAACGTTCGTATACTATAATGTTCGGATTAGCTCGGCTCTATCCGAAATATGATGCAATGGTGTGCGTTCAGTTTATCGAACCCTAGAGAAATGGCACCAAATTTAAAAACTGAATTTCATCATTACATTTCTCACAGCACTAATACCAACATAGAGAAAAGAGAGCCTTACTCAAGCAGTCCCTCATTGGTTTTAAAAAACGAACTTATATTCTGCAAAACTCCGTGGAACCATCAATTTGGTCTCAGAAAAGCAACAACCCCGACAGGCAATGGTCCTGTGGGTCACTAATGCTAACGACTCTTTTCTTTCTTTTTCTCTTTCGATGCGCCATCGACCTGGGCCTGAACCTTACTGGGCGGCGAGCTACCCCTGTTTCATCCTAAAGGTAATTTGCCATAGTTACGATGAATTCGAACTTTGGTACTTGCACCATGATATTGTAACAATACACCTTTTTTTTCTGGGTGGAAAAATCATCGAATGACTTCTTCCGCTCTGGGTTAAGCGGAAGGGTGTGTCAGACTTCTACTGACTAAAAACCCACCTTGTTCCTTCGGCTGCCCTAAAGTTCCGCGGCCGCGGTATCTCGATAGAACTTTCCCGCAAACCCCAGTAGGTAATGGCCCTATGAGGCCCCGTCACTGGTGTTGACAGCTCTTTGAGGCGCGCATGGAACATGACGCGCCACCGACCCGGGCCTGGTCCTTACCGGACGGTGAGCGACCCCTGCTCGCCGTCCGCAGGCCTGCGCCTACGGTGGCCTAAAATTGGCTCGCGAGCCCCTACGCCCGGGGCGTCACCCGTGGCGGCTGGGGTGCGAGGAGGAGAGTTGCCTCTCCCTCGCGCGTTCGGCCTCCTTCTTCGCTAGCATGACTGCTTCGTAGAAATAGGCGACTGCATCCCATTCCCTGTAACTCCGCACCATGGTCTGAACCAGAGCAGGGGGCAATAGGTCATCGCCGCCGACAGCCTCTACGATGACACGACGGTGCTCCGCCCAAGCAGGGCACACCTCGACCGTATGCTCCACCGTGTCCTCCAGGTGGTCCTCACAATGACGATACCCGAGTGTATCCTCCCGCTGTATCCGAAACAGGTACCTCCCGAAACAGCCATGTCCGGTCAGCACCTGCGTCAGGCAGAAGGTGAGGACGCCGTGGCGTCTCTCGAGCCACTCCTTAATGAGGGGACTTATCGCCGCGATTGCGGCGTGCCCAGCCTTCGGTTGCGACAGCCGCTCTTTCCATGCTGCCGTGAGATCGCGCCGGAATTCTATCCGCTGAGCCACGACTTGCCCCGGTAGCGGAGTTTCACCCCGGCTTAGCACCTCCGCGTGCCAATTATGCACGCGCGCGAGGGCTACTGCCTCCAGATCCCACAGCGGTAATCCAGCAAGGAGGTTCGCCACCTTCCCAGAGATCGTGCGGTATCCCCGGAGTAAGAATACACCTAAGTTCTCTATTATTGTAGTATGGAATGCTGAACTAAGAATTATTGGAAGTGCAGTATGTAAAACTCCACTATATTGTTAACATATTTCAAATCTAATGTGGTTAACTAGGGCTTAACAGTTAATCGATAAGATAAGATAAGATAAGATAGTTTATTTTGCAAATATGGGTAATACAAAAACATAGTGATAATGTGGTGTAAGGGTACAATGTTGGTTCAGCCATATTTTACCAGTAGGCATGCAAATGTATAAATAATTAAATTCACAGGAGGTAATTTAATTATAAATGAAATTATGCAATTAAATAACAGGAATTACAAATCAAATCAAATGTCAAAATCTACTTATCAAAATTAAAATAAAAATTAACCAATAATTACCTATATAAAAAACAAATGTCTAAATCATAGCATTAAATTAAATATAAAAAAGTCAAAATATAATGTCAAAATTAAATGTAATAAAAGAGTGTCAAAATATATTATATGTCAAAAATTAAATTTTCAAATTAAAATTCGATTAAATTATCTATTCTAAAAGAGATTGTCAGTCTCCTTTTATAAACACAAAAAATTATTAGTGTAAACTACAAACACAATTCGATGTACAGTATAAAACGAGCATAAGTCTGGATATAAAATGGTTTAAATTATGAAAACATTTTCTTTAAAGCTTTTGAACCAGGGGAGTAGGAATTAATAAAAACAGGGCGGGAGAGTTCATAAAGAAAAATGTCACTGCATTGCAAAGTAATGCTCTCTCTTTCTAGCGTGAAGAACGCGAATTTACAAACCCTTGTTCGTAAATATCCGAAACGAATTTGATATTTTATTCTCCCTCGTGCTTAATTATGCAGTTCGGGGTTAGCGTTCCGTTTTGTTTTAATTTACAAACTAATGTAACAGTTTCAGTCGTAACATTATTTTTCAAAGCGCCATTAATTATAACAACATGAATCTTATAATACATATAATTCCTGCACTGATTATTATGATAGAATATCTACACGTAGTTGTAAACAAGTAATAGAAAATTCAAAAACGATGCGTAAAGCCTCACTTATTTCAAAGTATTCGTAGAACTGGTGTTTGGAAAACGCGCCCCAACGGACTGGATGTCAGTATTTTGTTAATATATGAATACATTACTGCAAGTTCGAGGAAACAGTTTCTCACTAAATTAAAATCTCTCACAGGCGAATTAAAACTGGAACGTTTTTAAGCTTACTAGGCGTAGCCGCTTTATGATATTAAACTGTTGATTTATAAACAACAGTGGAATGAAATACGAGGTAAGTGTGCTAGTTTCGCTCGCTTCACAGAGAAACGAAATCTATGGTAGAAGTTCTTCGATTATAGAAAATAAAGCATTTTCTATGTACAAAGCCCTCTATGGATTTTCTCTTCTAAGTAAAATGAAATGAAACCTGGAAACTTATTCTTACAATTCTATTATCTACATTCAAATAAAAACATGTTCTTATTATGTTTTGAATGTGTACTTTTTAACCGACTTCAAAAAAAGGAGGTTTACAATTCGTCTTGAACTTTTTTTTTTTATGTATGTTACCTCATAACTCGGAGACGGCTGGACCGATTTAAAAAATTCTTTTTGCGTTTGAAAGGGTCTACGTTCTAGTTGGTCCCATTGTTACAAAATCATGATCTGATGATGGGATCCTGGAGAAATCGAGGGAAATCTTCAAATATTATAGGCATACCCATAGCGTTTTGAGTATTTCTTATAGTACCTTGAGCAGTTGCTTTCGAAAAGTACCATTTGGGGAAGTTGAACTGATGATGAAGACCACAGATGGCCACCGAAACTACTAAATAATAAGTATTTCGTGGATTGCGATTAGATTACTTGAATGTAGATGTTAAGTCTTTATGCTTGTCACAATGCATATGGTGAAGTAGAGCTGATGGTTATGTACCAGGAGATATCCTCAAAAATTAACGGCTCTTCACCGGGAAAAGCAATATTTTGTAAAAGGTGATAAGTAGTTGACATATTGGCTTTTGTAACTAGATAAATTACAAACCGACCCACTAAAAAGCGTGAAAAAAAACTTTTTAGCAAAAAATAAAACCGACTTCCATATAAAAACACTGCAAAGGTAAAAATAGCTTAAATTTCGGAAGGCGGTGTCGAAAAAAAAGAAAATATGAAACAAATGACACCGACCACCGAAATTTAAGTTATTTTTACCTTTGCAGTGTTTTTATATGGAAGTCGGTTTTATTTTTTGCTAAAAAGTTTTTTTATTTTATTTATTATGTTCACATTCTACTATTACGAAAATTACCAACACACGTCGCAGTTCTAAGTTTGAAATGTTCAAAAATTTCAAATCTTTTTGTTTCCACCGCACGAATTCGCCGTTGATTCGCACACCCGCAGCTCATAGCTCAAACTCTACATAAATTCAGTTTTTCAGTCTGTTTAGTAGGTGTGGTGTGTACGCTAGTTTATAAGAGCGGCGGGGTTTGGGCGGCGCGCGGGGCCCGCTCCGTGCCGTATCTCTCATCTCCCGGGCGCAAACACGCCGTTACCTCGCCTCATTTTATTAGGGGCCCGTGCCGACAAGCCGAAACCACTAACGCGATGCGCTAATAAAATTGAATCAGCCTTCTTTCTACTTCGGAAGCCGGAATAGTAATGGAATAAGATGGTTTAATTTTTTCTTGTTGAGTTTTTGTTTTAAGCTAGCTGTGTTTGAAAGAATTTTCTTTCGTTTCGAAGCATAATATTGTTTTCAACATTTCCAGGAATTTGAAACTGATAGGCGGTGCCTCTTTGATTATACCAAAAGATGACAGTAATTTAGGTATCATTCTATTTCGTGACATGCACATATATATCTATCTATATATTATATTATATATATCTATATACGTATAGTATTATCTACCCTTTGAAAGATTCAAGACAGTATAATAAACAAAGAAAACACGTCTTCACAATAAAAAGCATTCCAATTCACTGTAATTCTAGGAATATCTCTCCTGTGGTTTGTCAAACACAACGTATTGGTTTGCTAAGATATTGGGACATCTCCAGGAACACGCATACGAGATGATGAAAACTGACATGCTATCCAATCAGAGCTCTCTCTAATTCGAATATCCATTCGACATACATTATGACCATCTATTTTGAACCTACAGCGAATGAACGCAAAACCTGAAACGGGATTATAGTACTCATCATTATGAACAACCCTTACTATAGAATCAATCCAGAAAATATTGAAAAAAGCTCCTGACTGATCTATTCTGCGTGCGCACACACAAATAATGACGATTTTTCGATTTATGGGGTGTAGTACATATCTGGAGTCGGTTCAATTAAAGAAAAAAAGCAAAAAAAAAACTAAGCGAAGGATTTTTTTCTTATCCTATGTCATTAAACAATTAAGGCCATACATTAAATTGAATCTCATGACGTTACGCTTTCGTATACTTTTACGGTCTTTTTCTTCTTCGTATCGATGGTAAATCGCGTACTTTATATGTATTGGGCCCAGTACATTTACCGTGTACAATATTTTATTTTTAATCTAACTGACGGGCCAAATAGAATAATCATTTTCCAACACAGTACCGTCCTATGTATATCTAGAAGTCATTATTAGATAAAATACTAGTAAACTGGTTGAAAAAATTAATGCGTAAATGGTTGATAAACTATCTGTATTAAGCAGAATAGTAAACGTCGTCATCCAATTTGTAGTTGCATATTCAACTTCAAAGTTTATGTGTAGCCCCGTTTAGGTCCTACCAGAGCATACAGGTAAAGTTTACAAAGAAAGTGATCCTAATAATTTCGCTTTTTCATACTCGTGCATTAACATAATGCGCGTTAATTGTGAGTACCAAACTCGTGACCTTTTGAAGGGACAGCGTTGAAAAGGTCAGTGTATGTCCTTTTCACACACTTCTCACGATGGTGCTAATGCGAATGTATTTTACAAATATAATAACAAACGTTTAGGTTGATTTTCAAGGTTATATAATACCTACATGTAGAAATCGGTTCGTGCATAAGTGACCATCCTATCATATTGAGATTCCTCCAAGCTTAGGAAAACACTTGAAATCGTTGTTTTTGGCCATAATTTTAGCATCTTTGACTATCGTCACCAAAAACTGACACCAATCATACCTGGGTTATTTAGTTACCCAGTTACTGGGTTGTGGAAGTTATATAGAAAATGTGCAATTATTGGTTTTCCCTTATAAAATAAGATAGAGATACACATACATAGATAGCCCGTGCAAAGTCATCGATTAGAATCATTAAACCAGCGAAAAAAGCAGAAAAAAATAAAAACGATAATTTATTAAATTAACATTTTCATTTTAACAACACTAGTACCTAAATCTTCATTTTATAATACAGCAAGTACAAAGCAATGTACAAGAAAATATACTAAAGGAAACGTAATACATATACATATAAGTAATATTAACATAGTTCGTACGTGGCATGAAATATGTGGCTACACAAAGGTTCCGTGAAAAATGTCGCACTCTTAAGAGAATGAAAAATATTGGCAACTCATTGTACTCGCGTTATCTGTGGACCGGTTTATATTTTACTAAGAAATTTTATGCGGTATCGATCTTTTGTATAAAATTACTCTAAAATAAAATACAAACACCAGCTTTGTATTTCATTTTATAAAAAGATGTTTATTGAATTGACTTTTTGCTGGAAATGTGAGATAAAATACATATCGACGGTAGAAAGGCTAATTGGTCTAAGCGACATTTTTTTGCAAAATTGAGTTATAAATACATATTCGGAATCAGCAAATTTTTCTCCGTCGTTTGAGTCAGGTTTCAAATTTTTTGACTACTTTTTTGGCGCTTAGCACCCACTGCAAAACAAGCCTCATTTCTAAGCCCATTGATCTATACGACACAAATGACTTAAGCTATTTTGATTTTCAAACTTTTATAACGTGTGTTGATTAAGGTATTTGACTTTTTCACCATGATTATGGTTTTGTCGTTTGACCTATTTTGCAATAAACCAAAACAATAAGCTATGTCGTTTGGTCCATTTTGCATTCAACTACATTAAAAAACCGTGTTGCTGGAACCATTTTGCATTAAGTTATATTAATTAACTATGTCTCTTGATCAATTTAGCCTCTATTAAGGATAATAAGTAATGTAATTTTGGCTATGTTGACTAACACTAACTAATAACAATTTATTTGTTGTTTTATTAATAAAGTGATGCTCAAGTACAATGTATTCCGTGGTGATACTACTACTAAGGCTTAGGCTGATATACCACTTTATCTAATACCTTGTTCCAAGACACATTGAATCAACATCTTGAATGATTCCTCTACACAAAAATGTTTTGAATTATGATGTCCTAAGCATCAATGTCTACTATAATCTAGTAAGGGTTAATTTTGTTTCTGATGATCTGCATCAAACTACTTCACTCTGGTGCAACATCATTATGTTGTTTATGCTCATTGGGTATTTTCAACTGTCAGTATTATTTTATTCTAGGTCGATGCTTAAGCTATTTTACTTTCAGCTATTTTATTTACGGTAAGCATTTCAACCATTTTGCCTTTCTCAAAAAATAACAAAATTTGATGCATTTTGGGCTAACCAACATAAATTTTCTAAAATAATACACAATTTTAAAGACACAAAATAACATTTAATAATACACATTTATTTTACCTTTATTTTTTTTTTCACTATAAAGTATGTAATAGATAAATAAATTTGCAACAGTCATAACTTAAACAATTTCCTTACTTAATCAGGGATATGCAGTATTAAATAAATAAAATCCTATCAAATAGTTGTGTTTTATGAATTTAAAAAAAAAAAAAACTTTGATCCGTCCTCCTGCAAGTTTTACAAAATGTTGCTTAGATCAATTAGCCTTTCAACCGTCGATTTATACTCGTATGTCCCTATCATAGGTACCTTAATCATTTAATTAATTTTAAAGATTTAAAAACACTCAAATCTTTCAAATATTTTGCAATAGCAGCAAAACTTAAAAACACTTAACTTAAACAGAACCTCCAATTAATAGATCTGAATCAGTCACTTTACATTGTTGATCGCAGGATCATTTACTTGACAAACATGCAAAATGCACACATAATAAAAGTCAACTAACAAAATCCAAGTTAAGATTTTAAAGAAACGAAAGTGCTATTTAAATAAATTCTACAAGCATATCTCATAAGAATAAAATTAGAAAAATAAAATGACGCAGAAAGGGTCCTCAGGGGCGGTAAGGCGTGATACGCCACTGCATCGCGTGCACGACTGCGCTCAAGTTGTGACGCTTCGCTTCATCTGACACTTAACCGTCACTGCCAGTTGCCACATCCAGTGCTTCGGTCACATAATTTTTTGACGT
This sequence comes from Tholera decimalis, assembly GCA_943138885.2. Taxonomy (NCBI): domain Eukaryota; kingdom Metazoa; phylum Arthropoda; class Insecta; order Lepidoptera; family Noctuidae; genus Tholera; species Tholera decimalis. Next base: position 29,404,108 of record OW964550.2, on the reverse strand, counting down.
ATCGTCCCCCTGAGTGTACACCTTTTTTTCTTTGTCTTCTACTCTTGGCAAATAGGGTTGCTTATTTTCTTCTCTGATGTTATCAATTTTGCTAGGTTATTTTCGTTAAAATATAAACTGTCTTTTGTCTAAGTATTCATTCTACTTAATTACTAGGATCATTGCAATTATCAGGAATAATCATAAAAACTAAACTGTATTTTTAGTTTTAATACTGATTAACAGAAACTAAATTGAAATCTGACAAAGTACCGCTAAATTGACTTTGAAAAAGGCAGATTTTTTATGAGTTAAAACTATCTCGAATATCCAAACAAACTGTTTTCTAATAATAGTGTACTATTGTAATAGCCTACTACTATGTATAACAAACACGATTGTTTTCCGATAATGCACCAATTTTTAAGAAAGCTTCTCAGTAACTCACAGACACACACACACACACACACTATTCTAAACGAATTTTGATGAAAATTTCCTGTAATGTTAATTATATGCCAGCATAACATATAGGTTATTAATTATACTAGGTGTAAGTACTAATCCCACATAGGTGAAACCTGATAGATATTACCTAAAACAACCGAACCCCGCAACGTAAATAACAAACTAAAAATAAATCGATATGTGTGCTTGCGTTACGCTGGGTATCTGCTGATCAGCAATTATCCGATGGTTAAGTGTACACAGCTCAACCCTGCAGGAGCCGATTGCGATCAAGAGCGGCTCCGTGGAAATGAGAACGGCCGGCCGGGGACCGCACAGATAAAAACTTTCACTTTTTCCGACAACTCTCCGCGGCGACATTCGCCGGCGACAATAACGCCGGCTGCGGACGCCCTTATTACGTTATTGTTTGCGTAATTGTGATAAACAAGTTTCGTCATAAATGTGGAGGTGGCGCTTCTTACTAGATTTGACCGCAAGAAATTCACTATGTAATCTCTAGATACAATAATGCCACACTAATAGTTTTTGTAGATTTACTCAATATTTCATAACATTCGTTTACAAATCTTGAGAATAAATCTCGAATTATGAAAATATCAATATCTGCTGTCGCCGGCGTACCTACTCTACCCGAGTCTTCTTAAGGTGATAAGTGGAGCTTTCACACTGAGCGCGGCTGGTTTACCGCGGTGGCAGTTTTATTTACGATCCAGAGCAATATCTGGAGAAGGCAGCGTCGGGTATACTAATATCGGTCGCATGGGCGCAACCGATAGCCGCTCGATAGAATAATATGACGGGCGCACGACCGGCCCGCTGGCACGTAGGCAATAAGCCACCGGCAGAGAGCCAGCGAGCCGCCCGGAAAAATAAGATTGCACCCGGACGCTTCTGACCCACCGCGCGTGCTTCCACATGCCCGGCGCTGCCCTATGCTGCCCCGCACTGCCCCTCGCTTCCCGCTTTGCCCCGCGCTGCACCGGACTGCCCCACAATGCACGGCGACACTCGCAGGTTTGTCTACGTACTCCGCATTCCGTTCGTTACAAACGACTATTTTTAAACGTTCCTATCTTGTTATCAAAGAAAAATACCAAATTTCAAAAAGTAGTAGGTTGATTGTTCAACATATTCTAGTTCTAAACTGGGTAATATCTATTCTTACAACATCTCATTCATAAAATAAAGTTAATCCATTCCAATAACTCTCACCCGAATCTAATATCAGAAATATGTTCAGTGCCAAAAGCGCAACTGTAAGACACGAGAAAATGAGCCAAGTCAAACTTTCACATTTTACACCCGTACGTGGGCAATGTAACTAACGTGTAACATATTCAAAAAGAAAACGTCCCGCCGAGGCGCGCCTTGTTTCATTTTACGATCTTATCGAAATAATCCGATCTCGCTTGTTATTTACTGCCGCTTTCCCTCGATTCTGGCTCTCGCGGTAAACGTGACTGCCAACCGCAAATAATTATCGACCTTATTCCCATTACATTCAACGCTAAATTCGTTATCCTAATCCGACGGCACGACTCCTTACACTCCGACTTCATTCAGGAAACGACGACCCGAGAGCGATTTGAACAAGTACACACAGTTGGACTTAGTCCCCGGTAAATATAATTCATTTTCGGAAGTATGGTTGAAGCGCATACGATCTTTTTCCCTGATGTGTTTCCGCAGACGTAGCTCGAGAGATTGAGAGGAAAAATCTAGGTGTTTTATTTCACATGAGACAGCGGTTGGGAAACCAGGCGTGCTATCACAATAAACACTTTGCGGCCGCGGCGGTCGTGTAAATTATTCATAGGCCAAAGGTTTGTGACAAGTCTTGGAATAGATACTGCCAATAACGATGCTTCCATCTAAGTGTTTGCTCGGATCGGGGAAGATAGTAAGGCATCGCTTTCAATGTTACACGATCGCGAAGTGGATTTATTTTTACATTCTTATCTCTTTTTAACCGACGAAAAAAATGGAGGAGGCTATCAACAGGTCGACGCGTATATATATTTTTTTATGTATGATCACCGATTACTCGAGGACGGCTGAACCGATTTGGAAACTTCTTTTTTTGTTTAAAAGTATACTTCAAAATTGGTTCCATTGTCACCAAGTCAGGATCTGATGATGGGATCCTGGAGAAATTGAGGCAACTCTTCAAATATTATAGGCACACCTATAGTGATTTGAGTATTTTTAATAGTAACTTGTGTAGTTGCATTCGAAAAGCACCATTTGTGAAGTGGACCTGATGATGAAGACCACAGATGGCCACTGGAACTACTCAATATATAAGTAGGAATAATAAGTATTTCATGGGTTCCGCTTCGATTACTTGAATATTGTTATTAAGCACAATATGCTCGTCAGAATGCATGTGGTGAATTGAAGCTGTTGGTGAAGTACCAGGAGAATTCCTCAACAATTGACGGCCCAGCATTGGGAAAAGCAATATTTTGTAAAAGGTTATAAGTAGTTGATATTTAGGCTTTTGTAACTAGGTAAATTATAAATCGACCAACTAAAAAGAGTGAAATAAAAACTTTTTACCAAAAAATTAAACCAACTTCCAGAAAACACTGCATACTGAAAAAATATTTTAATTTCAGAAGTCGGTGCCAATAACTAAAATACAAAACTAAAGACACCGACTACCGAAATTAAGGTAAAAAGTTTTATTTACCTTACAGAAACCTTACCTACCATTTAGCTGCAAATGCATTGAATGAATAACATTCTCATGAAACATTTCTGAGTCAACTAGCTTCTGCATGCGGCTCCGCTCACGTGATACAGATTTTCTTCAGCGAAATATGTCTAATATATGTATGCCTTTGTGGCTCAGTGAGAAAGTAACATTCTACTGGTGAACAATTTTAAAAATCGGATGAGTAATCGAAATTACTTAGAGCGAAGAAAAGTCCATCTACATTAAATACTGAAAGCGACACTACTAAAATTCACATTTCGAAATTTTTGCGTGAAAGAGTAACAAACATCTATCCATCCATCCTGAAAAACTTTGGCATTTATAATATTATTATAGCTGAATAGTAAGTAGGATATTGAGAAGACACTAACAATTTAAATTTGTGTTTATCACTACACTAACAAAACGAAGTTTTCTCCAAACAAGAAACAAAAAAACAACCTAATTCTGTCGACACATACACATATGAACAATATCGTACTTAGGGAATAACCCTCTGTGCCTCCACCGCAAATGAAAGTACTATTATTTCAGTATATATGACGTCACTGCTCCACAACGTGTTGCAGCAACATCGTCTACGTGACAAGGAGCCGAGCTCGGTTACTTTTTAAGCTGAAACAAGAACAAAGCGCACTAGTCTAATGCTAAGGCGAAAAATTCAATATGGCAGTTGCAAGACTCCAGTCTCTTGCCACTACACGTCTAGAAGCACCTAATAAGCGTGGACGAGAATGAAGTAAAAATTCTCGCCATTGTCAGTCTCATCGCGTACAACTGGTAATGAGCTAAGTTCGCCGTAACGCCTCGTAACTTACATACCAATTGGTGGCTCCTTACCACCCGACTTCCATTGGTAATCACGCCACAAACATGGAAAACAGGAAACTTCAGGTCATGTTTCGTACAGGATTTGAAAGCTATTAGTTTTGGTGCAAACTTTTTCCTAAGTTTAAATTAATTTTCAGAATTGTGTTTTCGCCGCTTCGCCTGTTATTTTTGTAACTAGAACTTTTTCTATACTTCTAGAGATAATTCTGAGTAACAGTTTGAGTGAGTAATATCTTGAAAAAATACGGGAAAAACGCAATAGATTTTTTGTAAAATAGTTGTGGTTTATGAAAAGTTTTTTTTATTACATCATTTCAACCGTTTGAATTGGTCCGACCAGACAGAGCAAAGAAATAAAAACTTAGAAAAACTTACGTCAAACTATCCTAATCCGAACTATAAAAATTTAAAGCTTAACCTTAGCATAAAACCTAAAACTGAAGCGATTTTCTTAAAAGCCGTTGTAAGCTACAAACCAGATACATGTTCAATGACCGCCCACAATCTAGGTAACTAGTCAGGTCCCGAAGCAGACAGCCACCAGTTTCTTTTGACGCCTGGCCGCCGACTTTGTAAATGGAATTTGCAAGTAATTTCGCCACCACCTCACCCCGCCCCTCTTCCCGCCCTTGCTTTGCTCTCTTGTCTCCGCGTGTCGCTTCCATTACAAATTGTGTTGGAATAAAAATATGGCCAGATTCATATAGAGTAAATAAAAGTGTGCCAATGTTTCTGTTGGTGTGTCTAACAGCTAAACATAACACATCAGATCAGACATCATCATATAAAGGTTCACTGGAAGAGAATACAAGTTTTTAAGCTAGTTAAAACGAGATATATATCATGTGTATTTCGACACTGTTGCAAGCGCCATGATCACGGACATGGTAAATATACCGTTTTAAGTTCTAATGATCCCGGAAGACAATACCTTTCGCATAAAGTTCAGCTATGCACATGTTTAAACCTAAAAATTAAGTTTACTTAATAAGCTATGAAAAAAGACCTACTTACGTGGTGTTTTTTTCATAGCTTATTAATTAAACTTAATTTTTAGTAGTATAAAAAGTCTTTTTCTGCAACCTAACTACTTTTTCTGTCTAAAATGTTTTTTCTTTTTGTATATGAAATGAGAACAAATTTTAGGAGATTACCAATGTTTAACTTTGCCAGTTATTCCAGGCGCAAGATGCCCAGTGTTGGATATATTCCACCCTCTCGCGTCACACCATCGAGCGCCCCGCAGATCTCGTAGATATCTGCAGACTTCAACAGGTTATCTGTCCTTTTTAGGCTTATCAACGCTGCGTCTGTTGGTCTAAAAGTTAGTCTAAAATGTGCTCTACGCACTGCCGTTGAAATATAATTATTTTTACCATCTTATCGTACCAAGCGCTTCTCCTCTACATTTATTGTGTGCACAGCCAAGTTGTGTAACTCTCTGTCGGCTCTGTTTTCCCTGCCACTTATGACCTTGCAGCCTTTGAAGCAAGAGTAAACCGGCATCTTCTGAGTTTGCTCGTTCTACCTTAGTCCTCATCTATCACTTAACAATCAGGCGAGATGGGGTCAAGAGTGGGCCCATCTGGAATAAAAAATAAAGGTCATCTTAATTGTCCAGTGGAACAATTTTTTCAATCATGTTAGGTAAATATATTTTCCGCTCTTTTATTTAAATTAAGGCGTGTTCGGAAATAGCACCCATAATATTTTATTATTCAAAATATATTACGTAACATTATTGAAACTAGAAATAAATATTTATTTTCGTTTAAATACAACAATAAGTTAAAAACTCAATAAGTTACATTAAAAGTCATAATTATCTTTTAACAAAATTTCTTTAGTAAGTACGAAATTCCGAACGTATTTGTCTTTGAGGTAGAATTCAAAATCGGAACTTCGAAAGGGCTCGTCTTTGTCTCTCTCTCTTTTTTTTCTAATTTTTTTTTTTTTTTTCTAATGGCGGGAAAGAGATAGAGTGTGAATGTTTCGAATTGTATGATTAACCCAAGGCCAAGATATTCGTGGCTTTCTGAAAACAAAAATTTAAAGTTACTTTGTCTTACTCACATGTAGGTTTTTCTGCCTGAAATCAGTGAGCAAAATGCGATTTTGCACACTGAAGTGAAAATAACTATTTCTCGTCACTCTATACAATACTCCACATTCTCTGCACTGTTTTAAACCACTCTATATAGATCGGATTCGCTCACGGAAAGGAGTGGGCGTGTAATAGGAAATGTTCCGCATATTGACTCCGGCGACGTTCCCGAGATCTCTAAACAATGACACACGGATCCAAGTTACACCATACAACATGCATTGATTCTTAATCTAGGTCTACTGAGTTTTTATCAAAAAATTTTGACTTCGTTTGGTAGTAGTGTTGAAAGACTTGGTAAATAGATTCGGAATAGATAAAAGTCATTTTTACTGTTAAAAATCATCGTACAGCGACCTTTAAATGAATAAACAGGATAACTATAATGAATAGCCGATTATTTAATTTTAATATATCTTCTTGTTTCGCGTTGTTGACAGCAGGAAGTTCCTTGCGTTAAACGTAAAATTATGCAAAAGGCATTAGGAGCTTCGGATGTCTGTCTGGGTTCCAACTTCAAGGCATGGGTGAAACCCACGGAGAACACTGTTCGTGTCCTATTTATCGTGCACTGTATGATTATATCAAGCTTAGTTAAATAATTGAGGTATGGCTTTTTGTAAGTCAGGCTTAATAAAAATGAGGTAAATCCCATACTGCATACTTGTACAGATCGGTCTGTCGATTAGTTGTACTGTAGCACATTAAACCGATGTTACCTAATAGTTAGAAGCCTAAAAGTCAGTCAAATCGGCTCACCAAAACTATCGAAACCCCAACAATTTACTTAGTAAAAGATTTGACACGAGTGATAATGTTTTTATAAGTTGTTTGTGAGTGGTCCATACGTGTAGTGATACAGCGATGCATTTTTTTAAAGAAATGCCATTGGAATTAAGTAGGGAGGTTTCCCATGTGCCATAAAAGTGTGTGAAGATGTGATAGTTATATGTATAAAGAATTTTGAAACCTACTCGCGAAAAAAAAAATAAGTCGTTAATTAGAGAGGTAAGTGTTACAAACAGAGGCCTCTAGCAACTTTACTTCATACTATTTAGGGAAGCAATACATTTTAAATGGTCATCTTGTAGGTTGTATTCTAGTATCTTCTTCTTCCACAATGATGAACTTAACCAAAATTACTTTACAAGTAGCAACTAGGATTTATTGTATCTCATGTTTTTGTTTATTCTCTATTGTTTGCGACTTGGAGTCGTTTAATGAATAAATCTTAGGAGTGAATTTAAAACAATTCACTTCCGCGTGGTTCTCGGACAATTTCTTGTGATTTGCATCTTTTCAGCAATGTAGAATTATGGTACAGCTTGCCAACGAACGGTTGTAAGGAATTGGAACCAGTTTATTTTGAAAATGGTTGCTTCTTAAATTCGTGGGAAGATCATCAACATTTCGCCAGTACATTTTAATTCCATCAAGGTACATCCAGACTAAATCTATGGATGTAGGTGTCAAAATCCTCGTAATAATTTATTTAGGTTTTTTTTTTATTATACTTAAAAGTTTTTTATTATAAAAGTTTGGATGTCTGTGTTTCAGTCACAAAAAAGCCAGAGGGATTTAAATGATACTTGGAAAACATATAGTTTACAAATCGTAATAACCCATAGACTTCTCTTTGTGCCGGGAAAATTTAGAAAAATCCACGCGCTCAAAGTCGCTCACAAAAGCTAGTACGCTATAATTGTAATTGCTAATGTAAGCTACATTTTTAACTGAAATTATTCAGCACTAATAATAAAATAGTTTAAAACCGTTTGCTCAGTTTATAAATATTCCTTGTTATTTATTCTCTGAATTACAAGCAGATACTTTATTCAAAATTTTTATAGAAAGTTTGATTTTCGAGCCTGCCCATCTTCATCTGCTTTTTCCCTAATATGTTGAGTAGCCTTCAGTCTAACCAGGTGCAGCTAGGGTTGCCATAAATACTAATTACGATATAAAACATACTTAGCTATAAAATTAAACTAAAATGATATATTTAATAAATATATACATACATAGAATTAAAATACATATTTAAATTAATGCTATAAAAATATATACCTATAATAAATACCTATATAAAATTACGTGATGGTAGATAGGTAATGATCTTTGACCTGCTTTTTGAAAATACTAATGGATTTTGCTTTTTGAATGCGGAGAGAATCCTAAGCCGTCCGGAATTTCTACAATTGAATTAAAGAGTGTAACATAAAAAAATATAATGTTTTTATTTCAAATTAAAGAAAGTCAGGAATTTTCAGCAAATGTCCGGAATTTACTCTGGGTTTTAAATTTTTTGATCTGGCAACCCTAAGTGCAGCTGAATATTAGTGTTTTACATGGAGCGACTGCCTATCTGACTTCCACAACCCAGTAGCCGGGTAACACGATACCCCTTGGTTAGACCAGTGTCAGATTTACTGGCTTCTGACTACCCGTAACGACTGTCAAAGATGAACAAATGATAACTGGGACCAACGGCTTTACGTGCTTTTCGAGGCACAGGGGTATCATACCACCAACTTCCTAACTCCGGGCTACTACTGAGAAATTCCTTACAACAAAACTCAATAGCACTTTTTGGCCCGAACCGAAATGACCCCCCGAAACCTCGTACTCAGCGGTCGCGCTTGCGATCATTAGACCAACGACGAAGCAGTTCGAAATTCGAACCTGTAATAAGTATTTAAAATAAGATAAAAACTTTTTTGCAAAAAATAAAACCGACTTCCATATCAAAACACTACAAAGCCAAAAATAATTTTAATTTCGGAAGGCGGTGTGAAAAAAAAAAAAAGAAAATACAAAACACCGACTCAGTCAAGTCAGTAAAAGTCTGACACACCCTCACGCTTCGCCCAAATCGGGAGGCAGACATTGGTTGATTTCCCATCCTTAAAAAAAGAGTCTATATTGTTCTCACAGTCACAATAAAAACGAGCGTTACAAAACTGTCAACAAACTAAACATAACAAAATAGTATGATAGCAATATACATACAAAAAAGTGGAGTTGTGAAAAAGATCTTTTTACCATTGCCACTCGAAAAAGGGCACTTTATTCATCGATAACAGTGAATAAAACGCTCTTTTACTCACTGAGTGAATAAAGACTTTTTGAATTTGGAACAAGCACGAATTATGTAAAAAAAAATTTGAAACGTGCTGAAAGTACCTACTGGCTGGCTAAATGGATCTATTCCATAGAGCTATACGATTATATTAAAAAAAAAACCGCCAATTTTAAGTTCTTTTCTCTCTGTTATCGTCAAAGATATGTAATAAACTATAGATACGTTGTCCGCGCTCTAAAATGGCAAGTTGAAATCAAGGTAAGTGCCTCGTGTCTGTTTAGTTACGCACGAACCTGTGTCGCGACCGCGACTCTACACATCTTAAGAAAAAATGTGTTTTAATAGAAAATTAGGAAAAAAGCATGCCTTTGTGTGTTTTCAGACGTTGCACTAATTATACTGCTTCCGTGAGAGGTCAAAATGTGTCATTTCATAGGTAAATATCAACAGAAACACATTTTTTTTTCTACATTTCTGGCTAATGGCGGCTAGCGTATGAATGAAGCCAGTCACGTGACGTTAGGGGAGGTTGTTAACTAAAGATGTATATTCATCTCTCTCTAACATCAGGTGTACCTAAAGATGGTATTTATTTTCTGTCCCTTTCTTTACACGTATTAGATAGTAATTCTCTATGTGTGTGTTTCGTGCCGTTTTTGAGAGGTGTTTTGTGGGAATATGACGCGTCTATTATAATACGTCATTGGTTATCGTGGTTGTTTTGTGTCATTGGAAAATTTATTAACATAATAACTGAAACAAAATGAGTTCTTCCGATGACGAAAATGAGACACTGACTCCGGAATCATTTCGTACTAACGCAGCAGTTATAGTAGATGATTTGTTGCCGCCAAAATCTCGGGATTTGTATCTGAAAACATACAATTTGTTCTGCGACTGGAAAACCACGAATGGCGCCAATTCCTTCTCAGAATGCGTATTTCTTAACTATTTCAACGAATTAACCAAGACGAAGAAGGCGTCGACACTTTGGAGCATATATTCTATGCTAAAATCAACAGTGAGAATAAAACACAACATTGATATTTCAAACTATTCAAAGTTAGTGACATACTTAAAACGGCTGTCTGAGGGTGATAAGCCAAAGAAATCTAGAGTGCTAACCTCCCAAAACATTGAACGTTTTCTAAATGATGCACCTGACCACAGTTTTCTGGCCGTAAAAGTAACTACCTACTTAAATAGTAGATTATACAACAAGTGAAAAAAAAGGGAATTTAATTCGAGGTACGAAGTTGGATCCCGAGAGCAGCGAAGGATTCTAGAGTAGAATCCCGAGCGTAGCGAGGGATTCTAGATTAGAATCCTGAGCGGAGCGAGGGATACAAGGACCGAGATAAATTTTTTTTTCACGAGTTGTGTACTCTACTTTTTACCATTGACTGTGAGAAAATAAATAGGAGTCTAATATTTATATTCATAGAATTTTATTATATAATCAGTAATAAAAGAACAAAGGATTAAATATAAACATTAAAAATTTATAGTGAAATTAGAACAGTTTTCAAAATTCAGTGTTATATTCTTGTTTGGTTTTGAAACTGTCGTATTAGATAAGACTTGGGTATTTGGCAAAGTCGCCGTATTTTGTGGTTGCTGTTGCTGAGAAAGCTGTAATGTAGTTGTTTTACAAGGTTTTCCTTTCGATGTTGAAGGGCGCGCCGGAGATAGTGGCGCAGAAGGGTCAACAGCAGACGGTTTTAGATTTATACTGTCAATTATTCGGCTGCATCTTTTGGATTTGTTTTCGATCGAATCCTCGATATAGCTTTCTGCTACTGTGCTGGACCTCCACCCTCCGTGGCGTTTCAGTTCTGTAAGATCAGCACCTGAATTTGCTAAAAGGGTGGCAGAGCTTCTACGGAAACAATGTCCTGTGTACTTTTCGGGATTACGTAGATTTAAGAATGTGGCAATCTCTTTTGGCATCGCACCTATTTTGTTAATTCCAATAGGTTGCCGAGTACATTTTCCGCCATGGTATTGTAAGAAAAACCTATCGGTTTTTGTATTAGTGGGCCTTATAGCTTGATATTTTTCGACGATTTTAACGTATTCCTGCCGTATTACGAACGTTCTATCAATTTTAGTTTTTGTATCAGTTAAAACAACCAGTAATAAATTTTCCGAGTGTTTTTGGATGTCGTTCATAATTATTTTTAATAATTCGTTATTGCGACAGGCCCCATTCACGCCAAAAATTAGCACAACCTGTGAACAATAATTAAAAAAATATGTATTTATAGGAAAACTTTAAAAGTTCAGTAGGTTTGTAAATAAATATGTTTTAAGTAGGTACTTACTTTTACGGCCAGAAAACTGTGGTCAGGTGCATCATTTAGAAAACGTTCAATGTTTTGGGAGGTTAGCACTCTAGATTTCTTTGGCTTATCACCCTCAGACAGCCGTTTTAAGTATGTCACTAACTTTGAATAGTTTGAAATATCAATGTTGTGTTTTATTCTCACTGTTGATTTTAGCATAGAATATATGCTCCAAAGTGTCGACGCCTTCTTCGTCTTGGTTAATTCGTTGAAATAGTTAAGAAATACGCATTCTGAGAAGGAATTGGCGCCATTCGTGGTTTTCCAGTCGCAGAACAAATTGTATGTTTTCAGATACAAATCCCGAGATTTTGGCGGCAACAAATCATCTACTATAACTGCTGCGTTAGTACGAAATGATTCCGGAGTCAGTGTCTCATTTTCGTCATCGGAAGAACTCATTTTGTTTCAGTTATTATGTTAATAAATTTTCCAATGACACAAAACAACCACGATAACAGAGAGAAAAGAACTTAAAATTGGCGGTTTTTTTTTAATATAATCGTATAGCTCTATGGAATAGATCCATTTAGCCAGCCAGTAGGTACTTTCAGCACGTTTCAAATTTTTTTTACATAATTCGTGCTTGTTCCAAATTCAAAAAGTCTTTATTCACTCAGTGAGTAAAAGAGCGTTTTATTCACTGTTATCGATGAATAAAGTGCCCTTTTTCGAGTGGCAATGGTAAAAACATATTTATTTACAAAGCTACTGAACTTTTAAAGTTTTCCTGTAAATACATATTTTTTTAATTATTGTTCACAGGTTGTGCTAATTTTTGGCGTGAATGGGGCCTGTCGCAGTAACGAATTATTAAAAATAACTATGAACGACATCCAAAAACACTCGGAAAATTTATTACTGGTTGTTTTAACTGATACAAAAACTAAAATTGATAGAACGTTCGTAATACGGCAGGAATACGTTAAAATCGTCGAAAAATATCAAGCTATAAGGCCCACTAATACAAAAACCGATAGGTTTTTCTTACAATACCATGGCGGAAAATGTACTCGGCAACCTATTGGAATTAACAAAATAGGTGCGATGCCAAAAGAGATTGCCACATTCTTAAATCTACGTAATCCCGAAAAGTACACAGGACATTGTTTCCGTAGAAGCTCTGCCACCCTTTTAGCAAATTCAGGTGCTGATCTTACAGAACTGAAACGCCACGGAGGGTGGAGGTCCAGCACAGTAGCAGAAAGCTATATCGAGGATTCGATCGAAAACAAATCCAAAAGATGCAGCCGAATAATTGACAGTATAAATCTAAAACCGTCTGCTGTTGACCCTTCTGCGCCACTATCTCCGGCGCGCCCTTCAACATCGAAAGGAAAACCTTGTAAAACAACTACATTACAGCTTTCTCAGCAACAGCAACCACAAAATACGGCGACTTTGCCAAATACCCAAGTCTTATCTAATACGACAGTTTCAAAACCAAACAAGAATATAACACTGAATTTTGAAAACTGTTCTAATTTCACTATAAATTTTTAATGTTTATATTTAATCCTTTGTTCTTTTATTACTGATTATATAATAAAATTCTATGAATATAAATATTAGACTCCTATTTATTTTCTCACAGTCAATGGTAAAAAGTAGAGTACACAACTCGTGAAAAAAAAATTTATCTCGGTCCTTGTATCCCTCACTCCGCTCAGGATTCTAATCTAGAATCCCTCGCTACGCTCGGGATTCTACTCTAGAATCCTTCGCTGCTCTCGGGATCCAACTTCGTACCTCGAATTAAATTCCCTTTTTTTTTCACTTGTTGTATAATCTACTATTATACAATAAGCCAACCAGCCACATGTGCAGAAAGAATAATTGCCAAACAATCTTATCTTCAACATACAATCACTGATAAAGTAGCATTGTAATGGTAAAAGGAGTTATTAATTCGCATGTGGAGTTTCGACCATAACCTCCTACGTACAAAGTCACTCACAATCTTTACCTCTTTGTGTTATTACTTATTACTATAGACCAGAAGCACGTTAAACCGTTGGTCTTGCGTCTAATCTCTTTTCGGTCATGTCGGATGGCCGTCGCATCGGGCTATGAGAGTCAAGGAACAGAGAGTTCACCTGTAGCCTATACATACTTCTGCACTATAATATATCCAGATGGCTAATCTCTGCAGTCAGAAAGGCTATTATAGACATAACTCCTCACGCAGTCACGCTCTGGGTAGAACGGAAGGGAATGATAGATAGATATATTCTTTATTGTACACCATAACAGTAAAAAAACTTTTTAACAAAAAATTAAACCGACTCCCAAAAACACTGCAAAGTGAAAAATAACTTAAATTTCGGTTTCGGTCTTTAGTTTTGTTTTTTCGTTTTTGGCACCGACTTCCGAAATTAAAGTTATTTTTCACTTTGCAGTGTTTTTGGGAGTCGGTTTAATTTTTTGTTAAAAAGTTTTTATTTCACTCTTTTTAGTTGGATGATTTTTAATTTACCTAGTTACAAGAGCCTAAATGTCAACTAATTATAACCTTTTACAAAATATTGCTTTTCCCAACGCTGGGCCGTTAATTGTTGAGGAGTTCTCCTGGTACTTCACCATCAGCTCTACATCACCATATGCATTGTGACGAGCATAAAGTGCTTAACATCTATATTCAAGTAATCGAAACGCAATCCACTCAATACTTATTATTGAGTTGTTTCGGCGGCCATCTGTGGTCTTCATCATCAGTTCCACTTCCCCAAATGGTACATTTTGAGAGCAACTGCACAAGTTACTATAAGAAATACCCAAAACGCCATAGGTGTGCCTATAATATTTGAAGAGTTCCCTCGATTTCTCCAAGATCCCATCATCAGATCCTGATCCTGGTGATAACGGGACCAATTTCGAAGTATACCCATTCGAACAAAAAAGAATTTTCCAAATCAGTTCAGCCGTCTTCGAGTACTCGATGACCATACATTAAAAAATATATATATATATATACGCGTCGAATTTATAACCTCCTCTTTTTGTCGTCGGTTGAAAATAGGTTATTAAAAATGAAAAATCCTGTATAATTCTAAGCAAATATAAAAATAAACGGTGCGGTATACAAGAACTCTTTCTTTGTATTTGCGAGTTCTTGTACAACATCCAAACTGCAGGAAACAATAACAATTTAAGAGTACAACAAAAGGAAGCAACTGCCATATGAATAGAAATGTACTGTGTGTGAATTTAAAATCCAACTTCATGGACAATTAAACATATGACATACTAGTACTCACGCGGGGCTTCGCTCCCGTGGATTCTATGACGGTAAAAACATAACTCTCCTTTTTTGTAGTCGCGTAAAAAATAGCCTATAACCTTCCTCAAGCTTCAAGCTACTTCCATACCAAATTGCATCCAAATCCACCCAGTACTTTCGAAGATTAGCGCGTTCAAGCAAACAAACAAACAAACAAACAAACAAACTTTTCCGCTTTATAATATTAGGTTAGATTTCTTGGGGTCATGTGGGGGAGCTGAGGAAAGAAAAATATATTTGAATACAATGAATTGTTACTATATATTGTAAGTACTTAGTATAGTGAATATAATATATTCACTATACTAAGTACTATGTATGTTTTTTATAATTATGTATGTTTTTCAGTTAAGCTCGCATTTTAGATGCAGCCTCTCAAACGCTGTGCTTTTAATTATTCCAATAAATTATTAAAGAAGCGCTGATTACTACTTTGCATTGTATATTTTCGTCAATTTCAGAAAAAAAAATAGAGAAAAGTCAGCGGGTTTTGAGTATTTCAGTATCTTGCTTTTGGTTCTCAATAGCTATATTGTAAATTGGAATATGGGAAAACAACGAATATTATGAGTAAATTACCGCACTGTCTGGCAATTTGAGTACTTTATACAGCCTACCCAAATATCCTAACTTTGGCATTGTTCGTCAAATGGTTCGAGTTCCTTAAATGTTTGAGTTGAGCTACGCGATAAGTGATAAATGCTTGTACTGTTTGGATGGGCCTGCTCAAATCTGTGTTAATCTATCCTCAAAAGAGCACCACAGACATAAACCAACATGGTTTTAATATGATTTGATCAGTATAGATTGTATGTATTTCAAAAGAGACGTTGACCTCTGGGTCTGTTTCAGTGTGTCTTTTCAGGGTAATCAGTTAAGAAACACCAGCTTCATCTAGGTTACATTTACGAAAAAAAATTACGTATGAAAGTGTTATTTTTACTACACCTGCTTGGAAAGTACACGGTAGAAAGTACGTCATTGCATATCGAACAAATATGCGGGGAGAAAACGCATCTGAGCGGGAGAGAAAAGTGTATGAAAATCCATTTATTACGTGGTTTTTCTTTTTTAATTTTGGGTAAGACTATGCGCCGGTAACATTGATATATTTTTAGTATATCAATGGCCGGTAACCTAAATATCAAAAGCCAAAAAGTTTTTACAGTGAGTTTTTATCTCCAAGTTCGCAAAATGACACTGGCCACTAGCTGTGTGTTGGATGGTGTCGGGCTGGCAGTGCGACCCTGCGGCGGCAGGATAAACAATTTGAAAAAGAACATGCGAAAATTGCAGACGCCATTGGCGCCATTTTCAATGTGTGTGTTGTTTGAGGATTCAGTTTTCGTAGAAAGTAAAATAAAACTATCAAAATGATAAGTAGTGATAGTGATGATGAAGATTTTTTAACTCCGCCGCAGTTGAAGGAAACAGCAAAAATACTGATTGATAACCTTTTACCACAGAAATCAATTAAAAATATAATAAAACTTATGACGATTTCTTGCAATGGAAAAGTGAAAAAAATACGGCATCTTTTTCTGAAACTGTTTTGCTAGCTTATTTCAGTGAAAAAGCGCAAAAATACAAACCAAGTACGTTATGGTCTATGTACTCAATGTTGAAAAGAACTATTTATTTTCCTCGTAGGTGCGATTCCCGATCTCGGGTGTTTTCAAACGACACCCTCGACGGTAATCGGTCACTTTCTCCTCTCGGTGAACAATGTACTATTATAACCTATTTGCAAAATAAAAATCATTATTAGTATCTCAATTATATTGTTATACTACATTTTTTTCAACTTAAAAGCCAAGAATGAGTAAGACATTACTCATTTCCAGATTTAACTCTTAATTTCATAGTGATGGAAATTTCCATCGTAAAGAATTTTTGTATTTATTTTAGTCTGTGATCCGAATTAATTTATTTACGAGCATGTATCCAAACTTCAATATTTAAGTAACATTTTTGAATGAAAAAATAAACTCACGATGTCAATTGTCATGGTCAATCATCTGTCCAAATGAGACGTGTCCAAGGATCTTCTACCTACTAGACGTGTCCTACTTGTTGTTTGAAGAGTTTTCGATTATTATTTTGTGAACTTATAAGGAATAATACATATTGAAAAAATAAATATTTCATAAAATAAGGTAAGTTCTCCATGCTTTACTAATTTTTCTTAGAAAAATCATAGTTTTTAGGTATATTCTGGGACTTTTTGTATATGGTGGAAATATCCCTCAGTATGCATTAGTCGTCGTTCTCGTTGTATGGAAACCTCACATTTTATTTATTTATCTTTTATTATTTATCTCAGGTCAATAATGATTTTTATGTATCGCTTCAGTCAAAATGTCATTTTCAACATCAAGAATAATCAATGATAGAGACATTGAAGAGTACTTATCTGCTCTGGAAGGAGGATATCTGTCAGAAGATGGCATGGAAATGTCTGATACAGAAGATAATGACGAAAGTACATTTTACACAGATAGAAATGAACTGCTGGAAGGTGATAATCTGGAAAATGATCCTACTTTACATGAAGAACAAGATGATATGCATGATCCCCCTCTCATCCAAGAAACTGTGACATCAGAAGCAGGAGAAAGCTCTGCTAGCTCGACTTGGGTCAATCATATAATCTTTTTTGATAATTTCTATACCTGTGCCATTAGCTATCTATTTGGCTAAGCAAGGAATACATTGCCTTGGCACAATTCAACAAAACAGAATTCCCAACAACAAACTACCAGACAAAAAAGAGATAATGAAAAAAGTAGGTACCCCTAGTACCCCTAGGGGTACTAGGTGTACTAATGAAGAAAGAACAGCATCATATGAGGGAATTGATTTATGTTGCATAGCATGGAAAGACAATAAAATAGTGAGTATGTTATCAAGATCGTAGGAGCAGAGCCTGTTTCAACTATGAAAAGGTTTGTTAAAAAGAATAAGGAAACAGTTGATATATTGTGTCCAAAGGCCATAACAGAGTACAACACTCATATGTGGGGGTGTGACTTATTAGATAGTTGCCTGGGTAGATATCACATAAGAGTCAAATCTCGCAAATGGTAATTCGTATATTTTTTATTTGCTTGATCTGGTCGGCTGTAATCATATATATAATACAATAATAATACAATAAAGGATAATGTTGCAAAGAACAACATTTTGAAATTAGGTGAGTTCAGAAACAAGCTGGCCTTTGTTTTATGTAACTCTGACACAAATGAAAATAAAAGAGGTTGGCCTAGCTCTTCTAGTCTGGAGGAGTTGCAAGCTTAGAAAAAGAGGTCACAATCCAAACTCCATTAGATATACGGATGGATGGTCTAGGGCACTGGCCAGATTTTGGTGTGTCGCTTCTTTGTAAGTATCCACATTGTACAGGATAGGTACACCACCATAATCTGTGTCAAATGTGGCATAAATTTATGCCTAAACAAAAATAATAAATGTTTTACTAAGTTCCACACTACTTAGTATCATTGCCTATATGTATATTACCTTTAAGTGCATAGTGATGGAAAAATCCATCACATAATAATATATAATTTATTGCATAAAAAAAGCAAATACAACTCTTTTTATATTCTTATACATAATAAAAACACTTTTTCTACATGCTACAGGATTTGTTTTTTTTAAATCGATACTCATAAGTATTCTATGCAATTAAGGGTTAAATATTGTTATATGTTTTAAATATGTTACACTTCTGGACACATCTATTGGCCCACCTTGTATTTTCAGTTTCGTTTGGTCCTAGCTAAAATTTTATATTAGGTCGAGCAAAAAGTTTTTATGCAGTTTTGAACCTGGCACATTCACAATTTCATTCAATAGTCTTTTTTTGAATTTCGAACACAGAATTTAAAGAAACAAAAGACAATTTGGAGCCTGTTTGTTGATATCAAACAATCGAATACTAAGAAAACTTGGTTTTATTGGTTTACTTGGATTTAATTCTTGAAAAAGTGATTGATATCTTTGCTTTTGCAACAAACATTACTTATTCTTAACATTAAGGTGAGGTTCTATCAATAATCTATGGATACTTCACCTGAAGTCGCCGCCCAAGCTGTGGCACTTATTCAGGCCGGACACAGCCAAAGAAACGTGAGTGCTCAACTTAATTTAAGTCGATCTGCGGTCCGAAATGTTTATCGGAGGTACCTAGAGACTGGCGGCTTTGTTCGTCGCCAAGGAAGGCCACGATCTCGGGTCACAACTGAAAGGCAGGATCGATTCATCGTGACGACCAGCTTGAGAAATCGTCACCTTACCTCCATTGAGATACAAAACCAACTTCGCGACTTCCACGGAGTATCTGTGAGCGCTCAAACTGTTCGGAGAAGGTTAAAAGAACGCGATATGGTACCACACAAGCCAGCTAATGGGCCCAAACTAAAGCGAGCCCACCGAACAGCGCGCCATCATTTCGCATGCAGTCATTTAAATTGGACACAGCAAGATTGGAGCCGTGTACTCTTTTCTGATGAGTCTAAAATATCTAAAAAAAAAATGTTACATGGCAATGATGGAAGGAAGAAGGTCTACCGGCGTAAGGGAGAGCATTTCGCACAATGCTGCTTTGAAGAGAGGGTTGCTTATGGCGGTGGCTCATGGACTGTCTGGGGCGGTATATCCGCGAGCGGCAAAACTCAACTTGAGGTTGTTACAGGACCACGGCTGCCAACATTAAATGCTGAAAGATACATTCGTGAGTGCTTAGAACCTCACGTGATACCATACGCGGACTATGTGGGCCCAAATTTCCTTTTTATGCATGATAATGCAAGAGCCCATGCGGCCGGCATCGTCAGGGAATATCTTCGGGATGTGAACATCACAGTTATGGACTGGCCAGCCAGAAGCCCAGACATGAACCCCATTGAGCACATGTGGGACGAGCTAAAAAGGCGTGTTAGGGCTCGTCAGCCAGTTGCCCAGACGATGCAGGAGTTGAAAACTGCCATAGAAGAGGAATGGGAGATGATCCCTCAAAATTTCATAGAGCGGTTGATAAACTCTATGCCTAATCGTATGAGAGCTGTGGTAGATGCCCATGGAGGCAACACGCGTTATTAAATTAAACCTTTATTTGATAAAACATGTTTTTTATTCAAAAATTAATTGCCTTTAACAAGGCGCATATCCGACTTGTTAGGCGTAGGTCCATGTCGTATGGTATTCTGAATTCAAATTTAAAACTATACGATCGAAAAAGATGGTAAAATGTATCAGGTTTAAAACTGCATCAACAGTTTTTGTTCAATCTAGCAATCATATTTCGGTAGGGGCCATCGAAACCTAAACTCTAAGGTGGGCCAATAGATGTGTCCAGAAGTGTATATGTTTTACATGACTAAAAATATTATTTTATGTTTTTAGTTTTATGTTAGGTTACCTTGGTAGTTACTCGGAAAAATTATTGATTTGTTGGTTAGTTAATAATTTGGAATACAAAGCATTATTTCATTACTTGTGTTTGAGTGCAGCTTCTGCCGAGGTTGCGGAATTATTGAAAAGAGTTACCGCGGCCTCGGAACACGAAGGGCAAATGATGGAACACGGACCGATTTGAATCATTAAAAGTCTGACACACCCTCCCGCTTCGCCCAGATCGGAAGTCAGACATAAGATAAATTCCCATCCTTAAAAAAAATGTTGGTGCGCGGTTATTACTGGTTTTATTTTCTAGTAGATGTGCCCCTGACTTCGATTCTTTCCCGCATAAATCCCAATCCCATGGTAATTGAGGTAAGAAAGAAGTTAAAATCGGCTTGGCTGTTCCGAAGATTAGGCCGAAGAGGATTAGACAGAAAAACAGTAAAAAAAAAAAATAACCGACACTACATTTTATTTATATGTACCCAACGAGCACATTAGTGGAAATAGCAGCCTATTTTGTTACTTTGGGCTGTAAAACAGCGGTTTAAGGGTTCAAAAAGCAGTTCAAAGTTGCATATCTGCATCCGTAAACGTCTATAGCTATAAAAGTTACTTAAGGTGCTATAAGCTGAATCAAATACTACCCTAGCCTTCACAGTAGTCCACGGTAGAACTCATTTACCACTTACACCTTTATATGAGAGTTACGAAGGTCATTCTGCCACTCACAGCTGCACAGTGGTTTCCATTGTAAGTTTTATAGTTTATAGTTATAGTAACCACTATTATATACTACTATAAGTTTCATTATAGAAGTAATAGAAACTCTTATGCATACTATAGTTACAAAAAAAATCATCAGTGTAACTAAGGCCTTTAGTAGCAATAGTCATTCCTTGCAGGCTCAATCCATTCGCCATTTTACAACCGCTTTTGTAGCTATTATAAAACATTTAATAAAAATGGATGCTAAACGAATAAGTACGTAACTAGATCTTATAACCTCAAAAACAGGAAAATAGGAGCATTTTGTGGCTGTGAGTTGCACTAGGGGAACAAAAATCACTGGAAGCGTTAGAAGGGTGAAAATTAGCACTATGATTCTCAAAAGGGAGTTATTAGAGCTAAAACTGCAGGTTATGACTACATTACAATGACGCCATGATTTTTTAAGAAAACTTATAATTCACTTGCAAAATTGAGTTGATATACATTGGTTTTTCAGTTAAATGTGCATTAAATGTACCGCTAAACAATCGGCCACTTGCGAATAGTAAGTTATCGACACGTAAAAATACGGAAATAAAATTTATTCTGTATAACAAATAAAAATATCACATATCTTTTGTTATTTTTTTAAATATCATAAAAGCGCGTTAAAATTACTCGAAAATTATCTTATATATCTACAGTAAACTGGACAGCGTTTTAAGTATCTTTATATATCTTACTAATACAGAATACAAACTTTTACTTAAGTACTTTTGTTTTATTTTCATGATGGCGACGAAAATACTTTACCAAAATATTACAAATAATGTCAACTGAAGATATACAATAAAGAACTATAATCAATTCATTCGTTCAAAATAGTTCAAAATCATTCAAAAGTAGCGCTACGAGAGCTTTAGTATTGCGTTAATAAATCGTTATAACTATTAAGGAACCTTTATGCAACCGTTGTGCAGGTTAAATGGAACTTTAGGTTGCACAAAATGGCGCCCAAATAGCGCTAAAGCGGCTGCTTTAAGTCTGTAGTAGACGCTCTAGCGCTTACGTCTATTACCATAAGTAATAATCGGATACGCTCCAAAGCCCTAATGCAGCCCATTTGTGCTAGTTGGGGTAGGTACCTACTATATATACTACATACTACGTATAGAAGAATGTTTAATTTAAATAATACACAAATATAAGGTACGTCAGAGGTGGAAGAAAAACGATAAATTTACATGTTTTTACAGCTACCGTTGTATAATAAAAAAGGATGGGTTGAATGTTTACTGTTAAACACTTCAACCCTCCTATCAACACTTTTTTGAAGTTTACCTACCCACATAACAAGAATTACTAGTATTTTCCTAAGTCCAGCCACAGATTTATTTATTGGCCACGTAATCAAACTTCCCATTTTATAACTAAGCAACGGGATAATGAGATAGCCCCTAATAAACTACATAATAAGTCTTTTATATAACGCCAATTAAATATTCTACAGAAAGCGACAAGTAAAGATCAACAATTATCTTAACATGTCCTTCTTATTTAAATATTCACAACACCTAATTTACTAATTTAGTCACGAATTTTACGCTAATATTTGATGCTGTAAACCGTAAAATGTTAAACCGGTTTACAGCATCAACACAAGGTCCTCATAGGTTAGGTACGGTTTTTTTTTTAATCCATTGATTTTTTCGATCGAGGTCGATTTTTAATTTACCTAGTTACGAAAGCCTAAATGTCAACTACTTATAACCTTCTAAAAAATGTTGCTTTTCCCAAGGTTGTGCCGTTAATTTTTGAGGAGTTCTTCTGGTACTTCACCATCAGCTTCACTTCACCATATGCATTAATAATAATAATAATATTCCACAACTTTCTTTTTTTCACACAACGCCATCTAGTCCCAAACTAAGCAGAGCTTGTGGTATGGGTACTAGACAACTGATAAACATACATATATATTTCAAAATACATACATATTATAGATAAATACACCCAGACAAAGAACAAATGACCGTGCTCATCACACAAACATTTGTCCTAGGTGGGAACCGAACCCACGACCTTGCGCATAGCAGTCAGGGCCACTGACCACTATACCAACGGGCCTGTCATTGTGACGAGCATATTGTACTTAATAACCACATTCAAGTAATCGAAGCGGAACACATGAAATATTTATTATTCCTACTTATATATTCAGTAGTTCCAGTGGCCATCTGTGGTCTTCATCACCAGGTCCACTTCACAAATGGTGCTTTTCGAATGCAACTACACAAGTTATTATAAAAATACTCAAATCACTATAGGTGTGCCTATAATATTTGAAGAGTTCCCTCGATTTCTCCAGGATCCCATGATCAGATCCTGACTTGGTAACAATGGGATCAACTTCAAATTATACCCTTTCAAACAAAAAAAGAATTTTACAAATCGGTTCAGCCGTCATCGAGTAATCGGTGATCATCCTTACTTCTATACTAATATTATAAAGCGGAAAAGTTTGTTTATTTGTTTGTTTGCTTGAACGCGCTAATCTTCGAAAGTACTGGGTGGATTTGGATGCAATTTGGTATGGAAGTGGCTTGAAGCTTGAGGAAGGTTATAGGCTACTTTTTACGCGACTGCAAAAAAGGAGAGTTATGTTTTTACCGTGATAGAATCCACGGGAGCGAACCCCGCGTGAGTACGTACATAATAAAAAAAAAGAAAAAAAAAACGAATAACCTTTTTCTTTTCTCCGATTTCAAATGATCTGAACTCTGAGGTCTTAACATAATTTTGAATTGTTATTTTTACCCGACTGCAAGGAAAGGGTTATGTTTTTCGCGTGTATATTGTATGCATGTAATATTCTTTATTACCTCATATCTTCCAAGTCACTGAACAGATTTACATTATTAAGATATCTTTAGATACGTATTGACAACCCGTGTGTTCTTAGATAACATAAAAAACAACATAAAATAAATATAAATAAAAAAATCTTCTGAATACCTATTGCAAGATGGGTATCAAATTAAAGGGTTCATCGTGATGGTATAGTATATTATGCCCACAATTTTAAAGACACAATGACTTAATGTCCTTAGTCCCCTAGGTGTGCCCTGGGATCTGGAGGCGACTGCCCTCCAGCGCGTCTATGAATGGCGCGTGGAGGCGTAGCGCCGGGGCGTATCCCCGCTGCCTCGAAAAGTCGAGGCGCGGCGGGAAGAGCTCCGGCGTGATCTCAGGGCAGTATGGAGGGAACGACTGTCGCAACCGACGGCCGGGCACGCCGCCATTGCGGCGGTAAGACCGCTCTTTGAGGAGTGGCTAGATCGGCGACACGGCGTCCTGACCTACCGGATGACGCAGGTCCTCACCGGACACGGAATTTTCGGGAGGTACCTGTGTCTGATGGGAAAGGAGGAAACGCCTGGGTGTCACCACTGCGAGGGTCGCCCTGAGGACACCGTAGAGCACACGGTGCAAGACTGCCCCGCCTGGGCAGAGCACCGACGTGTCCTCACGGCGGCGATAGGCGGAGACCTCTCGCGCCCGGCATTGGTCGAGGCCATGCTGCGGGGCGAGAGGGAGTGGGAAGCGGTCGCCTCCTTCTGCGAAGCAGTCATGCTTCCAAAGGAGGAGGCGGGCCGCGTGAGGGAGAGGATGGCGTCCTCCCTCCAGCCCAGCCGCAGTGGTAGACGCCCACGGCGTCGGACGTCGGCCGACGATCTCCGGCCACCGTAGGCGCGGGCATGTGGACAGCGAGTAAAGGGCAACTCGCTGTCCGACCATGGAGCATGCCCGGGTCGACGGCGCGTTGTGTTCCACGCGCGCCTCAAAGAGCGTCAGCAATATGACGAGGCCCCCCCGTAGAGAGCCGAAGCCTGCCGGGGTCGTGGGACTCATCCCATTACCGTGACCCCGGTACGTAAAGGGTTATTGAAGGAACACCGTGAATTTTAGTCAGTAAAAGTCTGACAGTCCCTCCCACCCTGCCCGGGGTGGGAGGACTTATTTGATAATTTTACCACGATAAAAAAAAGTCCCCTAGGTGGGGCAGAGGGCGTCTTGTGCAACGCGCTTCACCTCGAACCATGTTAACACGATGTTCTTCAACTCCGCCGCTAACGAACGCTTCCAAGTAAGCTTTAGACGGCCACCTTTCCGTTTCTCCTGTAGGGTCCACTCTAGACCTTGTCTAGGGACGTAACTGGGGCCACACAAAAAACAATAAAGACACAATAATCATTAATAAATACTTTTCGTTGTTATTTTTATTCCAGGGGCGTGCGCTCCTTGAATGCAGAAATGCAGTGCTTTACTTGCCATTCACAAATATTTTAATAAAACGTTCGTACGTTTTAGATGACTTTAATTAATAGTAAATAAATGAATAAACAAAATATAATAACTTAAAAACGCCTAATATTTTACAAATAGCACCTATTTGCAAGCATACAAACATTGTTTGCCAGGCGCTGCAAATTAACGTACCTATTCTCAAGTCCTGCCGCCCTCTACCGCAGGATTTTTGTTCGCATGTGTGCAGTACTTTTGCTATTTGTGCACAATTCGTCTACGCACACACCCATGAATGTCTAAAGCCGGGCGGCCTGCCGCATGATACCACAGACTACATAGAGATACTACGTATGCATGATACAAATGTTCGGAAATGTTCGTTGCGTTCCGAGTAAAAATAAAAGACAGAATAGGCTATTTGACTGGTTTGTAAAAACCGTCTCATATTATTTATTGGTGTATAAGGACCCTACAAGTAATATTTATTTTCATATTTTATAAATATTTCGTTTAGAAAAAAGCATTACAAAATATAGTGATTATATAAGCTGTCAAAACCAGCACGCTCCGCTAGGAGTATATGTGTTCTGTGGTCACACGTTTGTATATCAACATTGGAGAAGTCAAAGTCAAATCGAGAGTTTTGTCGTTTTATGTAGTTGAGTTTCTGGCTGTAATTTACTGGAAAAAATGAGTTATAAATGGTGTACCAGGTGCACAAATACAACGATAAAGTAATAATAAAGAAAGGGAAGCTATTTATAACCGTTCCAAAAAATGTAGTTACAACTTGCACGCAGAAATACTAAAGAAATAAAGGATAGTTCGGTAATTTTCTTCTGTCAGGATCATCTTGATGTAAGTAAACATGTTATTATTACTAACTTAAAACATTTTTACAATATAGTTATTCTACTGTTTTAAGGTTAGATAACTGAGATGGTTTTTTGTATTATACCTGAATAGCCAAAAATATTTCAATATTCAATGATATTTATTACCACTAAATACATCAATATTTTTTGCTTTAAAATAACATTTATAAATATTTCAGATTGAGAAAGATATGGCTATCAATATAATATGGGAGCAAGAGGATAATCATGGTAGATGGAGTTGTGCTTACAAAATTTTATTGCCTAGAAGACCGCAGAAAAAGGATGAGTGATGCTAGTACTTCTAGACATGTATTTGTTAAAAAACAAAGAACCCAACTCATTCAAGAGTGCCAAGACACACTGATGCAGGAAGTGTTAAGTGAACCCGGCCCATCTAGCACCCAACCGACTACAACACCTGTGCAAGAAGTAGTTTTAATGACAACAGGTATGTAGACCGTACATCTTTTTCGTCAATAAAAGTTGGCAATCCTAGCCGCATTACCAGTGTCATAATCCTGTGCTCGCCCATGTTTTATTCGTTAAGTTTTTATTGATATAAAGCGAAAGTATATGTATATCGCCGTATAATAGATAATGTCGTGGGTTATATATACATACACTTGCTCACTCTATATAAATTATCTGCGTATTAGGTACTTTAGTTTGTAACTGTCTATTTTCCTGAATATATATAGTCTTATCCGTTTCATAGTACATATATTCTCAAAAAATGGTATTCCAAATATGTGCAGCATATTCTCTACACAACAACATTGGTTTTGGTAATAATGCTTCAGAAAATCTTATTCTTAAATTATTTTTAAAAGAGCAACCGTGGAGTTTCTTGCCGGTTCTTCTCCATAGGAAACGACCTATTTCGAACCGTGCATTAGCTTCTGACGTTATAAATGCCCATGTGTGCTTATGTAGAATAAAAACATTTTTGATTTTGAGCCAACCAAAGCGTATATTATAAGTAATAATATCATGAATATTTTTTATATAATATATTTGTTTCTCCTGTCATTGAGCGAGCGAACGTTTGTCGCAGTATACCTACTCAATACGTAAATCATAGGTGTATCCTTCGTACCTACATAAAGATGACACCGGCAAATTATCACGCAGCAATACCAACTAGACACTCGAACAATCGCACTGAAGTTAAAACTTATCACACACGCACGCTGAGGCGTTTTGTCTCTTATAAGATACCTATTTTAATAGAAAATATACACAAAAATCTCCGAAAACTTTGTCTTTTAGAGAACCACTCCTTAAAACTTCACTCCTCACAAAAAAATAAGCAGCTAGTATGCAAAGTAGAATGTAATACCAGAATAAAAAAAGTAAAAGTAGCAACCTCTGTAGACAGAAGCTTTGAAAGATAAACAGATTTTGATGAGCCCGCCAAAGCGGGAAGATAATTCAAAAATCGCTACCGCCGCACGGTTAAAGCAAAGTTAAAATTGGAAAACCGTCTTGATGATCCGAGAAATACCTCCGGGCGAACTTTGACTTCAACCCTTTGAAAACTGTAAAGCTGATCTACACGGTACACGTTATTGGAGTGTTTATGTTAACCCTTATCAATATATCTTTACGAACTAGTTAGGGGTCTGTAACAGGCTTATAGATCAACCGTGATATGCCAGCAAACTTGCCAGGTACAATATTGTTGAGACCATGACGCATAGACTACGGAAAACCGCTTCAAACTTTTTAAATTATGAATAAAATAATTTAGTTCTCATAACGACCCAAGATCTCAAACTAAATTTATCTAAACAAACAATTCCACGTAACCTTTTTCTATTCTCTAATACATATTCTATTCTACATTTAAAGTGCTTGTGAAAAGGATTTCCTAGGGTAGAAGTTTAAATAAGTTTAGGTGAGTTTCTCAGACCCCTTTTACGAGTGCAAAAGGGCAAAGAAGGCAAATGTTTATTCAAAGATTTTATAGATTCTGTGGAGTGAAAGGGAGACGAAACTTAAGTTCGTAGATCAGCCGAATAGTACTTGCCGATATATGTGCACACGTGTAGGTACATATACGTATACATAGCGTACACACATAAGCATGGATTGTAAACCTTTGGGAAATTGTGCTAAGCAAAGTTTCTCGATATTGCTCTCATCTTTATGAACGTTTGACGTAGTATAGAAAAGTAGATAACTACATATAAAGGTTCATCCTCTTTTTATTTTCCAAATCACAATAATTAGTTTCACTATACTATAGGAACAAAATGAACGCAGTGCCACAATCAACATCCCAACTTTCTTGACACAAATTACGACGGATATAATTTAATCTTCGGGAACTTCGTTAATTTTATTTTTCCTTTGAATTAATTTAAAAATTCCTGCTGAAATCCTGGCAGTTATCGAACTCGGGACGTCGGAAACTTTCAACACTAGTAATATTAGCGAAGTCATTTCGAGAATTTCCGACTCTAGAATCTAGGTGTGCGGACGTTAATTCTTTCATACGTTTGATAAAATCTAATTATATAATGATATAGTTTACACAATTTGAATAACAAAAGTTAAAATCTCAAAATCTGATTGTATGCGCGTCCGGAAATACGATAAGCACTTAAGTTTGGGTTATTCAATTCGGTTCTATACGGCTAACGCTTTTACGGGCGTTTTACGCAGCAGTAATGCGAAACAATATAGTAAACGTAGCATGTCGTTGAGAATCAAAGCCATAAACTGTACGTCGGTAGCAAATCGGTGAACGTGTCGTGGAGCAAGGAGACAGTAAGAAGGCTTTAGGACAAGCGACGTGCGACAAAGTTTTTATTTCCCCGGGGACACACCGATCGCAGCACCGCCCAGGTGCTCCCGCACCGATGGAAACCTATATTATTTGTTAGAACGAAACTTTCTGGTCTCGCGTGAGATAAGTAAATTATGTTTGCGTCCCGAACGCCACGTTGTATTCAATGTCTCGCATCGTGATTTGCTTATTTAAACTATAAATATTTGTTCACAAAACTTCATCGAATTAAAGTTTTCGAAACTAAATTAACTCGTGAATAAGTAACCTTGTCAAATATGTGCTAGTTTCTCGATACGGGTTCTGAAATGCTTTAACGAAAACAAACAACTTTGAAGAATTTGAAATTAATCAAACAAGGAAACGATATTATAAAACATCAACTAAAATTCCTCCAATATACTACCCAACTGAAGAAAAAATTAATAAATTCCCAAAGAACGCGTGCAATAAAAACCATTATACAAACGATCGTCATACATTACTAATATTAAGCGTTGAAAAAACTGTTTTAGCGGTTCCGCACTCACTACAGGATGTTCCAGAAGCGAGTGATCAAAGTTACTGAACATAGCTATATGAAACAATTAGTACAAACAAATTGTTGATAGCACTTATTTTAGTTGAACCACAGACTTAATGCATCAACTGCATCAGAATGTTTGAAAAATGATTTGTTTGGAAGTCATCTTCCATTTTTCTGTCGAGTTTTAGAAAGACCTTTTTGCGAGTTTTTCTGTACTACAATCAGATTCAAAATATCACCCTTAAATATAAATAACCACACATTTTTGAAACACGCTGTAGATATTCGAGAAAATATTGCTTAAATAAAATATACAGTCTGCAAATTATTCCAACATAAAGAAGCTTGAGGGCTTTATGGTTATATCATATAATCGCAATTTAAGTGTGCGGGTGTGGTATAAATTCGAAATAGGTACGCTATGAATTGCCAGGACATTCAATGGTTGTTGGAGGAAATAGCGCCATTGTTTGACCGTGTCGATTCTTGCTACTAAATTTGGAAGACCTTTTAAGACCAGTACCATTTATAGCAGCATTATTTTGCATGAACAGGACTCGATGGTCTGAGCCCATAATAACAGATCATTTACATAGCACACACATCTAATGCGTACCTACATCCCCTACATTAATACTTACCAAGCAAAATGCAAAGTAACAAAAGTTAACATCACATTGTTCACGCGCTCGTTACCAACTCGAATCGAATTGGTAGCTTCGCGAATGTTTCGGGCCAAATGTGCCTAGAAGGCTGATGAATCTAATTTTTGTGTCGGGGCGCAGCGGCGCGTTTCTTATGAAAATTATGCCCCATTCGAAGGCGCGGAACAAGTTGAGAAGTTGAAATAAACTGTCCCGCCGTGACTGGCACACTGATCGGAGCAGGCGTGCGAGCGTGCGGAACGCGGCGTGTAGAACGCTCATTTAAATTTCGTTTACATTGTTACTGCCGCGTGTGAACTGTTTGATTCTATTGGATCTAAAGCGGTCAAAGCCTATGAAAAAGTTCCAACAAGTTCAATAGGAAATTTGATTTTAAACGTTTTCATTACACTAGAATTCACCTAGCACTAGATTAGACTTAAATCCTTTTGCAATAAATCTTAGAATATAATTAAGATTCAATTTCAATCTGTTATTATTATGGTTTGAAATTACCATTTTCTGTATTTGCACTATTACTACTACCTAAATGTTAATTCTTATTAAACCTTAACAGGGGGTGCAGTGAGGCAAACAGGCCGCGAACATGCCATTATCACCGAGGCGGACAAAAGGATGAAAACAGGTGGCCTCACCTGAGGGCAGTGAACCGTGCAGCCGCTGATAACGAGATGAAAACATGCCAATGATGCCTCTCCACGGAAACAGAAATAATACACAAACATCTTTTCCTCAATCTATAAATAGATTCATTTATTGTCATCAAGTTAAAATTAACGTTTCACTAATTTCAGATGGAAGTGACTTGCCAAAGATAAAGTTTTAAAGTAAAACTCTATTGTATTAATATCTTAGAAGAGAACTGAGGTATTTGAGGTAGGTTGTGACTGACAAAATAAACACAAGAGTTATCTATACAAGCAGGCACATGCGAACAATATTTATTATTATCAGTATCCCCAATAACGGCATTATACATTGCTTAGCTTTCTGCTCACGCCGCACACAAATCCGTGCGATTCACATAATTGTGGGCACAGTAGGCCATTCGGCATGTGATTCACAAGCGGGCTATGTGTTAACGCGTTGTGCAGACAAACGCGGCACGAATCGACCGCAGCTAACGTGGGAAGAGTACATTTATTATGTCGAGTCACGGTACTCATTTGGGTATTAGAGATAAAATTAAAATTTACGCTTTGCCCAAAGCAATTTGTAACCGCCCGCTTTACTTCGCGCAGAAAATAGGCTTTGGTTTATCCTCGCTTTACATTAATTTTCATAAGTGGCTTACATTCAACGAATGCGGCTAAGGTCCGGTTAGAGGCAGGCAGGCAGCGTCGCGGCGACTGGGCCGTCCTCCCGTTGCCGCGCACCTTACTCCGCCGTGTTAGCCACTTATGCGAAATACTTTTGGTAGACTGCGTACTAACAATTTATTATTATAAGACTCTGAAGTTTATATTCCAAAAATTGTAGACTATGTAACTTTAGCAATGGAATAATAAGACGCACGTATAAGTAGTGTGGCCAGAAGAAACGAGTATTATTTATGTTCGTACACAGTAGTCAAACATAACCGAGTTAACCTCACCTAAGTCTTAAGAGTCTATTAGTCAAAAGAAAGGCCGTAGAACAAGAAATGCCAAGACAATTTGTCAATGAGAATTCATTGTTGTTTGGTTTAGTGTAACCCGCTAGTGAGACTGATAAATGTCCTTTCAGAGTGCGCCGTCAGTCAAATCGCGGTTGCCTGCCCGCAAGATATATTGTGGACCCAAGGCTCGTCCTTGTGGAACACCCAGCCCTAGCGCTACTTTAAAATTAACTGTTTCAGTGATTATTTACTAAATAAGTGTGTACTCTACAGAAGTGTGTAACAGTTACCTGGAATACATCGTGTGCTCAACTTTAGCATGACACTCCAGAGTTCTTTAATGTATAATGCCTTGTGTTTAAAGTGTCATTGCATACTAAACCGCAAATTCAAGAATATGAGGTGACAAGAGATTAAGAGTAAGCTAACTTTTCTTTTTTCTCGTTAGGTATAGCAGTTAATTTCGTCATTCTAAGAAAATAATTGCTTTTTCCCAGCTTAATGTATATTTTTCAAAGGGCTAGGCTGAGTACCTCACGTGTAACATTACAGGGTTGCGCCGCCTACTCAGTTCAGGACAAAGGGGCAATAGGTTGATTGCCAATCCATCACCCGACTATCGGCATCTGACACTTACCTCTTCAGTGGCAAAGCTTTAATTATTTCGTTGTAAATATAAAACTATTCACTCACTTTGACGTGGGTAACGTTTAATTTTCGAATGCTAACAGTTTTGGAAACGTTTTCGACTTAGGGCGACCGCAGCAAGCATCGGAGGCTGAACAAGAACAAACAAAGTAATTAAACACATCAAACGTTTGAAATTGAAGCTGTGACTCAAAGCGTGGCTGTGGAGCAGTGGCAATGGTCACGGTCCACGTTCCGAACCGGGATCACAAAGCACGTCACGATTACATGAATTATGAATGGCTAATAGAAACTCCTTTGCTGAAACCGCGTGTTGCTACACATACGGAATAAGTTCGGTGGTTTTACCAAATCGTTTGTTTGGTTCTTTATGTTTGTTATTAGGAATGTTCTTAGTACTACTGATTGAGACTTTGATTATGACTTGCTTCTTGAACTTGAAATTAAGGAAAGAAAGGAAGTTAAAAAAGTATTTATTTGGTACACAACAATTAACAAACAATAAGAAGACATAAAAAATAACATTGGGTACTTTGCGGCTGCGACAAACAGGTCAGCGTTTTTAAAGAGGAATAATAGTACATTGTTCACCGAGAGGAGAAAGTGACCGATTACCGTCGAGGGTGTCGTTTGAAGCCCGAGCCGTAGGCGAGGGCTTTAAAACACCCGAGATCGGGAATCGCACTTTCTCTCGAGTGATACATAGTGCTTTATACTACACCTACGAGGAAAATAAATAGTACTTTTCAACATTGAGTACATAGACCATAACGTACTTGGTTTGTATTTTTGCGCTTTTTCACTGAAATAAGCTAGCAAAACAGTTTCAGAAAAAGATGCCGCATTTTTTTCACTTTTCCATTGCAAAAAATCGTCGTAAGTTTTATTATATTTTTAATTGATTTCTGTGGTAAAAGATTATCAATCAGTATTTTTGCTGTTTCCTTCAACTGCGGCGGAGTTAAAAAATCTTCATCATCACTATCACTACTTATCATTTTGATAGTTTTATTTTACTTTCTACGAAAACTGAATCCTCAAACAACACACAAATTGAAAATGGCGCCAATGGCGTCTGCAATTTTCACATGTTCTTTTTTCAAATTGTTTATCCTGCCGCCGCAGGGTCGCACTGCCAGCCCGACACCATCCAACACACAGCTAGTGGCCAGTGTCATTTTGCGAACTTGGAGATAAAAACTCACTGTAAAAACTTTTTGGTTTTTGATATTTAGGTTACCGGCGCATAGTCTTACCCAAAATTAAAAAAGAAAAACCACGTAAGAAATGGATTTTCATACACTTTTCTCTCCCGCTCAGATGCGTTTTCTCCCCGCATATTTGTTCGATATACAATGACGTACTTTCTACCGTAAATTTGATAAAGTATCAAGGTACTTTCCAAGCAGGTGTAGTATAAACACATTTTATATATAACATTTCAGTTTTTCTGCTCAATGATTTCTTTGCAAAACATTCATTCAAAAATCTCCTATTCCAGGAAAAGTACTATCAGAAATACGAAATTTAGTGAAAATCTGAATTCTATTCGACTGACACTTGCTTACAGAAAACAGAAAACAGTGTTAACAGAAAATAGTGGTACAATTTGGTCAGTGTAAACTGTAAAAGATACGGAGAGAAGCTCAATGGTTCTAAACACGGCTCGAATAGAAGCCGACCGCAACCGACAACATACTAGACTTATGTTTGTCCCGTGACTGGTTTTACTAGTACCTATTCATTTTAGATTTGTCGTTAAATGTAACTTTAATGAAGAATACGTTCTTTTGTTATCAGAGGGATTCTTTCAAAAGGCGCTCAGTTTTTGGAGCTAAGAACGAGGAGTAAGGGATTTACACCTTCCTAAAACGACCTCGGTGGTCAAAATATCGAGAAAATCCCCGGGTCCTCTTGCTGTGGGTACGGTCTTGCTTTTTTTTTTTTTATTTAGAATAGGTTCGCGTTTGACCACCATCTCACCTGATGGTAAGTGATGATGTGGTCGAAGATGGAGCACGCTTACCTAAAAGTAACCTATTCACTCTTGACTTAAAGACTCCTAGGTTATAGCTATCGGGAAACACACACTCCGGCAGGGAATTCCACTCCTTAGCCGTACGCACAATGAAGGATTTTTTGATAACGCTTGGTGCGTATGGGTGGGATGTCCACTATGTAACGATGGCGCTTCGCCGTTTGTCTCGTAGTCCGATGATGGAACGGGCTTGGTGGAATTAGATTGTGTAATTCCATCGCACACTCCCCGAAATGTAACCGATAGAAAACCGATAGACTTGCAACTCGTCGTCGATGTTCAAGGCTCTGGAGCTTTGATTCGACCAGTGCATCGTTGCCAATGAGTCTTTTGGCCCGCTTCTCGATAGACTCAAGCGCGTCCAGTTGGTATTTAGCAGATCCATCCCAAAGATGAGAGCAGTACTCCATACACGACCGAACCTGGGCTTGATAGAGATTGAGCAACTGTTCGGGTGTGAAGTACCGTCTCACCTTTGCTAGGATTCCCAACTTTTTTGATGCTAGTTGAGCCTTAGCCTCGATAAACGGGCCAAAATTGAGGGTAGAAGTTAATGTTACCCCCAGAAGCTCGATACGGTCGGTTATCTGCCACGGCCACGACGTGTATTTGCCTTGTTTTTTTTTGTTATTTCCTTCTTTCGTGAATTGTTAATCTCTGAATCTTTGTCCTTACCTACTAACATAATATAAGTACCAATTACTAAAGAAAC
Source organism: Tholera decimalis (assembly GCA_943138885.2). NCBI lineage: Eukaryota > Metazoa > Arthropoda > Insecta > Lepidoptera > Noctuidae > Tholera > Tholera decimalis. The sequence goes on along the minus strand of OW964550.2, from coordinate 29,369,020 downwards.
TTAAAGAATTATAATAAGTTTTTAATATTGTTTGCAAGTCGTTCGTCTGTTGGCAACACATCCTTTTTCTTTCTCTTATGAGACCGCTCCGGAGCTTCCAGTACAACGTCTGCTAAAATTAGATTTCCTTGAGCCTCGCTGTATACGGTAGCACGTGACGACTGTGCCACCAACCTCCCTGAGGTCACTTAGTGAGCGGTCAAAGTCCCAATTCTGAGGGCTCACAACACTAAACAAGCAGGCAGTAGAGCTACATTAATTGACAGGCGGGTTTCAGCATGTGAGGCGTGCGCGCCTCGGTGACGTCTTCTCTGAACGGGATCGGCCCTTATGAAGACTACTACAAATCGTTAATTTAGAAGTCTCTCCCTGTATTGGAAATAGCTTGAGATGGAACGGTCTACAACTAGGACCAATGGAGCCCAAAACAAAAATGTTGAAATAAATGAGGGAACTTACCTCGACGCATCCGTTTAAATCTTTGATTAAAATTGTGGATCTCCAATTAATTAATATGATATAGATTTTATTTTATAATATCACTAGCTGACTGCGACTTTGTGCACGTGGATTTTACGTTCCCCTCGTAATAAACAGCAGCCTATGTGCTATATCCAACTATAACCTATCTCAGTGCTAAATTTCATTCATTTCCGTACAGACCTTGTAGCGGAATTGAGTACCTAACAAACAGCCGTACATCCAACTAAGTGTTCATATTTATAATATTAATGTAGATTTAAGAGATTATATCTTAAAGAACCCAATTCGAGATTAAACATCGCCCGTGTAAATACGCAATGAAGAATCACCTTAGAGAGCTTGCCACAGTTGTATCGATGTCATTCGAGCGGCTATTTTCAAATAGAGACGAAGCTATTTTACATAAACCTAGCGCCGCACCTACCTAGATAAATATAGCCCGAACGTCTAAAATTTATTATGAGAAGGCGCTAATGATTATCTAAAAATCAAAACCTGAACGCTAGCTGAGAAGATATACAACCCTTTCAACAAATACTAGGTGGGTGTACATCTCCACAATAAGATTGTCTCACTCTTCATTGTACACCATAACAGAATTAAATAAGGATTTAACAACTAAAAATTGGCCAAGTGCGAGTCAGACTCACCCATGAAGGGTTCCGTAGTAACTATAATAATATCTATACTTAATATTATAAAGCGGAAAAGTCTGTTTGTTTGTTTGTTTGCTTGAACGCGCTAATCTTCGAAAGTACTGGGTGGATTTCAAAAATTCTTCCTGATTATGATAGGCAGTTTCATGAGAAAGGCTATAAGCTATCTAGCATTACGCTACTCCTCTCGGTTTTCCTACAATAAAGGTATTGGTGAAGTAAGTCGGAAGGAAATATGCCGCTAAATTACTATAATCGCGTGAGCTGGCGAAATGCTGAGTTATACGTAAAGATCATGTACTACAAAAATATAGGATTTATGTAGATCTAAAAAAAAGTCCGCGGTACTGCATATCTAACTTTTATAAATAATCCACAATAAGGCAAATTATGTTAAGAAAATATTTAAAAAATAAGGAATGTTTTTGTAGTATTATTATTATGCGGCCATATTAATATTTGCGTTTGAAAGTAATTTCATCATCAAGACAATTTTATGAAGATTATCTTTGCCTTTTACAGTATATAATTTGGACTAATAGTTTAGGAGAAAATGTAAAATTAAAATTATTCAACAACGCTATTCACCGAAACGGCCGCGGCGGCCCGGGGATGCACGACGCGACGCGTTGAGCATGACTCGCGTACTCTACCACTCCGCGATAGATACCGCACTGATAGTGAACCTTATCTTGGTTTCATTTCGACTTCTTGGCTAAGAGACTTCCTATGTAAAATTGTTTCGGCTTCTTTTACGTCAGACGTGTATTTTTGTATCTATACATTTGAATATTTATATTTTACATTCTCTTTAGTTGAATAAGTATTTTTGGTGTTGGTTAAAATAGGGTGTTGTTTTGTTCATCCCACTTTTTATGTCATCGTTCAGTTTAAAGGTATGTTGTAATGAGATACCGCGGCCCCGGAAGGCAAGGGCAGCTGAAGTAACTGGGTGGGCTTATAGTCAGTAGAAGTCTGACACTCCTTCTCGCTCCACTTAGAGCGAGAGAAGTCATTCGATGATTTTCCCACCCGAAAAAACGGGTCAGACATTCAACGTTGGCATAGTTTAAAAGCGATGTTGTTAGGATTCCTTAGCCGAATAGCAAAAAACGGAACCCTTATACTATTCGTCATGTCTATCTGGCCGTCTTTCCGTATGTCACAGTCATTTTATTCCGAAACTATTAAGACTACAGAGTTCAAACTTGATATATAGATGTATTCTGCAAACCGCTTTCCGATTTTTATGCGAAAATAATGTAAAAAAAAACATTAAGGGAGGCTCCCCATACATGGAACTAGAACTAAATTTTTTTTTTACTTCAAGCCTGTACGCCTATGCGGGTGTCGGCGTCTATAAATAGACCTTTAAAAATGATACTGAGGTTCATGTAATCATTTTTGTCAAAGTCAATCGTTTGAAAGATATATTTGGGGACACATTTTACTACTTTGGAAGTGCCAAAGTAGTAAAATGTGTCTCTAACTTTTAAAATAATAAAGTGTAAAATATAAAAAAATATGCTGTAGGTTCTAATGAAAACTTTTAACTAATTGATTCGAACGAGATACAGTTTTTGAGATTTCATTTTCACATTTGCAAAATACGCAAATAAAACTGTCATATAAACATTATGATAACAGCATTTTTTTACGTTAATCTATGCTAGCAAGCATAGCTACGGAATTCTTCGCGAGTCAGTCGAAACATATACGCTTCCAAAGTGGTAAAATGTGTTTCACCCCCCACCCCCTCCTACTTTTATAATAATGGAGTCAAAAACCAAAACAAAATATATGCTGTAGATCTTAATAAAATTTTCAATTAAAATTGGTTTGAACGAGATCGGGTCAGCAGTTTAAAAATACTCTAAATGTATTCTTGACAATATTATTAAATTAAACTATATTTACTTCGCGATTCTCTATCCATTGCGAATTAGATTGACGCATAAAATTACACATTAATAATAGTAGTAGGATTATACGCGGGTGAAACCGCGGGGCACAGCTAGTAATATAATATGTATATCTATTTGACGAATAAAAAAAACCTATAATATTCCTTAAAACTAGCTTTTAACTACAATTTTTACAACTACGCCAAATAACTTTGTTTTTCATAGTGTTTGTATGAATTACAAAGTTATATTTGCGGTTTTATAAAATATGCTGTATCTCAAAAACTGCTAACCCGATCTCGTTCAAACCAATTTTGATTGAAAGTTTACATTAAGATCTACAGACATATATTTTTTTTAGATTTTTCACTCCATTATTATAGAAGTTAGAGGGGGCGGACACACATTTTACCACTTTGGAAGCTTATATCTTTTAAAGGATTGACTTTATGAAAAAGTGGTTTTAGAAACCCTTATATCATTATTAAAGACCTGTCTATAGATACCACACACGCATAGGTTTCATGAAAAAAAATATTTTTAGTTTCAGTTCCATGTATGGGGAGCCCCCCTTTATTTTAAATATTTTTTTATTTTTTTTTCATAAAATCGGAAAGCGGTTCACAGAATACATCTACTTATCAAGTTTCACATGTATAGCTCTAACAGTTTCGGAATAAAATGGCTGTGACATACGGACGGACGGACAGACGGACAGACATGTCGAAACTATAAGGGTTCCGTTTTTTGCCATTCGGCTACGGAACCCTAAAAAGAAACATTTATGTTCATTCATATTTAAACAAGATGAGGTAATAAAGAATATTACATATATAAATACAAGATAAGCGCAAAATCAGGTAAAAAGGATATAAAGAAAGAGGTTTAAGAAAGGGGCGGTCTTAACGCTAAAAGCGATCTTTACTATAAGGTTCTAAGTTTAAATATATATATTTATTTATATTTAAACTTAGAACCTTATAGTATAAATGTAATAATAAGGTTCACAAATCTATTTTTTTTTTCATTTATTTTATTAACAATCTACTAACAAACGAGTGTATTTTTACGCGTAGTTTACCACCACCGTCTATACAAAAATTGACCAAGTGCGAGTCAGACTCGCCCATGAAGGGTTCCGTAGTAACTATAATAATATAATATAATATGTATATTTATTTGACGAATAAAAAAAACCTTCAAAATTTCTTAAAACTAGCTTATTTACATTTTTACAATTACGCTAAATAACTTTGCTTTTCATAGTGTTTGTATGAATTACAAAGTTATATTTGCGGTTTTAGAAACTATGCTGTATCTCAAAAACTGCTGATCCGATTTCGTTCAAACTAATTTTGGTTAAAAGTTTACATTAAGATCTACAGACATATATTTTGTTTAGATTTTTCACTCCATTATTATAGAAGTTAGAGGGGGAGACACACATTTTACTACTTTGGAAGCTTATATCTTTTAAACAATTAACTTTATGAAAAAGTGGTTTTAGAAACTCTCATATCATTTTTAAAGACCTGTCTATAGATACCACACACGTATAGGTTTCATAAAAATACATTCACAACCTAGAGAGGGTACAGTATAAATTTTTAAGATCAACGCACTACAGATGCTTTCGTAGAACTTTAAGTTACGATAAACTATTAAATTATTACAAATTAAGCAAATTGAAGTCCAGGCGCACTCTTCTTGAGACAATGTTTCTGTATGATCTCTGTAATAACCGTTATGACTGTTCTGACCTAACGAATAATCTATGTTATATTGTACCTAGAACTGTGGTAAGACGAGAGGTGCGCGTGCGTCCACTGTTTGCGGTATTTTCTTGTCGTACTAATGCTGGGAACCGTGCACCTTTGCGTCGCATAGTGAAAACCTATAACTCACATTTTGCAGATATTGATATATTTTCGTTGTCTGCCAACAAATTTCGCAATATTGTTAGTGTTGAAATGAAAAACTCAGAAACATAGGATATAGTGTCACTCGTGCATGTTTTAAAACGACTTAGTTTATAATTATATAAAATGTGGATAACGTAGTGGGTTACACACTTATACATATTGTTGCATGATAATTTTAAGTTCATTTACAGTGTGTAATTGTTTGTTTTCCCGAATAAATAAAATAAAAATAAAATAAATAAAATTAAAAAAAAATATTTTCAGATCTAGTTCCATGTTTGGGGACCCCCCTTTATTTTAAATATTTTTAATTTTTTTTTCTTAAAATCGGAAAGCGGTTCACAGAATACATCTACCTACCAAGTTTCACATGTATAGTCTTCGGAATAAAATACCTGTGACATACGGACGGACGGACAGACAGACAGACAGACAGACGACAGACATGTCGAAACTATAAGGGTTCCGTTTTTTGCCATTCGGCTACGGAACCCTAAAAAGCGTTCCAGTGCATAGATAGTCAACCTCGATAACCACTGTTAGGCTAATGGCAACGTTTTCGCTACTAAAATTAGTTTTGGTATCCACTGTTATCTATTACAGTATTAGTACAAGTATTTTATGTGACCTTATCATAATTACGATATTGTTATTGAGACGGATCAACTTCATTTGCTGGCGTTTTTAACAGTAATGTAATGTAGACTGTTGAATTTAATTATATAATGTAGACATGAAGTCTACATTACATAATTAGAATAACATTACATAATTATTAGAATTAATTCGAATAACATTCCTATTCTTTCTATCCTTATCTATAGACGATAGATATCGTACCATAGTAATATGTAAAATCTCCCACTGCATCGGTGATGTTAAAACTGGTTCAATTTTAAATTAGTTTAATAAAACATCCTTTTCACATTTTTTGATTTATTTGTCGCAGGTTAATCTGATTGTCACCTATCAGGTGTTATATTTTATAGGCCTACCACACGCACAAACTTCACCACAGTTTTGCATGCGCAAGCTTCTCGCATGAAAAAACTGTACACGGACAGCATTACCACACGGCACAGGCCACATTTTCGTCGAAATCGTCGGCGTGGAAACAACAATGTTTCCCAGTGAAGAACTATTTTTTCTGCTACTATTTTTCAAGTGTTTGCTAGTGAAAAAAAAAAGACAATGCAAAACTCAGGCAGAGATTTATAAAGACTTATAAATTCAGCCAAGAAGTCGCGATTGTACATTCGCAAATATGGGCCTACCACACGCACAAGCTTCACCACAGTTTTGCCCACAGATAACTTTAAATAAGTCAGAGACAGATAGGACAGTAATATGGTACGTCTAGTTCCAAAAATATGCGCCAAGCGCTCGTGTAGTAATGTCATCTAGTGATGACCCACAGCGTACTATAAACGTCACGATAACCATCGATCGATATCGATATCGAAATATCGATAGCATAGTGATGCGCCATGAATAATTAATTCTTATAGGGTTAATTTTATTATTTGCAAGGTTCACTGTTTCTTTCGTTAAATCCAATGGATACGAATTTAACGAAAGAAATATAAAAATAAAACGAGTTTTCAGATTTTACTTTTTATTTGTTTTTCCTCTTATCCTATGGGCTTTGTATTTCTTGAAGGCAATTGTTGTGGTGCACATATCTGCTTCACAGTTTTTTCTTGTACACCTCCTTTTTCTTTTCCGAATCACATCTGTAAATAGAAGAAAAATTCAATTCTAAATAAAGACGAATCAGGTAACTATTTCGGGATCCTGAGCAACATTCTAACATTTGCCATTACACTATTTCTAAAAGCTTAGTTTTTTCAGTATTGCTTATAAAATTTCGTTTTTGACATCTCTAAAATAAAATCAAGAACAAGCACACCATAACGGCTCTGATCAGAATCAATTCCTACTTAAGTATACAAATATACATATTGTGCCGCAGTGGTAGACGCCCACGGCATCGGACGTCGGCCGACGATCTCCGGCCATCGTAGGCGCGGGCATGCGGACAGCGAGTAAAGGGCAACTCGCTGTCCGACCATGGACCATGCCCGGGTCGACGGCGCGATGTGTTCCACGCGCGCCTCAAAGAGCGTCAGTAACATGACGAGGCCCCCCCTGTAGAGGGCCGAAGCCTGCCGGGGTCGTGGGACTTATCCCATTACCGTGACCCCGGAACGTAAAGGGCTATTGAAGGAACACCGTGGATTTTAGTCAGTACAAGTCTGACAGTCCCTCCGGCCCTGCCCGGGGTGGGAGGACTTATTTGATGATTTTACCACGTAAAAATAAAGAAAAAAATATATACATATTGTAACATATTTATGCAGATATTTAACTTTATGGTTTTTAACTGATCATATTTATATGATAAACTAGTACCCATGAGGGGCTTCGCTCCCGTGGATTCTATCACGGTAAAAACATAACTCTCTTTTTTTGCAGTCGCGTAAAGAGTAGCCTATAACCTTCCTCAAGCTTCAAGCTACTTCCATACCAAATTGCATACAAATCTACCCAGTACTTTCGAAGATTAGCGCGTTCAAGCAAACAAACAAACTTTTCCGCTTTATAATATTAGTATCGATAGAATATTCTATGATAAGAAATTAAAAGTTGTTAAAAATTATTACCTGTATTGTATTGAGAGATGAAGATGCAGGAGGATCTGCATACATATCTGCAGTTCTTGAATATAAATGATCAACTGGATGTTACACTTGTAAATAATTACAAACACATTAATACAGATAAAGGCACCCCATGCTCTACTTCTTCAGTGGAAAAACGACATGGATAACCATCTTTGAGACGATTACCCTCGCCATCCAGTTTGTATTTGTCGAAATGTTTTTGGGACACACGTTTATTCACTAACTGATACTTTGATAGACCAAGAAGTTCGGAATTCACTGATACCAAAAACGACAGTCACAAAGCCCTAAGTTTATCGTCCTTAGGTAAATTATAAAGGCGATGGATGAGTTTTGTTGGTTGAAATACAACCGACAACACAGCATTTGATAGGAGCCATGGCCGCAAACCAAAGCACCAGAGCACTGCAGTATAATTCGTATTGAGCAAGGAACTTGGAATCTATCTCAACTTAAGCAATACAGCGAGGAGAATGACTAGTAAACAAACTGTAATCCGGCAGCACACGAGCTTCGACACGAATGACGGAAAATCCAATCTGTTATCTGTCACTCGTCAGTTTTAACCAAGGATCTTCTACCTAAGTTCCTTGGTTTTAACATAGTGTATTACATTCTCTTTGGTCAGTTTTACTTAACAAAATGGCTGCCAAAAACATGGTTGCCGGCGACAGTAGCGCTATAACGCAGATTTTGGTACTATGCTGTCGCAGGCCTGGTTTTGCCTGCGCAAGCCGGTTTGTACACGGAACACCGTGCGTGTGGTTGGTAAAACTGTATAACGCGCAAACCCCACAGCGCGGCCTGCGCATTCTTCGACTTGCTTGAAATTTTGCCTGCGCAAGCCCGGCCTGCGCGTACTTGCCTGTGTGTGTGGTTGGGCGTTCAGTGTTCAAGCCACAGTCGAGGCTAGTTGTCGTTCGGTGAGGTAGGTATACGTGGACGTCCGTCACTCAAAAATGGCAGTTTTGCGAATGTACAATCGCGACTTCTTGACTGAATTTATAAGTCTTTATAAATCTCTGCCTGACTTTTGCATTGTCTTTTTTTTCACTAACAAACACTTGAAAAATAGTAGCAGAAAAAATAGTTCTTCACTGGGAAACATTGTTATTTCCACGCCGACGATTTCGACAAAAATGTGGCCTGCGCGTACTTAACTGTGCCGTGTGGTAATGCCGTCCGTGTACAGTTTTTTCATGCGAGAAGCTTGCGCAGGCAGAACTGTAGTGAAGTTTGTGCGTGTGGTAGGCCCTTTATACTAAAATATAGGCCGAGAATCCGTACAACGGTCATTCTATTCGGGCTAGCGATAACCAACCCGCTTGCGCTGATGGTTGACTGCGGCAGCGAATTGCAATATGCAGAGTTGATTGATTGATTGATTCAAAGAGTATGTAATACACTATGTGTGATTGATTTTAGTTGGAGCATAGACCACACAGGAATACATAGTAACAACGACAACCATTTAAAAATAATCTAACTACCAAAAAGAACAAAGTTTAAAACCATTCTTTTTTAAATTTTACCGACCCATTCTTAATTGAAAATATTACAACTGGCAACAAACGTCAAATTGACACACAACGTGTTCCAAAACCAAAATCAATTTTAACATACGCAGATGGCCAGTGCAGACATTTTATTGGGGTGAACATTTAAGCCGCGGTCGGACCTGCTCGAGAGGGCTCACAGGACAGACCCACAGACATTTATAAAGCAATTGAATCACGCCCCAACGTCTTGACCGGTCTTTGTGGAATGGGAATTGTAATGAGCCTGTTTTAGTTCATGATTGTGGTAAGAGTAGGTATGGTGGGTATGGAGTATGTATCCGCACTTATTTTTTTTAAAGAAAGCTTGCGTTTATATTTGCAATCCAACAAGTAATTATCAACAAGGTCTAGTCAGCAAGCGGCATTTCCCACCTATCCCTTTTCTTCTACATTCTACCATAACATTTAACATAAGAATCTCAACCGTAAAAAACATCAATAAATATAGCACTTTACTTTTAATATGTACGGATTTTTATTATTCAATCACACCAAAATGGTAAACGGAAATGGATGAAATTCACAGTGATAGACTGGAATAAGGCTAAGGCTACTTTTGTCCCAGAATGAAAATGGCAGCCCCGAATACATATTCTAGCATATTTATAAGCTGTTACACGTTAACATGTTTTATCTATAGATAATTTGAGTAGTTGCTGGACAAATCCTCTTCGACGGGTCCTGCTTAGATGGATGGTCATCTAAATTTAATGCCTAATCCCTCAGCCTGAAAGCGATATAGCCATTAACGGATAATAGTAATGGCTTGCACTATTGAATAGATTATGTAATCAATTTACGTACCGATACATTATGGCGTGAAGAAAATAATTATGTTTTTCTATAAAGTAATCTGGTGTAGTTAAAAAACAAGCCTTAATTTATAAAAAAATGGGTTATTTATTTTTGAAATTACATAGTAACGCTGCGCTTGAAAAAAAAAACACTTTTTTACTTTTGATGTGGCAAAATGTAGATACACAATTCCAGATTACACTTAAGTGTAGGATAAAAGATAAGAGGTTACAAAATAAATAATCAGTGACGCTAAACGCTAGAAAAACCAGTTACAAGGGTCATCTGCCTGTCCATTAAGTGACTGATTAAAAAAATTGTTAAAAATTTTTGGAATTGAGCTTTAAACATTTTCATAAAATATCCCAACTACGTTAACCAGCATCCCAGGCCATACCAAGCAAATACTATAGAAACATAACATACATGTAACACCCAGTAGAAATTACAAATAACGAGGCTTCGCGGCAGGCAATAGATATATTTTATCGGCTTACTCACACATTATCAAGACCGCCGCCACACACCCTCAACGTTTGTCGATGATGTACTAACACCCTTATAACGTTCCTTGTCGTCATCAAACACTGATCGTCTTAAGGATAAAGCTATAAACTGTGGTGGACCTTGCTCTATTTATTTTCCTCCAAGCAATAATGTTCCTATTGACTTATTGACATAGTGCCAAAATGGCATGTCAATATTTGGAGTAGAGCTACCATGAATTGTGAAAAAATTACAGAGGCGAAATAAGTTCTGTTATAAGGTTTTGCCAAATTAAGGCCACCATAGACAAGAAAATAAGGAGTCATTAATCTCATAGATAGCCTTATAGTAAGTCAAAAGTAATTACAAAACGTAGATGAAAAGTTTCATGGAATGAGCCAATTTTCTTAGTTAAGTTTAGCAGTTTTTGTTTTGCGATTACTAAAATTATGATTACTGAATTACAGTGTACTCGTATCTGTAAAACTGAGTATCTGATATAAACAATTTGATATCTCTACCCTTTCCTGAGAAAAAGCTGACGGACACACTGACAACATTGTGTTCCTAAAAGAGTTCCGTTACAGAACCCTATAATAATATATTGTATCATAAGGGAGCAAAATTATATTTTTATTTATTTATTTATTTAAAGAAGGTCGGTTAAATTAGGCCCACTAGCGGTGTAATAGCGGACACAAATGAAATATATATTTAAACTAGTATTTGCGTGTTGCGCGAGGTGCAAGCACCTCGCGTGCTTGTGAAAACAAAACAAAAAATGAGGGGGAGGCGATGAGGGGGGTGTTGCACAATTATTTCGACTAAAGCATTGCCCCTCTAAATGAATCTGAAAAAAAAATGTTCCTAGTCTCTTAATTTCCGAGATCCGCCTAAAGGGGAGAGAAGGGAGGCAAGGGGGGTGACTTTGAAAAATGGTTTTTACTTTACCGAGCCTCCTCTATACGAATCCGTAAAAAAAAAATACGGGTCTCGTAGTTTCCGAGATACGATAGGGAGGGGGGAGAAGGGGGGTGAAAAGGGGAGGTTTGGCACTTTTCCCGTAGGTTTGAGAGTTAGTATCTGCGTGTTGCGCGAGGTGCAAGCACCTCGCGTGTTAAATAAAAAAAAAATGGGGGGGGGGTGATGGGGGGGGTTGCACAATTATTTTGACTAAAGCATTGCCCCTCTAAACGAATCTGAAAAAAAAATGTTCCATGTCTCTTAATTTCCGAGATCTGCCTAAAGGGGGTGAGAAGGGGGGCAAGGGGGGCGACTTTGAAAAATGTTTTCTACTTCACCGAGCCTCCTCTATACGAATCCGTAAAAAAAAGAATACTGGTCTCGTAGTTTCCGAGATACGATAGGGAGGGGGAGAAGGGGGGTGAAAAGGGGAGGTTTGGCACTTTTCCCGTAGGTTTGAGTTGTTTACGAATCTGTCAAAATATACCCACCTCCCCATCCACCATCTGGGAGAACAATTATGTCAGTGAGTGAGTGAGTCAGTCAGTGAGTCAGTGGTAATTTAGCTTTATATAGTATAATAAAACTTTTATTTAATAGTTATTTATCGTAATTTTTATACGACTTTTAATCATGGGGTAATGAAAAACACAATAAAAAGGAGATATAGCGGAAGTCATTGTGAATAAATTATCTGTCAGCCATGACATCTGCATTTCCTAATTCCAAGGTTGCCAGGGGGTTAAATAGTATAATATTGTAAGTAGAGGGGTCAAGATTTCTCATTATTATTTATATTTTATATTATTATTAAAAATAGATCCATTTTGAAAGTCTAAATATATCAGTTAACGCATTACGTAAATATTTTCGTTAATTACAACGTTTTTGGTCCATAATAACTGTAGCTTTGTGTTTATTTCGATAGTGGATAAAAATGCTAGAAGCCAAATTATAAAAACTCAAGAAACGTCAAAGGAGCTAAAAAAATCATTTTATACTCTTACTGTTGCCGCTGTGAAGGGTCAGGCTGGGTCAGGCCGTTGTGTCCTCATTCCGGGGAGCCCTCGTCCGGTCATTAACAAAAATGTTATTACGGCACGCTTTCGGTCGGCTTTTATGTTTTGACAAGATACTTGATAAAGTACTGGTAAAACAAAATGACTAAATGTTTATTTATGCATTTTATATAAATTTACTGACTCTCAACTTCAGTAAGACATCCTACATCCCTTTCGCCATTCGCCGTAGCTCCACACCAGACCACACATTCTTCATAGTAGCGCACACTTAGAGAGTCAGCAAAACCCGATACTCTGAGAATAGTCTTTCACGCATTATGTCAATCCGTCATTGGGTATTGCATAACTGTATGGGGTGGAGCAACAAAAACCAAAGCGATTAGAGTTGAAAGAGCACAGAGGGCCATTCTCAAAGTTATGTTACGGAAACCATACCGGTACGCTACAAAACGGCTGTATTGTAACTGCAAAATACTAACAGTCCGTCAGCTCTTCGTGCTTCAAACTGTTCTTAGAAGACACTCCATTGTCCCTCCATCTGATCCAAAAAAACGATCGAATATTCCGCCAGGTACTCAACACAAAACCACTTTTGCGAAACACCAATATTATACATTAAGCTCATACATCTACAAAAACACTCATAATGAATTAAATATTCTCGACATGAATAAACACCAACTAAGGTCTAGGGTGACAGATTGGCTCCTTCAGCTAGACTACTCACAAACTGAGACCTTATTTACATACCTACATATAAAAAATGTACCTACGTAGAGTTTATCTCTCACAACAACAGCCAACTCTCAATCAAATGAATCTGCACTAGCACTTACTTACACACCATAACTCACACAAACACAAGTACGCTCCAAAATTACAGAATTCATAAACACACTCAACACTGAACACACTTTCTCACACACTGAACACCCTCCCCTGCATTTGCCTTTCACACCCAGACTGATCAATGTTTAGGTTTACCGCATAAAAATTAAAATTAAAAATGAATTCCGCGGACACAGTCCTCTGTCTAGTCCATTAAGTAAATATGCATAAATGTAACTCTATAGCCGGACAGTGCCCCCTAAGATATAGGCTTTGCCTAGTTTAGGGATCAGGGTGGCAACTAGTATTTATTTATGTACATATGTATATTATGACACTTACAAAAGAAAAAAACATATATACAGACAAAAGAGCACAAAGGTGCTGCTTATTTCCTGCAAGAAATTTCTTCCAGCAGACCTGCGACAGGAGAGTTGAAGAGGAGATGATAGACACAGTGTGTATAAATACTAATTACGATAAATAAAACATACTTAGCTAATAAATTAAGCTATAATGATATAATAAACAAATATATACATACATAGAGTTAAAATACATATTAATAGTAATAGATTAGATAGTAATAGTAATTTACTTTTATTTCCATCTAATTAAAATTTGTAAACAAGTCAATGTACATACGTAAACATGTATTTTTTTGTGGTAAATAAATTAAATATCTTATCTTATACATTATTTATTTGAGATATTTATTTTACGTTATGTAAGTAGGTATATTATATTTATTTCAACAGATTAAATTTCAAAGAAAGATCTGTAACAAAGAGGAGCATGTAAAATAAAATAATGGAAGAATACGAAAAAAAAAAATATTTCGTATTTAGAAAAGATCCGCCTATTTGCTGTGTTCATTCAAGCAAAAACTGTTATTTATTTTCATTAAGTCTTAATTATTAGATTATTACAAAAAAAAATCCTTTATTATGACTGATATTTTTTTTACTTTGTTAGTGCTACTCTTACCTATTATTACCTACAGTCACACATCCGTGAGTTTTGTCGTAGTAATTTGATTAAACGAAAATGTCATGACATTACTTACTGATATTTCCTGAAAACAAAATAAAAACGGGCGCGTACCAGCTGAAGGCGTGCCGGAATAACAAAATTTTCGATGTGAGGGCGTCCCGGACGAGGGCTCCCCGGAATGAGGGCGCAATGGCCTGACCCGCTGTGAATAGTATTCACAGCGGCGTAAGAGTATAAACGCATGAGTCTGTACGAATAGAATACTCCTACTTTTTAGATGATTTATTAATTATGAAAATGAATAAAAAGAACCTAATTCAAACTACTTTTAGTTTGAATTAAGTTCTTTTTTATTCATTTTCGGTTTTATTTCTCAATGACCTTAAATGTTTTTACTTTTCATAACCTAAAAAACGTTTTTGTTATCTCTCTGTTATCTCGGTATTCTCATGATCATTATTGATATTGACGTTTTTATAGTAAATGGTGTTTATTACCAGTCAATTTCAGTCAAAAGTGGGCCGGATGAAGTATGGGCCGTTGCCGGAGTCACGGACTATAATTGATAAGCCACTTTCAAGATTTCCAATTTTGCAGTTTTATACATTCACGAGATTACACGATTAAACACGAACTCAAACCGAATGCTCGGAAACAAAATGACAAATTACTAATAATCGGAAATAGTCTTATCCATAGAGGTTGAAAATGACTTTATAAGTTGTCAATGATAAATCCATACAACGGTGCTTACGTGTATCCCATCTATTTGATACTGACCTCCTTTGAAATAGTCCTCATTAAATACTCTTTATTTCTGAAATCCTATCCGAAGACAGAGTGACAGTTGAAATGTCGATGTCAGAAAAGATTTGGAGACGAAAATTTCGAATTTTGGTGAATCGTAGCCGTAGTTATTAACGCGAAAATGCCAGCTGCAATTTCTGAAGAAATTCGCTATAGAATCATAACAATGCATCAGCAGGGTCTGAGCATTCGTGCAATTTCGAGAGATCTGCACTTGACGGTGAGCTTATTCACTCAATCTATATGTTTTTGAATTTTTTTAAAAAGGTAATTATCTAAGTCCATTAACTTGAAAGTTGTTATTTTTTTAGCGAAACACCGTTTCTTTGTGGGTAAGACGATACGCCGAAGAAGGACATATAAATGATCGTCGCCGAAACAACCATCGCCCTTCTGCATTAAGCGAAACTCAGAGAACTGAAATGCTCCGCGAATATGAAGTTGATGGATTTATACCAACGCAGCGTTACGCGGAACGTTTTGATGTGAATCCCAGAACCATCCGAAGGCATCTTCACTCAATGAATTTGCATCATAGGATTCCTGCCTACAAAGTCGATATGACATACGCTCATAAAACCGCACGTGTAAATTTTGCACACCGATTTTTAAATTTCGATTGGTCATCAACTATTTTTTGTGATGAGAAGTCATTCCAATCAAGCGATCATGGCCGCTTACACCTATGGCGATATAACAGTTCACGGTATGATGCAGATAACGTCATACCAAATAGGGAATCAGGAAGGATACCGAAGGTGTAGGCGAGCTTGTTCAACTACCACCTCGTGCAAATGCCGTGAACTATATAAGGATTTTGGAAGATTTTATGCTTCCGTCTGTAAGGATTGTGTATCCACAGCACGAAAAGGAAAATATTAATTTTGTTCACGATAATTCTGCCATACATCGAGCAAGGACTGTCAGGACCTGGTTTGAAGCACATACAGACATAACGGTGATTCCATGGCCAGCTAAATCCCCGGACCTGAATCCCATAGAAAATCTGTGGGGTTTAATGGTGCAGTGATGGGATCACCGTAATGAACGAAGAAAGGAAGATCTGGCTCAACATTGTCAAGAAGTATGGGAGAACATGCGAGGGACTGATATTTGCACTCGTCTGGTTAGCTCCATGCAATCACGACTGCAAGCTGTAATAGACAGCCAGGGAGCATTTACAAGATATTAAGACAGTCCAACAGTTTTGATTCTTATTATACAAAATAAAATAATTATTCAAATAATATAGTGTTTTTTTTGCTTAGCACATTTTATGACATTTATAATAGCTAAAACGTAAACTCTTTAGTAGAAATAGCAAATAAAACTTCTTGCAAGATGGCGGCAGTTAGGTGTTATCTATGTTTAATACATAATCATAATTATCGTGAACGTCATCTTGGACGCTACGCGTTCGGATAAAATCGTGGTTTCGAGTTTTTCCGATGTCTAAATTATACCAACTATAATTTCTCCGTACACCAACGTTACTATGGCTACGCTAAAACAATTGTCGCTAGGTTACGGTTTCTACACCTGCAATTCGTCGACTTTAGGTAGTCACTCTGTTCTGTGTACGAATATAACCGATTAAACCCGATTTGCATTACACGGCTAAAATACGAATGGTGGCAAGTGGCTCATCATTTATAGTCCGTGACTGTACAATGGTGTTACATGGGCGGACTTAATGCAGCAAGGCATAGTCTACCAGTCAACCTTTGGGTGCTTTTTTGAATCCCAAGCGTAGCGAGGGATCCAAAGTACGTCGCCCTAGCCAAAAATATATTTTGCGCCCGAGTGATACACTCTACTTTTCATCACCCACTATGAGAAAATAAAAGGTGCCTCATATTTTATTGTAATATTATTATTTAATAAAACATAGAGTAACAACCAAATTGAAATTAAATAGTATCTAATAATAAAACAACTAAAAACCTATATTTAAATTTGAGACATTTTGGCAATTATGTAAATTTATTTTCTTTCATCTTTAATCTTTGTTTAAACTTACCTAGTAATAGTTTGTTTACGATGGAACGCTGACATGTAAACTACTTGTATGAGCGTTAATGGCTGCAACACAATTTACAACTAATGCAGTCATTATCGTACTCTTATTTGTGTTTTTAGTTCCAATTTTTTTTTTTTTAATTATAATTATTATTGTTGCAGTTTTATTAAGATTAGAGATTGTTGTACATTTTATATTCTGCGTGTTTGAAATAATGTCCAAATCTGTGTTTGGATGTATATGGGCGCGGTGACAGTGACATGGATGGATTAACTGAAGGTTGCAATTTAATGTTTTCCACGATGCGTTCACATGTTTTCGCCTTATTCTCAATGGAATCTTCTATATACCCCTCTACTACAGCACTCGACTTCCATCCTCCGTGCCGTTTGAGAACAGTTAAGTCAGCTCCAGAATCTGCCAAAAGGGCAGCAGAAGTACGACGAAAACAATGTCCTGTATACAGTTTGATATCTGGTAACTTCAAATAAGTAGTGATTTCTTGGGGCATATTAGAAATTTTATTTTTTCCCATTACTTGTCTGAAGCACTTGTCATTTTGATAACGGATGAAAACCGATTGGTCTTCATATCAGCAGGACGCAGGCCCAGGTATTTCTGTACAATAGTTTTGTATTCTCCTCGAAGGAATCGAAGGATTTACGAAGGATCGGTCAATTTTTGTTTTGTGTCTGTCAGTTTTACTAACAGTGATTTTCGACATCATCAACAGTTATTTTTAAAAGTTAATTGCCACGACAAGCTCCCTGTACTTCGAAAATTAAAGCCACCTGTAACAAAACCGAATGTGAATAAGGCAAGTATCTATCAAGGTACAGGTTACAATAAAATGCGCATTTTAAAACACTATGGTTATACTTTACTAATCCACCATATACATACATGGTTACTTACTTTTACGGCAACAAAGACTTTGTCGGGTGCCTCATTAAGGAAAGTCTCCACGTTTTTTACTGAGAACACTTTGGATTTTTGAGGTTTAAACCCATCAGACATCCTCTTCAGATACGCTATTAATTTCAAATATGTGTCCAGTTTTACGTCGTTATTAGAATTGACTGTTGATTGAATAGGTACTCCAAAGAGTGAAAGATTGTTTAGTTTTATCTAAGTACTGGAAGTAGGCCAAAACACAGATTCTGAAAAATTCTTGGCGCCTGTTGCATTTCTCCTTTCAATAAAATTACCATAGGCTTTCATATATTTCTCCTGTGATTTTGCAGGTAATAGATTATCCATCACAATTCTTGCGTCAGTTCTAATACTTTCAGGAGTTAATTCTATACTTTCACTGTCACTTGAAGAACTCATTTTTCAACACAAAACCATGAATTTCTAACAATCCGTGAAAATTGACGAAAACGCTGGCTGTGCTGTTCACGCGTTTTTAATTTGATTTCTTTTTTTTTTTTATTTAGTTGGTTTTTATTTAGTTATGATACAATCTACTATTTTAATTTTGTATTAGTAAGGAGAAAATCGTATCTCAATGATGACTTATTTCATCTGAGTAAATAATTAAAAGATCATTACAAGTTCAAAATAAGGAATCTTTACAGCGTGAGTTAAGCCTTTAAGACTTCTCGAGAATATGACCAATAGGCATCCGCAATATAGGAGGACATGAGCCATCCTTCAAAAACCTGCACACATAGTTAGCATTTGCAACCTCACAATAACATATACCTACAATTGTTTTATAATGTTTAAGATCTCAGGGAGATAAATGAAATAAGTGGAGTGTATAATATGAAAATATATTTGAGTAGCAAAAAGTAAGTAGCCCACCCACCCAGCCACCCAGCTGTCACTTTAAATGGTGGTATCTTGAACCGTGTTTATCAGTTTAAATATTTAGGCCACATTATAACTGATGATTTAAGGGACAGTCTGGATATTGAAAGGGAGCGGAGAGCATTGGCAGTGAGGTGTAATATGCTGGTCCGAAGGTTCTCGCGTTGTACAGGTGCCGTTAAAGTTACACTTTTCAAAGCTTACTGTCAAACTTTTTACACGTGTAGCCTTTGGACTAGTTGTACCCTAAAATCTGTCAATGCACTTCGTGTACAGTATAACAATGCATTCAGGATGCTGTTAGGGCTGCCACGCTTCTGTAGCGCGTCGGGCATGTTCGCGGACGCGCACACTGACTGTTTCGCTGCGATCAGACGCAAGCGAGCAGCGTCCTTGCTCAGCAGAGTGCGTGCTAGCACTAACAGTCTCCTGAGTGTCATTGCCAGTAAATTAGACTGTCCTATTATTCACTTTTTGAGTCAACTACATGTACGTACATGTAATTGACTCAAAATTTTAATTTTAATTTAGTTTTTAAAGTTACTAACATAGTTTTAAGTAGTGCTACTAATGATAATTAGGTATTAATTGTATTGGTTATGGGAAGAAAATACTGAAATAAATGATTATATTATTATTGTTACAGTGAGGGGTCGATAGAGGGACGCGTGTGCCTTAGAAGCTGTCTGATCGAGTGAGTGCGCTGCTCGCCGTCTGCTGCGCGCCGGTGCTCCACCCCGCGCCCGCCGCCCGCCGCCTCAGCCGTCGGTGACGTCAGTCGTCTATATGCTCACGCGTTTGATGCGTGAACATCCTCCCGCCTGTTGACGTCTTCGAAGGGAAGAGGGCAAATATGATTGAACCCTCTTGTGATGACTCCTCTCTTTGTCTTCACGTCTGCTACGCGTGTGATGCCGTCGACGCCTGCATATGTTCGTACCACACGTCCCAGTGACCAAACAAGTGGGGACACTGGGCCAGCATAGTCAACGCTACAGTAAAAAAATGGAAAATTTATAATTGTTCTAGAGCATGGAAGTTGACCCATAATTGGTTGTATGTTTTGGCACTTGTATCTAAAGCATTTTACACATTGTTTGACGACAGCCTTAGCAAGATTCCTGCCGCCTAAAGGCCAATAGTTGAGTCGTATGTTTGCCAACAACAATTGCGGACCCGCGTGAAGCAATTTTTTATGTTGCATATGAAACAGAATCTTAGTCAGATGGAGTTTACTGCAAAGTAAAGTTGGATGTTTCGTATTAAACTCGTGAGGCGAATTGTCAAGTCTGCCGCCTACGCGCATAATTCCCTTTTGGTCTAAAAATGGTGTCAGTGAAATCAAACGATTTTTACGAGGCAGAGATTTTCCGGCCTTTAAAATGTTGTACTCTTTTGGGAACATCTCCGCTTGTGCACTATACAGTAAACACGTTAAGGCTTTATCTAATTCATCACTAGAGAGCGAACCAACCAATTTGCAATGATTATTCCTTAAATTAAATATAAATCTATTGATGTAGGCAACGATTCTTAGAAGATAATTGAAATTGGAATGCTTATGAATTAAATTAGTTATTGAGTTATTATTTGATTGATTAGAATTGTGAGTGGGTAAACTGTTATTTTGATTAGTGAAATTACACACTACTTCTGGTAGATCGTGTTTCACGCTATTACAGGGCATACTCGGCCAGCTACTTTCGCAGCTTTGCAAAAAACTAGGGCCCGACCACCATAACGAGCATTCACCGATAGAATCGGCCCTCGCCCCACGAGAAACAAGGTCCGCCGGATTGTCCTTCGATGGTACATACCTCCACCTGTCACCGGCAGTGCTTTCCTGAATTTCAGCGACTCGATTACGTACAAAGGGTTTTAGCTGATTTGGTAATGTGTTAAGCCACCGTAAGGTCCACTAAGAACCATTTAAGAAAGTTGCTAAATCTCACAGACAGATCAGACAGACGGCGAGCAGCGCATTCACTCGATCAGACAGCTTCTAAGGCACACGCGTCCCTTTATCGACCCCTCACTGTATCGCTACTTACTTTTTGCTACTCAAATATATTTTCATATTATACAGTCCACTTATTTCATTTATCTCCCTGAGATCTTAAACAATAATATTACACTTTAATACATTTGCGAAGTAACATTGAGTAAAATTTCATAAAACATAATATTATGTATCAAAAAATCAGTCCTGCCTTTGACATAGAGCGGGGCGTGAGACAAGAGGACCCACTGTCACCAAAGCTTTTCATAGCCATGCTAGAGCAAATATTTCGATCTCAGACGTGGGACAAACTTGGCCTCAACATACATAGACAATACCTATCATACTTGCGATTTGCTGACGACCTTGTCTTGCTTTCTGAAGATTCAAACGAGCTGCAGTGCATGCTAGAGTCTCTCAATGTGAAAAGTAAAACCAAAGTTATGACAAACTATACTAAAAAGACAATAACACTCAACTCTACACCTCTTGACCATTCAAGAGGTGTAGAGTTGAGTGTTATTAATTGTCTTTTCAATTGAGCCATGTCAATGAATACAAATATTTGAGACACTTGATCTCTAACAAAGACTGTACAAAGTTAGAAATAGACAGAAGAATGAAAAGTACGTGGTACAAATACTGGGCTATGAAAGAAATATTTAAGAGTTCACTATGTACTGAGCTAAAGAAAAACCTATGGAGATATACCTGATGCCGTGCCTAACTTACGCCTGACAAACATGGCCTCTAACAGAGAATTCTCTACATAAATTAAGAGTCTGCCAGAGAGCAATAGAGAGAAGCTTTATAGGCCACAAATTAAGGGATAGAGACAGTAACAGCTCAATAAGACAACAAACCAAGGCCAAAGACGTAATCAAACAAATACTTAGGCTAAAATGGAAATGGGCGGGACGTTTACAAAGAGTGACCTATATCAGGTAGATGGACCAAGATCATATCAAACTGGTATCCCACTAACAAAAAGAGAAGACGTCGTAGACCTAATAAGAGGTGGAGTGACGACATAACAGGCTTAATAGGCAAAACATGGAGTAGACTGGCTAGGGACAGAACAAAATGGAGGCAGATGGAGGAGGCTTTTACCGTATTAGGCGGTCCTTATAACTAATTTATAAAATAAATATTAATTTACAATTTAATGAACATAAATTAACCTATTTTTAACCGACTTCAAAAAAAGGAGGTTCTCAATTCGTCTTGAACTTTTTTTTTATGTATGTTACCTCATAACTCGGAGACGGCTGGACCGATTTGAAAAATTCTTTTTGCGTTTGAATGGGTATACTTTCTAGTTGGTCTCATTGTTACGAAATCAGGATCTGATGATGGGATCCTGGAGAAATCGAGGGAACTCTTCAAATATTATAGGCACACCTATAGCGTTGTGGGTATTTCTTATAGTACCTTGAGCAGTTGCTTCCGAAAAGTACCATTTGAGGAAGTTAAACTGATGATAAAGACCACAGATGGCCACTGAAACTCCTCAATACATATATATATATATATATATTTCGTGGATTGCGATTCGATTACTTGAGTACGGATGGTAAACACTTTATGCTCGTCACAATACATATGATGATGTAGAGCTGATGGTCAAGTACCAGGAGAACTCCTCAAAACTTAACGGCTATGCATCAGGAAAAGCAATATTTTGTAAAAGGTAATAAGTTGTTGACATTGTGGCTTTTGTAACTAGATAAATTACAAACCGACCCTAGTGGGTCTGTTTGTAATTAAAAGCGTAAAATAAAAATTTTTAGCAAAAAATAGAACCGACTCCCATATCAAAACACTACAAAGCCAAAAATAACTTTAATTTCGGAAGGTGGTGTGAAAAAAAAAGAAAATCCAAAACCAATAACACCGACTTCCGAAATTAAAGTTATTTTTGGCTTTGTAGTGTTTTGATATGGGAGTCGGTTCTATTTTTTGCTAAAAAAAAATTTTTATTGTATAATTTTAATTCTAACTTTGATTGTGATATTGTACTATTTTTAACCGACTTCAATAAAAAGGAGGAGGTTCTCAATTCGTGTTGAACTTTTTTTTTTATGTATGTTACCTCATTACTCGCAGATGGCTGGACCGATTTTGAAAATTCTTTTTTTTTTTAAAGGGTATACTTTCTAGTTGTTCCCATTATCGTCACGTTTGGATCTAATGATGGAATCATGGAGAAATTGAGGGAACTCTTCAAATATTATAGGCACACCTATAGCGTTTTGGGTATTTCTTATAGTACCTTGTGCAGTTGCTCTCGAAAAGCACCATTTGAGGAAGTGGAACTGATGATGAAGACCCCAGATGGCCACTGAAACTACTCAATAATAAGTGTTTCGTGGATTGCGATTAGATTACTTGAATATAGATGTTAAGCACTTTATGCTCTTCACAATTCATATGGTGAAATAGAGCTGATGGTAATGTACCAGGAGAACTCCTCAAAAATGAATGGCTCTGCACCGGGAAAAGCAATATTTTGTAAAAAGTGATAAGTAGTTGACATTTTAGCTTTTGTAACTAGATAAATTAAAAAACAACCCACTAAAAAGCGTGAAAAAAAAATTTTTTGCAAAAAATAGAACCGACTTCTATATAAAAACACTACAAAGGCAAAAATAACTTTAATTTCGGAAGGTGGTGTCAAAAAAAAAGAAAATACAAAACAAATGACACGGACTACCGAAATTAACGTTATTTTTGCCTTTGTACACTACAAAGGCAAAAATAACTTTAATTTCGGTAGTCCGTGTCATTTGTTTTGTATTTTCTTTTTTTTATAGAATTTTATATAGAAGTTGGTTCTATTTTTTGCAAAAAATTTTTTAGGTTTTTATTATTTAGTTTTACAATTTATTTGATATTTTGAGCTATTTCTTTGTATCCATTATTAATCTAAAGTTGTATCATTTAATTAAGTGAGTGTGTGTATTGTCGTGATTTAATTTTATTGGCATGGTTTATTCTTTTAATGTATTATACTTACTACTTATAAGGAATGAATAAAGCTTATTTAATTTAATTTAATATAATAAAAAAAAACATTTATTTTTAGACCTATTTATTATATATTCATTTATCAATAATATAGAAAAGCTATGAACTTTCCAACACGAGTGCGGTTATGAAAAAAAGTAAACTTGTAAAATAAACAGCTTGACAGCGGTGCAAAAAGAGCCAGTATTTTAAAAAGAATTTTCAATACTTGATTGCAACAGCCCTATTAAAAGCCCTGCGGTCCTCACTTTGTACAGCTTTTGATTGGCAGATGACAGTCCAAAAATTGTTTAAACAACAATTTTATTGACGTCAAAATATTCCACTTTGGTCTGCTTATGAATTTTATGAAGCGCAATAAATCTCAAAGCTCCTAAGTTTCAAAGGTCTGGATAGTGATTTTGATAGCTTGAAGACCGAATTGTATGTTTAATTTTATATTTTCGTTACATTATTTTGAAAGTATTTCAAAATGTTTCAACTCAAAGATATTTAAAATGTCCAAAATTAATTCATTTACAATAAGATCAGACAGAAAAGCAGATTCATTCTTCTTCTTCTTCTTCATCTAAAACTTTTCCCATTATCTGGAGTCAGCTCTCTTTGTCTGCCTTCACAATAAATTTATATTTTCAGGTAATGTTTTGTCTATTACTATTTCCTTTAGGTACTTTTAGACCGTTCTCGTGGCTGAGGACGGCAACCTGGCAGTTGCGGGAAGTCTTCTGCTGCGGTACGTCGTCGTGGGTAAACTTAAGGTTACATGAACCATGTGGTGTTTATCGATAGTAGGAGCGACCTTATAACTCCCTGGTGTAGAAAAGCACATTTTTAACACAGTCAAATTCAAAGTTATTATTCAATAACACATTAGTGTTATTGAATAATAACTTAATTAAAAAGTAAAAATATTTTAATTCGTTACTACCTGTGCCCGTGAATTTGCTTTTGTGCAAGATTGGTTCCGCGTAAATGTAGCGTATATACTGCCCTACAGTATACTGGTTTAGCCGTTTCAGAAATTAGCCCGGACAAACTGAAAGAGAGATAAAAATTTTAATTACGAAAATAAATAAAACAAAATTTGCTTGCGTTTTAGTATCATTTATCTTATAACTAAAAGCACTTGAGAAATCACACTCATGTTGGAAAACACTCCAATTTTATTTTTATGTTTGTATAGAATAGATTACACGTAAATAATAGATAATTATGTCCAACAAACAGAAGACACAGATTCCAACAATAGAATTACCCATAACCAAGAAATTATTGTATACCAAAACCCATACAAAGGCACACTATAACTTAGTTGGACCGCTGCTCCACACAACAAGTATCTAATCAGGTTATATACTTCAGCAATATTTACAGACAATTTAAATATTGCATACCGGCCATTTTATGTTGGTATACGAGGAAATAACGTACTAGATTCAAATGTACTGAGTTTGACAGTACGTTGACGTGTGCTGTCAAAAGCAGCGCCGCCATGTTGGATCAAGTTATAGTGGACGTTCTGTGGGCTTGTGGGTAAGCTGCGGACAGCGATGCGAGTCCGAGGGTCCGCTGACACGACGGTCCCTGACTAATGCGGGGCATTAATATTCCCGGTAATTAATTGTTTGCATGTCCGCTGAAGAAACGTCCCGTCTCATGAATTCTCTCGTATAATTTAAATTAACGGACTGAGGCTACTTCACACGGACGCAAACAAAAATAATGATCAAACTGTCGTGGAACAATTATTTCTAACCCGCTTTTAAAGGGTTACAGTTATTGTGTTTTACTAATAAAGGAACGCTTAAGTTTTCATAAACAAACTAGGATCTTGTAGATTAGAAAATGCATCAAAACAAGAACTGATATTAATGATTAATTTCTTACCAAACTAGAATTCATTTATATACAAGAAACAATACATCTTATTCATTAAATAAAAAGGGTTTGAGATGACTATGAAATTAAATCGTCGCATATTTTACAGGGACCCAACGCTGTCCATTGCTAGTCACGAGCCTCCAGACCAAGTATCTCCACATCAACTGGCTGGAATGCAGAACGCAGCATCTTTCGGTATGCTGTTACTAGTCCATTACCTTTCGGCCCTGTGGACTCACCGTACAGCTTACAATTTGCTCTGCTAATGATTCTTCGAACTAAGTGCGGCAGCGTAAGGAAACACACGTAGTTAATCCTTTACATTGATTGCCCATTGTACGATGATCCCTTTCAAACTAATAACTTTAAATACAAACATGCAATATGATGATTTAATCAAAGTGTGAAAAAGGTAGAAAGTAAATAATAATAGTACTGCTTTACAAGTTGAGACGTTAAACATTGTATTGATAAGTTACTTTATTGCAGGAGGAAAGCAATCGACAAACTTCCTAGCAAATTTATAAATTATGAAAACATTTTCCATTTTCAATATAAATACTTTAATGTTATAAAAAAATGAGATTACTTATACATGAATCTTCTTAGCGCCGCTCTATACAACTTTTACTTACTATGAAATGAATAGAAATGGTTTAATGTTGAAACGAGTCGATTCAACTTGTAAAACACGATCAACGTAATTTAGTCCACTCGATACGGATGTCCGCATTGCTTCCGTGGAAGTACCCTCGAGCGGGATGGATCGTAAAATATACGACACTTCAATATGTATAGGTGGAAGCAGCCCGTTTACTGCCCACTCGGAAAAAATGTTGGCTTAATTCAGCACGTCATTTTCCCTTCCTCCGTCCTCCATAAATACGAGCGATTCATGCGATTTGATGGCGGAACACTTGAACCGGTAAAGACTCCGAAGGGATAATTAGCTTTTACCTCTCTGTTTTTTATTCTGAAAAAAAAAAAAATGTTGTTCAAAACCATTCGATGCGCGTCTGCGATCTCGTCAGCATATTTTCTTCCGTTGTAGGATATTTGCGAAAAGGGGACGCATTTCTATCAACATTAGCATAATTTGAAATGGAAACGTTATTTCTTTGATACTCTCCTTTCTATGTAAATCGTATAATCTTAAAGCTTTTAGTATAAAATTAATTCTTGTATCTGTTTATTGAACACTAAATAAATAAAGTTGTATGTTCTCGGCAAGCGAGTAAAAATAGAACGTCAGTAAGATGCGAGGCAACGAGGCGATGTTCCTTTCAATAACACGTTATATTTGGTACACGTCATCGATTTCCTACTGGAGCGGCGATCTGGACAATGAATGGAAAAAGTGTGGTCCCGAGGCGAGCGAGCACAAAGGAGAGCATACCTGCCATGGCAAAAATAGTGGCGTTATGAAAGTTTACATCACAGGGACGATCATACGTACGCGGCCCTTTGGCGCACCGTCCGCAAAAACACCAACATAATAAAACTGATTCCTTTTTTTTGTCGAATATTTGTAGCAAAATCTATTTCAACGAGTTCTTTCTGAAATGTAATGTACTGTATCTTTTTCCCTTCCCAAGGGAATAAGATAGGCACTTTTAATGGTGCTGTCATAAAAAAGCCATGATCATGTTACCAAACCGTGTTGAGGAACAGTTTGTACAGTTTAGAGCTAAAAGTGAACACTCAATGTTTATTTGGTCGTCTCCTAAGAGCTGTTTTGTGTTAAGACGAAATTTACGAGCTGCAAGTGCATACTAGAGCGTAAGGGGCCACTTCTTTATTTTAATAGAAGATTGGTACTGAGCTCTTTTCCTGATATATAGAATAAGTATTTGACGTTTACACAAGATTAAATTTATTATTTGCCAAAAACACAAGTCATACTTAACTCGGCGTGACAATTAGCTTGCTTTACTGACGTAAAGTCACTTAAAACACTCACTTTTTCCAATAGTCATATAACTTTTATTAAGGAATAATGATATATCAAAATAATATATTTTCTTTTTAAAAGACTATCAAGCGTCCATATTTAATCCTCAATAAAGTTTTCAGAATGTTTCAATCTTTAAGTCAGGTGGATAGACTTTTTACCCTTTTTTTCCTTCGGTGTCGGTGATCGGCGTCAGAACTTACAAGCCCCGATACAAAGGAAACCACATATCCGGCCTCAGGTCTATTGTGACTACCCTCACCCCTCATACCCCTTAAAGATGCCTTGTCGCACCTCCAACTTCTTATGGTTTCTTATGGTTTTAAAAAAAAAGTTTGCACCACGCATTATTGAGGCATTTAAATCAACTTCCTGCTGTTGCGTGTAGTGCTGTGTGTGTGCTTTTCAACTACAATGACTTAATACAAATAAAAAACATTTAGAAATATATATATATACAAATAGGGAAATATAATAACCCGCACTAGACCCACCTCTATTAATCAATCAATTTATATATTACAGGCAACTTGGCCCACACAAATAAAATACATCCTATTACAATAGATTTATTAACCGACTTCAAAAAAAGGAGGTTTACAATTCATCTTGAACTTTTTTTTTTATGTATTTTACCTCATAACTCGGAGATGGCTGGACCGATTTAGAAAATTCTTTTTTTTGTTTGAAAGGGTATACTTTCTAGTTGGTCCCATTGTCATCACGTTTGGATCTGATGATGGGATTATGGAGAAATCGAGGGAACTCTTCAAATATTATAGGCACACCTATAGCGTTTTGGGTATTTCTTATAGTACCTTGTACAGTTGCTCTCGAAAAGCACCATTTGAGGAACTTGAACTGATGATGAAGACCCCAGATGGCCACCGAAACTACTCAATAATAAGTATTTCGTGGATTGCGATTAGATTACTTGAATATAGATGGTAAGCACTTTATGCTCGTCAAAATGCATATGGTGAAGTAGAGCTGATGGTGATGTACCAGGAGAACTCCTCAAAAATAGCGGCTCTGCACCGGGAAAAGCAATATTTTGTAAAAAGTGATAAGTAGTTGACATTTTGGCTTTTGTAACTAGATAAATTACAAACCGACCCACTAAAAAGCGTAAAAAAAAACTTTTTAGCAAAAAATAGAACCGACTTCCATATAAAAACACTACAAAGGCAAAAATAACTTTAATTTCGGAAGGCGGTGTCTTTAGTTTTGTATATATTTTCGTTTTTGACACCGTCTTCCGAAGTTAAAGTTATTTTTGCCTTTGTAGTGTTTCTATATGGAAGTCGGTTCTATTTTTTGGTAAAAAGTTTTTTTTTGACGCTTTTTTTTGTAGTTATTACTACAAATAAACTAATATATATCACTTAACCAAAACTCATACATATTATATTTCACGAGTTATCGGCGTCGTGTATCGCACAGTGTCCGGTAACCTGCCTCGAAAACGCCATGGAACATTACTCCTCTCGGCCAAAATTGTTCCTTCAAGAAAGTCGACAGATGTTCGGCCGGCGCTCTCACCACAAAATAATTAAAATTAATGACCATTCCCTTTTGTAGAGAGTCGTAGCCCCAGCAGTGGGAACGCTATAGACAAATTATTATGTTAATTCAAAATATACTAAAAATTTTGAGTCCCAGCTTTAGTCACCCAATGAAGATGTCTTTAAGTTCTCTTAAAACATTGGTCGAGAGTACAATGTCAGCACATTGATTTTTGTAGCTAAACCCTACATGATGACCTCACGGGTCAAGTCAATAAATGATTTAAAAATATACAGAAAAAATATTTAACATAATATTCTTTATTTCTTTATATTTCCCGGGTTGGCAATCGTTATTATTATCATATAAGTAAATTTTATACTATCCTACAGGTATGCATACAATTGATATCTTACTGATTAATTTGTTGATTATTGATAAATAAAACAACATTATCGGTAGACGAACGTCAGTTTATGCAAATCAATAGAATTCAATGCTCATTCACTAAAAACAATCCTGTGTGTATTTGGTGAAAGCCATCGGTCAGCTTGTATAGAGTTTTGGTGTATTAATTAAACATGTCCGAAACGTTTGGTAAGCCACTAATAAAAATCATATTAAAACCCGCAGTGTAACAATATACGGATCCTGTGTCAACCTCAAATATTAACATTGAAAACATTTTACTTTAAAAGCAAACGCTTTTTATTGTAACCAAAAAAGTTGCCTAAGCATGTATACTATGTGTCAATAAACACAACAACCGCTCTGGCCCTAAACAAATGGCAAATAAACTCAATTAAATAAACATCACATATACTTCAAGCCCATTGAACATGAACTGGCCTACGTATTTACAAAACTCGACCTCATATGAGTACAAATTCATTTCAAAGGAATTTCTAAACAACCGGATCCCGAGTTCCCAATGGTATTCCAACAAAGCCTGGAAGTTGTAGAGGTATTCCAAATTGTTTACAAAATTCAATCCTAAAGCTTCGAGCCAGATTAAATCTAATTTCAACTTCAAGGTAAGTCTGAAATAAGTCTTCATAAAAGCGGAACCCTTTGATTTAACCCTTCCCAAGTTGAGCTTGCTGATTGCCCCAAAGTTAGTCTCGGTTGTATTTCGCGTTGTCTTTTTTTCGCAGGAAAAAACAAATCGAAAACAGGCAAGTAAGTAATGGCTTAAAAGTGACTTCAGGGATCGCGCCCGCTGCGTCGCCGATCCGGGGGTTAGCGGGTGCCTCTCGAAACGTCTTAGCGAAGCGATTACACGGTGCCACTCGCGTAATCACTTTTCCTTGTTTGCTGTACTGTTATCCCTCGCTAAACCTGTTTGATATTTTGTGATATTACACATTGAGAAATATACTTATTTTTTATGATACTTACTTTATTTATTTATTTATTTTAGGGAAAAACAAACAGTAACATATTACATAGTTATATATAGTATAGGCCTACATACAAAAATATGGTAAATATGCTACCCACAACGTTTTCCACGGATTACTATATAAAAACTAGAGCGACATAATTATAATACGATGTGATTTACTTTATAAACTAAAAGAAAAGCAACAGTTAATAAAGTGCGGGGCAGAAAATGTAAAATACAAATGATTTCATAAACTTTGTGTGTTTGTTTAATACATTCGACTTTGTGTGACTATATGAAGTCCAAGATACGATAGATTTTAGATATTATTTATTATTTATATTAAAAATCCTCATGATTCCACGTAGGCTATTTGCGTATTTCATCACGTTCCTCCGGCCAGGTTCCAGAAAGACACCGTCTGCGGCTGCGTACGGTTTTAATTATAAAGTTTTTGCTGCGCTTTTAGCACATTAGCTTATAGAGAACACGAATCTAGGATAAAGTCTCCTATGTACTATATAACCATTTTTTAGTCTTTAAGTCAAGAGTGAATAGGTTACTATATAAAGCGGCTTTACTTTCGACCACATCATCGCTTACCATCAGGTGAAGTGGTGGTCAAACGCGAACCTATAAACAAAAATTAAAATAAACTAGGATTATCCAACAGCTTCTGTATACAGCATTTCGTGGGTATTATTACAAACAGCCTTAGTCTTATATAGTCGCCAATTATAGTAAAACCACCATTCATAATATAATTGATAACACGTAAAAAATAGTAGAGAATTAAATTACAAAATGAAATTGAAGAGAATTAAATTATTAAAGCTTTCCTGTTATAAATAAACTAAAGAATATAATTATAAGTAAAAAATATTGCTGGATGACAGCACAGTCTCAGAGAGATACTTGTCCAGTGCTAGAGCTGGTTGCGACGAAATAGCCGCTCTTAGAAATGCCATGGTAGAGCGAACTGTTATACGGCCTTGGATAATTGTCTTTTTAAAAAAAAGACAATTAATTAAACTGAAAGGTTTATTATTTAAACACTTTTAATACACTTTTAAAACACATAAAATACGGATCTTTTGGCAACCGCTTGTAACTGAGGTCGGGAACGGACTGGCGCAAGCATCGCTTGGTCGCATTAAATAGACTATGGTCATGATTAGGTCATCTATAAGGGTGCCAAGCTAGCCTTAAGGGTCTAACATAGCCGGGGTATAACACCTCCCCCTTTAAGAAGAGACTTGGGGTTAAATTTAGACAAGTCTCTGTTAAACTCTAGTTCTGAGTGGAGCAATAGGGATGGATATCTCTTGTTCTGGGTCCTGTATGTCAGTCATGGTCACAATTTCTGGAGTAGGGGAATTTTTTGTCTTATTGACATTAAACTTAAATTGGAAACGTCGTCGGTTGCTGCCAGATTTATACATTTTCTTAAAGAATAAGTAAGTTATATATATTACGACTATAATTACAAAAATGATTATAAGGATGTGTATAATGTGTATTATTATTATAATGTGTTCCATATTTAACAATATGGTGATCCTGAGAGTGTTCAAGGACTTTAACGTCACTGAGAATGGACTGCAGTTTATTTTTATTTTCTTTATTGAGATCGTCTAGATCTATATCATTTAAATAAACAGGGGACACATCATCTAGTACATTACTTAAGCTAATAATATTACAACAAGAGTCATTGATTAGATTAAAATCCGGTACATGGTTAATTGGTGAAGTAATATTTAAAACATTGTATTTAGGTATAAGGGTAGTACTTCTATAGTAACCAATACAACCGTTAGGAATGCTAAGTATTCCTGTTCCTAATATCGTTGTTTCATACAAGTTAGAGTTTAGACAGTCAATTGAGATTTTGTTTGGTTCCGATTGTATGTAAATCCATTTGTTGTTCACTAATGGTTTCCAAATGTCCAATTTACCAAATATAGTTTTCGTTTCACATTGTAATGGTTTCTGACTAATCACTTTTGCTAATAGTTCACTTTCACAGGTGAGTTTGGCTTCGGTGGAGTAAACATTTTCTATGTCACAAATATAATTACCGGGTCCTATTACTTTACATTGTTTCAGGTTGTTTAAAACGCAGTAACGAGCTTTGTCTTTGGTCATTGCTATGTATTTATTACTAGGAATAATTAAGCTAAATGAATTTGGTATTTTGGTACTATGAGGAGTTGGGAGAGCAATGTTGTGGAATAATATGTACTCCTTGATATTGACCAGTGGCACTTGCAATACAAATATTAACTTATTACTAATGTAATGACATGCTAACTTAGAAATACTTAAAATTAAATGTACTGACTTAATATCTAGGGTTACAGGCAGTTCAAGGTTGCTAGGCAAATGTCTGTAGTTATCGGCGAGCTCTCCGTGTAATTGTGTCGGAGTCATAATAGAAGGGTGCAATATGTTTTGACTACTAAATAAAATGGCATTGGTTATGTCTTCCAATTGGAATGACAAGGTAAGTATTGGTGTTTCCAATATGCTTAAAACTCTGTTAACATTAGTTAATACACGGAGTCCATTGGTAATTTCGGAAATATTTCTTATAATTAGGGAGAGGTTGTCGATAGCTTTATTTAGATTTGCTTCATTATCTTTTATTTTATTCAAAGTATTGTTAAAACATTTTATTACAGAGGTAGTGATTAAAATATTTTCTTTTATCAATGAAGTCAACCGATTCTCATCGTTTTGCAGCGATGTTATGGCTTCGTCATATTTTAAGGCGTCATTTTTGTCTAAAGTACCGAATATCTGTTTTAGTACAGAGCCTATTCCTCCAATCCAAGCACCATGTTTATTTCTATTATCTACCAAATGAGAAATAGCTTGAAATTCTTTATTCATGTCTTGGAATCGTGCCGTTAATGGTTGTAAGATACTGTCACATTCTGTATTAATTTCTATTATTCTGGTTTGGTTGCACAAGTTCCTAGTTTCTCTTAAGGCATATTTAATATTCTGTATGTGTGGTCCAAAGTGTGAAATATCTACAGGTAACAAAACGTTTAATTGTACATTATTGATTTTAAGTTTACCCAAGTAGTCAAAATATAAACCAGAACTCGTGGTGATCGGCAGGGTGAAGTCTTGGCGAGGTTGACCTCGAACTGGACTGTAAATAATAACTAGTGTTACTATCGAACTAAGGTAAATTATCTAATGTTTCTTTTATATTATAATAAGTAGATATATCTAAGCTAACCTAAACTAATTTCCTGCTTACAGGTTTGTTTCGACATCAGCTGGTTTCACTTCATCAAAGTGATGGGTGATGTGACGTCGGTTAATAAGTAAGGTAAGTGTGTTATTGCCATTTATTTTAACGACCTTGTAGGGTCCCTTCCAGATAGGAGAGAGGGCCTTGCGTAGTCTCAAATGGTTTTTAAGGTAAACATAGTCGCCAACTTTATATTGGATTGGACGAGTGCGGGTGTCATAATATGTTTTAGAGGTTTCTTTAGACTTCTTTATGAAATCTAAAGCTTTTTCTCGAGAACATTTCAATCGACCTTGGAGCATACGGACGTAGTCCGGGTAAGTTGCACCAAGGGTTCCGTCGTAAATAGAGTTTGGTATGAACGGTTTAGTTCCGAACATGAGTTCATAAGGTGAGTAATGCGTAGTTGTGTGAATACTAATATTATAAGCAAGCATAGCTGTATAGATGTAACGAGGCCAGTTTGTTTGTTCTTCATTAATGTAGGATTTTAGATACTCTTTGAGAGTAGAGTGACTTCTTTCCAGGGCGCCTTGCGTTTGGGGATGATATGGTCACGACCAAAGATTTTTTATCTTTAGAAATTCGTAGGTCTTCTTAAAAAGGTCTGATGTAAAGTTGGTGCCCTGGTCGGTAAGAATTGTTTTGGGGATGCCAAAATTAGATATATAATGGAGTAGACATTCTGAAGTTTCCTCAGCTGTAAAACTACGGATAGGATAGGCGGAAGAGAATTTAGTTAAATCGTCTTGTATAGTTAATATATATTTTAGTTTAGCGGGTCCCGCTTCGGGAAGTGGGCCTACGATGTCTAGAGAGATACGTTCAAATGGTTTAGTAGAAGTGCTGGTAATCTGCATAGGGCTGCGGTTTATTTTCCTTAGAGCCTTATTTTCTTGACAAGATTTGCATTGTTTGACATAAGATTCTATGTCGCTTCGCATGCGTTTCCAGTAGTAGGATTCTTTGATCCTATTATACATGCGAGTGGATCCCAGGTGGCCCGCTATTGGGATATCATAGTTATCATGTAGGATTTTCTTAATTTCAGTTGGAGTGGGATACATTATGCTATTATGGTTTATATGAATTCTGATGCCAGTATTGTGGAAGAGGTAAGTAAGGATATTATAAATTTTGATAAAAGAGTGTTTTGCGAACGGGTTTTTTAGGTCAGATATAGCAATTTCATTTATATTTTCAATCGTTATGATTTCATTCTTAATATGCTTTAGTGTTTCGAAAATTTCGGTATAAGATGATTCATCAAAGTGATGAACCTTTGTGTATAGAAAATAGAATATTTTATTGTTAAGCATGAATCTTTGGAAAGAGTATAACTCTTTTTCAGCGTTAAAGATATCTTCGCAATTTTCTAAATTGTCTAATATCGTTTGTACATAAGGATTTGATTCATCTAAATCGATTGAAGTAGGTATAAGGATGACCTGAGACGCGGATTTTAGGAGATTCTCATTGTGTTCTACAATGTCTGTGCTGTAAGATTTATCTTTATCTACCATTGCTTTCAGGAATGTGTTATAATCGTCAGCAGGTAAGTCTGGACATGCACTAGTTGATGGTTGTGGAGAAGTTTCAGGTTGAGCATTAAGAGTTGGTGTTTCATCAGATACAAGCTCAAGTAATTCAGGTAAGTCAAATAAGTCATTTCCAACGTTATCTAGACCGAATTCGTCAGAGTTAAATGACGGTGGGGATTTTAATAAATCCATTAGGTCACTATCTAGGTTATGAGCCGGGTCTGGTTCCGGATCGGGATTAGACTCCTGGAGATTTTCAGGATTGATAGGATTGACAGGGAATCGAGACAAGGCGTCCGCGTTAGCGTTGATTTTACCCTTTTTGTATTGAATGTCGTATTCGAATTCCTCCAGCTTTAAACGCCAGCGGATGAGTCGAGATCCCGGGTCTTTGCAATTAAATAGCCATTGTAATGGCTTGTGATCCGTTAAAATTTTGAATTGATGGCCGTATAAATAGGGTCTAAATACTTTAGTGCCAAATACTATGGCTAGGCATTCTTTCTCTGTGACACTATAATTGCACTCCGCTTTGTTTAAGGTGCGAGAGGCATACGCAATAGGGCGGTCTTGCCCGATAATTCCTTGGGATAATATAGCGGAGATAGCGTAGTTCGAAGCGTCACAAGTTAAGAGGAATGGTTGAGTGTAGTCGGGATATGCTAGAATCGGGGCAGAGACTAATTTATGTTTTAGGGATTCGAAGGCAAGCTGTTGCTCATTTTGCCAGTTGAATAAAACATCTTTCTTTAGTAAGGATGTAATAGGTTTTGCTAGTTTGGCAAAGTCGGGTATAAACCTCCTGTAATAGGATACCAGACCTAGGAAAGATTTAATATCTTTTGGGGATTTTGGAATCGGGAAATCCTTTACGGCTTTAGTTTTCTCGGGATTTGGTCTGACACCATCTTCGCTTATGATGTGCCCTAAATAAGCGACTTCCTTCCGGAGAAATTCGCATTTATCTGGTTGTAATTTTAAATTAAAGTTGCGGAGCCTTTCAAAAACAGCTTTTAGGTTATTATGTTATTAATATGGGACGATAAGTCGTACGAGTAAATAACGATATCGTCCAAGTAGACGAAGCATCTCGTACCTTGAAGGCCAGAGAGGCAGTTATTCATTAATTTTTGAAATGTGGATGGGGCATTTTTAAGTCCGAATGGCATTCGGTTGAATTGGTAATGCCCTTGAGGCACGGAAAAGGCTGTTTTGGGTGCGTCCTCGGAAAATATAGGGATTTGGTGAAACCCGGAAGTGAGGTCTAGGGTAGAGAAGTATTTACTATTCCCTAGCTGGTCAAGTATTTCTGATATTTGTGGAATAGGGTAGGTTTCGCCAATAGTGACATCGTTTAGTTTCCGATAGTCAATTACTATTCTCCATTTGCGTTGTCCTGTGGAGTCTACCTTTTTAGGTACTATCCAGATCGGTGAGCTCCAAGGAGAGAGTGAGGGTTCTATGATGCCTTGGTCGAGCATTTTGTCGATCTGAGTCTGCACTTCCTTTTTATGGCATTCCGGAAACCTATATGATTTGGTATGGATAGGCGTATCGGTCATAGTCTTGATCCGATGATTAAGAGCGGAAGTACATGTTAATTGATCATTGGGCAAATGGAAGATGTCTGAATATTGGGCGCAGAGTTCGATAAGAGATTCAGTTTCTTCCTGATTGAGGTGGTTTGTTCTTAATGAATTTATCACGTCATTGGTTCTTGAAGATGTATTTTGAGAGTTATTGAAGGTTTGAAATGCGGTAGAGGCTAGAGGCATAATGTTAAGATTTAGGTTAGATTTAACTGTTACCGGTACTTCAGAAGTGTTAGCAACGGTTAAATTGACACGGTTATTGTTTTTGACCTTGACGATACAGTTGGATATCAACACATCTTCTGAAAGATGTTGATCTATAATTATACCTTCAGTAAGGTTAGTGTTCCGCACCGAACATTCGATTACAGTTTCCGTTCGAGGTGGGATTATATAACAAGGATCAGAGAAGTGTAGCTTTATATTCAGGCTCCCTATTTTCAGGATATCATGAATATAATCAATTTTACAGCCAAAGGCAGTTAAGAAATCGGTACCTATTATACCATCATATCAACCTACCTTGGTTGATATTTCTTACAACGTTAAATTTAAACGTTGCTGAATGTTTTTCATCTAATTTTAATTTGAGTTGGAAATGACCTTCGGTTGGTGTTGGTTCGTCACCAGGGTCGATGCCTTTGAGTTTTATTGGTTCTTTGACGAGTCCTTGACTTTTATTGATACTAGACTCTTTTAATAGACATATAGCAGAACCTGAATCTACAAGGAGGGACAATGGAATGTGGGATATTTGTGATCCCAGTAAAACATGAGGTAGTAATCTTTTGGTAATGTCAAGATTGATTTCGTATATCTTATTAGATTTAGAAGGTATAGTATCAGCTTGCAGGCTGGAATTTGGATTATTGGATTGACCGTCGGTTTGGGGCTAGTTACCCTGTCGGTTGGTCTTGGATTTAGTAGGTTGGGTGCTTGTTTGGGACTGGCTACCCGCGTGGTCCCTTGAATTGGAAGATTGGGCACTTATTTGGGGCTGGTTACCCGTGTGGTCCCTTGAGTTTGAGGAATGGGCACTTGTTTGAGGCTGGTTACCCGTGTGGTCCCTTGGTTTAGAATAATGGGCACTTGTTTGGGGCTGGTTACCCGTGTGGTCCCTTGAGTTTGAGGAATGGGCACTTGTTTGGGGCTTGTTACCTGTGTGGTCCCTTGGTTTGGAAGATTTATGAGGATGACAGGTATCGGCTTTTGGATACTGTCTCGCGCGACACCGATTCGAGACTTCTACTCGTTTAAAGGATTGGAGTCAACTTCCTTTTCGAGAATTGGCTCATCAGGTTGTTCCAGGAAGTTCATCTGAGGAGATGGCTTAGTTGCGTTTTGGCTAGTAGATGCCTGTTGGGGGTTATGATATTTGCGATTGTTGAATTCCCGTTTCTTACATGCGGATATATCGTGGCCTGGAATTTTACAATAGCGGCACACGACATTAGAAGAAGTTTGAGAAACGCTTTGTGGTTTTTGAGAACTATTTGGGTTCGGTTTGGCATTAGTCGGTTTACTGGTTTTATGTTCCGGTTGTGGGCGTTTATATAACGTCTGTTGTATCCGTTCCTCGGATACAGCTAGATTAATGGCGTCATTTAGATTTTTAGGTGACCTACATCTCACAATGTTCGAAACTCTGGGATGCAATCCCATGAGGAAATGATGGAGGGCGAGATCCTCCATAGCTGCTGTACGGCCAGGTAGTTCTTTGGCCTTGGTATTGGATAAGGATATTTCGGTTAAAAGTTGTGAGAGGTAGGTTTCCACGCGTAATGCGTATTGGCTTACATTTTCCGACAGGTCTTGATTACTCTCTTGAAGGTCAGTCAGGAGGTGGGAATAGTGTTTACGCTCACTAAATTGCGTTTTTAAGAAGTCTTTAAGTTGCTCCCATGTAGTGAAGTCTTTGATTGAGCAGGCAGTTTCTGCTTTGCCATCTAATTGGCTGAGAATAAATTTGAAAAGTATTGGCTTCTGGGATTCTGAAGCAAGGTCGTAGGCGTTGTCGCAGTTCACTAGAAATGAATTTAGGGTTTCCCGTTTACCGTCATATGATTTAACGAATTTGAATAAGATGCTTATGAACTGATCTCTGCCATTGTGAGATTTGCTATGGTCTGCCTAGTTATACGAGGAGACGTAAGAGGTGACTTCAAGGTTTCGCTATCCTTTACAAGTTTTCAGGTTCTGGGATGTTTAAAGTTAATTTACTGTCTTCTGCCTTAAGTGTTTTTTTTCATAATAAAATGTTTTAAAACTAGTTTTAACCGATGGAAGACACAGTATAATATAAATTTATCCTTAACAAAATTGTCAATAGAAACAATATACGTTTATAAAAAATATAGTTTGACAAACACTGGTGTTTAAGACTTAGTCTAAACAATGACCAAAGACTCACAGTAATGACGCGTAGGCGACGGCGATAACGACGAGCAGGAACATTCCGATTGATAAGGTGGTGCGGCTGCGCAACAGGAGGCGACGAATTAAGATTTGATTTAATCGTAGATGGCCTTGGATGCTTTTATGAATTATTTCTTCAGCTCGTTTTCAGGATGCAGGATAACACGACGAGGAGCCACGAGGTAAGGTAAGTATTAAGTATTGCGAGGATCTTCCCACAGGTTTCGGCGCTTTTGTGACGAAGAAGGAGAAGAAGAAAGGTGAGTGACCGCGGTACGGGATGCGACACCTCCCTTTCAGGTATGGTTGCACTTCACTACGAGCACAGGGTTTCAGTAAGTATTTAGCACTTTGTTTTTAGGATAGCACTTAATACACTGAATAGAGTTTTACAAAGTTTTTCACAATTTGGAGTAAAAGTTTGTTGATATACGGGATACGGAGTCCGCGAAGCCGTTGCCAGGCACTGGAGATTTTCGGATCCCACCGCTGCCACCAAAATGTTATACGGCCTTGGATAATTATCTTTTTAAAAAAAAGACAATTAATTAAACTGAAAGGTTTATTATTTAAACACTTTTAATACACTTTTAAAACACGTAAAATAGGGATCTTTTGGCAACCGCTTGTAACTGAGGTCGGGAACGGACTGGCGCAAGCATCGCTTGGTCGCATTAAATAGACTATGGTCATGATTAGGTCATCTATAAGGGTGCCAAGCTAGCCTTAAGGGTCTAACATAGCCGGGGTATAACAGAACGAATTTGACCTTAAATCTCGTTTCCCAATAGGGCGATGACAATCTGGTCAAATTCAACGCTTTAAAAACACAGGCTTGTATTTTTTCCGCTAAAAGGAGCCAATTTGAATGGTCCCCTACCTTCAGAGGTACATCTGTACCTATTACCGACCGCCTGGAGCTCTTGGGCATGGAGTTGACGTCTGACCTCAACTTCGACTCAACCATTGAGTCCAAAGCTCAGACTGCAGCCAAAAAGCTGGGCATCCTACAGAAAGTGAGACGATACTTCACACCTGGACAGCTTTTGAATTTATATAAAGCACAGGTCCGTTCCTGTATGGACTAATGCAGTCACTTGTGGGATGGCTCAGCCAAATACCAGCTAGCTGCACTTGACTCGATCGAACGCAGAGCTAAAAGCCTCAAAGGTGACGAGGTTCTGGCACGCAAGCTTCACAGCCTGACTATCTATCTTCTACAGATTGTACTTCGGAGAGTGTGTGCAGGAGCTCCACGTCCTAATCCCTTCATCCCCCTTTTACTACCGGTCCACCAGACGTACCGCAGGATACCATCCACACTTGGTCGATATACCGTCTTGTCGTACGAAGCGCTTCTCGTCTACATTTATTGTGCGCACGGCCAAGGTGTGGAACTCTCTGCCGGCTTCTGTGTTCCCTGCCACATATGATCCGTCAGCCTTTAAAGCAAGAGTGAATAGGCATTTTCTGGGCTCGCTCGTTCGATCATAGACCTCATCTTATACTTACCATCAGGTGTGATCGAGGTCAAGAGCGGGCTCATTCGTAATTTTAAAAAAATGGCTCTTCGTTTAGATTTCGCTTTCGAAAACCACTCGATCCTCCGCGCTCCAAATAGGGCCCAGAGGAGCGTTCATTTTTGTAACGCTTCA
The DNA here is from genome assembly GCA_943138885.2 of Tholera decimalis. Taxonomy (NCBI): domain Eukaryota; kingdom Metazoa; phylum Arthropoda; class Insecta; order Lepidoptera; family Noctuidae; genus Tholera; species Tholera decimalis. The sequence continues at coordinate 29,327,864 of OW964550.2, read as the reverse complement.
TTTGCAACACAACTTTTAAGTAGTTGAAGCTCGTTCGCTACCTGTTTCCTCAAAACAAATACTTAGTAGGTAGGTAGCTTTCTACTCTATCCTCAACTAAATGTTACGAGGGAAAATTTCGCAAACTTTTGAATAAATTTCCAAGTTAAAAATAAGATAAAGCGAATGAGAAAGTAGTTAAGAGGAACGTTTTTATTTAATTTTATACATACCATTAAACGTAAATCCAGCAGAATGCCATAATACTGTTAATCTTAAACTAATTTGTACCATTGCATACACAATTGTTATACTAAAACCTCCCGTGTTAATAAAAATCGCTTGTATTTTCTAGTAGAATCTGATATATCCTTTTTAATTACACACATCTTTAGTTTATTTCCAGTTTATTTCCAAAACACCACCTCCTTGCCACCCCAATGCAATCCAGAAAAAAAAAACAACAGACTGTCGATGCACCTAATAATTTGCCAACAAAGAGAACTAGGAACATAAATATTTGTGGAGTCCGCTCGTATTTTACAGATGGGCGCCAACAATGTTCTAAGCATCGGAGTTATGAATCTGTACCGGAGGTTGACTGCCAACGGCCCGGAACCGGATGGGATTCAGCAATTGACGCTAGAGTCCCGCTGAGATCCGCTCTGATCATACTCGTATATATTTTTAAAAGGAGATATTGACACAAGTTTATGTGACATTTTGGGTGTTTGTAATTTAGAAAATATGTGAGGAAGATGTCTTTTGACAGCAAGATTAGCAGCTAAATATATAATGTATATAATATGGGTTTGTACGTAATGTACATGTATATGTAATAAAAGTAGTTCTATAATTTCTCATTGTTGGAAATGTATGAGTAAAGTTAGTATTTTCGGCATGTTTCACCAGATAATAGGGTGTCAGAATTATTTGTTGATTCAACTGTAACTCTCATCTCAAAGATTGGAGATGAAAGTTCTAAGTAAATGTTAAGCCACGCATAGTGCATAGTTCCATAATGACCCGTCCGGTAAATATCGACAATTGAACTTTAAAGAATTATAAATGCAGTTAATTATAGGTTATTTTCTATTGAACTATAGCGTTTTTTATTATTCAATTACATTTTATACTTACGTTATATACTGTACATCTTGTAAACTTTTCAGATACCCAAAAGTATCGGTTTGTATAAGAAAAATACTAGACACGCAATCAAAACTTGCATTGGCAAACCTCTATTTACTTTTTTAAGACGTATCTAACTATTCATGAATTAGAAAAAAATATCACGAAAATAAAATTTTACTTTAATGTCATTCCCCCAAAAACAGTTTGACAGATTTGTTTCAACAATTTTTAAGACGTTATTTGTTTTACAGCGTCGCAGTACAAATAACTTCTGAGTAAAACAACAGACGGACAGATACACTCACATGATGAAACTAAAAGGGTCTCTTGATTTACTATGGAACCTCAAAAACAACCAGATGTATGATAACGTAGACAAGCAAAAGATCTATGAAAGAATTGTTGCAGTTTCTACCACAACTTATTTTGGTTTTCTGTATCACAGGTAATAATTTTGGCAGCTCGAAATTGGCAACCATGACGACAAAAGAGAAAACTTTATTTACGGCAACTTTACTGCATGCTAACACCTGTTTGATGACCCTCAACTTCGAAATAAGTATACGTAAAAAAGTTTTTGTAATTTTACTTACAGTCCCCCTTTATTATGCAAACTTACCTTGGACTGGAAACCACAAAACATCTCTGTGTAAAATAACAGTGATAAAAATTCAGGCCATATAATTTCATAGAGATCTATTATGTGAATATGAGAAAATACTCAAATCCCTAAGTTAAAACAAGCGTTTAGGTAACTAAACGAACTTAAATTTTCGTCACTTCACATCTAACAAATGGCTGCAGGCATAATGATAATGAGGCCCGTATGACCTTGAAAAATTATTTTGTTAGAATAAACAAAGATTAGCGATACATAAGCTTGCTGAAATCTGAAAGACTGATTTTCGTGTGAGAGTAGAGCAGCCCGCACGTGTAAACCGCTTGCTACGAAACTGATGCTACGAAACCGCATGCTACAAAACCGAAACTGCTTCCTACGAAACTTGTTCCTACGCGGGTCTATTTCAGGATAAACTAAAACTAACTAATAAAATAAAATATAACTACAATACGTCACAAAATCATAATCTAAATATCTCTTTTGTCAGTTAAAACAAAAACTAAAACCAAAAAAACAGAAATACAAATCATTCTGCAATTTCCAATTATCATGCCTGAAAAACCGAAATGCCTATATTGGCAAAATACAGCGTTTAGCATGAAATTCAACCACTTAGCGTCAGTTGTAAAGCAGTACAGACAGACATCCCTCGGCACCGGTATTATTCCAAACATGTGCTCATCGAGCGCGGGACATCGAAACAGTTTACACGTAGAAACATAAAGTAAATACTACCGATATGGGCGGGTTGCACTGAGGCATTAGGGTTCCGTAACCATAAAATAATAACTTTACTCGGCTAACACTCATTTAATTTTACGAGCAAGCTAGAAAAGAACTAGATGCCAAACAGCACAGACGAGTGAGTTCTTAAGTATTATTACGCCTCTAGCTAGCATCAAGATTTTCATAAAGGTTGCCTCACGCTTGGAATCTCTCCTGTAACATTGGTGCGTTCATAAACATTCAAACCCGCAAACAAAAATAACCAAACCTGAACAACAATCTTTAGGCTATATAAATATTTGTTATAAGTGGGGGAACTATGCCCGTGATAAACAGTATAATCTCCGATCGATTTTTCGACCTTCAAATATTATATACAAAAAAAACATCGTCCAAATACAGGCTACGCCTAGTTAACTCCGGCTTACGGAGATTGGTGCCACATTGCGATTGTTAAGTAGTTATAAGTTATTTTTGGAAATAATGTAAAATGATGGAAACATTTTTATAAAAATATAAACATATTAATTAACGCTACACTTAAGTATTTTTAATTTAAGTGACGCAACAACATGATTCTTGTACGACTTGTCGTTCATTTTTAAGTTCGGAACTCAAAACAATTTCACGCCCCTCAATTATGTTTCGAAGACCCTATACCTATGTAAAGGGTTTTGCGTTTCCATAACAAGGTTGTGAACCCTAAAAAACAATGCGGTCGGCTGGCTGTCGTATTGTTCCGTTTTACGCGACGCATTTAGAATCGCTTTCAGTTTAATGTGGGCCTTACTGCAATATGCATCGACAATAGGTAATTTTATCGCTCCACTTTGGAAAGAGAGGTTTTGTCGAACAATACTTAACTGATTCCGTCTGGCACGTAATGTTATGGCTTAGAGGTACGTTGATGGCTTCTGTGCCGTCGCTGAGTTTACGTGCAGTTGCGTGCGGACAAAAGAATCAATGGGGCCCGAAAGTACTTTAAAGGTAATAAAACTATGGAGCTTACGGTTACATAAATATTCATGTGCTCAAAAGGGTGGAGTACTCTTAGACTATTTTCATCTACATAATATCCTGTATCGACTATGAAAACTTTGTATCCATGAAAGTAGTCTATCCCACTCAGCAATATAGGTACGAGTATAGCTTTCTGTCAAGGGAAAAATACAACACTTCCTTTTACAAAAATATTGCATACTATTATTTGAAAGAAAATTAAAGACCGTCTATCAGACCAATTCAGATAGTTGAAGGTTCGGTGTCAAACATAGGCTATATATGTAAGTTTGAAAACAGATGATTATAAACAAATAATTTTATTTCCTTAGAATATTAGTTTACATGAAAAGTCAATTCAAAATGACCACGTTATTTAAATCCGACCACGGCTCAGCCCCTTAACTCAATTAATTTATTATTTCTATAAACAATACCCCGTTCTGACGTTTCTGCCGAAGCGCACCTCCCATCAATAAGGGCCAATAATTTGGCCTCTTTATTTTATTTGCAGCCCTTCGCTCTTGTACTGACAGATGGGGCAATCAGCCCGACCCTGGCCGATGCTGACGCAGATTTCACACTAAGGTCTCAGCCTGACAGCGGAATTTATTTATCACGTTGTAAATCCACTCATCTTGTTTATGTGCTACAACTACAGGACGGCAGGCAAATTCGATTTCTTCCGGAATTTTAGATGAGGAGCGGCCTCATAGCTTCGGTACCTATTTATTACTACAATGGCGTCTAGTTTCTCAATATGAAATAAAATGGTCTATAGCTGACGATCTAATCAAGACTGTCTCTTACCTAAAATACATATATTAATTACATTATAATATGCATATACGAATGCACTTTTGTTACACGTTATAAGCAATTTATAGACTTTGCTCTCGCCTCGTCGGAAACGACGGTTGAGATCTGCAAAGACACGAATGAGCTCAGAATATCAACACGCATAACACTATCAATAATATATTAAGCATAATCTAACATTCTCGAATGCATTTGAGAATGTCAGATTACACTAAAATTGTATACAACCTAGTGTATATTTTTAGGATTAGTACAATAACATCTTAAACGTACGAACACTTCAAATACCTATAAAGTAACAAAAGAGCATCTAGAAATACTAAAGCAGTAATCTTTATAGGCGAGCGAATCAAACGAAAGGAGAGTTATCACCGAATGTGTGGGGGTGACGATGGCCCTACCACTACCTGTTCCCGACAATCTGATTTAAAGCCCCAGTTTCTAATAAAACAAGCTGACTAATAAGACCTTGATAGATTCCGATTACTCGTTAGAGCTTCCTACCGTACCAGTAATTTTACTGGCCTTTTTTATCGATTCAATAATGTTCTGTAAGACAGTTATTAATTAGATGTTTCTCTTGTTCCTATCATATTAAGATCAGAATCCTAATATTTTTATCTCAAGAAAATAAACGATTGACATTGTGATGGAATTAACAATATTAGTACATCATCGTACCTATGTTATTTAAGAATCGTTAATACATGTTTAACCAAGCATGTGGTTGCAAAGTTTTTAGAAATAAGGTCCTTAAAATACTGATTTTTTATATAATAAATTTATATAAATGTTTTTATTATATAAATGGTTTTCCCATCTAAACCGTTGATCCTGTGGAAATTCCGGGATAAAAAGTAGCCTAAGTGTTATTCCAGGATGTCAACTATTTACTAAATTTAATTCAGTAGTTTTTGCGTGAAATAGTCAAACATCCATACATCTATAAATCCACGCTCAAAAACTTTCGCATTATTTTCTAATATTAGTAAGATGAGAATATACATATATAGTTATTCGTATATATGTACAAATTCCATTCATTTTTAACATCTTTCACTAGTTAAACAATACCACAAATTTTATTCTATCTGCGACTAATCACTAAATGTTAGTTAACAGGCCACAACATTCACTTAAAGCCCAAGCATGTTCGTCGACTATGCGATATCGACACGGCCCATCACTCGCGATCCCAACCCGGGTTGAGGCGCACGTCGACACTTTTCACCCCATTTGGGGCGGTTTTTACGACACCCACTCATCCCGGTGGCCATTTCACAACAAACGCTGCGATCAAACGTTTTCGTCTGAATGCGATACCTAGCATCGTACAATGATTGTCGTTTTGAAATCATTGTTGCATTTTGCGGAAAGCTGTGAAATGTGTATGTTCGTGAATGTTGTTTGAATAAATAAATATATTTTGTAAGACTAGAATAGACAGATGTGTACATACTGTCTATCAAGGTCTCAGACTGTCTGTCGGATTCTGGACGAATATAGGCATAGGTTTAAGGGGGGGAGGGGGTCGAGTTAAATCTCATCTAATCTTACGTTGGAGATGGGGTCTCGGCAAATAACACGCATTTTTTTTGTACATGATAATTTAGAGAAAAGATGCTGCAGTACATGCGGTATTTACTTTGCATCTATCACAAGAGCTGCAGAGCAAAGGCGAGCAGCCCACATTGCACCAGCTAAGCAAGCGCGTATGTTCCGCAAAGTGCGACCCTCACAGATTGTCTCAAGACGAGCTAATGAGTTACTGTGCGCAAGCGCGAACGGCTTAGAGTGGCTAGATCAGAACGAAGTTGAAGGAGCAGATGATTTTACTGAAAATCATATTCTATATAATAGATGATATTCTATATAATGTATATAATAGTTGGTTCCAATAGTCTCTCTTGAGACCACGCATGATTCTCCATGGACTGAATTAGAGTAGATATTCTTTTTTTTTAATCACAGTTGTCACGATTTAAGTATTCTATTGTTAAATTTTTATTACACTTATAACTCTCAGCAATATTGATTACTAGTCTTAACTAGTCGTAAATAAAAGCACGAAACAATATTTTTTTTCTTTTTACATTAACAATCCAACGCGTTTACGTAAGAACCCACATTTTAAAAAATCTCACGTGATATTGGGGGATGGGGGAGAGGGTTGAATAAAATCTCACGACATCTCACCAGGGAGGGACAGAAAATTTAAAAAAACACCTCACGTAATTTATGGACGCCCCCTAAGCAATACATGACAAAGGACCTAATTCTAACTATATTTTTGTCTAATGCCTAATCATCGTCTATATTTTTGTTAAACTATTTACAAATGTAAATAATTATCTATAATTTCATTACATGTATATAAATGTTGTCTGTAAGAGATCGCCCTGTGCGATAAGACCGCCCATTGTACACTAGTTTAATTTTTTTGTATCCATAGAAATATTGTAAGGTATACAATAAAGTATATAATAAATAAATAAATTTATTCAAATAAAGTATTTAGTAAGTATTGAACAATCACTAAGAAAACCGAAAAACAATCATAATCCATCTCAGTTGGAACGTGGCGTGCTTTCAACTCTATCAAAGGTTCACAAAAAGCTCCTATTAGCTATAAATTCAAAACGTTTCATTTTGCTGTTGCCACCGTCTATACTGGATGGTGCAAAATACGCCATAATTCACGCCTACTGCATATTTCTATCGTACAGACTACAAAAGAAAATACAACTATTTTCTACGTATCAGACGCGCAATTTCAGTTAGTCAAAAATATTTTATTTCACATAGGGCTACGTGGGCACTTATAAAAAGTCAGAAACTAAAAATCAAGTACCTCCGCCCCTAAACTGGCAACGCGCGCTAGCGCACGCCAGGGACGAGAGTGTCCTACACTCTCGTCTGAGCTCCCCCAGACCCTCAGTCCCCAGCGTCCAACTCCTTGGACGGCGGCGAATCACGCCCAAAACTTCCCGGCACTAAGGCCGAAACTCCCAGGGGCTGATGGATCAACCCATCACGCCCCCCGCTCCGGTCGTTGTGGCTTCTCAGCCTCCTCCTCCCCAGTCACCCCCTCGCTCGGACGAGTCGGAAATCGATCCGTTCCTCGTCCTAGCGACGACATTCTCCTTCTTCCAATCCCCCCGCGGCATTCAAATGGCAAAGGAAGTCGTGGCCTGCCGTAGTGTAGAATCCCTGATTCAGGTATACCATCAGTATCCTGACGTCAAAAGTCATTTTGCAAATCTCTTCAAGAATCCATAATGTATAACACGGCTAGTAAGAGAATAAAGCCCCGATCCCTAAAGCTAGGTTATTTCAACGCCAACGGCATTAGTAAGCAACGAGACGAGATCGCGACTTTCCTTCGCGATCATTGTCTCGACGTCCTTCTGGTCCAAGAGGCCTTTCTCAAACCCCACCTTAGGGATCCCAAGATAGCAAATTACCGGTTAGTTAGGAACGATAGGACTAGATGCCACAAAGGTGGCACTCTAATATATTATAGGAACTCCCTGCACTGCATCCCTATGGATCCGCCGCCCCTTGCCCACTTAGAGGTATCCGTTTGCCGGCTAGGCATGACGGGTCATCCCTCTATCACTATAGTATCCGCGTATCTTCCACCGTCCAACGTTGTAGATGTAAATGCATCGGTAAACGCCTCATTTCGAAGCGACCTTACCGCCCTTCTTGACATGAGTGACTCCGTCCTTATGGCGGGGGATCTCAATGCCAAACATCCCGCATGGTGTAGTCGTATTACCAACACCCGTGGGAAGGTACTATACGACCTTTGCACACCACTCCACATAGATATCATAGGTCCTATGCGGCCTACTCATTACCCGTTCGAGCCATCCCACTCGCCTGACGTACTCGACATTGCCCTCCTGAAGAATGTGAACTTACGTTTGCACTTTTTAGAGACGGTAGACGAACTTGACTCTGACCATAGACTGGTGATCTTGGAGTTAACTCCGAGATCGGGTCCCTATGACCCTAACTGCCCCCCTCCCACACAGGTGATCACTGACTGGAGGAAAGTAGGCGACTTGCTGAAATCCAACACGTCACCTCACCTGGACAAGATCCCCGACCACATCCAGTCCGCCGCCGACACGACGGCTGCGATCGACTCACTCACAGAGCACATACAATCTGTCTTGAACAACTGTTCAAGGGAGATTCCGGTGTCAGAGCACTGGCGCCGGAAACGCCGATGATGTACGGGCCCTGCTGACTGAGAAGAACGCAGCAGTCCGTGCCTACAGAGCTTTCCCCTGCCAGAATAACAAAACTTTCATGCGGTACTTACAGCGCAAAGTAAGTAACAGCATTAGAGAGTGGCGTGAAGCCGGCTGGGACAAGACCCTGAGCGAACTGGAACCCACCCACCTTGCTTTCTGGCAACTTCAGAGGAGTATGCGCGCCACTGAGGTTACCACAATGCCTCCCCTTATCCGCCCGGACAAAAGCATTGCCTTCGACGACGAAGACAAAGCCGAATGCCTAGCCAACAGCCTGGAGGCCCAGTGCTCTCCCAGCTCCCAACCAGTTGACCCAGCCCACCTTGCCCACGTGGATGCTGAGGTCGAACGTAGGTCTGCCCTACCCCCTGTCGAGGACCCTGATGCTCCCCTCCCCCCCGTCACGGAAGACGAGGTGGAGGAGATCATCAGGAAACTCAAACCTAGGAAAGCTCCCGGGACTGACAGACTGACCACTAGGGCACTTAAACTCCTCCCACGCATGATCATAGTCCTACTGGCTGGCATCTTCAATGGCGCCATGTCCAACAACTTGTTTCCGCAAACTTGGAAAGAGGCTATAGTAATAGGCATCCCAAAACCCGGTAAGCCCAAGTCCTCCCCGAATAGTTATCGTCCCATTAGTCTGCTCAGTGCCCTCAGCAAGGTCTACGAGCGGATTATTCTTAATCGGCTCAAGGACTTTGTCGAGGCAAAGGCAAAGAGCCTAATCCCTGACGAGCAGTTTGGCTTTAGAGCCCATCATTCCAGTGTCCACCAAGCCCACCGCATCGTAGAGCACATTAGCGGCCGCTTTCAACGCAGTCTGGTGACGGGGGCTCTATTCTTTGACATAGCAAAGGCCTTCGACAAAGTCTGGCACAATGGCTTAATTTATAAGCTTTACCAACTAGGTGTGCCGGACCGTCTCGTGCTCATCATTCGAGACTTTCTGTCGAACCGCTCCTGCAGATATCGTATCGAAGGAGCGCTTTCCACTCCCCGCCCTATCAGAGCCGGCGTCCCTCGGGGCGCCGTGCTCTCCCCCACACTCTTCACGCTATACACTAGCGATATCCCCAACAGGCCCCCAGTAGAGTTATCCCTATTTGCCGACGACACGGCCATCTATTACTCGGGAAAAAGTCCCGATTGCATCGCTCATACCCTCCAGACCTCAGCCAACGCACTAGGCGATTGGTTTAGGAAATGGAGGATTGAGGTAAATCCCGACAAAAGTCAAGCAGTCCTGTTTCGCAGGGCTCGCCATAGACAGCCCACCCTCCCCCGCCCGATCACTATGTTTGGCAAGCCAATCCCTTGGGAGAAGCGAGCCAAATACTTAGGTGTGATCCTCGACCAGTTCCTAAATTTCAATGAGCACATAAAGACGGTTCGCTCGCGAGCCTTCGCTCTCAGTAGGCTTCACTTTATACTGAATAAACACAGTAAGCTCTCCCTTAGGTGTAAAATCCGAATTTATACGACGTGTATACGTCCTATCATGACATACGCCTGTCCGGTTTTTGCTCATGCCAGTCCCAAGCAGATCCATAGGATGCAAGTCATTGAGAACCGTTTTTTCCGAAAGGCCACGGGCGCGCCCTGGTTCTTGAGGAATGATGATCTCCACGTAGACCTCAAAATCCCGACTATAAAGCAAGTGTTGAAACGCATGTCAGTGCGTTACTTGACCTCTGCTGATACCCACACAAACCCCCTGATCGTATCGGCCGCCCGATACAGACCCTCCAAAATTTCTCGGGTTAGTCGCCTGCGTAAATCCTAGACGAGCCCGACGACCCCACCACCATCCGACAAGAGAGCAGTAGGGAAACTAGCACTCTTGTAAAACACACACACAAAACGCGTTCCGTATTCCGGCCTCGCCAACGAGGCCCATCGCGACGTCCGCGTACTTGTAATGGAAATCCTCCCCGACCTTTGCCAAACGAGCCAGCCCGCGATGTTGAGCCAGTAGCAATAAATACTCCCTTAAATACGACCCAGCCTGTCCCTTTGCTGCCCTCCCCAAATGACCCCGCTATGCCGAGGCCCGTACTCCACAGGGAGTGCCCTTAGCTTGCGCTCATTAGTTGTAAGTATATTTTAGTTTGTAAGCCCTGGCTGGGGGCCTTTAATTTATTATAGGTCACCACAGGAAAGACCGGTTAAGTAGTACATTAGCCCTATCGAGCTAAACTACGAGTGGCCCTATCTAAAAAATAAAAAATAAAAAAATCAAGTACCAGAAATATTACCCTACGTTTGCCTTGGTGCAGTCAGGATAATAGGTATAAACCTCCTTTCAAGATCATGCACAAAGATAGGTAAAACCTAATTAATTATTACCAGCACATTTTCATTCACAGAGAATTTGAAATACGGTTCTGCAAGCCAAATAGTTTTGTGATTGATATAGCAATTTTCAGCTCGCAAAGTGAAATTTGTCAAATGAAAGTAGGTATCCAAGGCTTCCATTGGACATGAAACCAATGTTTGACAGTTGTCGGAACATTGATGTTAGTGGTTTACCATTGAACCCGAACTGACCGATCTTTTTCATCAAATGGTTTTCAGATAGGTGACAATGACATCAAAGTAAAGGGAATATTTTAGTGACTTGAGCAGTAGGTAAGGAACGCAATAGCTTCTATTTACGATTGGGTATTTTTTAATACTCTTTGACGGGATTTCGGTGGTGGCACTAAGCGTATATAGGTATAACCAGTGCAAATTTTACTTCAACGTGATCAACCTTGCTAATATGCGTGTGGTCGGTCTTGTGGCGTCTCTGTGTGGGGGCAATTTAAGAATAATTTAGGTAGTTCGGGTTTATACAACAATATTGAATATTCAAACAAGGTTTTTAGAAATTTCGTGTTCGTAATGCGTAAGTAACACTACCCAAGACAATCCTCGCACAGTTCTAAAGAAGGAGGATTACTGGCAGTTTGACCTGGTATGCCTCTCCAAAATACTTAGATATAGGATATTCTTTTTGTATCAAAACGAAAGCCCAAGCTACGATTTCATATTCACAACCCCTAGTTTAGTTTTTTTGTGAACTATTGTTCACAAAAAAAACTTTGAAACTTGCACCTACATGGCGTCGTACATTTCGATTGAATTTGCAAATGGGAATGAAAGAATATCGTAAAATATCGCTAACGTAAATGCTGTTGGTTGGGTTATTTATACTCCACTTTTGAACGGTGCCCCTTTTAACGGCAATTTTAAGTGCTACCCATGGTCCGGCCCGATCGCTGATCGCAGTAAGTGACCTGCTTTGAGCGATAGACAAAAGTAATTTGCATAAAACAGATGTAGGTGGCATGGCGGGTATATTGTGCCAACTTGATATATCTCTAGAAAGTTTTAAGAGACGCAATTTAAATCCGGAAGGTTCATTGTCTCTGAACGCGTGTGTCACGCTTTAAGACTCCATTCCGCTCAGTTTGTGCTTAAACGTGTCGATAAGTAGGTGGCAATGGAGTTGGTTTTCTCTAAATAAAGAATTATTATAACCTCCCTATACATTGTTCGTAATAAACAGACTTAAAGTCTTAGAGATAGGTAAAAGTTTGTTGCAGTTAAAAATCTGTTACAATTAAGTAGATACCAACCTACTTGTAAAGTTCAACAGATGTTAAGTTTTTGATCCTCAATTGAAAATAGTTACTATAAAATGCTAAGCTAATTTATGAAAGTGATGTGTACTTCAAAATAATTCTACGTAAATGTTTTAATTACGTAATTATTATTATTATTTTATTAACTTTCTATATATAAATGCAAAAGTTGGTGAAGATGTATGTTAGTTACTCTTTCACGCAAAAACTACTGAACGGAATTGAATTGAATTTGATAAGTATATAGTTGACATCCTGGAATAATACATCCTAGGAGACTACTTTAATCCCGTAATTCCCATTGGATCGGGATTAACGCGGTAAAAACCTCCCATACGAACGATGTCGCGGGCAGAAGCTAGTAGTGGATAAGTCGTTAAAGTACCTATTAATAAATAATAATTTACTAGCTGACCCGGCGAATTTCGCACCGCTATATTTTTTTTATTTACGATATTGTCTCAGCTTTTAAACCTAGGGAAGGCGTGAAGGTATGAGAGAGAACATGATACAAAAATAATTTATGAAATCGGTCGAGCCGTTCTCTAGTTTTAGCGAGACCAACGATCAGCAATTCATTTTTATATATAAGACTAGTATTTGCGTGTTGCGCGAGGTGCAAGTACCTCGCGTGCTTGCTTTAAAAAAAAAATAGGGGGGTGATGGGGGGGTTGCACAATTATTTCGACTAAAGCATTGCCCCTCTAAATGAATCTGAAAAAAAAAATGTTCCAAGTCTCTTAATTTCCGAGATCCGCCTAAAGGGGGTGAGAAGGGGGGCAAGGGGGGCGACTTTGAAAAATGGTTTTTACTTTACCGAGCCTCCTCTATACGAATCCGTAAAAAAGAAAAAATACCGATCTCGTAGTTTCTGAGATACGATAGGGAGGGGGGAGAAGGGGGGTGAAAAGGGGAGGTTTGGCACTTTTCCCGTAGGTTTGAGAGTTACTTGTTTACGAATCTGTCAAAATATACCCACCTCCCCATCCACCATCTGGGAGAACAATTATGTCAATGAGTGAGTGAGTGAGTCAGTGAGTCAGTGAGTGGTAATTAAGCTTTATATAATACAACTAGTATTTGCGTGTTGCGCGAGTTGCAAGCACCTCGCGTGCTTGTGAAAAGAAAATGGGGGGGGTTTAGTATTTGCGTGTTGCGCGAGGTGCAAGCACCTCGCGTGCTTGTGAAAAAAAAAAAAGGGGGGGAGATGGGGGGGGATGGGAGGGTTTAGTATGTGCGTGTTGCGCGAGGTGCAAGCACCTCGCGGGCTTGTGAAAAAAAAAAAATGGCGGGGTGATGGGGGGAGGTGGGGGGGTTTAGTATTTGCGTGTTGCGCGAGGTGCAAGCACCTCGCGTGCTTGTGAAAAAACAAAAAAAAAAAGGGGGGGGTGATGGGGGGAGATGGGGGGGGGGGTTGCACAAGTATTTCGACTAAAGCATTGCCCCTCTAAATGAATCTGAAAAAAAAAAATGTTCCAAGTCTCTTAATTTCCAAGATCCGCCTAAACGGGGTGAAAAGGGGGTGGGGGGGGGCGACTGAAAAATGGTTTTTACTTTACCGAGCCTCCTCTATACGAATTCGTAAAAAAAAAAAATACGGTTCTCGTAGTTTCCGAGATACGATAGGGGGGGGGGGGAGAAGGGGGTGAAAAGGGGAGGTTTGGCACTTTTCCCGTAGGTTTGAGAGTTACTTGTTTACGAATCTGTCAAAATATACCCACCTCCCCATCCACCATCTGGGAGAACAATTATGTCAATGAGTCAGTCAGTGAGTGAGTGGTAATTTAGCTTTATATAATATAACTAGTATTTGCGTGTTGCGCGAGGTGCAAGCACCTCGCGTGCTTGTGAAAAAAACTAAAGCATTGCCCCTCTAAATCAAGTATTTGCGTGTTGCGCGAGGTGCAAGCACCTCGCGTGCTTGTGAAAAAAACTAAAGCATTGCCCCTCTAAATCAAGTATTTGCGTGTTGCGCGAGGTGCAAGAACCTCGCGTGCTTGTGAAAAAAACTAAAGCATTGCCCCTCGAAATCAAGTATTTGCGTGTTGCGCGAGGTGCAAGCACCTCGCGAGCTTGTGAAAAAAAAAAAAAAAAAAAAAGGAGGGGGGGGGTGATGGGGGGGGAAGGATTGCACAAGTATTTCGACTAAAGCATTGCCCCTCTAAATGAATCTGAAAAAAAAAATGTTCCAAGTCTCTTAGATTCCGAGATCCGCCTAAAGGGGGGGAGAAGGGGGGCGGGGGGGGGACTTTGAAAAATGTTTTTTACTTTACCGAGCCTCCTCTATACGAATCCGTAAAAAGAAAAAAATACGGGTCTCGTAGTTTCCGAGATACGATAGGGGGGGGGAGAAGGGGGGGGAAAAGGGGAGGTTTGGCACTTTTCCCGTAGGTTTGAGAGTTACTTGTTTACGAATCTGTCAAAATATACCCACCTCCCCATCCACCATCTGGGAGAACAATTATGTCAATGAGTCAGTGAGTGAGTGAGTGGTAATTTAGCTTTATATAGTATAATAACTAGTATTTGCGTGTTGCGCGAGGTGCAAGCACCTCGCGTGCTTGTGAAAAAAAAAAAAAGTAAGCACCTCGCGTGCTTGTGAAAAAAAAAAAAAAAAAAAAAAAGCGGGGGGGGGTGATGGGGGGGGTTTGCAGAAGTATTTTGACTAAAGCATTGCTCCTCTAAATGAATCTGAAAAAAAAAATGTTCCAAGTCTCTTAGATTCCGAGATCCGCCTAAAGGGGGGGAGAAGGGGGGCGGGGGGGGGGACTTTGAAAAATGGTTTTTACTTTACCGAGCCTCCTCTATACGAATCCGTAAAAAGAAAAAAATACGGGTCTCGTAGTTTCCGAGATACGATAGGGGGGGGGGGAGAAGGGGGGGGAAAAGGGGAGGTTTGGCACTTTTCCCGTAGGTTTGAGAGTTACTTGTTTACGAATCTGTCAAAATATACCCACCTCCCCATCCACCATCTGGGAGAACAATTATGTCAATGAGTGAGTCAGTCAGTGAGTCAGTCAGTGAGTGGTAATTTAGCTTTATATAATATAACTAGTATTTGCGTGTTGCGCGAGGTGCAAGCACCTCGCGTGCTTGTGAAAAAAAAAAAAAAAAAAAAGGGGGGGGTGATGGGGGGGTTTAGTATTTGCGTGTTGCGCGAGGTGCAAGCACCTCGCGAGCTTGTAAAAAAAAAAAAAAAAAAGAGGGGGGGGGGGTGATGGGGGGGGGGGTTGCACAAGTATTTCGACTAAAGCATTGCCCCTCTAAATGAATCTGAAAAAAAAAATGTTCCAAGTCTCTTAGATTCCGAGATCCGCCTAAAGGGAGGGGAGAAGGGGGGCGGGATGGGGGACTTTGAAAAATGGTTTTTACTTTACCGAGCCTCCTCTATACGAATCCGTAAAAAAAAAAAATACGGGTCTCGTAGTTTCCGAGATACGATAGGGAGGGGGGAGAAGGGGGGGGAAAAGGGGAGGTTTGGCACTTTTCCCGTAGGTTTCAGAGTTACTTGTTTACGAATCTGTCAAAATATACCCACCTCCCCATCCACCATCTGGGAGAACAATTATGTCAGTGAGTCAGTGAGTGGTAATTTAGCTTTATATAGTATAATATAATATAAAATCGAGCTTTATATAATATAATTAGAATTACCATTAGCTATAATTACATTACATACATTGGATGACATTAGTTATTTGTTTTAATTTGAGTTCTCCATTTTAATGTAATTATTGATCACAATCAAATGAAATTATATTGTAATTTAAGTTTCATAAAAATGAACTCTATTTCTAAAAATTGTAATTAATGTACTAGGAAATAATTATCTTTTATTTATATGTTTTAATTTCTTTTTACTTTTTCTTTTAATGTTATAATTAATATTAATCAAACTTAATGATATTGTAATAATTTAGTGTTATTTATTGTATTCTGACTCACTGAAATTCCAATGTTATCTTTGCTTCGTTTCAATGCAACTTAGCTCAAGATTTTAATGTTATCTTAATTTTTAATTTAATTTAATGTTTATACAAGTGCTGTGCACACCTATAAGTGACGAATTCACCACAAACTATTTTATTCGTGTCTTTTTTTATTATTTGTTAAATTACTAGTGAATAAGTCGTTGGTGTATCAATAAATAAATAAATTAGTCCATGTTACTTGAAATCCACGTATCACTCATTCTTCTTCCACTTTTCGCCGCCACATCAGACAATATATCTATTTTACTATCTATCTGTGTACAACATGTAACATAATTAACACTGTTATTGGCACTGGGCAATTGATATTATTAATTGCTAAATTAATTTATTCTTAAAAAAAAAACAAAATAAAAAAAAACACTAATATCAAGTTTAGGCGTCAAAGTACTCCTCCACATCGCTGTCGTCCGGAAATAACAGTGTTAATTGTTAAAAAAAACAACAGTCTGAAAAAAAACATAATTAATGCACATCCTGAAATTAGTTTGTTCAGAATCATTTACTGAATCGATTTTTATCGTTTTTAACCGACTTCTGAAAAAGGAGGAGGTTCTCAATTCGGATGTTTGTTTTTTTTTTTTTTTTTTGTTTGTTCGGGCATAACTCCGTCGCTTGCCAACCGATTTGAAAAATTCTTTTTTTGTTGAAAAGGGTATACTTCCTAAATGGTCCCATGAAAATTTTATCGAAATCGGACAAGCCGTTTCTGAAAAATCAATAAAAGTCTAAAAAAGATATTTACATTGATGATCTTTTCGTTTACTCTGCATTGTGTTTTTTGTTCGCGCGTTTTTAGTTTTTTGTAGTTGACATTTTGGCTTTTATAACTAGATTAATTACAAATCGACCCACTAAAAAGCGCGAAAATAAAAACTTTTTTGCAAAAAAATAAAACCGACTTCCATATCAAAACACTACAAAGCCAAAAATAATTTTAATTTCGGAAGGCGGTGTGAAAAAAAAAAGAAAATACAAAACCAATAACACCGACTACCGAAATTAAAATTATTTTTGGCTTTGTAGTGTTTTGATATGGAAGTCGGTTTTATTTTTTTGCAAAAAAGTTTTTTAAAAAACAATAATTTTTATTCCATAGTAATTAAATCTACGTAAATTACAAATTATTCTTTCGCCGTATAATAAAAACAAACTAACTATGGGCCGTAAATTAAAGCGGTAACTTTTCAAATGTAGATTTATATAAATTCCGTCAATTAGTACACATTACAGAAAAATGAAACTCATTTAAAGGAAATTAAAGTCTTAAAAAATACGGAAGGGAGTGTCAGACTTGTACTGACTAAAAACCCACCCTGTTCCTTCAGCTGCCCTTAGTTCCGGGGCTGCGGTATCTCGTTAGAACAAACCCCGGCAGACGGCATTAAACCCTACCCTACCTTCATCGAAATCTATTCCGTATTTATTAATTCATTTTAAACACATGCATACAAAAATTAGAAATATAACTTTACGTCAGATGCGTATAATATATTTTTAAGTAGCTAGGTCAATACTTATGTCGGCTTTATTGGATTAATCCATAATCAAATCACTTTCGAAAAACGCCTTTAACTTATGATTCGCACCATCCGATCATTTCAATGGAAAATGTTGTAAGTACCTATAACATAAACTCACCTACAATATTTTTATTTAGTACTCTCGACGATTTTATAATAAACCCGCGAGTGAACCGATGCTATCGACATCGCAAAATAAAAAATAAGCTTCGCTGGAAAAAGCGATAAGAAAATTTGACTAAATTAATCTTAGTCAAGCTTTCTTAACCAAGTTCGGGAAATTGTCAACGCATTTCTATAGATCCTTAAGACTAAGGTCTTAAAAAATTGTGCCCTACCTCTAAAAAACTATAGTTAAATGACTAAACACCTTAAGTTATGACAAAATAGAAGTTATTTAGTTTAGAGCTAACTAAATCTATACACATACATACGTACATACACACACACTATTATTCCTCGTTTTTAAACCGGTTTAAGGTATCAAAATTGTTTTAATTTTAGATTTGTAAGAGAAGAAGCGAGGCAGCCCCAACACAAGTTATTCTGTAACTGACGGGAGCTGACTCAATCAGGCTATAAAAATCTTTTTTTTTAAGTACGGGGCCTAAATAACATGAGTTGTAGGTTTTAGCAGTCTTTTTCTTCTTCTTCTTTGACATCGCTTATTCCGGGCTCGAATTTCTTAATAATCATAAGGCTCCATTTCCTCCACTGGTACTCGTATGCATCGTCATCTGATAAGTGATAAGCCGCAACTTTTCATGTCTTACCGGAAATTCGTCATCCACGTGGTTTGCGGCCTCTCTTTTGCGTAATCATGGAAAGACATTTCTTGACCACATAATAATAGATATTAATTATACTGCAGCAGTGACAATAATATTTTTCATATTCATCCGCTATCACTTTCAGATTCATTTCGTTGCAGGACCTAAGAAAGTTGCAGGTGTAATCTGACGACCTACTACGCACAAGAGGAGGCCAATTATACTGGAACATATTTGGGCCGAATGTCGATGTCGGTTTAAATCACGACTGAAGATGAAGCTTTGAAGACGCAAGCCGCTCAATGAACTTATCCTTGAATTAGCAGCCGCACGGGGCTTCGCTCTCGTGGAGACGATCACGACAAAAACATAACCCTCCCTTTACAATCAGGTAAAAAAAATATCCAAATCCACTCAGTACTTTCGAAGATTAGCGCCTTACTAGCAATAAAAAATAAATTAGAATTGGTGCATTCGTTCTGGAGATTACCCCCTACATACAAACTTACAAACACATTTTATCTTAGATCAATTAAAATCTTGATACCCTATGTCCTTATTTGTCATTCTATTGTATTGTACCTTTGAATTGATTTACATTCACCGTTCCAATTGAATTAACATTCAAGAATAGATATTTGTACATAGGTACTTACATAGTACGTACCTATTCTTTAATATTTTTGTAACCAACGTAGAGCTGTCATTATAACTTCAAAATATTGATTTAAATCTATGATTTAAATACCTCCAAAAAAGTTTATTTGGCCAAGAGTTGTTGCTTTGTTTATTTAAGAATGTTTACGGCATAATTTCGTCATTGCTGTATTATTATTATTAGGCATTTTGTTATTCAATCTTTCAAGAAAGCAATATGTATTTTAATATTTTTTTACTTCATTAATCGCATATCCAAGATAATTATGCAAGCGAAACCTAAACTGGAATTACATCTGTAGCATTGCTCCTTTTATTATGAAATTGCTCTCGTTCCCTTCAATAGAATTGTATTTATAGGTCAAGCACAAATTAATGGTAGATTTGACTTTCCAGCTTTCGTAGGAAAAAAAGTAGTACCTACATATTCGGGAAAATGCTAGGTACTTTAGAATGAGCTCTTTCTTTTTTAAATTCAGCATATAAACATTTTAATCATTTTATTGAGTAGGAAAGTAATGTGCTATTTGCCACAGAGTTATATGGTAAGAAATCGGCCAAGTGCGAGTCAGACTCTCCCATGAAGGGTTCCGTAGTAACTATAATAATATAATATAATATGTATATTTATTTGACAAAAAAAACCTTACAAATTTCTTAAAACTAGCTTATTTAAATTTTTTACAAATACTCTATTCAGCTTTTTTCAGATTATTTTGGCAAAATATAAGAACATATCTCTCGCAAAGTGTAACATATGTGGGTGTGAAGTCTCGCCGCCACTCCGTCGGCGGCACCACTTCTGCACTTCCAGCCGTGTCCGACAAACTCGTTAAAAGTTGGCGAAACAACGGAAGCACCGTTACTTGGCGACACCGACACACTTGCAACTCGACGTTAAGTAGAAAAGTATAACACGACAATAATATGAAACATTTTGTTGCCAGACAAAACTAACGCGCGGATATTTACGCTGATATCTACAGCTATAGTTCAAGAAGTTTATACTCTTGTATTTTTCGTTTTGTGGTTTGTACTTAAGCTTTGGTGATGTTTTGGGATAGCTTAACGATGGAGGGAGCAAATCATCTCAAAATGTACGGCAACTTTCGCGATTTTAATCTTTAGTTGACTCAAACCTTAGAGAAGGCATGACACTTATAGCCACCATGACTTCAGTGACACAGTGTTTTCCCCTGAAGCTGCAACAGTATTTCAAATTGCATTTATTGTGTGCAGTGTTCGTTTCCTCGGATCACATAGTCACCAAGCTCTATTTATTTTATCAATTTTCCATTTTTAACCGATGAAAACAAACGGAGAAGGTTATCAAGTCGTCGCGCGACGTGTGTATTTTTTTTTAATGTATGATGACCGATTACTCCAAGACGTCTGAACCGATTTGGAAAATTCTATTTGTGTTTGAAAGGCACACCTATAGTGATTTGAGTATTTTTTATAGTAACTTGTGTAGTTGCATTCGTAAAGCGCATTTTTGGTAAAAAAAAAAAGTTTTTAACAAGCTTTTCCATGCTGCATAAAAATTTTAGTCAATAGGTATTCAATACACAGTTTAAACTGTGAAAATAAAATATTTTAACGACTAAAATAAATACGTAGTTGTTCCAGCAGTAATCTAAAGAACAATAGTGGTTCAGTGTGGTCGTCGTTAAAATTATAAATACCCCCAGCTCACTAACTGCCCCCGTATTCCGTTAAGAGGATTCCCAAAGCTGTAAATTGCGTGCGGGAAATATTTACGAGACAGGCTTTCGCGGCATTACAGCGACTATGTGAATACATTTCGGCGCGCGCTTGTTGCAAAAATGCAACAACATGGACCGACTATTGCATTAACAATCCGCCACCAACTAGATAACTGCGCTGTTTATTGGCCATGACGCTTTAGTACGAGTTTGCAGCAATTGGCACTTACCTTTACAATAAATTCTGTTAATAACTTTGACTATTACTGTTAGCAGTTAAGAATATTAAAAATTGTGCAGCTCTTTTATTTTGTTTCCATTTCAATGCACTTTCTTTGTGTTTAATTAATAATAATAATAATAATTAATGAATACTTCTCGCCGCCGACGACACCACCACCTGCGCGTCGGCGACGAAGAGGCCGACCTCCGGACTGCTTGGAACCTCGAGGCCCACCGGCCTCTGATAGGGTTCCCGCTGCCGGTGGAAGTGTGCAGCGCATGCGATGGACTCAATCCATTAATGAGAACGTCATGCGCTCATACTATGGGGCTACAGAGGGGGGAAATAACTTGACTGCGTACCGTGGTCGGATGCTCTCTCTGTTTCAGGTACTTGAGCCAACTGTCAACGTTTCGGCCCAGCGACTATCGGATCAAGTGCGTGTCATCCAACGTAACCGTATGTTGGATGAAGCCGTACTTGTTCGCCTCCGTTCGGAAATGAGTAGCTGTGTCACTTCACATCCGACGCCGACTGTGGTGGCACCACCACAGCCCAACATTCAAGTTGAAGAGAGTAGTGACAGAGTTACAAACGTAAGTACCCAGTATAATGAGCAATTGAGGAGTGCTTTGGAGTGTGCTATTCGGGAATATCGCAACATGTCGCCTGAAATAAGACCACGCTTACCTCGTTTGCCCATGCATAACAGGAATAGGGCACTGGTGGCTGCTCTGGATTCGCAGTTGTCAGACTATTTTGATAACTGCGAAGACCTCGCCGATACCCACTCTGTCTTATACTGCGCAGCTGTCGCGGCATGTCGTGTAGCTAATGTTAAAATTTCTAATGACATAGCTATACGACCTAAACCCGCTGTCCCAGCTTGGCAGTGTAGGATCGAGCGCCGTATTGGTGAGGCCAGGGCACTCATTGGCAAACTTATTTGCTTTAGGGAGGGCAACACTCGCCCGAGAGTGATGCGCTTTGTGAGACGGGCGTTTTTGGGAACCAATATCCACCCACATAATTATATGTCCTGTGTCACAGAGCGCATCGACTTCCTAAAGCAGAAGGTGTATGCATGGGCAAACCGTATCCGAAGGTATAGACGGCGAGTGGAGCGATTCACCCAGAATCGCACATTCCGAAGTAACGAAAGGTGGGTATATAGGGCTTGGGAGCGACCGGACCAAGGTGCGACTGATATGTGCCTGCCCGATGATGACGCCTTATGTACGTTCTGGCGCAACATCTGGTCGGTACCTGTCAGTCACACCGAAGGTGATTGGACCCGGGAGGTCAAGCAAGCGTGCGATCCAATACCAGAAATGGGGGCAATCATCATCAGCCCCCATGATATAGCCAATGCAGTTCGTCCGCTGCCTAATTGGAAGTCTCCAGGGCCGGATGGACTGCATAACTTTTGGATCAAATGGCTAACAAGATCGCACGCTCGCTTGGCGTCTCAGTACCAATCTGCCCTAGAATCTGGCTCACTACCCGAGTTCTTTACCACTGGAGTTACCCACCTGCTCCACAAATCTGGTAGCACCGTGGACCCCAAAAATTATAGACCAATCACGTGTCTGCCTACGGTCTATAAGGTTCTGACATCTATTTTGAGAGCTAAAATTAACAAACACATTGACAACAATCACATCATGTCTCCCTCTCAAAATGGATGTAAGAATGGGTCCCGCGGTACTAAGGAGCTACTCCTCATTGATATGGCCATTAGCCAACAGGTTCGACGTTCCAAAAAAGATCTGTCGACATGTTGGATAGACTACAAGAAGGCCTATGACTCAGTGCCTCATACATGGCTCATGAGGGTGCTAGAATTGTATAAAATTAATGTAACTTTACGCACCTTTCTGACATCATGTATGGGACAATGGAGGACAGTTCTTCGCTATCCAGGATGTCGATATATCCCAAGGTACAGCGAACCAATAAGGATTGAGCGAGGCATATTTCAGGGCGATAGTTTGAGTCCGCTTTGGTTTTGCTTAGACTTGAATCCTCTAAGCACACTGCTGGAGAATTCAGGCCTAGGCTATAGGTTGAAAAGAGGTGGTCAGGTTATTTCTCACCTCCTTTACATGGATGATTTAAAAAATTTTGGCGCCACTAGTCTACAGCTGACGGAACTACTGAAGGTAACTGAAACTTTCAGTAGTGCCATCAGTATGGAGTTTGGTGTCGACAAATGTGCGATTATGCATGTAAAGCGAGGGGAGATTGTGGAATCCGTGGGATCTCAACCCTCGAATTCCATAAACCTGAGATCCCTCTCTCCAACTGAAACCTATAAGTATTTGGGTATGTCGGAAGCGTTAGGTATCAATGTAGTTGACATGAAGCAATCGCTGAAGGAGCGCTTCTTTGGCCGCCTAAAGAAGGTATTTAAAAGCCTTCTATCGGGCGGGAACAAGGTGCGTGCCTTCAACGGTTGGGTCATGCCAGTGTTGATATACTCTTTCGGCGTACTCAAATGGACTCAAACTGAACTTGACGCCCTGGATAGGAGAGTTCGTACATTGCTGACTGCATATCGAATGCATCACCCACGCTCATCAGTGATGAGGCTGTATATCCCGCGGAAATGTGGAGGTCGAGGCTTTTTGAATGCTAAAACTCTCCACAACCGCGAGGTATGCAGTCTCAGGGAACATTTCCTTGCTTCTGAAGTGGGTATGCTTCGAGATGTAGTAGCGGTGGATAAGGGACTCACCCCGCTCTCCTTGGCTAATGAGAACTGGCGCAAACCTGCAGTGCTAGACACTAACGATCACAGAGGGATATGGCAGAGTAAGGAGCTTCATGGACGTTTTTTCCGGGCCCTACATGGGTCCGACGTAGACCAAGTAGCGTCCGTAGCTTGGTTGCGCTTCGGTGACCTCTTTGGGGAAACCGAAGGTTTTGTTTGTGCAATTATGGACGAAGTTATCATGACGAACAACTACCGGAAATTTATTGTGAAGGATGGCACGGTTGACATATGTCGGGCATGTCACCGTCCGGGTGAATCAATCCGCCACATTATCTCTGGTTGTTCTCGTCTTGCTAATGGAGAGTACTTGCACAGGCACAACCTTGCAGCCAAGATAATTCATCAGCAACTTGCTCTGAAATATTCTCTTGTGGAATCGGAAGTGCCGTACTATAGGTATGTGCCCGACTCAGTTCTCGATAACGGCCATGTCACATTATACTGGGATCGGTCCATCATCACTGACAGGACTATTGTAGCCAATAAGCCGGATATAGTGGTGGTGGACCGAATCGTGAGGCGTGCCATGATTGTCGACATAACCATCCCGCATGACGAGAACCTCGTGAAAGCTGAGAAAGATAAGCAAATCAAGTATCTTGACTTGGCACATGAGATTGTCGACATGTGGGATGTGAGCTCGGCAATCATTGTACCGATAGTCATCTCAGCCAATGGCTTAATAGCCAAGAGCCTCAACCAACATCTCAGGAGGCTCTCGTTAGACGGTTGGATCAAGGGCTTGCTTCAGAGAGTGGTACTCCTGGACACGGCGCGTATCGTCAGGAGGTTCTTCTCTTTGGAGCCCTGACCGCCGGTAGCTTGGACCCTGTTCCCGGTACCGGTGGGCTACTATTTTTTATATTTTTAAATGTTTTTTTTAGAGAATATTTAAAAATGTAATTTATATGTATATATTGAAAATAAAGACAACAATAATAATAATGATCTGTGGCCCGGTTGTCAAAGAATATGTCAGAAAATTTTTTCCTCCACATTTTTCAGAATTATTTATAAATTAAATAGCCATACAAATAACAATAATCATGTTCAACAAAACCAAAATAGTAAAAAAAAAAAACTATTCATGAATGGATGGAAGCATAAATAGACAGAACAATAAACGTACAAACCAAAATGTTGACAAGAAACCGGGCACGACTGATTTTGGACACACGCCCAAGACCTGCGGAATCGTCGCTCAGCTCCGCCTCGCAGCCGCCGGGACCAGCTCCAGCCGTGAGTGAAGAGACTCCGGCCGCTGCAGTTGCGTCGAGCTCGAGCGACGAATACTTCTCGCCGCCGACGACACCACCACCTGCGCGTCGGCGAGGAAGAGGCCGCCCTCCGGCCAGCTTCGGACCTCGAGGCCCACCGGCCTCTGATAGGGTCCCCGCTGCCGGTGGAAGTGTGCAGCGCATGCGATGGACAAATTCCATCAATGAAAATGTGATGCGCTCATACTTTGGGGCTACAGAGGGGGGAACTAACCTGACTGCGTACCGTGGTCGGATGCTCTCTCTGTTTCAGGTACTTGAACCAGCTGTCAACGTTTCGGCCCAACGACTGTCGGATCAGGTGCGGGTCATCCAGCGTAACCATATGTTGGATGACGCCGTACTTGATAGACTACGGCTCGAATCACGGTGCAGTCGTGTCTCATCTGCTTCACCACAGGCTGCGGTGCAACTACAACCTAGTATCTCACCGCGACCCGAGCACGTCGGTGAAGATGATGAGGACCGGGCTACATCCGTGAGTACCCAGTGTAGTGAACAATTGAGGAGTGCTTTGGAGTGTCCATTACGGGAGTATCGCTCCACACCGCCTGAGCTGAGACCTCGTCTGCCTCGTTTGCCCATGCATAAGAAAAATAGGGCGCTAGTGTGTGCTCTAGATTCACTGTTGTCAAATTATTTTGACAATAGCGAAGACCTCACCGATACCCATTCGATCCTGTACTGTGCCGCTGTTGCAGCATGTCGGGTAGCTCATGTCAAGTTTCCAAAGACTGACAGAGCTATTCGACCAGCTGTACCAGCTTGGCAGTGCAGGATCGAACGTCGTATCGCCGGGGCTAGAGCACTCATTGGCAAACTTATCTGCTTCAGACAGGGCAACACTCGCCCTAGAGTGATGCGCTTTGTGAGACGGGCGTTCGCGGGGACTGATATTAGTCCTCGGGATTATCTCACCTGCGTCACAGAGCGCATCGACTTCCTGAAGCAGAAAGTCTATGCGTGGGCAAATAGAATTCGCAGATATAAGCGGAGGGTGGAGCGATACACTCAGAATCGCACATTCCAAAGCAATGAAAGGTGGGTTTATAGGGCCTGGGAGCGACCTGACCAAGGTGTGACTGATACGTGCTTAGTGGATGATGACGCCATGTGTTCGTTCTGGCGCAGCATCTGGTCGGCTCCTGTCAGTCACACTGAGGGGGACTGGATGCGGGAGATCAGGCGCACGTGCGATCTTTTACCAGAAATGGGGGCAATCACGATCAGCCCCCAAGATGTAACCCATGCAGTCCGTCCGTTATCTAACTGGAAATCCCCAGGGCCGGACGGGCTGCACAATTTTTGGCTTAAATGGTTCCAAAGATCGCACGCTTGCTTGGCATTTCAGTTCCAGTCTGCCCTAGAGTCAGGATCGCTACCTCAATTCCTAACTACAGGAATAACCCACCTGCTCCATAAATCAGGTAGTACTACGGAACCTAAAAATTATAGACCGATCACGTGCCTCCCTACGGTCTATAAAGTTCTTACGTCCATCCTGAGAACTAAAATTAATAATCATATTGATGTAAATTCAATCATGTCTGTTTCTCAGAATGGATGTAGGAACGGGTCCCGTGGTACCAAGGAGCTGCTCCTCATTGATATTGCCATAAACCAACAGGTTCGTGGTTTCCGAAGAGATTTGTCGACATGCTGGATAGATTATAAGAAGGCCTATGACTCTGTTCCACATACATGGCTCAAGAAGGTGTTGGAGTTGTATAAAATAGATCCAATGCTATGCAATTTTCTTGAGTCATGTATGGGGCAATGGAAGACGGTCCTCTGCTACCCAGGATGTCGACAGATCCAGGAAAACAGCGAACCGATTAGGATTGAGCGTGGCATATTTCAAGGCGACAGTCTGAGCCCTCTGTGGTTTTGCCTGGCTCTCAACCCTCTCAGTACATTGCTGGAGGGTTCAGGGCTAGGCTACCAGTTGAGAAGAGGCGGTCAGGTCATATCACACTTGCTTTACATGGATGATTTGAAAATCTTTGCCACCAGCAAATTGCAACTGATGGAGCTACTGAAGGTAACAGAAACTTTCAGTAGCGCCATCGGAATGGAATTTGGGGTGGACAAATGTGCGGTCATGCATGTAAAGCGAGGAGATATTATGGAATCCGTGGGAACTCAACTCTCGGATTCCATACACCTGAGATCCCTCGGATCAACTGAAACTTACAAGTATTTGAGTATGTCAGACGCACTAGGCATCAATACTGCTTATGTTAAACAGTCATTGAAGGAACGCTTCTTTGGCCGTCTGAATAAAGTACTGAATAGTCTTCTATCAGGCGGAAACAAGGTGCGTGCCTTCAATGGTTGGGTTATGCCAGTATTGATGTATTCTTTTGGCATACTCAAATGGACTCAGACTGAACTTGACGCCTTGGACAGGCGGGTCCGCAAAACGCTGACTGCAAATCGGATGCATCACCCACGTTCATCGGTGATGAGGCTGTATATCCCCCGGAAATGCGGTGGTCGTGGTTTTTTAAATACAAAGACCCTGCATAACCGTGAGGTATGCAGCCTTAGGGAATATTTCCTAAAAGCTGACGTGGGTATGCATCGGGATGTGGTAGCGGTAGACAAAGGCCTCACTCCGCTCTCCTTAGGTAACGAGAATTGGCGCAAACCTGTAATATTAGAGACTAATGACCGCAGAGAAGTATGGCAGAGCAAGGAGCTTCACGGACGCTATTACCGAGCCCTTCATGGGTCTGAAGTAGATTTATTAGCGTCCGTAGCCTGGCTACGTTTTGGTGACCTCTTCGGGGAAACCGAAGGTTTTGTCTGTGCGATTATGGACGAAGTTATGATGACGAATAACTATCGGAAATATATTGTGAAGGATGGTACCGTAGACATATGTCGGGCATGTCACAAACCGGGAGAATCCATTCGTCACATTATCTCCGGTTGTTCTCGTCTGGCTAACGGAGAATATTTGCATAGACACAACCTCGTAGCCAGGATTATTCACCAGCAACTTGCGCTTAAATACAATCTTGTGGAATCAGAAGTACCATACTATAGGTATGTGCCCGACCCAGTTCTCGATAATGGCAATGTCACACTATACTGGGATCGGTCTATCATTACTGACAGGACTATTGTTGCCAATAAGCCTGACATAGTGGTGATAGACCGATTAGAGCGTCGCACAATGATTGTTGATATAGCAGTCCCCCATGACGAGAACCTCGTGAAAGCTGAGATAGATAAAAAAAATAAGTATCTTGACCTGGCACGCGAGGTTGTCGACATGTGGGATGTGGAGACAGCAATCATTGTGCCGATAGTCGTCACAGCCAATGGCATAATAGCCAAGAGCCTCGACCAACATCTAAGGAGGCTCTCGTTGGGCAGCTGGATCAAGGGCTTGATCCAGAGAGCAGTACTTCTGGAAACGGCGCGTATTGTGAGGAGGTTCCTCTCTATGGAGCCCTGACCACCGGTAGCTTGGACCCTGTTCCCGATACCGGTGGGCTACTATTTTTTATATTTTTAAATGTTTATATTTTTTTTATTAATATTTAAAAATGTAATTAATATGTATATAGATTGAATAAATGAAATAATAATAATAATAAAAAGTTTATTTATCTCCATAGGTAAGTTAGTACAGTGCATTTCTTAAAATCAGTCATGAAGTTGGTACATATTAGGTCATTACACTATTTTGAACCCTGTCTCTTAAACTAGGCTTATACCTGTCTCTTAAGAGGCAGTGTTCGGCATTTATATGAATTTATGTACATATTGAGTGCATATGCGAAACGCGTGAACATCGAATAGTTGATAATTGATCATTAGTGTAGCGAGATGTGCCTGTTGTTTTTGATAGAGTGGTTTGTTAGTGTTTTCCTATATGTGTGTATATGTGTGTGTGTGTGCGTGCGTATGTTTGTGGATGTTTGAATGTCTTTATGTGTGGGCATGTATGTGTACTTGTATATGGCATATATATATATATATTTAGTTAATATTATACTATGTATGTTAGTAATGCTTCTGTGCTGTCGTAGTTTTGGTTCAATAGCCATTCCGTAGTTTTAGTTTTAACATTGTGAGTGTTTAGGTCAAGTATGTTTAGCTGTTTGTGTATTTTTTTGTAAATGTACCTACTTATTACATAATGTTGGTGCTTAGCAAAGGTAGTTTTGTGTGGAACACCTAAAGGGATGTTTGTCCGCTTTTTGGGATTCGACGGTGGTATGCTCAAATGAGATCTGAGGACTGAGCGAAGTATAAACAACTGACGAACCGTCAAGACCCTACAGTCCGAGTAAAGCTGCACCGTAGGATATCTGTAGGGCTTTTTCATCATCACTTTGAGTACAGCCCTCTGAGCTCTCTCCACCTGTATAAGGTTAGTTTTGGTTGCACCACCCCAAACTGTAACACAATACCCGATTATCGATTGACATAGTGCAAGATAAACCATCTTGAGTGTATCACCGTCAGCCGATTCCCTAAGCGTTCTAAAAATAGAGATAAGACGCATAATTTTGTTTGATAACATGTTAAGTTGCTTGTCCCATCTTAATCTGTCATCTATATGTACTTTACACTGTCCGCTCTGACCAGAGCAGGACAGGGGCAAGATGCTGATGGGCTCAGGCAAGAGTGCGCCTGGATACTGAAGGTCCGTGATGGTTTTGTATTACTGCGTATTGAGAAGGGAATGTAGGACGTCTTGGCGAGATTTAGCGTCAGCAAGTTCGAATTCATCCAATACATAATTGTTCTCAGTACGGATTCCGCCTGCACTTTAATTTCCTCCCATGTTGACGCATATAAAAGTATGGCAGTATCATCGGCATATGTATAAATGTCAGTGCTTGGGAATATCATATTGCAAAGATCATTTATATAAATTTGGAATAATAAAGGTCCCAGCACGCTGCCCTGGGGCACACCAAAAGTTACAATTTCGTCATTGCTGAGATAATCATCAATTTTTACTTGTTGCCTGCGATTCATAAGATAATCTTTAAATAACTCGAGACATGTGCCACGTATACCTATATATTCCAATTTAGAAATCAATTTGGGAACAGAAACTGTGTCAAAGGCTTTGGATAAGTCTAGAAATATGCCCAAACATTTCCTTTTGTTATCCAAATTTTTCGCAATGTTTTGCGTCAAATCCATCACCGCATCTTCAGTCGAGATACCAGTACGAAAGCCGTACTGATTATTAGCAATCAGTTTGTATTTATTTAAGAAACTTCTTAGATTTTTGCTTATTATTTTTTCTAGTATCTTCGACAGTGAAGTCAAGACTGATATTGGTCTGTAATTATTAACACAGTTTCTGTCCCCTCCTTTATGTATTGGGTGTACGATTGCTTTTTTCAGAGCGTTTGGGAACACACCCGTTTGTATACAAAGATTGCATAAGTATGTTATTGGTGGCACCAGAGATTGACGACATATCTTCAGCAACGACGAGGATATGCCATCCCAGCCTGTAGCACAGTCACTGCGCAATTGCAGGATGATCGTTTCAACTTCACGCTCATCAACCTCCAGAATAACAAGCGAGTTAGGTGACGGAGGTGTAGTGTTAATACTTGGCGAGAAAGAACTATTCATGTTCGTAGGTGCCTGACATAAAATTTTATCTGCCATTGTTTTCCCTATTTCACTGAAGAAGCGGCATACTCGATTTATCGATGAACTGATATCATTATCTATTTCTAGAAGTTCTACGGGACTCGTATGTGTCTTATTAGAACTAGTGATATCTTTGATGGTCTTCCACAGAGTTTTTGGATTATTCTTAGTTCTTTCTAATTCATATTTTTGATAGGATCTTTTTAGTTTCCTTAGGAGTGCATTACAAAAGTTACGATAACGCTTGTATGTTGTTTTTAAAATTATATTATTTATATCCTTTTTTGATTCTTTGTGCATCCTGTCTCTATTTCTCATGCATCTCAAAAGACCAGGAGTTATCCAAGGTTTTATAGTATTTTTCCTCCTCGGAATGGTATTTTGCTTTGTGTGTTTTGAGATGGAATGTGAAACTATGGATATGAATTTATTAATCGCGTCGTTTGGTTCATTAATAGTGTAGATATCAGTGAAATTCGTATTTTCCATGTCTATTTTAACAGCTTCATAATCTGTACGAGTAATGGTACGTGTATTTTTCCTACTAGGGTTTGAGATTTCAAGCGTTAATAGAGTCGGCTTATGATCTGTTATATGGGATTCCAAAATTAGAGTGATTGCGGTTAATTTGGTCTTTAGTAAGGTGTGATCCAAACAGTTTTCTAACCTAGTGGGGTAAACATGAGTAGGCATAAGCCCATGAGACGCATTTAGGAAGATGTAGTCTAGACTGCGTTCATTTCTGTTAGATAGCTTTATGTCTATATTCAAATCACCTACCAGGGCAATGTTTGGCACTGTCGCTAGACCAGTGAGGACATCATTTAAGCTAGTAAGAAAGTTGTCAAATTGCTCTTTGGTGGAATAGGAAGGTGACCGATAGACCGCAATAATCGCAAACTTATCATTTATTATGCAAACCAGAGAGTTTGCATTAATAATACACACATCAAAAGTGTCTAGGGATCAAGCATTTTTATGCGGATTTCTTGAGATTGAGATGTAGCTTTGTAATAAATTTATGATTTCATAAATTTATATGGATCTTTTTTGGTGCATTTCATAATTTGAAACAGGAACTGTTAATCAAATTCGAGTAAAAGATGAAAATCAGCTGTCAATATTTTCCCTATAAAAACATACAACGCATTGAAGACATTATTAGTGCTACTGTTTCCCTACTACTGATTAAAACCAACGTTATTATGGAGCGGCGACGTCATTTAAGCAGGGAAGAAATGCTCAGAGCCGTGGGAATGATAGAAGCTGGTTCCCGGCAACGTACTCTGAATACAAGTCAGAGTGTTATCAGTCGACTTTGGACACGTTACCGAAGCACTGGTACCGTGGCTGAGCGCCATGGAGGACGGTATCGCTGCACCACACGGAGATAAGACCGATACATTCAAATCTTAACTCGAAGAGCTCCAACAATAACCACCATGATGTTAGCCGTGAGGCTTCATCACTCTTCAGGGAACTTAATTAGCGACCAAACAGTCAGAAACCGCTTGCATGAAGTGAACCTTCATTCCCGAAGACCACTATGGGTACCACCTATAGCAATGCACAATCGTAGGATTCGATATCAATGGGCTCTTGAACACAGAAATTGGGCAGAAGAACAATGGCGTTTCGTGTGCTTTTCTGATGAGTCTCGTTTTGGTATGAGACCGGATATAAGACGTATACGACACTGGAGAACACCTGGACGCCAACAGCGATTAAAATCCTGCCAGGAAGTCCATCCTTATAGTGGTGGAACCATCATGGTATGGGCGGGTATTTGGATCGGCGGAAGAACTGAGTTGATTTGGATCAGAGGCAACCTCAACGCTCAAATTTATGCTGAGACGATTGTATCTGACGTCATCGTTCCTCTACAAGTGCAAATCGGTCCCTTATTTCAGTTAATGAATGATAATGCACGACCGCACACCGCAAGAGTTGTAAGACAGACTCTCGCCGCAGCTAACATCAATGTCCTGCTCTGGCCTGCTCAGTCGCCAGACTTGAACCCGATTGAGCATGCATGGGATATGCTACAGAGAAGAGCTCTGCCAAATATGGAGGGTATCCAGTCGCAAGAAGACCTTTTTTTGTTGTTGCAACGAACATGGGCGGCCATTCCACAGCGTGATTTGGATGAACTCATTTTGAGTATGCCAAACCGATGTTCTTGTGTTGTTAGTGTTCGCGGTAGAAACACGGATTATTAATTGTTTAAGTTACCCAATAAAATTTTAAAGAAAACTGTTATTTCAGTCTTTTTTTCGAACTTTAATGTTAGTGGTTCAAATGTCAAAAATCCCTTTATTAGGAAAATGGCAAATTTCTTTATTAATGCAAAGGTGACTTGGTTTATCGTTACTGTGACAAACGAAAACACTTTATTTGATGAATCCTTAAAGAAAATTTTAATTAATATCAATCAGGAGAAAAGTTATTGCAAAAATATATGTTGATCCCTAGACACTTTTGATGTGTGTATTAGGCTCCCATATCTTAACCTTCAGACCTATCCTTGAATAAATTATAACACCTTCGTTTTGGTTAGATATTCTATTGGTATTATGAGTCTGAAAACCACTCAGTTGTGGTATATTATTTACTTTACTTAACCAACATTCTGTCAAAACTACAACGTCTAAATCTAATTCGGTACTGCAGATCAAAGCCTGGAGGCTATCAAAATGTTTGTTTACACTGCGTATGTTAGTGTGTAATAGTGTTGTGGGGTTAGATATATGATATGTACAATATACGTGTGTGTGTGTGTGTCGGAATGTAAGTTAGCCTGTAGCAGCTAGTCGCTCGCTAACCATTGTATCGGTTGGACAATAAACAATTTATTTAGGACAAGTGCATTTATTTCATCATCCCACAGCAGTACCAACATTGGTGACCCCGACGTGATTAATTGGCAGTAACAGTGCACGTAAAAAACAGTTATAGAGACATTTTTGGTACTGCTGGGTTTTGTATCGTGTGTGTGAGCAATTATTATCCAAGCGAGCGACTCAGGAAAAAGGAACACGTGGTGAAAATGTTTGCTTCTCCGACGTATCCTCAGTCAGCGTCGGCGACCGGGCAGACGGTGCAACCGAAAGTAAAAGAAGAGCCAGAGACTCCAGGGATGACTCTGGCCGCCATCAGCGTGTCTTCAAAACTACCGGACTTCTGGGTGGATATTTCACGTTTATGGTTTGCTCAATTTGAGGCCGTAATGGCCCCGCAGAAACAGGGGGAGGAAGCGAAGTTCAACATGGTCATCTCGAAGCTGACGAGGGACGCGATTCAGCAAGTAAGCGATCTAGTAACGTCACCGCCAGCTAATGACAAGTACACCACGTTGAAAGAACGGCTGCTTCAAGTGTACGAAGAGAGCGCCGAGCGCCAGTTTCAGAAACTTGTTTCTGAGCTGGAACTGGGTTCCCAGAAACCCACGCATCTACTACGAAGAATGAAAGAGTTAGGCCGCACAACACAAGTGTCTGATCAAACATTGAAAAGCCTGTGGCTGTCCAGAATGCCTGCCTCAGTCCGGGCAGTGATCGCGGTGTGTCAGGATCAGTCCCTGGATAGTCTAGCTACAATAGCGGACAAGATAGTTGAGAACAGCAGGTCTTTCGAAATCGCGGCAGTGACTGATAGCACAGCGCAGGCGTCGCAAGGATCACTGATCGAACTAGCCAACCAGCTGGGAAAACTGACGTTGGAGGTAGCAGCACTGCGCAATGAGGTGCAGAACCGTGGGCGCGCAAGAAGCAGGAGTCAAGGCTACAGGAGCAGGTCAGGGTCGAGCATAAGAAAAGCACCCGGAGACCCGGATTGGCTGTGCAGATTTCACTACCGTTTTAGGAATAAGGCGAGGCGCTGCGAGCAACCATGCGCTTGGAGTAAGAAGGAGAAGGAAAACTGAAGGCGGTATGTTTGGAGTCGGTGAACGAATGTACCCAAGGT
This sequence comes from Tholera decimalis, assembly GCA_943138885.2. NCBI lineage: Eukaryota > Metazoa > Arthropoda > Insecta > Lepidoptera > Noctuidae > Tholera > Tholera decimalis. Next base: position 29,293,164 of record OW964550.2, on the reverse strand, counting down.
CAGGTAGCTAAAAATCACCGTTTGTTAATTAAAGATAATTATACTAAGCTTACATTCCTAATAGATACCGGCGCTAACATATCGGTGTTACCAAAAAGATGTGTGCAAAAACGGTTATTAGAACCATGTGATTTTAAGTTGTACGCGGCTAATGATAGCGAGATAAAGGCATATGGTATATGTAACCTTGAAATAACTTTTGGATTGAGACGGGTATTTAAGTGGCCCTTTATAGTGTGCGAGGTTAGACAACCGATAATCGGAGCTGATTTCTTAAGTAATTTTAGGCTAGCGGTAGATTTATATAATAATAGGCTGGTAGACTTAGTCACTAATTTGTACGTTTGTGGATCTAAAAGCACAGACCTAGATGGTACTGTAAAATGTATTAATAGTAGTCACCCGTACGCAGATTTACTGGAATCATTTCAGGACATCACACGGCCTCCTACTTTCAAGGACATTCCGGAACACTCGGTGTACCATCATATAGAAACCACGGGACCCCCAGTACACGCCCGAGCCAGACGACTACCACCACACAGGTATGATTTAGTTAAAAAAGAATTTCAAGTAATGCAAGAGTTGGGCATATGTAGGCCATCAGACAGCGAATGGGCGAGTCCGTTACACGTAGTGCCGAAGAAAGGTGGCGAAATTCGTCCTTGCGGCGATTATAGGATGCTAAACTCGATAACTAAACCGGATCGCTATCCGATCCCGAGGGTGCAAGATTTTACTTACGGATTGCATAACAAAAAAATATTTTCGAAGGTCGATATTTACAGAGCCTATCACTTTGTTAAAATTCGGCCGGAGGACATAAAAAAGACGGCTATTATTACGCCCTTTGGTCTCTACGAGTTTCCGCGAATGACTTTTGGTCTGCGAAACGCAGCTCAAACATTCCAAAGATTTATTAATAATACCATATTATCGGGCATAGAACACTTAGATTATAACGAGCGTAACATAAACAATAGAGATAGCCATAATAATATAACAGGACAGTCAGTAGCATTCGGATACCTTGATGATGTCATCCTCGGATCGGATAACATCACCATTCATAAACAACACTTAAAGTTATTGTTTGAACGGTTTAAGAAATATAAAATGTCTATAAATTTAGGAAAATGTGTTTTTGGTCAGACAAAAATAGATTTCTTAGGGTATGAAGTTTCAGAAAAAGGTATTAGCCCCTTACCTGAAAAAGTCAAAGCTATAAAGAACTACCCAAAACCGGAAACCATCGAGCAACTTCGAAGGTTTCTTGGAATGTTAAATTTTTACAGAAATCATATACCTCATGCAGCAGATGAGCAGGGCATTTTAGATAAGTACTTACATGGGGCAAAGAAGCGGGATAAACGTAAAATAGAATGGTCAGATGAGGCTTTCAGATCATTTGAAAAATGTAAGGAAAATTTAGAAAATGCCGCCACGTTATCATATCCAATCGTGGAGACAGAGTTAGGTTTAATGACGGACGCATCTGATTATAGTATAGGCGCCGTTTTGCATCAGAAGGAAAATAACACATGGAGACCCCTCGGCTATTTTTCCAAACGGCTTACGGAATCCCAAAAGAAGTACTGTACTTATGATAAGGAACTTTTGGCGATTTATTCAGGAATAGTTTATTTTAGGGATATAGTAGAAGGTAGAAATTTTGCAGTATATACTGACCACAAGCCTCTTACGTATGCATTTACAAAGTTAGGATCGAACAAAGAATTACCTAGAAGAACACGTCAACTGTTGTATATTAGCGAGTTCACAAGCGACATACGGCACGTGCACGGTAACAAGAATCCGGTGGCAGATGCATTATCAAGAATAGAGGTGATAGAATGTCCGGCCTCATCGCAATACCAAGAAATTGCACATGCGCAAGCGGGCGACGCTGAGCTAGCAAATTTAATCAGTTCAGGTGTTACTAGCAGCATACAATCCGCGAGTTGACAACTATGTAAAAATGGTTTGAAACGCTTCGAAACGCTTCATGTGTACTCGTAAAATAATATTTTATTCATCACTTAACCTTTCAATTAAAATATAAGTAATTTTTTAATTTATTAAAAAACTATGGCCTAAATCGTGGCATTGTGGTCACGTGACTACGTATGACGTCATCGTTCAAAAAACAACTTTTCTGGCATTTGGCACACAAATGTACTTCGGGTATTTTATGATATTTTACTCTATTATGAACGTGAAAAATTATTATTAGTGCTGTGCAGTACCTTGTTGTGGGAATACTACTATAAAAACGCCAGCGAAACTATTTATTCATGTCCCTTTAAAAAGAGACATTCGCAAGAAGTGGTTCGAATTTCTGTGTCAAATCCATCCAAAGGTTGTCTGTAAAAGATCGCTTTTAGCGATAAGTCCGCCCATTGTATTACCCTTTTTAGTTATTAAGTCCATATTTGTTTTACTGTTATGGTGTACAATAAAGAATATATCTATCTATCTGCTTTTTTAAAAAGACAAAAAAAGGAACTCATCGAACAACTATTACAGGACGATAAGACAAATGAACCAGAAGAGAGAGAGTTAGTTATGAAATGAAATGAAATATTTATTTGTAAATTGGTTATAAAAAACACTTTTACACGTCATGTTTTTTTGCGTGTTTAATTTAGCTAGATGAGGCCGGTATTTCCTAACTGACTACTCTGAGAAGAAACACCGAAACAAACTGCTTCTGAGTTACTCGTCAACGTCTCTTTTAAAGTCCAGACAATTTGTATTTGTATATGAGAGGCATGTAGGTTCATGTCTTTGGCATAGGCGTAGGATGGGGGGAGCCGGCTGGGCCGTGCCCACCCCAGAATGGTCTGGTGCCCACCCGAGAATTTTGACTAACAAACAATCATGGCTGAAAAATTAAAAAATCTGGCCAAGTGCGAGTCACACTCACTCATGCAAGGCTCCGTTATGCGTTACATGTTAAATTAATCTATGTGAAAATTTTCATTTCTTACGTTAAGAGTTGACGCAACTTTGATAAGCGATCATCGCTTCTACTACTGGGGGCCAGCCCCCCCCCCCCTGGGAAATATCTCTACATACGCCAATGGTCTTTGGTATTCTTTTGAGGAAATAACCACGCAAATTTGCGCGGACCTGTCCAGACAGTGCAAGCAGTTAGTTAGTTACACAGATTACTATATTAGTAGCAAGCTATTAGTTATTCTTTTCTTATTTTGTCTTACGCACCAACCAAAGATAACCAGTCAGCTGTCAAAATATTGAACGATGACGTCTCGTTTTCTGATTGGTGTTTCTAATCACGTGACTCACTGATAAAAAATCTCATTTTTCACAAGGGAAAATAAAATAAATTAATAATAATCTTTTCTTCATTTGTACTATTTTGTGCTTCATATCAATAGATTTACATAATTAAATAGTTATTTTAAATTTTTATACATACTGTCAACTCGCGGATTGAAGCGTACGAATATAAATAATTCGAATGACATGATTTATTGCGAAATATCTACAGGAAATATTAGACCGTATATTCCATTACAATTTAGAAAAACCATATTTGACAAATTTCACAATTTAGCTCATCCAGGGGTTCGGGCATCGCGTGCTTTGATTTGTAAAAAAGTTTTTTGGCCAAGTATGAACAAGGACGTTGGAACATGGGTGAAGACATGCGTTAATTGTCAAAAGAGTAAGATAGTACGTCACACGGTGTCTAAACTTAGTAATTTCGAGGAAGGCGACCGTTTTAGCCATTTACATGTGGATTTGATAGGGCCTTTACCAGTAACAGAACATGGCTATCGGTATTGCGTGACTATGATCGATCGGCGTACGCGATGGCCAGAAATACATCCAGTATCAGATATGACGGCAGAGACAGTTGCAAAAGCTGTGTATGACGGATGGATATGTCGGTTCGGTTGTCCAAATAAAATTACTACGGATCAGGGTAGGCAGTTCGAGAGTGAGTTATTTAGAGATTTAATGATATTATTAGGTATACATAAAACGCGAACAACCCCATACCACCCTCAGTGTAATGGCAAAGTCGAAAGATGGCATAGGTCATTAAAAACGGCTTTAATGTGTAGGTTAAAAGATAATTTATCATGGTTTATTGAGTTGCCCACAGTAATGTTAGGGTTAAGAGCTGCGTGTCAAGCGGATAGCGATTACATAAGCGCAGCAGAATTTACTTTGGGTCATTGTCTGCGGTTACCCGGGGAGTTTTATAGAGATAGTTGTATTGAGATAGATAATCCACAAGCGTACATTATTAGATTAAGGGATATTTTAAGTAAAATTAGGCCTCAAAGTAGAGATTTAAGCAATAACAAGTCTATTTTTGTACATGCAGATTTAAGTTGCTGTTCCCATGTGTTTCTTAGAATAGATGCAGTTCGAAAGCCGTTGACTCCGCCGTACAGCGGACCTTACAAGGTTATAGAAAGAAACTCAAAAGTATTCAAAATTTTAATTAATAATAAAATATGTAACATTTCAGTAGATAGACTTAAGCCTGCATACATGTTGGAGGATACTATTATTACAGAAAATAGCACCTTAAATCAGCATCAGCACAGTAATGTAAACACACCTTTAAAAATAACACGCAGTGGTAGAAATATTAAAAAGCCAGTTAGATTTAATGATTTGTAATAGGTAAGCTAAATTTGTTAAGTAGGTCGTTGCGGTGTAGCAATCAATATGAATGTTAATAATAAGATAATTACTTTGTATAAATCATTTGAAAGCACTCGCACAAATTCATTAGTAAGGCCGCTTTATCGTGACATAACAGGTTCGATTCCCATTATAATTATATTTTTAATTTCGCGTATTGAGAAGCAATATCATCATGGGTAAAACATATTCAGTTGAGAAGAAACAAGAAGAAATTGTTATTGCCCAGAACGGGGCAAATCATGCTTCTACGTCACACACGGAATATAAGTTGGAGGTATTGAGCATCATGGTCACTGTGATGGCTGTAATCATTTTCGTGGCATGTGCAGTAACGGTGTACAAAACGTGTGCAAACAGTAGCAAGCGTTTATTGCGCCGGGAATTGAACGCGTTACGTTCCAGTAGTGTTATAAGTGTTATACCGCAACCAAACCAGAGGTCTCCTAATAACTATGAGGTATAGAATAAGAAAACTGTAATAAAATATACTATTGTATGACTATTTGGCTGAAACCTACTTAATGTTGGAAATTGTTTTGATTAGAATAAAAAAATATGTACTATTATTTTTTATTAGAAGGGGGTGTATGTGGGGTTAGATATATGATATGTACAATATACGTGTGTGTGTGTGTGTCGGAATGTAAGTTAGCCTGTAGCAGCTAGTCGCTCGCTAACCATTGTATCGGTTGGACAATAAACAATTTATTTAGGACAAGTGCATTTATTTCATCATCCCACAGCAGTACCAACAGTGTTATATTATTTGTATGTGTGCTGATGTATTTTACGCAATCTTCCGGGTTACACACAAGCGAGTTCTTCAAGTTCAGATCATCAAGCTCTTTATTTATGTTATTTAGTGCAGTCATTTTTAAAGGTTGTTATTGCAATAAGTGACATACTTCTGATCATTGCATATAATGAAATTTCATAAAAGCGTAAAACGTGTTCTGTTATAAATATGTAGCATGACAGCAAAATATGTGTTATAAAGTGTAATATAGTATTTTTATTTCGTATAGTACTAACATAGTATGTAAAGTATTGTGTAAAAGGTGTAATTTTATTGTTTAAATGATGTATAGTAAATTATGGGTGTATTAGTGTAATTTATGAGTGGAATATTTGTGTAAGATTTCTTTAAAACTACTAAGTTGACTAAACATAGATAAGAAAATAATACTGTTTGTTGCTGAAGTAACAATTTACGAAAAAACGCGGACAGTCACAGTTTGATGCAATCGAGATTTTGAAGACATTTTTGTGTTTTAATAAGCACATGTTTTCCTCCTTCTTCTTTACGGAGGAAGATGTTGCCATGTTTGATCCAACAAAATGCATAATTGTTGTTTTTTGCATATTCGCGTACCGTGTGAAATAGCTTCTTTGTGCTCGATGGTAGTTGTTCCGCGACATAAACCGGTTGGGCAATCCCTGGTAAATTTATTAATTTCGTATTTAATTTACTCTGTTTATCCTTTTTGCTTCTGTTGAAAGATTGTACAGCTGAAAGAATTTTTATCTTTGTTTGCACACTGTTGAATTCTGCGATGATCGGACGGGGGGTGTTTGTTGTTGAGGGTTTTCCGGGTAACCGGTACACATCTCGGAACTCCGTATCTAATACAGGCAGTCCTACTTGTTCACCAATCTTGCAGACAGTTTTAATTAATCCGGCGGAGGTTTCATTGTTCACAAACGGAATATTACGTATTTCGATGCCTGAAGTTCGTGACCGGTATTGTAGATCAGATATTTTATTTTCTAGATTTTCAATATAACGTCGTTGTTCCAGACGCTCCCTCTTTAAGTCTTCTATTTCATTTCTCAGGTGTTCGAACGTTTGATTTATAAAAAGCATGGAACGTTCAATCTCCGCGTTAGTTTTACAGAGGGTTACATTGGACTCTTGTATTTTCCTGTTTTGGTTTTTAATCTCGCTCATATCCGCTACAAGTTGGGTAAAAAGTAATTTTTGTTCAGCCAATTTGTCCATGATACTGGTTTCCTGTTCCTGTTTCCAGTTTGCTAGTATATCCCTTAGTTCCTGTCGATCAAGACCCGTATCGGTTTGTGGCGAGGCACTTTGTCGGGGGCGTTTAGTTCTGTTGGTTACATAGTCGCCCTTTGTACTAGCCGTATTTAAATCAGACTCCGAGCGAGTATGACCCACGTTTTGGGATTTGTCGGATTTTGGAGGCGTACGTTTTAACATTATAAAGTGTAGTAAATCTGTAGCGCTTCGACGTTCACTCGCGTGTATCCGTGTGGATCCGTATCAACCGTGCGAAGCCGATAATTCTGGGCGCGATGATTCACGTCGCCGTCGTAGCACTCGTAGCTCGTAGAACGTAGCACACCTTATCGACGCTACGTCATGCGCTCACGAAGCTCTGTGTAATTTCGCCGCTTGCGTCACTATCTCGGTGGCTCGGTGGTGAAGGACTGGACACTTGCACTACTTAAAGCGTGGTGGAGGTGGTTCGAATCCCAGCAAATACTCACACTTTATTTCGATGGATGTGAAGTGGAGTTCACTACACTATTGTCGTCACTTTCTAGTCCCGCCTAGTAGGAGGAGCCGATAGGTAAAAAGTCCAAGTGTGTGACAAGGAATTGAAATTTCGACTACTCAACCAATCACCAAAAAGAAACAAAAAGATCACGCGGTGCAACGACACACGTTCGTTCGCTAGGTTAGCTGTGGCTGAACTGAAATTAGTAAAATAATAAATCTTCTATACTTATAATAAATCTGTAGAGAGGTTAATTCTGTACATGAAATATATTTACAAAATAACTATCAGGGGGTGATTAGGGATCGATACTGATGCCAAAAATGCAATCAGTAAAATTTTTGTCTGTCTGTCTGTCTGTCGGTCTGTCTGTCTGTCTGTCTGTCTGTCTGTCTGTCTGTCTGTATAACCGTTATAGAAACAAAAACTACTCGACGGATTTTAACGAAACTTGGTATAATTATTTTCCATACTCCTGAGCTGGTTATAGTATACTTTTCATCACGCTACAATCAATAGGAGCAGAGCAGTGAAGGGAAATGTTGGGAAAACGGGAGAAGTTACTCCATTTTTTAAGCTTCTGTCGCGAGTGCAACCTTAATGGTTAAAGCTACACAGAAATCATTTATGACGGAAATGTTCTCCTTAAAATTGTATTAAAAATATCCCACGACAGCATATATCTATCTTTTATGGTTGACTCACAATAACACGTGTAACTCCCGATAGCTTAGCAGTTCGAAGCTTTCTGATTATTATTCTGCTCCGAAATTTAAAACCACCACAACTTTGCAATGGAACTCGACTAAAAGTAACCCAGTTTCAACAAAATATAATCGAGGCTCAAATTTTAACAGGTTGCGGTGCAGGAGAAACCCTCTTTATTCCCAGAATTCCCATAATACCAAATAATTTTCCATTCCAATTTAAAAGAACGCAATTCCCAGTATCGGTCTGCTATGCAATGACAATTAATAAGGCTCAAGGGCAGACTTTTCGTGTTGCTGGAGTAGATCTCGGTGTCAGTTGTTTCTCGCATGGTCAGTTGTACGTCGCTCTTTCCCGGGTTAGCATTTCTAGAAATCATTATGTTCACGTGCCGGACGGGTCAACTTTCAACATAGTTTACCCGGAAGCTTTGCGCTGAAGTATTTTCGTTCTATAGGTACTTAAGCCTCATGAGAACGTGATCTAAACAATATTACCAATACATTAACTTAATAACACACAAGGAGTTACACGCTGACGGAGGCCTGCGCCGAGGAAAATAACTCAAAACGGTCTTCACTATTAAAGGAATATAACCTATAATAGTACGTTAATTACCATACAAAAATATGTAATGAACACTAGAATAAATGTGTTAGCAAATATATTTGGCCAAATTTAAAAATATTTTATAGTTTATTAAACAAAAATACATAAAGTTGGACAAAAATCCTTACAAAACATGCTCGTGCTTCGCTGAATTTTGATAGTAAACTGTTGAATTTTTTCATAAACTTCAATTCATATTATTCTCTAATTATCATACTATAATTTACGACTTTAACATTTCCAAAATGTCGCTTGGTTGTTTTAATTTTAATTTTTTCTTCTAATTTGCGCGCTATTTTGAACCATACGCAACGTACACCGGTCGAAAATTCAGTCGTCCACGGGAGCACAAAGAGTGGTCACGTCTCATCGTAGAGCGTTTCGCCGGTAACGATAATTCGCGATCTATTGTGTACGTATGTATTGCAGCAATCCGTTGAATAACATAAGTCATATTTTTTGTTTTTTTTAGTACGATTTATTATGCATACCCAACAATTACTTTTTATTGTTCAATATATATTTCTTCAAATTTTTTTTTTCAATATTTGTTTTATTATGGGAAAATGTAAATAAAATATTATTAGAAGAAAGTTGGCGCAAATTTTCGAAAAAAAAAACCATTCTCATAAAAAGTACGTAGGTATTTCTATTTTGTAATGTTATTACCTATTGCTTTTTAACCGACTTCAAAAAAAGGAGACGGTTCTCAGTTCGTCTTAAACTTTTTATATGTATGTTACCTCATAACTCGAAGACGGCTGGACCGATTTGGAATTGTTTTTCGTTTGAAAGGGTATACTTTCTAGTCGGTTCCATTGTTATGAAATCAGGATCTGATGATGGGATCCTGGAGAAAGCAAGGGAACTCTTTAAATATTATAGGCACACCTATAGCGTTTTGGGTATTTCTAATAGTACCTTGTGCAGTTGCTCCCTAAAAGCACCATTTGAGGAAGTGAAAGAGATGATGAAGACCACAGATGGCCACCGAAACTACTCAATAATAAGTATTTCGTGGATTGCGATTCGATTACTTGGATATGCACTTATTACTCGTCACAATGCATATGGTGATGTAGAGCTGATGGTGAAGTACCAGGAGAACTCCTCAAAAGTTAACGGCTATGCATCGGGAAAAGAAATATTTTGTACAAGGTGATAAGTAGTTCACATTTTGGCTTTTGTAACTAGATAAATTACAAACCAACCCACTAAAAAGCGTAAAAAAAAAACTTTTTAGCAAAAAATAAAACCGATTTCCATATCAAAACATTACAAAGCCAAAAATAACTTTAATTTCGGAAGGCGGTGTCAAAAAAAATTATAATACAAAACCAATAACACCGACTACCGAGAGTTTTTAATAAACATAACGGCGTAAGTAGTTTTTTTTTTAATTCTCTCATATCATTAATTTATTTTAAAATCCAAGATGGCGGATGCAAGATTTTCTTAAACATTCGATATGGGTATCGTGTAATGGGTTTTTGAGGGTGGTGATTGCAAATCTGGCATTCATTTTAAAATCCAAGATGACGGATGCAACATTTTCTCAAACATTCGATATGGGTATCGTATAATGGGTTTTTGAGGGTGGTGATTGCAAATCGGGCATTCATTTTAAAATCCAAGATGGCGGATGCAACTTTTTCTCAATCATTTGATATGGGTATCGTGTAATGGGTTTTTGGGGGTGGTGATTGCAAATCTGGCATTGATTTTTAAATCCAAGATGGCGGATGCAACTTTTTTTCAAACATTCGATATGGGTATCGTGTAATGGGTTTTTGGGGGTGGTGATTGCAAATCTGGCATTCATGTTTAAATCCAAGATGGTGGATGCAACTTTTTCTCACAAATTCGATATGGGTATCGTGTAATGGGTTTTTGGGGGTGGTGATTGCAAATTGGGCATTCATTTTAAAATCCAAGATGGCGGATGCAACTTTTTCTCAAACATTTGATATGGGTACCGTGTAATGGGTTTTTGGGGGTGGTGATTGCAAATCTGGCATTCATTTTAAAATCCAAGATCGCGGATGCAACTTTTTCTCAAACATTCAATATGGGTACCGTGTAATGGGTTTTTGAGGGTGCTGATTGCAAATCTGGCATTCATTTTAAAATCCAAGATGGCGGATGCAACTTTTTCTCACACATTCTATATGGGTATCGTGTAATGGGTTTTTAGGGATGGTGATTGCAAATCTGGCTTTGATTTTGAAATCCAATTTAAAACACACACGATATTCATATTGAATGTTGGAGAAAAAGTTGCATCCATGGTGGATGCAACTTTTTCTCAAACATTCGATATGGGTATCGTATAATGGGTTTTTGAGGGTGGTGATTGCAAATCGGGCATTCATTTTAAAATCCAAGATGGCGGATGCAACATTTTCTCAATCATTTGATATGGGTATCGTGTAATGGGTTTTTGGGGGTGGTGATTGCAAATCTGGCATTGATTTTTAAATCCAAGATGGCGGATGCAACTTTTTTTCAAACATTCGATATGGGTATCGTGTAATGGGTTTTTGGGGGTGGTGATTGCAAATCTCGCATTCATGTTTAAATCCAAGATGGTGGATGCAACTTTTTCTCACAAATTCGATATGGGTATCGTGTAATGGGTTTTTGGGGGTGGTGATTGCAAATTGGGCATTCATTTTAAAATCCAAGATGGCGGATGCAACTTTTTCTCAAACATTTGATATGGGTACCGTGTAATGGGTTTTTGGGGGTGGTGATTGCAAATCTGGCATTAATTTTAAAATCCAAGATCGCGGATGCAACTTTTTCTCAAACATTCAATATGGGTACCGTGTAATGGGTTTTTGAGGGTGCTGATTGCAAATCTGGCATTCATTTTAAAATCCAAGATGGCGGATGCAACTTTTTCTCACACATTCTATATGGGTATCGTGTAATGGGTTTTTAGGGATGGTGATTGCAAATCTGGCTTTGATTTTGAAATCCAATTTAAAACACACACGATATTCATATTGAATGTTGGAGAAAAAGTTGCATCCATGGTGGATGCAACTTTTTCTCAAACATTCGATATAGGTATCGTGTAATGGGTTTTTGGGTGTGGTGATTGCAAATCTGGCATTCATTTTAAAATCCAAGATGGCGGATGCAACTTTTTCTCAAACATTCGATATGGGTATCGTATAATGGGTTTTTGGGGGTGGTGATTGCAAATCTGGCTTTCATTTTGAAATCCAATTTAAAACACACACGATATGCAACTTTTTCTCCGACATTCAATATGGATACCGTGTGTGTCTACTAAGTTAAATACACTGATAACCTTCAAGTGTTTATTGCTAAGTATAATTAACAAAGTAACGTAAGGGCTAAAATTATCGATAATGATGAAAATAAGTGCACCCGGTTGCTGTTCGAAATACACTAAGCTCGCGGCGAACTTAGTGCGACCGCATTATATCGCTTGCTCAGCAAACGTGGTCGATTGCAAAATATTGCATCAAACATCGTGTAATAGGTTTTTGGGCGTACTGATTGCAATCCTGACATTAATTTTAGAATTTATGACGAAAGTTCATTGGCTACTTTGTTAGCTTACAATTTACACTCGGTTATTGATAATTTAACCGATCGTAGGTTAAGTGACTATTCAGTATTATCTAGGGTATCTAATAATACTGTAATTAATTGTTTAAACCCTTAGATGTGACAAAGAAGAGGTATAATAACACAATTTTACTATATCATCAGAATATAAATCGTTTCTCCGGCAAAATATTAGATGAGGAAATGTTAATAGATAAATATGATATAAATATCTTATGTTTTTGTGGCTAAAACAAGATAGAATGTTGTTTAAAATTAATATTTTTTCAGTTACTAGTGCATACAACAGGTCCTCAGTAGGAGGTGGTACTTTAATATTATGTAGTAATTCTCTTAGATATAAGGAACAAAAATATATCACCACTTGCTCTGTTGATTGCCTGTGTGAGGTAGCATGTACAGAAGTTGAGGGCCAAACTTTTTTATGTGTTTATAGACCACCAGCATCAA